>CM065811.1:45435500-46685500 GCA_033398695.1 Orobanche coerulescens
TCGAGCAACACTACTCCTCATATGAACGAAATATGAGAGTCAAATAACCACATATCACAAAATCAAAATCCATAAGATGATTCCGTCACTTAACAAATAATCATAAAAATAGCTCGTGTCACACGAGGCACAACACAAAGAAGGGAGACTTACATTCACAGGTCGCACGAAGATGATGATCGCCCACGATACTAATCACGACCAACAAACTCAGACGACGCGTCGCGACACGACTTAGTCAGACAAAATCCGACGAGACAAAAACTCAATAGACACCACTAACCCGACAGCCTAGGTTTCCATAACCTAAGCTCCGATACCATTCTGTAACACCCCCAATCCGCTCAGGGATATTACACGCCGTAGACCCTCTCCTCGAGGATCTACCAGGCTGGTAACAACATTTAACATCTCGACAATGCCTTCAAGGCAAAAGGACTCAGTAGACCGATTTGGTCTTTCAATAAAATATACAACTCGATTACAAACACATACCCACGCAGGGGTCAAAATACAATAAACTCCCGTACAACGGGGAAAAGGTACTGCATCGGAAAAGAAAATACAACTAGACCAATACGACATCAACGGATCCTCGTGTGATTAGTATCGTTCATCTTTCATCATCCTTCGTGCCGACCCTATGCCATGCTCCAAAACCTGAATGCAAAAATAGACATCCACCCCCCGAATACTCGGGGGTTAGCAAAACTCCACTGTTTTGCTAGTGCAAGTATAAATTACGAAAACGAGCCATACATATCATACTCCACGGAACATGTTAATCACAAACATACTTCCCGAGGTAAATCACTTAATCAAAACGGTTAAATCGAAAGATAGGGGTAAACCCGATATACATCTTGTGAAAACATTTTACGATCTCGGGAGTTTTGAAAACACATTGGGATTTAAGAATTCTCAAACCTTTCAAAAACGTTTAGGGACACAGCCCAAAAGTCATTTTCCCAAAACTAAAATCCGATAACAACAAATGGGGTCCACGACCCGATCATACCATAACAACCTGTTTCCACAGATTATTCGCGTCCCGTGCTAGCAAGCCACGGACCTCAGATGCTCCGTAGAACAAACCCGAGTGAATAACCCACAGGAAACTATATCAAATCACATGTCACCGTAACCTTGATCACGTGACTACAAGCACATATACGTACATAATCAAACCACAACCATAAGTTATCCCGGCATCGCGCTAACAAGCCACGAACCTCGGAGTCCCCGCAAGACATACCCGATGATACCCCACAAGTTATCTCGGCATCGGGCTAACAAGCCACGAACCTCGGAGTCCCCGCAAGACATACCCGTATTGGATAACCCTACGGTTTCGCCCCACCCATACTAGCAAGTATGGATCCCGGAGATTCAACAATCCTACCCAGAGGCACATCACATACATCAAGCACACAACAATAATCACTTATCAAGCCAAACAACATTAAGTATCACAACCTCCTTTCAAGGAGTAACAACTAATATCACACACATTACGTTCTTACCGAACAAGTACACAATAACAATACGTAATCCCCGACAAAGGATTACGGTCTATCAACTCACTCGAAGTGATCATATTATCTTTAAACATACAAAACCAACACACATATTCAGAGAACACATATTCACGAAGTATACGAATTATCGTTGAAAGACAACATTTATCGAGAACATACCGATCCCTTTTTACGTTCATTAAACATTGGATTTTGCATAAAATCATTTATCAAGAATTATATCAACGAAACATGAAATGTATGGGCAAGATACTTGCCTCAAAATCGGCACGCAAGTATCCCGACGAACACGGCTCAACCGGAAAGCTTCGAAACGCCCAATGCTATCGAAACGGAAGACGACGACGAACGAAAGGGTTCAACACGATTTCTTCGCAAGAAACACGACCCTAACATCATACAATCAATAAATCATCGATCATACGAGGAAGAATAATCGTAGAACGCCCGACAACCCCTCTAAGACATTTTAGGACACCTTCAAGGCGTCGGTCAAGAACTCGACCCAAATAACGAATCGATACGATCCAACCATGGAATAACAAGGGAAATGATATAATACATCTAAATATTCATCAATACATCATAATCCTAAGTTAAATCGGATTAATCGGACGAAAACAACCAAAACCCCAAATTCCCAAAACTAGATTTCTAGGAAATCGACTGGTCGCTCGATCAAAGGATGTTATAGGACGGATGATTGACGATATGAACCTCAAACTTCATGGATATGTTGCTAAACAACATGGCTTCAAGCTTAGAACACGCCGGCTTCAAGAGGAGAAGAAGAAGGTGAAAATGGCAAGAAAACGTCTGCAGGGCCTTTTATAGGGGTTGACTGCCTGCCGGACACGGCCCGTGCCGATCGGCACGGTCGTGTCGCACAGCTGGCCGACAGGGACAGTGACCCGTCCGACAGTGACTCGGCACGACTCGACCGTGTCCTGGAACACGGTCGGGCGTGTCGGCAGTCGTCTCAGGCTTATCCGGAAGAGTACGGCACGGGCCGTGTCGGACGACACGGCCGAGTTCGGTCGGCAGAAACCTCGGCATTTCCGGACGAGTACGGCACGGGCCGTGTCGGACGACACGGTCGGGTTCGGCCGGCACTGATCGGCCAATAACGAGCGGGTGAGCTAAAACGACCATAACTCTCTCGTACGGACTCCGATTGACTCACCATTTGAACCATTGGAAAGCTAACTCGATGCTCTATAATATTGCAAAGATTTAGAATTTTTGGAGTTACCAAAAATTAATGGTGACTTTACAAAGTCGAACTCCCACGTGAAAAAGTCGATTAAGGACACGGAACTCAATAAAATGACACCGAAACGAACTCGGATGACAAAAAGTGCAGAATTAATCATTCTCGAAATGACGAAAGGTCATGAGCGAGTCGTCAAAACGGACTTCCGCCGAAAAAAAAGAAAATTACCGAAATTCGAAATTGCGGATATTACACCTGCTGCCACTTAAGGTCCTTGGCTTCATGGGACCAAATGTATCCATGTGGAGTAGATCTAAGATCCTTGTTGCAAGAGTGGTAAGTTGAACTGGCTTGAATGATGCTTTTGTTTGCTTCCCTTTCTGACATGCATCACAGAGAGCTTCCTTTTTGAATACTTCTTCTGGAAGTCCTCTGACCAGCTTCTGAGAACTAATCTTGTTGATGGCTTTGAAATTCAGGTGACATAGTCTCTTGTGCCACAGCCATCCATTCTCAGCTATTGTCTTAGATAGAAAACAGGTATTAGGGGTTCCTGTGTTCCAATCTATCATAGAGACATCCCTTCTTCTGAATCCTTGTAGCTTCACTTCTCCAGATAGAATATCTATCACCATGCATTTCCAAATGGTGAAGACTACTAGATTCTTCTCATCACAAAACTGACTTATGCTCAAAAGATTATACTTGAGTCCTTTGACATATTGAAATTTGGATATGGTGATGTTTCCTCTGTGCAGCTCTCTAAAACCTTTGTTCTGACCTCTAAAGCTATCTCCAAATGTTACATCTGGGCCTTTTTCTTTGGTATAATTCATCAGCACCTTCTTGTTCCCGGTCATGTGCCTTGAGTATCCGGAATCTACAAACCATTCTTCACCTCCAATGTTTGAATTTTTGGAGATGTGGTAGTAGTCCTTCCACCTTTTCTGCAATCAGACAAGCAGAGATTTAGGTACCCAAATTTGTGTGGGTCCTCGGGGGTTAGTTGGTTTCCTGGAGAACTGGTTTCTCCTGGGATTGTGAAAGTTGCTGTTATTACCCCTAAAAGGTGTGTAAGGTCTGGGTCTATATCCTATGTTGGGATTGTGTACTGGATATGCCTCATAAAACTGATGGTGTAGGCCATGCCTAAATCTTGGCTAAGACCATTTATTAAATCTTTGAGGTCTCCACACCTGTTCGTTTTGAAAATTAGGATAACCTTGAGGTTTCCATTTGCCCCTCCCATTTTGAAATCTGTTTTTGGGGAGTCTTTGATAATAGTGGGCATGTTGTCTGGGCTGCTACTTCTGCCTTGGCCATTTCCTAGTCTCATGTCTAGGTGGCTGCCTTGTATACCTTGGCTGCAGCCTAGACCTGTGACTTGGCTGCTGCCTATTTTGAAATATAGGTTTGTATATTGGCTCAGCAGATGAGATAATTATTTCTCCCTTGAGGAAAGTGGTTTTAGAACTAGAGGGAGTGTGTGGGTCATATCCAAGGCCTAATCTGGAATATAATGGACTTTTATTCATACACAATTCGTCCAGGGTTAGAGATTCCTTCAGGGAGGTTATTTCCTTTGCCTGATTCTTACTTAGTTGAGTCAGTTTAGTAAACTCGGCTTTGACATGAGCAAGGGCAGCTGATTTTTCACTATTTAAAATAGTTAGTCGTTTTATCTCAGCTGTGGTATTATCAGCCTAGTTTGTAGAGTTATCTGCAGCCTGTTTTTCAAGATCATCTTTGGTTTTATTTAATTCTAGGCTGAGTTTCTCAAAGTCATTTTTCAGTTGCCTATTCTCATCTTGCAGCTTGGTCCTCTCGGCTGATACAGTTTGGTGTGCAGTTTTTAATCTCTCAAAGTCTTTGAGAAGCTGATTTATAGACACGTGTAAGTCCATGTCTTGTGACAGGTCTGAGATGTTATTATTTGAAAATGAGGGTTTAGATGTTACCTCTTCATCAGCTAGGTTGTCCATCAGACAATCATAATCTTCATTATCATCAGAGAAGAATCCGCTGCTTGATTGTACTCGCTCTTGGTCTTATCCAATGAGGGACTTCCTTCGGTCCTCTTTTCTGCTCACCTCTTTCTTGCTCTCATCCTTCTTGAGATCAGGACAGTCGATTTGGATCTGTCCTGTCTTGTGGCAATTATAACACTCCACCTTCCAGCTTCCAGCCTTTTGATTTCTCCTGGGGTTCTCCTTATAATTCTTCTTGTATTTGGAGTAGTTCTTTCTGAAGTTGTTGAACCTTTGCATTATGAACGCCATTTCTTCCTCAAAATCAAGTGGATTTGGAGGTTTAACATCAGATAGGTTCTTGGCAGGGGATTCGGATGTAAAGGCTATTCCCTTCTCTGCAGGCTCGGTAGATGATGAACTTGGAAGCTCAAACTCATAAACCTTTAGATCAGAGAACAACTCTTGGATCTTTATTTTTTTAAGATCCTTGGATTCTCTCATGGCCACTGCCTTCATACTCCATTCAGGATTGAGAGATCTTAAGACCTTCAGCGCCATCTCCCTGATCCCATATGATTTTCCCAGGGAGTTAATCTCACTGATGATTTCAGTGAACCTTGTGTCCACTTGGTCTATAGATTCGCCATTCTTCATTTTGAAGTTGTCAAATTTTTGGGTAGCAATTGACAACTTGTTTTCTTTTATCAGCTCTTTTCCCTCACACATTAAGGCTAATGTGTCCCAGATTTCTTTGGCGTTTTTGCAGTTCTTGATCTTAACCATTGTTGATTTATCAAGAGTTTGATAATCACGTCTCTGGCCCGGTTGTCAAGGTTGGCCAGCTTTTTTTTTTAATGGTCAGCTCCATCCTCTTCTTTGGGATCTTCTCTAGATTTCCGGCTGCAATATCCTCAAGAGTGTTGTCCTTCTCGAAGATGAATGGACCGTCCTCTATGATGCACCACATGTCGTCATGGATTGAAGATAAGTGTGCCTGCATCCTTATCTTCCAAAGATCATACTCGTCAACTGAAAAAACAGGTAATCTAGAATGCATGTGTTCCATTTCTAAAATGAGCTTAATATATCCTCGATATATGGATCTGGTTGTTTGAAATATTGAACCAACCGTCCGATACCACTTGTAGGTCAGAAGTCGTCCAGGAATAAGTCTAGAGGGGGGTGAATAGACTTATTGAAACTCTTTTCCACAAAGGATGAGTTTCTCACCTGATGGTACAGTTGACTTGTAGTCAATGTAAGTGTGGAAGTCCGCTGATGACGAACACAAAATTAATCAATGGAACAGTTAAGTATGTATGCAGCAGGTAAGTATGATAATGAAAGCAGTAAAACACGTAGGCAGTTATAGTGGTCTCAGAGGTGGGGTAATCCTCTACTAATCTACTTTTCTCCAAACCAGTTGGAGATGAATTCACTATAATTCTCAACCAATGATAAATATTACAATGATTCAACCAATTACAACAGCTTCCAACCAGTGGAATTCCTTGTCGTTGCAACTCCCTTTGACTGCCTTGCACCTCTTGATCTACGATCCTTGGATGCCTTTACAGTCTCTCGAACTTAAACAAGTGAAGTACGCTGAACTCAGGTTTTAAATACATGAGTGATTGTCTTCTCCAACTAAGAGCTTCTTCAAATAAGAACTTTAGAACTCTTGCTCTTTCATGATGCTATTATTCGCTTTGATTGCTTTGTTTGCTTTGATTGCTTGTAAGTGTTGTTCGCATCGTACTGCTCAACTTCAAATCTTCGGATATATATAGGTGTCGATCCTTGAATATTTCTTCATAGCCGTTGCAAATCTTTTAACAAATCCATCCGTTGGAGAAATAGACTTCTTTGTTTATTTTTCTGAATGTTGCAAGGCTGGATTCCCATATTTTAATCCAATTCCGACCGTTGTGAAGATTTCCATGTGATGGCGCCGAATCTTTTGAATATAATAAGATTAAAGTCTCCAGTGGTGGGTCTGGATGATTTATTTAAATCATTTCCTTTCCGTGAATCTCTCCAATCTGTCTCTAATCGCCCACATGTGAGTTTCCGTAAATATTGACTATTCAACGCATTCTGACATGGACTGGAGTAGTTGGCTGATTACTTGGCTGACCTCTCTGTGGTCAACTAGTCTGATGTGCAGCAACTTTCTCTGATGTTGACTTCCCTGATGTGCCAACTTGTCTGTATTCTTCTGACCTGATTTGAACTTGACTGATCTGATGGTCAGACTACAGATGACTTGACTTTCCTTCTTGACTGCAGTCTGGTCCAACTTCGCTGATTGTATTGTTTGACCAGAACTTCTCTGATAGGGTTTCCTGATATGACTCGTTTGTGGTCAACCTTATCTGAACAAGTGAGTTGACCAAGACTCGGCTGATAGATACTTATCTGATTTACACTTAGCTGATTTTTAAGCCTAACTTATGTGGCCTATAGAAGATACTCATTTGGTTCTTCTTTACATTTTGCCAAGTATCTAACTTATCTGTTTGGCCTATGGAATATACTCATTTGGTTCTTCCTTACATTTCGCCAAGTATCTAAACATACATTTGAATATATAAAGATGACATCATCAAAATCTAATGAGTATTCCTAACAGATAGTTCTCCATTCATATACAAAACCAAACAACCTAATCCAACCAAATATGAATTCATATCTACAATATGATTTCCATAATACGATAATCTCATCATAAACCAATCCAACATGATAACAAGGATTATAACATACTCAATTTCGAATTCAACCTAATGTACGAATTAACAAGATTCTTCCTTGTTCATATTTGTAAATTCATAGTAAAACAATAATATTGATATGATCAATAATCCAAACTATCGAAATTCAATACCATGAACAGTCATATTCCAAGATTAATCATAATCTTTCCAAATTCAACCTAATTTCCAAAATACTGTGTTATTCCATTATTCATATCCATGTAGTTGATGACAATCATAAATTTCAAGGTCATGATATAATCCTAACATATGAATAGAACAATTATTCAATACGTATGAACACATATACTCATGGATGAATAATAATTTCATTAACCTCATAATCATATTCGTATTCCTATACGGAAATCATATCATAAATCAATATTCTAGATATGAACATTCCATGTTCATATCCAAAAACATCAATACTTCAACATATAATCATCTTCCTCAACAAGCTCCAAGAAACACCAAGAACTACAACACCACTTCCATGTCTATCAACATAAGAAGTAAACAACAACAACAACAACAACAACAACAACAACAACAACAACAACAACAACAACAACAACAACAACAACAACATCAAGAATCTGAAAATTAAGAGAGGGCTTAACCAACATACCTATTGAAGATGAACAACACAATCACACACCACAAGAATCAACAATAACTTCAAGTCCTAAGCTCCAATCCATGCATCCAGCTCATCATCAAGTTTAGAGGGTCTGGAAATCATTTTGAAGTGTAGAGGGATGGTTTCTTGGGAGAGAAACTCAACTTGGTTCGTGAGGAAATGAAAGACCAATCCTTACTTTATAACATGCATAATTCATAGCGGCTGCAATCCACCAATATTAACATGTGCTAGCTTCCGTATCATATGCTAACTGACTTCGATAGCATACGCTATCCTGTTCCAGATGTTACTGACTCAATTCGTTACAATAACTTACGTATGCAAAGCCCATGCTATAGCATAACGTAACATAGGCGTTGACTTGCTACAACAATCAGGTTACGTACGTATTGTTCCTCAACTAACGTACATAAATGTACATAGCATATGCAATATCAACTATAACGTATGTAAACACCATAACTTATTCATTGACTCGCTTGTCCGCACCCACAACGAAAGATGCCGACCATTAGACCCATATGTCGGCCACAACCTGGATCCTATCCAACATGTTCTTACGTACGTTAACTATGTGAGACCTCAGATTTTTATGCTTGTATAATTTTGAGTTTTTGCTCCATCATGTGGATTCTGTTGTCGATTTGTAGAACTTGCAAGTTCTATTGTTTTGTGACTATTGATCTGTTGACTGAACTTATCATAATTATGATTCCCGACACATATTGGTTTCATGATATGGTTTTATAATCCCCTATTGACGATTGTTGAGCCCTATTTCTCTTGTTAACTCAACATTTCGCTCGAACAACACGTTTTTGTTCGCGTGTTGCATTTTATTTTCGTAATGTTAGTAATCATAATCATTAGAGTGCTTAGAGGTTGTCATTCCACTCTAAGGATTCACTTCGACGCTATAACGATCCTTTCTTAGGTTTTTGACATTTTGGAGTTCGTTAGAGACCCAACGACTGAACCATGACTTGAATGCGGACCACGACCAAGATATGACCACGTTGAGCCACCATAACATGCGTTATGGCTCAAACATAATGTATGTTATGCTTAACCGACTTAAGAGTGGACATTCTGAAAGCACTGTGCACAAAGACTGACTTTGATCGGTAACCATAAACTCAAGAAAAATCTAAAAATCCTAAAATTTTATATCATTGTATATTATTGAGTTAGATTTCCAGTAGAACAAACGGCGAGCCATTCCGAGCCCGAACGAGAAATGTATGATCGAATAAGACAAGTGTATCAATCTATCGCGAGGCAAATTACTGAAATGCCCTTAAAACCGACTTAAGGGTTTAAAACTTTTATAAAGTAGGCCTTAGTCACTTTCTTCACCATTTTCAAGCCTTGAAGATCCCTAGCCTCAGCCATAACTCAAAAGCTGAGTTTTTTATCTTGTTTGAGAGGTATAAACACGTATTCAACACTCGAGAATCGTAGTATCAAGTTATAGACGATCGATTTCAAGAGTTTTTGGCGAATCGGAGGTAAACTATGTATCCCCACCCAGGTCGGAACTGTTACAGCGTCGTGGATCCATTTTGGGAATACACAAGGCTAGACCTAACTAACATACATATACACACACACCGACCAATTAGGTCGAATATAAAAACCAAAACAAGATATGTCAACCGACAAGGTCAACGATACATTGCGTCCACAACATCTTGACCGGTAAGGTCGAGTATGACCACTGTCGAGACCAACTCAACATACCGATAACAAATTTTAAGACAATACCCAAGCCCTCACACGGGCGTATCATCAATAAAAATAGTACTCGCGAGTACTTACCCAAAACAAGATAGGACAACTAAAACGACCTCGGCATCACGAGAGAATATAATTGCTGCTCGTCACCCATATGCCCTTCCTGCGCTGGCTCATCGTTAAGACTGGTACCTGAATACAAAAAAGGTATCCACCACCGAAGGGGTCAGCAAATGGCTGGTGCAAGTACTTGATAAAAGGAATATGTATAACGTGCAATACATAAAATTCGTCATGACTGATTATATTAGTATATCAAGAAGAAGGATATTCTCACCAAGTACCAGCGCCTCAACAGTATAGTGACAACGACTTCGTTGTGCAAAAATGCACCAACAACATCATAATCCATAAGCATAAGCAGTACCACATCACGTCATTATTTCAGAATAATACACACATCATTAAACCATTGGGCATACATGTATATACCACGTCTAAATATATACCCCAGAGTCTCCGTCAGGACATCCCTGGTTGGATTACCATGCGGGTGGCACATACCACGTCAGGAGTCAGTCGGACTACCTGAACACTAACATGTACCCCATAGCCCGCATCAAGGCAATCCCTGGCTTTACCCGGTCTACAAGTCTCAAAACATCTCAACATTGGTACAACTTCAACATATCATTCCACATTTCACAGTACGTTCTCACATAACTTTGCCAACACAAATCTCAAAACATTATCCAAAACTTTCAGCAACTTTACTTTTCAATCAGGTTTGAAATAACTTTTCGAGGCATCCTCGATAAAACAATAACCATGATTAGTCATCCAATATTTGCAGAAAATCTTTCTCGAAAAATTTTCGAAATCCTTTTCAAAAATATTTTTTAAATCCTTTCGAAACATAGTTTATTTTGAGAAATCTTTTATAAAACATTTTTCAAAATATCAACATAGAGTTGCTGACTTTAGAGCATGAACAAAACTATTTGAAAATAACAATATATACATATTCAATTGCAATTTATACATAAAGCACGATCAAATACTTGCCTAGCCTTTTAATGGATGGAAAAGTTCGACTGACATGAAGAAGGAATGGGCGATTCACCCGACTTTCGACCTCGGTAATCTCCCGTGAACACTCCGAGGAACATAGTTGATCGGAACTTCAGAATCTTGATGAAGACGATGAACGGAAGGGTTCAATGCCAGTCCCTCATAGGGAACTCGATCCTAATACCCTATTATCAGTCATACAACGACACGAGGAAAAACAGCGTCTAACACCCGAATTCGCTCTCCGGCATTCTACCGGACACCTCGTAGGCATGGGTTTAAAACTCAACAAAACGGAAAATTGCGGCTAATCGGACCGCAGGAAAATAATGAAATTGGTAGAATATCGCTAGATTATTGATAATCTTACAATAATCTAGGCTAACTCTAAATAGTCGGACCAAATCATTCAAAATACCCTAATTTCCCAAAACTAGGACTCTAGAAAACTTACCCTGATTCGGTCGATCGGAGGTGATTAGAGGGTGATTAGATCCTCTTTAGGAACTCAAAAACCTTATGGATTGATACTTTAATAGCATGCCTTCGTGTGTTCCAATTCCCAACCTCGGAAAGAAAATAGGAGGAATGAGAAAAAGCGCGAAAAATCCGACTGCTCGGCCATATTTATAGACCTGTCCACCGCCTCCTGGACACACTCGAGAACCTTCTGGCCTGCCGCCTTTCGGACAAACTCAAGAACCTTCTAAACCGCCGCCTTCCGGACACGCTCGAGAACCTTCCGGACCGCTGTCTTCCGAATATGCTCGAGAATCTTACGGCCCGCCGCCTTGGACACACTCGAGAACCTTCCGGACACGACCGGCCCGCCACCTTCTGGACACACTCGGGAACCTTCCAGACATGACCTGCCACACCTGGCCAGTTCCTGCCGCACCTGGCCGGTTCCTGCCGCACCTGGCCGGTTCCTGCCGCACCAGGCCGATTCCTGCTGCACCTGGCCGGTTCCTGCCGTAACTGGCCGGTTCCTGCCGCATCTGGCCAACCAGTGTCCAGCCGTCATGACTCGGCAGCTCGATTTTCCGAAATCGCACAGAAACAAACATGACGAAATGCTCGGTAAGAGTCTCGATCCCAAATTCAAACTTCTAATTAAGCATCGAGAGAACACGTGGCAGGAGAAAATGAAACAGAGGATAATAATTATAATACATTGGCATAAACGAATCACAAAAATCGAGATATACGGAAATGGAAAAAATAGGGGTATTACATTCTACCCCTCATAAAATAAGTTCCATCCTGAAACTTAAAATAGGGAGTGATAGAACAATCAAAGAAAACAACCACTTTTCTCAGCTCCAAAACGTCACGAGCAATGTCTGAACATTTCAGAAATGCGACGAACCAATTAAGCAAGTATCTGATACAAGAGCTGAGGCGAGAAACATACATATGAACATGAGAAATCGAATTAGAAGAGTATGAGTTCGAAAATAAATGCTCCCAGAGTTAGAAAGATTATAAAATGGCTCAAACGCCCTGAAACCATGTTCTGAGTTTGAGTAATAACACCGACTCTCACAACTCATCATAAAATGTCGGTTGCACTGGTAGAAATACTTAGGCGATATTTTCAAACAAAATTTGCAAGGACCAAACTCAAATGCGGAAGGGTAACAATAATCCACGGGCTTCGATAAATCAGTTTTGAAATTTGTTCGGATGACGGTAAACTGAGCATAATGAGGTAGTTTTAAAATTGATAAGGGGATCACAGACAAGTTATCAATAATGAAAGGTCACTCCTCCTAGGGGTTACTGAGAAATGTCACGAGCAATATTCCCCCATACTAAGAAGAAATTTCGGCTCTGAAACATTAAGACTACCAGAGTTGGAAACATAAGGCGGTGAAATGAGAACCAATCAAAGTCACGATTATCGAGAACAGTAATGATTAGGACTTATTAAAAAATCATCACTCGCCAACGTTAGGCTATTCAAAGGAGAAGTAGGGGTACGGGATTCCCTCCGATCATTTATTTTGCTCCGCTCGAGGACTATCACACCGTATCGCATCCGATGACCTTCACACCCGTACTGCTAACGATTCAAGGGTGAAGAAGGACAATTGCACGAACATGCCCTTGAACATTGCAGTTGTAGCACTTCCTCGTCGTGTCGGAAGTTAACGATGCCAGCTTGGAATTCCCTGCGTTTTGACTGCGGACATGATGCATTCGAAAGATGTGGGGATTTGGGAACCTTAGTTCCTCCGCTGCCCAAGAACTTTCCAGATGTCTTCAGCCTCTTTGCCTTGTTCGTGGCCTTAACCACTGAGGAGATTTCGCAGGATATCATCTGAGCTCGGTACTCCTTCACCATAGCATGAATTGTTGTTGTACGAACCACATCACCGCTTCAACAATCATCACCACATCCACGTCCGCCAATATACGGCATACTAAGACATATAACACCATTCTGCATAAGCAATCGCACAGTAACACCACTAGGTTCAGTCAGCATCCCCGAATGCCCAAGATCGGCAATACGTTTGACGAAGAATTCGGGTAGCATGTGTATCATATACAAGCCCGGGTATTTTTATTATATCAGAAAGCGTCAATATACGAGCTGCAGAATACTAGAGCTCACACGGTGTAAAATCTACTTTTAGCCCTCAGTCGAGGACGATAATATCATGACTGCATTTTATGAAAACAATCTTTTGAAGATAAGGGGGGCGATTCACGTTTCGCCTAAAACTTGTAAATACTTTTTAGAAGAGGAAGTTTTATTTCACACGTCGACTTTCAAGTTATTTTTGAATAGTGTATAAAACAATTTATGTTCTTAAAATTTGAAAGATATTGGAACTAATTTGAAATATTTCAAAAATTTAATTTGAGTTTCAAATACCACAAATTTAAAATCTTTCCTCTTCTACCAAAATGTTTAATCGAAAAAGATTTTTCACCGAAATACGTGGCTATTTGATAAGGCGATATTAAATCGTAGGTTTCCATAATTTGTGAAAAGTTCAAAACACCACTTTAAAAATGTTCATGCAGTGGATAAAATTGATACTTAAAAACTCATTCTTCATGGAATATAGGAACCGATAATATGCCCGATTTTGCAAAATACACTACATGAAATTTTCACCCGGACCGTATACGCATTGTATATCCCAAAATCCTAATACCACCAAGTTCTAGCCCCTCGACCAATGTTGATTGAGTTAGCACAACACAATCACTACGCACATAAGAGGGGATTTGTAATCGAGAGACCATATATGGTCGTCATGCCTATAATGAAAGGCTATCAAGAAAATATGTCGTCAAGGTTCAACTTGATGCACATAGGACCAGCATATCAAAAATAGGGTGGTGCAAAAACGAGAGCTGATCACTGCTTAAAGATTTCAATTATGTGTAAGGAAATGGACATGCTTCTCAAGAAAGGTAAGGGAGAAGGATGTTTAGAGTACTGAAAAGAGAATTATCCGCAGCAAGTCGAAATGTTAATATGTTCATCTCGATTGGGACGATGATAATTCATGCTCAACTATTTACGCAACTCTTTCACATGTTGTAGCTATGATGCATCCCTTGCTCCCAGTACCTAGGCTCGTATATTTGCTTTTTAGGAAGAATCTTTTCACATTAACATGTTATGTATATATTCCTACTGAGGAGTTATTATTGCATAAATCAATTTTTCTACTTTAACTTTGAAAACATTCGGATCGAAAAGTACAAAACTCAGCATCTATCATCGAGAAGTGCCGACATCTTCTCAAAATGATGCCATTCCTTAATTCTTGTTGCTTTTGAAATAACTCAAAAGATACCTCTTATCAAAATCATGATGCAAGATAACTTAATTTGTATGACAAATCTGTATATCATACATCCGAATCCAAAATTGAAATTTACAGGCTCTTATAAGAATATATATATATATCAAAAATTCAAAATTATGTTTCTCTTTTTAAAAAATGACAGGTTTGATTTTTCAAAAGTTTTGAAAACTTTTGCTATTATCTTAAAAGAAATTTATAATAATATGGGTTGTAAAATATCTTACCCTCATTCAAATAAATACACGAGTCTAAGTACTGCTGAGAATTTCAACCTGACAGTGACTTTGATATCTCGAAGTATATTGACTTATCTTCATTAAGACATGGAATCTTTAATCCAACGAATAGAATCTCACAGGTATTGTATTCGAATAAAGGATCAACACGATTTATTCATGTTCTCAAGGAATTAAACTCTTGGTAACCATCACCATACGCCAGTATACCCAAATTCCACAAAGGAAAGTTAATGGACACAATTCGAACGAGACCAAAATACAAACAGGTTACTCTGGTTCCTCACGGAATTTAGATAGGATCAAAAGAGAATCAATGGTACGACCCCAATACAGTTCACAAAAGGTCTCTTATTTTAATACAGAGTCCAGACAGGCTCAGAAAGGAGACTAAAATGGGTTTAGAAAAAGAAATTAAGGATCAGAGAGACTTACAGTGCAGGTGGCACGAGATGATGGCAGCCAGTGATATTCCTCAATCGACAACACGACACAATAAAACAGACCCAATAACCGACGGCCTAGGTATTCAGAAACCTAGGCTCTGATACCACTTTCTGTAACAACCCCGCCCCTGGTCGAAACTATTACAGTGTCGTGGATCTATTTCAGGAATCCTTAAAGCTAGACCTGACTGACACACATACACACACATCGACTAATTAGGTCGAATATAAAACCAAAATAACATATGTCAACTGGAAAGGTCGACGATACATTACGTCCACAACATCTCGACCGGTAAGGTCGAGTATGACCACGGTCGAAACCAACTCAACATACTGATAACAAACTTTAAGACAATATCCAAGCTCTCACATAGGCGTATCATCAATAAAAACAGTACTCGCGAGTACCTACCCAAAACAAGATAGGACAACTAAAACGACCTCGGCATCACGAGGGAATATTAGTGCTACTCGTCATCCTCATGCCCTTCCTGCGCTGGCTCATTATTAAGATTGGTACTTGAATACAAAAAGGGTATCCACCCCCGAAGGTGTCAGCAAATGGTCGGTGCAAGTACTTGTATAACAGGAATATGTATAACGTGCAATAAATAGAAATCGTGATGACTGATTATATTAGTATATCAAGAAGAAGGATATTCTCACCAAGTACCAGCGCCTCAATAGTATAGGGGCAACGACTTCGTTGTGAAAAAACGCACCAACAACATCACAATCCATAAGCATAAGCAGTACCACATAACGTCACTATTCCGAAATAATCCGCACATCATTAAACCACGGGGCATCCAGGTATATACCACGTCCCAATATATACCCCAGAGTCCCCATCGGGACATCCCTGGTTGGATTACCCTCTGGGTGGCACATACCACGTCAGGAGTTTGGTGGACTACCTGGACACTTACATGTACCCCAGAACCCTGGTCAAGGCAATCATTGGACTTACCCGGTCCACAAGTCTCAAAACATCTCAATGTTGGTACAGCTTCAACATATCATTCCACATTTCACAGTACGTTGTCACATAACTTTGCCGACGCAAATCTCAAAACATTATCCAAAACTTTCAGCAACTTTGATTTTCAATCACGTTTGAAATAACTTTTCAAGGCATCCTCGATAAAATAATAACCAATATTAGTCATCTAGAATTTGCAGAAAATCTTTCTCGAAACACTTTCGAAATCCTTTTCAAAAGCATTTTCGAAATCCTTACGAAACATAGTTTATTTTGAGAAATCTTTTTCAAAACATTTTTCAAAATATCAACGTAGAGTTGCTGACTTTAGAGCATGAACAAAACTATTTGAAAATCATGGTATATACATATTCAATTACCTCGGTAATCTCTCGTGACCTCGGTAATCTCTCGTGAACACTTCGAGGAACACGATTGATTGGAACTTCAGAATCTTGATGAAGACGACGAATGGAAGGGTTCAATTCCAGTCCCTCGCAGGGAACTCGATCCTAATATCCTATTATCAGTCATACAGATATTACATGTGGAAAAACATCGTCGAACGCCCGAATTCCCTCTTTGGCTAACTACCAGACACCTTGTAGGAGTAGGTTTAAAACTCAATAAAACAGCAAATTGCGGCCAATCGAATTGCAGAAAAACAATGAAATTGGTCGAATACCGCTAGATTAATGATAATCTTTCAATAATCTAGGCTAACTCAAAATAGTCGGACCAAATCATTCAAAATAACAAATTTTCCCAAAACTAGGACTCTAGAAAACTTACCCTGATTCGATCGATCAGAGGTGATTAGATCGTCGTTAGGAAAGCAAAAACCTTATGGATTAATAGTTTAACAGCATGCCTTCGTGTATTCCAAGTCCCAGCCGCGGAAAGAAAAGAAGAGGAATGAGAAAACATGCGAAAAATCCGACTGCTGTGCCATGTTTAATGACCTGCCCGCCGCCTCCCGAATACGCTCGAGAACCTTCTGGCCCGCTGCCTTTTGTACACGCTCGAGAACTTTTCAGACCACCACCTTCTGGACACGCTCGAGAACCTTCTGGACCGCCGCCTTCTGGATACGCTCGAGAATCTTCCGGTCTGCCGCCTTCCGGACACACTTCAGAACCTTTCAGACATGACCTGCTGCACCTGGCCGGTTCCTGTCGTACCTGGCCGGTTCCTGCTGCACCTGGCCTGTTCCTGCCGTACCTGGATGGATCCTGCCGTATCTAGCCGGCCAGTGTCCAGCCTTCATGACTCGGCGGCTCGATTTTTCGAAATTGCAAGGAAACAAACATGATGAAACGCTCGGTAAGAGTCTCGATCCCAAATTCAAATTTTTAATTATGCACCGAGGGAACATGTGGCAGGAGAAAAGAAAATGTAGGATAATAATTATACTACATTGTCATAAACAAATCACAAAAATCGAGATATACTGAAATGGGAAAAATAGGCGTATTACAAAATCAACCATGAACCCTAAACTTGTTTCTTTAGATATCCGATTAAGTTGTGTTTAGAACTTGAATATGATTATATATCGAGTATATGGGTACGTTGTTTATCGATTCTAGAGGATTAGAAATCAAATCATATGTTTAGATTATTCTGATTTTACCATGTATGTAAACTGACCGGTAAAAGTCCCCTGAGAGTTTTGATTAGGGTTTTCAATTATGTTTTGATTAGAATTGCTAGTCCTAACATCGATTATATCATAATACTCGTTCTAGGTCTGCTTATCCAGGACTTTTGACCCGATATCACAAACCATCTTAAACTTCCTAAACCTAATTGTACCATGCAAGTACTTTGATTATGTTTTATGTATTTCGTGCGAATGAATATGTGAAATGTGATTTTTTAAAACGAGACATGATATTGATGAGCGTGTTTGAGCCAGATAAAACTAGTAAAGGCCTCTAGGGTCCGTTAGACTGCGTTATTTGAGGATTACCAGGGTTAGAAGAGAAGTTGAGATCTCAGAGAACCAATTTGGCTTCATGCCGGGGAGGTCCACGACTGAGGCCATTCATCTCGTCAGACGCCTTATGGAGAAGTTTAGAGAGCGGTGTAAGGACCTCCATATGGTGTTCATAGATCTATAGAAGGCTTTTGATAGCATTCCGTGCGATGTTATTTGGAGGAGCCTAGTAGAGAGGAGGGTGTCGTTGCCGTTCGTTAGGGCAATTCAATACATGTACTCCCAGGCTAGGACGTGCGTTAGGACCCCAGTTGGTGACACCCAGTATTTTCCGGTTGAGATAGGGCTACACCAGGGTCAGCGCTAAGCCCTCTTCTCTTTGCTCTAATCCTTGACGTCATTTCGCGAGGGATTCAAGATGGCATCCCGTGGTGAATGCTTTTTGCTGACGACATTGTGTTAGTGGCGGAGTCGAGGAGGGAGGTGAACTCGAAGTTGGAGCTTTGGAGGGCTAAGTTAGAATCCCAGGGCTTGCGTATGAGCCGGTCTAAGACCGAGTATCTCTGGTGTAACTTTAGTGGTGAGTCCAACGAGGAAGATGTAGAGGTTTTGATTACGGATCAGATCGTACCCCGTACGGATAAGTTCAAGTATTTGGGTTCGATCATTCAGAAGGAAGTTTAGTGTGAAGATGATATCACGCATCGCATCATGGCGGGGTGGCTAAGGTGGAGAGCAGCGACAGGGGTCCTGTGCGACAAGAAAGTCCCTCTAAAGTTGAAGGGTAAATTCTATAGAGCGGCAATCCGACCTGCAATGTTGTATGGCTCCGAATGTTGGGCGATGAAGAAGTAGCTTGAGAGCAAGTTGGAAGTGGCTGAAATGAGAATGTTACATTGGTCGTGTGGTCGCACAATGTTAGATAGAATCGCGAACGGGGTTTTCAAGAACGCGCTGGAAGTGGCGCCCATTTCAGTGAAAGTTAGGGAAGGGAGATTGAGATGGTTTGGCCACATCCGCAGGAGGCAGGCATCTGCTCCGGTGAGGAGGGTCGAGAGTTTATTGGTTGTCGGGGAGAGGACGAGAGGCAGACCGAGGAGGACGTGGGAGGAGCAGCTGAGATTAGATTTGAAGGCCTTAAACCTTTCCGAGACCATGACTGTTGATAGGTGCACTTGGAGGCGCCAGATCAGAGTTGTGGATTCTTTTGTAGGGAGCGGTGTTGTAGTTGAGAGCCTCAGGGTTGGGTTGTCTCGGTTAGCTTTGACCTAGAGCATTGCATTTTTTACTTTTATTGTATATTTTATCTTATTGTCTTTGCGTATGGTGTATTTTTGACAGGGAGTTGTGCGCAGAGTCAACCTCTCTTTTGTTAGAGCAGCGTTCATCGGGAGTGAAGTAGCCAAATTCCGCGTAGGTAAGCCCCATGTGGATTAAGCCATGGGCCAGGTATGGTCTCGAGCTTTTTTCGAATCATATGTTTTCCTTTGTATTTATCACACAAGATTCTGTTGTGCACTAAGCTGGGGGTCTTCACGGAAACAGCCTCCCTACCGTAATAAGTAGGGGCATGGTCTGCGTACATCTTACCCTCCCCAAACCCTGCTCTAAGCGGGATATACTGGGTATGTTTGGTTTGGTTTGGTTTTTTGGTTGGGCTATACAACCGGAGAGAGCCTGTCGAGGTCTCTTGGGGTGCGTATCTTGCGGGATGCGGTAGCTAGTGTAGATCGGGAGGTTGTTTTATATATGATGATCCATACACTATGTTCCGGAATATGAGCTATTATGATATGATTCTGTTATTGCTTTATTCACTTGTTGTACATAATCATGTATTGATGTACTTACACTGGCTGTTTGCTGACCCCTTCGGGGGTGAATATTTCTTGTGTATTCAGGTACAGGTACAGGAGACGAGTTAGCACGTCGAACATGAACTTGGAGGGAAGCAATAATATCATACACCGTCTTGTGTAGGTGGTCGTCTTTTCATGTATAGAGTTGTGTTTTGCTTTGTACTCGCGCGAGTACTGTTATATGTGTGTGATGTTGCAGGTTGAGTATAGTTGTACCATGCAGTGTTATGTTGGTCAGGTTATACTGTTGTTATGTCGGTTGTGGACCTACGGGACAATGTGATGTATGTGATATATAGGTGAATATTGTGAATGTTCAGGTATGTCATAATTATTAAATATTGTTGTGTTTTATACAGGTCTAAGCCTGGTAGATTCTCGAAAAAGGATCTACGGTGCTGTAACATTTCCGTATGCTTCGAGGGTGTTACAGAATTTGGTATCGGAACTTAGGTTTATGGATACCTTTTTGGTGTCATTAGGTCTATTGGGTTCGAGTCGGTTGTTTCTTTATGATATCACTAAGTAGCTACCACCTCGTGTTGCCTACACTGGTAGTCTCCTCGGATGATTGTTATTCCTTCTTATCTAGAGTTAATTATTAATCTGATCAGGTAATCTATTTTATAATCGTTCCTATATTGAATCATTTTCTTCCTCCAGTATCATGCGAGGTATGGTCATTCGTGACGCGGCCGAGGCCGTGGTAGGGGTGGTACTTGAACCGGAGATGTCCAATGCAAGTTCGGCATATCATTTTGTGACTAGTCCAGACCCAATCCTAATGGGAGGTGTAGGTTGAGATGCGGGTGTGGGTGCAGAAGCCAAGGTACCAAATGTTCTTCAACAAGTCATAACTCAGGTGAATCATATGGCTCAAGGTGCATAATATCCATACTGGTGGAGCTGTCAGTGATCGATGGCTTCAGGAGGTCATGAAAATGAGTCCTCCCAGATTCGATGGCTCCGGCGATGCAACTAACTGGGATCATTGGCTGGTCCAGTTAGATAAAATATTTGACGGCATTGGCTGCCCTAGGACAAGAATGTCCCAATTGCTCAGTACCTGTCGATCGATGACGCTTCTGATTGGTGGCAGGCTATCAAGCCCAGGTATCGTATTGTCACATGGAAAGAATTTAAAGAACTAATGGAGGCCCAGTATTACCCAGGCCCGTACGACAAGCTAGACTCTGTGAGTTCTTTAAGGCTCAACCCAAGACGTTCCTATCTCCAAGGTGATTAAAACATTCAGCAGGCAGTTAGTATAGGTCCAAGATCAAGTCAAAGATGAAGCGGCAAAGATACTCCATTTAAATATGAGAATGAAGCCTGAAGTTCGAAAATACATGGTGGGTCTTGGGTGTACTACCTTAATGGAATATCAAGATATATAAGGCACTCGGCCACTAGATGGTGACAATTTTGGTTCAGGCGGCTCTAAGCTCAAATAAATAGAAGTTCTCCGGCTGTTTCTGACGAGCAGATATCGTAGCCTCAGCCTTCTATTCAGTCTTCTATTGGGTCTCCCCATATTACTGTAAGAGCACGGGGTTCTAGATATACACCTTCTACTACCACTACACGGAGAGTTTGTTATAATTGTGGAGTTACAGGACATATCAGTTACCTTTGTTCGTCACCTCCCACTGCTTTTTTAATATGGGAAATAGCGACACCGTGCATTATATTAGGAGGCGGCGAGTAGAGTCCCCGCTACTTAGTCTCTTACTCCAGCAGCTACAATTATGGTTCAACCAACTCTGAGTGCAGGATGTGGCAGAGGCAGAGGAAGAGCATAGCATAGAGACACCCCAAGCACTGGATCACCTCCACCATGACTATACGAAATGAGACGGGCTGATGAAATGGGAGCTGTAACAAGTTCAGGTATTGTTCATATCCATTCGCAACTGGTAGATGTATTATTTGATTCTGGGGCTACCCACCCCATTATATCATTATCTTGTCTGCATCGTTTGGGCCTTGAGGGCCTATCTGTGTATGAGTCATTCACTATTGGGTTGCCAAGTGGGGATAGGACAATTGGGGGTCAAGAGATTGTAGATTTTCATGTAACAATCGGCACTAGAGACTGGACATCCAACTTAATTTTCATTGACTTGAAGGGGGAAGATTTAATTCTGGGTGATGATTGGTTGGATCATCATGGGCGGTGGTGAATTATCGTCGGAAAATGATTTCGATCGTTACACAGAATGGCACCGAACATGTCTTTGAAGGACACAAACTCGGTACTTCAGGAAAGATTATTCAAGCCATGAAAGCAATAAAGTTGGTGGGACGAGGTAGTACCGGATATTGGTGTTATGCAATGAAGTCAGAAACTAGTGAAGTTCAGTTATCCTCTATCCCAATCGTAAATGAACTTCCAAATATATTTCCAGATGATCTGTCTGGGTTGCCGCCGCAACGCGATGTAGAATTTCTGTCGAACCAGAGCCTAATGCAGCACCAGTATCCAAGGTACCATATCGACTGGACCTATCATATATGCAATAATTGAATAAGCAACTAGGAGAGCCATTAAACAAAGGGTATATATGACTAAGTGCTTCTCCGTGGGGCGCATCGGTGTTATTTGTACGGAAGAAAGATGGATCATTACGGCTATGCATTGATTATCATGATTTGAATAAACTTACTATCAAGAACAAATATCCGCTGCCACGAATTGATGACTCACTCGATCAATTACAAGAAAACATGATATTCTCAAAGATTGACCTGAGGTCCAGACATTATCAGTTACGAATTTGGGATTCTGATATTCTAAAGATAGTGTTCCGGACGAGATACAGGCATTACGAATTCGTGGTTTTGCCTTTTGGCCTGACTAATGCCCCGGTGGTGTTTATGCAACTAATGAACAAGACTGTTATCGAATATCTCGATAAATTTGTGGTTGCGTTTATCGATGATATCTTAATCTATTCAATGAGCGAAGCGAAGCACCCTGAACACTTAAGGATCATGTTGAGTACTCTAAGGGCTGATAAGCTTTATGCCAAGTTTTCTAAGTGTGAGTGTTAGAAATACTTATTAGATTTTGATGATGTCATCTTTATATATTCAAATGTATGTTTATTACTTGGCAAAATGTATGGAAGAACCAAATGAGTATCTTCCATAGGCCAAATTGTGTTAAGTTAGATACTTGGCAAAATGTAAAGAAGAACCAAATGAGTATCTTCTATAGGCCATATAAGTTAGGCTTTAAAAACGGCTAAGTACAAATCAGATAAGTATCTAATCAGCCGAGTCTTGGTCAACTCAACTGTTCAGATAAGGTTGACCACAGCCGAGCTATATCAGGCAACCCTTATCAGAGAAGTTCTGGTCAATAATTTAATCAGCGAAGTTGGACCAGACTGCAGCCTAGAAGAAAAGTCAAGTCATCTGAAGTCTGACCATCAGAACAGTCAAGTTCAATCAGGTCAGAAGACTACAGACAAGTCGGCACATCAGAGAAGTCGACATCAGAGAAGGTTGACTGCACATCAGACAGTTTAACCACAGAGATATCAGTTAAGTGATCAGCCAAGTACTCCAGTCTACGGCAGCATGCGTTGAATAGTCAATATTTATGGAAAGTCACATGCGAGCGATTAGAGACAGATTGGAGAGATTCCCGGAAAGGAAATGAATTAAGTAATTCATTCAGACCCGCCATTAGAGACTTTAATCTTATTATATTCAACAGATTCGGCGCCATCACATGGAAGTCTTCACAACGGTCGGAATTGGATTAAAATATGGGAATCCAGCCTTGAAAAGTTCAGAAAGAAAAAAACAAAGAAATCTATTTCTCCAACAGACGGATTTGTTACAGATTTGCAACGGCCATGAAGAAAATCTCAAAGGATTGACACCTATATATATATATATATGAAGATTTGAAGTTGAGCAGTACGATGTGAACAACACTCTCGAGCAATCAAAGCAATTAAAAGCTATCAGAAAACTATAACATCATGAAAGAGCAGTACTCTAAGTTCATACACGAAGAAAGCTCTTTAGTTGGAGAAGACAAAACACTCTTGTCTTAAAACCTGAGTAAGGGGTACTTCACTGGTAGAAGTTTCGCGACTGATAGGCATCCAAGGATTTGAAGAATCGAGTGGTGCTAGGCAGTCAGAAAGGATTTGCAACGACAAAATTTCCACTGGTTGGAAGTTGTTGTAGCTAAGTTGTAGAATCACTGTAATATTTATCACTGGTTGAGAATTATAGTTGATTCATCTCTAGTTGGTTTGGAGAAAGTGGATTAGTAGAGGATTACCCCACCTCTGAGACTACTATAAATTGCCTGCGCACTTTATTGTTTTTAACATCATACTTAACTGCTGCATTCATACTTAAAGTGTTCCATAGATTAATTCTATATTCGTCATCAGCTGACTTCCGCACTTACATTGACTACAGACGACTCTAAGTCATTTGTACCATCAGCTGAGAAACTCATCCTTTGTGGAAAAGAGTTTCAATAAGTCTATTCACCCCCCCTCTAGACTTATTCCTGGACGACTTGTGACCTACAAGTGGTATTAGAGAGGTTGGTTCAATATTTCAAGAACCAGATCTATATATCGAGGATATATTTTAATCTCTCATTTCATAAATGGAACACATGCATTCTAGATTACCTGTCTTTTCAGTTGACGAGTATGATCTTTGGAAGATAAGGATGCAGGCACACTTATCTTCAAACCATGACGACATGTGGTGCATCATAGGGGATGGTCCTTTCATATTCGAGAAGGACAACACTCCTAAGGAGATTGCAGCCGGGAAGCCAGAGAAAATCCTAAAGAAGAGGACGGAGCTGGCCATTGAAGAAAGAAAGCTGTCCAACCTTGACAACCGGGCTAGAGACGTGCTGTATCAAACTCTTGATAAATCAACAACGGTTAAGATCAAGAACTGCAAAAATGTCAAAGAGATCTGGGACACCCTTGCGGTGATGTGTGAAGGTACAGAGCTGATCAAATAAAACAAGCTGTCAATTGCTACCCAGAAATTTGACAACTTCAAAATGAAGTCCGGAGAATCTATAGACCAGGTGGACACAAGGTTCACAGAGATCATCAATGAAATCAACTCCCTTGGTAAAAATTATGGCAACAGGGAGATGGCCTTGAAGGAGCTAAGATCTCTTAGTCCCGAATGGAGTATGAAGGCGGTGGCCATGAGGGAATCCAAAGACCTCAATAAAATAAAAATCCAGGAGCTGTTCTCCGATCTAAAGGCTTATGAATTCGAACTCCCAAGTTCATCATCAACCGAGCCTACAGAGAAGGAAATAGCCTTTGCAGCCGAGTCCCCCGCCAAGAATCTATCTGATGTCAAACCTCCAAATCCACTCGATTTTGAGGAAGAAATGGCGTTCGTAATGCAAAGGTTCAGCAATTTCAGAAAGAATTACTCCAAATCTAAAAAGAACTATAAGGAGAATCCCAGGAGAAATCAAAAGGCTGGAAGCTGGAAGGTGGAGTGTTATAATTGCCACAAGACAGGACACATCCAAATCGACTGTCCTAATCTCAAGAAGGACGAGAGCAAGAAGGAGGTGAGCAGAAAAGAAGACCGAAGGAAGGCCCTCATTGGAGAAGACCAAGAGAGAGTAGAATCAAGCAGCGGATTCTTCTCTGATGATGATGAATAATATGATTGTCTGATGGCCAATCTAGCTGATGAAGAGGTGACATCTACACCCTCAGTTTCAAATAATAATATCTCAGACATGTCACAAGACATGGACTTACACGAGTTTGTAAATCAGCTTCTCAAAGATTTTGAGAGATTAAAATCTGCACACCAAACTCTATCAGACGAGAGGACCCAGCTGCAAGATGAGAATGGGCAGCTGAAAAATGATTTTGAAAAACTCAATCTAGAATTGAATAAAACCAAAGCTAATCTTGAAAAACAGGCTGCAGACAACTCTACAAACCAGGCTGATAATACCACAGCTGAGATAAAACGATTAACTGTGTTGAATAGTGAAAAATCAGCTGCACTTGCTCATGTCAAAGCTCAGTTTACTAAACTGACTCAGCTAAGTAAAACTCAGGCGGAGAAAATAACCTCCCTGAAGGCATCTCTAACCCTAGATGAATTGTGTACGAATAAAAGGCCGTTATATTCCAGATCAGGCCTTTGATATGACCCCCACACTCCCTCTAGTTCTAAAACCACTTTCATCGAGGGAGAAACAATTTTCTCGTCTGCTGAGCCAATATACAAGCCTGTATTTCAAAATAGGCAGCAGCCAAGTCACAAGTCTAGGCTGCAGCCAAGGTATACAAGGCAGCCACCTAGACATGAGACTAGGCAATGGCCAAGGCAGAAGCAGCAGCCCAGACAACATGCCCATTATTATCAAAAACTCCCCAAAAACAGATTTCAAAATGGGAGGGGAAAATGGAAACCTCAAGGTTATCCTAATTTCCAAAACGAACAGGTGTGGAGACCTCAAAGATTTAATAAATGGTCATAGCCAAGATTTAGGCATGGCCCACACCATCAGTTTTATGAGGCATATCCGGTACACAATCCTAACAGAGGATATAGGCCCAGACCTTACACACCTTATAGGGGCAATAATTATAACCTTCCTAATCCAAGGAGAAACCAGTTCTCCAGGAAACTAACTAACCCCGGAGGACCCACACAGATTTGGGTACCTAAATCTCTGCTTATCTGATTGCAGAAATGGTGGAAGGACTACTATCACATCTCCACAAATTCAAACATTGGAGGTGAAGAATGGTTTGTAGATTCTGGATGCTCAAGGCACATGACCGAGAACAAGAAGGTGCTGACAAATTATACCAAAGAAAAAGGTCCAGACGTAACCTTTGGAGATAGCTCTAGAGATCAGACCAAAGGTTTTAGAGAGCTGCACAGAGGAAACATCACTATATCCAAAGTTCATTATGTCAAATGACTCAAGTATAATCTTTTGAGCATAAGTCAGTTTTGCAATGAGAAGAATCTAGCAGTCTTCACCATTTGAAAATGCATGGTGATAGATATCCTATATGGAGAAGTGAAGCTACAAGGATTCGAAAGAAGAGATGTCTATATGATAGATTGGAATACAGGAACTCCTAATACCTGTTTTCTATCTAAGACAATAGCTGAGAATGGATGGCTGTGGCACAAGAGATTATGTCACCTAAATTTCAAAGCCATCAACAAGATTAGTTCTCAGAAGCTGGTCAGAGGACTTCCAGAAGAAGTATTCAATAAGGAAGCTCTCTGTGATGCGTTCCAGAAAGGGAAGCAAACTAGAGCATCATCCAATCCAGTTCAACCTACCACTCTCACATCAAGGATCTTAGATCTACTTCACATGGATCTATTTGGTCCCATCAAGCCAAGGACCTTAAGTGGCAGAAAGAACGCTCTAGTAGTAGTAGATGACTACTCAAGATATACATGAGTTGTTTTTCTCTATAAAAAGAGTGAAACACTAACCAAGTTACCTGAGCTGCTAAGGAGGATCCAGAATGAGAAATCTCTCTCAATCATAAAGATCAGATCAGATAGAGGAGGAGAATTTCTCAACAAGGTAATCACTGATTACAGTAATCAGAATGGGATCCAGCATGAAGTCTCTGCAGCCAGGACCCCTCAGCAGAATGGTGTTGCTGAAAGAAGAAACAGAACCTTGAAGGAAGCTGCCAGGTCCATGATTGCAGAAGCAGACCTGCCCAAGAGGTTCTGGGCTGAAGCTTCCAACGCAACATGTCACACTCACAACAGGAGTATGATAGTAGGGAGATATGGTAAAACTCCCTATGAGGTTTGGAATGGCAGAACACCAACTGTTGCATATTTTCAGATTTTTGGTTGTAAGTGTTTCATCCACAACAACGGTAAAACCCAACTTAATGTCTTTGATGCTAAAACTGATGATGGTCTCTTTATGGGATACTCACAAAGAAGCAAGGCATATAGAGTTTTTAATAAAAGAACCTTAGTTGTGGAGGAAACACCTCGGGTTGTATTTGATGAAACTACTGCTGAGTACAGGAAAAAGGTGGAGCTAATAGAGAATAAGCTCAAATCTGCCACCCTAGAAGAAGTCATTATCCATGACACAGGAATGGTGGACTCACTTGCAGACCAGCCTGAAGACCCAACTGCATATCAGATAGGACCACAAAACCTACCTGATACAGTTGCTGCTGATGAAGACCAAACTGTAGCTGATAAAGACCCATCTGCAGATCAGACAGGACCCCCACCTGCAGATGACAAGACAGTAGCTGATCCAGTTGCAGACCAAGGAGATCAGAACCAAGCTGATGCAGAGAGAGAAGAAACCCACCAAAGCAAATCTATAGGGGGAACAGACCCTGAAGAAGAAGACATTCCTAAGTGGCTCAAAGATCACCCTATCCAACAGATCATCGGGAAGCTAACTGATGGAGTTAAGATAAGACAATCTAATCTACCCATAAGAATGGCAATGTTTTCATGCTTTATGTCTCAAATAGAACCCAAGACAACAGAGCAAGCCCTGGAAGCTTACTCATGAATCAATGCAATGCAAGAAGAGCTTAACCAGATGGAAAGGAACAATGTTTGGGAACTAACAGACAGACCGGATCATAAGAAGGTTATTGGCACCAAATGGGTGTGCAAGAACAAATGCGATGAAGATGGAGCTGTTGTTAGGAATAAAGCCAGACTTGTTGCTAAAGGCTATGCACAATGTGAAGGAATAGATTTTGATGAAACTTATGCACCTGTTTCAAGATTAGAAGCCATCAGACTATTTCTTGCATATGCAGCATTCAAGGATTTCATAGTCTACCAAATGGATGTGAAGAGTGCTTTTCTTAATGGAATTCTAGAATAAGAAGTCTATGTGGAGCAACCCCCTGGATTTGTCAAAGGAGACAAAGTCTATAAGCTTCTAAAGGCTCTATATGGACTCAAGCAGGCACCAAGAGCATGGTATGAAACATTATATGTGTTTCTAGAGAAATATGGATTCAGTAAAGGCAAGGTGGATAAGACCCTATTCAGAGTGGAGCATGAAGGCCACATATTACTAGTTCAAATATATGTGGATGATATCATATTTGGCTCAACCAATCCAGAGCTATGTGAGAAGTTCTCAAATCTCATGCAAGGAGAGTTTGAGATGAGTATGATGGGCAAACTTAATTTCTTTCTAGGACTGCAAGTTAAGCAGATGGAAAATGGAATTTTCATCAACCAAGCCAAATACACCAGAGATCTAATCAAGAGATTTGGAATGGAATCAGCCAAATCAGCAAAAATTCCTATGAGCACGAGCACACACTTATATGCAGATGAAGAAGGCATATCAGTGGACTCAACCCACTACAGAGGACTCATTGGATCACCTTTATCTGACTGCAAGCAGACCAGACATTTCATATGCTGTAGGAGTATGTGCACGATTTCAGTCCAAACCCAAGCAGTCACACCTGGAAGCAGCTAAGAGGATCATTAAATATCTTAAGTCTACCATTAATGTTGGATTATGGTATCCTAAAGATGACAACTTTGAGCTGTCAGGATATTCAGATGCAGATTTTGTAGGATGTAAGATTAATAGGAAAAGCACCAGTGGAACGTGCCAATTCCTAGGAACCAGACTGATATCCTGGTTTAGCAAGAAGCAGATATCTAACTCTATCTCAACAACAGAGTCAAAATACCTAGATGCAGGTAGTTGTTGTGCAACAGCTAAGGGATTACAACATAATTGCAAATGAAGTCCCAATTTGGTGTGACAACAATAGTGAAATTGCAATCACCAACAACCCAGTATTGCACTCAAGGACGAAGTACATTGATGTTAAGCATCATTTCATAAGAGACCATGTGCTTAACAAGAGAGTCATAGTTGAAAGAGTCAGTACAGAATACCAAATTGCTGACATATTCACCAAACCTTTACCAGAAGAAAGGTTTTTGGAGCTGAGCAGGGAACTTGGATTACTAGATTAGGAATCTAGTATGGACGAGAAAGCTACCTGAAGACCAGATCAGATGAGCGAAAGAAGTTACCTGATCAGACCAGACGAAATATGAAGGACGGACTCAGCTGACCACAGGCATCAGAACCCACCTGAAGCAGACAAGGAGAGTTAACTGATGTAGAGCAGTCAAACAGTCAAACAGTCAATGGTCAACCAGCTAAGTTTTCTAATTTTGACTGACTCCTAAATATTTTATTATTATTTATTTACACATGGCAATCTCAGGTTCACATGTTTACACGTTGCTACGCTCGCATGCTTACATGTTCACACGACCCCACTAATACAAATTAAAAATTCCAACCGTCAAACGATTTTAAAATTTGAACCGAGTCAAATTAATTTAATATTAAAACGTCGTTTCAATTTCTTTTTAAAGACGGAAAAGTCATTTCACTTTACCTTCTTCAAGCTTACAAACCCTAATTTTCGAGAGCAGAAATTCTTCGAACTTTCAAATACACTCAGAAAATTTTTTTCTTTCTTGCGCAGAAATGGAATCCTACTTCAACAGCGTTAAACTGAAGGCGGTAAAGAACCAAATCATTTTCTCTCTAGTGGTCGATGTTGAGGGACTGCTCGAAACCAACCTGGACAATGACGTGCGACATCTTATCAGATCTATGAAGTCGAATGGAATCTACCCAGTTCTGGATATCAGTCCCAAATATCTCTTCAAAGAGGCTATTATCGTTTTCTACAGAGAAGCCAGAGTTCTCGAATCGGGCATTAGGAGCTCAATTTCTGGAGTTCAAGTGGATATCACTCCGCAATCGATCGGACAAGTTTTTGGGATGAAGTCTCATGGAATGGCTGTCGAAGCCCTAAAACAAGACGCAACTGACACGTGGCTGAAGATCAAGGCTCCTGAGCAGCCATCAAAGCTGAAGCTAACTGGCAAGCAAAGTGAGCTAAATAAAGAATATCGCTATGCATTGGATATCAACCAACAAAATAGTGATGGGTATGGCTGGGAGTTATGATCAACTGTCGTCAGCCAAATTTATGTTTTGGGGGCTCTTATTCAAGATGAACCGATCGATTGGTCTGACTATATTTTCAGACAATTGGTGCGAGAGGTAAACAAAGTCCAGTGGTTGGACGATGAAAAGAGATTCAAAAACAATCTGGCATTTGGAACGCAAATAAGTTGGATGTTGGAGCAGTTAGGTGTGGCGAAGGGAAACCCTGACCCCTTCCACATCAACAAGAGGCTTGGTCACTTAGACCAAGAGACCCTAAGGAGATAGGTGGAGAGAGGAAAGCAGCTCAATTGCTAAGGGAAATGTCTGTAGAGCCAACTCCCTACAGATACCAATCGAGCTCAGGCGAGTCAGATGGAGATCAAGCTGCAGCCAGGGACCAACCTGCAGCTAGGTCTGACACAGATTAAGACGATACCCCAATCGCCATTCGTTTCAAGATAAGGGGACCAGTCCCTGGAGAACCATCCTTAATCGAATCCTCACCAGATCACATGGAGGATCAGCCTGCTCCCACCAACCTGGAAACCCAATTTTTTCCTATTCTAACCCCTCATTTCATATCTGAAGAAGAAGTGGCAGGTCTGATTATTCACATCCCAGAAGCAAATTATTCGTTCAACCTGCTCGAAAACAATTTCTGCAAACTGTCTATAGAGCAGTTGTTACTTGTAAAACAACACGCTCTTAAACATTCTTTTGTCGAGATTTTTGAGGAATGGAAAACTCTTAAATTTGTTCCATTTACTCAACTGCAAGCTTTTATTGAAATGAGTAGCTGGGAGTATCCCCAGGCTACGGAGGATATACTCATACATTTTTGCAATGAGTCAGATCTAATTTTGATACTTCAGGAAGCCTGGTTCATGTCCCATTTTAAAACCAACATGGACCAGCTCCTCCATATTATAATGGGAGGTGTTTTTGATGGTACCCTCAATGAGGATGGGGAAGTAGTTGAAAAGGAAATTAGAATCGAAGAAGTAGTGGAGGAAAAAGAAGTAGGAGTTGAAAAAGAAGAAAAAGAAGAAAATATCATAGTTGAAGAAAAAGAAGAAGAAAAGGAAAAAGCAAAAGAAGTTGAAAAACAAATTAAAGAAGAGGATGTGGAAAAGACAGAAGAGTTGGCAGAAGAAGATGAAGAAGAATGAGAAGAAGTTGAAAAAGAAGATGATGAGGAAGAAGAAAAGGAGGAAGAGAAGGAGGAAGAGAAGGAACAAGAGAAGAAAGAAGAGAAGGAAAAAGCAAAGGAAGAGAAAGAGGAAGAAAAGAAAGAGGAAGAAGAGAAGAAAAAAGAGGTTGAAGAAGAAAACGAAGGCAAAAATGAAGACAGAGCCGATGAGGCTGGGGCACTTGCCCGCTACAAAAGCCTAGATGAAGAAGAAGATGACAGGTCGGGGACCCCAGAGCATACCCCACCTGATCATCCGCCTGCAGACAGGAGTCTGCAGATAGGAAGGTCAACTGCATACCTACCTGCAGGCGCAGAAAGCTTCGGTGACCACTCTCCTCAGCCATCACCCATCTCCCCTGTGATGAATGAGCTGATCCGCAACATTGTCAAGAATCTATTGAAGAGTTGCTTGCTGCCGCAATCTCACCTGACTTGCAGTCCATAAACGCCAAAATTGACACCCTACTACAGAGGAATGCTCCTCGACCTTCTCCTACCAACAACTCCAGAATGCCCCTCGGCATGTCTGACTAGAATCGAGTGGTTGCTAGGCATCAAAGGATTTGAGGAATCGAGTGGTGCTAGGCAGTCACAAAGGAGTTGCAACGACAGAATTTCCACTGGTTGGAAGTTGTTGTAGCTAAGTTGTAGAATCACTGTAATATTTATCACTGGTTGAGAATTATAGTGGATTCATCTCCAACTGGTTTGGAGAAAGTTGATTAGTAGAGGATTACCCCACCTCTGAGACCACTATAAATTGCCTGCGCACTTTATTGTTTTTAGCATCATACTTAACTGCTGCATTCATACTTAAAGTGTTCTATTGATTAATTCTATATTCGTCATCAGCTGACTTCCGCACTTACATTGACTACAGACGACTCTAAGTCATATGTACCATCAGCTGAGAAACACATCCTTTGTGGAAAAGAGTTTCAATAAGTCTATTCACCCCCCCTGTAGACTTATTCCTGGACGACTTCTGACCTACAGTGAGTTCTGGCTGAAAGAAGTTGCTTTCCTGGGCCATGTGATCTCAGCATAAGGCGTTCAAGTAGATCCACTGAATCTTTCTCTTAGTATGTAGGTATGTAGTAGCTCAGAAGATTGAAGCATTTTATATTAGGAGCCACCACGGAATGTCAAGGAAGTTCGGAGTTTTTAGGGAGTAGCTTCTTATTATTGTCGATTAGTCGAGGGTTTCTCATAAATTGCTCAACCACTCACTCAGCTATTACAGAAACCCAGAAGTTCGAGTGGAATGACGAGCGTCAGAAGAGCTTCGATGATCTGAAGAAGAGGCTGACTATGGCACCGGTTCTAGACCATGACCTTGAGTTAGCCGCAGTGGTGTTTGCATTGAAGATTTGGAGGCATTATTTGTTGGAATATAAAACGCAACGGAAGCAAGTTGGTGGAAATTATTAAGAAAGGTTTTATAAACTAACCAACATAAAAACCGGATCTATTTAGGCTTGTCAATTAATTAATTAATCATATTAATAAAAAATTAAATACACATATTTACGCATGTGAGTCGGTAATTTATACCTTTGACGCGAAGTGGTAGAAATTCTCGTTTTGGTCGATTTATCTCCTCTTCGTACTCCTCTCCGATATTCTTGTATTTATACCTCAAGATCTTTTAGAGTATATCCCGCCTACGTCCGGATGTCGTGTGGGTAACAATCTACCGGACTACTTGGAGTGCTATATGGATCAGCCGAAACTTTCCCCAAGAAACCCTCGATTTTGTTCTCTCTATTTTTCTTGAATATTTTGGTATTTTTAGAAAAATATTGTGTTAACCAAATTATGGAATCCAAGACACAAGTCAAGATCCACAATTAAACATACAAGCAAAAAATCGATTTCTTGGTCACTTGGAAGTATGAAAATCGGCCAAGACATGTTCTCCTTTTTTAGGTATTTTGGGCTACTCTAGGGACCTTAAGGAGGATATGGTAAGGACTCTTAATAGATGTCAGCTTCCTATATTAGAACTCTTTCTAATATAATGACTCTATTAAATATCAACTTAGTCCACTAATAAGTTGATATTGTACTTCCTACCAAAATCCCAAATTACTAAATTGAGCTCCTTTTTTAATTAATTATTTCCCGTATTTAAGATATTCCATGTCCATTAATTAATTTAAGCTACTGACACCTTTTAATTAATTAATATATTATACATGAGTATACCACTCGACCTTTATTATTATATCAGAAAATTAATTCTACCTACAGGGTTTAATATAATAATCCTTTCGAGTGCCTCAAGGGAAATGATCAACCCGACTGGTCGGGACACGATTTCTAGCTATAATATTAATTATCATATAAGTAATAATATTGCCCAAAATATCGAGCATATTGAGTCAATCCTTGTGGCTCTCACCCATGATAAATCAAAGCAATAAATATTAAATATATATAATTAAATATTAATCACTAGAATTGAGAAATAATAATTGTCCGAGATGTACGTTCTTCTTATAGTCAGTACAGAATAATCTATCTCACCTCGATCCTGTTCAGCGTATACCGAATACGCTAATATATGCTAATGGTCAAGACCAACCAATCTCAAGCATATATTACAACCTCTCACATAACGGTCTAATGTTATATAGGTTGTGAACTAAATATTACTATATAAGGAACTGATAATGTGATCTTCTGTGTGACACGACACACCACATTATCTACAATATAAAATAATTTAGACTACATTTGCATAACCATAGCGTGAATAAATATGCAAAACATATGATAAATGAATTAAATGTTCTCATAGATAAAGACCGGGAAATTAGGTATTACAAGCATAAAGTATGCTTTGACGTATACAACCTAACAATCTCCCACTTATACTCAAAGCATGCTTTTGAAGTATACTATCTAGACTATGTCTATCTATCTCCCACTTATACTCAAAGTAATGTTGCCATACATCTCAACCCCATTCCTTCCAGATGAAAGAATCAACTTGGTTGTTTCCAGATGCAATCTTGAACAACACTACGTTCCCTCGTTTTACAACGTTACTTGCGACTGATATGTTTCCTTGCTCTATGGGCTCGTGATTCCTCCAGGTTTATAAATCAGTATTGCCAGAATAAAATTGTGATACTTTTATGCAAACCAAGAACCACATCTAAGTCCAACAAAAACGTATCTCGAGGTTGACTTAAGCTTAACTTTGCCTGACTGGAAATCTGAGTTAGTGTAATCTGAAGGACAAAGTGTATCCGATTGATATACAAGCATATGCTCCCTAGTCCTTCTGAGGTACTTGAGTATATGCTTGACAGCAATCCAATGTCCCGATCCTGGGTTCGACTAATATCTCGCCACCATGCCTACAGCATGACATATATCAGTCCAAGTGCAAAGCATAGCACACATGAGGCTTCCCACTACCGAAGCATAAGAGACCAGCTTCATGTCATCTATTTCCTTCTATGTCTTAGGACACATAGCCTTATATAGCTGAATTCCATGTCTGTAAGGTAAGAAACCTTTCTTGGAATTCTCTATGCTGAACCGCTTTAGCACCGTATCGATATAGGATGCCTGAGATAAGCACAGCATCCTTTTCTTGCTATCTCGAAAGATCTTAATACCGAGGATGTGCCCAGCTTCTCCCAAATCCTTCATATCGAACTGCTCAGACAGCAATACCCTTACGTCTGATAATACCTTCACATTGTTTCCAATTAGAAGTATATCATTTACGCACAGTACAAGAAACACCAGCACGTTTCCATCGCACTTTTTGTATACATAAACCTCACTAGGACACAGTTCAAAACCAAACGATTGAATGACTTCATCAAATCGCATGTTCCAAGACCTTGATGCTTGCTTGAGACCGTAAATGGCTCTTTTAAGTTTGCACACTAAGTGCTCCTCTCCTTCAGCAATGAATCCTTCAGGTTGGCGCATGTAGATTTCCTTATCAAGACTCCCATTCAAGAACGCAGTCTTGACATCCATCTGCCAAATCTCCATATCCAAATGCGCAGGTATATCTAAGATAATCCGGATCTATTTGAGCATGGCTACTGGCGAAAAGGTCTCATCATAGTCGATGCCCTCCTTCTGAGTGTAACCTTTCGCAACAAGCCTTGCTTTGAAGGTTTCAACCTTCCCTTTCGATCCTCTCTTATGCTTGTAGACCCATTTACTTCCAATGGATTTTACCCCATTGGGTAGCTCTACTAGCTCCCACACTTGATTAGAATCCATAGATCCCATTTCGGATTCCATTGCTGTTTTCCAGGATTCAGCATCCTTGTCTTGAATTGCCTGTTTGTACGTACATGGATCTGTTTCATCCTGGTATGGGGAGTGGTCCGAAGATTCTTCTACGCCGATGAAACATTCAGGTTGATGAACAACCCTCCCACTACGACGAGGCGTGTCCTTGGTTTGCGTATCCACAATAGTGTCGATACATGGTACACTAGGTGTTTGCACAATTGGTATTTTCGAAATCTCGCCCCTAAGTTCTTCTAGAATGACCTTACTCCTAGGCTTGTGGCTTATCACATAGTCCTCCTCTAAGAACCGGGCATTGGTGCTAACAATGACCTTCTGGTCTTTAGGACTGTAGAATAAGCCACCCTTCATTCCCTTCAGATATCCTACAAACACTCGTACTTCTGTACGAGATGCCAATTTACCAGCTTCCTTATTCAGCACGTGTGCTGGTGAACTCCAAATCCGAACATGTCCTAGACTGGGCTTGCACCCATTCCACCATTCTGTGGCTATTTTTGGAACTGATTTTGAAGGCACCAAGTTTAGAATGTATGCCGATGTTTCCAAAGCGCATGCCCAAAACGAAATAGACAAATCAGAATAACTCATCATTGACCTAACCATCTCTAATAAAGTATGATTCCTTCGTTTAGCAACACCATTTTGTTGTGGTGTACCAGGCATTGTGAGCTGGGAAGTAATGCCCTCATGTGCCAAGAAATCCAAAAACTCTCCACTAAGGTATTCGCCACCACGATCAGATCGTAGTGACTTGATACTCTGCCCATGACGCTTCTCCATTTCAGCCTTGAATTCTTTGAACTTATCAAAAGATTCAGACTTACGTCGCATCAAATAGATGTGTCCATATCTCTAATAATCATCTATAAACGTGATGAAGTATTCGAAACCACCCTTATCCTAGATGTTCATTGGACCACATACATCAGTGTGTACTCATTCCAATACATTTTGTGCATGATTTCCTTTGCTTTGGAAAGCCCTTTTAGTCATTTTACCTTCTAGACACGATTCACAGGTTGAAAGTGACTCAACTTGGAGCGAATCCAATGGGCCATCGCTCACCAATCTTTGAATCCTTCTAAGGTTAATATGACCCAATCGTAAATGTCATAAATATAATGGATTTATGCTCGAAGGCTCTTTTCTTTTATTAGGATTAGTCAAAGAATTAAGTGATTTATAATTATGCAAGGGAGCTGGTGCAGCGTTGATGATATAAAGTTCTTCATTATAAGTACTCCCGCAAATATATTCACCATTTATTTTAATAATTGCATTATCTTCAAAAGAAACTGAATATCCACCACGACGAAATTTAGAAACTGAAATCAAATTCGTTCTAAAATCAGGTACCAATAATACATTATTAAGAACTAAAATTCTATTATCAACTTTTAACTGCACGACTCCCACTGCAACAGACTTCAGCCTGGAATAGTCGCCCCAGCTTATTGTAATCTCATCTGCACTAAGTACCTTAGTTACTTGGAACCCCTGCGAGTCATAACAAACATGATCAGTGGAGCCCGAATCCACTATCCACGAAGTGATGGAACAGGCAGCCAAACATGTTTTGACTACTAGTGCATGAGACGTACCTTTCTTAGGGCAGTCACTCTTGAAATGCCCTTTCAGACCGCAATTGAAGCACTTGCCCTTCGGATTTTTGTTCGCCTCGGACTGAGGAGCCTTGCCCTTAGCTTTTAAGGTTGCCACTTGCTTCTGGCCAACCTACTTTCTCTTCTTTCCCCATTTGGGTTTTGAAGAAGCAACACCAGTTGCCGCAAGAATTTGATTATAACCTTATTTGAAGAGGCCTTCGGCAGACTGAAGCTCTGTCAGAAGTTTCGCCAGTGTGTAAGTCCTACGATTCATATTGTAGATGAGGCGGAACTGTTCAAAGCATCTTGGCAAACTGCCCAAGATAATATCGACATGCGACTCCGCATCGATAGTGGCCCCCAGTATGCTCAGTTCGTTCAAATGAGACATCATTTTAAGAACGTGATCCCTTACTGGGGTCCCTTCAAACATTTAGGTTGTCATCAAAACCCTCATTGCATTTTGCCTAGCTGCTCGGTTCTGATGACCAAACATCTCAGTGAGATATTTCATCATTTCCGCGGCCGAGCCCATCGTCTGATGCTGATGCTGCAATACATTTCTCAATGAAGCCAAAATGTAACAGCGAGCCATCTCATAAGACTTTTTTCATTTCCGGAATTCAGCCAACTCTTTAGGAGTGGCATCCGTTTCTGGTTCCAAAGGGCTCTCCTCAGTTAAAACAAATTTATGCCACTCGGCAGTCAAGATAATATCAAGATTTCTTTTCCAGTCGGCAAAGTTAGTGCCATCAAGTTTGTTTTCTTTGAGAATAACAGCTAGTGGATTGAAAGACATCTGAGAATAAAATTAAAAACACCATTCATCACATAATTCGACGCAAAATATATTGAAAAACCTTAAAATAATATATATGCAATCAACCAACACTTTAAAAAACCGCACATGCAAGCCACAATAGTGTGGACATTTACACGTACATTTTCAAGTAGATTTTAACGTCTTTAATTTTACTATCTAGCCAAGATGCGTTTTGGCAAGTAAAATTAATAGTTGGTTCCTCTTCGCCATGTATTTAATTAACATAGACTCCGATGGGGAGCTTATCAATACACCTAAGTGAACAACATAATTTAACAAACCTTAGAATATCATTTAATGATAATAGTCATACAGATGGAGAGGTCCTATCATAAAAATAATATTCACCTTTTTGTTATCAAATTTGAAGTTTAAAACCAGTGAGCCAATAATTAGCACATCTGGTGTGGAGGAAGACTCTAATGTCAACGCGCATGTTAATAATTTCACAATTTAAACCAATTATGGAGGCCAATTTGATTTTGAAAAATCAATTTAAAATCACTTAGTTATTTCAAAAAGTTAAGGTTTTTAATTTTCTCATCCTAACATGCAAGGAAACATATCACGCATACATCCATAAATGCCATACATCAAAACAATAAAAACCAACTAAATAAAAAAATTGGATAATTAAATCCAATTATCATGGCTTTTATTCCTCGTTTGGAATAACGAGAAAATCTTCGGCTCGTTTGCTCCCACTTCTTCAAGCATCTCGCATAAAAATTAATTGAATGACCCGAACCGGACAACTTGACCCGCTGGCCGCTGGCCGACCTGCTGCCCGCTGCCCGAACTGCCCGACCTGCTACCCGACTTCCCGACCCATTGCCCGAGCTGACCGAGCTTCCCGACCTGCCCGAGCTGCTGGCCGAGTGCTGATCGGCTCCCTGCTGGTCTCAGTCGGCTCGTCCGATCGGGACTCCTGTTCACGCTGGACTTCATTCCCTTTCATAGTTTGTGTTCCAACTCGATTATAATTTTATTCAAAATAAAATACATCGAATTTACAGCAAATTACAAGAAAAATAAATCCTATTCTACCCGTGGATTTTCTCACGGGAAAAACTTATACATGCCTCAAAACCGGGCCAAATTACCAAAACGCATAAATAAATAAAAACATCACATAGTCATGATAATTGGATCATATTCTCCTGTAAGACAAATTCTAGCAAAATATTCCAAAATCATACTACATGAATATTTAATTGCTAGCATATCAATCACCAAATTAATTAAATTGAACAGAACCTAAAGACCGGCTCCGATACCAATTGTTGGAATATAAAACGCAGCGGAAGCAAGTTGGTGGAAATTATTAAGAAAGGTTTTATAAACTAACCAACATAAAAACCGGATCTATTTAGGCTTGTCAATTAATTAACTAAACAGATTAATAAATAATTAAATACACATATTTATACATGAGAGTCGGTAATTTATACCTTTGACGTGAAGTGGTAGAAATTCTCCTTTTGGTTGATTTATCTCCTCTTCGTACTCCTCTCCGATATTCTTGTATTTCTACCTCAAGATCTTCTAGATTATATCCCGCCTACGTCCGGATGTCGTGTGGGCAACAATCTACCGGACTACTTGGAGTGCTATATGGATCGGCCGAAACTTTCCCCAAGAAACTCTCGATTTTGTTCTCTCTATTTTTCTTGAATATTTTGGTATTTTTAGAAAAATATTGTGTTAACAAAATTATGGAATCCAATACACAATTCAAGATCCACAATTAAACACACAAGCAAAAAATCGATTTCTTGGTCACTTGGAGGTATGAAAATCGGCCAAGACATGTTCTCCTTTTATATGTGTTTTGGGCTACTCTAGGGACCTTAAGGAGGATATGGTAAGGACTCTTAATAGATGTCATCTTCCTATATTAGAACTCTTCCTAATATAATGACTCTATTAAATATCAATTTAGTCCACTAATAAGTTGATATTGCACTTCTTACCAAAATCCCAAATTACGAAATTGGGCTCCGTTTTGAATTAATTATTTCCAGTGTTTAAGATATTCTATGTCCATTAATTAATTTAAGCTACTGACAGCTTTTAATTAATTAATATATTATACATGAGTATACCACTCGACCTTTATTATTATATTGAAAAATTAATTCCACCTGCAGGGTTTAATATAATAATCCTTTCGAGTGCCTCAAGGGACATCAACCCGACTGGTCGGGACACGATTTCTAGCTATAATATTAATTATCATATAAGTAATAATATTGTCCAAAATATCGAGCATATTGAGTTAATCACTGTGGCTCTCACCCATGATAAATCCAAGCAATAAATATTAAATATATATAATTAAATATTAATCACTAGAATTAAGAAATAATGATTGTCCGAGATGTACGTTCTTCTTATAGTCAGTACAGAAGAATCTATCTCACATCAATCATGTTCAACATATACCGAATACGCTAATATATGCTAATGGTCAAGACCAACCAATCTCAAACATATATTACAACCTCTCACATAACGGTCTAATGTTATATAGGTTGTGAACTAAATATTACTATATAAGGAACCGATAATGTGATCTTCTGTGTGACACGACACACCACATTATCTACAATATAAAGTAATTTAGACTATATTTACATAACCATAGCATGAATAAATATGCAAAACATGTGATAAATGAATTAAATATTCTCATTGATAAAGACTAGGAAATTAGGTAATACAAGCATAAAGTATGCTTTGACGTATACAACCCTAACATTATTTATGTGGTATTCCTATCGAATTTACACTTATCATAAGAGTTTAAAATGTTACGCAGAAAGAACTCAATATGTGCTAGTAGCGACGATGGCTAGAACTAATAAAAGATTATGACCACGACATTCTTTACCATCCTGGCAAACCATACATCATTGCAAATGCTTTGAGTCGTAAACCAATCATATAGCGGAGGCTGGAATTACTTACCTCTCAACCAAGGCTCAGACAAGAGTTGATTCATTTGGAGATTGAAATTTGGCCTCAAAGGACTCAAGGACAACTGTGTTTCCTTGAGATCACATCCTCAATGATTGAAGATAATAAATGAGCAAGGGAGAAGATCTCCTTAACACGAGCAAGGGAGAAGATCTGTTAAAGGAAAGGCCCCGGCATTCATGATCTACGAAGATGGAGTTCTTCGATTTCAAGGCAAGAATTGTGTATCCAATCAGGATGAACTTAAACGAGTAATTTTGAATGAAGTACATTCTACCCCATACTCGATTCATCCAGGTACCAGTAAAGTGTACAAAGATTTGAAAAGAAACTTTTGGTGGCCGAATATGAAGAAGGAGGTAGCGGAGTACGTTTCGTGATGTTTAACTTGTCAGCAAGTAAAAGCTGAACATCAAAAGACCTGCCAGGAAGTTACAGCAATTACCGATTCGAGAGTGGAAGTAAAAATACATTGTGATGAATTTTATTGTTGGGATGCCGATAACAAGAGCAGGAATGAATATGATAATCATTGATAGACTAATCAAATCAGCACACTTTCTAGGCATTAAGGACACTTGGGGGCCAGAGAAATTAGCTCGTATATTCATTACGGAGATTGTAGGGCTACATGGTACCCCAAAGTGTACCGTTCAAATCACGACGGATGATTCATATTACACTTCTGGCAGGCATTACATCAAGCACTCGGTACTAAACTGAATTTTAGCACCACTTATCACCCCTAGACGGAGAGACAGTCGGAGAGAACCATCCAGATACTGGAAGATATGTTAAGGGCATGCGTCTTGAACTGGAAAGAAGATTGGGAGACTCATTTACCATTGATCAAATTTATGTATAATAATAGCTAGAACAGTTCGATCGGTATGGCTCCATTCGAAGGGTTATATGGGAGACGATGTCTATCACCGCTCTATTGGGGCGAATCATATGAGTTACTTAGAGTGGAACTAGACCTGTTAACACGAGCAAGGGAGAAGATCTCCTTAATTAGACATAAGTTATTAACCTCCTAGAGCCGACAGAATTCATATGCCGACGTTCGACGTCGACCATTAGAATTCCAACCGGGAGATCATGTATTGTTGAAGGTATCTCTGACACGTGGAGTCATTCGGTTAGGCAAAAAAGGGAAGATTGGTCCTCGTTACATTGGCCCTTTCGAAATCCTGGATAGGGTAGGCGAAGTGGCGTATCGACTAGCGCTATCTCCAGCACTTAGTCACGTTCATAATAAGTTTCATGTTTCACAACTGCAGAAATATGTTCCTGATCCCAGCCACATTATCGATTATTGGGAGATTGAGGTAACCAATAATGATACATAAGAAGAGCGGCCAAGAGCAATTCTAGAGCGCCGAGTGAAGCAATTGCGACGAAAGGCAATTCCATTAGTAAAGGTTTAGTGGTCAAAACACGGAATTTAAGAAGCTACATGGAATACCGAAGATAGCATATGGGTCCAATACCCTAGCTTTCACATTTTAAGTTTCGGGACGAAACTTCATTTTAGGGCAAGAGGGCGTGAGACCCGATATTTTTATGCTTGTATAATTTTGAGTTTTTGCTCCGTCATGTGGATTCTGTTGTCGATTTGTAGAACTTGTGAGTTCTACTGTTTTGTTACTATTGATATGTTACTTGAACTTGTCATGATTATGGTTGCAATTCGTCGTCATTTTTGGACTCAAAACCATTGCCTTCTTCATGATATGGTTGTATAATCCCCTACTGACGATTGTTGAGCCCTATTTCTCTTGTTCACTCATGATTTCACTAGAACAACCCGTTTTTATTCACATGTTGCATTTTATTTTAATTTTGACGGGTGTTGTAAACCCGACCCATGTTAATGCCGAGTATTATCGTGATGATAGTAATCATATCACATTTATTACAGTGCTTAGAGGTTGTCATTCCACTCTAAGGATTCACTTTGATGCTATAACAATCCTTTCATAGGTATTTGACATTTCGGAGTTCGTTAGAGACTCGACGACCGAATCGTGACTTTCAGGCGGACCATGACTAAGAGATGGCCATTTTGAGATACCATAACGTGCATTATGGCTCAAACATAACATATGTTATGCTTAACCAACTTAAGAATGGACATTCCGAAAGCAATGTGCACAAGGACTGACTTTGATCAGTCACCATAAACTCAAGAAAAATCTAAAAATCCTACAAATTTATTTCATCAATTATTGAGTTAGCTTTCCGTTGGAATAAACATCAAGCCATTTTGAGCCCGAATGAGCAAGTTATGATCGAAACAAGACAAGGGTATCAATCTGCCGAGAGGTAAATTACTGAAATTCTCTTAAAACCGACTTAAGGGTTTAAAACTTTTACAAAATCAGCATTAGTCACTTTCTTCATCATTTTCCAGTCCTGAAGAGCCCTAGCCTCGACCATAACTCAAAAATTGAGTTTTTGATCTTGTTTGAGAGGTCTAAACACGTATTCTATGCCCGAGAATCGTAGTATCGAGTTATCTACGATTGATATCAAGAGTATTCGGCGAATCAGAGGTAAAATCAACCATGAACCCTAAACTTGTTTCTTTAGATCTTCGACTAATTTGTGTTCAGAACATGAATATAATTATATATCGAGTATGTGGGGATGTTGTTTATCGATTCTAGAGGATTAGAAATCAAATCATATGTTTAGATTATTCTGATTTTACAATGTCAGTAAGTGACCGATAAAAGTCCCCTGATAGTTTTCATTAGGGTTTTCAATTATGTTTTTATTAGAAGTGCAAGACGTAATGTCGATTATATTGTATTATTCGTTCTGGTCTGTGTATCCAGGACTTTTGAACCAATATCACAAACCGGCTTAAACTTCCTAAACCTAATTGTACCAGGCAAGTACTTTAATTATGTTCTAAGTATTTCATGTGAATAAATATGTGAAATGTGATTTTTTTTTTAAATGAGACATGATATTGATGAGCGTGTGTGAGCCAAGTAAAACCAGCAAAGGCCTCTGGGGTCCGTTAGACTGTGTTATCTAAGGATCACTTGGTTGGGCTATATAACCGGAGAGAGCCTGATGAGGTCTCTTAGGGTGCGTATCTTGGGGGATGCGGTAGACAGTATAGCTCGGGAGGTTATTTTATGTATGATCATTGATACACTATATTTCAGAATATGAGCTATGATGATATGATTCTGTTATTACTCTATTCACTTGTTGTACATAATCATTTATCAATGTACTCGCACCAGCTGTTTGCTGACCCCTTCGGGGGTGAATACTTGTTGTGTATTCAGGTACAGGTCCAGGATACGAGTCAGCATAGGGCGAACATGAGCTTGGAGGGTAGCAGTGATATCATACACCATCTTATGTAGGTGGTCGTCTTTTCATGTATAGAGTTGTGTTTTGCTTTGTACTCGCGCGAGTACCATTGTATATTATGTGATGCTGCATGTTGAGCATAGTTGTACCATACATTGTTATGTCGGTCGGGTTATACTGTTGTTATGTCGGTTGCGGACCTACGGGACTGTGTGATGTAGTATGGTCGTGATGTTTGTGATATACTTGTGAATATTGTGAATGTTCAGGTATGCCATAATTGTTAAATATTATTGTGTTTTATACAGGTCTAAGCCTGGTAGATTATCGAAAAAGGATATACGGCGCTGTAATATTCCCGTATGCTTCGGGGGTGTTACAAACTATCCCTCTTAACGTACGTAAGCCTTGCACATTAGCATGCACTAAGTCCTTACGTTAGCGTATGTTAATCAGGCTACACTTAGCCAATTCCAATTGTCCATGTCTATCGTCTCCACATACCAAATATGTATACGCGACATACTGAATACATATACTCGTTTCAATAATATTCTCATATGATACACCTGATATACAATAGCCTCAAATATAATTGTCGACCAGCTATGATAATTACATTAGCACAACTGTCTGAATCCTCAGAATATTTTATCCATACTATACAGATTCCAGAGAGTGCAATATAACTTTGATAAAATAATATTAAACAACAATAGTAGAAATTCAAGATATTACAATCTCGAAGGCCAAGGATAGATCCTGATACTCTTTCAAAGTAGCACGCATGAGAGGAGCCATGCTCTGTTGAATATGGGGTTTCATACACATATCGAAGTAGCGAATCTTATCCCCTTCACTTCTCACTTGCTCACGAACATAACATAACTGCTGATTTTAATCAACTCTAGCCTAGGATATAGACACATCCTAGGGCATAGATGAAAAAACTCGACAATCATGCACTCTCGGATAGGAAACGGCCAATACTTTGCCTCCATGTCAGTCCTGAACTCAACCCAAATGGTTGTACGATCTCTAGGCGCTATGGCCTCCCACCAGTCTGCATCTTCCTTATCGAGGAGGTACTGAGCAGTAAGTTTCCTCCTCTCATAAAGACAAGCTACAGCGCCAAACGGTCTTCCCAAATGTAAGAGCCAGTTCTACCAACCCGACGAATCCAAAGGACCCACAAAACTAGCCGAATATATTCTAATCACGTCTTGGAGCCACTTACCAGCTCTGTTATCCATGACTGGGGGATCATTATGATGCCCACCCTAATTTATCTTCACTAAATGGGCTGTCACCTGCTAAAGAATGGTGGTATCGTCATTACAAATACTACCTCCAGCTGATTGCCTCTAATTGCGTGACTGCTCCTCGCGAACATCTGTACTAGGTTTATCAGTGCTTGACAACGAACGAGTTACCTCACGACGCTCATGGTTATGACCGAAACCAAGACCTCGACCTCACGGCATACTGAACGTACAAACATTCAGTATAATGATACATAACATACCATAACAACACACTGAAAATACCTACACAACGCAACATAACAATATTGTTGGAACATTTTGTTCCATACATGCTTAATAATGTTTTGATGATTAAGTTGTTACACAAAACAAAACAACAAAAAGACGAAGCCAAGCATCGAAGAAAACGAAGTGCAAAAAGCTGGAAAAACACAAGACTAACGTACATAACATGTGATGTTTAATGTACGTAATTGAAGTAGCTTAGCGTATGTAAGAAGAGTTAGATAGCGTACGTAATGGTGTTCAAACCAGATGAACGTTGGGAGAGTCAAAGTCAGAAAAGCACAACAGATATATAACGTCAGCAATGATGTAAACCTAACGTATGTAATGGGTGTTGGCTAACGTACGTAACACAAGAAACGAATGCTACTGGACTGGAACTGGGTGATGCTAACGTACGTAAACCGTTGAGGTTAACGTACGTAAAATAGCTTACATACGTAAGATGGTAAAGATAGCGTACGTAATCAAGTCTGAAGAGCTAACGGCTAGTTTGGTTGATGAAGGCTATAAATACCATAACCTTGGTATTATTCCATACAACAACTTCAAGCATACGAGACATTGATCTGAGATTCATATACATTCTATTGTTGTTGTAATATTGAGCTTATATTGTTAGTTTGAGTGTTTATACATTTAACATATACACAAGAGGTAAAAAAAAGATACGATTGGATTCAGTGTTATTAGGATCAAGGATCCGGCATTATTAGAATCGCAATCGCTATCTTAGTGAGGTTTATCTAGTACGATAGAAAGATAGAGCGGTTGATTCCTTGTCCAATAGAAAAGGAAAACGGTTTAACTTGGACCGACACAAAGACAAGTACGAGTGGTTTATCACGGACCAATAGAAGATGTGATTGTAACAGTTATCCCTCGACCGATAGAAGAGAGGTGCAGGGGATTTTATCTTAAACCTATAGAAAAAGATACCGAGAGAGGACGTAGGCTCGTTTATAGCCAAACCTCTATAAATCCTTGTGTCGTTTAGATTCCGCACATTTAATTTACGCTTCCGCAACACGGCGCATTTTCCAATCTTGATCCAACAAATATATGGGAACAAAGAGTAACACAACAAAAGTATCTACTCAGGGCAACTAAACGAACAAAATAGCTACGACTGTAGAAAATGGAACTTACGACCATGACTGAAAGATCATATGGTTGTACCATGCTGCTGAATGGTAAAAATAGTTCAGCAACTCTGAAACAGCTCCAAACGATAGCCACGATACAAACATACAGAAAGTCGTGAAGCACTTACGTCTGTATGCAATATACGGATCTAAACACTATCGTTTCGCATGAAAGCAATATCATACAAGCTATAAAAAACTCTAAACCATGCAACACACATCTGGTAACGCAATCCAAAATCTGCCAATGAGAATGGCAAAATTATGAATATGTGAAAATAACTTGGCCTTCAGGCAAATGAGTTAGTTCCAAACTCTAGAAGTATCGCCTTAAGCGATACGTCCGCAATATGCACGCAATACATCTAAATTCCATTATAAGAGCATTAATTTCAAATATGAGAGCCATTTGGCAAATAACAAAATTTTCCAAATCCGAAAACTTGAGCGTTTATCTCGAATAAAATTGCAAAAATTTTCCGTTCGACCTTGAGAACTATCACATTTCTTCCAGAATAAAAACATCGTTAATAGTTAAAACTTTAAAAGTCTTCATCCTTCAAACTTCTTGAAAAGAAATCATTTGAGAACACAAAAATTCTTTTATGTGAAAGATTTCCATGTCATACACTTGAGTTAAATATCAAGACTCAAATTTCCCCTAGCTGCAGGTATATTTAAAAACAAAAACCACTAGGCTGAACATTACTTTTTACAATCCTTTTAAATATGCCAGACGATTAATGATGGTCAGACCTACCAAAACACTCAAAGACATTCCCAAAAATCATTTTTCAAATACCATCAAAAGACCTCATTAGAAAATCCACGACCAGTTTAACAATATTCAGACAACTTTCAAAATGAACGTTAAGCTCCCGCTTACACGTACTAATAAAATATTTTAGAGTATTGGTTTTCCAAAGTATACTCACGTTCGTAAAATTTCAGAAAACCATTTTAAACGCATCGAAAAACGATCCAATATCCACAATTACGAGTTCAACAAAAACAACTTCATAAATACCGAATTCAAACAAAGGTCAACATAATCTGTCTCGATTCTCAATAAACTTTATTACCGACACATCTCCAAAAGTACATCAATGTTCAGAACACAAAACATACTCCACCACTCACAATACAATTTATCACTATATTCCCACCACTATAAGCCATCACAAGTATCAAGTACAAGTTTCACTTCATATCATACACAAACAGTTTCAGGTAATACAAAATAGAACACATAAAAAGAGAAGACTTACATCCACGGGTTACATGATGATGACGGTCGCCTATGATACTAATCTCAACCGACAATAAATACGACAAGACATGTTATTGCACAACTCCGCTCATTAGCTGACAACTCGGATGACGTGACAAAACACGAATTGACTCGACCTAACAGCCTAGGTTTCCACAACCTAAGCTTTGATCCATAAATGTAACTGTTAGGATTTTATACTGCAAAGCATGCTTTATGCTTGTATTACCTAATTCCCCTGTGACTACCTATGAGAATATTAATTACATTTAATCATATATTTTGCATATTTATTCACGTTATGGTTATGCAAATGAAATGTCTAATTATTTTATATTGTAGATAATATGGTGTGTTGCTATCACACGGAAGATCACATTATCAGTGCCTTATAAAATAATATAATAGTTCACAACCTATATAATTATTAGACAAATTATATAAAAGGTTGTAGTGTATGCTTGAGATTAGTTGGTCTTGACTATTAGCATACATTAGCGTATTTGCATACGTTGAACTCGATCGAGGTGTGATAGTGTCTTCTGTACTGACTGTAAGAAGAACGTAAATCTCGGATAATTATTATTTCTTAATTCAAAGTATATAATATTTAATTGTGTATTTATAATACGTATTGCTTTGATTTATCATAGCTGAGAGTCAAAATGATCGACTCAATAAGCCTCGTATCTTGGCAATAATATTATTTATACGACAATTATTATTATTACTAGAAATTGTGTCCCGACTCGTGCGGGTTGATGATATCCTCTTGAAAAGCTCGATAATGATTATTATATCAAAACCCTGCAAGTGGGTTTAATTCCGATATAATAATAAGGTTCGAGTGGTACTACTCTTGGATAAGATATTAATTAATTAAAGCTGTCAGTAGCTTATAATTAATTAATGGACATTCGATATCCTAAACACGAGAAATAATATATTTAAATAAGGAGCCCAATTTCGTAATTTGGGATTTTGGTAGGAAGTGCAATATCAACTTTTTAGTGGACTAAGTTGATATTAATAGATTCATTATATTAGGAAGAGTCCTAATAAGGTAAAATGAATTTATTGGGAGTCCTTCCATAATCCTCCTTAAGATCCCTAGTAGTAGTCAAAGAGCCTACAAATAGGACATAAAGGGGTTGGCCGATTTTTGTATGTAAGGTTGTGAGATCAAATTTTTTCTCTTGTGTTTAATTGTAGATCTAGACTTGTGTCTTTGATTCTATAATTTAGATAACACAATTAATTTGCTAAGAGTGTTCATAAAATACTAGAAAGCAAAGAAAAATAGAGTGATCACAAACAAGAATAATTTTGGCCGATCCAAAGTTGTCCAAACAAGATCCGGTATCTCGTTGCCCACACAACGTCTGGGTTAAGGCGGATCATACTCTATAAGGTCTAAAGGTAGAAATACAAGGTGATCAATACGAAAGCAACCACTACTCTTCAAAGGTAATATTCTATGATCTTTAGAACTAGATTAGGATATTTTAATAGCCAACATATTTATTTAATAAATAATAAATAATATTTAAATTGCTTATTAGTCTTAGTAATTAATTAATTAGCAATGCCTAAATAGATCTTATGCTCGTGGATGCGTAAAACGCGATTATCATCTTCCCCAAACTTCGCTTCCGTTGCGTTTTACTTTCCAACAATTGGTATCGGAGCAAGGTTTTTTAGGCTTTTTGCTATTTTAATTAATTTTGGTGATTAATTGATAGAAATTTAAATATTCATATATTTTGATGTTGGAATATATTGCTGGATGTGTTCTTGCAGTGATATGATCCAATTATCATGGTTTATGTGAATAGTTTACTTATATATTTTTATTATTTATGCAATTATTGGTTTGGCCCGGTTTTGAGGCATGTAATGGTTTTTCCCGTGAGAAAATCCGCGGGTAGTTCTAGGTGTTTTATTTTTCATGTAATCTTGATGTAATTTCGATGTATTTTATTTTGTATAAAATTGTAATCGAATTCGGAAAAGATGGGATCATGAAGAAATAGAGCGGCAGGACTACGGAGGCTGGCTGGCGGCCGCAGCGGCGGACAAGCGGCGGCCGGCAGCGCCGGCAGTACCGAGGCGCGGCGGCTGTCCGTGCGGTTATTTGGTTCGGGTTGGGTCGTCCAGTTTTTGGTCCGGTCCGTTTCACCGCCGTTCGTTTCGTCTGCTGGAGAGTCGGGATTTAAAATTAAAAAAATTTATGTAATTAATTTTGCATAAAAGTGAAATTTCAATTTTGGAAATCCACGGCCCGGCCGGGGAGGAGCGACGAGATGCTTGATTCAGTGGGAGAGATCGAGTCGAAGATTTTCTCGGGTTCAACTCAAGGAAGAACACCATGATAATTGGATAATTTAATTGTCCATGCTTTATTTTGGTTTTTATTATTTTGTTGTATGGCATGTATGAATGTATGCGTGATATGTTTTCTGCATGTTAGGACGAGAAAATTAAAAACCTTAAGGCTAAAATAACTAAGTTATTAAATTGATTTATTTTTTAAAATAAAATCAAATTGGCCTCCATAATTAATTTAAATTGTGAAGTAATTAGCATGCACGTTGACATTAGGGTCTTCCTCCATATCGGATGTGCTAATTATAGGTTCACTAGTTTTAAATTTCAAAATGATAACATAAGGTAAATATTACTTTTTATGATAGGAACTCTCCATCTGTATGACTATTATTTAAAAGATAATGTTTTAAGGATGTTAAATTATGGTGTTCACTTAGGTGTATTAATTAATAAGCTCCCCATCGGAGTCTGTGTTAATTAATACATGGCCAAGAGGAACCAACTATTAATTTTACTTTTCATAACGTAAGTTGACTAGATAGTAAAATTAAAGACGTAAAAATCTACTTGAAAATGTGTGTAAACGTCCACACGATCGTGGCTTGCATGTGCGGATTTTTCGATGTGTTGGTTGCTAGCATATATATTGTGTTTTGAGATTTTTCGATATATTTTGCTATGCATTATGTGATGGATGTTTTAATTTTAATCTCAGATGTCTTTCAATCCACTAGCTGTTATTCTCAAAGAAAATAAACTTGATGGCACTAACTTTGCCGATTGGAAAAGAAATATTGACATTGTCCTGACTGCTGAGGGGCATAAATTTGTCTTAATTGAGGAGAGCCCACTAGAACCAGAACCGTATGCCACTCCTGAAGAGTTGGATGAATTCCGAAAATGGAAAAAGTCTGATGAGATGGCTCGCTGTTACATTTTGGCTTCACTGATGAATGTATTGCAGCATCAGACAATGGGCTCGGCCGCAGAAATGATGAAAAGTCGCACCGAGATGTTTAGTCATCAGAACCGGGCGGCTAGACAAAATGCAATGAGGGTGTTGATGACAACCCAAATGTCTGAAGGGACCCCACTAAGGGATCATGTCCTAAAAATGATGTCTCATTTGAATGAACTGAGCATACTGGGGGCTACTATCGATGCGGAAACGCAGGTCGATATTATCTTGGGAAGTTTACCAAGAAGCTTTGAGCAATTCCGCCTTAACTACAATATGAACCGTAGGACATATAGTTTGGCGGAACTTCTGACAGAGCTTCAATCTGCTGAAGGTCTCTTCAAACAAGGTTATCATCAGATTCTTACGGCAACTGGTGCTACTTCTTCCAAACCCAAATGGGGAAAGAAGAAAAAGCAGTTTGGCCAGAAGCAAGTGGCAACCCTAAAGGTGAAAAGCAAGGCTCCTCACCCCGAGGCGAACAAAAAGCCAAAGGAAGAGTGCTACAAGTGCGGTCAGAAAGGACATTTTAAAGCAGACTGCCCTGCTCTTAAGAAAGGAATGTCTCGTGCACTAGTGGTCAAAACATGTTTGGCAGCTTGTTCTTCCACTTCGTAGCACTACTACAAATATGACCTTTAATGACAGAAATTTTATGACGTTTTGCCAAAAACGTCATTGTAATGTCTTTTCATGACGTTTCCAGCAGCAAACGTCATAAATTTGGATTGGAGTTTAGTTTTATGACGTTTAGTAACAGTCATCGTGAATAATGAATTTAATGATGTTTAAAAACCGTCATAAAATTTATGACGTTTTATAAACGTCATATACTAGTTTTCCATGATGAATTACGAACGTCATAGTAGATCTATTGACGACAGTTTCTAAGTATCATTGAATATTCTTTCAATGACATTTGTTAAATGTCATAAATTGTAGGTGGGCCATGACACAAGTATTGGCGCCTTAGCCTAATTCTCTGCCGCCCAATTTTTTTATCGGGAACTTTCTATTGATAAGTCTGACCACCGCTTAAAATACATTTACAGAAAATAAAAAACCGTCCCAAAAAAACCTAGTTTCTATCCCTACGTACGCCGCCCTTCTCTCTCTCACCTCTTGCGTTCGCGACCTTCCCAATCGATTGAAATGCTTTCTTTCTCACACGACGCCACATCTGCTTCTCTTCCAGTGACCTCTGCTTCTCTTAGGCGAACGCGCGTAAGCCTCATGCTCGATTTGTTCAATTTTTTTTTAATTTACGTCAATAGAGTTGTATGATATTTTTAATTAGTTCGATTTGTGCTACTTAATTATTACGTCTATAGAGTTGTATGATATTTGGATTTGGGTGATTCTTGTATGGTTGATGTTAATATTTCTTAGTAGTAAACTTTCCTCTCTGCCGACTTCAACGGAGGAGATGAATTTTTCATGTATTGAGTTTCTCCATCCTCAATTTTCTCGTGTTTTTGTCGAGGATGATGCTTAAAAACTGGACAACCCCTACTTGGTGAAGAGAATGCAACAACAGTCATAGACAAAACCTATAGGTATGATGACAATTCTATTTTGAATGCTTATGTGGTGGTTGATTTTCCGAAGATGATGTTCTCTTGTTCGTGATATTTCTTTGGAATTCCAGATTCATCGCTTCGTGACCAAGTCGACTCCATCGTCGTCGCCTCCATCGTCGTCGCCTCCATCGTTTGTAAATATACTATATATATATATATATATATATATATATATATATATATACTCTGTTTATCTGTTTATAATATATATATATATTAATATATATATATATATTATATAATTACATATACAATACAGACTAGTTGATTGTTATATATGTTGAATGCTATAATTTGGCTGCCTGCTGTTGTATTAGGTATGTTAGAAACATATAATATTCTACATGTATAATTACTATTTATTATTTATACCTTGCATAGTTATCAATAGCGCCCGTAGCGCTCGCTATAGCGAGTAGCGAAGCGTAGTGAGGCTTCATCGCTATAGGGCGCTATGAGCTACGCAGTTTTGGATAGCGAGCGCTATCCTCGCTATTCTCGCTATAGCCCCGATCGCGATAGCACCCAATAGCGGCGCTATTTCATATTCTGTGTTTTTTTTCCTGTAACAATTTTGTAGGTTGCCCTTTTCAATTCCAATAAAAAATGTGTTTTCAGGTAACATAAACCTGAAAAAAATATAAAAGCCCAAAATCTGAATATATTTTTAGGTAAGATGACATTTATATTATGTTTTTCTAGTATTGGAATTGATGTTTTGTGTTATTTGAACTTATATCCATGTTATTTTTCAGTTTATGCATGAACTCTTGAATTGGATTTAGTATATAATATATATTATATATTTATGTACTTGTGGCGCTTCACTTCCAAATAGCCCTCGCTATTCGTTATAGCTATCGCTATAGCCGTAAGGACCTTGTCGCTATGGAGCGCTATTGTTGGGTTCATTTTCGGTGCGACTCTTGTTTTCTTATTATTTAAAACTCAAACAAATTAAAACCTTAAAATCCAAAACAAAGACTAATCTTGCGCTGCACAGGAAGTGTCCCTCGGATCTTTGTCAAGAGCTTGAGGATCCCGGTTTTAATTTAAACGGGTTTTAATCTCAAAATTCAAATCGAGCGCTGAATTTGAGTCTCACCAGTGCGTGCTCCCTTTCCCGATCTTTGTGCTTCTCAAGTTTAATAATGCGCCCTCGGATAATGTTTGGGAGCCTGTCTAGCGCTGCAAGGTCGTTTTCTCTTAACATATGGATTGCCCGATTTACTGCGGCATTTAGTGTTTTCTACATACTATTAATAACTATGATACCTTGTCGACTAGTGTCGACTAGTCTACGACAAGTCACGGCTAGTCTACGACTCGACTTGTCGGACCCTCCGTCGACTCGGATCGGTAGTCGATGTACCAACCATGGTCTATTCACCTTGTAATAACTCTAAGAACAATTTATTATGCGTAACGTATAATTATAAGAGGTTTATGATAATGTTTTTTTATGATTTTGTTTGTATATGAAACCTAAATATATTCTTGGTGTGATGGTTTAGTATTTGTGTTGTAAACACATGTGAGAAGCAAAAAGTGATATCTATTACCTTATAACAATTTTAATTCATGAGGTATCTTTCCCTTTGATTACCTTCATAACATTATATTTCCTGGCCTGCTATTTGCAAAAGCATATTTTGCAGTTCAATTTTGTCACTTTGAAAACTAGAAACTGCAGTGGAACCGGAACGCTGCAAACCAGTCTGGTTTTCGCGGTTTCTCGATTCATAATTGATTGTCTTGAATGTGTCTGCTCTTTCTGGAGAACTTTTCACATACTTGCAGGCTTTCCTAATTGATGCAACTGATTTATCCATAATATGCAACCCAGATCTCGCAATCAGGTTAACAATATGTGCGAGGCAGCTCACATGCATCACCCCCCTTGGTGGCCTCTTCTCCCAATCATTCATTTATCTCTTTAGATAGTTAATAGCAACTTTTTTTGCTGCTGCATTGTCCACACTGATTGTCAACCCACACTGATTGTGAACACAATCTCAATCCCCCATTTATCAAACAATCCTCTAAGATTTTTCCTATAGTCTTTCCATTATGATTAGGAATCAATTTAAAGTTCAAGGTTTTTCTATGAAGTGTAAAACCATGATCGATAAAATATGTTGTGATGACCATATAGTTCAGAGTTTTACAACTGGCCCAGGTGCCCGTTGTCAAACAGAGTGGGTGGGATTGTAACTCAACCGTTAATTCCGCCTTCTTAGCATCATACATCCTCTACAAATTCCGAAAAATAGTCTTCCTACAAGTAGGCAACCATCTCGGAACTGGAACTTCCACAAAATGCAGAATCCACTATTTTTAATAAAGCTAAGCGACAACTCATCGATAACAATCATCACAGTTGCAAAGAACTCTCCTTCTACCAAGCGAGATGTTTTCAATGTTCTCACAACACCCACCATAATACGTCACTAGTTAAGGCTTGTTGTCCTCCTGCTCTAGATTCAATCTATCCCCAAAATTTTTACAAACAGACTTAAGATGACTCTAAGAGTACTTGTACCTACTAAATCACACTTGAATTCAGTGTTACAATGAATGCCACGACAGCGTTTCTCTAATCCAACAACCTTCTTTTCCCCATCTACTTCATCATAAAGATGTGCAACATATCTGTCAAAATGAGGCCATACGTTATAGGTAAGCCGTGGTTCCTTATTCAAGGCAGTCATCTTTCTCTTCCCTTTTACCGTAGTAGCACTCTTCTGTTGTTGGACTTCTTCGTCCTCGGATGGAACTTGCATGGATTGATTATCATCACATGAATTCGATCTAGACATAGTAATATGAAAAAAAAAAAGAAAAAAAAAACATATTATTCAGTTGGTCATCATCAATAATTCAATATTACAACCTAATAGTAATAGATTTCTCTATATAATGAAACACTAAATCTAAAATGAATATCAACCTTACCCTACCAATCACAAAGATTATAAACGAATTAAGTATTAAGCGTTAAAACAAAATAACCTAAACAATAATGGAATTTATTAATATGTAAATATAAATATGTATACACAACATAATAAAAATAACCTACAATATCCATTTTTCATCCTCCTTCAGACCTAGTTAACAAAGAACATGCTTTATCCTTTGCAATTATAATCAGATTTTTGAAGAAAAAAATCCGATCAAACTAATCATTAAGATAATAAATTGAGGCACGCAAAAACACGGAAGAGAAAACATGATTTTTCCGGAAAAATGCTTTTTTATAAGGATGTTAATAAGGTTACATGTTGTTTCATATTAATTTATGTTTGGTATATATCATAACATGGTAGCACTCTTAAGTCTTAAAGTCATGAATTTAATCTGTTTGAGTTTTTAAATATTGGTAGGTGTAAAGCACGTATAAGTTAGCATGGATAAGAGCTGGATATCTTGGGACCCAAATAATCCTCAGTTTCAAGAAAAGGCTAAAGAATTTATTATTAATTCTAAGAAGTTTGCAAGGAATCCTGAGATGATCATCTGTCCTTGCGTAATCTGTAGAAACCGCTCTTCACAAAATGATGAAACATTATTGTTTCACCTAACTAAGTATGGATTTGATCCTACATATAAGGTCTGGGTCGCTCATGGTGAGCCAAATCTTATAGGAAGAAGTGCACAAGTTGATGAGTTTGTAACATCATATGATGTTCGTGAGGATTCTGAAATGTTAGAAGTTCATCAGATGTATGAAGATGCGTGTTTTAAGTTACCATTTCAGGGTGAATCCCTGAGTTTACTGAATGTAGATGATATGTATCAAAAAAAGATTTCAGATGCTGAAGTTCCTCTGTACCCTAGTTGTACTAAGTACACAAAACTTTCAGCAACCTTAATCATGTATACTTTGAAAGCTGAATCAGGTCTATCTAATTCTGGTTTTGATAAGATCATGAGTGTGTTTAAAGATATGCTACCAGAGGAAAATTGTAACACCCCCAAAACCGTCCGGGATATTACAGCGCCGTGGGTCCCGCGCCGGAACCCACCAGGCTAAAAACCGTTTACAAAACCAATTCAAAAGCGCCAAAAGGCCGACGACGGTAATATCTTAAATACTCAAATATTTTCAAAAGCATAATTTTGAAATACCGTCATACAATACCATTTGAAAAAATACAAGGCGAAGTGCCAAATCTCGACAGTTTAAAATGTACGTTAAGACGCCGCTTAAACGTACCGATAAAGTAGTTTAGGAAAAGATTTAACGAAATAACTCAAGTTCACAAAATGTCAAAAAGGCCCTTTTAAAATACACACACGCAGCGGATAAAGATACCGAAAAGCCATTTTGAGATATACACACACAAATGGATAAATACGATTCAAAATACACATTTGCGGCGGAAATAAATAACCTAAAAGAGTACTCAATTCTCCGAAAACAAGCCACAACCAAGATCACATCGGGAAGCTCATCCCTTCACGACCGCTACTAGCTCGATCTTGAGTACCTAAAAATAAAGCCCACGACGGGTCACCACAATACTCAATAATGATACCGATCACATCATCATAAATAATTACATACCAATGTAATAATATAGTAAGAATACTACCAAAGTAATCTTACCGTTATAACCTTACTAATCCATAATAATCGATCCTTACCATAATCCACATTTCATATTCTCAAATGACGAAATGAATTCAACAACAATCATCTCTATTGTATTCCAAAAATACCGACAATCCTCAAAACATCATCATAACTCATAAGTGTGGAAATAATCCAACTGCCAAATCCTGTCCGGATTACACAATCAAATCTCAACATGTATAAACCAATAATACACAACATATCGTAGATCAACTACCACTTGACAATGAATACAAATCCGAAAACATCGACATATAGTCCGAATGCTTATACGATCAATAACGAGATCAACCGATAAATCAACTGAGAATATCATCGACATGATAACTCCAATACGACCAATAAAGGATCACGATAACTAAGAATACCATCAACATGATAGCTCCGACACGATCAACAAAGGATCAACAATAACCGAGAATACCATCAACAAGGTAAACTCCAAATGATCAACAATAATGGATCTCAAAGAAATAACTCATTATCGAACATACCCCTCGGGCATATGAACAACCAGTCACAAACGGTCGAACATTCCCAACCATATAATGGAGGATGAGCGACCAAACAATATGGCTCAAAGATGGAAATCATAGTACGCCCGATCCGAATATGTGTCGGTGCACATGTCCACCCGTATACGGAATCCGGGATATACGTGGGACAATGTACCTAATTAGCCTCAACGAACTACGTCTCGTGTGCACGACCTTTCACGGAAAATATTCACGCATGACTATATATGTGCACGGCTAAAAATCCTACACAATATCCAATCGAACGCAGATATGACTCGGATATGTCACGATGCAACATGACAACGAAACTCAAAGAAACACATATCGATAAGGATCAAAAGACTCACCGAAGTGAACAACAATAGTCGACAATGAAAAGTCGACACGACTAATCAATATCCAAAACATCAATCCACGGGATCACCATCCCCAAATGAATGACCAAAACATCTACGATCTCAATACAATAGTCACGGGATCAACATCCCTCAATGAATAACCGATACGAAACTCACTACACGAAACCTCAACATATACAACAACTCAACATACTAATTGTCCACATGATTGAACAAATACTTAGATTACCTCAAAGCCGAGGACCATATCCATCAACATCCCCCAATGAGACGATCAACACAACCATTAATACCAACAATAGTCCTTTCTAACAACATTGCTATATGAATTATAAATGAAATGAAAACGAAACCATTCATCAAATATTATAAACTGAACAAGTATAAACTTGCCTCGATACCGATACCACGAAGCCATTACCAAAATCCATTGCCTTTGTCTACGAGCTCCTTAGCCCCGACCAAAAGCAATCTACGAACTCTTTAGCCTCAACCGCAACTCAACGGTCATAATCCATGATCAAAATATCAACCTATTGCAATTACCGATTAACACACATTCGATAGAAATCAATAACCGACATACTCAACCAACAAACTCAACGGTTCAACGAAACCTCGATCATATACATAATACCAAATAATCCAACTCAACAAATACGAACCCATATCCACGATACAAGCCGTAACTCGATGATCACAAATAACAATCAATAACCGATCAACAACGGTTCTACAATATCCCGATTAACTACAAATTCAAACAACCCAAACCAATCAAACACGAACTCAAAACCAAAATACGATTCCACAATCCGAAGATCATATCAATAATCAATCTAAACCAACAAGGGTCTAACATTACCGATTCCTAATTTAATCTTAAATATGGATACAAGTTTCCTCCTTGTAAATTCATAATATAAACCAATTACCGATTATCATCATCAATCCGGACGATCCGATTAATTCAACATTATAGATAACCATATTCCAAAGGTTTCAAATAATTCCATTATCCGAATTGAACTCTTGTTAAATACTTATGAATTCTCAAACTCAAGAGTGAATCCTAAACTTATCAAATCCGAAATCATATTCGTATCCCTATACGAATATTGTACCAAAACACATAACTTAGTTCTAAATGTGAATATTCCATATTCATATCCAAAACACCAACACCTCTTAAACATGTTCAACAATTCATATAATCCAAGAGTTCCTTAAGAACACAACTAATTCCGAAATCATATTCAAAATCTCCAATACGACATAATCCGATGTGTCCTAACATCTAAACAATCTTTATTCACAATTCAAGGTGTATATAATCATGTCCTTAAACATATATACTTCTCATTATCTTCCTTTAACAAAATTCCCATAATTACCAAGAATCATCACAAAAATATCATTTCCATCACCATTCATACGAAAACGTGTAGAATTTTCCAAGTTCTACTCATTGAGACATTTCATCGAACACTTTGAAGGCATAGTCCAATTCAATCGATTATTCAAAGGAATATTCGAATCCGATCCACAAAACTTCAAGAACAACGAATAATCTCAAGAATACAACAAGATTCCATCAATAATCTGAGTTAAAACGAATCAAATCGGCCAAGACATCAAGAAACTTCAAAAATATCCAAAACCAAGTGTTTAGGTGTTCTTACCTTCGATCCGGGTGGAAGATGATGTTAATCCATGATTCCAACTTCCAAAACATGTTGTTATAAGTTGCTCATACTCAAATCCATCAATCCATGGTGAAAAATCGCGGAAGGGACGAAGAAAAGTGGAAAATGCCGGATATGACTCGGTCCAGGCCTTAAATAGCCGGACACTGCCGGACGCTTACGTACGTAACCAGCCGGGCCCTTACGTACGTAACCGGCCATGGCCGAAGTCTCTGCCCAGAAATGCCGGCATCGTTACGTACGTAACCGGCCGAGGCTTACGTACGTAACCGGCCCTTACGGCCGTAACCGGCCACTGCCTTACGTACGTAATCGGCCAGTCCTAGCCATCCCTGCGAGTCACTGCCGACCGTGATCGGCCACCCCCACGAGTCACTGCCGACCATGCTCGGCCATCCCAACGAGTCACGACCGGCCATGCTCGGCCATCCAGGTCATCTCGTCCACGACTCGGCCAGCCGCCCCGTAACGTACGTAACACTTAATCCGTTGCGTACGTAATACGTACGTTGACTTGCTACAGTATTATACTCGTATTACGTACGTAATACACCCTGTATAACGTACGTAAATCCGTCCGTTGACTCGCCTGTCCACATCTGCGCCGAAAGCTGCCGACCACGGGCCCCACTGTCCGATTCCTCTTGTTACCTACGTTATGTACACTATATAACGTACGTAAGCTAACACATTTTACGTACGTAAGCTCCAAGACTTAACGTACGTAATGGCTTTTATACTTAGCCAAAAATCCAACTGTTCCTGTCCGACGTCTCGACGTACAAAATACAAACATACGGCATACTGAATACACATACTGAATCCAAAAATATTCTCATACGGTATACCTGATATCCAAATCTGTTTAACCTGATACAACATATCCTGAATATATCTGTCAACCAAAAACGATAATCACACCAAGATAAGCGTCTCGGTTCTCAATTTATTTTATCCATACTGTATAGATACCAAACTATACAGTATATCTCAGATAAAATAACGCGAAAAATTTATACTGAAAATTCGGGTATTACATACTACCCCCCTTAAAATAAGTTTCGTCCTCGAAACTTGCAACCTTGCCACAAACAACAGATCAATCCAAAATTTCCAACTCATCACAAAAACAATCAAGCGTCGCCACAAGCGAAATAACCAAACCAATATACTTACAGGTGCGTGAAGCCGATGATCTCCCGTGATACTAGCACACGACTCCCACACGAAGTCTCAACACAACCAACGCACACCAATATCACAAATAGCAGTTTGAAAAGAATCTCAAAAATTTTGGAAACTCCAAAAATCGGTTTGACTCAAAAGTCAGAAAAACTCATTTTCAAAAATCACGCTACTACCGTACCGGTAGAGCCACATAACACACACGCCTGGGTTTCACAAAACCCAAGCTCCGATACCATCTTACGTAACACCCCAAAACCGTCTCGGATATTACATAGCCGTGGTCCTGTAGGAACCCACTGAGCTAAAAACCGTTTACAAAACCAATTCAAAAGCGCCAAAAGGCCGACGGTAATATCTTAAATACTCAAATATTTTCAAAAGCATAATTTTGAAATACCGTCATACAATACCATTTGAAAAATACAAGGCGAAGTGCCAAATCTCGACGATTTAAAATGTACGTTAAGACGCCGCTTAAACGTCTGATAAAGTAGTTTAGGAAAAGATTTAACGAAATAACTCAAGTTCACAAAATGTCAAAAAGGCCCTTTTAAAATACACACACGCAGCGGATAAAGATACCGAAAAGCCATTTTGAGATATACACACACAGCGGATAAATACAGTTCAAAATACACATTTGCAGCGGAAATAAATAACCGGAAAAGAGTACTCAATTCTCCGAAAACAAGCCACAACCAGTATCACATCGGGAAGCTCATCCCTTCACGACCGCTACTAGCTCGATCTTCGAGTACCTAAAAATAAAGCCCACGACGGGGTCAGCCACAATACTCAATAATGATACCGATCACATCATCATAAATAATTACATACCAATGTAATAATATAGTAAGAATACTACCAAAGTAATCTTACCGTTATAACCTTACTAATCCATAATAATCCAATCCTTACCATAATCCACATTTCATATTCTCAAATGACGAAATGAATTCAACAACAATCATCTCTATTGTATTCCAAAAATACCGACAATCCTCAAAACATCATCATAACTCATAAGTGTGGAAATAATCCAATCTGTGCCAAATCCTGTCCGTCGGATTACACAATCAAATCTCAACATGTATAAACCAATAATACACAACATATCTGTAGATCAACTACCACTTGACAATGAATACAAATCCCGAAAACATCGACATATAGTCCGAATGCTTATACGATCAATAACCAGATCAACCGATAAATCAACTGAGAATATCATCGACATGATAACTCCAATACGACCAATAAAGGATCACGATAACTAAGAATACCATCAACATGATAGCTCCGACACGATCAACAAAGGATCAACAATAACCGAGAATACCATCAACAAGGTAAACTCCAAATGATCAACAATAATGGATCTCAAAGAAATAACTCTGACTGTCGAACATACCCCTCGGGCATATGAACAACCAGTCACAAACCGTCGAACATATCCAACCATAAAATGGAGGATGAACGACCAAACAATATGGCTCAAAGATGGAAATCATAGTACGCCCGATCCGAATATGTGTCAGTGCACATGTCCACCCCGTATACGGAATCCAGGATATACGTGGGACAATGTACCTAATTAGCCTCAACGAACTACGTCTCGTGTGCACAGCCTTTCACGGAAAATATTCACGCATGACTATATATGTGCCCGGCTAAAAATCCTACACAATATCTGTAACACCCCAAACCAGGCGGATATTACAGTGCCGTGGACCCCCGACTGGGACCCACCAGGCGAATGAAAAAGGATGAATTACACAGGGTAAATGTAGTACCGAACCACATTATAACATCAATTACTCCGATTAGGAGTTTCATACAACACACCCAGGATAATATAGAATACTTGTGTATCTTATGTGACGATAAAATACACGACACTGAATGAAATGAGTATTCGAAAGTAATGTCTCTGACGGAATAATAAAGAAAACATAAATGATGAATAAATGGTGAAAGGATTGGGGCCCCCTTCTAGTATCACTGGGACTCTCCGCCGTCAACGTGCTCTCCTGCGCCTTTGCCTTGCCATGACACGAAAAACAATATCCCCAAACGGGTCGATTATCTGAACAACAATCCTCAAGGGTTGAAAATACACAATCATGATATATCTGAAATTATGAATTATCCTGTCGAACATACGCAATCAAATATGCTATATGAATCGACTATCAGTACGGCTCAAAGGAATGGCGCCACACTACGTCCGGGATGGAAATGTGTCCGTGCACAAGCCACCAACGATCAAACACGCGTGGTCTTGTACCTAATCGCCTCACGAGCAATCGACTCGTGCACACCCAATGTGAGGCCAACAACCAACACACGACCATAATGTGCCCGACATGAAAATCCTACACATACCAACTGCACGCCAGTATGACCCGGAATGCCACAATATGACAAAAGTGACAACGAAAATGAATAATGACTCACCAAGATTAAATGATGGTGAAATGAATGATAGCTCAATGAAATGATCGGAACCGTCGTTCCTTATGACTGAGGTGATTAATTGACAATGACGAGTTTTGATACGACTAATACAATGATGAATGAGTTATGATTATGAATGAACAACGACAAAAGGAATGAATATCCTTTTAACCGAGTAAGAATTAACTTACTCAATACCGATGATGAATGTCCGTCCACGAACAACGTCCTAACCAAGATACCGGTCGCTCGAACAACCTTAATTCAATACAATTACCAACAATCCGATCAATAACGAATTAAACACGAACATAACGAACTCAAGACGTCGATACGATTAAACCAAGTTCATAGGGGCATTATATCGAACACTCTGAGGCCAACTTCGATTGATTACAACTAAACCTCAACAATACCAATCTCAAATCCCCAAGAAGTGCTTCAAATCAATAAAACATCTCCAATACGATCAATAGTCCGTTAAGAATATCCAAAAACGTGATTATAACAACTATTAATCGGAAATCCCCAAATCCAACTCGATATTCAAAGTGTTCTAGAATAAATCCCTCAAAAATCCAATGAATCCTTATACAAACTCATAATCATATACATATCCCTTCATAAAACATGATTATAACGTCCAAAACATCATATCTCAACACAAAATCGAAATCCAAGGTGTTGAAGAAATTACCTCTTGAAGATCTAACCACTTCGATCCGATGAACACGAGTTATAACGAGTACCCAAGCTTCCCAAAGGAATGAAGATGATGAAGATTACACACTCAAGTGATTGATGATGATAAAAACTCTCTCTCAACCCTCTCTCTCGGATGAAGAAGGAAAAAATGAAAAAGTGAAGTGAAATGACCCGGCCAAGTCATTAAGTACTGCCGGAAGTTACGGCCGTAACTCGGCCCTCTTACGGCCGTAACTTTCCAAGTCAACGGCCTTACGGCCAGAATCGCCAACTGTACGGCCGTAACTCGGCCTTCGTCCCGAAAGCTCGGCTGACACTTTACGGCCGTAACCGATCTCCGAGTTACGGCGTAACCCGCTCGTCAAAAACATCCGTCGACACCCTTACGGCCGTAACCGCACACCTTACGGCCGTAACTCGATGATACGGCCGTATCCGCCAAATCTTACGCGTAAGCCCTCTTCGTTGAAAACGGCGGGCACCACGCCGCCAGACGGCCAGAATCGCCAACTCGTACGGCCGTACATGCCTCGACTTACGGCCGTATGCCGCAACCCTTACGGCCGTAAGTCACCCTTGGTCGACAACACCCAAAACTTACGAACACCACTTACGGCCGTATCTCACCATCCTTACGGCCGTAACTCACCTTCGGCCGAAAATGTCTCGGTAACGCTTGACGCGTGACGGCCAGAATCGCCACCTTTACGGCCGCACTCGCCAACTTACGGCCGTACACAGACCTTACGGCCGTAAGTCCCTTTCGTCCAAATGGCACGAAACACGAACCCTTGTTACGGCCGTAACCCAAAGTCCTTACGGCCGTAACTCGAAGGCCGCCAAGTTGAAAATTCCGATAACTCCGATTCCACGATACGGTGATGAATGATCCGACATAACATACGAATGTGAAAATGAACAAGTCTAACACAAGCCACGGATGATGCTCCCGGACGACTACCAAACACGATGAAAATAATAATACTCCCGTCGATCTCTAAACGGAGATGACATGACGATCGAAACCGATATACGATTACAACATGCCAACATTGAACGCAAATGAGTGATTCATGAATGATGAGTGATTATTAATGAGTGAGAATTACTGAGTGACAATTACAGACTGATAATTACTGAATGAAAATGAATGAATTACAACCGGGTATTACATACCCCCCCCCCTTAAAAAGAGTTTCGACCCCGAAACTAAGGGTCAAACAACTCGGGATAACTCTCCCGCATACTATCCTCGGTTTCCCAAGTAGCCTCTTCGACTCCGTGTCTAGACCACTGAATTTTAACCAAAGGAATCGTCTTATTCCTCAACTGTTTGATTCGCCGCTCTAGAACTCGAATAGGACGTTCCTCATATGAATGATCGTCGGCGATCTCGATTTCGTAATCGAGTATGTGACTCGGGTCGGCAACATACTTCCGCAACTGAGAGACATGAAACACATTATGAATTCGGCTCAACGCCGGAGGTAAAGCCAATCGATAAGCTAACTCGCCCACTCGATCCAAAATCTCAAACGGTCCAATGAATCTCGGACTCAACTTTCCCCTCTTCCCAAAACGGAAAATACCTCGACTCGGGGATACCTTGACCAAAACGTGGTCACCCGTCTCGAACTCTAGTGGTCGACGACGATTATCTGCATAGATTTCAGCCGACTGAGTGTCAACATACGACTCGTTATTAAAGCTACCTTCTCCCGGGCGGATATAAGCATATCGGGCTCGGTGCCGATTGATTCGACAAGTCATCCCAACACAAAGGAGACCGACAACGACGACCGTACAAGGCCTCGTAAGGTGCCATCTTAATGGAAGCATGCCACTATTATTATACGTGAACTCGATCAATGGTAGTTGGGCTTCCCAATCGTCCTTCCAATCGAGGACGCATGCCCTCAACATGTCCTCTAGTGTCCGAATAGTCCTCTCGATTGCCCGTCTGACCGAGGATGAAAGGCGGTGCGAGATTGAGCTGAGTTCCCATAGCACGATGAATCGATTTCCAAAAATGAGACACAAATCGTCCGTCACGATCGGAAACGATACTCTTAGAGTACTGCAGTGGTCTCACTATCTCCTTGATGAACAATCGAGGCAGTCTCTCGGGACCCCACGTATCCTTGATCTCAAGGAAATGAGCTGATTTTGTTAGGCGGTCCACGATTACCCAGATCGTGTTCATGCCACGACGACTCGTCGGCAAACTCGTGATGAAATCCATAGAAATGTCTTCCCACTTCCACTCGGGAATAGGAAGAGGTTTCAAAGATACCCGCCGGCCGCCGATGTTCAATCTTAACTTGTTGATGGGTTAAGCATCTCGAAACGAATTCTCGCGACTTCTCGCTTCATATTACTCCACGGTAATGTTTCAAGTCCTTGTACATCTTGCTGGATCCGGATGAACGAGAATAAGGGTAGCATGAGCTTCTCTCAAAATCGAGTTTTCAACTCGTCATTCGCGATACGCACAACCGATTCTTAAATCTCAAAAGTCCATCCTCGTGGACTACGAATCCGAGGGCTTTCCACAGGCCACATCCTCTCGGATGCGTAACAATGATGGGTCCGAACCCCGATTCTCTCGGATTGCATCCTCAAGAGATGATGAAATCTCTAACATACAAAGCTGTCCACGAACTCGTGAAGCCGGACTTCGATCTCGGGTCTAAGGAGTTCTGCTGAAGCTCCTACGAGCTGTTAAACGGGCAAGCATCTGCTCTGAACGGACTTACGACTCAAGGCGTCGGCGACAACGTTCGCCTTGCCGGTGGTAGAGGATCTCAATATCATAATCTTTGATTAATTCCAACCACCGTCTCGACGCATATTTAACTCCTACGAGTAAATATATACTTTAAGCTCTTATGATCGGTGAATATCGGCGGTGACGCCATAAAGGTAATGACGCCAAATCTTCAAAGCGAACACCACTACTGCTAGCTCCGTGTCGTGGGTCGGATAATTAACCTCGTAAGGTCTCAATTGCCGTGAAGCATAGGCAATAACTTTCCCGTTCGCATGAGCACACATCCGAGACCCTGTCCGGACGCATCACTATAAACCACAAATCCCTCCGTCCCCTGCGGCAAGGAAAGTACAGGTGCTGACATTAATCGGCTCTTGAGTTCCTCAAAACTCCGCTGACACGCGTCGGACCACGTGTATTTCTTATCCTTCCGCAAAAGGTTCGTCATGGGTTGAGCGATCTTAGAAAATCCCTCCACAAATCGCCGATAATAACCCGCTAATCCGAGGAAACTTCGGATTTCCTTAGCGTTCTTCGGAGGTAGCCAATCCCGAATAGCCTCCGTCTTCGAGGGTCGACCGAACTCCGTCAGACGAAATTACATCTCCGAGAAAACTCAAATCTGACATCCAGAACTCGCACTTGGAAAACTTTCCAAACAGTTGCTCTCGTCTCAACACGTCGAGAACCTGATGAAGATGAACCTCGTGATCCTCTCGGCTACGAGAATAAATCAAAATATCGTCGATGAAGACAACAACAAACTGATCCAAAAAGTCGATGAAAACCCGATTCATCAATTCCATGAATACCGCAGGTGCATTAGTTAGCCCGAACGGCATAACTACGAACTCATAATGACCATAGCGTGTTCGAAACGCCGTCATCGCGATATCCGACTCTCGAATCCATGGCTGGTGATATCCAGATCTTAAGTCGATCTTGGAAAATACTGAAGCTCCCTGAAGTTGATCTAAAAGATCATCAATACGGGGTAAGGGATACTTATTCTTGATTGTCACTCTGTTCAACTCCCGATAATCGATACACAACCGAAATGAACCATCCTTCTTCTTGACAAACAACACGGGTGCTCCCCACGGAGACGCACTCGGTCGGATATAATCTTTCTCGAACAACTCCTCAAGTTGGTTCTTTAATTCTGCATTTCGGTCGGGGCCATCCGGACGGTGCCTTCGATATCGGGGACGTACTGTGCTCCAACTCAATTGTGAATTCCACATCTCTCTGTGGAGGCAAACCGAGTAACTAAATGCGGAAAAACATCGGCATATTCCCTCACCACCGGAATATCCGTTAACATTATTGATGACTTCTCGGTTTTGGCCATATAGCACCAATAACCGACACATCCTGATTGAGTAACCTTCCGCTTTCATCAAATTAATGACCTTACGAACAGTAGGATTACCTCCACGAAACACACATTCGACTCCATCGTCGAAATGATAGTGACCAAACGCTTTCGGACACTAATGATGGCATCGTGACGGTCCATCCAATCGATACCCAAGATGACGTCGTCCCTCGGCAAATCTACTACGATTAGGTCCGCCGGCCATACGACCATGGCCAGATCGGACAATTACGAATCTCACGACTTAGATAATTCGTCTACCATCGGGTAGGCCAATGACATAAGGCTCACAACTAGTAGCACTACCTGGGCGTAGTCTACTCAAACATGACTCGGAAATGAATGAATGAGATGCACCGGTATCAAAAAGGGTACACACGAGGTTGAGATAGAATAACGAGTGTACGAGATCATCCGGCCTCGGGATCATCGGTCTTCTTCATCTCATAAATTCGGGGCTTGCCGCCCCGAACCGGATGCTCCGTCGATAGCTCTGCTCGCCTTTAGCTCTGTCGTCTTGAACGACGCCGAGTGAGTGGCTCGATTACGCACCTGAATGACACGGGGCTTGAGATGACGCCGGAGTGGGTTTAGAGTCCCTACGGCAAAAACGGGCCCTATGCCCGGCAATCCACATTGTGGCACGTGATGCATCGCTTGGACACTTGGTGCTGAAATGACCTGTTCTTCACAGTTGAAACAAGTGATGGCCGGCGCGCTCGCGGCCGAGATTCGCGGGTTTAGACGCCGAGGTCGCTCGAGAAAAAGTAGAGCCCGCCGCGGTTTCTTGAAAGTGGCACGACTACCGTCGACTGATTACGGTTCTTGGACTTCTTGCTAGCAGACGAAGGTTGCCGCTTAGCAATTTCCTTAGCCGTAAGCTCGTAAGTAAGAGCCTTCTCAATGAACTCGGCAGTGGCACAGTTATGATTAAGCAATCAAGTCTCATACGGGGTTTCACCTCTTCTTGAAATACTTGATCTTGTCCGCTTAAGTGAATGATAGATGAGGCGACGGAAGAAGTTCTGAAATTTTTCGGCGATGGCGAGAACGTCATCATCCGCCGAAAGGTCGGGAGTGAGTAATTCCGACAACTTGGCCTCCCCGAGTGGGGCCGGATAGTACCTCTCCATCATGAGAGTCTTGAACCGATCCCATGTACATGTTCCGTCTGTGGGTCTCAACGATAACCACCATGAATGAGCGCTCTTACCGAGATAGTAAGCCGCAATCGAAACTTTATGCCCTTCGGGGCAATCCACCATAGCAAACAACTTCTCAAAATGCTCAAGCCAGTGAACAATATCCGCGGCTCGGATGAGCCCTCAAAAGTAGGTGGTCATGGCAAGAGAGATATCGCTAATGATATTGCTTACACCCCTCTCTTGCCTCCGAGGTGGCGGCGGAGGAGCTGCTGATTTTGATTGACGGAGTTATGCATCGTCTCCATCAATCGAGCCATCCGGGTCATTTGGGCCATCATGCCCCGCATAAATGCGAGTGGGTCGACCCAACACCCTCCGACCGAGCCGTGTCCGGTACGACTCACGACGTGAATGATCGCGTCTGTGTGAGTGAGTGGCGGCCGCCTTGCTCGATGAGTTAGCATTATTCTGGCATTTGCACGGGTATTCGCACGAGTTCTGGATTCGGCCCGCTCCACGGCCTCGTCCTCCACGTCCTCCGGCCCCTTCCATCTCAAGCGGAAAGTCATATGATGATTATATTTCTCGCATGAGTATCACATTATGATTATATTATGAAATGATGAAAATGAGCATACGCGCTCAAATACAGCGATTACATGAATGATTAGTTGACGTGACATGATTTCTGATGAAATTACTGAAATGATTATCTTGAACAATTTAACAAGATTGATGATATGATCTTCAAGATCAACAACTGAGTAATGAAATGAATTGAGTGATTAATAAGTTAACATTATCGACTTGATCACAATTGAAATTGATGAATGAGGATTGTTAACTGATGAATTATGAATGAATGATTATTGCCAGAAATTATACCATGGCATCAGAAATCTTACAGTTCTTGGTCTGATTGGCTCGGCATTTGCACAGGTCACACGTGACGCGAAAGTCCAATGATACTAGTTCGATGACGATGATTTCAAATGAGACATGACTTGGAGGGTAGTATTCAAAACCTGTCTCCGATACCAACTCTGTAACACCCCAAACCAGGCGGATATTACAGTGCCGTGGACCCCCGACTGGGACCCACCAGGCGAATGAAAAAGGATGAATTACACAGGGTAAATGTAGTACCGAACCACATTATAACATCAATTACTCCGATTAGGAGTTTCATACAACACACCCAGGATAATATAGAATACTTGTGTATCTTATGTGACGATAAAATACACGACACTGAATGAAATGAGTATTCGAAAGTAATGTCTGCAGCGGAATAATAAAGAAAACATAAATGACTGAATAAATGACTGAAAGGATTGGGGCCCCCTTCTAGTATCACTGGGACTCTCCGCCGTCAACGTGCTCTCCCTGCGCCTTTGCCTTGCCATGACCTGAAAAACAATATCCCCAAACGGGCCGATTATACAGAACAACAATCCTCAAGGGTTGAAAATACACAATCATGATATATCTGAAATTATGAATTATCCAGTCGAACATACGCAATCAAATATGCTATATGAATCGACTATCAGTACGGCTCAAAGGAATGGCGCCACACTACGTCCGGGATGGAAATGTGTCCGTGCACAAGCCACCAACGATCAAACACGCGTGGTCTTGTACCTAATCAGTCTCACGAGCAATCGACTCGTGTGCACAGTCCAATGTGAGGCCAACAACCAACACACGACCATAATGTGCCCGACATGAAAATCCTACACATACCAACCGGCACGCCAGTATGACCCGGAATGCCACAATATGACAAAAGTGACAACGAAAATGAATAATGACTCACCAAGATTAAATGATGGTGAAATGAATGATAGCTCAATGAAATGATCGGAACCGTCGTTCCTTATGACTGAGGTGATTAATTGACAATGACGAGTTTTGATACGACTAATACAATGATGAATGAGTTATGATTATGAATGAACAACGACAAAAGGAATGAATATCCTTTTAACCGAGTAAGAATTAACTTACTCAATACCGATGATGAATGTCCGTCCACGAACAACGAACTAAAAAAGATACCGGTCGATAGAAAAACCTTAATTCAATACAATTACCAACAATCCGATCAATAACGAATTAAACACGAACATAACGAACTCAAGACGTCGATACGATTAAACCAAGTTCATAGGGCATTATATCGAACACTCGAGGCCAACTTCGATTGATTACAACTAAACCTCAACAATACCAATCTCAAATCCCCAAGAAGTGCTTCAAATCAATAAAACATCTCCAATACGATCAATAGTCCGTTAAGAATATCCAAAAACGTGATTATAACAACTATTAATCGGAAATCCCCAAATCCAACTCGATATTCAAAGTGTTCTAGAATAAATCCCTCAAAAATCCAATGAATCCTTGTACAAACTCATAATCATATACATATCCCTTCATAAAACATGATTATAACGTCCAAAACATCATATCTCAACACAAAATCGAAATCCAAGGTGTTGAAGAAATTACCTCTTGAAGATCTAACCACTTCGATCCGATGAACACGAGTTATAACGAGTACCCAAGCTTCCCAAAGGAATGAAGATGATGAAGATTACACACTCAAGTGATTGATGATGATAAAAACTCTCTCTCAACCCTCTCTCGGATGAAGAAGGAAAAATGAAAAAGTGAAGTGAAATGACCGGCCAAGTCATTAAATCGCCGGAGATTACGGCCAGAACTCGCCCTCTTACGGCCGTAACTTTCCAAGTCAACGGCCTTACGGCCAGAATCGGCCAACTCAGACGGCCAGAATCGGCCTTTCGTCCGAAGCTCGCCGACACTTTACGGCCAGAATCGATCTCCGAGTTACGGGCGTAACCCGCCTTCGTCAAAAACATCCGTCGACACCCTTACGGCCAGAACCGCACACCTTACGGCCGTAACTCGATGATACGGCCGTATCCGCCAAATCTTACGGGCGTAAGCCCTCTTCGTAAAACGGCCAGCACTGCTCGCTGCAGACGGCCAGAATCGCCAACTCAGACGGCCGTACTGCCTCGACTTACGGCCGTATGCCGCAACCCTTACGGCCGTAAGTCACCCTTGGTCGACAACACCCAAAACTTACGAACACCACTTACGGCCGTATCTCACCATCCTTACGGCCGTAACTCACCTTCGGCCGAAAATGTCTCGGTAGCCTGCTGGACGCGTACGGCCGTAACCGGCCAGCCTTACGGCCGTACCTGCTCAACTTACGGCCGTACCACAGGACCTTACGGCCGTAAGTCCCCTTCGTCCCAAATGGCACGAAACACAAACCCTTGTTACGGCCGTAACCCAAAGTCCTTACGGCCGTAACTCGAAGGCCGCCAAGTTGAAAATTCCGATAACTCCGATTCCACGATACGACTGATGAATGATCCGACATAACATACGAATGTGAAAATGAACAAGTCTAACACAAGCCACGGATGATGCTCCCAGTACGACTACCAAACACGATGAAAATAATAATACTCCCGTCGATCTCTAAACGGAGATGACATGACGATCGGAAACTGATATACGATTACAACATGCCAACATTGAACGCAAATGAGTGATTCATGAATGATGAGTGATTATTAATGAGTGAGAATTACTGAGTGACAATTACAGACTGATAATTACTGAATGAAAATGAATGAATTACAACCGGGTATTACAATATCCAATCGGAACGCAGATATGACTCCAGATATGTCACGATGCAACATGACAACGAAACTCAAAGAAACACATATCCAATAAGGATCAAAAGACTCACCGAAGTGAACAACAATAGTCTGACAATGAAAAGTCGACACGACTAATCAATATCCAAAACATCAATCCTGGGATCACCATCCCCAAATGAATGACCAAAACATCTACGATCTCAATACAATAGTCCTGGGATCAACATCCCTCAATGAATAACCGATACGAAACTCACTACACGAAACCTCAACATATACAACAACTCAACATACTAATTGTCCACATGATTGAACAAATACTTAGATTACCTCAAAGCCGAGGACCATATCCATCAACATCCACAAATTAGACGATCAACACAACCATTAATACCAACAATAGTCCTTTCTAACAACATTGCTATATGAATTATAAATGAAATGAAAACGAAACCATTCATCAAATATTATAAACTGAACAAGTATAAACTTGCCTCGATACCGATACCACGAAGCCATTACCAAAATCCATTGCCTTTGTCTACGAGCTCCTTAGCCCCGACCAAAAGCAATCTATGAACTCTTTAGCCTCAACCGCAACTCAACGGTCATAATCCATGATCAAAATATCAACCTATTGCAATTACCGATTAACACACATTCGATAGAAATCAATAACCGACATACTCAACCAACAAACTCAACGGTTCAACGAAACCTCGATCATATACATAATACCAAATAATCCAACTCAACAAATACGAACCCATATCCACGATACAAGCCGTAACTCGATGATCACAAATAACAATCAATAACCGATCAACAACGGTTCTACAATATCCCGATTAACTACAAATTCAAACAACCCAAACCAATCAAACACGAACTCAAAACCAAAATACGATTCCACAATCCGAAGATCATATCAATAATCAATCTAAACCAACAAGGGTCTAACATTACCGATTCCTAATTCAATCTTAAATATGGATACAAGTTTCCTCCTTGTAAATTCATAATATAAACCAATTACCGATTATCATCATCAATCCGGACGATCCGATTAATTCAACATTATAGATAACCATATTCCAAAGGTTTCAAATAATTCCATTATCCGAATTGAACTCTTGTTAAATACTTATGAATTCTCAAACTCAAGAGTGAATCCTAAACTTATCAAATCCGAAATCATATTCGTATCCCTATACGAATATTGTACCAAAACACATAACTTAGTTCTAAATGTGAATATTCCATATTCATATCCAAAACACCAACACCTCTTAAACATGTTCAACAATTCATATAATCCAAGAGTTCCTTAAGAACACAACTAATTCCGAAATCATATTCAAAATCTCCAATACGACATAATCCGATGTGTCCTAACATCTAAACAATCTTTATTCACAATTCAAGGTGTATATAATCATGTCCTTAAACATATATACTTCTCATAACATCATGAATCGCAACAAACCACCAAGAACATCGAGAATACTACGATTCCATAATCATAACGACATAATCAAGGCATTTGATCACCAATTCATTATCTTCCTTTAACAAAATTCCCATAATTACCAAGAATCATCACAAAAATATCATTTCCATCACCATTCATACGAAAACGTGTAGAATTTTCCAAGTTCTACTCATTGAGACATTTCATCGAACACTTTGAAGGCATAGTCCAATTCAATCGATTATTCAAAGGAATATTCGAATCCGATCCACAAAACTTCAAGAACAACGAATAATCTCAAGAATACAACAAGATTCCATCAATAATCTGAGTTAAAACGAATCAAATCGGCCAAGACATCAAGAAACTTCAAAAATATCCAAAACCAAGTGTTTAGGTGTTCTTACCTTCGATCCGGGTGGAAGATGATGTTAATCCATGATTCCAACTTCCAAAACATGTTGTTATAAGTTGCTCATACTCAAATCCATCAATCCATGGTGAAAAATCGCGGAAGGGACGAAGAAAAGTGGAAAATGCCGGATATGACTCGGTCTGTGCCTTAAATAGCCGGACATCACGGACGCTTACGTACGTAACCACCGGGCCCTTACGCACGAATCGCCATGGCGAAGTCTCGCCAGAAATGCCGGCATCGTTACGCACGTAATCGGCCGAGGCTTACGACGAATCGGCCCTTACGGCCAGAATCGCCACCGCCTTACGTACGTAATCGGCGCCCCAGCCATCCTCGCGAAGTCACCGCGACCGTGATCGCCACCCCCACGAGTCACTGCCGACCATGCTCGGCCATCCCAACGAGTCACGACCGGCCATGCTCGGCCATCCAGGTCATCTCGTCCACGACTCGGCCAGCCGCCCCGTAACGTACGTAACACTTAATCCGTTGCGTACGTAATACGTACGTTGACTTGCTACAAGATATACTGACACGCACGTAATACACCATTTATAACGTACGTAAATCCGTCCGTTGACTCGCCTGTCCACATCTGCGCCGAAAGCCGCCGACCATGGGCCCCACTGTCCGATTCCTCTTGTTACGTACGTTATGTACACTATATAACGTACGTAAGCTAACACATTTTACGTACGTAAGCTCCAAGACTTAACGTACGTAATGGCTTTTATACTTAGCCAAAATCCAATCGTTTCGTCCGACGTCTCGACGTACAAAATACAAACATACGGCATACCGAATACACATACCGAATCCAAAATATTCTCATACGGTATACGATATCCAAATCTGTTTAACCCGATACAACATATCCTGAATATATCTGTCAACCAAAAACGATAATCACACCAGTATAACTGTCTCGGTTCTCAATTTATTTTATCCATACTGTATAGATACCAAACTATACAGTATATCTCAGATAAAATAACGCGAAAAATTTATACTGAAAATTCGGGTATTACAAAAATACTTTTCCGGAGTCACTATCCATAGTCAAGAAAACACTTAAAGATTTTGATTTAGGGTATGAGAAGATAGATGCATGTCTCAATGATTGTATTTTGTATAGGGGAGAGGAAAATAGAGACTTACATAAATGTCCTGAATGTAATGCTTCTAGATATAAAGTAAACCTACGTACTGGAAAGATAAAAGAAGGTGTTGCTGCAAAAGTATTACGTTACTTTCCTATAATTCCAAGACTTCAGCGGATGTTTCTTTCTGCATCCGTTAGTGAGCAGTTAACATGGCATTCTAGTCATCATAGTCAAGATGGTAAGATGCGTCATCCTGTGGACTCAGTTTCTTGGAGTTCCATAGATAAAAAATACCCCGATTTTGCATCAGATCCGAGGAATTTAAGATTTGGACTTGCAACTGATGGGTTCAACCCTTTCAGCAATCTTAGCTCCACACACAGTCTTTGGCCAGTTATCTTAGTCATCTATAATCTTCCACCAAATGTGTGCATGTCTTCCGAAAACCTGATGCTAAGCTTACTTATTCCAGGCCCTAAACAACCAGGAAATGACATTGATGTATACTTGCAGCCCCTTATAGATGATCTAAAATTGTTGTGGGATGGTATTAATATGTATGATGCATATACTAAAGCCATGTTTAACCTTAGAGGTATCCTATTATGGACCATTAATGATTTCCCGGCTTATGGGAATTTATCTGGGTTGACTAATAAAGGGGAATTTGCTTGTCCTGTTTGTGGGCCTGAAACGTGTTCTTACTGGCTGCCACTTGCTCAGAAGACTATCTATGTGGATCATAGAAGATTTTTGCCATCAAACCATATGTTTCGGAGAAAACCTAAGTGGTTCAATGGAAAAAATGAGAGAAGGGTGCGGCCAAAGATCTTTACAGGGAGAGATACGATTCATGCTTTAGTTGGGTTCACAAATAAGTGGGGAAAAAAAAGAAAAAAACAGAAGAAGCTTAAAAAGGGAGACCCAACAAAGTTATTAAAAAAGAAGTCCTTATTTTTCGACTTGCCGTATTGGGAGGTCAGAGTTATATTCTTACTATTATTTACTACTCTAATTCAATAAGATTCTGATGAAACATTATAATTAAGTTTGATACGTATTTTGTTTGCTAACTATAGGAACTGCTTGTGCGACATAATTTGGATGTTATGCACATTGAAAAAAATGTCTGTGAAAGTGTTTTAGATACACTCTTAGATGTGAAGGGAAAATCTAAAATTGGGGCAGATTCACGTAGAGATCTAGAATTACAAGAATTAATGGAAGATGTTGTAGTAGAAGCAAGAGCAGAAAAGTTAGATCCTTCTGGTGCTTACACCTTTACAAAGCTTGAGAAGGAAAAATTTCTTTGGAGGCTATGGATGCAAAGGTTTCTGATGGATATTGCTCTAATATTGGAAAGCGCATCAAGATTACATCTGGAAAAATTCTAGGGATGAAGTCTCATGATTACCATGTCCTAATGCAACAACTATTGTGCATTTGCTATTAAGGGCTTTTACGAAGGGTTACGAAAATCATTATTTCGTTTATCCGCATTTTTCACGAGTTGTGTCAAAGAGTAATTGATAAGAAAAGATTAGATGAGCTGTAAGATGAAATTAATGAGACCTTGTGATTGTTATAGAGGTACTTCCATCCAACATTTTTCTCCATAATGATTCACCTTACAATTCATATAGGAAGAGAAGCGAAATTATGTGGTCCTGTCCATTACAGGTGGATGTACCCTTTTGAAAGGTATTATTTAGTGCTTATAACTTTCATCATAAACTATATAATGGTTGTTATATATGTTTAGCTTACTATTATTTTAACTTAATGAACTTTTAGATACATGAAGGTCCTCAAAGGTTATGTTAAGAATCGTGCTGCTCCGGAAGGAAGTATTGCTGGAAACTACTTGGCTGATGAGTGTGTTAGGTTTTGTGGCAGATACATGAAAAACTCTTCCTTGTTTGGTAACAAACGAAAACGTAATGATGTCATTGAAAATGAAACAATAATCGAAGGATCTGCACTGCGTAAAGGCCGACCTTTACAATTGACTGATGAGTTGCATAAAGCTGCACATCTATGTGTCCTTATCAATAGTCAAGAAACTGAACCTTATATTGAGTTAGTAAATCTCCAGTGACTTATATTTATTTCCTTTAATTAATGGATATTTTATAGATACCTTACATATACATATCTGCACATCTCGGTTTGTTTTCTCATTAGGGTTCATAAGGAAGAGTTAAGATGCTCTGACCAACGGTTGATATCTAATTCAAACATACTAGAGAAAATACATTTACAGAATTTTGTGCAATGGTTGCAAGCTAAGGTTTGATCCATTGATGTATTTTTTTTTGGGACTAATGATTAAACTTAAATGTATACTTGACACAAAACTTGTTGCTTTGGGTTCTTCAGATTAAACTTGACGCTGATAGTACTGGTGTCGAGTCATCTGAAATGCTAAAGTACCTTGTTAAAGGGCCAAGACATTGTGCAATGTCCCACTCTGGTTTTATTATTAATGGAAACCGCTTTCATACTGTGGATGCTAATGTCTCTACGCAAGACTATGGTGTACACGTACAAGCAGATACTTTATCAAATTATTATGGGATAATCAAACAAATTTTGATCTTAGACTTTTATAAGTTCCGTTTGGCTGTATTCCTTTGTGATTGGGCAAACATTACTTCTGGTGTGAAGAAAGTAGATGGATTCACCTTAGTTAACCTCAATGAAGGTCTAAGTAAAAAAGATCCATTTATTTTAGCATCACATGCTAAACAAGTTTTTTACTCTCGGGATAATGAAAAATCCAGTTGGTATGTCGTGCTGAAGGCACCACAAAGAGGTTTTGATGATCTGGAACAATTTGATGAGACATTTTATGGTTCTTTTGTTGATCAAGAACCATCTGCACTTGACATTGACAATGAAGATAAAGTTGATTCCTGAGGCTGATCCTTTTGTGGTAACCACTGTACTAACATCTTTCGTACTAGATTGCATAATATTGACATCTTAGTAATGCTTGAAATATTTGTTCATATACGTAATGATAATTTCATGACATCAATATTTTACTAAAATGTTAGTTATTGTTGTCCTTTACTTAAAATTTGTATTGTAGGTTACATAATGATAATATTGTCCTTCGTGTTTTAGTTATCTAATGAATTTGTTTTCCATGTATATATATAGAACTATGGCAACAGGAAAAGAAATAGAATAGGAGTGCAGCTTGAGATTGAGGATACTCCAAGGGCAGAAATTGTTGCTGATATCCAACAAGAAGGTGATAGCGGTGAGCTAACTCCAAATGATGGCAAAGGGAAAAAAAGAGGTAAAACTACTTTGCAAGTTATTCCTACTGGAGAATCACAGCGTCAAACCATTGAGTGGAATGAGAGAGGACAACCTGTTGGACCACAATCAGTCAAGTTTAGCTCAGCTGTTGGGTGCATAGTCAGGGAGCAAGTGCCGATCAACATAAAAGACTGGCGTTTAGTTACAGACAAGCCCAAAAATGAAGTTTGGGGTATTTTGTTGGTAATGTTCTTGCATATTTTTTTTATTTTGTTCCTGCTATAACATTATACAAATATTTTAACTATGTAATTTACCAAGTATTTTAACTGGTTCTTTTTATCTGTTTGTGTGTAGCAACAATATAAGGTGGCTGAGATTCATAAGACATATATCTTCCAACAAATGGGAAGGCTATGGAGAGCTTACAAGAATGAACTCACTAATAGCGTGCTGACTGCTTTAGATTCTCGTCGTAGTAGGACAGACACTGCACGACTAATTGGCTCGATTAGGCCTGCTTGTGTGCCACGTAACGAGTGGGATGAATTCGTGGCGAAAGAAGCTCCCCGAATGGAGAGTAAGTCAATTTATATTATGTTCGTGTGTTAAAGTAGCAGTGAAATGAAAAAATATATGGTACATAATCACTGTTATCACATCGACAACTAGTCATCGGCTAGTCGACCAGTCGCCCAAATTGAAGCAGTCGTCCATGACTTGTAAAGTAAGTCGACTAGAGTTTCTTATTAATGACCTGAACCATTACCACCAATGAAACATACCCGCATACCTATTTAAAGAGTATTGAGCCTAAAAAACCCTAAAAACACGACTGGTCCAAGTCCCAATCGCGACTGCTGCCTCCTAAATCAAAGAATCAGTCGTTTTCTTCCAGATCTGGTCGTTTTCTTCGGCTAGGTCTTTATTTAGAAATGCACTTCCAGATCTGATCTATCATCTATTATGGATATTTGTCATGGATATTTGTTGAATTTGAACTTATTATTATGTTTAATTTGAACTTATATCTATCATCTTATTATTATATTAAATTATGTCATATGCTCATATATTAAATTTAAAAAATACATGTATAAAATACACTTGGCGACTAGTCACGACTTGTCGACTAGTCTTTACGAAGGTACTCAGGAGACTGAGCTCGACTTTCCGACTTAATAACCTTGTGCGTAATGTGAAATTTGTTTGTTATAATTTACAGGTAAAGAGGGAAAAATGCAGGAAATAAGGGCTAAACAACTTCTTCCACACACTTTAAGTAGAAAAGGATATGCAAGGGAGGAATATGATCATGTAAGTAAAAAGAATTCATCCTACAATACTAAAGTATTTATATTTAATCTATAAAACATCAATATGTTAAATGTTCTGTTGTTTGAAGAAAAAAAAAACAGGAGAAACACTCTGTAGAACACAGTCATTTCTTAAAGGCCATGAGAAGTCCAAAAAAAAGTATGTTCAAGACATATGTGTAAGTACTCTCCCCAACATGTTTGTTTCTTCAAGTTTAGGTACAAAGTTCAATTTCTATTATGATATGTATGATTTCGATTTTCTACTGTGCTGTTTAGGCTGAGTTAAAAGTGAAACTTGCTGAGCAACCTCCTTCTGAAAGACCTATTCCTATAAAGCACGATGTGCTGAGTCAAGTACTTGGTAAGGAGAAAAATGGTCGTGTTCGAGGCATGGGAGCCGGCGTCACACCTTCAAGGGTATATGGAATACTACAAAATGCTACTACCTTACAAGCATTTCAGGACAAACTTGATGCAACTTGTGAAAGGACAAAGAGGCTTGAAGAAATGTTTCTACAACTGGTAGTTATTCACTGTCTTCATATATATATATATATATATATTATGTTTGTTTCTCGCTGAAATAGTTATCATTTTCATATTTTGAAAGACTGGAAATAAGCAAATACGAAGTCCTAGCGATGCTGGAAGTAAGCATAGAAGCAGTCATGATAATGCAGAGGCAAGTTACTTTACAATTAGCTTTAAAATCATATAGTAGTTTGTTATATTGTTAATCGCCTAATGACTTGCCTATATTTTGTAAGTAGGATGGTCATGTCAATGGCGAAAGGAGTACAGCAGGCCCTATTACGGGAAATTCTAAAGTAAGTTTAATTTTCTACATTTGAGGTCTCTTTTTTGTGTACGAGTTGTAATATTTTCCATTTTAAAATGTCATTATTTTATAGTCAGGAAAGTGTAATGAAAGAGCATGAAATGAACTTTCAAACGAAGCATCTTGAGATAAGTTTGCGAGAATATAGGTGTGTTTTTAATAGACAAATGAACCTTGAAGTAATTTAAACTATATCACCTCTTGCCTTTTGAACTATATCGATTTGAGATTTGTTTTGTTATAGATAAATGGACCTTATAGGCTTTGTTGGCCCTGAAGCTGAGCCACAGGACTAGAAAAAAAAGAAGATTCACGTCTTAGGACATTTAGTTCATATTTGTAAGGGACTTGGAGAAGAAGACAGTTCAAATGCCTATGCTTTGACCGATGAAATTTATAGGGGAAAATGCCTACTCTTCTATGTCAAAGTTTCACTTTAAGAATGAGAATCATGTTAAATGAAAACTTATAGGCAACTTGTAATGGTTAGAGTGAGGGATTGGTTTATGCATAATACTGTTATTCATATGCTGCAACCATTTCCTAAATCTTTATTCATGTTTTATTCAAGTATTAAAGCTGTTTAGAGGAGATTATCAGTGTTTCGATAGGCATTGCCTTGGCATGGAAATATATAAAATCCATTTGGATGAGCATGTTGGTTTTTTATGTATGTAAACTGCACATTAACTTGGAGTTATGTGTTAATATACTTCTGAACAAACCACAAATTTTTAGGACTTAAATAATAGTTAAAGGTGGTGTTATACACAAAATAGTCTATTTCAGTTGATTCCCTTGGTTTAGTCCCTTTCAGAAGGTTTAGGATCACAAACTGAATCTGGATAAGACTGGGGTTAAAGCTTTCCATGGGAGTCAGAATAGCAGCAGAATTAATAGTAGGAGCATGGGAACAGATTCAACCGATCCGGCTCCCTATGTGACATAAGAGAAGACTGAAAGTAGGTTCTTCTTCTTACTAGTTCGGAAAGGCAGGTAAGGGAAAGGTTTGTTCCTAAAGTTCAATAGCTAGCATCGAGCTCTTAGGTTGTCAAGAGCGGTAGGAGGCTCGAAAGATATTTGACTGCCCTTGAACTCAATTTGAATAAACTAGTTTTAGGCTCATTAGAGTTCGAAATTGCCTTAATCATTGCATTCATTAGAATAAGTCGAGCTCTTCACAATGCTTAGTCTATGATTCAGTTACCAATCGTTCAGTCGTTTACCTCTTGCTAATGTAATGTTAGGAATTCTTAAGATTATGTTAGAAAATGTTCAAATTTTTTCATCAGCTCACCTCTTTGTTATTCGAAAAAAAAAGATACTGGGCATATTTTATCAGCAGCTCACCTCTATGATTCTAAAGTTTGCTGCCTGCATATTTTCAAGTCTTGATACTTGTGTTTTAAGTTTGCTGCCTGCATTTTCAAGTTTGCTCAAAGCATTTTGTTGTGTTGTGATTTAGAATGTTCAATTTGTTGATTGTGAGAGCAACTTGTTGTATATTGTAAAATCTTGTTGGTTTTGAAGTTAGTTTGAATTGTGTAGTCTGTACAAGAAAGCAACCTTTGTCTTCTTAATCAATCATGCAACATACTTAGCTGGATGGGTACAAATGAAGTGGTGGCAAAAGGGAGAGTATCTGCCATTGATCCTTCAAGTAAAGTGCATGGCTATGTGTTGGGACCAGATTGTTATAGAGTTGAGGTCGAGGAAGCTGTCAATCCTAGAGCAGAATTCTACCGATTCCAGCCAGAGTTTTCAGTCATGGAAGATGCAGTTGGGAGTACGATTGCGTGGCCAATTAAGTATATTATCCCACGCACTTGAATAATTTGTAGTTGTGTTATTTTCTAGTTTTTTGCTATATGCATATAGCGAATTTTCGTTGAGTTTGTGCATTATTTTGATGTTGGCACACTATAGTCCATGACAATTTGATTAGGATGTTCGTGTATAGCTGGCATCACAATGTTGATGCAAATATAAATGCTTGAATCTATGATGTAATTGAACATTTGGATCTGTAACTAGAAATATTAATGCTATTTTGACCCCTGTAAATCGTAATATTTTTTTTGTACAAAGTGTAGTTTTAATGACATGTAAAAATTGTCATTAAAATGTTTCAATGATGGAAAGTAACTATCATATAAACAAATATAATGACATATTGAGAGTTACAATGATAGGGTAAAATTGTTGTGGAAAATATTTTATAACAATTGAGAGACGTCGTTGACAATATTTAATAACAGTTGCAAAATGTCAATAGATAACTTCTTTGACGAAATATAAGTGTCATCATAAACTATATTATGACGTTTAACAAACGTCGTTGAAGTTTGCCTCTACAATGACACTTATATGACGAAATAAGTGTGTCATCATAAACTATATTATGACGTTTAACAAACGTCGTTGAAGTTTGCCCCTACAATGACACTTCTATGACGAAGAAAGTTTGTCATCATAAACTATATTATGACGTTTAACAGACGTCGTTGAAATCCGGCCCTATAATGACACTTATATGACGAAAAAAGTTTGTCATCATAAACTATATTATGACGTTTAACAAACGTCGATGAAGGTTGAGCTTACAATGACACTTCTATGACAGAAATAGAGTGTCATCATAAACTATATTATGACGTTTATCAAACGTCGTTGAAGGCCGCCCCTACAATGACACAGGCTTTAATGATGTTTCGGACGACACACAGTAACTGTCATTGAAGGCATTCCATGACATTTTTTATGTGTCATGGAAAGGGTCATTTCTACTAGTGTAGATAGTTGATTCAGGCTCCACTGATCATGTTTGCTTTGACTCGCATGGTTTTGAGGTAACCAAGCAGCTTAGTGCGGGTAAGATTACCATCAACTGGGGCGATTATTCCAGGCTTATGGCCGTTGCAGTGGGAGTCGTGCAGTTGAATATTAATGATAAATTATTAGTCCTCAATAATGTATTATTAGTACCGGATTTTAGAATGAATTTAATTTCGGTTTCTAAATTAAAAAGCGATGGTTATTCAGTTTCTTTTGATGATGATGCCATTATTAGGAAAAGAAACGGTGAATATATTTGCAAAGGTATTTTTAATGATGGACTATATGCCGTTAATACTGCACAAACTCCCATGCATAAATCACTTAACTCTTTGTCTAAACCTAAAAAGAGAAAAAAAAAACCTTCAAGCATAAACCAAACATATTTGTGGCATTTACGGTTAGGGTATGAAAACCTTGGAAGGATTCAAAGATTGGTAGATGATGGCCCATTGGATGATCTCCAAGTTGAGTCATTTCCAATTTGTGAAAACAAGGGAAAACGTGCTCATAATGTGTTAGAATTGGTTCATACGGATGTATGTGGTCCAATGAATATCCAGGCTAGGAGTGCTTTCGAATACTTCATCACATTTATAGATGATTATTCGAGATATGGATACATCTATTTGATGCGACGTAAGTCTGAAGCCTTTGACAAGTTCAGAGACTTCAAAGCTGAAACGGAGAAGCGTCATGGGAAGAGTATCAAGTCACTACGATCAGAGATCTGATCGTGGTGGCGTATACCTTAGTGAAGAGTTTTTGGATTTCTTGGCGAATAAGGGGATTTCATCCCAGCTCCCCGCGCCGGGAACTCCACAACAAAATGGTGTGGCTGAAAGAAGCAATAGAACTCTTTTAAAAATGGTTAGGTCAATGATGAGTTATTCAGATTTACCTATTTTGTTTTGGGGATATGCCTTAGAAACAGTGGCGTACATTCTAAACCTGGTGCCTTCGAAATCAGTTCCAAATACACCTATAGAACTGTGGAGTGGGCATAAGCCCAGGCTAGGACATGTTCGGATTTGGGGTACTCCAGCACATGTGCTGAATAAGGAAGCTTATAAGTTGGCATCTCGTACAGAAGTGCGAGTGTTTGTAGGATATCCTAAGGGAACGAATGGTGGCTTGTTCTATAGTCCCCAGGATCAGAAGGACATTGTTAGCACCAATGCCCAATTTCTGGAAGAGGATTATATGATTAATTCTGGAAGATCTGAGGGGCGAGACTCCGTCTATACCAATCGTACAAGCGCCAACTAACACTGCACCACGTATCGATTCTGATAATTTTACACCAACTTAGGATTTGCCTCGTCGTAGTAGGAGGGTTGTTCATCATCCGGAATGATTAATAGGCGTGGGAAAGTCTTCGGACTCAATCCCAGGCGAAGATGAATCAGATCCTTGGACCTATAAAGAGGCAATCTAAGATAAATATGCTAACTCCTGGAAAGTAGCAATGGAATCAGAAATGGGATCTATGGATTCCAATCAAGTGTGGGAGCTAGTAGAGCTACCTGATGGTGTACAAGCCATTGGGAGTAAATGGGTCTACAAGTGAAATAAAGGAGGTGACGGGAAGGTTGAAACCTTCAAAGCGAGGCTTGTTGCAAAAGGTTACACTCAGAAAGAGGGTATCGATTATGATGAAACCTTTTTGCCTGTAGCTATGCTTAAGTCAATCTGAATTCTTTTAGCTATAGCTGCGCATTTGGATCTGGAGATTTGGCAAATGGATGTCAAGACTGCATTCTTGAATGGGAGGCTAGACAAGGAAATCTATATGCGCCAAGCAGAGGGATTCATTGCTGAAGGAGAAGAGCACTTGGTGTGCAAACTTAAGAAATCCATTTATGGACTTAAGCAAGCATCTAGATCTTGGAACACTCATTTTGACGAAGTTGTCTAGTCATATGGATTCTTCTAATGTCTGAGTGAGAGTGTGTATAAGAAATGCAATGGAAACGTGTTGGTGTTTCTTGTACTGTATGTTGATGATATCCTTCTGATTGGAAACAACGTGAAGGAATTGTCGGACGTACGGGTATGGATATCTGAGCAGTTCGATATGAAGGATCTAGGAGAAGCAGGACACATCCTTGGAATCAGGATCTTTCGTGATCGTAAGAAAAGGATGTTGTGCTTATCCCAGGCATCCTATATCGATGCAGTGCTAAAGCGGTTTAGCATGGAGAATTCCCAGAAAGGTTTTCTACCTTACAGGCATGGAATTCAACTATCTAAGGATATGTGTCCCAAGACACAAAAGAAGATAGATGACATGAAGATGGTCCCTTATGCATCTGCTGTGGGAAGTCTCATGTATGTTATGCTTTGCACTAGACCAGATATCTGTCATGCCGTAGGCATGGCTGCTAGATATCAGTCAAACCCAGGACCAGGACACTGGATTACTGTCAAGCACATACTCAAGTACCTGAGAAGGACTAGGGAGTACATGCTTGTACATCAATCAGACGACCTATGTCCGGTGGGTTACACTGACTCAGATTTTTCATCGGACAAAGAAAAGTCCAAGTCTACTTCGGGTTATGTGTTTAGCCTGGGAGGTGGAGCCATTAGTTGGAGGAGTGTGAAGCAGAAATACATCTCGGACTCTACCATGGAATCCGAGTATGTGGTAGCCTCTGAGGCAGCCAAGAAGGCAATGTGGCTCAAGTACTTCCTGCAGGACTTAGATGTGATTCCCGATTTGCCAGAGGATATTACACTTTATTGTGATAATACTGGTACAGTTGCAAATTTGATGGAACCACGAGCCCACGAGACAAGTAAACATATCAACCGCAAGTACCACATCATACGACACTTCATAAAGGAAGGAGATGTAGTTGTAGCCAGGTTGCATCAGAAGATAATCTTGCTGACCCTTTCACGAAAGGCCTACCTTCAAAAGTTTTTGAAAGGCATGTGGAAGGAATGGGATTACGGTGTATGGCAGCATTGCTTTGAGTATAAGTGGGAGAAATGAGAGACTATGTAATAGAGTAGTATACTTAAAAGCATGTTTTGAGTATAGGTGGGAAATTGTTAGGATTGTATACTACAAAACATACTTTATGCTTGTATTACCTAATTTCCCTGTGACTACAATTACATTTAATCACATGTTTTGCATATTTATTCACGTCATGGTTATGCAAATGAAATGTCTAATTATTTTATATTGTAGATAATGTGGTGTGTTGATGTCACACGGAAGATCACATTATCAGTGCCTTATAAAATAATATAATAGTTCACAACCTATATAATTATTAGACAAATTATATAAAAGGTTGTAGTGTATGCTTGAGATTAGCTGGTCTTGACTATTAGCATGCATTAGCGTATTTGCATACGTTGAACTAGATCGAGGTGAGATAGTGTCTTCTATACTGACTGTAAGAAGAACGTAAATCTCGGATAATTATTATTTCTTAATTCTAAGTATATAATATTTAATTGTGTATTTATAATACTTATTGCTTTGGTTTACCATAGGTGAGAATCAAAATGATCGACTCAATAAGCCTCGTATCTTGGACATTAATATTATTTATACGACAGTTATTATTATTACTAGAAATCGTGTCCTGACTCGTGCGGGTTGATGACGTCCCCTTGAAGAGCTCGATAATGATTATTATATTAAACCCTGCAGGTGGATTTAATTCCGATATAATAATAAGGTTCGAGTGGTATTACTCTTGGATAAGATATTAATTAATTAAAGCTGTCAGTAGCTTATAATTAATTAATGGACATTCGATATCTTAAACACGGGAAATAATATATTTAAATAAGGAGCCCAATTTCGTAATTTTGGATTTTGGTAGGAAGTGCAATATCAACTTTTTAGTGGACTAAGTTGATATTAATAGATTCATTATATTAGGAAGAGTCCTAATAAGGTGAGATGAATTTATTGGGAGTCCTTCCATAATCCTCCTTAAGATCCCTAGTAGTAGTCCAAGAGCCTATAAATAGGACATAAAGGGGTTGGCCGATTTTTGTACTATCTTGTAAGGTTGTGAGATCAAATTTTTTCTCTTGTGTTTAATTGTAGATCTAGACTTGTGTCTTTGATTCTACAATTTAGATAACACAATTAATTTGCTAAGAGTGTTCATAAAATACTAGAAAGCAGAGAAAAATAGAGTGATCACAAACAAGAAGAATTTCGGCCGATCCAAAGTTGTCCAAACAAGATCCGGTAGATCGTTGCCCACACAACGTCCGGGTTAAGGCGGATCATACTCTAGAAGGTCTAAAGGTAGAAATACAAGGTGATCAATACGAAAGCAACCACTACTCTTCAAAGGTAATATCCTATGATCTTTAGAACTAGATTAGTATATTTTAATAACCAACATATTTATTTAATAAATAATAAATAATATTTAAATTGCTTATTAGTCTTAGTAATTAATTAATTAATTAGCAATGCCTAAATAGATCTTATGCTCGTGGATGCGTAAAACGCGATTATCATCTTCCCCAAACTTCGCTTCCGCTGTGTTTTACTTTCCAACAGTAACAACTCAATACCATAAGGGAATGTCACACGCCGTAGACCCTTCTCACAAAGATCTACTGGCTAGACACTATAAGAGACATCATAATGTTTGACCGGACAAGATCAAACTACATATCAATACAGACCGAGAAGATCAAAAACCCATAACATACATTCCGGTAAGGTCACACGCAAAACATGAATAGTATAAACCGAATCAAATTACATCACATACCCACACATGGGTTAATATACATTAGCGGAAACGGAATACAACTTGACAATCTCAAGAACTTAGACTCTCGATTGATTAGTATCGCAAATTGTCATCTTCCATGTTGACCCCGTGACTGATTCCTCGACTAGAAAGTACATGAAATGCATAAAATGCATTTTCCCTATTTAAGGAGCTAGCAACTGGAATTTGCTAGTACAAGTATTCTAGCTATGCGAAGTATACCACATAATTATCGGTTGTATCAAACAACAACAAACATCAAAAAGAAACCTGAGAGATTTTAAGGTTTAAAAACAAAATCAAGTCCTAAAAAATGGTTCATCATCTTAGGGGTTTTGAAAACATAAAGCCTTTAGGACCTCGAGCCTTTAGGTATAAAACCATTTCAAAAATCTATTGGGTCTAAAAATCACTTTCCATAAAATATCCTTTCGAAATTCTAAAATTTCAAAACATGCTCGTGACCTTGTGATCTCCTGCCATGTGTCTCTGTATGTTCAACAAACCAAACAAATTGAGCCAAACGAAATATTAAAATAGTTTAAAAATCCAGAATATTAACAAGTAACACGTAATAATCCTCACGGGTCCTTGACCAAAATCAAAATGCATCACTCATGGTTATCCGTGGTCCAGCGCCCTTAGCCTATATCCCATATGTCCCCTTGGACATCCCTGGATGGGATAACTGTCCTTGACCCAAATGTAAATGCATCACTCATGGTTATCCATGATCCAGCGCCCTTAGCATGGATCTCATGTACCCCATCGGACATCCCTGGTTGGAATAACAGTCCTTGACCTAAATCAAAACGCATCACTCATGGTTATCTGTGATTCAACGCCCTTAGCATGGATCTCATATGCCCCATCACACATCCCTGGTTGGAATAACCCTCGTTCATGATCCAGCACCCTTAGCATGGATCCACACACGCACCCTCGGGCATATTTGGGTGAATGATACAACTTTTCCCACTCATGTGCGCGATCAACATTACAACAACCATCACGTACATTATACAACCAGCACAACATATAGTCATCATTCAAAAAATCAGCACAGTACATGTCCAAGTGTATAAGCAAACCAATGCAACATATATCCATTAATCAACAACTCAGCACAACACATCCAAATGTATAAAAAAATCAACACACTATCACAACCACATAGTTCCACAATGAAAAATAATTAAGAACAACATCAACACGACGAGACATTTAAGCAAACAATTCACATAAACCACATTCAAAGGAATTGTTCAAATCATCACAAAATCAAATACATAACCTCAATTCACAAGTTAAAATTTGCTTAGCCAAGATAATTTCCTCGGTAATTGACACGCGAATATTCTGACAAACACGGCTCGATCGGAGAGTCCCAAAACCTCAATCCGACGAAGAACAAATGACTATATGTTGATATATCATCCAAGACCTCCTAAAACACCCTTTGATGGAGCAAAATAGGCTCATGAATCCGAACCCTAGCCAAAGTCGTCCGTCCACCCCGAGAAGAAACAATGAAATAAAGATTAGGGTGAAAATCATCTGTCCCGTTTCATACTTACGGATGAGCACGACCGGTCACGCACGACAACTGCTCTTGCATCCACCAATAGCCAAAACATACATGGACGCACGAGCATGTGCTCGTGAGCGAGACCGTGCGTCTGGTCGTGCGTCTCTCTCTGCCCGAGCAGTAGTGTGTTGCATGAGCACAACACGAGCACCGCTCATGTGTTTGCTCGGGCGCTGCACATAAGGGCTAAAATCGAGTCGGATATAGTTCTTAAAGAACCCCGAACGCAATCGATTCGAAATGAAGGGATACCACGAGCCAACAACACCTTCTAAGACGCAGAACGATAACAGAACATAACATGACGTATCACGTAGGCATGCATGCCAACAATCACACCAAAAGTGATGATAGATCGCACTCGATGAATACCACAACACAATAACACCATACAATACACAACGGAGAGATAATTCCACGTAATCATCCTCGAAAAGAAAAATATCCGCCATATATATATATATATATATATATATATATATATTCGGGTATTACAATCCACAACCGAGGCATATGTACCTGTATCATGTCCATTTTATCTTCCTAACTTTTAGGATACATATATATGTAGAGTTTTATGCCATTTCGCATAAGTAATAACTCTCTTTGGGATCTTTCATCCTAAACCTCTTTAGGATCTTTTCTATAAAGAGGGCGCAGTGTAGCTTACACACTTTATGAATAACGGTAGCAGAAACGAATCTTATAGGCTATTCTATATAGATTTTCTCTGCGAGGTATCCATTGAGGAACACCGTCTTTATGTCCATCTGCCATATTTCATAACATTAGTGGGTGGTTATAGCAAGCATCATCCGTATGGACTTGATTGTGGCAACTGCTGAGAAGGTTTCGTGATAATCGATTCCTTCCTTTTTGGTATAACCCTTAGACACATGCATAGCTTTGTAGGCTTCCACATTGCCATCCCCATCAGTCTTTCTGTTGAAGATCTATTTGTCCCCACATGCATTTGGTCGATCTGTAAAAGTCCATACCTGATCGATATGTGTCGAATCTATCTCAACTTCCATGGCCCCACGCCACTTCGCATAGGCCACATCTACCATCGCTTATTCGTACGAAGTAGGATCATTCTCTTGGATACCATCTGTTTGGTAGAGACTAAGTTCCTCGAGATGCATGTAGCCATATCTCTCAGGTAGTTGAGAAATCTTACTTGACCTACGTGGTGGAAGTGGTTGTGTTTCAGAACGTTCGGTTCTTTCTTCTTACAAAGAGGTCTCATCGGGAGTTTTTCTATGTTCTTTTAAAGAAACACCTATACATGCTCCATCTACTTGAACGAACTCGTCCCTTAGGAAATTTGCTTGTAAAGCAATGACGATCTTATCCTCTTCGGGGATGTAGAACAGATAAACTATTTAATTGTAACACCCCCAATATATTCGGGAATATTACAGCGCCGTAAATCCTTTACATAAGGATTTACAAGGCTTGAAGAATTGAACAAGTATAAAAAGGTACTGACGAATGGAAATAACGGAATTACAGTACATCAGTTCTGACCAAAATACAGAAATAGTACAATTGTCCAACAGAACTCAATATTACATCACCAAATTCAAATCATCACAAACGACTTCGTACTCGAGTACTTATTGAAATAACGAATAAACGAAAGATAAATAAACCCGGTCGGGACATCACTCTGCACCCTCGTCATCATACAGTTCCAGTGGTTGTTTCCCTGCTCTCCTGGATCCTGAACACAAACAAAATGTTCACCCCCGCAGGGGTTAGCACAACGATGCTAGTACAAGTACCACAACATATTATTCATATCTCACGGTGAATAATAATAACATAAACGACAAAATACCAACGAGTCTTCTCCTACGAGAAACTCAAACATAACATACACAACTGATAATCACAACATGATATCAATACATACACATGGTAATTCCATCGATCCAGCGTTCACTGCCTAGAACCCACGATGATCCCGTCAGACCAACCCGTGGTGGAAAAACCCGTCCGATGATCCAGCGCACGCTAGCATAGATCCCGATGATCCGTCGGACCAACACGAGGTGGACACACAATAACGACATACATGCGACAATATGTATAACAACAATACATAAAACAATTAAGGTACTTGCCTCGATTTGAAGACAATAACAATACTTCCACGAAAATGAATACTCAAGATCGTCCTCCTCAATCAATCACGTAACGAGACCAAACCTTAGCAAAAGAAATGATATAGAGTTTATCTCACGTCGTATGAATGTTTAACAATTTGCTTAACGGTCAAAAGTTAATAAACGCAATGCTCGAAGAGCTTAGCGCACGCTAAGTACTTCGTGTAGCGTGCGTTACGTCTGTCCGATAGCGCACGCAAACAACAAAGCCTAGCGCACGCTAACGACGCATGGTCGGTACTTCACCGACCACCAACTGACTTCGCCGATGGTCTAGCGACGTTACGTACCAAACGTAGCGTACGCTAACTAGTGCTCGATAAGCGCACGTTAAGCGCATAACATAGCGTGCGCTATCTCGCATGGCGGTTTCTGCCGAAAGAAACTGTTCTTGCCATGAACGAAACAATGAAATCCTTCGTGATAATTCATGTTACTTCCATGAATACCAAGTTCTTACTCTTATGAATAATCTCGAGATGATATCAACTTCAAGATGCAAATATACGTATAATCATCATGACACCATAAACCATCTTGATTACAATTCTCATGCAAAGTTGGTGATCTCCGGTTGATGTATTAGATTCTACTATCATTATACATATTCAGACTTCATCTTGTGGTGAACTAACAATTCCGACTTATATGAAAGAATATTTCTATGATGATTCTCCCTTTAAGTTCTTATAACATCTTTTCCAAATCATGATCACAAAGATAACATAAATCATACGGATTGTTAACTTCCGAATATTTCTCCCATCATTTGAAGTACTTAGGATTCCAACTATAATATCGTAATTGTAGACATCCCAATCTTCTAAACATGATGTTGTTGAAATAATTCACTAATGAAATTCAATATCCGTTAACATGATCATCATATCCATTGGAAATCCAAATCTAAGACTGGTGATAGGTTGAACATACCTTAATATGCCGAAATCACCGAACCACAAGGTGTAATCCGACTCAGTTTGGTTACGTGCCCCTCCAAGGTGTCACTTCTCTTCAAGGATCACTTCACAAGTGATACTCAATCGTTCAATGATCACTCATACATGTTCTAAGTGTTTAGAAGGTAGATTATTGCTCTCTGGACTCTCAAAGACGAAGTATAGACGAAGGAAATGAAAGCCCAAGCGGTTCTTTGTCCCATTTATAATATTCTGAAATTTAGACAAGTTAGCGCACGCTACTAAGCATCCTTAGCGTGCGCTAATAATGGTTGACTTCAGAATTTGTCCGGGTGCGTCGTGGGAATCTTATCCGGACCCATGTCCCGCTGGCGCATGAGCTAGCTGTCCCGCTCAATAATAGAGTCCTTAGCGCACGTTACTCATACCTTCATAGCGTGCGCTATGAATGGCCCGATAGCGCGCGTTAAGATACATTCTTAGCGTGCGCTATCACTAGGTTGTTTGAGCAATTTCGCATGTTTCTATACTTATGTACAATGATATCAATGCACGAAATATCATACTCCAATAATCAAAATCATCAATCCAAAATAATACAGGGTTGAATACAGATGAAATACACTGTAATAAATCCGGATATTACATACTCTCCTACTAAAAAGGAGTTTCGTCCCGAAACTCAAGACGAAAATAACTCGGGATATCTAGACTTCATATCAGCTTCTGTTTCCCAAGTGGCTTCTTCCGTTCCATGACGTGACCACTGAACTTTGACCAAGATGATTGACTTGTTCCTTAGTTGCTTAACTCGACTCTCGAGTATCTTGGTAGTCTTTCTTCAAACGTCCCATCTCGTTCGACTTCGATTTCGCGAAATCAATGATATGATCGGGATCGGTATATACCTCCGTAATCGGGATACATGGAACACATTATGAACATGGCACAATGACGGCTGCAATGCTAATCGTTATGCCAACTCCACAACTCTCTAGATGATCTCAAATGGTCCTATTTATCTCGGACTCAGCTTTACTTTCCTTCCAAAACGTAAGATTACCGAGGTAGGAGTAACCTTCTTAAGTACATGGTCTCCAGTATTGAACTCCAATGGGCGACGTACGTCCGCATAGGATTTCTGGCGACTCAGGCGGTCAGACCTTTCACGAATTAAGGCTATCTTCTCTCGAGTCTGCCGATCAACTCTGGTTCATTCGATCAAGTCCGATGAATCGTCCCAAGATAGGGCGATCTGCATCTCCTTCCGTATAATGCCTCAAATGGTGCCATCTTAATAGAAGCATGCCAACTATTGTTGTAGGTAAATTCAATCAACGGTAGATGAACTTCCCAATCGTTTTACCAATCTCGGCACAAGCCCTTAGCATGTCTTCCACCGTTTGTATAGTTCTCTCATTGTCCGTCGATGCGGGTGATAAGGCATCTTGAAGTTCAATTCGGTCCCCAAGGCCTTATGAACTGCTTTCCAAAAGTGAGACACAAAACGGCCGTCTCGATCAGAAACAATGGTCTTCGGCGTACCATGCAATCGAACTATCTCCGAAATAAAGACTCGAGCCAACCTCTCTGGTCCCCACGTATCCTTAATGCCTAGAAAATGAGCCGATTTGGTTAAACGATCAACTATCACCCAAATCATGTTCATTCCTGTCCTGGTTTTCGGCATATTAGTGATGAAGTCCATTGATATGTCCTCCCACTTCCATTCAGGAATCGGGAGCGGCTTCAACATTCCAGCAGGCCGTTGATGCTCGATCTTAACCTGCTGACAAGTCAAGCATTTCGAAACATAGTCCGCTACGTCTTTCTTCATGTTGCCCCACCAGAAGTTCTGCTTCAAGTCCTTGTACATTTTACTAGTGCCTGGGTGGATAGAATAGGGCGAACTATGAGCCTCCTTCATAATCGTCTGTTTCAGAACATCAACATCAGGAACGCAGAGTCGGTTCTGAAATCTCAAAACTCCATCGTCATGAATTATAAATCCGGGGGCCTTTCCTTGGATCACTTCATCATGTAACCGAACCATCAGAGGATCATATGCCTGCCTAGATTTGATTTCTTCGGTTAATGATGAAGTTATCTCCATCACGCATACTGTACACGGACTCTTTGTAACCATACTTCAATTCCTTCACGAATCATCTCTCGCTGAAGGCTAAGTTGGGAGGTCAGCGTCTCCAGCATCTGAATAGAGACAGGCTTGCGGCTAAGTGCATCGGCCACTACATTCGCTTTGCCTGGATGATATAAAATCTCCAAGTCATAGTCCTTAATCAGTTCCAACCATCTTCTTTGCCGCATGTTCAATTCTTTCTGACTGAATATATACTTGAGACTCTTATGATCCGTAAAGATCTGACAATGAGTCCCGTACAGATAATGCCTCCAAATCTTCAAGGCAAAAACCACTGCTGCTAGCTCCAAATCATGTGTCGGGTAATTCACTTCATAAGGTTTGAGTTGTCGCGACGCATATGGGATCACCTTATCATTACGCATCAACACGCACCCAAGTCCTTGGTTCAAGCATCACAGTAAACTATGAATCCTTCGATTCCTGCGGAAGTGATAGACTCGGTGCCGACGTCAATCTCTTCTATAACTCATCAAAGCTAATCTGACATAATTCATTCCACTCAAACTTTTGAGTTTTCCGCAGAAGTCGAGTAAGTGGGCGGGAGACTTTAGAAAACCCTTCCACGAATCGACGATAGTATCCGGCAAGTCCTAAGAAGCTTCGGACCTCTTTCACGTTCTTTGGAGGCTTCCAATCCAATATTGCTTCGATCTTCTGAGGGTCTACTCGGACTCCTCTAGTGACACCACATGGCCGAGGAACATTACTTCCTTTAGCCAGAATTCACACTTAGAAAGTTTGGCGTACAATTGTTCGTTCCTCAAAAGTTCCAATACAATCCGCAAATCCGCGCATGTTCTTGAGGACTCTTAGAGTACACTGAATGTCATCAATAAACACGACCACAAATTTATCCAAAATTCAATGAACACACGGTTCATCAATTGCATAAATACAAAGTGCGTTAGTGAGACCAAACGGCATCACTACAAACTCATAATGCCCGTAGCGAGTTACGAGCGATTTGGAACATCGACTCTTTAATCCTCGATTGATGATATCCTGATCTCAGATCAATTTTAGAAAATACGGTTGCCCCTTGCAACTGGTCAAATAGATCATCAATCCGTGGCAACGGATACTTGTTCTTAATCGTCATCTTGTTTAGCTCTCGATAGTCAATACACAGTCGGAGCGATCCATCCTTCTTTCGGACGAAAAGAACTGGCGCTCCCCAGGGTGAAACGCTTGGCTGAATATAGCCCTTGTCCAGTAACTCCTCCAGCTGCTTCTTCAGTTCGTACATTTCAGTAGGTGCCATACGATACGGCGCCTTGGAAATTGGTGTAGCTCCGGGTTCCAGCTCAATGGTAAATTCCACATCCCTTCGTGGAGGTAATCCAGGTAACTCGTCAGGAAACACATCTGGAAATTCGTTCACAACAGGAATGGATGAAAGTTTCACAATTTCGTCTTCTTTCTTCATTGCGTAACACCAATACCCGGTACAGCCCTGTTTCAACAATTTGACAGCTTTCATCGCCTTGATCAATTTCCCTGAGCTTCCCGGTTTCCATCCCTCAAACAGAATCTCGGAACCATCGTCAGCGATCAGCGAGATATTCCTCCTTCGGTAGTTCACAATTGCTCCATATCGATTAAGCCAATCGTCTCCGAGTATCAGGTCATCTCCTTGCATCTCTATCACGATCAGGTTTGAGAGCCACTCTCTGCCTCCAAATGATACAGGGAAATTTCTAGTTTCTAAATTTCCGACAATCCTCTCTCCACTCGGTAAACCAACAACATAAGGTTCACAAGCATGAAAACCGGAAATATTCAAACGATTTACACAAGACAAAGATATGAAAGAATGTGTGGCTCCTGTATCGAATAAACCGCTTAGCCGGTGAGAAAGGATCGGGCGGTACGATGCGGCAAAGACATCACGATCGTCTGTCCTCCTCATCTCGCATGCGACGTGGGGAGCAGATCCGGCACTCGATGTCCCCTTTCGGTCCCATTGTCCTCTGCCTCGTCCGCGGCCAAAATTCGAGGCATATGAACACTTTCTGCGTGCGTGGAATACCGGCCTCCTTCGGGTAGGCCGTGGTGTACGGGCTCTAAAAGACTTTGCAGCCTCTTCACAAAACACCGCCCGATGTCCCTCTCGTCCACAGTCAAAACAAGTCACGGCAGGAAGGGGGCAATTCCGTCGATAGTGCCCCGTCTGGGCGCAGTTAAAGCATTTCCTGGTAACATCAGTAAGAGTTGATGTCGCTCCGAAGTTCTTTCCGCTCCTAGCTGGGTGCGGAGGTTTCTTGAAAGAGTGGAAAGATGACTGGGCCTTACGGGCCCCACTGTTCTTGTGCTCTGTAAAAGTACCAGAGACTTTCTGTTTCTTGGATTCTGAAAATTTCTCCATGGCTGCTTCCTTGATCTCATATGCCAACGCCTTATCCTGGTATTGGCGGAGTGTGGTACATTCGAATACGGACATGTACCTCTGGACTTCTGGTTTCATCCTCATGTCGAAATGAATCATCATTTCTGCATCTGTTCTGACCAGATGTCGAACAAATGCCAGCTGCTGGTTAAACGTCTTGATCGCCTGGGATACTGGCACATCAGAAGGCTGAGCGGAGAAAAACTCCCGAACTTTGGCTTCCCTCACAGGACGAGGGCAATACTGAGCTTCCATCATTAATCTAAACTCTGTCCAATCGGCATCATGGTCTACAGGCCGGATGGCTTCCCACCATTCGGACGCTTCCCCTATCAGAAAATATTGAGCGATAGAGGCTCTCCGGTCGTCTGGGCAGTTGATTCCGGCAAAGATTTTCTCCAGCTCCTTTAACCAATGATCCTGTGGGAGTCTCGAAATACCGTCGAATTTGGGTGGTTGCATCTTCGCCACTTCTTGCGACCACGGTCACCTCGATTTCCCATATCCGGGATCCCTTGCTGTCTCTCTCCCTGCGTAGTCCCACCGCCACTTGCATTCGGTCCACGACACAGGCGAATTGAGTCATCCGGTTCACCACTTGACGAAGGATATCTGTACACGAGGATGCAGTTCATTATTAATAGACTTGCGGCCCGCCCGAGCTATGGCCCGGCACGGTTAGAAGGCGACGCTTCCCTTTCGGCATTTCTCCGTCCGCGTCCACGACCGCGACCACGTCCACGTCCGCCTCTCAACATCGTAAGCATAAAAACACAATATACAGCAAACAACATCTTTCTAATATACGAGAAAAAAGAGATACAATATGCAAAGAACGAGATAGAGTTTAGGAACTTACAACCACTGCTCGCATGAAGACGTGGCGGTGCGGTGATGTCATTCACGGCGGTTATCCCAAAAGACATAAATGACCCCTATTTTAACCCAACGGCCAAGATATCCATAATCTTAGCTCCGATACCATATTCGTAACACCCCAATATATTCGGGAATATTACAGTAGTAAATCCTTTACATAAGGATTTACAAGGCTTGAAGAATTGAACAAGTATAAAAAGGTACTGACGAATGGAAATAACGGAATTACAGTACATAAGTTCTGACCAAAATACAGAAATAGTACAATTGTCCAACAGAACTCAATATTACATCACCAAATTCAAATCATCACAAACGACTTCGTACTCGAGTACTTATTGAAATAACGAATAAACGAAAGATAAATAAACCCGGTCGGGACATCACTCTGCACCCTCGTCATCATACAGTTCCAGTGGTTGTTTCCCTGCTCTCCCGGATCCCGAACACAAACAAAATGTTCACCCCAGCTGGGTTTAGCACAACGATGCTAGTACAAGTACCACAACATATTATTCATATCTCACGGTGAATAATAATAACATAAACGACAAAATACCAACGAGTCTTCTCCTACGAGAAACTCAAACATAACATACACAACTGATAATCACAACATGATATCAATACATACACATGGTAATTCCATCGATCCAGCGTTCACTGCCTAGAACCCACGATGATCCCGTCGGACCAACTCGTGGTGGAAAAACCCGTCCGATGATCCAGTATGCGCTAGCATAGATCCCCCGATGATCCCGTCGGACCAACACGAGGTGGACACACAATAACGACATACATGCACGACAATATGTATAACAACAATACATAAAACAATTAAGGTACTTGCTTCGATTTGAAGACAATAACAATACTTCCACGAAAATGAATACTCGAAGATCGTCCTCCTCAATCAATCACGTAACGAGACCAAACCTTAGCAAAAGAAATGATATAGAGTTTATCTCACGTCGTATGAATGTTTAACAATTTGCTTAACGGTCAAAAGTTAATAACTGCAATCAGCCCGAAGAGCTTAGCGCACGCTAAGTACTTCTGTGTAGCGTGCGTTACGTCTGTCCGATAGCGCACGCAAACAACAAAGCCTAGCGCACGCTAACGACGCATGGTCAGTACTTCACTGACCAGCCAACTGACTCGCCTGATGGTCTAGCGTACGTTACGTACCAAACGTAGCGTACGCTAACTAGTGCTCGATAGCGCACGTTAAACTGCATAACATAGCGTGCACTATTCGCATGGCGCTTCATCGAGCGAAAGCTATTCTTGCCATGAACGAAACAATGAAATCCTTCGTGATAATTCATGTTACTTCCATGAATACCAAGTTCTTACTCTTATGAATAATCTCCAGTATGATATCAACTTCAAGATGCAAATATACGTATAATCATCATGACACCATAAACCATCTTGATTACAATTCTCATGCAAAGTTGGTGATCTCCGGTTGATGTATTAGATTCTACTATCATTATACATATTCAGACTTCATGTTGTGGTGAACTAACAATTCCGACTTATATGAAAGAATATTTCTATGATGATTCTCCCTTTAAGTTCTTATAACATCTTTTCCAAATCATGATCACAAAGATAACATAAATCATACGGATTGTTAACTTCCGAATATTTCTCCCATCATTTGAAGTACTTAGGATTCCAACTATAATATCGTAATTGTAGACATCCCAATCTTCTAAACATGATGTTGTTGAAATAATTCACTAATGAAATTCAATATCCCGTTAACATGATCATCATATCCATTGGAAATCCAAATCTAAGACTGGTGATAGGTTGAACATACCTTAATATGCCGAAATCACGAACCACAAGGTGTAATCCGACTCCGGTTGGTTACGTGCCCCTCCAAGGTGTCACTTCTCTTCAAGGATCACTTCACAAGTGATACTCAATCGCTCAATGATCACTCATACATGTTCTAAGTGTTTAGAAGGTAGATTATTGCTCTCTGGACTCTCAAAGACGAAGTATAGACGAAGGAAATGAAAGCCCAAGCGGTTGCTGTCCCATTTATAATATTCTGAAATTTAGACAAGTTAGCGCACGCTACTAAGCATCCCTTAGCGTGCGCTAATAATGGTTGACTTCAGAATTTGTCCGGGTGCGTCAGCGGGAATCTTATCCGGACCCATGTCCCGCTGGCGCATGAGCTAGCTGTCCCGCTCAATAATAGAGTCCTTAGCGCACGTTACTCATACCTTCATAGCGTGCGCTATGAATGGCCCGATAGCGCGCGTTAAGATACATTCTTAGCGTGCGCTATCACTAGGTTGTTTGAGCAATTTCGCATGTTTCTATACTTATGTACAATGATATCAATGCACGAAATATCATACTCCAATAATCAAAATCATCAATCCAAAATAATACAGGGTTGAATACAGATGAAATACACTGTAATAAATCCGGATATTACATTAATCAAATGGGTATCATATAAAACGCCCCTTGGCAGACCTAGCTTCCAATTTCTCCATCTTAGTCTTCTTAATATAGGCAGGGTATCCCAAAATATTAATATAATTAAGATTAGTTTCCTACCTCTCCACATCTCATGTGGTGTCGTAGGAATGGATTTGGAGGACATCTGTTCAAGATGTGTGCAGCAGTAAGTACTGCATGCCCCTATAGATAAATTGGTAAATCATAGTATAGTTAAGTATGGACCGAACCATGTCTAACAGGGTTCCATTCCTTCTTTCTAAAACACCATTCAATTGAGGGGTTGATGGAGGTGCGAATTATGATACTATTCCATGTTATTTTAAGAACTCGTCAAACTCAGTACTCACGTATTCGCCTCCTCGATCTGATTGAAGTGCCTTAACATGATGACCATTTTGATTTTTGGCTAGAGCCTTGAGTTCCTTGAATTTCTCGGAGGCTTTGGATTTGTACTTCTTCAAGTAAACAAAACCATACCTAGTATGATCTTCAGTGAGAAGTATTGATATCATCCCGTGCTGCTTCTGAAGCACCACATACATCGGTATTAATCAATCCAAGATCTTCAGCAGCTCTTTTAAAAGTTCCTGTGAAGGGGCCTTTAAAGCAAAATTCACAAGTAGGATAGAGATCCGATCCCAGTGGACCTATAAATCCATCTTTCTCCATCTTATGAATCTTGGTTTGATCAACATGACCAAGTTTAAGATGCCATTTCAATACTTGTTTAGTTTATCTATATCACATTCTTTCTAGTCATATTATTCACAACTGTTTTGTTTTGTGGATTTAGATGATAAAGTCCATTGAACAATGCGGGAGACCCAACTAATCTATTTCTAAAATAAATTTGCAACTGCCATTTCCATGAGAATAATAAAAACTTTTCCAATCCATATTTGGGACTGATGCAATATTCTTATGTCCCTTGGGCAAAATTGGTACATCATTAAAAGACAAAACAAAACTAGATTTCAAATCCAAAAGAAGTGATCTGATGTCAGTAGCCTCGACACTATGTCTGCTTCGAACTTTTACCATCACTTCCCCAGATCCAAGCCATCTACTTCTTTCTAGAATCTGATTCAGCGTGCAAATATGAGAACTAGCACCTGAATCTAGAATTCAAGAAGTAGAGTAAAAAGTATCAGAATAAGTTGTTTCCGAAACTAAAAGTTATGTACCTGGTGCATGATCAAGCAAGTGTAGTCCTTATTCAGCTGAGTATAGTCCTTTTTCCAGTGGCCCAATACACTGCATTTTAGGCACCTATCCGTTGGCTTGACCTTACTAGCCTTCAGAACTATTAGGGCCTTGCCCTTGCCCTTTCCGGCCATAGCTTTGGGCTATGGTATAATAAAAACTTTTCCAATCCATATTCAGGACTGATGCAATATTATGGTACATCACTAAAAGACAAAACAAAAATAAATTTCAAATCCAAAAGAAGTGATCTGATGTTAGTAGCCTCGACACTATGTCTGTTTTGAACGTTTACCATCACTTCCCCAGATCCAAGCCATCTACTTCGTTCTAGAATCTGATTCAGAGTGCAAATATGAGAACTAGCACCTGAATCTAGAATTCAAGAAGTAGAGTAAAAAGTATCAGAATAAGTTGTTTCCAAAACTAAAAGTTATGTACCTGGTGCATGATCAAGCTGAGTATAGTCCTTCTTCAGTTGAGTATAGTCCTTTTTCCAGTGGACCAATACACTGCATTTTAGGCACCTATCCATTGGCTTGACCTTATTGGCCTTCAGAACTAGTAGGGCCTTGCCCTTTCCCTTTCCGACCACAGCTTTGGGCACCGGCTACTTCTTGTTTTTCTTATTATTATTATTATTAAACCTCCGAGGCCCAAGACAGATAACAAGCACAGCCTCCTTCACCCTGGGTGTCTTCATTTGAGACTGAGCGGTGGACAGTTTGTTCATCAATCCTGCTATATTGCAAGCAATCTCATTGCAGTTTCAATTCATAACAAGATGTGAGAAGGAGTCAGGTAGAGATTGAAGGATTAGATTGGCCTGGATATAACTATGCATCCTAAATTGAGAGCTTCCAATCTCTCTACCGTAGAGATCATTTTGAGAACATGGTCCTCGACTTTCACTCCTTCCTTCATTCGAGCTCCAAATAGCTGTTTCAATACCTCAAATCGAATTGTTCGGCTATGCTCCCCATAAAGTTCGTTCAGATGAGCCAATATCTGCCTAACAAAAGTCATTTTCTAGTGTGCTCTCTGCAGCTCATACATCATAGAGACCATCATAAAGCCACGAACTCTGATATCATCCTGACCCACTTCTCATGGGCATCAACCTCATCCTGATTAGCCCTGGTCCGAGTAGGGGCCGCTAGTATGTCGGCGTCCAAGATATAACCAAGCGACTCCATACTGAGGACTATCCTCAGATTTTGGAGCTAGTCGGAAAAGTTTGGTCCGGTTAGGGTGTTCTTTTCAAGAAGTATTGCTAGTGGATTCGTTGTCATTATGAGATTTTGATACTGCAGAAAATAAAGCAAATTTAATTAGTGTTATGTAAATTATGATCCCAGTGTTTAGAATAAAGGATTTTTCTATTCATGAGTCGTCTCCCAGTAATTCTATTAAAAAAACCACACTCGCATGTGGAAAACTGGAAGTCATCCACTGATTGACTTCTTAGTAGTCATCAAATTCTTTATAAAACTAATATATGGCAACCCACATATTTTCTGGTCTATAAGTTTTACAAAGTGGTGTCCAACACCAACCCATATAACGGATGATTTGATCTTTCTTTACCCCCAGTTCACTTACACTCAACATGTATGGTTCTTTGGCTTGCTGAACTATCTAAGTTAAACCATCAACTCCTATCAATCTCAAAATTGAATCTTACCCAAAAACCCATACGGTTTCTAGGGATTTTATTTGTCACAACCGAAGGCATCTAATGCACTCTAGGAATTTATCGATCTTCCCCAAAACACTACCCCGACAAACTCGGAAAAATAGTATTTAGGTTTATATTTCAATTTTCCATGAGTTTGACGGAGGGTAGGATACCTTGTATTCTTTTGCCGACCTACTGTTTGTTTTGTGGGAGTATTTCGCGATTAGGGTTACACTTTAGACATTAATTTGTTTGTAAGCGAGGCTTGTCCGTATTAATTTTCAATTTGCACATTAATTCGGTTAAAAGCGCGTTTGTTATCCATATCATATGCATAAAATAAATAACAACCTAACCAATCTGCAGTTCATGGACTTTTCCTAGATATTGGCCAAGCGAATGACCCAATAAAATAAAAAATAAAATAAAACTAGTCTTGAGTCGCCGTTTCCATGATGGATCACCTTGAGCCACCGTCTTGAAAAACCATCTATTACATTTGAATAAATTTGCAATATATACAATATTCTAACAAAAATAAATTGGCTCAAAACGCCATTTACAACCCATCAAAAATAATACATTGATTAAAAAACTATGCCCCTGAACTATATCCTCGTCACACAAGATGCAGAAGCATACAACGAGTAATGGTAAAAACAATCAATTTAATAAATTAATACAATCAGTCTAATAGAATAACCTTTTTAATTTAATAAATTAATCCAATTATTTCATATTATCGATAATTTTAATTCGTTAGAAGTAATTCGGTCAAAAATAAATATTTCAATAATTTTTTCATTTAAAATAAAAATACTATATTTTTAATTTAACCAATTTAAATCTAAATTAAAATGTGGGAATTTAATTTCTGGAATATACACAAAAATAGAGCCCGACACTCGTTAACTCGGGCCAAGCCCGCGACTCAGGTGTAGGCTGCGGGGCCTAAAGAATCCTATCGGCCGAGAACAACCCTGCTCGGCCGAGACTAGCAAGAGTTTTCCTTTTTTCGGCAGTCATATGTTGCCCGTTTGTCAACGATACAAGATTCATTTTTGACCCGATTTTCAAAATCATATTTCTCGACTTTCGTATCATCATTATAAATTATTTTGAAAAAATTTCAGATTTACATTTGATATAAACTTACGAAAATATAACTACGACGAATAATAAAATACCTACGATGATAAATCCAATTTATCGGACTGACATAAAATTGCATTCAAAATGCATTTAAAATCGTATGCACGATACGCCTTGACTTCTCTCCGATACCACTTGTTGTTATTTGGGCCAAAATAAATTATACGCAGCGGAAAATAAAAGATTGCACAAACTCTGCATATTCAAATCCTTAAAGAGGATCGACCAAGGATCGTATAAACAAAAAATAATAAAATTATAAGAGTCAAAATCATACCCTCTAAGACCCGACTTCTTAATTTTGATTTGAAGGTGACGAACACGAATCCAATACATGAAGCGTTTGAAAAATCAACACCGAAAACAATATCTTTACGATCACACTTCGAATAAATGACTGAAATAAAACTCTATTTTTTCTTGTTCTCAAAGAACACGGCTAGAAGAATATAGAGGAGCCTTCTAAATTGTCTTCATACTTCAAGTGTAAGATTAAGCTTTCTCTCGAAATGCACTCAAGAACAAGTTGAAGCAAAAAAAGAATTTTTTTCTATTCCTCACTTTGTTTGTCTTGGCCGTGAGGAGTGCTATTATCGGGCCAGTTTGGTCTGGATTTTGACTTATCCGATTCCAACCCAATAAACTTATCGGATAAACCCGAATCTAACCGATAAGTCTATCAGCCCAAATTCAAACTTGAGACTGAATCAGTAGTTACTTGATGGGTACCCGGTCTAGCCCGATAAGAAAACATGGGATTGGAACTGGATCGGATACCCGAACTCAAAACTCGAAACCTAAAAATTAAATAAATAAATTTCAAAAACTTGAAAAAACTCACTTATGTATCAATTTAAAAATGTATATATCAAAAATAATGTAAAATATGAATTAAGATGAATACCACACAAGGAAAATGCTGATTTGGAGGCTGAAAATCGTTAACTGTCGTCAACTCGTTAGCTGCAATCACTTCAATTTTGTATAGGGGAAATTATCGGGTATTTTTGTGGTTTAGCGGTTTGGTCTCTTATTAATTTTATGGTCCCTTTATCCAGCCGGTTAACTTTTAGGTGACTTCTGGTTTTCAGTATATCTGTCCAGTTATCGGGTGGGTCTTGGACTTATCCTTCCCATTAACAGCCCTGGCCGTGAGACTTTTTCAAGAATAAGAGTGTTTCACCTCTCTTTATTTGGTCTTCTCTCTTAATAAAATACTGAGAAGAATTATTCTATCTCACGTATTCTTTGATCTTCCACCAATTAAGTCGAAGATTAGTGGGCTGTTTGGTTGATTTTTTATTAAGACTTGTATGGATTAAGATAACTGTATAAATTAAGTTGTGTGTATGAATAAATATTGATTTTTATTTGTGTCATTTTGAATAAAATGCCTAAATAATTTAATTGACCATTTTATCCCTGAAATGAATCAAAAACCAAAATTGAAACCAAAAAGCAAAATCAAATCAAAATCAAAACCAAAAACCAAAATAAATCAGGAATCAAAATCAAACCAAAACCAAAAAACAAAATCAAATAATAAGAAAGAGGGGCTCCCGCACTTTCCTCGGCGGCCGGGGGCGGGGGGGAGCAAGGCGCTTCTTGATTTCAATAGGGAGATCTTGCCGTCGAAGAAGAGTTCATCGGCGGAGGACGATTCGTGACAGAAGCTGTAAGGTATCTATCCGGAATACATAGGATTACACAACTCAACAATAAATGAATTACAAATAAAGTTTCTATGGTTGCGGGGATTAAGGATTACACAACAAATTTAATAACAACGAATTACAGAGAAGAAAAACGAATTAACCTCAAAGAAACCGAACATAGAGAACAGAAAATTAAAGTTCAAGAAATCAAACCGAACAGATTACTCAAGATCTGAAAAATGAAGCGTGGAGGTGGTGGTATTCGAACAATGTGTCGGCTCAGTCCTCCACTCTCGTATATCCATGTCCGAGGCTCCAAACACCGGCCACCAGCAGTCCGATTAGAACCAAAATTCCAGGCGGTTTCACAAAGAATCACAAAGAATCGGAACCCAGAACCCCAAAACCCAGAACTTCTTTTCCAAACTCTCGGCCAGAAATATTTCACTTAGAACTCAGAATATCACAAAGATAATTTTGCCTCAGGAATTCTCTCCAGATTTTTTGTGTGTAAAGCCCTCAAAAAGGATCCCGATATTTATAGGGATGAAAGCCGCAACCAAAGCCTCGGTAGCCCGAGGATGTAGCAACCGTTCTTATCATTGAGTTGATAAGGGTTGCATACATATCGAAAACCGATCGGAAAAAAATAAGAGTGAGAGAGATGAAACAGAAACAAGAGAAACAGGAGAGAAAAGAGAGCGGCGTCGACAAAAAGAGAAGAAAATGATTAGGGTTGGGGTGATGGGGTATATATATCACAATCGGACGAATGTGATATAACCATCAAAAAGGGACGGTCCAGATTGATCCAGGAGTTTAATGAATCCGGGCCTGGGCTTTTGGCATAAAATAGGAACTGGGTTGCTCAAATGTTTGTTGTTTTGGGCCCAGTCATAAAGACTATTTCATTTGGGCCACCTATTAACCAACATTTCTCCACCCGGACGAAATGAGCCATCGGGGTACACTGTTTTGAGAGGGAGGTCTGTAACACCCCAATTCACAAATGGGACATTACACGCCGTAGAACCCTCGTGAGGTCTACCAGGCTAACACATGACACATAACCACAATGAAAACCCCAAAAGATGCACTCAAAAGTAAATAGGGCCGTGGCCTCGGCCAAAACATTTCAACGGAGTACATGAAACATAATGTAAATATCAATTCATTGCCCACGCAGGGGACTTAAACCAAGTTCAGGAATAAACAGTTTAACTCCAATACTCGACAAATGCAATGACAAAACATAAAAAAAACAATACAGACTCGAGCCACTATCATCAAGCCATCCCATCCTTCGCGTGCGTGCCCCGTGCCTGCTCCTCAGCTCTCCCGGTACCTGAAATGCATAAGACGCATTTCCCCCATTTAAGGGGTTAGCATTCGAATAGCTAGTGCAAGTACACAATTACACAACATTATATACAAAATACGGTTTTTACACAATCATCCCAAACATAAGTCATTTGCCATATATATATTCCGGAATACTACATTGGCATTCAAATCAATTTCCAATCATCACGATATCACAAAATCACAACTGGTATCCCGTGGCCGTACCCCTTAGTATCGACCCCCAGACATCCCGTCGAACAATCCGGGTGGGATACCACTTCCGCGGCCGTACCCCTTAGTATCGACCCCCAGACATCCCGTCAGACACTCCGGGTGGAAGTTCAACCACGCACGCACCCAAGTCCACTTCCGCGGCCGTACCCCTTAGTATCGACCTCCAGACATCCCGTCGGACACTCCGGGTGGAAGGAACACAACTCACGCACCCGAAAACCACAATTCCATCATTCACTTTGAAAACGTAACATACATAACGGAATGTAATACATGTACTTGCCTTGGATAACACGACGTGAAGGAAAACGGCGAAAGGAAAGGTTTCGGTCCGAACAATCTTCACCAATCTGGTCCTAACAACAATATAGACTCAATCAACTGCAATTCCACTGAGAAATCACGAATTAATCGATGTTCTATCCTAAGGGAAAATCCGCCGAACACTATTGAGGCATAAAGTTCAAGTTCGATCAACGAAGGGGAAAAACTTGGAATTTATCCGCTAAAGTTCTAGGAAAACATAGCACCACGATTACCCAACAAATATTCATCATCAATCGTAGCAAAAACGAAAGGAAAAATGAATTATAGCCAAGAACCCTAAAATTAGGTATAATGACCAATTACCTCAATTCAACGATGGAAAGGCGGAAGAAAGATGATTGATTCGTGTTGGAAAGTCCAATTCCGAGTTATAAGGTGCTAGAATGCAATATCTGGTTGGAATCGCCCAAAATCGCAATGAGGGAGCGGGGAGACGAGAGGAATGGTGAAAAATGGGGTCAAAACCCGTGTCTGTCCTATATATATACCGGATGTAACACGGCGCAACAAACGGTCCAAATAGCGCCGTGTTCGGCCGTGTGTTGCCGGTCACGGGCGACCCACGTGCGACACGGCACACGAACACGGCAAAATGCCGCGGGTCTTGCGCCGCTTTCTGACAAGGTTGCTCGACCCCTGGGCGACACGGCGCACAGACACGGCGCAAAATGCCGCGGGTCTTGCGCCGTTTTGCACAGGTCCTGACAGACAGCATTCTGGACAGAAAACAACGCTACCAAAAACGAAAAAGACGATCACCAAAACACGATATGCCGACCCAATAGTCCGAAAAAAATACACATAACGAGAAACAATAACCAGTAACCCAAAACGGTCTGAGGTACACGATCAAAACCGAACAAGGAATAAATTCCCTAAACTTATAGGAAATTACAAAAACGGCCCAAACATCCGTAAAATCACGATACAACGTCGGATTAACAATCCGAAACTCACAACATGCTCTACTCAACCATACGAACTTATGAAAATAGGAAAATGACGAAATCGAACGAGTTTAGCGAAAATCGGATACACATGCGACAAAATATAACTCAAGACGAAATTACGTAAAAACATCATCAAGACCCGTCCAAATGGAGAAACTCCAAGAACAAAATAGATTCAGAATTCCAAAACAGTGCCAAGCAAGTTGTCCGAAACGAATATACACCAAAAATAGAAATTACTAAAAATAGAAAACGCGGATATTACATTATCTCCCCCTAAAAATAAGTTTCGTCCCGAAACTTACAACACGAATAACTTGGGGTATCTCGACCTCATACTCTCCTCCGTTTCCCACGTAGCTTCCTCGGATCCATGCCTCGACCACTGCACTTTAACCAAAGGAATGGTTTTGTGCCTGAGTTGCTTCATCCGACGTTCTAAGATCTGAATCGGCCTCTCCTCGAAGGTAATGTCGGGCCCCAATTCGATCTCTCCAAAATCAATAATATGGCTAGGGTCCGGTACGTACTTCCTAAGCTGGGAAACATGAAATACGTTATGCACGTGGCTCAGGGACGGCGGCAAACCTAACCGATATGCAAGCTCTCCGACTCTCTCTAGGATCTCGAACGGCCCAATAAATCTCGGACTAAGTTTACCCTTCCGACCGAAGCGGTAAACTCCCCGTGTCGGCGACACCTTAAGCAACATATGGTCTCCCACCTCAAACTCTAACGGCCGGCGACGTGTATCGGCATAAGACTTCTGCCGGCTCTGGGCCGTCACCAACCTACCGCGAATGAGAGCAATCTTCTCCCTCGTCTCAACTACCATATCGGGCTCGGTACCCATCAGCTCGGACGCATCGTCCCAACACAACGGCGATCTGCACCTCCTCCCATACAATGCCTCGAATGGTGCCATCCTGATCGAGGCGTGCCAATTATTGTTGTACGTGAACTCGATCAATGGCAAGTGCGACTCCCAATCATCCTTCCAATCTAAAGCACAGGCTCGCAACATATCCTCTAGCGTTTGTATCGTCCGTTCAGACTGTCCGTCTGTCTGAGGGTGGTAGGATGTGCTAAGTCTCAGCTCGGTTCCCAAGGCTCTATGAACGGACTGCCAAAAATGTGATATGAACCGGCCATCACGATCCGAAACAATACTCTTAGGGGTCCCGTGTAACCTCACGATCTCCGCAATAAACACTCGTGCAAGTCTCTCTGGCCCCCAAGTGTCCTTAATACCCAGAAAATGAGCCGATTTGGTTAGTCGATCGACAATGACCCAAATCATGTTCATCCCAGTCCGAGTCTTAGGCATACCGGTAATGAAATCCATAGAAATGTCCTCCCATTTCCACTCCGGGATAGGAAGTGGTCGTAAAAGCCCCGCGGGTCGCTGATGCTCGATCTTAACCTGCTGACAGGTCAAACACCTCGACACAAACTCGCTAATGTCTGTCTTTAAATTACTCCACCAGTAGTTGCTCCTCACATCCTTGTACATTTTACTCGTACCAGGATGTATGGAGTAAGGTGTGGTATGAGCTTCACTCAAGATCTTCTGTCTCAGCTCAACAACACTCGGTACACATAGTCTGCCGCGAAATCTCAAAACTCCATCCTCGTGAACCACAAATCCGGGGGCTTTCCCATTCCTCACATCCTCCCTCAACTGGACCAAAAACGGATCATCATACTGCTTCGCCTTGATATCATCAGTCAAGGACGAAGTGATCTCTAACGCACATAACTGACCCTGAATTCTCTGAACCCAAACCTCGATATCCTGACAAATAAAATCCCGCTGGATCCTACTCTGTGGTGTAAGTACCTCTAACATCTGCAACGCCATCGGCTTCCGGCTTAACGCATCAGCCACTACGTTAGCCTTACCCGGATGGTAAAGTATCTCGAGGTCGTAATCTTTAATTAGTTCCAACCACCTACGCTGTCTCATATTCAATTCTTTCTGACTGAAGATATACATCAAGCTCTTATGATCCGTAAAAATCTTACAAGACGACCCATAAAGATAATGCCTCCAGATCTTTAAGGCGAAAACGACCGTAGCTAACTCCAAATCGTGCGTGGGATAATTCACCTCGTAAGGTTTCAACTGGAGGGACGCATAAGCAATGACTCTATCTCTCTGCATCAAAACACATCCGAACCCGAGGCCCGAAGCATCACTATATACCACAAAATCTTCGTTCCCCTGAGGCAACGCTAACACGGGTGCAGTAGTTAATCGTCTCTTCAACTCGTCAAAACTACTCTGTCTGTCTGCGGTCCACTCGAATTTCTGAGTCTTCTGGAGCAACTGAGTGAGCGGTTTAGCAATCTTAGAAAATCCCTCAACAAATCGACGGTAATAGCCGGTAAGACCCAGAAAACTCCTCACCTCCTTCACATTCTTAGGCGGCTCCCAAGCCATCACCGCCTCTATCTTTTGCGGATCTACCCAAACTCCCTCTGCTGAAATCACATGTCCGAGGAACATCACTTCCTCGAGCCAAAACTCACACTTAGAGAACTTCGCATACAACTGCTCAGCTCTCAAAATGTCTAATACAATCCGGAGATGTAAGGCGTGCTCCTCTCGACTCCGTGAATAGATAAGAATGTCATCGATAAAGACGACTACGAATTTGTCCAGATACTCAATAAAAACTTTATTCATCAACTGCATGAACACTGCTGGGGCATTGGTTAGCCCGAAAGGCATAACCACAAACTCGTAATGTCCATATCTCGTCCGAAAGGCAGCTTTCGGTTTATCATCGTCCCGAATCCTCAATCGTAGTAGCCCGATCGCAAGTCAATCTTGAAAAGACTGTCGCCGAAGCTGATCAAACAAGTCGTCAATCCGGGGCAAAGGGTATTTATTTTTGATGGTCAACTTGTTTAATTCTCGATAATCGATGCATAAACGAAGCGACCCATCCTTCTTCTTAACAAAAAGTACAGGCGCACCCCAAGGAGATGCGCTCGGTCGAATATACCCTTTATCTAACAACTCTCCCAACTGATTCTTCAACTCTAGCATCTCCGACGGCGCCATACGGTACGGTGCTCGAGAAATAAGGGCCGCATTCGGCTCAAGATCAATAGGAAACTCCACCTCTCGAAGCGGTGGTAATCCCGGCAAGTCATCCGGAAATACGTCGGGATACTCGCTAACAACTGGAATCGACGATATGTCAACCCCACCATCTTCCGCCTGCAGAGCGAAACACCAGTAGCCGACACAACCCTGGTTCAGAAGTTTCATCGCCTTCAAGGCGCTAATAACGCTCCCCGATTTACCCGGCTTACAACCGACGAGAGTATGCTCGGTGCCGTCCTCGGCAACTATCGAGATGGTACGAGTCCGATAGTTCATGATAGCACCGTGACGATCCAACCAATCGTCCCCGAGGATCAAATCCTCACCCTTAAGGTCTATAACAATGAGATTCGAGGGCCAATCCCGGCTCCCGATCCTCACTGGGCAATCCCTAACTTCCCGGTCCCCAACCATACGATCCCCGCTGGGTGTACCCACTACAAACCGCTCACACTCAAACAAGCAGTCAAAACCAATACGACTCACACAATCCGAAGCAATAAAGGAATGGGTAGCACCCGAATCAAAAAGCACTCAAATCGGATGAGTAAGGATCCGAGTGGTACTGACGCCACTGAACGCCTCGTCTCCTCTCGTACGCCTCATCCGATACAATCGGGGTGAATCAACCCAAACTCGACAACAGACGGTGATCCGATCCGACCGACTCACCCTTACCACGGCCCGAACCTGCGGAACATGAGTAATCGGAATGCCGTGGCTCCTCTCGATCGGCGGTGGTAGTCGGGACTCTAGCGGCCCGGTGGCCCTCTCACAATGGGCCGCTCGATGCCCGGTCCGCCCGCAAGTAAAACAAATAATCTGGAGGAGAAGGGCAATCCTTCATCAAATGCTCATATTGGTTGCAGTTAAAACAAACCTCGCCACGAAGCAAACGGATCGGATGAACGATTACCCCGAGATCCCCACTGCTGAAACGGTCTCTTCACGGGTGTAGGAACAAAACGAGACCTCGAAAATCGACCACCTTTACCGACCGAGAACCCGCCGGTGGTCTTCGCTTCTTAGCTTCAAGCACTCGATTTCGGGATGACCATCTCGATCGCGAGCGCGATCACGGTATTCCTTCAAGGTGGCACACATGAGCGGTGCCATACTGCACGATATGCGGCTTCATGCGCATATTGAAGTAACGGATTTTATCGCCTCCGTCCTCACTCCGATCTCTCACAAAACCCAAGCCGATTGTAGGAAATAATGGCACGAGAAATCGGCACATCCCGAGGTGTAGCGGTGAAAAACTCCACAATTCTGCGCTCCTTAGCGGCGGTGGACAATATTCTGCTTCCATAGCAGCCCTGAACTCCTCCCAAGTGGCCCGACGATCTCTGGGCGCAACGGCCTCCCACCACTCCGCAGCTTCCTTATCCAGGAGGTACTGGGCAATATGTACCCTCCTGTCTTCGGGACAAGCTACGGCATCAAAGGTCCTGGACAACTGAAAGAGCCAATTCTCCCAACCAAGGGAGTCAGAAGATCCGGAGAAACGAGGAGGGTGCATCTTAGACACCGTCTGAAGCCACTTACTAGCTTCCTCTTCAGGTGTCGGGGGCGGATTCTGGCGTCCACCCTGAGCTATCTGAGCAAGCTGGTCTACTAATCGCCAAGTACGGCGGTAGCTCCGCTGCCGCATTATTACCCGACGGCACTGAGTGAGAGGCTGAGTCTGCAGAGGACTGAGAAAGTGAGCCCTCTTCATTATCAGCACCCCGACCACGGCCTCGGCCGCGTCCCCTAGCTGGTCTACCACGACCTCTCAACATACTGAAGAAAATACGAAAAGAACAAGATCAGAAAGATTCACAATTTACAAGGTTGGTAATCATAATTCTCAATTCCGAACAACGCAAGAAAACGAATACAGAATATAAGAGTTTGAGAAGACTTACAGCCACGGGTCGCACGAAAAGACGGTAGCATGATGATATTAGGCTCAACGACTGACTCTAATGACGCAACTAATGCACTCCAAAATTAACCGACAGCCTAGGTATTCAAAACCTAAGCTCTGATACCATAAATGTAACAGCCCAATTCACAAATGGGACATTACACGCCGTAGAACCCTCGTGAGGTCTACCAGGCTAACACATGACACATAACCACAATGAAAACCCCAAAAGATGCACTCAAAAGTAAATAGGGTCGTGGCCTCGGCCAAAACATTTCAACGGAGTACATGAAACATAATGTAAATATCAATTCATTGCCCACGCAGGGGACTTAAACCAAGTTCAGGAATAAACAGTTTAACTCCAATACTCGACAAATGTAATGACAAAACATAAAAAAAAAAAAAAACAATACAGACTCGAGCCACTACCATCAAGCCATCCCATCCTTCGCGTGCGTGCCCCGTGTCTGCTCCTCAGCTCTCCCGGTACGTGAAATGCATAAGACGCATTTCCCCCATTTAAGGGGTTAGCATTCGAATAGCTAGTGCAAGTACACAATTACACAACATTATATACAAAATACGGTTTTTACACAATCATCCCAAACATAAGTCATTTGCCATATATATATATTCCGGAATACTACATTGGCATTCAAATCAGTTTCCAATCATCACGATATCACAAAATCACAACTGGTATCCCGTGGCCGTACCCCTTAGTATCGACCCCCAAACATCCCGTCGAACACTCCGGGTGGGATACCACTTCCGCGGCCGTACCCCTTAGTATCGACCCCCAGACATCCCGTCAGACACTCCGGGTGGAAGTTCAACCACGCACGCACCCAAGTCCACTTCCGCGGCCGTACCCCTTAGTATCGACCCCCAGACATCCTGTCGGACACTCCGGGTGGAAGGAACACAACTCACGCACCCGAAAACCACAATTCCACCATTCACTTTGAAAACGTAACATACATAACGGAATGTAATACATGTACTTGCCTTGGATAACACGACGTGAAGGAAAACGGCGAAAGGAAAGGTTTCGGTCCGAACAATCTTCACCAATCTGGTCCTAACAACAATAGAGACTCAATCAACTACAATTCCACTGAGAAATCACGAATTAATCGATGTTCTATCCTAAGGGACAATCCGCCGAACACTATTGAGGCATAAAGTTCAAGTTCGATCAACGAAGGGGAAAAACTTGGAATTTATCCGCTAAAGTTCTAGGAAAACATAGCACCACGATTACCCAACAAATATTCATCATCAATCGTAGCAAAAACGAAAGAAAAAATGAATTATAGCCAAGAACCCTAAAATTAGGTATAATGACCAATTACCTCAATTCAACGATGGAAAGGCGGAAGAAAGATGATTGATTCGTGTTGGAAAGTCCAATTCCGAGTTATAAGGTGCTAGAATGCAATATCTGGTTGGAATCGCCCAAAATCGCAATGAGGGAGCGGGGAGACGAGAGGAATGGTGAAAAATGGGGTCAAAACCCGTGTTTGTCCTATATATACTGGACAGAACATGGCGCAACAAACGGTCCAAATAGCGCCGTGTTCAGCCGGGTCACGGGCGACTGTGGCGACACGGCCACGCAGACACGGCGCAAAAATGCCGCGGGTCTTGCGCTTTTTCTGACAGTGCTCGACCCTCGGGCGACACGGCCACATGCACACGGCGCAAAATGCCGCGGTCTTGCGCCGCTTTTGCATGTGTCCCGATGCATGCGATTCTGGACAGGAAACAACGCTACCAAAAACGAAAATGACGATCACCAAAACACGATATGCCGACCCAACAGTCCGAGGAAAATACACACAACGAGAAATAATAACCAGTAACCCAAAACGGTCCGAGGTACACGATCAAAACCGAACAAGGAACAAATTCCCTAAACTTATAGGAAATTACAAAAACGGCCCAAACATCCGTAAAATCACGATACAACGTCGTATTAACAATCCGAAACTCACAACATGCTCTACTCAACCATACGAACTTATGAAAATAGGAAAATGACGAAATCGAACGAGTTTAGCGAAAATCGGATACACATGCGACAAAATATAACTCAAGATGAAATTACGTAAAAACATCATCGAGACCCGTCCAAATGGAGAAACTCCAAGAACAAAATAGATTCAGAATTCCAAAACAGTGCCAAGCAAGTTGTCCGAAACGAATATACACCAAAAATAGAAATTACTAAAAATAGAAAACGCGGATATTACAAGGTCATCATCGTCGAACCTCACACCACCTGCACAACACACAAAGATAGTAAGTATAAAGACATAAATCAATCACTAAGAAAGGAAAAACTAGGAATCACGAAGAAGACTAGAAAAGCTATCACAAAGATAGCAAACTGGAAGACTGGGGTGTCTTCAGTTAAGGGGGTCGATATTCAGTATCGACTTGCAAGATCTGATTTTCTCGACCGGTAGGCACTTCATGCCCATATCTGCAGGATTAGAATGGGACGGGATTTTCTTCAAATCAATTATGCCCTTTTCCATGATATCTCGGATGAAGTGTCGTCTGACGTCAATGTGCTTAGTACGGTCATGGAAAACAAGATTTCTACACAAATGTATGCTAGATTGACCAATCTCAGTAAGTAAACCTTTTAACCAAATAGCCTCTTTAAAGGCTTCAGTGGTGGCAATATATTCAGCTTCAGTAGTAGACAAAGTAACTATATGCTGAAGTTGAGATTTCCATGAAATGCACGAGCCACACAAGGTAAACACATAAAAGTTGTGGACTTACATTCGTCCCTGTCGTTGGCATAATTGGAGTCAACATAACCTTTAAGGTTAACCCCATCATCAGATTTAGAGAAAATAAGACCATCAGAAACAGATTTTTTCAAGTACCGAAGTAACCACTTAAGGGCCACCCAATGAGGTTTTCCAGGATTAGCCATATATCGACTTAAACAACTCACAGCATAGGAAATATCTGGCCTAGTACTTTTTTTTTTCACACACGCACACAAGGAGGATCGTCCCTTGTCCTGAGTCCCCCCCCCCCCCAAGAGTCTCGAGCTCACCCCCGATTTGGAGGTAAGTTTGCCAGCATGACCTGATCACCTCATTGTCCCCCGCTTGGGTTACAGGCCCGCGCTTACTGGGCCCGGGCAGGGTTAATGGATATCTGGCCTAGTACTTACCATAAGGTACATGACAGATCCAATAGCATTAGCATACGGGACAAATCTCATTTCACAAATTTCATATTCAGTTTTAGGCGACTGAGTTTTGGATAATAATAAATGAGAAGCCAACGGCACACTAGCAATTTTAGCATCAGTCATTGAAAATTTTTCAAGGATTTTATCAATGTAAGAGGACTGATTTAGAAATAAAGTGCCTTTAGATCTGTCCCGAATGATATTCATGCCTAATATCCTTTTAGCATCCCCCAAATACTTCATGTCAAATTGTTTACCTAAGCAACTTTGAACATGATCAATAGATTTAATGCAAGAACTGATCAAGAGCATATCATCTACATAAATAAGTAAGAACATAGGAACACCACAGTCATTCTTGAAATAAAGGCATGGATCATATGCACTACGATGGAATTTCAAGGACAGCATGCAATCATTGAATTTCTTGTTCCACTCTCTAAGAGATTGCTTTAAGCCATATACGGTTTTATTAAGCAAGCACACATGATCAGGATGATTACTATCTATAAAACCTTCCGGTTGTTTCATGTAGATAGTTTCTTTCAATTCACCATACAAAAATGTTGTCTTAACATCTAATTGTTTCATCTCCCAATTATGATGTGCAACTAATGCAAGCATGATGCGAACTATGGTGAATTTAACTACAGGTGCAAAGATCTTGGTAGAGTCAATACATTCTTGTTGAGTAAAACCTTTTGCTACTAACCTCGGTTGAATCTGACATTATCCTCATCCTTTTTGACTTTGAACAACCACTTGCAATCAATCAAAGAACAGTTTTTAGGTTTTGTAACAAGTTTCCAAGTATCGTTCGCATGCAAGAATGTCATTTCTTCATTCATAGCACTTAACCACTCATTTGATTTATCAGATAACAAAGCATCATTGTAAGTTTTAGGTTCATTCCCATCAAGCATATATGAAAGCAAGAAAAGCCAAATAGAAATCATCTAAATGTATTGGTCTTCTAACGTTCCTTCTAGGCCTTTAGTTAATTGATAATCAGACAAGTCAGGAACAGATTCAGATTCATCTCCATTTTCAGAGTGGTTATCAGATTGAGCAGGTAACTCATTATCACTAAGATGCTCCACCCTAATCTGAACAGGGTGGGGAGAATTATCAGCAACTAACACAGGAGCAGGTAAAGGATTATCAAGACAAGAAAATTCAGTTTCATTAAAGACCACATCCCTACTAGTAATCACCTTCAATCCGGGTTCAGTTCTGACCCATAAATGATAACCTTTAACACCATCAGGGTAGCCAATAAAAACACATCTCAAGGACCTAGGTTCAAATTTATCAACATTTTGATGCACATAAGCAGCACAACCAAACACACGAATGTTTGAAAAATCAATAGCATGACCCGACCACACAGACTCGGGGTAATTACCATTCAATGGAACATAAGGTGATCTATTGATAAGATAGGCAGCAATTAAAAGAGCCTCACCCCAAAAACTTTTGGACAACCCAGAAGTGGCGAGCATGGCCCTAACTTTTTCAAGGAGGGTTCGGTTCATTCGCTCAGCCACCCCGTTCTGTTGAGGGGTATAAGGAACTGTCTTATGCCTAAGGATGCTATTTTTAGAACACATAGTATCAAACTGAGTATTGCAAAATTCAAGGTCGTTATCGGTCCTTATCTTTTTAATTCATTTTCCGGTTTGATTTTCCATCAAAGTTTTCCATGTTTGAAACTTTGCAAACACATCAGATTTCAGTTTGATTAAATATACGAAAACTTTCCTTGAGTAATCATCAATAATGGATAGAAAATAGCGATTCCTACCATGTTTCGGAACACTAGCAGGACCCCAAACATCAGCATGAACATAATCAAGCACATTGGAACTCTTACCAGATTTTTCAAAAACGGGATTTGGGGAATTGGGAGGTTTTGGAAATTGGGTTTTATGTTGTTTGCCATACATGCAAGAGTTTAGAAAGACATCTTAGAGATTTTATCTTTTCCAAAACACTTTTGTTTATGTAAGATATCTGATCCGTTCATGCTCATATGTCCTAACCTATTATGCCACAATTCAGTTTTATCAGCACAAACCAGATTAGAACAAGTAGCAGTTTCAGTTTGGCAAATATATAAATTAAATTTCCGGATTCCTTTAAAAAACATTAAGGAACCTCTGCAAATTTTCATGCAACCATTCCCACAACAACCCCTAAGGCCCTCATCTTCCAAAGTAGTACAAGATATCAGATTATGAGATAAATCAGGAATATGTCTGACATTTTTTAGAGTGAACTGAGTACCATCAGCAAATTTCAAGCACACATTTCCTACACCGGCCACAACTCGTTTCACCTTATCAGGCATATAAACATACCGATCACCGAGATGAGTATAACTAGTAAAATGCTGTTTATAAGGTGTCATATGATGAGCGCATCCAGAATCCAGCAACCATTCATTTTCACACAAACCAAAAAGCACAGAATTCACAGAGAGACGCAAATCATCAATTACCATAAAGACATCGCCCACAGTCAAATTAGCCTGATCATTTTGCAAATTGTTTTTAGGATTGGTGCATTCTTGTATATAATGACCAGATTCACCACAGTTATAGCATTTGCGGTTCTTAGGCCGAAACTTAGATTTATCCCTCCATTGCCCCTTTTTCTTATTAGAATTCTCAGAATCAGTTTTGTTAAACGGTTTTTTTTAAGGTGTTGCTTAGACCTTACAAAATTGACATCAAACACTGGTTTAGAAACCTTATTAACTTTCAAGTCTAGTTCCTTACTCTTTAAGCCCCTTATAACAGTGTCTAAAGTAACATAATCCCTCCCATATTTGATAGCAGATTTCACATCATTATAAGCATCAGGGATAGCATTCAAGAGCACAATAGGGGAATAATCATCAATGTTTCTATCACCCGTTTGTTTTATATCTTGTACTAACTTTGTAAAGGCATCAAGATTACCATCAATATCTTTATTCAAATCCAACTTATATCGAAAAACTTTTCGAGGAGGAATAATTTATTCGGCAAAGATGTTTCAGTAAACATTTCTTCTAGTTTATCCCAAAACTGTTTAGCATTATCAGTTTTGCCTATTCGTCTAATCACAGAATCAGACAAGTTCAAGATTATAGAAGAATGGGCAAACTCAATCAATTCTTCACGTTTCTCAGAAGTTACATCAGACTGAAAAAGTCCCTTCAATGGCCTTAAAATATTTTAATTAGACAACTATAGATTTCATCTTCTGTTGCCAGATTCTGAAATAACCTTTGCCATCGAAGGTTGCCATTGTAAATAAAGTAAGAGAACCCATTTTAATGTTTGTAAAAATCACACAAGATTTAAAATAACAACACAGGGTACTGTAAAAGCTGAAATAACAGTTAAATATCACGCATATATCACAAAGACCAAAATCACAACAGATTTTAAATTAAAGAGAGCTGGAATCAAATCCCGGTATCACACAGATATCACAAAGATTAAAATCACACCAGATTTTAAAATAATACAAGCTGGAATCGTATTCCGGAGCCCCCACAGGATTCGAGGAACACTTACGGTCCAGGCAAGGGGGTTTGGTATGCTCGAAGATAGTGACTACAACAGTCTCAATACAAAGATAGTAAATCGAAGCAATCACAGTCACACAGACAAAATTAAGTAAACAGGCGGAAGCTAAAATAACGGACAACACACCACAGTACCGAAAATAAAAGAGACAGAGTATGAAATGCAATACCTGAGCGGATCCCTCGGCCGGAATCCGTACGCCCTTCCTAATAGAAACCCCTTTTAGAGGCTACGATACCACTATAAGGTATCTATCCGGAATACATAGGATTACACAACTCAACAATAAATGAATTACAAATAAAGTTCCTATGGTTGCGGGGATTAATGATTACACAACAAATTTAATGAATTACAGAGAAGAAAAATGAATTAACCTCAAAGAACCCGAACACAGATTAAAGTTCAAGAAATCAAATCGAACAGATTACTCAAGATCTGAAAAACGAAGCGTGAAGGTGGTGGTATTCGAAAAAGGTGTCGGCTAAGTCCTCCACTCTCGTATACCCACGTCCAAGGCTCCAAACACCGGCCACCAGCAGTCCGATTAGAACCAAAATCCCAGGCGGTTTCACAAAGAATCACAAAGAATCGGAACCCAGAACCCCAAAACCCAGAACTTATTTTCCAAACCCTCGACCATAAAGATTTCACTCAGAACTCATAATATCACAAAGATAATTTTTCCTCAGGAATTCTCTCCAGATTTTTTGTGTGTAAAGCCCTCAAAACGGATCCCGATATTTATAAGGATGAAAGCTGCAACCAAAGCCTCGGTAGCCCGAGGATGTAGCAACCATTTTTATCATTGAGTTGATAAGGGTTGCATACATATCAAAAACCGATCGGGAAAAATAAGAGTGAGAGAGATGAAACAGAAATGAGAGAAACGGGAGAGAAAAGAGAGTGGCGCCGACAGGAAGAGAATAAAATGATTAGGGTTGGGGGGTGATGGGGAATATATATCACAATCGGACAAATGTGATATAACCATCAAAAAAGGGACGGTCCAGATTGATCCAGGGGTTTAATGAATCCGGGCCTGGGCTTTTGGCATAAAATAGGAACTGGGCTGCTCAAATGTTTGTTGTTTTGGGCCCAGTCATAAAGACTATTTCATTTGGGCCACCTATTAACCAACAGAAGCTTTGGCGGAAAAAGCAAAAATCGATATCATTCGTGGAGGATAATGATGACATGCTGGTGCAGATGTACTGTTCGATGGGCAAAAAAATCTTACTAGAGGATGCGGTTATTCAAAGGGACAGAAAAGGAAGGGGGCATTAAAAACTGTTAGACAAAGTGGAAAATTTAGTAACAACGAGAGAACGAGAGCACTGCTGGAGGAAGAAGAAAGCAGGTGAGAGATAGAGAGAGGCGGGACCGGGCTGGAGGAGTGTATAATGGGTATGTTTTTCATTAAGTCATGGCTTAGCGTGGACAAGGATAAATACTACTTTTTGGCTTATTTGGTAAGTCATGGCTCATTCATTAAGCCATAAATAAACACTCATATATGGTTGTGCGAATAAGACACAAACTAACAGCCCATTAAGCCACAAATGAATAGCCCCTAAGACCAAGATTGGGAAAGTGAGAGGGGAGTGGTCAAGAGGACTTGGAGTAGGCGAGTCAAACTACTTACTCCGTATTTCGGACCCTCGTGTATGTAGTTTGTTAGATAAACCATGTATGTCACAATGCATTTATAATAAATAATTAATCTAATTAATTAATTATATCAAGTACATTATAATTAATTTTTCCAAGAAATAATTATATTTGAATTAGATTAATTTCCCAATAAATTATATAATTCACTTGACTGATTTAAATTAGACATCCAGTATCCAATATTCACGAAGAGAGAATACACTCAAATTAATCAACCATCGATCCTGTATGTTCGACTCTGTAGGTTCGTCGTAATCAGCAATGGGAGGATCCAAAGAGTGTGAGTAACACCTAGCCAGTCTCTTGGCTCACACCGTAACCTAAATGAGAACGAATGATGGGAAACATTCCAAAACCTTTTTACGTTATGAATACCGTATATGTATAAGCCCTTTAATCATGTCCTGATCAAGTTTTAGGGTCACGATAAAGTCAAATCCTATTTCAACTTGACTTTATGCATGTGTTAGTGCAAATCAAGATCACAATGTTCTCATGTATAAAATGCGACTAGCTCAATTGCTTTGCCCAAAGACTTTCGGTCTTTTTTGCCACTAACCGCATAGGACATTCACATGTTCACTTAGAGGAGAAAGAATTATATCTTGGTATTCAGTAAAGGCTATTATTTGCCCATAAAGATGCACTTTGGTGTTGATTCCTACCAACATGTGACTGTATCAAACTACTCTAATGACTAACTTAATGTCACAAGCACATCTTATACTGAACCCTCAAGTCAAAGATTCACGCATACCTATCATAACCTTACGATTCAGTTATTGACTATCATAGATTGAAATTCGTGTGACCGGATCGGGGTGAAGCGTATTCGAGTATACCAAGTCAATTGGCATACTTATACCGAATGCTCCCACTACTCTTGAGTGAATACACATGCACATATCCAAGCATATGTTATACAAGTCACACTCCCAGTTTTTATCGACTTGTTAATAAGTGAAGCAATTGAGTTCTAAATACTTCCAGAGCCAGACTCCTTATCTCACAAAGAGTGGAATGTTTCTATTCAATTGCATGAATATTATTCCTATTTATTTACCAAATCAAAAATGCCAATAATATTCAGTAAATAAAGAAATAACATATGCCTTCTATTAATTCAACATGATTTCATAATTACATATAAATATTGTAACTCTCTTATTGTCAGAGTGACATTCGAGGGCATACTTTAATAGGTTGCACAACATAATATGCGTAAATGTGAGATGTCTGGCTCATATCCAGTTACCTGCTGGAACGCGTAGATGAATGGTTGCCCAATAGTGGGTCTGAAACGAATAAGTAGAGCTACGCGTAGGACTTCATAACCCCAAGCAGAGATAAATATATTGGTGCAGAAAACCAATACCTGTCCTACCATATAATTATTTTGATAGTTGTCCCAGTGACCGTTTTTCGTATGCCAATGGGGTATGATATGCTCTATATCGATCCCGATTGACATGCAGTAATCATCAAATACTTTGGATGTAAACTTTATTGCATTCAAAATTTATTTATTATTAATATGCTGATCGTTGGAACCCGACTGGTCGAACCTGGACTAGGAGGGTCGGACCCGTGACCCAGTGGGTCCAATCGCTATTTTTCAAAAAAAAAAGAATTAATCAAAATTTAAACCTATAAATACACCCCCAGCCTCTAATACCCATAATTTTCACTACAAATTTTTCGCATTATTTTATCTGATATATATTGGACAATGTGGTATCTGTACAGTATGGATAAAATAATTTGAGTACTGAGACAATTGTTTTGATACAATTGTTGTAGTTGGTTGATAATTGCATTTGAGGATATTGTATAATGGGTATGTCGACTTATTGATATTCGATATTGTGTAACAATTCGTATTGAGATATGTCTGGAAAATGGCTAAGTACATAATCAATAATGTACGTGAAGTTGAGAAGCTAACGTACGCTAACGTGCTAAGGTTAGCGCATGCTATATAGCATGCATTACGGATGCTATGTGAAGAACCGGATAGAGGAATTAATACCTAAAATATGGAGCCCAGAGGATGACTGGCGTGCGGAAAGGCAAGTCAACTACAAGATATGTACGTTATGGATAGGCCATAACATATGCTATTTGTCATAGTTAATGTAACACCCCCAAAATATCACTGGGCTGTTACAGTGCCGTGGATCCCAACTAGGAATCCATTAGGCGAACACGACAAAAATGCATGAACACTTAACAAAAATGAAAATCATAGTACCTACTATGATATCCGACATAATATTTCAATGTGAAATTTCAACGAAAAGATGGACCTACATGGCCAAAAATAAAAATATAACAACGTGCACGAGCCTTACTTGGATAACACAAAATAACAACTGACAAGATAGAAAATACTCCAACAACTGACTGACCAATATAAACCCCGAACCACTCGAGAATAGTATCGCTTGAATGCCTCGTCACCATCATCATGTCACTATGTCTTAATCTCCTCCTCGCAAGCACCTAAAATATGAAAACATGTTCCATCCCCACGGGGTCAGTCATCCAGATAATGAGTACCAAATACATGCATAACATGATACGCATCTAAAGGAAATCAACAGTACAGCAATAATACGATATGCTCACAAGAATGGTAAATACCGAACAATCATGAAAATTATGCCAATGGCATACAATCAACACCTATTTACAAGTTAGGAAATAAATGCCCAACGGCGAATAATCAACACTACTCATGAAACAACGAACCACCCGAAGGCAAACTAGCCAAAGCTGAAATGGATAAAAACAACGATGCCTGAAGTCTCCAAACGAAACCATAATACATCACACATGGCTTTAAAGCCCTCAGCCGAAGTTGTGAAACCTCACAATGGCTTGAAAGCCATCAACCGAAGCTGCAAATCATCACAATGGCCTGGAGGCCCTCAGCCGAAGCTGCAAATCATCACAATAGCATAAAAGTCCTCAATGGAAGATGCAAAATGATAATGACATGGACGAAGCCAAACAGCTCGAATCTATATCACAATGAGATCATCCAATGACCGTGACCTGCTGAATTGCAGGTGCTAGGAAACCAACTGTGACAAGTTCAAGCCCCAGAGTTACCCATAATGAGATCACCAAGTGACCTTGACCTATTGAGTTGTAGGTATTAGGAAATCAACCGCGAAGGTTCAAACCCCAAACTTACCCATAATGAGATCATCGAAACGATTACTGAATTGTAGGTGTTGGGAAACCAACCGTGAAGGCTCAAGCCCCAAACTTACCCATATTGAGATCATCAAAATGACCGTGACCTACTGAATTGTAGGTGCTGGGAAACCAAACGCGAGGTTCAAGCCCCACACTTACCCATCGAGCACTAGCCGAGACTAGCCTCCAAACACAAATAATCACAAATGGCAATGATCACAAAATTACCGAATTCGCAATAATGATAGTATGCTGCCTTGAGTCGACCAACACAACAACAATAAACCATGGATGGGCACTATTTTCGGCGGTCCCAATTTAAATACCTTGATTGCTTTTAATAGGCCAAATCAATAACAACAATACCATGGAGGGGCACTATCCTCGACAGTCCCAATTTAATATCTCGATTGCCTTGAAGAAGGATTTTTTTTGTATTATCATCTTTTTGGGATGAAGCAAAAGATTTAATAAAACTATAAAAGTTTTTAAAAATACAACTAAAGATTTAAGTGGTTGCTATTACTCCATCGTTTTATTTAATTGTTGTTTTATTATTTCATAAATGGATGCTTGTAGTAAGTTCCCAAGAATAGAGAATGCTTTTTATAATATGTGTTTAAAATGGTTAAAGTATTTTAATCGTACTCATGATGTTTTCCTGATTAGTGTTGTTTTATCTTCCGATTTGAATTTAACTCAAGTACAACAATTGCTTGAAATTTATTATAATAATCTTTCTAATATGTGTTTTGGTAATATTGAGGATACTGTTGAGAATAAAATTATATTTATAAAAATATTACTAATATTGAACAAGTAAAAGTAGATTTGAAAAATAGTTCTGAAACTCTTTTGGCTGAATATACAGCTAAATGGAGATAGGATTCAAACTCAAAAAATAAAACCTAGCACCAACAATATATTTACCCTAGAACTAGAAAGAACTCCTACTAACCCATTTCAACAACAAATCTACAATATAGCAAGAAATAGTGCAGGTCCATTTGATCTGTTGGGTTGGTGGAAGAGAAGGGGAACATAATTTCGCATACTCTCTATTATGGCATGAGGGATTCTTACAATGCTTGCATCTACAGTCCCCGTCGAGAGCGTTTTCGATGAAGGAGGTTAATTATATGTTGGATGAGTGGAGATCCCAAATGACGCCAAAAACTTGAGACTTAGATAATGCTTAACGATGGAACAAAAGTCGAGCTGTGAGATCAAATAAATAGGTGGGATGACCTCTTAGCAGACCTAGGCACCTATCAATAAGGCACCACCGAAGGAGAGTCTAGTCAAAAGAGTCAAACCGACGATCAAGAAAACAACGACATCAACTTCGACTAAAGGTAAGTAAGGTAAGTCGGATAACTAAGAGAACTATGAGGGCTTTGATTTCTCACGAGGATAGGTAGACAATTTGATTTTAAGTGAAACTTAAAACTAAATAAAGCTCATTTCTTATTTTTTTTCCTTTAGCTCATTAGTTCATTTTTTGTGTATAAAATGATAATAAATAATATCTTAAAAATATATTTTTCAAAAAAAAATGACAGTTCGACCCGTGACCCCGGGGTCCAACCCGGACTGTGGTCGACCAGAGAAGACCCAGACCCGTACATTTCATATGTACGGATAGGGCCCGGGTCTAGGTCTGGCCAACCCGTGAGGCAATGGGTTGGACTCGAACTCAGACTCGGGTTTGACCACCTCTAATCGGGAGGCGTCCTGGCTGGGCTGCGAAGGGTTTCGATGGCAAGGATCTTGCGACGTATTGCAGATGATCGGGTCTTCAGATTTCCTTGTCTCGCTAGTCTAATTCAGAGCAAGGGTCGATTGTTTAGTGTAGTAGGTGGTGGATCTGAGCCAAGGAGACGACCGAAAACTCGAAAAATAGGCGTCTAACCTTAGTGCTGCGAGGTTGGAAGCGGTGACAAATGTGATTTGGGTTCAGCCCGATTTCAGGTTTGAAACCGGATATGCTATTTAAATTCGCAAAGAAGATGGGTAGGTTTCGGTCGTTCTTATGAACGTGGTGTTGTGTGGAGGCGGTAGGGGAATCTTGCGTCTGGGTAGTGCGGCTAGGATTTCAGTCGTGTATGTTTTTAGTCAGACGGTTTTTTCTTGGAAGAGGGGGAATAGAATTCTTGTATAGAGAGCTGTATATAGTGATAACATGTTGAAATAAAAATAGTAAAGACAAGAAATGGGACAAAACATGATGTGTTATTCTCATTAATGAAATCACTATATATACGGTGAGTACAAAGGTCTAAAATGTTCCATTAAGACATAGCCTACTCACAATAAGAATAATATAAGTAAAATTAGTCCAACACATTAAGTATTACTAGCTACAGTGCACAGTCGATGTCTGTGCGGCTTAATATCTGGTTGATATTCGTTAATCCAAAAAAATTATTGACACAATAAATTTCATCAATGCATTAAATTAGATCAACATCAATTATGTAGTAAAATGAATTTAATCTACATTCATTAGAATGAGTTGAAAATGAAAGATGAGATAATTTAAACTCGCATATGCCCTTAGATCACATGATAAGAGTTTATAAATAAAATTAAGTTAAATAATAGTATATGTATATGTGTGTATACTGACTCACATATATTTTAATAATTTTATAATATTATTAAAATTCAATCACATATTATTAATATAATAAAATATTTTAAATTTTACGCCGTGCATCGCACGGGAGGACATCTAGTATAAATTAATAAATGAAAAATACGAGGGAATGCCATATGTCATTTCGGGTCCTTAGGCATTATATATACATTAAAACCTCGGTAAATGAATATGATCGGGACCGGAGAAAAATATTCATTTAACGAAATTATTCATTTATCGGAAGAAAATTTGAACATATTATAAAGAGTTGGGACCGGGGAAAATTATTCATTTGACGAGGTTATTCGTTTATCGAACATTCATTTATCGAGGTTTAATTGTAGTATATCGGGAAGGACATATTTGACTGTGCACCCTTATTTTGTGAAGTTGAGAGAAAAAAAAAAACAAAGTTGTCTACACACACAAATACACACCCCTGTTTTGTAGGGGTTGTACCCTGCATAGTAGGGATTGTATCCCTACACAATCCCTACTACCTATAAAGCAGAGTACAATCCCTACTACGTAAGGTACAACCCTACAAAGTAGGGACGTGCATTTGTGTGTGTACATTATTCAAAAAAAAAAAAAAAAGGATAGTTTACCGTTAAACTATATGACGCGCCCATAGAAGGCGGTTAAAGTGGTCCACAGCACAATAAAAAAACAAACACAGACAAAAATAAATTCACTTTCTGAAAATTTCAAAAATTTAGCACACTAGCACACAGCACAGCGCAACGGTCTGCGTCTTCCGCAGAGCTTCTGTAGAGTTCGCAGTGCGAAAATGCAGATGACCTTTCATCTGGTCTCAGATCCCTTGTCCCTCCTTACTTTAAATTGCAATATCAACATTTCTTCGATCGACACAAGATTTTTCTCTCCATTCCGTCATCGCTATTCTCAGTTACGTGTCCAGAAATCAATTCTCTGTGCGGCGAACAGGAGAAATCGATTTGGGACTGGAAAATCAGGCAAGCTCGTGTTCGAATCAGCTTGCATTATTGCCTCAAAACTAGGATTTCTACCCGAGCCCTTAGGGTTAATATTGAGGGATCTTGGAGCCGGAAATGGAGGTGGGAATGGATTCTGGAACGGGTTTGGACGGGGTGGGTTCGATGGATGGAAAAAGAGAAGAAGAACAAAATTGGGAATGGTCGGCGTTTTAGTAATTTGTGGCGTTCTGTTCATGTGGCTGGTTGCGGGTAAGGAATTGGTATTGGACGGTGACGTTTTGTATGGGGGTTTAGGTTTAATTCTATTTGGGGTTTCCGCGGAAGGGTGGAGACGAGGAGCTAAGGATTGGATTTTGGGGTTCTGCTGCTGTGCTTTTTTGGTGGGTTTGGTTTTGAAGAAGGAAAGTTTACGGACATGGGTCGGCTGTTTTGGAACCACAAAGAAGAACAGTAGAAAGAGGAGAGCATTTTGAGTTTGAGGGACTTACCCTGTCTGGTCTCTCTCTCTCTCTCTCTCTCTCTCTCTCTCTCTGTTGGAATTTTGATCGGTTATGCTTTTCGTTCAAGAGTTTGTGTTCTGAGTTTCCGATTTAAGTGCAGTGAAGTGGGTTAACGATATCTTTAATTTGATCATGTATGCTACATATTTTATATATATATACTTTAGATATTGAATCATTCACTACTTTTCTTAAAAAAAAGATCTGCTTTAGAATTTCTTATTACTGAAACACTAGGACAAAAGAAATATTGTTGTTACTGATTTACTATAAGACCATTGCAGCTCTGGCCTTACATGTTCATCAACGACTTTACGCTGCCAAATATTGTTTTGTGGATAGTTTAGCTTCTTTAACAAATATTGTTTTGTGCTTTCTCCAACAAAGTCGGGGAACAAGTAATGTTGTGAAAGGTAGAGGAAGACCCAAGAAAACTTGGATAAAGATGATTGAAAATGATATGCGGTTTCTTGGAATTGGAGAAAGTATGGCGATGGAGAGGCAAATGTGGCGGGAAAGAATACGGATGGTGGATGGAATCTGATTCCTTTTTTTTTTAATCTGTATTTTTATTCCTATTTTCTTTTATTCCATGTTATCTTTTAATTTATTTTTCAGGATTTTTCATTTTTTTTCCTTTTTTTTTAAACATTCATTCTCTTTTTTTATTTGCTTTTTTCTCTACTTTTTTCCCTCTTTTTTCTTTTTATGTTATTTATGTAACGATTATTGACGGTTTCAACCCCAAATCATTTTGGTACTAAGGCTTAGATGTTGTTGTTGTTAAACCAAACCAAACCAAACATGTTGTTGTTGTTGCTTTCTCCAATTTCCAGTAACTCTAAGCTTATATACAATGAATGAGTCAATGCCATGCGAGCGGGCTTCTGATTCAAGTTAGACACCAAACTTTTGTTTTCCTTCTTTCTCGTCCTGTCCCTCGTAAGGTGGTGGTGTTGTCCATTTATTCTGTGTCATGCACATTGTTCAGTTACTGATACATAAATATGAGGTTGTATTGGCTGAATGATCTCACTATATATGCTCAAGATCCCATATATGTTTATATATATTCAGCTTTCTGTAAATTTAGAAATAACCAGGAGTCCATATGTAATTATGTATTATCTTTCACTTTGCAGTCATTAAATCAGAGCAGGAAAGTGAAAGTTCTCGTAGTAAACTGTTTTGTGTGTGACTAAAAAATACATGCAGCGATGTATGTACTTGTGTATGTTTAGCAATTGAAAAGAATAACATGGAGGAATTTTATAAGTTTTTTCATTTTTTTCCTACTTACGAATTGTTAGTTCTGTAGTATTCCAACATCTGATAATTGCAATGTAATTACAAATTGAACTACCTAATACATTCTAAAATTTGTAACAAACAGAACTGCAAAAAAAAGGCGAAGCAGATGCGAGAAACTCTGTTCGTAAGACTTTTATTCCCCCATATTAGAGCATACGACTCCGGCAATTAGCCAACTTTATAGTGGTTGAAGAGGCAACACCAGCCTTGTCATACTCTTTCTTCAAGACTTTATCCTGAGCCTTGACAGATTGGGAGCAATTGGACAAGCAAGAATGAATCACAGACATTGTCCACGACCCTGTGAAGGTCAGTGACTTCCTCCTGGCAGTTGCGCGAAGATAGTCAAGCTATTTACCTACAGAGCACAAGGCCTGGACGACGTCCTCGATGAATGTGGTTTGAGTGCCAAGGGCTTGCTGATGCGTTGCACGCTGGTCTTTCCTGTTGATTTGAGGTTTGGGAGGAGAAGCCTGATTTCGGTAATGACTACGGAGGACCAGGGGGAGCCTCAGTGACATGTTCATCCACTGTTGGATCATCCTCGGGTACTTCATCAGCACATGTAGAGTAGGAGATTTGACCTTATCGGGCCCCACTATGGGCTGGACATGAGGGACTGATTCCTCTTGTATGGTTTTGTTCTGTTGGATGGATTGAGAGATTGAGTTTGATCTTGAGGGGACTTGGCCTGATTAACAGATGGCCCCGACGTCCCTTGGTCTTGAGAGGCCTGAATTTTGGTATACTCCATCTCGCGAGCATCCTTGTGACTCATATCGAGTTCATTATGAAAATCATCATTAGAGTTCGAATTGGAGTGATGGCTAGGAGTCCAAATTATGTCTGAACTCTCTTGCCCTTTGTTGCACGAGCTTTCGCCTGCTCGTACATGAGTTGCCAGATAAGTCCATGGCGGAAGATGTCATCAAAACTGATTAAAGATTCCACTTTGCAGTCTTGGTGACTGATAAAATAAATTGCTCTTCATGTTTCAGTCAGCCCAAAAGAACAGGTCATTGTATCGGAGAGCCTCTAGCCCTTCCAAATATTGAACTCTCAGTGGTTGCCTCTATTTCAATAGACAACAAGATATCATTAATCAAGTCAGTCGAGGAGGGGCTCTTTGGAGTAGTTTGGTTCCTTGGAGGAATGAGATCATGACTGGTGTGGAATCCTGAGAGGAGTGGGGTTGCTAATAGGGGTGGGTTCCCTAGGAGTGGCAAAGTAGTATCATCCTTGGAAGGGTATGAAGACTTCTCGGTCGGGACCGAGTGCTGCGGGGATTGTGCTGTTGTCGGGTCCAAAGGGGCAACCGATTGACCAGTTCCCTCCAGTTTGGAACACCTGTTCATCAGTGACTACTGTGGGCAGATTTGGATATTCTGTGCCCACAGTAGGAGTTGCCTTAGTCAGAATGGCGCCTCTGTCTAATTGGCCCCAGGAGCAGTTGTAGCTAGGGGTGTTCATAACTGGGTACCCGAATTCTCAGGTACCCAGTTATGCGGGTAGTTGAAAAACTTGGCCCGTGACCCGACCCGAAAAAGTCGGGTATCCAAAAATCAGGTACCCAATTTTTTGGATCGGGTCATAGGGTACCCGACCTAAAAATAATACCACTAATTTGGCATTTTATATAAATAATTTGTAATTTTAATATAAATTTATTTTAAAATTTATTACATAAATTAGTTTCACAAGTACTAAATACATTGTAAATATTTTCCGTACAATAAGTAAATCTCAAAACTAACTAAAAATTTTATATACATCATTTTTTTATTATATAATTATGCTTCAATATTCAATTATATATATATGAGAGAATATATTATTTATTATTTAATGATTTTATTTTCTTATAAATCTCCAAACTACTAAGAGTAAATATCATTACTAAAGACACATTAACATGAATTTTCATATTAAATATAATTCATATTATTTGAAAGATAAAGTTTCATACACTTACAAATTAAATAGTTAAATTTATAAAAAACAACTATTAAAAAATAATCGATGTTTTGGGTACCCGAATTTATGCAACAAGTCGGCGCATGACCCGACGCGTTTGTATGACATTTTTGGGGTCGGGTACCGGACCCGATTTTTTTTTTAAAAATTTTGAAAAATACCCGGAATTTTTAGTTCGGGTCATCGAGTAGTTAGGGTCGGTTATTTTGAACACCCCTAGTTGTAGCCTCCTGAAGTGCTGTGGAACCAGTCATTTCTGTAGTCTTCTATCTAGACTTGTGCTTCTTTTTCTTTTTCCTCTACAACCATTGGAGAGGCACTGTCTGGCACAACCCTCTACTTGTTGTGATGTTTTTTCTTCCCTGTTGCTCCAATCTTTGTAGATGTAGAACTGACATCTATTGGGTCACTTAACCGGGGCATAGTTTCAGGAAGTGGCTGGTTCTCGATCCGTATCTCTTTGTTATGCAGGGTTGGCTTAGTTCCCCCCAGGAATTTTTCAGCCTGTATCTTTTTATCATTTGGAGACTACTGCATGACGCACTACGTCAGGATGTAGTTAAGAATCAATCTGAAATATTTTCTGGTGGTTTGAGCCTTGAGGGCTTCTTCATATAGACTTTGGAGCAAGATTTGATTACACTTAACATTCTATCGGCTCATAATGGCCATCATGAGCCAAAAACGCAACTCGGTGCACATCTCAAACAGACCGATCATGTTCTGTTAGATCTTGCAACATAACTAATGTAAGTAAAAGTAAGACAGAGCGAAATTCTTTTCATGGCATGGGAGTTGAGGGTTCTCAGCTGTTGGATTTTTGGTGAATATTTTTCAGAATTGCTCAACCCCACTCATCTCCGAATAATTCCATGTCATCTAGAGTGAGATTGTAAGATGGCAATTTGTGCAGTTTGTCAATCAGGGCTGAACCAGCAATAGTTTTTTTTTTCCTGCACATGGCTACAAATTTGATTCCAACATCCTTGTTCTTAGGATTTTCAAACTTGAAAATCGCATCAAGATAGAACTCCTCGACAATAGCTTCATCATGGTTGGTAGCATGCATACTTCCCAACTTGTACAAACCTTGTTGCTTAACCTTAGTAACGACGACAGCCATGGAAGCTTCGTACTCGGATTCTATTTTTATTCTCTCATAGAGGACCTCGCTAGTGAAGATGCTACCATCGATTGTGAGGGATTCCTCTCTTTTGAGATTGAGAAGAAGTCTTGTGAGAAGATGCCATTTGAGATTGAGACTGAAACTGAAAAGATTGCAGAAAATTATGTTACTAAGTATCGCACTATTAATGTATGCTCTTTGCTTTTTGCTTGAAGGCAGTAAAGAGTATCTAGGTCAGCGAAAGTGCCTTTAAATAGGTGTTGGAGACTGGTTACAACGAATGGTCGGACTTAAGGAATGTGAACAGTTTTGCGATGAATGGGCATGATGTGTTTTGACATAATCGGTACGTAAAATCCATCTATTTTACATTTACTGCTGGTACCACAGTCTAAGACCTTTTTTAAAATTCAAAGTCACGAGTTTCAAGGCTTTAACCATGTATCGCTACAAGAGTCGAGCAGTCAAGCATTTTAAATTCAAAAAGTTGTATGTGGTCATAAAGCAGTTTTAAAGGATAAATATATAGAATTGGATATGATTAAAAAATTAATTGATATCGTGCCGTATATTTGTTATATTCGTGAAAATACAATATTTTTCTTAATTGGTGCATACATGAGTCCATTCTTGTAGCAACTAGTGATGAAAATTGTATTCAAGATTCCAACAGTATCCCCCCTTAAATAATATACAGTACAGCTGTATGAAGGTTACTATGTCCTCTACTTCCTACAGTGAAGATATGACTTTCTAGTCTATATTTACAATAATAAGTGTGGAAACTCTATTCATGGGTCCTACGGTATTCCCTCTCAATTCATGAGTAACTGTAATTGAAAAACATGCATGGGCTAATCAAGCTATAGCATTCCCAATTCTTGACGGAGCATACAGAATGTAGTCACACTGAGAGGCTTGGTGAAGATGTCCGCATTTGTACATCTGTATAGACCTTCTCTATATGAACATGCTTGTTCTCGACATGATTCCTAATGAAATGATGTTTCACATCAATGTGCTTAGTCCTTGATTGCAATACATAATTGGTCGTGATTGCAATTGTAATCATAGTATCACACATGATGGGAGTCTTTGTATCCTCAATTCCATATTTGTTGCATCTAGAGAATTTGCATACAGCAGCTTCCAACAGCATAATACTCTGATTCAGCTATGAAAAGTGAGTTAGCCAATTGCTTCTTACTGAACCAAGATACAAGTTTTGGTCCAAAAAAGTGACAAGTCCTACTTGTACTCTTCCTATCAAGTTTGTAGCCTCCGTGATCTGAATTGTTGCAGCCTACCAAGACGAATCCTCCCTCCTTAGGGTACCAAAATCCTACATTGATTGTTCCTTTGACATATTTGAGGATTCTCTTTGTTATAGTGAAGTGTGATTCTTTACGTACTACTTGATTTCGCGCACACACTCATAAAATGAATTAGATATTGGGTCTACTTGTTGTTAGGTACAAGAGCAATCATATTAGCTTATTGTAGAGTGATTGGTCTACTGGATTTCCAGCATAATCTGAGCTTATATATGTGGAAGTGCTCATTGGAGTTGGTGAGGTCTTTGAGAAATTCACCCCAAACCTGGTGAGCAACTCTTTGTTGTACTTCTCTTGGTTGATGAAGATTCCTATAGGAAACAGTTTCACCTGCAAGCCTAGGAAGAAATTAAGTTCACCCGTCATACTCATTTTAAATTTTTCTTACATGATATAAGAGAACTTTCTCCACAAGTCCTAGTTAGTTGAACCAAAAATAATATCATCAACATAGATTTATACCATTAGCAGGTCGTCGTCTTCTTGTATCTTGAAGAGTGTCTTATCCACAACACGCTTCTCAAATCCACTACTGATTAGATACAGGGATAGTCTCGCACCATATCTGTGGTGCTTGTTTGAGTCCGTACAGGGCGTTTCTTAGCCTATAGACTTGATCACCACTTTATGAGTTAGCAAACCTGGGTGATTGCTCGACATATACTTCTTCGGCTAGATCTCTATTAAGAAACCCACTCTTAAAATTCTTAATAAAATTCTTGTGAGCTGCAAATGTAAGGAACATCCTTATAGCTTCTAGTCTGGATATAGGAGCGAATGTCTCACAATAATCAGTTCTTTTTCCTATCTTTAGCCTTTTGCGACTAGTCTAGACTTGTTCCTTATTACCAATTCATTTTCATCCTTCTTATTTTTGAATACCCATTTCGTCCCAATGACGGCTTGATGGGACTGTCTTGGAACTAAGTACCAAATATTGTTCCTTCAGAAACCATGAGAATCAATAAGAGCTTCGTTTGTTGAAATTGGTTCCCAGGGCGCTAGGAATATAGTTATGGTGCACATAGCTAGTCTTCATAGTTCGGCGTAGTTCTCCATACAGAGAACTATGTTGTGCCTATTTTTTACTTTTCTTCTTCCTGAGCTCACAATACATTTCCCTGTGTGATGTTTTGTGCTCTCCTTCTGTTCGTAACTCCTGCATCAATATTACCGATCATTAGTTCATGGGGGTGATCTTTTAACCATCTCTTGTCGGGTTCTTATTCTGTATTTCGTGCTATGTCCTGTTGGGCTATAGTCTTTGTATCGCATTATGCAGCTACTTCTTAGATTCTTACAGCTGCGGGATTGATTTCTAATGAGACGATAGGTTCCCCACGGGTTTGTGAGATCTTTTATAGGGTGAGCGTTTTGAAGGCTTGAGTCACTCCATCTATTCTTGTGGGATCACAATGCGGTCTGCTGAAAACTACATTTACTGACTCCTCAATGGCCAAATTCCTCTTGTTAAAGACCCTGTAGGCCTTACTTACATTCGAATAGCCTAAGAGTCCTCCTTCATTTGATTTCTCATCGAAAGTCTTGAGTTGATTCTTCCCATTGTTGAGCACATAACACATGCAACTAAAAATATGGAAATATGCAATAGTTGAAGTTCTATTATTCCGTACCTCATACAGAGTTTTGTTCAAATGTTTATTGATGAGACAATGTTTTTGTGTATAATACAATGTATTTGTTGCTTCAAGCCAGAATTGCTGCGGTAATTTTCCCTCATCGATCATCGTCCTGGTGGCTTCTTTTTGCGTTTTGTTCTTCCGCTCGATAACACCATTTTGCTGTGGGGTTCTGACAGCCGAATATTCATGTTGTATTCCGTTGTACCCACAGTACTGCTCTATGAAACGGTTTGTGAATCTATGCCTTTGTGAGATCTAATGGATACGATGTTTAGCTCCTTTCATTCTGTAGCTTTCTCAAGTGTTCCGGCAGCTTTGTTACTACCTCATTCTTCTTCTTCTTCTTCAAGATTATTATCCAGGCAATTTTACATTCAACAACCTTTTTAGATGCCACATAAACGTTTGGATCCCTATGTTTTCAAAATTAACCATGAAGTCCAATTTCAGGCAAATGATTGACTTTCTGCGTAAATTCCATTTTATCCCTGGAATAAAATATTTCTTTGAAATTAGTTATTCAATATTACTAAATAAAATATTTCTTTTAAAACAAGAAATATGAAATGGCCGTCTCTTCGGTCTCTTCTCCCGTTAACACCAACAAATAAGATGAAGAACGGGCCGTGTCTTCCGTCTCTCTCTCTAGGAAATTTTCTCTGACTTCTCTCTAGAAAAATTGCCCGTCTCCCTCAATCCATGCCTTCATGGTGGATATTTTTCTCCCAACTTCAGATAATCACCGTCGGTCCAATCCCGTCCGCCGCCTTGTGCGGCGGGCTTTCATCTATTTTAGTTTTTAAGCTGGGTTTCGTCATCGCGGGAATCTCCACAATCTCTCTCGATCCAAATGTGCGTCCTGGTTTCTTCAGCCACGATGGAGAACAAGAAAGTTAAGGACAATCATCTCACCTTCAAGCTGCTCAATCTTTCTGAAATCCCCTTATCGTAGTTAGCCGTTCCAGGTATTTTAGCTCCCCCCGAAATTTTTGTTTCTTTTGCTACAAATCGGGTTTCGGTATCCGAGAAGAATGTGAAAAATATCAGGGCTGTGGGTGGGCCCTCCATTTGCAGGGAGGGTGACCCCTTCCCTCCTTTGGTTTTTGAAGGTGGATGTGTTTCAAAGGCCTCTGTCCCTAAGTCCTCGGTTCCGGCCGCCCGCAAAGTATTGATTCTATGATACCACACTTGTTTTCACACAAGAACACAATTAAAATGGACCAAAATGGATGAATTTATAGTCAAAAACGGTCACAAACGGTAACTAACGGTTAGTTAAAACTTTTACAATGAAGTCCATAAAAGTTAAACAATATTATTGTCCAGGTAGGTATACACTAAACAATATTACAACAAAGAACGGCATGTGCGACTCACGTGATATTTCGTTTAAAAGAAAAGGAAAAATAAAAGGCATTAAGGGGCACAAAGGGAAAAGAAAATGGATTTTCCTCTCTCTCGTATGACATCAGCACCAAAGTTGACTTTTGTCCTTAACTGTAAATACAAACTTTCAGTAGTTCAAGTTTTGTTCTTCGTTGTAAAATGTGAAAACATAGGGACCCAAACGTTTATATGGCATCTAAAAAGGTTGGCAGATGTAAATCACCCTTACTATCCAAGTATACCTGGAAAAATGATCAACAATAGCCATGCAATATTTCTTACCTCCCAAGCTGAAAGGGTTTACATGGCCATATAAGTCATATGGAATAAATCCAGGACCGTGTGGGATGAAAGCATTCAGGGTGGTTTTGACTTGTTTGCGCACGTATAATGATAATATTTATATGTCTATTGTATCAGTTGACCTTCTAGAAACAATCCAAGGGGATGATTTTGAATTTGGACTTCAAACTGCATTAGGTATGTTACCTGGCTCGATCATAACTTGGGGCGTAATATTCTTCGCATAGTGGCTGTTAGCTGCTCGTTGGTTGGTGCTAGGGGTGTACAAATCGGGTTTATTTCCAAACCGGTTTGGGTTATAAAATCGAACCGATTTTTGGTCGTATTCTCAAAACCGATTTTTTGACCAAATCGGTTCGGGTTGGGTTGGGTTGGGGTAGGGCTGGCAATTTTCGACACGACACGAAAACACGACACGGACCGACACGGAATTAATGGGTTAGTGTCAAGCCTTATTGGGTTCGGGTTCTTATCAGGTTGACCCAATAAGGACACGATAATTTCGGGTCGGGTTCGGGTTGGGTTCGGGTCGGGTTCAGGTAACCCGTTATAATTTATTTTTTTAATAAATATTTATTAAAAAACAAAATATTTAATAAATATTTAATAAATAATTTTTTAATAATTTATTTCTTTTAGACTTTTAGTTGAGGTTTATAATTTATATTTTTTTATCATTTTTTGTTAGTATTTATAGGTTATCAGGTTGTTATCGTGTTGAAACAGGTTTTTAACGTGTCGTGTCGTTATCGTGTTGCTATCGTGTCGGGTCAACACGAATCCAATCGTGTTTTTATCGTGTTCGTGTCGTGTCCGGGTTTGACCTTAGCAGGTCGGGTTCGTGTTCGGATTTAGGGAATCCTTATCAGGTCGTGTTCGGGTTTGACCTTAACAGGTCGGGTTGTTATCAGGTCAACCCGATAACGACCCGACCCGCACGATTTGCCACCCCTAGGTTGGGGATTGTAAAAACTCGACCCGTGTCTCTTGGAATAATCATTCCACAAACTTTTGCTTTTCTGGTTTTCTTACTTCTTTTTCCTTTCTTCTTTTTTTACTTTTCTATTGCTTTTGCTTTTGCTTTCAATCTTTGATTTTTATCCGATTATTGAATCTTCGACTATTATTGTCTAATTGTTGTTTTACTTGGTCCTTAGATATATCATCAAAATACGTTAATATATTTGTGTGAAATAAAATATTTCAACAATCTCCCCTTTTTTATGATGACAGTTCGTGAACTGATTTATATTTGTCAGAATACAATTGAAAAATACAGATCAAAGTTTTCGACTTTGTCTTTTAGTGTTAGTTATTTCGTAGAAAAATTTCTTCACTCCTTATCAAGTTTTCTTCTTCTCCATATTTATGAATCTGCATCTTCTCTGCCTTTTTATCATTAGCAAAAGGAATAAAAAATGGATAGTCGCTTAATTTTAGCAATAAATATTTTTATCCCCTTGAAAATAACTCCCCTTGAGTTTTGCACTTAAGTAATAGTTTTGAAACAACTAACAAATATGGTAACAAGCTATTAAACATAATTTTCCAAATAATCATACAAACACTAAAATAAATTATAAGCAATAAGCAATTAAAATTAATTTGAGGATTTGGGGATCCAACCGATTTTGGGTCTTATTTGTTTAGGAAAATAGATGATATTTGAAAATATAGTTCTTTTTATCTTATTTATTTTAATTGTTCATCTTGGGCTTTTATAATTTGAATGATGTCAGATTTTTAGACATTTATCACACTGGGATATATCCATACTTAAAGATTTATTTTTATTGCATTTTAGGAGGGATTTATTTTATAATATATTCAAATCTAATTCCTTGTTTATTAAAAGAAATTTTTGTATTGAGCGAAGTTTCTCAAATTTTGCATTTACATATAAAAATTTATTTTTCAAGTTTTTAAATTCATTTTGAACTATTTGCAAACCATCTTTCAATTTATTTTCATTTTCTAAAGAAAAAGAATGATTGATTTTAATAACTTTTCTGGTATTTTGGAAATTCATTTTTCAGTATTTTATTTTTCATCTTGAAGGACTTATTGACTTCGAGCAATTCTTGAGAATCCGAATGTAATAACTCGAAAGCATTAAAAAATTTATCTTGAGATGAAGTACATACATGGCTTTCATTGTCACTAACATCATAAGCAGCTTCGTGTCATGAGTGCGGAATTTATATGTTCTTTCTCATATTTTTCATCATCGCCACTTCAAGTGGCTATATAAGCTTCCTTTCTAGAAGTTGAGCGATGATAATTTTTCACAAAAATGTCCGGATTTGCTATAATTTCAATAATTATTGTCGAACTTTTTTGATTCATTCCAAGTTGCTAATTGATGTCTTTTCTCCTTCGGTTTAGGAGATTTTGATATTTATTGATGTTTTTTGTCATAAAATATCGATTCTTCTTCATCATCATCTACTGGAATTTCTTCTTCATGGTAGGACTTCTTATTAACTTTGGAAGCTATAAATTTCTCTTTATGCTTTGATTTTGCATTTTGATATTTTAGGATGATCTCTAATTTATTGACGAACCAACAAGGCGCTAAAGTCTAAAATATTTTGATCTTTTTATTCCATTATTGTCGTCACCTTTCCGTCCTATTCACGAGGTAATGATCGTAATATTTTCTTCACTTTTCATTACTCGATAATGGTTTAACAAAGCAAGCGCAAGTCCATTGGTAATGATTGAAAATCGATCGAGCATATTTGTTATGGACTCGCCATCCTTCATCATGAATAACTCGTAGTTATGGAGGCGTATTCTTATATTTGTCTCCTTGAATTGAGTTGTCCCCTCATGAGTGACCTCGAGCATTTTTCAGATTTTTTTGGTACTTTCGCACGAATAAATTTTATTGTATTTTTTTTGAGTTTAGAGCACAATATAACAATTATGTGGCTTTACAGTTGTAATGGTCACTTTTTCAATGCTCAACATTGAATTCTTCAAAGCTCTTGACTGAGCAATTAGATCTTCTAGGAATTTTTGTGTAACACCCCGAGATATTCGGAGTATATTACAGCGCCGTGGACCCCTACATAGGACCCACCAGGCTACAATAAGAAAACACCACTCGACTAACCATCTCGGTTAGCGAGGACACACATTCAAATAATATAACACATAAAAGTATGCCCGGAGCGATCGGCGAAATAAGCATCAACCAACAATGTAGCAACTTAAGGTAATACAAAACGGAGTTCGAAAAAGAAAACCTAAGTACTCGTGAGTACAATCTATAAGTTTATAAATGTGAAAAACAACCATATCGAAGTAAGCAAAAGAAATAAGAAGACTCGAATGCACATGTCAACGACCCTGGCCAACATCCTCGTACTGTCCCAGCACCCGCTCGTCCGGAAGAACATAACCTGAAATCCATAACAAGAATTTCCCCGAAACGGGTCCCCAAAGGGGTTAGCAATTACGCTAGTACAAGTACTCAAGGCAAACCAATCGCTTACACAGTTCATAGTACATGCACCAATATCAATTCAAAAACCAAAATCAGACATGTCTTTTTCCGGAAACAAACAGTCAAATAATCAATTTACCTAGGACCAGGACGCCACCATGAATCCCACCCGAGGCCTCTAAGGACCCTCCCGAGCTGGCCACTTTATAAAACAAATCACGCACAGGCATCGCCTAGGACCAGGACGCCACCATGAATCCCACCCGAGGCCTCTAAGGACCCTCCCGAGCTGGCTAGCGAAACAAACTCGTGAATTCAGAGCTGAGGCCCCGTCGGACGCTCCCAGGGTGAGCAAAGCACACACAATATACATTACCATTTCACGTTAAGCATAAAGGTTTCCAAAAATACTTGTCTTGAATAATAGACGACGCAATGTTCGGAAGGAAAGACGCCGACGAATGCTAGGGACCGACAATTACGAACCTAGCAATTCGAAGAACACAATCACCACCAATCCTAACGAATACGGAATTTGAATATACCCGAAAACCCGCCTACGATTCATGTATATTCGTAAAAAAACAACAACGAGGGCGGACCACAACCAAACCCTCTCGATCACAAAAATATCACGAAATATACCATGAATCCGTAGGAGAACCAACAATACCAACAATATTAATCATATTCATTATGAATTAATCTATCATACGGAACGAATCGGACGAAAACATGAAATTTACCTAAAAGAAGGTTTTAGGAGTTTACCTCGAATTAAAGACGAAGAACACGATTAGATGTTGATAAAATACTCCAAAAACTCGAGAAGATGATGGCTCGGAGTTGCTAAGCTTCAAATCGCCAGAAAACACCAAGGAAATCGCCCACGAGTCGGAGGAGGGGAGAAGGATGAAAAATGACCAAAATCGGTCAACTCGTGGGTTTATAAACCCAGGCCTCGTTACGTACGTTAGCCACCACATGCTAACGTACGTAAGTCAGACACGACGTAAGCCGTAAGGGCCTTACGTACGTAACCAAAAAGGCAGAAATGCTTGTACCGATTTACACTAGGATGTTACGTACGTAACCAAAAGGGTGTTACATACGTAACATTCCTTTCTGGGGAGTACAGGCCAGAAATAGATAAGGAAGGTACCGAAAAAGAATCGAAATACAACGGTGAATAATTCACGATGGTACGAACGTAAAGGACTCGAAACGACGAACTTAAGTGTTGAAGGAAAACATATTCCCAACTACTCAAAGGTTCAGAAAAACAACAACAAACGTAATTTTCCCAAAAGTTTGGGAAATTTACGAAACGGCCCAAAACATCTGAAATGTACGATACATGGTCGAAACACCAAATAAAAGTTCACAACACGCATAATCACATGAGATGGATCCTTGGCAACCCCGAAACGGCGGTTCCGAACGACGATTTACGAGAATACCCGAAATAGCGATGAAAACAACATGAAACACCAAATCGAGTAAAACGAGTCCGAAACAAGCTCGAACGACAAAAAGTCCAATATTAAATATCCTCAAGATGTCAATACGGTTACAAGCGAGTTGCAAAAAAAATGAAAATACACCAAAATAAGAATATTAAGAGGAAGGAAAATGCGGATATTACATTCTACCCCTCTAAAAACAAGTTTCGTCCCGAAACTTAAGAAATAAACAACTCGGGGTACTTAGCACGCATGCTATCCTCGGTTTCCCAAGTTGCCTCCTCGACGCCATGTCTCGACCATTGCACTTTGACCAAAGGAATGGTCTTATGCCTCAGTCGCTTCTCACGATGCTCCAAAATCTTCAAGGGACGCTCCTCGAAGGTAATGTCCTCGGCAATATCGATCTCGCCAAAGTCGATGATATGACTAGGATCCGGAACATATTTCCTCACCTGCGAAACATGGAAAACGCTATGAACGTGACTCAAGGCCGGAGGTAGCGCCAAACGGTATGCCAACTCACCGACTCGCTCGAGAATCTCAAAGGGTCCAATAAATCTCGGACTCAACTTTCCCTTCTTCCCGAAGCGAAAAACTCCCTTCGTCGGCGACACCTTTAGCAAAACGTGGTCCCCCACCTCGAATTCCAAAGGTCGACGACGGACGTCGGCATATGACTTCTGTCGACTCTGAGCGGTCAACATCCGTTCTCGAATCAAATCCACCTTCCGCCTTGTCTCTAGGACAATATCCGGTTCGGTCCCGACCAAATCGGACGCTTCGTTCCAACAAATCGGCGATCGACAACCCCGCCCATAAATCGCCTCATACGGTGCCATCCGAATCGACGCGTGCCAACTATTGTTGTACGTGAATTCAATCAATGGCAAATGCTCCTCCCAGTCGCTACTCCAGTCGAGAGCACAAGCACGCAACATATCCTCAAACGTCTGGATAGTGCGTTCCGACTGTCCATCTGACTGAGGATGAAAAGAGGTACTCAAACGCAACCGAGTACCCAATGCCTTATGCACCGCTTGCCAGAAATGCGATACAAAACGGCCATCACGATCCGAAACAATAGACTTCGGAGTACCGTGAAGCCTCACAATCTGTGCAATAAACACACGAGCCAACTTCTCCGGGCCCCAAGTATCCTTGATGCCCATAAAATGTGCCGACTTGGTCAGGCGATCAACAATCACCCAAACCATATTCATGCCCGATCTCGATCTCGGAAAACTCGTAATAAAGTCCATAGATATGTCTTCCCATTTCCATTCCGGAACGGGAAGTGACTGCAATAACCCGGCTGGTCGCTGATGCTCGATTTTGACCTGCTGGCAAGTCAAACATCTCGCTACAAACCGTGAGACCTCCTCCTTCATATTATTCCACCAGAAATTCTTCCTCAGGTCCTTGTACATCTTACTCGAACCAGGATGAATGGAGTAAGGCGTAGCATGGGCCTCACGTAAAATACTCTGTCTCAAATCCAAGTTGTTCGGTACACACAGCCGACTCTGGAATCTCAACACACCATCTTCATGAATCACAAACCCAGGAGACTTTCCCTTAAGAACATTCTCTCGGATTTGCCCAATCATCGGATCCTCCAGCTGTTTCAGTTTAATTTCGTCGATCAGAGACGACGAAATCTCTAAAGCACAAAATCGCCCGACAGTTCCCGGCAACAGAACCTCAACATCTAATTCGGTCAAAACTCTCCGAAGCTCAGACTGAGACGTAAGGATCTCAAGCGTTCGCAACGCAACCGGTTTCCGACTCAAGGCGTCGGCCACGACGTTCGCCTTGCCCGGATGATAAAGGATTTCGATGTCATAATCCTTAATCAACTCTAACCACCTCCTCTGCCTCATATTCAACTACCGCTGAGTAAATATGTATTTCAGACTTTTATGATCGGTAAAAATCTGACATGCAGAGCCGAAAAGATAGTGACGCCAAATCTTGAACGCAAAAACAACTGACGCTAACTCCAAATCGTGAGTAGGGTAGTTAAGCTTATACGGCCTCAACTGTCTCGACGCATATGAAATGGTCTTGCCGTGCTGCATCAATACACACCCAAGACCCTGACCCGAAGCATCACTGTAAACAGCAAAACCCTCGTTGCCACACGACAATGCTAAAATCGGGGCTGAAGTCAAACGCCTCTTCAGCTCCTTGAAACTCGACTGTCTCTCGTTATTCCAGACGAACTTCTCATACTTCTGGAGCAACTGCGTAAGCGTCCGAGCCAGTTTCGAGAAACCTTCGACGAACCTACGGTAGTAGCCGGCCAGACCCAAGAAACTACGGATCTCCTTCACATTCTTGGGCGGCGCACAATCCAACACTGCCTCAATCTTTTGCGGATCCACTCGGACTCCCTCGGCTGAAATCACGTGACCCAAAAACATCACTTCCTTCAGCCAGAACTCACATTTCGAGAACTTCACATAGAGTTGCTCGATCCTCAAAATGTCTAACACTATCCGCAAATGATGGGCATGCTCTTCCTCATTCCTCGAATAGATAAGAATATCGTCAATGAAGACGACTACACACTTATCCAAATACTCAATAAAGACTTTGTTCATCAACTGCATGAATACCGCCGGCGCATTAGTTAAGCCGAAAGGCATAACTACGAACTCATAATGTCCGTATCTCGTCCGAAAAGCCATTTTCGGCACATCGGACTCCCTCACCCGGAGCTGATAGTACCCCGATCTCAAATCAATCTTCGAGAATACCACGGACCCGTGCAACTGATCGAACAAGTCGTCAATCCTCGGTAAAGGATACCTGTTCTTGATGGTCACCTTGTTTAGTTCGTGATAGTCGATACACAAACGCAGTGAACCATCTTTCTTCCGAACAAACAAAACCGGTGCGCCCCAAGGCGAAGCGCTCAGTCGAATATAACCCGACTCAAGAAGCTCACTCAACTGCTTCTTCAACTCAGCCATCTCTGAAGGTGCCATACGATACGACGCCTTCGAAATCGGAGCCGCGCCCGGCTCTAAATCTATAGCAAACTCAACCTCACGATCCGGTGGCAATCCCGGTAACTCGTCAGGAAATACATCAGGAAACTCACTAACGACTGGAATCGACGAAAGCTCGACTCCACCATCCTCTGCCTTCAAGGTGTAGCACCAATAACCAGTACACCCCTTTCGTAGGAGTCTCATCGCCTTCAAGGCGTTAATAACAAACTTCTGGTTTCTCTTTCACCCCGCGAAAGAGTGTTCAGTGCCGTCCTCGGCTAGCATGGTAATGATCCTCGTGCGGTAGTTCATGATTGCACCATGCCGCTCGAGCCAATCATCCCCGAGAATCAAATCCTCACCCTCAATACTCACAACAATAAGATTAGAGAGCCAAGCCCTCTCACAAATAAACACAGGACAGTCCCGGACCTCTCGATCACCGACGATTCTATCACCGCTAGGAAGTTTAACGATGAAAGGATCGCAGGGTGATAAGCAGTCAAGACTCAAATGGCGCACACACTTCAGAGAAACGAATGAATGCGTAACACCCGAATCAAAAAGCACACTGACAGGATGTGAATGGATATGAACGGTACCTGTCGCCACAGTGGCCGCTGGATCATCGGCCCTTCTCATCTCATAGATACGTGGAGGGGCGGAGCCAATACTGGAAGCTCCCCCTCTAGCGGGCTGACCCCGATCTCTCCCTCGACTGGAACCTGGCGGAGGCTGCGGAGCAAATGAGCCCTGATTCACACTCGGCTCCATAGGTGCTGGAAAAGAAGTCTGAGCACCAAGAAGCCGCCTTGCCCGCTCACAAAAGGAAGCTTTGTGGCCCGACTGACCACAAGTATGACAAATCAGAGGCGGACGAAGACACTCCCGGTTCCGATGGCCCGGCTCGCCACAGTTAAAGCATTTGATATCCCGAACGGAGGCACTGGCAGTACCCCGATAGCCCCCAGAGAAACGAGCCGAACTACCTCCAGGAATATTCGCAGACTGAGACTTCTGCTGGCCTCCACCCCTGTGACCCGAGAAATTCCCGGTGGATTTTTGTTTCTTACTCTCCCGAACCACCGCACTGGCTGTTACCGACATATCATAGGCAAGAGCTCGACTCTGATAATCCTTCAAAGTAGTGCAGACGAGCCCAGCGAATTGACAGCTTCATCCGCCTGGAAAAATGGAAAATTTTGTCGCTCTCTTCGACAACTTGGGTCTTCACATAGCCCAACTCCTTGTTAAATAGGCAATAGCTTGGGATACGGGAATATCCCAAGGTTGAGCATCGTAGAAAGTATGGACTCGGGCCTGTCTAACTGGCCACGGACAATATTCAGTCTCCATCAACTCCTGAAATTCGGCCCACGAAGCAACACGATCTTTGGGCCCAACGGCCTCCCACCAATCCATAGCATCCCCAGTGAGAAAGTACTGGGCAATAGGGACCTTACGGTCCTCGGGACAGTTGGTGGCAACGAAGACTTTAGATATCTTCTTGATCCACCCCTCCCAGCCGATCGGGTCTGATGCTCCCAAAAACTGAGGAGGATGCATCTTGATGACATCTTGGAGCCAACGGCCTGCTCCGCCCCGATTAGCATGGGCCGGATCCGGGTTCTGAACCACCTGAGCTATTGCCGCCATCTGGTTAACCATTTGCTGCATAACGGCCGCAATACCAAGATCGGCGTGCTCCTGAGAAGAAGCATGACTGTGACGGTCACCGGTACTGCCGACTCCTGAAGAATGCGACGTGGCCGCCCCATCGGCTGCTCCACGTCCTCGGCCGCGTCCACGACCACGACCACGACCACGGTTTCCTTCGGCATCCATACTGGTGTTAAGAGATAACAGAAGTATATCGATGATGAGTAAGGGAGGAAAAGCAACTATGATTCAAGAAGTGGAAATACAATGCAAGAAACAGAAGGGCCGAATAAGAAAACCTACGAGCACTGGAAGTACCGAGATGCTGGCAGCGGTGTGACAATGTGCAAAACAAAACACGACTAGACCCAAATAACCAACAAGCCAAGGTATCCATAAACCATTTGCTCCGATACCATTTTCTGTAACACCCCGAGATATTCGGAGTATATTACAGCGCCGTGGACCCCTACATGGGACCCACCAGGCTACAATAAGAAAACACCACTCGACTAACCATCTCGGTTAGCGAGGACACACATTCAAATAATATAACACATAAAAGTACGCCCGGAGCGATCGGCAAAATAAGCATCAAACAACAATGTAGCAACATAAGGTAATACAAAACGGAGTTCGAAAAAGAAAACCTAAGTACTCGCGAGTACAATCTATAAGTTTATAAATGTGGGAACAACCATATCGAAGTAAGCAAAAGAAATAAGAAGACTCGAATGCACATGTCAACGACCCTGGACAACATCCTCGTACTGTCCCAGCACCCGCTCGTCCGGAAGAACATAACCTGAAATCCATAACAAGAATTTCCCCAAAACGGGTCCCCAAAGGGGTTAGCAATTACGCTAGTACAAGTACTCAAGGCAAACCAATCGCTTACACATTTCATAGTACATGCACCAATATCAATTCAAAAACCAAAACCAGACATGTCTTTTTTCCGGAAACAAACAGTCAAATAATCAATTTGCCTAGGACCAGGACGCCACCATGAATCCCACCCGAGGCCTCTAAGGACCCTCCCGATCTGGCCACTTTATAAAACAAATCACGCACAGGCATCGCCTAGGACCAGGACGCCACCATGAATCCCACCCGAGGCCTCTAAGGACCCTCCCGAGCTGACTAGCGAAACAAACTCGTGAATCTAGAGTGAAGTCATAGATTCCCCCGAGGCCCCGTCGGACCCTCCCAGGGTGAGCAAAGCACACACAATATACATTACCATTTCACGTTAAGCATAAAGGTTTCCAAAAATACTTGCCTTGAATAATAGACGACGCAACATTCAGAAGGAAAGACGCCGACGAATGCTAGGGACCGACAATTACGAACCTAGCAATTCGAAGAACACAATCACCACCAATCCTAACGAATACGGAATTTGAATAAACCCGAAAACCCGCCTACGATTCATGTATATTCGTATAAAAACAACAACGAGGGCGGACCACAACCAAACCCTTACGATCACAAAAATATCACGAAATATACCATGAATCCGTAGGAGAACCAACAATACCAACAAGATTAATCATATTCATTATGAATTAATCTATCATACGGAACGAATCAGACGAAAACATAAAAACCCCCAAATTTACCTAAAAGAACGTTTTATGAGTTTACCTCGAATTAAAGACGAAGAACACGATTAGATGTTGATAAAATACTCCAAAAACTCGAAGAAGATGATGGCTCGGAGTTGCTAAGCTTCAAATCGCCGGAAAACACCAAGGAAATCGCCCACGAGTCGGAGGAGGGGAGAAGGATGAAAAAGGACCGAAATCGGTCAACTCCTGGGTTTATAAACCCAGGCCTCGTTACGTACGTTAGCCACCACATGCTAACGTACGTAAGTTATATTACGTACGTAAGCCGTAAGGGCCTTACGTACGTAACCAAAAAAGGCAGAAATGCCTGTACTGATTTACACTAGGACGTTACGTACGTAACCAAAAGGGTGTTACGTACGTAACATTCCTTTCTGGGGAGTACAGGCCAGAAATAGATAAGGAAGGTACCGAAAAAGAATCGAAATACAACGGTGAACAATTCACGATGGTACGAACGTAAAGGACTTGAAACGACGAACTTAAGTGTTGAAGGAAAACATATTCCCGACTACTCAAAGGTTCAGAAAAACAACAACAAACGTAATTTTCCCAAAAGTTTGGGAAATTTACGAAATGGCCCAAAACATCCGAAATGTACGATACATGGTCGAAACACCAAAAAAAAGTTCACAACACGCATAATCACATGAGATGGATCCTTGGCAACCCCGAAACGGCGGTTCCGAATGACGATTTACGAGAATACCCGAAATAGCGATGAAAACAATATGAAACACCAAATCGAGTAAAACGAGTCTGAAACAAGCTCGAACGACAAAAAGTCCAATATTAAATATCCTCAAGATGTCAATACGATTACAAGCGAGTTGCAAAAAAAACGAAAATACACCAAAATAAGAATATTAAGAGGAAGGAAAATGCGGATATTACATTTTGGACCAAGACAAATGATCTTCCAAATTTCAACATCATAAGCTCGAATAAAGACTGACTTATTTTTCTTCCACGTCATGAAATTTGTTTCATCGAAAAATAATGGTCGGTTTAAGGCAATACCATCTACCGGAACTAAAGTAAATGTCATCGGACCTTTTTTCCTCAGTTGTCAAACTGACTACTATTAGAGACCCGCTTTTATACAAATTGCTGGGTTGATACCACAACTAGAAAGGAGGTTGAATAGTGCGGTGAAGAATAATGAACTCTTTTCATGCAGAAGTGATAAATAAATACGAAATATAAATAACACAAGAGATTTATATAGGTTCGGCGCTAACTGGCTTACGTCCTCTCTACTTTGTTATCTTTTTCAATAGGCTTAAGATAAACCTTTTCGCCTTGTCTACGACCGATTCGAGGTAAACCGTACAGTTCTTGTCTTCTATTGGTACAAGATAAACCGTTACAAATCTTGTCTTCTATTCAGTCCAAGGTAAACTATTTTTCTTTTCTATTGGACAAGAAAAATAACATTTGTACTAGAAAAAAACTCATCTATTTAAATTATAATTCTAAGAATGCCGGATCTACGAGCCTAATAGACCACTCAACTCTTTTCAATTGAGCTCGATTATAAAAACTTTAACGCATATGAATATCCAGATGAATATTGAAAATACTTGAAGTTGTATTTAACAATACCATATGAAGTGGTATTTATATATTTGGAACCCTAGATGACTGTTATTTGTCTGATGCTTCTTAGCGTACACTAAACCTCTGCTTTAGCGTATGGTAGGCCATTTGCATACATTAACTGGTTACATACGTTAGCTTTTTTCAGTGTAGTCTAGTAGCTACGTCTTTTGCATTGTGTATGCTGACTTCATTGTTCGCCGATGTTAATGATAATGTCTATATGTCCGGTGTATCAGTTGACCTTCTAGAAACAATCTAACGGGCTGATTTTGAATTCTAACTTCAAAGTGCATTGCGTACGTTATTCTCTGTAGGTTAGGTAAATTAACATCACCCTTTACATACGTTACTTTCTCCATTGCTTACGTGAACATGTCTGATGCATTTCTTCTGGTTCGACCATAACTTTTGTATTGTGGCTGTAATACTCTTCTAGTAGTGGTCATTAGCTACTCATTCGTTGGTGATACATGTTGTGTATGTTAAAATGTGTCCGTTGGAATAATCATTCCACTAACTTTTGTTTTTCTGATTTTCTTACTTCTTTTAATTTTCTTCTTTTTTTGCTTTTCTTTTGCTTTTGCTTTCCATCTTTAATTTACTCTCCGATTTTTGAGTCTCCGATTTTTATTGTCTAATTGCTATTTACTTGGTCATTAGATACATCGTCAAAATACCTTAATATATTTATTATGGAATAAAATATTCCAACATCTTTCACACAGATTGATATGGTCGGCTTCACAGCTTTGCAGTTCACACAGATGGCTTGCGTTGGTCTAGAACTTCGTCTTCTTCTCACATAGACCGAAAGTTTGGTTCGTCTAAGTAACTTCTTCCCACAAAAGTCTGAAGGATGCTTGTTTCGTTGATCCACACTGGGTTAACTCTCGACTGTAGGTAGGGTAGAATGATTCTTCGAATAGCAGGTGTAGGTTATAAAAAGCTTCGTTGTATTATGTTGTTCGCAAGTTAAGGATTTATCTTTTCTTTGCTATATGAATTGTGTTGTAGGCTTGCAAGGAGAGTTGGTACGTTAAGTTCGTAAGTATATGTAATTTGACAAGTGTTTCTTCAAATTTGCTTCATCGACTATTTGTACTTCTTGGAACTCTGTCCGTCATTAATGTAGATGTAGTCTGGTGGGTGAGATGTGGACTGCTGGGATAGGCGGGTGTTGAAATTTGCATTAGAGTAATTCGTCTTGTCTAGTATTAAATGCTCTCGATATTGTTGTGGTCATCATTAATACTTTGGACATTTCAGTCATCGACTGCATTAAATGTTGTCTCCATCAGTATTAACTATTCTCAAAACGGTGAATACTTTATGAGTATTTTATTCCTTTACTGACAATATTTTAATGTTCCAAGTCGTATAATGTCGGAAGTATTTACTTTTCATAAGTCCTCACAGTAACAAAAGTCTTAATGATGTAGACTGAACGAGCAAATGTTGTAGCTTCTTTCCTGTTGGATGCCGATGTAGGATGCCGTTGTAGGATAATTATTGTGGTTTTCCGCACTTATCAAAATCTGCCGGGAATACTCAAAAAAATGGTTTAGAGAAAAAATAAGGGTAAACCATACTTTTAGCTCACTACTATGGCAAATCAAACTACCCACTCTACTAAAAACTCACGAATTTGTCCAATCTACTTGTCGCCGTTTACCAAATCGGTCCCTGAAATGATTTTCTGTCCAAATTCGATGAACTGATTTTGACTCAGCGGCCACTGCTCCACACATGTCACATTTTCGCTCACATTTGTCTAAATAGCAATGTTGTAAAATTTACAAAACTACCAACGAATTCTAAAAAGGACGATTTTTCAGATTTTATTTTCTATTTTATTTAATAATTACACAAATTAAAGATATATATATATATAATCTGAAAAAGAAAATAATAAAGAAATAAAAATTTGAAAAAGCAAGAATATACAAAATAGTCACATAAACTAAATTGCTAAAAAATTACTTTCATTTTAATTTCGCATTGAATGGCTCTTTTTGGAAATTTTTAGATTTCTTTTTTAATACTCGGGTGAACTGTTCAGAAAAATTTCTTGCTTTTCAGATTTTTTTTGCGATTATATATATATATATATACTAATGCAGAATACATCTGTTCTGAAGTAGCCTTCTCACGCTTCTACCGTACACGCCTTTGCCGGTCATGCCATCATCTTCTCACGTCAAATGACACATAATCAATTACTGGCCTAATCATCATTGCATTAATTACATTATAATTATATCTCAAATAACTCCTACCTATCTTATTAATTTTTACGAATTAAGGAATATGAATTATGAATAAATAAGAATTGATTATATTTACAAAAATATTTCATTTTTTCATTAATTAAAAATATAAATCCCAAACAAAGAGAAATTTAATATAGTAATGTGCACTATATATTAAAAACATAAACCTAAAATCTTGCGGAAATATTATATATTCCACTAATTAATTAGTTTATATTAGTTAGTCACATTAATTAGGTATATTAATAAAAAAATATCAACTGAAATGAAAGATGCTTGGGAGTATTGCAAAAAGAAGTGTTGAATACATATAATTTAAAAGGTACTTGAAGTCCTAATCAATTAAATAAATCGAAATAATCTTATTAAAAATATTATTGAAAATGTAGAAACAATGGTTTTAATTATTATTTATAAATAAATCAAAGAAACTATGGAATAAATCAATTAGTCTATTTTAGTTTTAAATCTTATTTAATTAATATAAACTAACAAAATAAATGAAAAAACTTATATTTAATAAATTATATAATTACTGATTTTAAGAATTTTTAAAGAGATATTTCAAAATATATAAGAAATTAAATTTAATAATATACTAATTCCTAGATCTTTGTTCAAAGAGAATTTCAGAAAATAAAAATTGATCGTTTTAAGTGATTTTTATTTTTTTTGTTTTAAATTTATTTACTTTTAAAATCAAATATATAATTTTGAAAGTTTTGGATTTTGCTTTTGTATTTTAAGTTATATCCAAATAATTTATGTAACTTTTTTCAAACATAAGGATTAAATTATCTCTTTTTTGGCCATATATTGAAACCGTTAAATACTTAACGATTTGGATCATTTTGGCAAAAAAAAGGACAAAAAAAAACGTGGAACTAAAAATTTCATTTAACACAATCAGATATGAATTGAGGTTTTTTCTAATACGAATTTCCGAAATTATTAAAAGTGCCCAACTATTTATGTGTTCTAGAACACATAAATTAAGTTAAATGTTTGAAAATAATATCATATAAAAATGATATAAAATTTCAAGTGAACCAAATGTCACTTAGTTTTTTTGTATTACAAGTTTCACAAATTACTAAAATACTCTAATTATTTTTCTCTTCTTTTGAATGTAAAATTTCTTGAATTTAGTACTCTTAATTATGAAGTTCATGCGAAAAGTACTATAACTTTTCCTACCATCTTATATTACAAACAAAATTGGGCATTTTTTTACTTTTAAAAAATGGGGGAAATTTTAGAGGAAATAGACTCCTTTAGCCACTTTGCCATAGTCAATGACAATATTTGTCAATGGACTTAGTTTGTACAAATTCTAGCAAAAAATGACATGGTTTGACCAATATACCCTTACTTTTCAATAAAACTAACCCACTTTATATCTCTCCTTATCTTTTCTGAGTTTCTGGGTTACGACGTATGTATTTCGTACCGTCTCGTTACCATGTGTTGTTTACCTTTTGTGTTATTGTATCCTAACTTCGTATCTTATTTACCATGTCGGAATATTGCACACGAGGTACCAGTAAGCGGATACGATATTTGTTTTTCGTTACATTACCCGATTAATAATTGATCATTTATTATTTGTTTTTCGTTACGTTCGTTACCAATATAGTAACATGTTAAGTTTAAATGGTACACTCGGTAAGAAGTTACAATTTCTTACCAATATACCAGAGTGTAAACAATGACACCCTTACAAATTCGTAGCTGGAAATAGTTACGGTTACACTAATACGAAGTCATTAATTCGTAACTTCGTACTAGTTACACTTGGTAAGAAGTTACAATTTCTTACCAATATACCAGAGTGTAAACAGTGACACCCTTACTAATTCGTAGCTGGAAATAGTTACGGTTACACTAATACGAAGTCATTAATTCGTAACTTCGTACTAGTTACACTTGGTAAGAAGTTACAATTTCTTACCAATATACCAGAGTGTAAACAGTGACACCCTTACTAATTCGTAGCTGGAAATAGTTACGGTTACACTAATACGAAGTCATTAATTGATAACTTCGTACTAGTTACACTTGGTAAGAAGTTACAATTTCTTACCAGTCGTATCAGTTACGAATTCGTAACATGTATACCAAATCTCCAATACGAAAATTTCAAATCGGCACAAATGTGTTATGAAATTCGAATTTCGTAACTTCATACTGATACGAAATGATAAAATCTTAACAGAAAATCAAGGCATAGTGATACGAAATGACAATATTGTAACATGGTAACCCAAGATTTAAATGAATAAATCGTACCAACAAGAATTCGTAACCACGTATGCAAACTTGCCAAAAACTAGATCTAAAACACCAATACATACAAATCGATCTGAATCACTCCAAATATACCACGAATCACCAGAAATCATATGAAAACTTGTAAATCATCAAAAACAAATACAAAAATAACATTATTTCAAGATAGATCTAGGATTTTTCTAGAGAGAGAAAGTTGGAGAAAGAGAAATAAAATCGAATGAGAGAGTAGGGAAGATTCGGAGCTGCTGGCGGTCGTAGGGAAGATTCAGAGTAGGGAAGATTCGAAAAGAACTGGAACTCCGGCGAAGTCGGCTCCGGAAATATCTAGGTTCCGGCGAGATATGAAGATGGTTGTGAGAGCCATGGTGGTCACCTGAGAACATGGACGACGACGGTGATGGGTGGCGCGGCCATTCGATGGGAAGGGAGGGCTTGAGAGAGAGGAGAGAGGAGAGAGAAGAGAGACGTGGGGTGGGTGGGGGGGAATGAGAGAGACGTGGGGGGAGAGAAAGAAAGACAGAGAGAGAAATAGAGAGACGTGGGGGGATGAGAGAGAGAGAGAGGCAGGGGGAGAAAGAAATAAGGGGGTGAGGGTAAATTGGTCCGAATTTGCTCTTTTTGGCTACAATTTGTACAAACTAAGTTGTATGACAAATATTACAATTTACTAAGCAATATGGCTAGATTATGTCTTCTCTCAAAATTCTAATTAGGCTATGATGTGGATGTAGTTTTCTTAGTTAACCCCGCGATTAATATATTTACAGTAAGTCATACAAGTAATTCACTTATATATGGACTACGATGATGCTTCTTTTTTGTTTTTTTGGCAAATTGGGAAGTACTTAATTTTAAGTTATAAGTCATAATCTCTTGACTTTGTAATTCCAAAATCTATTTTAAATTGAATATACGTATAGTTTCACTTCAACCAAACGAGATTTTTTGTAATACAAGTTTCAGAAATTAATAAAAGTACTTCAACTATTTTTCTATTTTTTAATGTAAAATGGGTAGACTTTAATACTCTTAAATATAAAGTTAAATGTTTGAAAAAATATCATATAAGCATAAATATCATTGAAGTACTTCAATCAAATCAATTGAGTTTTTTATTTTGTAATTTTTTAAAATTTTAAGGTCGTTTTTAATTAGGACAAAATTATGATGTATATTTTTTAACTTATCCAAGCTATTCTTATATTATAATTGTTAAATTTCTTAGTAATTTTAAGGCTAGGACTTGGATGTAGTTTTCTAAATTAACAGGTATATTTATAATAAGTCATACAGTAATTAATATATATATATATATATATACTACTATTATGTTTTTTTATTGCAATTTGAAAAGTGCTTAATTTTAAGCTATAAGTCAAAATCTCTTATGCATTTTCAAAAGCTTTTTTTATTTTAAATATTACTAGAATTATCCTTGCCATAATTATTTAGTATAATTGTACATATGAAGTTGTACCAAAGGACAATGCATATATTGGTTATTCAAGTATAAGCCCTTCTTCACTTGAGCATCATTGCAAACTCATAATTATGAGATTAATTGTTGGACAAACAATGTCATCTCATCATCTACAAAAAATTAAGGACTTATCCGAACGAATCCTCAAAATTGTAAATGGTGAGCTGGGTGAAAAAGTCAATAGAGAAACCTTGGTTGATATTCTTGATATTTACTAATCCTAATGCGAAGATCATATTCCAGCCATTGTTGAAAGCACTATCATTCACTTAAAAGTAACTTTCCATAAAGTAATTTTTTGAAGAAAGAGCAACCATGACGCCAACAAACGACGTTGTGGAGATAGTAAACGATTACATGATGTCTATACTTTCAAAAGACAAGCGGATATATCACGTTGTGGAGATAGTAAATGATTACGTGATGTCTATAATTTCAAAAGACAAACTTAAGTTTTGATAGTATATGCAAAATTTCTGCCCTCTAAAAGTCAAAATCAAGTATATCGAATGGATTTTTTTGGACAATATCAAGTGTTCTCGAATTCCAAATCACATCTTAAAATCGTAAATTAGAGTTTCAATTATGCTAATTCAAAATATGGATCAATAATCAGAATTATGCAATGTCACATCATTAATAATTATCCAAACCCGTAACCATAGTATTGAACAAAAAAATTCGGTGAATAATTCTGAGAGTAAAATATTTATTCCACAATTGATATTAAGCCCCTTAGATATCAGATTACAATTTAAATTTTAAATACGTAAGTTTCCACTAATTGTGAGCTTTGCCATGACTATATTTAAGAGTCAAGGTCAAAGACTTTCTCATATCAGTATGTATCTTGCAAATTCCGTATTCGGTCATGGTTAGTTTTATGTAGCCATATCAAGAGTGAAGATAAAAAAAAACAGAAATCTTTTTTGCAATGAGAATGATCAAACAGAACAAATAGTGTAGTTTATAAATAAGTATTTATAATGAACGATGTACATATTATATATTTACATAAAAGTTCTTTTTTGTGTTCCCGTGTAATTACACGGGTGTTATACTAGTGTATATATATAGGATCATATGAGAATGGTTTTTATGTTGTGAATTGAGAATAAATATGAATCATTGATCTGTGTGTGATGTACGATCCAAATTGGCTTATGCATGCAATATATGCATTCGTGCAACAAACTTGCAATGCATAAAAACTCTGCATTATATGCAGCAAAATATCGATGCACTAGAATATTACATTCTATGCATACGTTTTTGTGAGAATAAATATATGTCATCCATTTAATCAAGATCTATAGATTAAATTCATTCTTATTTATTAACTTAAGTATCATTCTCACCAGAACCCACCGCTATATATATATATATATATAGGGATTGACTATGGTGGAAACACCATTAATGGTGAAATCTAGAACCCAATTGCATTATTAAGTAATTTCATTGCATATTTGTTATTATTTGTTGCATCAAGCTGGTCGCTAGTATATGCAACAAATAATGCAATAAAAAAAATACATAAATGCATATAATTCTACTCATCTACAGCCGCTAGATCACTAATATCAATGGCCTACAAAAGTTTCTAGATTTCACAAGGTAAGTTTTCATATGATCTATTTCCTATATATATATATATATATGGTAGCGTTCTATGCGATCAATATTAGATGCGATCTTTCTGATACTAATTTATGCATGAGTTTTGTACTAATTATGCATGAAATATATGCATTTCGTGCATCAAAATTTCAATGCATTAAAATATGCAATATATTTGATGCATCGATATTTTGATGCATCGATATTTTGATGCATATATTGCATATTTTAATGCATTGAAATTTTGATGCACGAAATGCATATATTTCATGCATAATTAGTACAAAACTCATGCATAAATTAGTACTGTAAAGTACTGCGTCTAATATTGGTACTGCATAGAACGCGCCACTATATATATATATGTGTGTGTGTGTCTGTGTAATAATTAAATAAAAGAATATAAAAGGAAATTTTATAAAGTAGTCAGATTTTGTTTACATAGTGAATTTTATAAATAATGAAGCATAGGAAAATTTGTCATTTTATCTTAGATGGCAGTTTAAGTTTTTACAACATTGCTCCGTGGATATGCTGAGCGAAAACATGAAGTGGGCAGAGAAAGAGAGGTGGACATTGGCTCAAAAGCAGTTGATGGAAATTGGACGGAATCACTTTAGAGGCCGATTTGATAAACTGCAATAGGTAGAGGGGCTAAATTCATGTATTTTTAGTAGACGGGACAGTTTGACAAGTTGCCATAGTATGAGGCTAAAAGTATATTTTTTCCTTTCTAAAAAGTCAAAATTAAAGGCAATTTGGACGGAAAATCGCTTTGGGGGTTGATTCGATAAAAAGTGACAAGTAAATTTGTGTGGTTTTGAGTAGAGGGGACAGTCTGATAACTTGTCATAATAGGGGGCTAAAAGTATAATTTTCCCAAAAATAAAATACTATATTTATTTTCTTAAAAAGTAGATTCACAATTTACAGTTTAATTGCCAATAATTATTTTCTTGTAATCATTAAGTTGGTTCAAAATTGAGCCAACTCTCATTTTTAACATTACCAATTTCCAACAATCCATACATGAGAGGAAATGAATGCATGCCCGAACGCAGAGTCACATATCAAGTTCTCGTGAAGCACATTGCATCGTAAAAGTAATTTGTGGCTTTGAATCTTCTTTAATAAAGTATCAACGAATATACCAATGGCTCAGTGCATGTAATTCCTTGAACTAATTGGTGACATTGAGTCAACGATATCTACACAATAATGTTTCAACCCCTCATGTTCTCATAGTTATGCGGCTTGTGCCCGTTCTAGCCATGGGGATCATCTTAGTTTCATAAATGTTTCATTGAGGCGGCCCTTCCCCACACTTAGATAGGTGGTCTCCTTTGACAAGTACCATGCAATACTTCTCTATTTCAAGGACTAGAACCATTAAAAGTTCAAAAGACTTAACCCCGCCATAACCACATGACTTAGCACTTATACTACTCTATAAGAATGAATTTATGATAAGTGCTTCAATTCAATCTCAATAACTTTATTTTTCACGTTGAACCAGCTTTACAGGATCTCCAATATTCAAGGTTAGGTTACCACTATGATCGTTCTGTCAGGATGTGCATTTTAATGTCATTCCATCTAGCAGTTTATAAAATAGATCTTGATTCAAACCTTTGTAAGTGGATCCGCCAAATTTAACATTTGACCTCAGATAGTCAATAAAAATCATGCTATGTGAGATCAATTGTGTTACGATATTATGTCTCTGATGAATGTGTCGAGACTTACCATTATACATATTGCTATGTGCTCTTCGTAGCATCTTGGCTATCACATTAGATTATAAAGCTAGGCAAATACTTTTTTTTTCTAACATGGAATATATTCGAGAAAATTATGAAGTCATGCAGATTCTTCTTTAGCTTAATCTAGAGCTATAAATTCTAAATTCATGATGGGCCGGCCTATACATATTTGCTTGTTTGATTTCCAAGACAATGCTCCACCCACAATAGTAAATGCATACCCATTTGTAAAGCAAGAGTCTTTCGTGTCTGAAATACAACTAACATCAATGTGTCTTCCAACAATGTAAGATATTTATTATAAAATAGTCTATAATCCAGGGTGTATTTTAATAATCTTAAAATTCAAATCAATGCATTTCAATACTCTTTGCTCGAATTACTCATCAACTTACTCAAATTGTTCACAAGAAATGCTGAATTTGGCCTTATATATCATATAATGCGCATCATGCTTCCAGTTACTCTTGAATATTTGAAGCCGAGCGACGAAGTCACTTATAGTCTTACTTAAGTGAAAACTAATATCAATTGGTGTCTTACACGTGAGCTGTCTGAAGTGTTGAATTTTTCTTGAGCATTTTATCAATATAATGAGACTGTGACAAGGCAAGACCTTCTGTCGTTCTATTGATCTTAGTTCCAAGAGTCGTATCAGTTAAACCCAAATTCTTTAGGGTTTTGATCAAATCTAATTTAGCGGAAACATCAAAAGCTCATGACTACATACACATGTTATAAATGAATCAAATCTAGTCTAACAAGTATATATATCTACGGTCTATTTCTTCTTTTAATTATCTTTTGGGCATCTACTTTCTCCTTAGTTATTTTTAGCAGTTTGTCTTTTATTTATAATGGTTTATATAAATATTTTTAGAATTACAAATGCTTCATTTTTGTGTTTTCTTTCTGCTTGTACATTGAAGAGAAAAACAAGTTTAGGGGCTACGTAGAAATTGAGCTCGGGCCCCGACATGGCTAGGTAGGGCACCAAATACTCCCTCTGTCCCGGCCAAAGGTTGACAGAGGTGTATATTTGGTATATTTTAGGTAATGATTGATATAAGTAATGATGATTAAATGTGTGGTGGAGATTAAAAAGTAAAAGGTATTGATGATGAATGAGTGATGAAGATTAAAAAGTAAAAAGTGATTGTTTGATTTAATTGTAAAAAGTGATATATGTAAACTTACTAAAGTGACTACTTTTTGATAGAAATATAAACCTTTGGGCGGGACGAAAGGAGTATAAAAGAAAACAGACAACCGCCAATTTCTTACAAAATGGATCATACATTGTAAATAAACTAAAAACTGGAATATACAATATGCAAAAAGAAACTGATCAGACGAAGTTCAACTTATGCAAGTCAATGCTCTTCACTTTGTTAGCTATGAATTAAAACATAGAGAATTTCAATACAGTCTCCCATATTATTACAGCTTAATGCTTAATCATAGGAGGGGTATGTAGGATTATTTCCGAAATATAGACTTTCTCGGAGTCGACTGGACTCCGGGCCGCGGCACTCTATATTTGGCCGAGAACCTCAACCTCCTGTACTCCGGGCCGCGGCCCCTGCCCGCCGGGCCGCGGCCCCTTGCCGATGTGCTGAAAAATTTCGGCCGAAGCTGTACTCCGGGCCACGGCCCCTCGAAACTCCCTGGGCAGATATTTTGTAGTGTGCCGCGGCACACACCATCCGGGCCGCGGCACCCGAAGTCAACTCTGCGTTTTGGAGTTCTTTTTAGCAGCATTTGGGCTGCGTTTTTCATTATTCCAATCACCATCTTTGAGAGCACACAAGAGAGAACACAAGAGAGAAAAGAAAAGTGAGAAAATACTTGTTCGATTTCCCGGAGGTGTATCGATCGGATCGTCGTGATATTTTGACAAGGGCTTGGTAGCAATTGGGCAATTCTTTTCACCGAAATAGATCGAGGGTTTGAGTCCGGAAGTTCGGGTATATTTGTTAACTTTTTGTGTAAGCTATTTACAGTGTTTTTCTTTCTCGATCTTGTTGTTGTGTATTCCAAATACTTGAAGATCGTTTATTACCAAGTATTTGAAGATTGTTGTTGTATACCTCCAGTTTGTACTAGGGACGATTTTTTATTGTGTATTGGTGATAGTGGATTTAAGCGGCTTCGGTCCCGTGGGTTTTCCACGCTAAAAATTGTATCTCGTTGTTTATCGTTTTTTATATCATTTGTATTATTTATCGAGTTGTAATTGATTTACTCTACTCGTTGGTAACCTCGAAGTTACAATTGAAGATTGGGAAAGTTGTCAAACGAGTTTCCGCATTTCGTTGTGATGTATATTTTTCGGTTTTCCCAACAAAGTGGTATCGGAGCCACGAGATTTTTTTTCGTGGTTGTATTATCTCAATTGTAAGATGGAAGCCAACACGAGTAGAATGGTGAATTTGAATTGTTCTAACTACCATGTATGGAAGGGGAAGATGGAAGACCTTCTATATGTGAAGGATTATTATCTACCTGTCTTTAGCAAAGACAAACCGAAAGGCATGTCCGACACCGAGTGGACTATTTTGCATCGCCAAGTGTGTGGATATATTCGACAATATGTGGATGATAATGTGTTGAATTACATTAGTGGAGAAAAGGACGTTCGAGAATTCTGGCACAAGCTCGAGTAATTGTATGCTCAGAAGACGGGGAATAATAAGCTATTCCTCATTAAACAAATGATTAACTTAAAATATCCAGACGGGACTCCTCTGTCGGATCATTTGAATGCATTCCAAGGTATCATTAATCAACTTGCGGGAATGAGCATCAAATTCGAAGAGGAGGTTCAAGCTTTGTGGTTATTGGGCACATTGCCAGATACTTGGGAGATATTTCGTACGTTGTTGTCTAACTCTGCCCCTAACGGTGTCATTTCGATGGAACTTATTAAGGGGAACATGTTAAATGGGGAGGTCCGAAGAAAGTCACAGGGATCTTCGTCACAGTCGGATGTTCTTGTTACAGAAAGACGGGGGAGAGGTCAAAGTAGAGGTGCGAGTAATAGAGGGCCACAAAGAAGTAATTCTAGAGGGAAGTATGCTCACATTGAATGCTACCATTGTGGTAAGAAAGGGCATACGAAGAAATTTTTCCGATAATTAAAGAAGGAAAATCGCCAAGGCCGAGAGCACTCAAAAGAAGGAGAGCGGGAGTAATGAAAAAATCGAAGTAAATACTATTACCAAATAATTCTTTGTATGTTGCGATTATGATATGGTGAACCTTGCCAGAGATGATTCGAGTTGGGTGGTCGATAGTGGAACTACGTGTCATGTTACATCACATAGGTATTTCTATTCCTCTTATACTCCGGGTGACTATGGGATAGTCAAGATGGGTAACGATAGGTTATCCAAGATTGTTGGAGTAGGAGACGTACACTTGAGGTTCGACACCGGTGTGGAACTTATTTTATGGAATGTGAAACATGTTCCGGATATGAGGCTAAATGTGATATTCGTTGGCTTACTCGATGATGATGGCTATCATAGCGGTTTTGGCAAGGGAGTGTGGAAACTCACTCGAGGTTCCTTGATTGTTGATAGAGGAGAGAAGACAGGGAAACTGTACGTGACAAATCCAAAGGTCACGATTAATGCCGTGAACACAATTGACAATAATGGCATAACCGAGCTATGGCATAAGAGGCTCGGCCATATGAGCGAGAAAGGAATGGCGCTATTGTCAAAGAAATAGGTATTATCCGGGGTTCACAGTGTACATCTTAAAAGATGCTCTCACTGTCTAGCCGGGAAGCAAAGGAGAGTCACTTTTAAGAGTCATACTCCTTCATGGAAGAATATATTCTTGATCTTATTCATTCCGATGTTTGTGGTCCTATGAAGACTAGGACACTTGGTGGTTGCCTATATTTTGCCACATTCATCGACGATCATTCAAGGAAGGTGTGGCCATACACCTTAAAGACTAAAGATCAAGTGTTAGATGTTTTTAAACAGTTTCATGCCTCGGTGGAGAGAGAGAGACCGGGAAGAAGTTGAAGTGTATTCGGACGGATAATGGTGGAGAATACACTGGGCCTTTTGATGAGTATTGCCGAGAGCAAGGGATCCGACATCAAAAGACACCACCGAAGACTCCACAACTTAATGGCTTGGCAGAGAGGATAAATAGGACTTTGGTTGAGAGAGCTCGATGTTTGCTCTCACATGCCGGATTACCAAAGTCATTTTGGGGAGAAGCTTTGAACAAGGCGGTTCATGCGATTAATTTCACGACGTGTGTTCCTTTGAAATTTGATGTCCCGGACAAAGTGTGGAGCGGTAAAGATATTTCATATCACCACTTGCGGGTTTTTGGATGTAAAGCATTTGTACACATTCCGAAAGATGAGAGGTCGAAGCTTGATTCTAAGAAAAAGCCATGTATTTTTATTGGTTACGGGCTTGATGAGTTTGGGTATAGATTGTATGACCCGGTGACTAAGAAGCTTATTCGCTAGAGAGATGTTGTTTTTGTTGAAGATCAAATGATGAAGGTGTAACACCCCCAATCCGCTCAGGGATATTACACGCCGTAGAACCTTTCCTCAAGGATCTACCAGGCTGGTAACAACATATAACAACTCAACAATGCCTTTAAGGCTAAAATGACTCAGTAGACCGATTTGGTCTTTCAATAAAAATATACAACTCGATTACAATACTTGCCCACGCAGGGGTCGAATACAACACTCTCCCGTACAACGGGGAAAGAATACTGCAGCGGAAATAAAATACAACTAAACCAATATGACATCAAACAGGTCCTCGTGTGATTAGTATCGTTCATCTTTCATCATCCTTCATGCCTACCCTGTGCTATGCTCCAAAACCTGAATGCAATACAAACATCCACCCCCCGAATACTCGGGGGTTAGCAAAACTCCACTGTTTTGCTAGTGCAAGTACAAGTGCAAAAATACGAGTCATACAATTCACATTCCACGAATAACAATAACCAGGAATCCTCAAAGATCCAAACGAAACGAAAAGTACTTCCCGAGGCAAGAGTTTGAGAAAAATATTCCAGAACCGAAAGATCACAAATCAATGGAAATAATTTATAAAACAGTTTAGAATGCCATCGAGAGTTTTAATAGAAGAACAATTTAGGATTATCAAATCCCGCTTTTCAAAAACCAAAAGACGAAAGGGGGTCACCGCCCCAAAGGTTTACTTTCCATAAAATAACCTTTTCCAAACCGTTGGGATTTTAGCCCCAAATCCGTAAAATGACATTTACAAAACCGTTGGGATTTTAGCCCCAAATCTCATCAACTCACAGTACACGAGAACGACAAAAAGGTTCGTCTTCCAACATCAAAATCCACAATCAAATGATTTAACACAACAACAAAATACTCTAGTGCCATCCTAGCCAAGTAGGCCAAACGAACAACTTACCTCTTACACACTTAGTCGATGCATGCAATCATGAAAACCGTTCGAAAGCACTCATTTCTGGAAATGCCAATAATCCAAATCACATTATAAAATGCACCACAATTAACCGTGGATCCACAGCTTCGTGGACCCCTGCCGAGACCCCATCGGATCTAACCCACAGTGGTTAAAAGCAAGCTCGCGGTTCCACAGCTTCGTGGAGCCCTACCGAGACCCCGTCGGATCTAACCCGTAGTGAGCATACATACGCACACGTTACTCATGCAATACTAATATGCTAAGAATGTAAGTTCATTAAGAATACTTACTAGAGATGGCCACTTATCCGACACCATTATCAAACTCTTCAAAACACAATAACAAGATTAAACACGGAATACACGATTCCATAACTTTAAACAACAGGGATATCATCAAAGCCTTCAACGTTCAAAATAATCAAATCATAATCAATTCCCAAAACACGCCGTTCACAAAACACACACGCATTTTGAAAGAGAGCCTTTAACGAGGCCAAACCGAAATCTTTTGAAACTTCATTTCAACCAACCAAACAAACACACCAAGACGATCACCGATCATCATATCTACAAAATAAGAAATGTATGAGCAAGGTACTTGCCTCGAATAAGAACAACGCGGAGAATCGATCGAAGTAGGTTGACACGAACCGACTACGAACCCGCCGACTCCACCGATCGCCAACTCGCGATAATAAACTACGAAGGACAATAACAACAATGAAAATAATTCCATAACACGACTCAAAGCCGTTGAATTCAAAGAACGAATGACGAAAGTTCAAGTGTTTCCCCCAAAACGGCCAAGAACACGATTCGCCTCGACAAAACACGAAAACGGAATTCCAAGTTGAAATATGGATATACAATCCATAGAATGTGTTTAACAACATCATTTAACCCCAATCAATCCATGAAAAACGGATGGAAAACGAGATCGAGAACAAATCCCCCAAAAAGTCAATTCGAAGGAAATCAAGAAATATACTTCGATTCGACGAAGAACAATGGATTAAATGATGTTAAACACAAGAATACTACTAAGATTAATCATACCCATCATGAATTAATCAACAATACGGAACGAATCGGACAAAAACGCAAAAAAACCCCAAATTCAAGAAATTAGGATTCTAAGAAAGATTACCTTGATTCGTTGGATCAAAGGATGATATAGGATGATTGATTGATGTTATGAACTCAAGAACTTCGTGGATTTGTTGTTCAACAACATGGCTTCGTCACCTTCGAATCGCCAGCCGCGGACAGAAAAGGAAGGAAATGAAAAATGAATGAAAATGCGATTGCTCTGTCACATTTATACTGGGCCGGAACTAGCGTGCGCTAGCCCTTCCCGTACTAACGTGCGCTATCGGCCAGTATCCGCCGAGTACCCTCGGCCAGGGCCCGCACGACCCGGCACCACCGACCAATCATGCCGACCGTGACCTGTCCGCCCGACCCCCGCTAGCGTGCGCTACGGCCGGAAGCCTGCGCGCGCTAGCGGCTGTCGATAACCTGCGGACTAAACAGCTCGCCAGTGTAACGTCGCTAGTCGGCCGGCGTGCACTACCCTGCCGGTTAGCGTGCGCCATGACCAAGCAGTGGCGTGCGCTACTGCCGATCCTATCCGAGTCCGTAACCTCGAGAACCTCTGCCTGGACCGATGGCGTCAGACTGCGTTGCTCAACAAGACGCTACACCTGCCGAGCTAGCGCGTGCAGCCTCCCGACCGTAGCGTGCGCTACGCCGGTTCCTGCCGTGCCTGCTCGTCCAGTGCCCGCCATCGTCCGGCCAGAACCCGCAACCGTCCGGCCAGTCCCGCAACCGTTCGGCCAATGCCCGACCACCAGGGCTCGACGACTCGATTTCCGAAAACGTACGGAACGAACACGACGAAAAGTTCGTGGACAACATCAACGACCCGAAATGAAAACATAATGCAATAATTAATCATACGCGACCAAGAAAAGGGCCGAGACAACAAATACAGATACAGATACCCATAACTTTGGGTAAATTACAAAATAGCCCAAAACGCCCAAAAATCACGATACGTGATCGAATAACCAAACCGAAGTTCACAACACGTCTAACAAAGTTACACGGACTTACGGGAAACTCGAAACAACAGTTTCGAACGAGATTCGCAAGAATCGAACTCAAGTGCGGAAAAGTCGCTAAAAAGCACGGAACTCAACAAAACGACACCGAAACGAACTCGGATGTCAAAAAGTGTAGAATTAATCATTCTCAGAATGACGAAACGGTCATGAGCGAGTCGTCAAAACTGACTTCCGCTGAAAAAAATACGGGAAGAAGTTTACGGGTATTACACAATACCCTCCTTGAAAGAAGTTTCGTCCAGAAACTTAAAACAAGTAGGGAGAGGAAATATACCACCAGGAATATTTCAATGGGATGCACAAGAATGCGTAACTAACGCCCAACGGCGAAACGTTACAAACAATGCAAAGAAATATACGGTGTGCACACACGCTCCACGACGACCAACATAACGCCACCGGTAGGGACATAGTAAAACCCACAAGTGACAAGCGTCATCAAATAGATAATACAATCAAGTCGATTATCCGAACAATTACAAAACACAATGAACGAAAATCAATACGATTGACCAACCCAATGGTTCATCAATCAAAATGCGAGCCAAACGCTGAACAAATACAGAATTCCACCGCCCAAGGGTTGGAAGATCGAAAACGAGACTAATTTCCCGAACTTAAGGGAATTACGAAGGAGCCTGAATGTTCAACAATCACGAAACGAGAACAAAAACCGAACAAACAAACGATCGAGACAACAAAAATCGAACAATCATGTCCGAAACACGAAGGATAATAAAATTCAAACAACAACTCCTAGGATGATCTGGTGAGAACAACAAGACGTGCATTCCCATAAGATCCACAGGAAAGGGAATAGCGATTGAAAAGTCACAACGACAAACGAGTTATTCCGAAACAATACCACCCTCGTTCGATCAACAAAAGCAAGGGATAGGGAAAGTTCAGAAAATGTTAACGAGCATAAACGAGTCGACAGAGTCGAGAACACAGGAGTTCCAGATCCGATCCACTTCGAATAAAAGAACTAATAGAACCAAATGATGTCACTCCTGAACAAGGTTCACAAGAATCGAACCGAACTCGGAAAAGTCACAGCGATAACTAGATCGACCCAAAACAAGATTACAGCTCGTTCGAACGACAAAACCGAAATACAGAATAAGTTCAGAAAGTATCAACGAACACTAGCGAGTCGAAAGAATAGAGAAAGAGAAAATACAGAAGTCAAAATAGTACGGGTATTACCTTTCGACCTCGTCCACGAAATTCACAAAAACGGAAGCAAGGTAACAATACATTAAACAACCGACACATAACGGAATAATCACCGATGCACACGGTCATACCAAACCAATCTCTAACAGTTCGCACATGCGCGATAACGCAGAAATCACCACGAGGCGGCAACATTCGACACCAACATCCCACCTCTCACAGAGGGCTAACACAACAAATGCGTAGCAACGCCTCGACGTTCGTGCCACCAATTTGATCATACTCGGGAGCAAACATCATAACGACAACGCGAACATCATACATACATACCCAACCCTCAAACTGTAACAGCCCAAAAACAGTGGCTATTACAGTGCCGTGGACCCCTACTGGGACCCACCAGGCGATATCACAATATACATTTAAAATCTGACAACGTGGCACCATGCCACAACATTTATCAAAACCCCGTTGTGGAGCATGAGTTATTCATATCTTTAAATACGGGCAAACAAACACAGGATCCAAATTCGGTACAGACCATATGACGATGGGCAGTACCTAACAAATCTTAGTACATTCATCCGACACAAAATAAAAATGAAAGTCACAATAAAACATAACCGAACAACCAAAAGACTCGGGGCCCCCGAAATAGCATACATCAGAATCCTCCGTCACCATTGTGCTCCTCCTGTGCCTTGCCCTTTCCTCGCCCTGAAATACAAGTATTTCGCCCCAAACCACATGGTCAGTTATACATAATAGTAATTCTCATGACATTATACAATTCATATATACTGATCTCAAAGAAATCCACCGACTACTGAATATACCCCGAAGGCGTATAAACAATCAGTCCCAACTGTCGAACATAACCAAATATACGAACGACCATATACTATGGCTCAAGACGGACGTCACAGTACGCCCGATCCGGATATGTGTCCGTGCACATGTCCACCCCGTATACGGAATCCAGAATATACGTGGGACGATGTACCTAATTAGCCTCACGAACTACGTCTCGTGTGCACGATCTAAATGCGAAAAACCTCCACGCATGATCATCAAGTGCCCGGCTAAAAATCCTACACATAACCAATCGGCGCGCAGATATGACTCCAGAGATGTCACGATACAACATGACAACGAAACTCAACGAATTACACTTTTACTAAGGAATCGAACAACTCACCGAAGTGTCAACAAAGCTCAACAATATCAAGGGTCCAAAAGTAACGAACTCGGGAATACAATCCCACGATGAAAACGGGACATCATTAATAACAACCTCAAGTCACAAGACACAAGTTTATAGGTGTTTCATATACACGAAATGCATAATCATCATAAGAATCCACACATCATTATAACCAAGCAAGATAACTTGCCTCAATTCCGTGGATGAATAATCCTTCTTTGAATGGTCAAACGAACGGTATCCTCGTCTAACAATACTCACGTGAACAAGCACCTTGAATGAAATGTAATTCATTCAACAACACATTTGTACGATAATGGTATTATTACATAAATAATATTCGTAATTTTACTTGAATAAATCAATCATCCTATTGATCATTTTAATGTTCTTATTACAAATCATTGTATGTTTATCATGTTCGTTCACATATTCTAACCTTAATGTCAAATACTTGATGTCTAGTTCATCATCAATGTAATATCGTGAAAATATCTTTTCAAATCATCGACACTTCCAATTACGATATAGGTTTGTGTTTAATTACGTTCTTCATTATTTTACCAACGATTACATTCAAAACTTGATTTACTATATGAAACATAAGTTTAAGTTTTTAGTGAACTAAGAACATCATCTTAATTTACGTTTCTTAATACGCCCGGATTAATGAAATGGAATTCGGCTACTCATCTACCGCATTTGTATCATCATATTCAACACAATCCTCTTAGGAACATTATCAGCCTATTAATGTAGTGATTAACACCCTTTAATGAAATCGATAAATTCGAACATATGAAGATTACAACTTCCTTCTATCCACCTTCATTGATTTACTTTGAAGAATTTATTAAAAGCCTAGTTATATCATTGGATACTTGAAATTTTGGAAGTAACTTCAACCCATCTAGCGAAGATCATCTTCAAAGGATTAATATAATATTTCCAACAATTTTATTACAAAGGTTTTAGAGGCCAAAAATCATGGTTCCATACTACCTTCAAGGATCAATAGAATGTTCAAGACAAATTTAACATTTCTCACTTTTAATCATTAAGGATATCATCCCTAACATGTTCCTAGTGTTGAGACTATAACTAACTTCCAATTATCATGTTATACATCAGGTTCTAAGTATATCATTATCAACACAATCACATTATGAAGTTATTTACAACAAGAAGTAATACTAATACCTTCAATGTTAATCTTCACTTAGCTTGAGCATGATTCAATTAACTTATCATGTTTGCACTTGTTTAAACTAACATTATGTGAAGTATTTATCTACTAACATCATCATAATCATGGAATTGATAAGAGTTAAAGAAAGACCAACCTTAAAATGAAGAACAACACCAACACTTCAAGGGGTACACTTCAATCTCTAGCTTCTCCAAGTCACCAATCAAGTGTTGAGGCTCCAACACAAGTTAGAAAGGCTTCGAAACGAAGTTGGAAGGGAAAGGAATCGTTCCTCAGTCGGGAGGTTAAAAAGGGTCGAGTAGGAAGTGAATGGCAAGTCATACTTTTATAATCTGAACTTGACATTACGTACGTTAACGAACGTGGTTAACGTACGTTAAAGCCTTTACGTACGTAATCTTATGATCATTACGTACGTAACCAATTTCATCAAATTTCACTGCCTCAAAACACGCAATTCATTACGTACGTAACTATGTAGCTATTACGTACGTAATAGCCGTTGACTTGGCTGTCGCGATCGACTCCCGACCACCTACCCCTGCTCGGCCCCACCCGCCGATAGGCGGACTGGTGGAGGATCTTCCGCATTACGTACGTTAACGTATTGATGTTACGTACGTAAGGCGACATACATAGCGTACGTTATGAAGACAGGTTAACGTACGTTAAGTACTATAACAAGCATAAATGGAATTCTCCCAATATCACCCAACAACTAATATAGTATGAATGACCACGAATCCAACTTAACATAATTCGTCGATACTTGCTACAACATCACAGATATGGTGCGAAAACACTTAACTTAAATCATGAAATACAATATTAAAGGCGAGGGTATTACATACTCCCCCCCTTAAAAGGAGTTTCGTCCCCGAAACTAAGGGGTAAACAGTTCGGGGTATTTCTCTCGGATGCTATCTTCGGTCTCCCACGTAGCTTCCTCGACTCCATGTCTCGACCACTGAATTTTTAATAAGGGAATCGTCTTGTTCCTCAGATGTTTAATTCTTCTCTGCACAGGCCGTTCTTCATACGAATGGTCGTCGGCTATTTCGACCTCGTCGAATTGAATAACGTGACTTGGATCAGCAACATACTTCCTTAACTGAGATACATAGAATACGTTGTGAATCCGGCTCAAAGCTGGTGGTAATGCTAAACGATAGGCTAGGTCGCCTACTCGTTCCAGGATCTCAAACGGACCAATGTACCTTGGGCTCAATTTGCCTCTCTTCCCGAATCGGAAAACACCTCTAGTAGGAGATACTTTGACTAGTACATGGTCACCAACCTCAAACTCGAGTGGTCGTCGACGATTATCTGCATATGATTTCTGGCGGCTTTGGGCCGTTAATAGACGGCTCTTGATCGGGAAATCTTCTCGCGGCGCCAATAACATATCGGGTTCCGTACCAATAGATTCGGACAATTCGTCCCAAAGACAAAGGGGACCTACAACGAAGACCATACAATGCTTCATAAGGTGCCATCATGATCGGCGTGCCGGCTATTGTGTATGTGAATTCTACCAACGGCGGTTGGGCTTCGATCAGCTTCCAATCGAGCACATGCCCTCAACATATCCTCTAGAGTTTGAATTGTCCTCTCGGGTGGCCGTCGGTCTGAGGATGAAAAGCCGTCTTGAAGTTCAAATGTGTACCCATAGCACAATGAACCGCCTTCGGAAGTGCGACACGAACCGTCGTCCGTCCCGATCTGATACAATACTCTTAGGGGTGCCATGCGATCTCACAATCTCTTTGATGAATAATTGGGCCAATCTCTCAGGGCCCCAAGTATCCTTGATCTCCAAGAAGTGGGCTGATTTAGTCAATCGATCCACAACCACCCAAATCGTATTCATGCCTCGACGGCTCGTCGGCACACTAGTAATAAAGTCCATCGATATGTCTTCCCACTTCCACTTGGGAATCGGAGCGGTTTCATCATGCCGGTGATCGTTGATGCTCAATCTTGACTGGTGGCGAATCAAACATTTAAAGCGAATTCGGCAACCTCCCGTTTCATGTTACCCCACCAATAATACGGCTTCAAATCCTTATACATTTTGTTTGATCCCGGGTGTATGGAATACGGGGTAGCATGAGCCTCCTTCAGAATAGTATTCCTCAACTCTTCGTCTGCTGGTACACACACTCGATTTTTAAAGCGTAACAGTCCATCCTCGTGAACCACAAATCCAGGGGCCTTCCCCTGATCGATTTCTCCTCGAATTCTGGATAAGAATGGGTCCGTCATCTGTTTCGTCCTGATCATCTCATCAATGGATGGTGAAATCTCAAGCATGCACAGTTGTCTCTGAATGCGTTGTATCCAGACCTCAATCTCTGATCTCATGAACTCTAATTGCAACTCCCTTTGGGTGGTCAAACGAGCTAGTATCTGCTCCTGCACCGTCTTGCGGCTCAAGGCATCGGCAACCACGTTTGCCTTGCCTGGATGATAAAGGATCTAGATATCATAGTCTTTGATTAGCTCTAACCACCTCCTTTGTCTCATATTCAACTCCTTCTGGGTAAAAATATACTTCAGGCTCTTGTGGTCCGTAAAAATCTGGCAGGCAACTCCATACACATAGTGGCGCCAGATTTTTAAAGCAAACACTACGGCTGCTAACTCCAAGTCATGAGTCGGGTAGTTGACCTCGTAAGGGCCTTATGCGGACGCATAGGCGATCACTTTCCGTCCCGCATTAACACGCGGCCAAGACCACCTCGATGCATCACTATATACCACGAATCCTTCCGTTCCTCTAGGTAGTACTAAAGCAGTCTTGAAATTAATCGACCTTTGAGTTCATCAAAACTTTCGACATGCTTCCGACCACAAGTACTTCTTATCTTTTCTCAACAAATTAGTCATCGGTTGAGCAATTTTAGAAAATCCTTCCACGATAAATCGTAATAGCTGCTAGACCAGAAAACTACGAACTTCCTTCACGTTCTTGAGGGGTAGCTTGACCTCGGATAGCTTCCGTCTTACGTGGGTCTACTCTTACTCCCTCTGCTGATATCACATGACCCGGAAAAATAACTTAGGACATCCGAATTCACACTTAGAAAATTTTCCATAGAGTTGTTCTCGCCTTAATGCGTCGAGAACTGGCGGAGGTGACACTCATGCTCCTCATGATCACGAGTAGACCAAGATGTCGTCAATAAAAGCGACTACAAAGCGATCCAGATAATTAATAAAAACCCGATTCATCAATTCCATGAATCTGCAGTGCATTAGTCGGTCCGAATGGAATGACAACGAACTCATAATGACCATAGCGAGTGCGAAAAGTCGTCTTGGGACGTCAGACTCTCGAATCCGCAATTGGTGGTACCCGGACCTCAAGTCGATCTTGGAAAATACAGCGGCTCCTTGGAGCTGATCCAATAGATCATCGATGCGAGGTAAAGGATATTTGTTCTTAATTGTTACTTTGTTCAGCTCCCGGTAATCAATACACAAACGCAGCGATCCGTCCTTCTTCCGTACGAATAACACCGGCGCTCCCCAAGGGGATGCACTAGGCCGAACATATCCTTTCTAAGTTAATTATTCGAGTTGTCTTTTCAACTCCTGCATCTCAGTCGGGGCCATACGATATGGTGCTTTCGAAAGCGGGGACATCCCTGGCTCCAACTCAATGGTGAATTCTACCTCTCGTTGTGGGGGTATTCCTGGAAGCTCGTCTGGAAATACATCTGGATAATCTCGAACTCCTGGAATATCAATCAATTTGGTGGCGGTCAATTTGTCTTAGTCATGTAACACCAATAACCAATGCATCCCAGTTCGATAATCTCATAGCCTTCATAGCGATGACTCTCCTGAGAATGATTGGGATTATCACCCGAAAAATGCACTCGACGCCATCATCCATTGTGATGATCACCATTCGCTACGGACGCTAAGCACGGCATCGTGACGATCCATCCGATCGATACCCAAGATTACATCATCTTTAGGTAAATCAACCACAATCAAGTCGGACAACCACTCACGGTTGTTCATGCTAATCAGACGATTACGTACTTCACGACTCCCAATAATTCTTCTACCATCGGGTAGACCAATTACATAAGGTTCACAATCGGTAACACGATTCAAATGCAAACGACTCAAACAAGAACTAGACAAAAAGGAGTGTGAAGCACCGTATCAAAAAGAACACAAAGCGGTGAGAGTGGATCTCGAGAGTACTGCAATCATGCGGCCGGGATCATCGGCTTTCTTCATCTCGTAGACTCTGCATTTTGCAACCGAAGCGAGTGTACCAACTTGATTTCCACGGCCCATCCCTTTGTTCGCCCGTGTCGGTAAGAAGTGGATGGAGGAGCACGTTCTGAGCAGAAATCTGTCTTGGAGCAAGAGATGCTCTTGGAGCACGCTGAGTCCACCCGGCAATAGCGAGCACGATGGCCGTTCTTCCCGCAAGTGTGACAGTAACGGCCGGCCGGACACTTGGAGCTGATATGCCCTGGTCCCCACGGTTATAACACACGATAGGTGGTGATTGCGAGAGTGCGTTCTGCCGGTTTCGGTGCCATAGGTGGCCGCTCGGAAGGATTTGGTACAGGATGGGGTTTTGAATACCCCTTGGTTCTTGTCTCTTTGGAGTGCAGTTCTGGATCTCTTGTTGGAAAGCGAGTTGCTTCTTAGAAATCTCCTTCGCGGTAAGTTCATACTCCAAAGCCTTCTCAATAAACTCCGGTAAGGTAAATGCAGTGGTGATTGAGTAATTGCATCCTCATTCGGGGTTTAAGCCTCTTGAGGAAATATTTGATCTTATCGGCTTCGAACGGACAAGCGCGTAGCAAAAGGGAGAAGTGCTTGGAATTTTTCGGCAATCGCTAACACATCCTCGTCTTCCGATGGGTCGGGGTTTAGTAATTCGGACAGTTTGGCTTCACGGAGGGGTGCAGGATAGTAACGATCTAGCATAAGATTCTTGAATTCCTCCCAAGTACTCGCGCCTTCGGCAGGCCTCACAGAAAGCCACCAAGTATGGGCACTCTTACTAAGGTAGTAGGCTGCCACAACAACTCGATTTTCCTCTGGGCACTCCACCATCTCGAACAGTTTCTCGAAATGCTCTATCCAGTGTACAATGTCAGCAGGCTCAGATGAGCCTTCAAATGTCGGAGGTCGCTGATGTGATATGTCGCTAATAATCCGGCTCACGATCCCGCCAGGCACCAGAGGCGGAGGCTGTTGTCCCTGCTGTTGACCAGTAGTATTCCTCTGCATAGTTTCCATCAGCTGACCCATTTGGGTCATCTGGGCCATCATGCCCTGCATCACGGTGTAAGGATCGACACGTGCATTCTCTCCAGTGTGGTGTGATTGGTCCCTAGAAGGCGAATCACTGCCTGTGGAACTCTGTTCCACATTCGCGCGTCTGTTAGCTCGTGGTATCGGAATTCGGCCTCTTCTGCGGCCTCGTCCCCCTATGCCACGGCCTCTCAGGTTCCTTTCCATACTGAAAGAATCAAGTCACAAGTACAGTTCGATTTATCAATCATAATTCATGCTAAGTTAATAGCAACAGGGAATTTCCTATCCAACAAAGCAGTTGTAACGAATCACTGGCATTACAAGTGTTACACACTCAATATCATATCAACATTAAGTCGAAACAATTCCAATCACATAATTAATTTAGGTTCTCCTCAACCAGATAAATTTTGCCTCATGGTAGCAAGATGCCAAGATAAGTAAGGAGACCAATACATCGTCAATATCATGCCAGTAATCAAATTATGGTTCATGAGAACATACCGTATTCGACGGGTCAGGCGCTTGCACAAGTTACACGTGGCACGAAGGTTTCTTGATGCTATTTCGATTCTACAATGACTCAAAATAAAAACACACTCTCCGATACCATCTTCTGTAACAGCCCAAAAACAGTGGCTATTACAGTGCCGTGGACCCCTACTAGGACCCACCAGGCGATATCACAATATACATTTAAAATCTGACAACGTGGCACCATACCACAACATTTATCAAAACCCCGTTGTGGAGCATGAGTTATTCATATCTTTAAATACGGGCAAACAAACACAGGATCTAAATTCGGTACAGACCATATGACGATGGGCAGTACCTAACAAATCTTAGTACATTCATCCGACACAAAATAAAAATGAAAGTCACAATAAAACATAACCGAACAACCAAAAGACTCGGGCCCCCCGAAATAGCATACATCAAAATCCTCCGTCACCATTGTGCTCCTCCTGTGCCTTGCCCTTTCCTCGCCCTGAAATACAAGTATTTCGCCCCAAACCACATGGTCAGTTATACATAATAGTAATTCTCATGACATTATACAATTCATATATACTGATCTCAAAGAAATCCACCGACTACTGAATATACCCCGAAGGCGTATAAACAATCAGTCCCAACTGTCGAACATAACCAAATATACGAACGACCATATACTATGGCTCAAGACGGACGTCACAGTACGCCCGATCCGGATATGTGTCCGTGCACATGTCCACCCCGTATACGGAATCCAGAATATACGTGGGACGATGTACCTAATTAGCCTCACGAACTACGTCTCGTGTGCACGATCTAAATGCGGAAAACCTCCACGCATGATCATCAAGTGCCCGGCTAAAAATCCTACACATAACCAATCGGCGCGCAGATATGACTCCAGAGATGTCACGATACAACATGACAACGAAACTCAACGAATTACACTTTTACTAAGGAATCGAAGAACTCACCGAAGTGTCAACAAAGCTCAACAATATCAAGGGTCCAAAAGTAACGAACTCGGGAATACAATCCCACGAAGAAAACAGGACATCATTAAGAACAACCTCAAGTCACAAGACACAAGTTTATAGGTGTTTCATATACACGAAATGCATAATCATCATAAGAATCCACACATCATTATAACCGAGCAAGATAACTTGCCTCAATTCCGTGGATGAATAATCCTTCTTTGAATGGTCAAACGAACGGTATCCTCGTCTAACAATACTCACGTGAACAAGCACCTTGAATGAAATGTAATTCATTCAACAACACATTTGTACGATAATGGTATTATTACATAAATAATATTCGTAATTTTACTTGAATAAATCAATCATCCTATTGATCATTTTAATATTCTTATTACAAATCATTATATGTTTATCATGTTCGTTCACATATTCTAACCTTAATGTCAAATACTTGATGTCTAGTTTATCATCAATGTAATATCGTGAAAATATCTTTTCAAATCATCGACACTTCCAATTACGATATAGGTTTGTGTTTAATTACGTTCTTCATTATTTTACCAACGATTACATTCAAAACTTGATTTACTATATGAAACATAAGTTTAAGTTTTTAGTGAACTAAGAACATCATCTTAATTTACGTTTCTTAATACGCCCGGATTAATGAAATGGAATTCGGCTACTCATCTACCGCATTTGTATCATCATATTCAACACAATCCTCTTAGGAACATTATCAACCTATTAATATAGTGATTAACACCCTTTAATGAAATCGATAAATTCGAACATATGAAGATTACAACTTCCTTCTATCCACCTTCATTGATTTACTTTGAAGAATTTATTAAAAGCCTAGTTATATCATTGGATACTTGAAATTTTGGAAGTAACTTCAACCCATCTAGCGAAGATCATCTTCAAAGGATTAATATAATATTTCCAACAATTTTATTACAAAGGTTTTAGAGGCAAAAAATCATGGTTCCATACTACCTTCAAGGATCAATAGAATGTTCAAGACAAATTTAACATTTCTCACTTTTAATCATTAAGGATATCATCCCTAACATGTTCCTAGTGTTGAGACTATAATTAACTTCCAATTATCATGTTATACATCAGGTTCTAAGTATATCATTATCAACACAATCACATTATGAAGTTATTTACAACAAGAAGTAATACTAATACCTTCAATGTTAATCTTCACTTAGTTTGAGCATGATTCAATTAACTTATCATGTTTGCACTTGTTTAAACAAACATTATGTGAAGTATTTATCTACTAACATCATCATAATCATGGAATTGATATGAGTTAAAGAAAGACCAACCTTAAAATGAAGAACAACACCAACACTTCAAGGGGTACACTTCAATCTCTAGCTTCTCCAAGTCACCAATCAAGTGTTGAGGCTCCAACACAAGTTAGAAAGGCTTAGAAACGAAGTTGGAAGGGAAAGGAATCGTTCCTCAGTTGGGAGGTTGAAAAGGGTCGAGTAGGAAGTGAATGGCAAGTCATACTTTTATAATCTGAACTTGACATTACGTATGTTAACGAACGTGGTTAACGTACGTTAAAGCCTTTACGTACGTAATCTTATGATCATTACGTACGTAACCAATTTCATCAAATTTCACTGCCTCAAAACACGCAATTCGTTACGTACGTAACTATGTAGCTATTACGTACGTAATAGCCGTTGACTGGCATTTGTCGCGATCGACTCGACCACCTACCCTGCTCGGCCCCACCCGCGAAAGGCGCTATTTGGAGGATCTTCCGCATTACGTACGTTAACGTATTGATGTTACGTACATAAGGCGACATACATAGCATACGTTATGAAGACAGGTTAACGTACGTTAAGTACTATAACAAGCATAAATGGAATTCTCCAAATATCACCCAACAACTAATATGGTATGAATGACCACGAATCCAACTTAACATAATTCGTCGATACTTGCTACAACATCACAGATATGGTGCGAAAACACTTAACTTAAATCATGAAATACAATATTAAAGGCGAGGGTATTACACAAACGGGAATGGATAGGTTTTAAAAACGAAAATCTCATTTTGAAAATAATTTAGAAGAACACCGGTTGATCTTGAGTATCACCTTTCAAAAAAAAGTACAAACGTGAAATATCGTTATCGAGACTTTGGACAACCATTTCGCATTTGATAAAAATGAAGACACTTTCTCTTAGTGAAAAACTTTCAGAATATTCGACCCTCGGGTCTAAGTAGAAGTGTTTCTAAAACATTGAAAATATCTCAAAACATTTTGGTCCTCGAGGTAGAAGAATTTTGAAACATATTGTGGCACCTTGGATATACCACGAGAAAATAATTCATTTTAAAAGTACGTCTCAAAATTTATTTTCTAAGATACTCGAGGTTTTCAAAGATAATTCAATCGGCTAGAATGCCCAAAAATTTCAGGTAATTACACGGAACATTATAGCGCCGTGGGTCCCGCGCCGGAACTCACCAGGCTAAAAATCATTTACAACGTCAAAAAGGCCGATGACGGTAATATTTCAAAAACTTACAAAATCCATTTACAAAATACTAAATACCGTCATAAGAATTTCGCCAAAACGATCAAGGCCATAATGCCACAAACTCGGTTAAGGGAATCGGTTTTCGAAATAGAACTCAGTCGGTAAAATACCGAAAGCCATTACAAAAGAACTCACGCCGCGGATAAAAGAAATAAAGTCAAACATGCACAATCCAGCAACACTACTCCTCATATGAATGAAATATGAGGGTCAAATAAACGCATATCAAAAATCAAAATCCATAAGAGGATTCTGCCACTTTAACAAATAATCATAAAAATAGCTCGTGTCACACGAGGAACAACACAAAGAAGGGAGACTTACATCCACAGGTCGCACGAAGATGATGATCGCCCCACGATACTAATCACGACCAACAAACTCAGACGACGCGTCGCGACAAGACTCGGTCAGACAAAATCCGACGAGACAAAACTCAACAGAAACCACTGACCCGACAGCCTAGGTTTCCACAACCTGGCTCCGATACCATTTATGTAACACCCCCAATCCGCTCACGGATATTACACGCCGTAGAACCTTTCCTCAAAGATCTACCAGGCTGGTAACATATAACAACTCAATAATGCCTTTAAGTCTAAAATGACTCAGTAGACCGATTTGGTCTTTCAATAAAAATATACAACTCGATTACAATACTTGCCCACGCAGGGGTCGAATACAACACTCTCCCGTACAACGGGGAAAGAATACTGCAGCAGAAATAAAATACAACTAAACCAATATGACATCAAACGGGTCCTCGTGTGATTAGTATCGTTCATCTTTCATCATCCTTCATGCCGACCCTGTGCTATGCTCCAAAACCTAAATGCAATACAAACATCCACCCCCTGAATACTCGGGGGTTAGCAAAACTCCACTGTTTTGCTAGTGCAAGTACAAGTGCAAAAATACAAGTCATACAATTCATATTCCACGAATAACAATAACCAGGAATCCTCAATGATCCAAAGGAAACGAAAAGTACTTCCCGAGGCAAGAGTTTGAGAAAAATATTCCAGAACCGGAAGATCACAAATCAATGGAAATAATTTATAAAACAATTTAGAATGCCATCGAGAGTTTTAATAGAAGAACAATTTAAGATTATCAAATCCCGCTTTTCAAAAACCAAAAGACGAAAGGGGGTCACCGCCCCAAAGGTTTACTTTCCATAAAATAACCTTTTCCAAACCGTTGAGATTTTAGCCCCAAATCCGTAAAATGACATTTACAAAACCCTTGGGATTTTAGCCCCAAATCTCATCAACTCACAGTACACGAGAACGACAACAAGGTTCGTCTTCCAACATCAAAATCCACAATCAAATGATTTAACACAACAACAAAATACTCTAGTGCCATCCTAGCTAAGTAGGCCAAACGAACAACTTACCTCTTACACACTTAGTCGATGCATGCAATCATGAAAACCGTTCGAAAGCACTCATTTCCTGAAATGCCAATAATCCAAATCACATTGTAAGTTCATTAAGAATACTTACTAGAGATGGCCACTTATCCGACACCATTATCAAACTCTTCAAAACACAATAACAAGATTAAACACGGAATACACGATTCCATAACTTTAAACAACAGGGATATCATCAAAGCCTTCAACGTTCAAAATAATCAAATCATAATCAATTCCCAAAACACACCGTTCACAAAACACACACGCATTTTGAAAGAGAGCCTTTAACGAGGCCAAACCGAAATCTTTTGAAACTTCATTTCAAACAACCAAACAAACACACCAAGATGATCACCGATCATCATATCCCCAAAATAAGAAATGTATGAGCAACGTACTTGCCTCGAATAAGAACAACGCGGAGAATCGATCGAAGTAGGTTGACACGAATCGACTACGAACCCGCCGACTCCACCGATCGCCAACTCGCGATAATAAACTACGAAGGACAATAACAACAATAAAAACAATTCCATAACACGACTCAAAGCCGTTGAATTCAAAGAATGAATGACAAAAGTTCAAGTGTTTCCCCCAAAACGGCCAAGAACACGATTCGCCTCGATAAAATAGGAAAACGGAATTCCAAGTTGAAATATGGATATACAATCCATAGAATGTGTTTAACAACATCATTTAACCCCAATCGATCCATCAAAAACGGATGGAAAACGAGATCGAGAACAAATCCCCCAACAAGTCAATTCGAAGGAAATCAAGAAATATACTTCGATTCGACGAAGAACAATGGATTAAATGATGTTAAACACAAGAATACTACCAATATTAATCATACCCATCATGAATTAATCAACAATACGGAACGAATCGGACAAAAACGCAAAAAACCCCCAAATTCAAGAAATTAGGGTTCTAAGAAAGATTACCTTGATTCGCTGGATCAAAGGATGATATAAGATGATTGATTGATGTTATGAACTCAAGAACTTCGTGGATTTGTTGTTCAACAACATGGCTTCGTCACCTCCAAATCGCCAGCCGCGGACAGAAAAGGAAGGAAGTGAAAAATGAATGAAAATGCGACTGCTCTGTCACATTTATACTGGGCCGGAACTAGCGTGCGCTAGCCTTCCCGGACTAGCGTGCGCTATCGGCCAGTATCGGCCGAGTACCCTCGGCCAGGGCCCACACGACCCAGCACCACCGACCAATCCTGCCGACCGTGACCTGTCCGCCCGACCCCCGCTAGCGTGCGCTACGGCCGGAAGCCTGCGCGCGCTAGCCGACCTGTCCAGTAACCTCTGGACTAAACAGCTCGCCCAGGTAACGTACGCTAGTCGGACGACAGCGTGCTACCCCTGCCGGTTAGCGTGCGACACGACCGACAGTAGCGTGCGCTACCTGCCGATCCTACCCGAGTCCGGAACCTCAGAACCTCTCTGCCCAGACCCGATAGCGTACGCTGCGCTGCTCAACAGCGTGCGCTACACCTGCCGAGCTAGCGCGCGCAGCCTCCCGGCCGTAGCGTGCGCTACGCCGGTTCCTGCCGTGCCTGCTCGGCCAGTGCCCGCCATCGTCCGGCCAGAACCTGCAACCGTCCGGCCAGTCCCGCAACCGTCCGGCCAGTGCCCGACCACTAGGGCTCGACGACTCCATTTCCGAAAACGTACGGAACGAACACGACGAAAAGTTCGCGGACAACATCAACGACCCGAAATGAAAACATAATGCAATAAGGGTCGAGACAACAAATACAGATACAGATACCCATAACTTTGGGTAAATTACAAAATGGCCCAAAACGCCCGAAAATCATGATACGTGATCGAATAACCAAACCGAAGTTCACAACACGTCTAACAAAGTTACACGGACTTACGGGAAACTCGAAACAGCAGTTTCGAACGAGATTCGCAAGAATCGAACTCAAGTGCGGAAAAGTCGCTAAAAAGCACGGAACTCAACAAAACGACACCGAAACGAACTCGGATGTCAAAAAGTGTAGAATTAATCATTCTCAGAATGACGAAACGGTCATGAGCGAGTCGTCAAAACCGACTTCCGCCGAAAAAAAGAAATTACCGGAAATCGAAATTACGGGTATTACACACTACCCTCCTTAAAAGAAGTTTCGTCCCGAAATTTAAAACAAGTAGGGAGAGGAAATATACCACTAGGAATATTTCAATGGGATGCACAAGAATGCGTAACTAACGCCCAACGGCGAAACGTTACAAACAACGCAAAGGAATATACGGTGTGCACACACGCTCCACGACGACCAACATAACGCCACCGGTAGGGACATAGTAAAACCCACAAGTGACAAGCGTCATCAAATAGATAATACAATCAAGTCGATTATCCGAAAAATTACAAAACACAATGAACGAAAATCAATACGATTGACCAACCCAACAGTTCATCAATCAAAACGCGAGCCAAACGCTGAACAAATACAGAATTCCACCGTCCAAGGGTTGGAAGATCGAAAACGAGACTAATTTCCCGAACTTAAGGGAATTACGAAGGAGCCTGAACGTTCAACAATCACAAAACGAGAACAAAAACCGAACAAACAAACGATCGAGACAACAAAAATCGAACAATCATGTCCGAAACACGAAGGATAATAAAATTCAAACAACAACTCCCAGGATGATCTGGTGAGAACAACAAGACGTGCATTCCCATAAGATCCACAGGAAAGGGAATAGCGATTGAAAAGTCACAACGACAAATGAGTTATTCCGAAACAATACCACCCTCGTTCGATCAACAAAAGCAAGGGATAGGGAAAGTTCAGAAAATGTTAACGAGCATAAACGAGTCGATAGAGTCGAGAACACAGGAGTTCCAGATCCGATCCACTTCGAATAAAAGAACTAATAGAACCAAATGATGTCACTCCCGAACAAGGTTCACAAGAATCGAACCGAACTCGGAAAAGTCACAGCGATAACTAGATCGACCCAAAACAAGATTACAGCTCGTTCGAACGACAAAACCGAAATACAAAATAAGTTCAGAAAGTATCAACGAACACTAGGGAGTCGAAAGAATAGAGAAAGAGAAAATACAGAAGTCAAAATAGTACGGGTATTACCTTTCGACCTCGTCCACGAAATTCACAAAAACGGAAGCAAGGTAATAATACATTAAACAACCGACACATAACGGAATAATCACCGATGCACACTGTCATACCAAACCAATCTCTAACAGTTCGCACATGCGCGATAACGCAGAAATCACCACGAGGCGGCAACATTCGACACAAACATCCCACCTCTCACAGAGGGCTAACACAACAAATGCGTGGCAACGCCTCGACGTTCATGCCACCAATTTGATCATACTCAGGAGCAAAAATCAAAACGACAACGCGAACATCATACATACATACCCAGACCTCAAACGGGAATGGATAGGTTTTAAAAACGAAAACCTCATTTTGAAAATAATTTAGAAGAACACCGGTTGATCTTGAGTATCACCTTTCAAAAAAAAGTACAAACGTGAAATATCGTTATCGAGACTTTGGAGAACCATTTCGCATTTGATAAAAATGAAGACACTTTCTCTTAGTGAAAAACTTTCAGAATATTCGACCCTCGGGTCTAAGTAGAAGTGTTTCTAATACATTGAAAATATCTCAAAACTTTGGTCCTCGAGGTAGAAGAATTTTGAAACATATTGTGGCACCTTGGATATACCACGAGAAAATAATTCATTTTAAAAGTACATCTCGAAATTTATTTTCTAAGATACTCAAGGTTTTCAAAGATAATTCAATGGGCTAGAATGCCCAAAAATTTCAGGTAATTACACGGAACATTATAGCGCCGTGGGTCCCGCGCCGGAACTCACCAGACTAAAAATCATTTACAACGTCAAAAAGACCGATGATAGTAATATTTCAAAAAATTACAAAAGCCATTTACAAAATACTAAATACCGTCATAAGAATTTCGCCAAAACGATCAAGGCCATAATGCCACAAACTCGGTTAAGGGAATCGGTTTTCGAAATAGAACTCAGTCGTTAAAATACCGAAAGCCATTTCAAAAGAACTCACGCAGCGGATAAAAGAAATAAAGTCAAACATGCACAATCCAACAACACTACTCCTCATATGAACGAAATATGAGGGTCAAATAACCGCATATCAAAAATCAAAATCCATAAGAGGATTCTGTCACTTTAACAAATAATCATAAAAATAGCTCGTGTCACACGAGGAACAACACAAAGAAGGGAGACTTACATCCACAGGTCGCACGAAGATGATGATCGCCCCACGATACTAATCACGACCAACAAACTCAGACGACGCGTCGCGACACGACTCGGTCAGACAAAATCTCACGAGACAAAACTCAACAGACACCACTGACCCGACAACCTAGGTTTCCATAACCTGGCTCCGATACCATTTATGTAACACCCCCAATCCGCTCAGGGATATTACACGCCGTAGAACCTTTCCTCAAGGATCTACCAGGCTGGTAACAACATATAACAACTCAACAATGCATTTAAGGCTAAAATGACTCAGTATACCGATTTGGTCTTTCAATAAAAATATACAACTCGATTACAATACTTGCCCACGCAGGGGTCGAATACAACACTCTCCCGTACAACGGGGAAAGAATACTGCAACGGAAATAAAATACAACTAAACCAATATGACATCAAACGTGTCCTCGTGTGATTAGTATCGTTCATCTTTCATCATCCTTCATGCCGACCCTGTGCTATGCTCCAAAACCTGAATGCAATACAAATATCCACCCCCCGAATACTCGGGGGTTAGCAAAACTCCACTGTTTTGCTAGTGCAAGTACAAGTGCAAAAATACGAGTCATACAATTCACATTCCACGAATAACAATAACCATGAATCCTCAAAGATCCAAACGAAACGAAAAGTACTTCCCGAGGCAAGAGTTTGAGAAAAATATTCCAGAACCGAAAGATCACAAATCAATGGAAATAATTTATAAAACAGTTTAGAATGCCATCGAGAGTTTTAATAGAAGAACAATTTAAGATTATCAAATCCCGCTTTTCAAAAACCAAAAGACGAAAGAGGGTCACCGCCCCAAAGGTTTACTTTCCATAAAATAACCTTTTCCAAACCGTTGGGATTTTAGCCCCAAATTTGTAAAATGACATTTACAAAACCGTTGGGATTTTAGCCCCAAATCTCATCAACTCACAGTACACGAGAACGACAACAAGGTTCGTCTTCCAACATCAAAATCCACAATCAAATGATTTAACACAACAACAAAATACTCTAGTGCCATCCTAGCTAAGTAGGCCAAACGAACAACTTACCTCTTACACACTTAGTCGATGCATGCAATCATGAAAACCGTTCGAAAGCACTCATTTCCTGAAATGCCAATAATCCAAATCACATTGTAAAATTCACCACAATTAACTGCGGACCCACAACTTCGTGGACCCCTGCCGAGACCCCGTCGGATCTAACCCACAGTGGTTAAAAGCAAGCTCGCGGTTCCACAGCTTCGTGGAGCCCTACCGAGACCCCGTCGGATCTAACCCGTAGTGAGCATACACACGCACACATTACTCATGCAATACTAATATGCAAAGAATGTAAGTTCATTAAGAATACTTACTAGAGATGGCCACTTATCCGACACCATTATCAAACTCTTCAAAACACAATAATAAGATTAAACACGGAATACACGATTCCATAACTTTAAACAACAGGGATATCATCAAAGCCTTCAACGTTCAAAATAATCAAATCATAATCAATTCCCAAAACACACCGTTCACAAAACACCCACGCATTTTGAAAGAGAGCCTTTAACGAGGCCAAACCAAAATCTTTTTAAACTTCATTTCAAACAACCAAACAAACACACCAAGATGATAACCGATCATCATATCCACAAAATAAGAAATGTATGAGCAAGGTACTTGCCTCGAATAAGAACAACGCGGAGAATCGATCGAAGTAGGTTGACACGAACTGACTACGAACCCGCCGACTCCACCGATCGCCAACTCGCGATAATAAACTACGAAGGACAATAACAACAATGAAAAGAATTCCATAACACGACTCAAATCCGTTGAATTCAAAGAACGAATGACGAAAGTTCAAGTGTTTCCCCCAAAACGGCCAAGAACACGATTCGCCTCGACAAAACAAGAAAATGGAATTCCAAGTTGAAATATAGATATACAATCCATAGAATGTGTTTAACAACATCATTTAACCCCAATCGATCCATCAAAAACGGATGGAAAACGAGATCGAGAACAAATCCCCCAAAAAGTCAATTCGAAGGAAATCAAGAAATATACTTCGATTCGACGAAGAACAATGGTTAAATGATGTTAAACACAAGAATACTACCAAGATTAATCATACCCATCATGAATTAATCAACAATACGGAACGAATCGGACAAAAACGCAAAAAAACCCCAAATTCAAGAAATTAGGGTTCTAAGAAAGATTACCTTGATTCGCTGGATCAAAGGATGATATAGGATGATTGATTGATGTTATGAACTCAAGAACTTCGTGGATTTGTTTTTCAACAACATGGCTTCATCACCTCCGAATCGCCATCCGCGGACAGAAAAGGAAGGAAGTGAAAAATGAATGAAAATGCGACTGCTCTGTCACATTTATACTGGGCCGGAACTAGCGTGCGCTAGCCTTCCCGGACTAGCGTGCGCTATCGGCTAGTATCGGCCGAGTACCCTCGGCTAGGGCACGCACGACCCGGCACCACCGACCAATCCTGCAGACCGTGACCTGTCCGCCCGACCCCCGCTAGCGTGCGCTACGGCCGGAAGCCTGCGCGCGCTAGCCGACCTGTCCAGTAACCTCTGGACTAAACAACTCGCCCAGATAACATACGCTAGTCGGCCGACAGCATGTGCTACCTCTGCCGGTTAGCGTGCGCCACGACCGATAGTAGCGTGCGCTACCTGCCGATCCTACCCGAGTCCAGAACCTCAGAACCTCTCTGCCCAGACCCGATAGCGTAGGCTGCGCTGCTCAACAGCGTGCGCTACACCTGCCGAGCTAGCGCGCGCAGCCTCCCGGCCGTAGCGTGCGCTACGCCGGTTCCTGCCGTGCCTGCTCGGCCAGTGCCCGCCATCGTCCGGCCAGAACCATAGCCGTCCGTCGATCCATAGCCGTCGGCCGGTGCGACCACGAGGATCGGCGACTCGATTTACAGCGTCACGGGCGAACACGGCGAAAAGTTTGCGGACAACATCAACGACCCGAAATGAAAACATAATGCAATAATTAATCATACGCAACCAAGAAAAGGGTCGAGACAACAGATACAGATACAGATACCCATAACTTTGGGTAAATTATAAAATGGCCCAAAACGCCCGAAAATCACGATACGTGATCGAATAACCAAACCGAAGTTCACAACACGTCTAACAAAGTTACACGGACTTACGGGAAACTCGAAACAACAGTTTCAAACGAGATTTGCAAGAATCGAACTCAAGTGCGGAAAAGTCGCTAAAAAGCACGGAACTTAACAAAACGACACCGAAACGAACTCGGATGTCAAAAAGTGTAGAATTAATCATTCTCAAAATAACGAAACGGTCATGAGCGAGTCGTCAAAACTAACTTCCGCCGAAAAAAAGAAATTATCAGAAATCGAAATTACGGGTATTACAGAAGGATGTTGAGAATGGAGAGTCGGCTCCACAACATGATTATGATCTTATTGATTTGGACCCCGTTCCTCCACAACATGTTGAGACTCCCGGTGGAGATGACGTCCAAAATGATGAACAACATGATGCGGGTGACAATGATGAGTTGAGACAAGATGATACCGATGGAGTTCATCCCGAGCTACCCGTGACGAACATGCCATCTTTTGTTCCACTTAGACGGTCGACGGGGGACTGTCATCCCTCCAATCGTTATTCGGCCTATGAGTACGTTTTACTCACCGACGAGGGAGAGCCTGAATATTTTGAGGGGGCTCTGGAGGATGAGAATAAGAAGGAGTGTATGGATGCCATGCAAGACGAGATGAGTTCCTTGCATGAGAACAATACGTACCAGTTGGTGAAGTTGCCGAAGGGCAAGAGAGCTTTGAGAAACAAATGGGTGTATAAGGTAAAGTTGGAGGAGCATACTTCGTTGCCCCGATACAAAGCTAGACTCGTAGTCAAGGGATTTAGTCAAAATAAAGGCATTGATTTTGACGAGATTTTTTCTCCAGTTGTGAAGATAGGATCGATTCGATTGGTCCTTGGTATAGCGGCGAGTCTTAACCTTGAGATTGAGTAAATGGATGTCAAGACGGCATTTCTTCATGGAGACCTTGACAAAGAAATTTATATGAAGCAACCTGAAGGGTTCCAGGTTAAAGAAAAAGAGAATTATGTTTGTAGACTCCGAAAGAGTCTATACGGTTTGAAGCAAGCACCACGGCCATGGTATAGAAAGTTTTAGTCGGTTATGGGGGAGCAAGGCTACCGGAAGACGACCCTGGACCATTGCGTATTTTTTCAAGAAATTTGGAGATGATGATTTTATCATCTTATTGCTTTATGTGGATGACATGTTGATCGTTGGCAAGAATGACGAAGGGATTGCCAATTTGAAGAAAGAGTTGAACAAGTCTTTTGTCATGAAAGACTTGGGGGCTGCTAAACAGATTCTTGGGATAAGAATCACTCGGGATAGAGCAGACCGGAAATTACACATGTCACAAGAGAAATATATTGAGAAGGTGCTTAAACGCTTCAACATGGATAAAGCTAAAGTTGTTAGTTCGCCTCTTACTAACAATTTTAAGTTGACGAGCAAGGATTGCCCTACGATGAAGGAAGAGATTGAAGAAATGGATAAAGTTCCTTATGCCTCTGCGGTCGGGAGGTTGATGTATGCCATAGTATGTACGAGGCTGACAATGCTCATGCCGTGGGAGTGGTGAGCCGTTTTCTATCGAATCCGGGAAAGAAGCATTGGGAAGCCATAAAGTGGATATTTAGATATTTACGGGGTACTTCCAAATTGGGGATTACATTTGGAAATGGGAAAGCAATGCTTGTTGGTTATTCCGATTCGGATATGGCAGGTAAAGAAGATAACCAAAAACCCACATCTGGTTATTTGATAACGTTTGCATGGGGAGCCGTGTCATGGCAATCGAGATTGCAAAAGTGCGTTGCCTTGTCTACAACGGAGGCCGAGTATATTACGATGGTTGACGCATGTAAAGAGCTCTTATGGTTGAAAATGTTTTTACGAGAGCTAGGCTTCCGACAATGACGTTTCGTGGTTCTTTGTGATATTCAGAGTGCGATTTATCTGGCGAAGAATGTTAATTTTTACAAGAGAACAAAACATCGATGTGAGATATCATTGGATTCGAGATGCATTGGAGGGTGGTTTGTTTGAACTTGATAAAGTTCATACCGATGATAATGGTTCCGATATGTTAACTAAGGCGTTGAGTAGAGAGAAGGTTAAGGTGTGTTGTACGATCGCCGGGATGGCGAACTCTTCCTATATTCCGAAAAAAGGGAGATTTGTAGGATTTATTCCCGAAATATAGGCCTTCTCGGAGTCGACTGAACTCCGGGCCGCGGCACTCTATATTTGGCCGAGAACCTCAACCTCCTGTATTCCGGGCCGCGGCCCCTGCCCGCCGGGCCGCAGCCCCCTTTCGATGTGCTGAAAAATTTCGGCCGAAGCTGTACTCCGGGTCGCGGCTCCTGCCCTTCCGGGCTGCGGCCCTCCGAATCCCCCTGGGTAGATTTTTTTTAGTGTGCCGCGGCACACACCATCCGGGCCGCGACACCCGAAGTCAGCTCTTTGTTTTGGAGTTCTTTTTAGCAGCATTTGTGCTGCGTTTTTCATTATTCCAATCACCATCTTTGAGAGCACACAAGAGAGAACACAAGAGAGAAAAGAAAAGTGAGAAAATACTTGTTCGATTTTCTGGAGGTATATCGATCGGATCATCGTGATATTTTGACAAAGGCTTGGTAGCAATTGGGCAAATCTTTTCACCGGAATAGATCGAGGGTTTGAGTCCGGAAGTTCGGGTATTTTTGTTAGCTTTTTGTGTAAGCTATTTACGGTATTTTTCTTTCTCGATCTTGTTGTTGTTGTGTATTCCAAATACTTGAAGATCGTTTATTACCAAGTATTTGAAGATTGTTGTTGTATACCTCTAGTTTGTACTATGGACAATTTTGTATTGTGTATTGGTGATAGTGGATTTAAGCGGCTTCGATCCCATGGTTTTTACTCTCGTCTCGAGGGGTTTTCCACACTAAAAATTGTGTCTCGTTGTTTATCGGTTTTGAAATCATTTGTATTATTTATCGAGTTGTAATTGATTTACTCTACTCGTCGGTAACCTCGAAGTTACAATTGAAGATTGGGAAAGTTGTCAAACGAGTTTCTGCATTTCGTTGTGACGTTATATTTTTCGGTTTTTCCCAACAGGGTAAACCCGCATGAATGCTTATAAGTAATATATTCGAAGGTGATGCAGAAAATCTGAACTAAAACATAAAGCTGAACTAAAGCATTTACCAGAATTTGATTCATCATTTTGTAGATCCTATTAAAAATGTAATTTGTAATTTTCGTATATATGACTCTAGAATAATATAGGAAGTAGGTTGTAGAGGTTCCAAAAATAATTCTCGAAATGTATCTAGAAAGTTCCTAACGAAAAATCTTGGGTGAAGAGTGTTGTGTCGAGAATTATACTCTCCGACCGGCAATCGCCTCGGAGATCGGGCGACCTAGCCACTGCCGAGCATCCGAGGCAGAACTGCCAACCAGCGACCAAGCGACCTAGTCTCAGCCCCGCAGACAAGATGTATCGGCCGACCGAAGGTCCCAGGACAAGTCCCGGTGCCTAGCGATCGACATCTAAGACGATCGTCTCTCGGAACTTGGCGATCGACTCCTGGTGGCCGACGACCAGACAATCATCTCTCGGCACCTGCCGACCGACCCTTGGTGACCAACCGATGCCGATCCTTGGTGACCGATCATTGACGACCGCCTCATGCCGCTCAAAGCCGATGGTCATCCAGTCGGCAAAGGCCGAGCCTCAGGACAGACCACGTGCAGAGCCGAGACAAGATCCGCATATCACGGATCGTTGACCCGACTTGTCGGCATCCGTCCACCGGTGACGAGGCCGCCGAAAAGGTGTCGGTAGGACCGCATGTGACGGTGACTCCGGACGTCTTGGCTCCTCATTGGACCGCATAGTAGTGCCCGGCAATGCCTTGGACTTTAGGCCGACAACCCGTGTGACTTAAGGACGATCGCCCCATTATTATATTGGCCGGTAGACTATCGCCCCATTATTATAATGGCCGGAATACGATCGCCCGCCAGAAGACAAGGCTCCCCAGCCTCTATAAATACAAGGCAGCAAGCACTTGTCAATGGACCGAATTTTTACTCTCTGAAGTCCAACTCTCAGCATTTGAACAAGTTCCACTCACAACTTGGCTTTCTCCTACTCTTGGCAACAGCTATCTTTTGGTCCATTCTTCTCTCGGCCTCTCTCATACAGAAGACGATCGGCAGGGACGAAGAACACCAAGCTTCGCTCAAGAGCTGGATTAACAGAGTCTTTTTACACTCATTGTATTTAGATTCTCACATTAATACTTGTATCCACGAATATTTGTATTAATAACATCTCGCGAGAGCATTCAAGCCCGGGCCTAACAAACTCGGCAAATCTAGTGTTTATTCATTTTCTCTCGGAAGTGTTCCCGCAAATTTTGTTTGTTGTCCGTCCATTCCAGCAGTATTTAATCTTCGGATAAATATTTTGGGCAACAACAATTGGCGCTAGAAGAATGGCATCTAACCCTCAATTTTATTCCTACCGTCCCGAAGAACACTCACTGATCTCGGGGCATATACTTGAAGTGACACTCACTGCGCTTCAAAGAAACCTTTCAGAAATCATGTCTTCCGCCTTCGTGTCGAAGAAAGCCGCTGGTCAGCCCGCCAGACAACTCGTTCCGTCTCAGTCCGAGCCACAGCCGATGGCGGAGGGTAGCCGCCGCGGTCCGAGACGCTCGATCCCGCCCCTGGCGGGCGGTCCAAGTCTCTCACTCGACCAATTCCGCACCTCGGAACAGATCGAGGAGGCCATGGCCGTCCTACAGGAGCGACGGAGTGCTCTCGACGCGTCTCCCGCTATCACCCCCTCGGCCATCCGCCGGAGGACCAAACGGAAGCGCAAGGCACTGCTGACCGAGCGATCGCCAGGAGGCTCCCGTTCGCAGGGAGAGGCGCTCGCCAGCCGGGGCTCCTCTATTTTCAATCGCCTCGGCGGACCCGACACAGGCAGGCGATCCGGCCCGGCCACGAGGCAGCGGAGTTCGAGTCCGTCACCAGGAGCTCGGCCTATCCGACTCCCAGAAGGCAGCCCAGCCGTCTGGCTCCCCATCGCCAAATAGTCGAGGTCGGCAGCAGCGGAGTCCGGAGATGGGTACACGATCGCCTCGGCTCCCGCTCCCAAAGCCGATCAGCGAGCGATCGAGCCACGATGATGGCCGCGATGCAATGTCAGCTCGATGACATGAAGGCCCTCCTGGAATCCGGGGCAGGCACCCAGAAGAAGATCGCCGAGCTGAGCGAGCCGCTCGCAGTCCACATCGAGCTCGCCCCCGTGCAGCACAAGATCGCTCCTCCTCAAACACCTCTGTACGAGGGGAGATCAGACCCCAAAACACACCTGAGCAAGTTCAACATCTACATGACCGGGTGTGGGGCATCTGACGCGACCAGGTGCCGAATGTTCCCTCTGACGCTGGACGACCTTGCCTACAGGTGGTACACCTCATTGCCGCCTCGGTCCATCGGCTGCTTTAACCAACTGGCGACCGGCTTCATAGCGTACTTCGCCACCAGGGCCGCTCGGCCAGAAGGTCCCCATCGCATGTTGCGAATCATGCAAGGGAAAAAGAATCCGACTCGGACTACATCGACTGGGTAGACGAGATCATCCTCAATGGCGAGCCCGTAAGCGATGAGATCGCCCTCCACGTGATCCTAGGAGGATTTCATGGTCTTTCGCCTATGTTCAGGCATCTTACGAAGGACCAACCCACGACCTATGCGATCTTCCGAGCTAAGGCCGCAGACTTTCTGGCCAGGCAAAGGATTCTTCTCAACCTTTGAGCAGCGCGATCGGCGCCCGGACGACGATCTCCCGCCCGATCGCCGATATCAACTTATGGATAATGCGATCGGCAGCCGAGCGACGATCACAGTCTTCCAGCCCAATCGCCATCATCAAGCTACATCACCAAACCGGAGGACTCGCTCGCCATCTACCGTCCACCATTTAACATGATGGACTAAGGCTCGCGATCGCCTCCACCGCACATCATAAAGCCATGGTCTTGGTAGTCGATGGAACCGGCTGCTTCGGCCATGCAAGGTCCCTTTCGACCGAGATCGCCCGCCCTTCGTTTAAATACGAGGCCGGCATAGTCTGAGGGCTCTCCAAAATTTAATCAGTGGACACGATCGCCCGCCCTCAAGGTTCACCATCTAACATGATGTACCCGGACAATGCGACACATGCCACTACCCCCGTCTCAACGTACACCGTCGAGGTCGGCCATCTTCATGGCGGGCCGAGGTGGAAGTAGAGCTAATAAGCCGCGGAAGTGGAGTTGATTAATCCGATGACGCCCCGTGCAAGGACTCCTCTAGACCATGACCGCACACCCTTCGTTTAAATACGAGGCGAGGCGCAGCCTAACAGAGGACCCTCACAATAAAATGAGTCACGAGACAGTCAATGTCGTTCGCGCACAAGACACGGTCATGGAGTCGGTCCATCGAACTCCGCGACTGTGCACGATTCCTCAAACGACGAAACAACCAAGTTTCTACGAGGGATCGGCCAATGTTGTTTTTTACAGGTACAAGACCGAAAGATAGCTAGCCAATCGACCATGATCGCCCAAGTCCGAATCCAAAGTCAGCTCAACGGATCGCCCATCCTCATATTACACGATCGCCAGCAAGAACCACCTCGCCCCATGTCTTCAACATCGGAGCAAGCTGGGGGGAAATTGTTGTGTCGAGAATTATACTCTCCGACCGGCGATCGCCTCGGAGATCGGGTGACCTAGCCACTGCCGAGCAGCCGAGGCAGAACTGCCGACCAGCGACCAGGCGGCCTAGTCTCAGCCCCGCAGACAAGATGTATCGGCCGACCGAAGGTCCCAGGACAAGTCCCGGTGCCGAGCGATCGACATCTAAGACGATCGTCTCTCGGCACTTGGCGATCAACTCCTGGTGGCCGACGACCACACGATCATCTCTCGGCACCTGCCGACCGACCCTTGGTGACCAACCGATGCCGATCCTTGGTGACCGATCATTGACGACCGCCTCATGCCGCTCAAAGCTGATGGTCATCCAGTCGGCAAAGGCCGAGCCTCAGGACAGACCACGTGCAGAGCCGAGACAAGATCCGCATATCACGGATCGTTGACCACAGCCTGTCAGCATCCGTCCACCAGCCGACAGGCCCGCCGAAAGGTGTCCATAGGACCGCATGTGACAGTGACTCCGGACGCGTGCTGGCTCTTCATTGGACGCCGTGTTTGCCGTGCCCAGCCTTGGACTTTAGGCCGACAGCCCGTGTGACTTAAGGACGATCACCCCATTATTATATTGGCCGGCAGACGATCGCCCCATTATTATAATGGCCGGAAGACGATCGCCCGCCAGAAGACAAGGCTCCTCAGCCTCTATAAATACAAGGCAGCAAGCACTTGTCAAAGGACCGAATTTTTACTCTCTGAAGTCCAACTCTCGGCATTTGAACAAGTTCCACTCACAACCTGGCTTTCTCCTACTCTTGGCAACAACTATCTTTTGGTCCATTCTTCTCTCGGCCTCTCTCATACAGAAGACGATCGGCAAGGACGAAGAACACCAAGCTTCGCTCAAGAGATGGATTAACAGAGTCTTTTTACACTCATTGTATTTAGATTCTCACATTAATACTTGTATCCATGAATATTTGTATTAATAACATCTCGCGAGAGCATTCAAGCCCGGGCCTAACAAACTCGGCAAATCTAGTGTTTATTCATTTTCTCTCGGAAGTGTTCCCGCAAATTTTGTTTGTTGTCCGTCCATTCCAGCAGTATTTAATCTTCGGATAAATATTTTGGGCAACAACAAAGAGTCTAGAAACATTCTAGATATTTCTCAAGCAAGAAATATCTAGATGTGTATGATGTAGAAAACTCTAGATTGTAGATAGAAACATCTGGAGTATGAAATTTCACCTATAAATGAGGCTCAAGGTCTCCCTTGTAAGCATCAAGTAATCAACTTGTAAGTTCTCAACTTAAAAATCAAGTTTCTAGTTCTACCTTTCCTTCCCTCTCTTGTTCAAAATCAGTAACCTCCATCAAAATTTTCTACTATCAACTCATTACCTTCCGCTGCTTCAATATATTATGGTATCTGAGCCACCCTTTTCTTAGCTTCTAGTGTCTATTTTCAACCCACAATCCATTTTATCATCATTCTTCAATGGCAACAACTTCAAGATTAAACTACACCCAAATTCTCATTCCTATCTTTGATGGAGAAAGCTATGAATTTTGGAGGATTCAAATGAAGACTCTATTTATCTCATAAGACTTGTAGGAATTTGTTGAAGAATGATATGAGGAACCAAAGGTTACGGAGGATCTTAGAACTTGTAGCAAAGAAAAACAAAAGGAGTACAAAGAAAACAAGAAGAAGGATGCGAGAGCATTGCTTTTCATTCAACAAGGAGTAAGCAAATCAAGCTTTCCAAGGTTTCTATCTGCCACAAAATCAAAGGAGGCACGGGAAATTCTCAAATATAATTCCAGGGTTCAGAAAAGGTAATCTCCATTAAACTTCAATTCTTATGATGAGATTTTTATAATTTGCTTATGAAGGTGAATGAATCTATTCAAAATTTCTTTTCTCGCACTCTACAAATTATTAATTAGATTAGAAGTTATGGAGTTACCATTGAGAACAAGAAGATAGTTGAAAAGGTTCTACGTAGCTTACCTCCTAAATTCGATTGTGTTGTTGCTGCAATTGAAGAGTCTAAGGATTTATCTATTCTCATAATATATGAACTGATGGGTTCACTTGAGGCACATGAGAAAAGAATGAGCAGGTTTTTCGATCATACTTTGGAGCAAGCCTTCCAATCGAAAGTTAGCTTCAAAGAAAAGAAATACATGGAGGCTGGAAATAAAAATTCAAGAGGGGGGTTCACAAAACTCTCGAGGAGGAAACTAGCAAAGGCGTTGGAAAAGTAAAGGAAAAAACAAAAACTTCCAAGGTAATGAAAAATCAAATTTGCAATACTATGCTTGTAAGAAATATGGGCACGCAAGTAAAGGTTGCAGATATAAGTGTACCAGATGCAAGATCCCTAACCATATGGATAAAGACTGCTACTACAAAAACAAAAAAGATGAAGCTAGTTTTTTTGAGAAAAGCGATCAACTATTTTATTCATGCTTCAGCTCTCATGAAGAGTCTCGAGATATTTGGCATCTGTATGGTGGTTGTAGTAACCATGTGACAGGGAACAAAAGATGTTTTATAAGCATGGATGAGAAGGTGACTTCACAAGTTAAGCTTGGAGTTGGGAAGCAGTGTCATGTGAAAGGCAAGGGAGTAATCTCATCCTTACTCAAAATTTATTAACTGTCGACAGCTTATGCAAAAACATTACAAAATAATTTTCGATGGAGACCAAAGCATCATTATTGACAAGAGAAAATACCAGTTGGTGGCTAAAGTAAAAATGGCGCCAAACAAGACTTTCTCTTATCTTGCCACCAAACCCATGTTTTGCCTTAAAGTGCTCACTTAATGCATTCGAGGTATGGCCATTTAAACTATTGAAGTTTAAAACTTCTCAAAGAGAAAAACATGGTAATTGGTCTCCCTCACATTCAAGGTAGGGACATATTTGTTAAGGATGCATTCATGGGAAGCAGCATAGGCTACCACTTACAAAGACATCATGGAGAGCAAAACCTCCTCTTCAGGTGGTTCATGTTGACATATGTGGAAAAACTAGAACTGAATCTTTGAAGGGCAAAAGATATTTTCTTCTCTTTGTTGATGATTTCAGCATGATGATGTGGGTATATTTCTTGGAGAATAAGTCAGAAGCATTCTCCATCTTCCGTCAGTTCAAAACATTTGCAGAAAATCGAAGTGGTCACCGTTTGAAGATACTAAGAACTGATCGTGGAGGAGAATTCTCATCTAAGGAGTTCTTCAACTATAGCAACGAGATTAGAATCAAAGGGGAGTTGACAACAAGATATACCCCATAACAAAATGGAGTAGCCGAGCGCAAAAGTTGCACTATGGTGGACATGGCAAGAAGCATGCTAAAACCTAAAGGATTGCCAAACAAATTTTGGGCAGAAGCAGTTAATATTGTTGTCTACATCTTAAACACAGCACCAGTAAAAGCAGTGCTAAGCAAGACACAATTTGAAGCATGGCACAAACAAAAACCCGACATGAGCACTCTCAAAGTACTTGGTTGCATAGCCTATTGTCACGGGATGGGAGTTTGCAAACCCGTGCGGCACCCCCATGCCATCATGTGTGCGTGGAGCACAGGGGTAAGCCTTAGGGAATTGGCACAATGTCACTGGTTTCGCCATGCCATGGGCTCATCAGGAGAACGGGTCCAGTTCCCAACCAGTTGGCCCAACCAGTTTATGTAGGAATGGTCGAATCCCCCTTCTAGGTTAAGTCCATGACTAGTGGTAAGCTCCCTGAATTGAACCGGGTCGGCATACCTGAACTCCAGGGGTTTCTTTCTACAACACTGAAGGGACAACCACTGAAGCATAATCCTCCAGTACATTTTGCACAACCAACATGACTTAGGGGCAAATCTACGATCCGTGACATCCTTCCACCGCCATAATCATGCACGTCCTCGTGCATTCTGAGTACGCCCCAAAAGGTACCTATCCCGCCGCAAAATCATAAAGGATCACCTCATCCCCAGCGTCTCAGACCCAGCTCCCAGCAAACCCGTCCTCAAATGGTAGAGGACCCGCATGCAGACACCATAGTGAGGTGTGAATGCTTGGGATGGGACGTGTGATCTCCCCCCTATTCATCACAGTCAAACCCTTGCGCGCCAAAGGGGGGGGGACTTGCTGTAATATCCTTTTTCTACTATAGTTGTTTAATGTTATTTTATCCGAGTTGTACTGCACAGTGTGGAATCTGTACAGTATGGATAAAATAATTGAAGGACTAAGACAGCTGTATTGATATAATTGTCATACTTGGCCGACAATTGCATTTGAGGATATCGTGTATCAGGTTATCGTATATTTGATATCAGGTATATCATACGAATATTATAGGAACGAGTTTACATATTCAATTGGAATTATACAAGTGATGTCGTACTGGATTTATACAACGTATATTATACTGTGATATTATGGAATCGAACTATTTGTGTTTGTTGACTGGATGTTGCCTGGAGAGTTGCTTTTGTGGCTAAGTATAACCTGATTAACGTACGCTAACGTAAGGGCTTAGTGCACGCTAATGTGCAAAGCTTACGTACGTTAAGAATGATAGTTAACGTACGTAAAAACATGTCGGACAGGATCAGGCTGTGGCCGACATGTGGGTCTGGTGGTCGGCAACTTTCGGCACGGGTGTGGACAAGCAAATCAACGAAGAAAATAACGTACATTATGGGTTGCACATTACGTACGTTAAATGGGTACATTACTGTAGCAAGTCAACGATTATATTACGTACGCTATGGCATGGGCTTTGCGTACGTAAGTTATTGAACGAATTGAGACAGTAGCCTCTGGACCATTGTTACGTATGCTATCAAGGTCGGATAACGTAAGTAAGGGGTGTTACGTACGTTAGGTTGTTCATGTTGTTGGATTGGTACTACCACTAGAAGGGGGGGGGGGTTGAATAGTGCAGATTAGAGTCTTGAACTCTTTTTGTACGGCAGCAAGTAATCGGAGTAAAGGAAGAGTGGAAAAGAAAGACCACAGGAATTTGTTCGAGAGGATCGGCTATAAACCAGCATACGTCCCCTACGTAGTGCTATCGACTAGGACTTTTCTAAAACTTTGAATGCACTTTCTACTATAGTGCCAACTCTTATAATGACACTTTCAAGATTAGTGTCGAACTTTACAGTTTCTTGATTTTCGGGCTCAAGAACCTCACTATAATCTCTCGTGTTTTTAAGATTACCAGACAACCTCACAATGATTCAATAGAAGTTGCGAGTACATATACTCGTCTTTACAAAATGATGCTCACGTTGACACAAGAATGTTTATAAAGGATTGATAGAACAATTCTTCTCGTATCAGAATAATATTTCACAGTATAAGATAATAATAGCTATATATGCTCAGAAATTACTTGTGTATGCTTGTATATTCTTGTAAGCTCTTGTGTATCTTCAACACCTTGGAAGGCATGTATTTATACCATCTTGTAACCATTTTCCCATTGGAATAGGAGGCATGTATTACGTACGTTATGTAAGCTGTGTTACGTACGTAAGCCTTATAAAGTACATTACACCTTACGTGTAACGGCCGTAGTGATACACTACAAAATGGGCAGACTCCTGGCAGTAACTGTTACGTACGTTATGTTTCCAATCATTAGGTACGTTATACTTGGTCTAATAGCCGTTGGATCAGATGACTTTTTGCAACGGGCAATGACTATTCTTGTTGACTCCTTGCAACAGTTGGATTTTCAAATATTACGTAAGTTATAGTACAAGTATTACGTACGTTACCTGCATTTCATCACTTAATTCAAATGTGAGTGTTACGTACGTTACGAAGAGTATATTACGTACGCTAATGAAAATATGTAATGTTAATTTTGCCTTTTTAAACATCATCAAAATATTCAAAATGTGTTATGAAAAATATTGATCCAACAATCTCCCCCTTTTTGATGATGACAAAGTTACATGAAAGTTTTCGAAATCAAAATTTTGCGGGGCGAGATAAAGTTTTAAAAAATAACTCGAAAATCTCCCCCTGACAATAATGCTCCCCCTGACAAGGAGAATTGGTAAGATTTCAAAAACTTAACATATTTTCTCCCCCTTTTAGAAACATATACTCCGCTTGATCATTCATCTTGTCTAAAAACCGAGAAAAATCTCAGAGATGATTTGCAGTACACTCAGAAAGAGCTCAAACTGTATATCAAAAAATTCTCGTGTGGAAATGATAAATTTGAGCAACTCTTATCTGTTCAAAGATTTTTCTTTTAAAAACAAGGACTCGGATATAATTCATTTCCAATAACAAGGTCCCTAGATAAAATTCAACGGACTCAGAAAAATTAAAAACAGGAATATTATCTTGTCCAAAATGTTTGAAAAATGGACATACTGAAACTTTTTGTTCTAGTTCCAGACGAACCATTAGAGTTAAATAAATATGGGTACCTAAAGGAACTATAGTTCTAGCTAGAGTTTACATGTCTAACACATCAGGACCCAAATTAGCTTGGGTACCTATAAAATGAAAAAAATTACTTTGTAGGTACAAGCAAGATCAACAACACAATCAAATAAATGGTACGTTGATAGTGGATGTATAACCACATGAGTGGAAATGAGCATATTTTTACGGAGATTAAAAAGGCAGATCAAGGATGTGTCATCTTTGTCATTAACAAAAAGATAAGAGAACCTGAAATACGAATATCTCAATGCATAAGATCATGGTTAGTGAAACAGGATATACTACGAAAGTATAAAGAGACATAATAACCAGATCACGAAAATATCCAACCATAAAGACATACTAACCAAATCACGAAATCCAAAACATAAAAAACGTAAAGTGAAATGCATGAAGAAAATGTCGGTCTTAGAAACTGGATAATCATCAATTTGAAGAACGCCAACTAATCAAGGTTGGCTGAAGGCGGAGGTGGCATGGCAATTTTGAAGTGAGTGCAAATATTCTCAACCATCGATTCCGTCCTTCGCATCATATTTTTCATTTCTTGAACATCCTTTTCCAATCGCTCCATGCGGACTTCTAGCTGAGATGAAGATCGAGCTCGATTGACTTGAGGTAGACCAGCCTGAGAAGTCATTGGACGATGACGAGACATTTCGGATTGAGTGCCTCTTGACATTACTCAGTCCTCCAAACGAGGTAAAGCACCTTCGTCCATTAGTGTGTCCCAGTCTCTTAGATAAGCAAAGTATATCTAACCACGATTTCTTGTCCGTAAATACTTCATTGTCTGAATAGTTCCTTTATGAACCAAGCATCCTTTCGGTATAGCCACTCCATGCAACCCTGTCAAATCAACTCCTTATTTCTCAAAAATTTCAGTCAAATGTAATATCCTTACCTTTTTTTGGCTATAATTATTAATTTATGAGCCTCGTGGGTTGGTTTGTAATTTTTTCGAATATTGGTATCATGTGTTTGATTCAAGATTGAGCTTGTATGTTGTGCTTCTTGCCAATATTTTGCTAGTATTCGATAACTGTTGGTCGTACTGTTTGTATCGCTTCCGCAGCCTAGGGCTAACGTACACTAAGTTATCCGAGTAGCGTACGCAATGGAAGTCGTAGGCCAGCGCACGCTACTTCCGAAAGGATAGCGCATGCTAACCGACAGCATGGGACAGTCCAGAGGGCACTGGGCCGGGACAAGGATCGAGCTAGCGCACGCTAAGGCAACTTAGTAGTGCACGCTAGGGGAGCAGGTAGCGCACGCCACTGTCGGGTGATAACGCGCGCTAAGCAGCCCGGACAGTAAGGGCAGTGAGGTCCGGACTTGGGCCAGACCAACAGGTAACGCACTCTAAGAAGATCGTTGCGCGCGCTAACTCATCAAGCATAGCGCACGCTGTTCGGTCGTAGCGCACGCTACCTAGATGGTCCTAAAGGTTTCTGGACAGGGCAGAAAGGTTTCTGGACTTGGACTGGGCTCCATGGAGCGCACGCTAAGGCGGCAGCTGCGCGCGCTAACTCGGTGGTATAGTGCACGCTAACTCGGCTGAGTAGCGCACGCTGTCGGACGTGGTGCATGCCAGCTCGGCTGGGCAGAAGGGTCTGGACTGCAGGCCTAGACCGATAGCGCACGCTATTCCGGAAGCGCTAGCGCGTGCTAGGGTGCACCTATATAAATACATGTGTTGCGGTCAACACTTGTCATTTTTCACCTTCTTTTCTCTTCTCCGAGTTTCTAGACGACTCCAGAGTGTGTAGGCGAGGGTTTCGGCGGAGCACGGTTGAATCTCAGATCTTTTCAACTTCAAGCAAAGATCTATCAATCTTACATCATTTTCACCAAGGAATTGAGGTAATCCTTCCTTAGAACCCTAACTTTAGGGAAGTTTGGGGGTTTTGGGGATCTCCTTTCTCCAACTGTTTTAACTCCAAATTTATGATAGATTATAGTTAAATATAGTTGTATAGTATGATTTCATGATTTCCTCAAGGTTTTGTGGATTGATTCCGAATCTTCCTTTATAAATCGAGCAAAACCCGTTATGCCCCCATAGTGTTCGATAAAATGTTCCTAAGGGTAGAACTTAGGATGGATTTTAGTTTTTCCAATAGAATTGTAGTTGATTGAGCCTCGATGTTTGTTAGGAGCGGGATTTGGAAGATAGTTCGGACAGTAGCCTTGTTCGTTGTTGTTCCTTTGTGAGTTAGAAATCCAGGCAACTACTTTATTGCATTAGTTTATGGCATGAAATTTCTGTGATGAATTAGATATTGATGAGAGTTGAAAGGTTGTTCTCGGCTACTCTCACTCGGGGATTGACTCGACGGGGTCACACGGGGACTTGGTGGCTTAGCGGATGGACCGGGTCACGAAAGATACTTTGAGTGGGCATTCTCACCTGGGGTTGCTCGACGGGGCACACAAGGACTTGGTGTCTTGAGGGCCGGACCAGGTCGCGAGAATTTTCGGAGTGTTTTTACTGATGATCGATATTGATATTTCGGAATATCGTGAAATGAACTGTTTTGGATTTTGAATTGATTTGGAAATGCCTGTGGATTAAAATATTGTAATACTGTACTTGCACTAGCGGTTGTTGCTAACCCCTTGTTGGGGTGGAATGTTTTGTACATTTCAGGTACTCTCGAGGGACAGGAGCCCACATGTGGTGCACACGTAGTTGACAGCACACTGGATGTTAGAGAGCTCGTATCAGTCGTTGTATGTATAATGTCAGAGTCGGTTTTATATTTTGTATTATCGTGGTTTTGAGTTGTACTATGTCGTGTAATGTTTACGTTCAGTGAACGATGTTTAACTCTACTATTTTGGCCGCGGCCGAGGCCTAACTCATGTTTTGTATCTTGTGTTGGACTGTTATGCCGTGGTGATTATGTATTGGATTATAGCTTAATCTTGTGGGTCATAAGCCTGGTGGGACCTTTGTGTGTCCTGCGGCGTGTAATTACCCAAAGTGAAATTGGGGTGTTACATTTATGGTATCAGAGCCATATGTTTCGGGAATACCTAGGCCTTTGGTTATTTGGGTTGTCAAGTCGTAAGAGTCGTATAAACTGATCGATCTTAACACCGTGTGTTACTGTCGAGCTGTGTAACCCGTGGTAGTAAGACTCTTTGATCTCTCTTTGTGCCTTGTCGCTTTCATAATAAAGAAGATTTGAAATCCTTGGATTGTGAACTGTTCTGATAAATTTAATCCTTTTATATCTCAGTATGTTGAGAGGCCGTGGCGGACGTGGACGCGGCAGAGGCCGTGGTCGTGGTACCGCTAACGAATCTGGCACACATTCTACTGATGCATCTGATTCGGCATCCCATACGGAGCCGAAAACCGCTTCTCTGAACCCGAGCGGTCAGCCTGATCCTACTGTAAGTCAAGAACCGTCGGATGACTATAATGTGAATGCCGGCATAGCTGCTATACTCCACCAGGTAGCAGCACAGTTAGTCAAGTTGAATGAGTCCGGGTATCATGACCAGCCGACAGATGAGAGTAAATGGCTTCAGGGAGTGATGAAAATGCAACCTCCTCGTTTTACTGGTGCGTTCTATACGTTGGGTTGGAAAGGGTGGTTGTTTTAGTTTGGCAGGATTTTTGACGCCGTTGCGTGCCCCGAAGAGAGACGGGTCCCTATTGTGCAGATTTCCTTGACAAGGAGGCTGCAGATTGGTGGGAAGCTGTGAGAACTACGGATCGTGTGGCCACTTGGGCCGAGTTTAAAGTTGCGATAGAGGAAGAGTATTGTCCTTGGCCTGTTAAAGAAAAACGTATTGCAGATTTCTTTACGGCAACACCTCAAGATGTACCTGTCACCGAGGCCATCATCACATATAATCAGCAACTGAACCATGTTCGTGAGCAAGTAAAGACTGAAGCGGATAAAATCCGTTGCTTTGATTTGAGAATGAAGCCCAGGATTCGTGAGGCTATGGCGGGTTTCAGATGTGTTACTTTGAAGGAATATCAGGATCGTGCCTTGGCTATCGAGATGGTCATTTCTGCGTCAAGGTCGGGTACCGAGATCAAGAAGCTGAAGACGACTGGTGGCTTTTAGGGAAGTAAGAGTGGTGGATTTCACAAATCTCAAGCTTCTCATTCTGCTATCGGGAAGTCTGTTTAGCAAGCCAGTAGTGCTCCGAGTTTGTGACCGGGCCAGTCTTCTGCCTTTGGTAGAGGACAATGTTTCAATTGTAACCAAACAGGCCATCAGTATCGAGAGTGTCCACTTCCTCCCGTTATTTGTTTCACATGCGGTCAGGACAGTCATCGGGCGGCTCATTGCGAGGCTGCCACTAGATTTGTTAAACAGCAGAGTTCGGCACCAACTCCCAGTGTGAACCCGGGGACTACATCTAATCATCCGAAACAGGCTTTGGGACGTGGAAGTGGTCGAGGCCGGTTGGATCGTCAAGTTGCATCGAGTGTGCGTTCGTTACAGCCAAGAGTGTACCATATGAGACACGCGGACGACACAAAAGCTTCGGTAGCTGCAGGTATCACACAAATATTTTCTCAAGCTATATCAGTATTATTTGTTTCGGGAGCTACCCATTTGTTTATTGCTCTTGATTGTGTGAAACGTTTGGGTCTTGGGTGTTTGATTGAGTGCGAACCATTCATAGTAAGTACTCCTAGTGGAGAGCGTTTGATTGGGAACCCAGAGATTAAAAATTGTCTTATGCATATCGGGAGTCGAGATTGGCCTTCAGACCTCATTGTGGTAGATCTGAAAGGAGAGGACGTAATTCTGGGAGATGATTGGTTGAATCGTCATGGTGCTATCATGAACTACCGAACGCGAACTATTTTTATAATAGCAGAAGATGGTGTCGAGCACACTTTCTTGGGTCGTAAATCGGGTAGTTCAGGAGGGGTGATTTCCGCTATTAAGGCGATAAAATTGTTGAAACAAGACTGTATTGGTTATTGGTGTTACGCCATGAGCACAAATGACGGCGAAGCCGGTTTATTGTCGATTCCAGTTGTGAATGAATATCCTGATGTATTTCCGGATGATCTACCGGGATTACCTCCGTCTAGAGAGGTAGAGTTTCCTATTGATCTTGTGCCAAGCGCAACACCTGTTTCTCGAGCGCCGTATCGTATGTACCCTCCGAAATGTTAGAACTGAAGAAACAATTGGGCGAGCTCTTGGACAAAGCGTATATTCGACCTAGTGCATCACCTTGGGGTGCACTGGTTCTCTTCGTTAAGAAGAAGGACGGATCGTTCCGTCTGTGCATTGATTATCGGGAATTGAATAAGTTAACCGTTAAGAACAAATATACTTTGCCTCAGATAGATGACTTGTTTGACCAACTTCAGGGTGCCAAAGTTTTCTCTAAGATTGACTTGCGAACATGATATTACCAGCTGAGGATTCGGGATTCTGATATTCCGAAGACTGCTTTCTGTACTCGGTACGACCATTACGAATTTGTGGTTATGCCGTTTGGTCTAACCAATGCCCCTGCTGTGTTTATGCAGCCAATGAACAAAGTTTTCATTTACTATCATGATAAGTTCGTGGTCGTTTTCATTGATGATATTCTTGTCTACTCCCGGAATGAGGAAGATCACGCTGAACATCTTCGAGTAGTGTTGAACACTTTGAGAATGGAGAAACTTTACGCTAAATTCTCAAAGTGTGAATTCTGGCTTAAAGAGGTAACATTTCTCGGTCATGTAATTTCGGCTAATGGAGTTTGAGTGGATCCCCAAAAGATAGCGGCTATTGTTGAGTGGGAACCACCTAGGAGTGTGAAGGAGACCCGGAGTTTTCTAGGGCTTGCCAGATATTATCGTAGATTCGTCGAGGGGTTTTCAAAAATCGCTCGACCACTTACTCAGTTACTCCATAAATCGCATAAGTTCGAGTGGACTGATGAGAGACAAAACAGTTTTGATGAGCTTAAACGATGGTTAACTTCGGCGCCCGTGTTATCGTTACCTCAGGTCACCGATGATTTGGAAGTGTATAGTGATGCTTCCGGACTTGAATTGGGTTGTGTTTTAATGCATAGATGTAGAGTAATTTCATATGCGTCCCGACAATTGAAACCATATGAAATGAATTACCCTACACATGATTTAGAGTTATCGGCGGTTGTATTCGCGCTAAAGATTTGGAGGCATTATCTTGATGGCTCTTCGTGTAAAATTTACACGGATCACAAATGCCTAAAATATATATATTTAGCCAGAAGGAGCTAAATATGAGACAACGTCGATGGTTAGAGCTGATTAAGGATTACGATCTTGAAATATTATACCATCCAAGAAAAGCTAATGTGGTAGCGGACGCGTTGAGTCGGAAACCCGTAGCACTCTAAATACTGAAGATGCTTACATCTCAACACGAGATCTGTCGAGACATAATTAGGCAAGATATAGAGATTTGGCTTCAGAAAGTTCAAGGCCAATTATGTACTTTGGAAATCACGTCGTCTTTGGTCAATGAAATCAAATCGAAGCAATTGGAGAATCCGTTACTAGTCCAACTAAGAAAGGATGTGATTAGAGGAAAAGCTCCCGGATTTATGATTCAAGATGATGGCGTTTTAAAGTTTAGAGGTAGACTTTGTATACCTGCAGACGTCGAGCTTAAACAGACCATATTGAGAGAAGCGCACACTACACCTTATTCTCTTTATCCCGGTACAAGCAAAATGTATAAGGACGTGAAGAATAATTATTGGTGGAGCAATATGAAAAATGATGTTGAAGAATTCGTGTCGAAATGCTTAATGTGTCAGCAGGTCAAGATTGAACATCAACGACCAGCAGGGTTGCTTAAATCGCTACCAATTCCAGAATGGAAATGGAAGGATATAACGATGAATTTTGTCACCAATATGCCGAGGACGCGTACGGGGATGAATATAATTTGGGTTATTGTCGATCGACTAACCAAGTCAACTCACTTTTTGGGAATTAAGGATAATTGGGGGCCCTAGAAACTAGCTCGTATATTCATCGCAGAAATTGTGAGGTTATACGGGACTCCTAAGAGCATTATTTCCGATCGAGATGGTAGATTTGTATCGCATTTCTGGCAATCCGTTCACCGAGCCTTAGGGACGGAATTGAGGCTCAGTACATCGTACCATCCTCAAACTGATGGGCAATCTTAACGGACAATTCAGACCCTGGAGGACATGCGGCGATCATGTGCTTTAAATTGGAAGGATGAATGGGAATCGCACTTGCCACAAATCGAATTTGCCTACAATAATAGCTGGCATGCGTCGATTAAGATGGAACCGTTTGAGGCTCTATATGGATGGAAATGCAAGTCACCATTGTGTTGGTACAATTCTTCTAAACTGATTGGGACGGAGCTGGATATGTTAGTGGAGACCCGGGAAAAGATTTCTTTGATTCACGAGAGGCTTTTGGCCACCCAAAGCAGACAGAAGTCATATGCCGACAATCGACGTCGACCGCTAGAGTTCGAAGTCGGCGATCATGTGTTGATAAAAGTATCCCCAACCCGTGGAGTTTATCGCTTTGGGAAGAAGGGTAAACTCAGTCCGAGATATGTTGGTCCATTCGAGATTATAGAGCGAATTGGTGAACTTGCTTATCGTTTGGGCCTTCCGCCTTCACTGAGTCATGTATATAATGTATTTCATGTTTCCCAATTAAGGAAATACATACCGGACCCTAAGCATATCATTGATTTTGGAGAGATTGAATTGAATCCCGATATCACCTTTGAGGAAAAACCAATCCAGATTTTAGAGCGTCGGGCAAAACAACTTAGGCACAAAATTATCCCTTTGGTTAAAGTACAATGGTCGAGACACGGATAGGAAGAAGCCACGTGGGAGACAGAAGAGTATATGAAGTCTAGATACCCCGAATTATTCACTTTTTAAGTTTCGGGACGAAACTTATTCTTAGGGGGAGAGAATGTAATATCCTTACCTTTTTTGGCTATAATTATTAATTCATGAACCTCGTGGGCTGGTTTTTAATTTTTTTCGAATATTGGTATCATGTGTTTGATTTGAGATTGAGCTTGTATGTTGTGTTTCTTGCCAATATTTCGCTAGTATTCGATAAGGGTTGGTCGTACTGTTTGTATCGCTTCCGCAACCTAGGGCTAACGTACGCTAAGTTATCCGAGTAGCGTACGCAATGGAGGTCGTAGGCCAGTGCACGCTACTGCTGGAAGGATAGCGCACGCTAACCGGCAGCATGGGACATCTAGAGGGCACTGGACTGGGACAAGGATCGAGCTAGCGCACGCTAATGCAACTTAGTAGCGCAGGGTGGGGAGAAGGTAGCGCACACCACTGTCGGGTGATAACGCGCACTAAGCGGACCGAACAGCAAGGGCAGTGAGGTCTGGACTTCGGCTAGACCAACAGGTAACACACGCTAAGACGATCGTTGCACGCGCTAACTCGTCAGGCATAGCGCACGCTGTTCGATCGTAGCGCACGCTACCGGGATGGGCCGAAAGGTTTCTGGACAGGGCAGAAAGGTTTCTGGACTTGGACTGGGTGCCAGGGAGCGCACGCTAAGGCGGCAGCTGCGCGCCCTAACTCGGTGGTATAGCGCACGCTAACTCGGTTGAGTAGCGCACGCTGTCGGACGTGGTGCATGCCACCTCGACTGGGCAGAAGGGTCTGGAATGCAGGCCTAGACCAATAGCGCACGCTATTCCGGAAGCGCTAGCGCGCACTAGGGCGCACCTATATAAATACATGTGTTGCAGTCAACACTTGTCATTTTTCACCTTCTTTCCTCTTCTCCGAGTTTCTATACTACTCCAGAGTTGTGTAGGCGAGGGTTTCGGCGGAGCACGGTTGAATTCAGATCTTTTCAACTTTAAGCAAATATCTATCAATCTTACATCATTTTCACCAAGGAATTGAGGTAATCCTTCCTTAGAATCCTAACTTTGGGGAAGTTTGGGGGTTTTGTGGATCTCGTTTCTCCAACCGTTTTAACTCCAAATTTATGATGGATTATAGTTGAATATAGTTGTATAAGTATGATTTCATGATTTCCTCAAGGTTTTGTGGATTGATTCCGAATCTTCTTTTGTAAATCGAGCAAAACCCGTTATGCCCCCATAGTGTTCGATAAAATGTTCCTAAGGGTAGAACTTAGGATGGATTTTAGTTTTTCCAACAGAATTGTAGTTGATTGAGCCTCGATGTTTGTTAGGAGCGGGATTTGTAAGATAGTTCGGACTGTATCCTTGTTCGTTGTTGTTCCTTTGTGAGTTAGAAATCCAGGCAAGTACTTTATTGCATTAGTTTATAACATGCAATTTCTGTGATGAATTAGATATTGATGAGAGTTGAAAGGTTGTTCTCGGGTACTCTCACTCGGGGATTGACTAGACGGGGTCACACGGGGACTTGGTGGCTTAGCGGCTGGACCGGGTCACGAGAGATACTTTGAGTGGGCAGTCTCACCTGGGGTTGCTCGACGGGGCACACAGGGACTTGGTGGCTTGAGGGCCGGACCGGGTTGCGAGAATTGTCGGAGTGTTTTTACTGATGATCGATATTGATATTCCGGAATATCATGAAATGAACTGTTTTGGATTTTGAATTGATTTGGAAATGCCTGTGGATTAAAATATTGTAATAATGTACTTGCACTAACGGTTGTTGCTAACCCCTTGTTGGGGTGGAATGTTTTGTACATTTCAGGTACTCTCGAGGGACAGGAGCCCACATGTGGTGCACACGGAGTTGACAAGCACACTGGATGTTAGAGAGCTCGTATCAGTCGTTGTATCTGTAATGTCAGAGTCGGTTTTATATTTTATATTATCGTGGTTTTGAGTTGTACTATGTCGTGTAATGTTTGCGTTCAGTGAACGCTGTTTAACTCTACTATTTTGGCCGCGGCCGAGGCCTAACTCATGTTTTGAATCCTGTGTTGGGCTGTTATGTCGTGGTGATTATGTATTGGATTATAGCTTAATCTTGTGTATCGTCAGCCTGGTGGGACCTTTGTGTGTCCTGTGGCGTGTAATTACCCAAAGTGAAATTGGGGTGTTACAAGATCGATCCAAAAGGCATTCCTGATTTTCGTTGCCGATCCTATTTGGTGTAGCCTTTCTTATGAAAAATCATTCCTTTGTCAACAAACCACTTCATCATGACTTGGGCAAAGTTAACTTGATTATCTTTCAAAATATGGTAAATGATCTCCATATCAATGTTAACCAATCTTTATTGAGCATTTACCTTAGGCATTAACGAGCGAGTGATGGCATCATGTAGTAATCGAATATTTAACCCAAAATCGTTATTTTCAAATTTGTCGGAATAGACTTCTATCGCAGCCTGAGACTTAAGAAAGTCTCTAACAGTAAATACATTTAGAGATTCGTGCTCGTCGTCATACAAATTGACAGTGACATATTCATCATTCGGAACAAGGTTTCCGGTACAAATCCAACCTTCATTTGGCAATCCATATATTTGTGACAATTTTTCAGCATCAAAAGTGATAAGTTTGCCTTGAACCAGAGAATGAATAACAACTAAACCATCTGAATTATAGCTCGTTGAAAAGTTGGCATAGAATTCTCTAACACAATCCTCAAAATTTGGCCGAGCAAAGCTAACAAACTTATTAATACCAATCCTGTCAAAGAATTCTTCTATATTCACCCCAATAGATTTTAGAGATTCGAAAATAAAATGATGGCTTGGAGTTACCTCTTCGTCAATAAGAATCTCTTTTGAAAAAGTTTTCCGCCTGGGGATTGATGAATTGATATGTACCCGACGGATTGGAGGAGGTTTCTCCTCTTCTCTTCTTTCCAGCTCATGAATTTGTCATGGTTTCTTGAGTTTTGAAAGTGAATTGATGAGTTCTTGGAGAGAGGCGATCGCAGATTAGGTTTTTCAGAGTAGGGATTTGTGAGGAGTTTCTCATCTGATTGGGTATTAATGTTCCAGAAAACAGAGTGTTACGTACATTAGAGGTTATAACAGCCGTAACACTGGGTCTGTAACGTACGCTATTGAAACCGATAGCGACTGTAATGAATCAATCAAATTTTCTGTCCAAGATCCTGAACTTCGTTATGTACGTAGCTCATCCACGCGTAACGTATGTAATGACATTTACGTACGTTTTATTTATTCCATAGCGGCCGTAAATTGTACCAAATGATCAGTGAAATTCTTGTGATGATATCCGTTCGTTTATTATGACCGTATTGTTGTATATGATGAATATGCAATTTTTTAAAATTGACCAACATATACCATTCCTAGATTTATTCTAATAAAATTAAATGAATCTTCGGGTAATGGTTTTGTAAAAATATCTGCTAATTGTTCATTTGTTCCTACAAATTGGAGATGAATATTCCTGTTTTTGGACATGATCACGAGTAAAATGATGATGAATTTCAATGTGTTTTGTCCTACTATGAAAAATGGGATTTTTACTCAAATTTATGGCACTTGTATTGTCACAAAAAATTGGAGTATTTTTAAGAGTAATGCCATAATCTCATAATTGATTTTTAACGCACAAAACTTGCGCACATGCACTTCCAGCAGCCACATATTCGGCTTCAGCTGTGGAAGTAGCCACATTAGTCTGTTTTTTACTACTCCATGAAATTAAACAAGACCCCATGAAATGACAAGTCCCGCTGGTACTTTTCAGTCAATTTTGCATCCACCAAAATCAGCATCACTATATGCAAAAAGTTCAAAATCAATACTTGATGGATACCATAAGCCCAAACCAATAGAACCTTTTAAATAACGAAAAATTCTATTGCAAGAAATTAAATGCGATTCCTTAAGATTCGCCTGAAATCTAGCACAAAGACACGTTGCAAACATAATATCGGGTCTAGATGCAGTTAAATACAGTAGTGATCTGATCATACCTCGATATTCCTTCCGGTCAACAGATTTACCTGTCTCATCTTTATCAAGCTTAAGTGAGGATGACATGGGTGTTGAGATTTCTTTACATCCTTCCAATTTGAACTTCTTTAGTAGCTCATTGACGTATTTAGTTTGATGAATAAATATTCCGTCTTCGAGTTGTTTTATTTGAAGTTCAAGAAAGAATTTTAACTCTCCCATCATACTCATTTCGAATTCTCCTTTCATTTAATTTGCAAATTCTTGGGACAGAGAATCGTTAGTAGCACCAAATACAATATCATCAACATATATTTGACATATAAGGATATCGTTACCAAAATTCTTGATAAATAAGGTATTATCTACATGTCCTCTAATATAACCGTTAGAGATAAGAAAAGTACTCAACCTTTCATACCATGCTCTCGGCGCTTGCTTCAATCCATAGAGAGCTTTATGGAGCTTGTACACGAAATCTGGGTGATCATAATCTTCAAAACCAGGAGGTCGCTCGACATAGACTTCTTCTTGAATCACTCCATTTAGAAAGACACTTTTTACATCCACTTGATGAATTTGATCTTTTTATGCGAAGCAAAGGCGCATAACAGGTGAATAGCCTCAAGACGGGCAACAGGAGCAAAAGTTTCTTCATAATCCAACCCTTCCTCTTGGTTGTATCCTTGAGTGACCAATCTTGATTTATTTTTAATTGGAAGACCATTATCATCTGTTTTTACTTTGTGAATCCATTTTTTACCGATGATGGTCTTGTCTATCGGTTCCAGAACCAATTCCCATACTTTATTTCTTTCGAATTGATTGAGCTCCTCTTGCATAGCAACAACCCAATTTTCGTCATTTATGGCTTCGTCAATATTCTTTGGTTCCATGAGAGAAGCAATCATTCACATTTCTCCTTGTTCGCACACCTTCACTGATTTTACCAAGAATTTGCTCCGTAGAATGATCTTTCACATTTGCCCATTCCTTAGGAAGGTTGTACGGATTTTCTTCATCTTTGATCTCAAGCTTCTCCAAATCCTTTGTTGCTTCAGACCCTTCTTTTGTTGGGGTTGTACCTGCATCATCATCAAAAACAACCTTTCTCGGGGGTAAAACTGTATCATCAAATTTTATATGAATAGACTTTCTACCGAGCCTCTTCTACAATTAAAAACACGATAAGCTTTACTATTAAGTGAATATCCAAGGAAAATACCAATATCGGATTTAGAGTCAAATCTACCTAGATTATCCTTACCATTGTTATGAATAAAAACTTTACAACCAAATGGATGAAAATAGGATAAATTAGGCTTCTTGCCTTTGAATATTTCGTACGGAGTCATCATTGTGTTTCTCCGAAGATGAACTTGATTTATTACATAACAGGCCGTATTTATAGCTTCAACCCAGAAATACTTTGGTATTCCGTACTCATTAAGCATTATTCGGCTCATTTCTTCTAGAGATCGATTTTTCCTCCGATGACTCTATTTTGTTGGGGTGTACGGGGTGCTGAGAAGTTGTGCCCAATGCCATATTTATCACACTAAACCTCAAAATCATTTGAGTCGAATTCTCCACCATGATCGGTTCTGATGGCAATAATCAGCAAATCCTTTTCTTTTTGAATAAGCTTGCACCACTTAACGAACTCGTTAAAAGCATCATTTTTATTTGCTAAAAAATTTACCCAAGTAAATCTTGAGAAATCATCAAAAAGCACCATTGTATAAAGTTTACCACTCAATCTAGCATGCCGAGATGGTCCAATTAAATCCATATAAATTAACTCAAGAATACGGCTAGTAGAAATTTCCATTTTGGGTTTAAACGAGCCTCTAGTATGTTTACCTTTCATGCAGGCTTCACAATTATGTTCTTTTCTGAAATTAAGTTTTCGTAGACCATGAACGATATCATTTTTAGCTAATTTTGAAATAAGAGGTAAAGAGGCGTTCCCCAATTTTCGATGCCAAATAGTAGCGTTTTCATTGAACGATGATTCTTCTTGAAGATCCACAATATAAATATTACCATATTTCAAACCAATAAAAACAATTTTATCTTTTCTCATTGCAGTGCAATGGGTGATTTCAAAAATCAGTTTGAGTCCATTATCGCTAATTGAGAAACGCTGAGAAGATTATGACATAGGCCATCAACGAAAAGAACAATTTCTATAGTAGGTAGAGGATTCTTACCTATCTTACATGTGCCTTAAATTTTACCCGTTTTGTTATCGCCAAAGGTGACACATCCTTGATCTTCCTTTTTGAGCTCCGTGAAGAGATGCTCGTTTCCACTCATGTGGTTAGAACATCCACTATCTATAATATCCACAATATCTGCATTTTTCCTTTTTCGGTATTTTTTGTTTTAGTGTATTTTTCGTTTTTAGTGACTCGCTTGTAACCGTATTGATACTTCGAGAATATTTAATACTGGACTTTTCGTTATCCGAGCGTGTTTCGGACCTGTTTTACTCAATTCCGCGTTTAATGTCATTTCCATCGCTATTTGATTCGATTCTCGTAACTTCCGTTTCAGGGTTGTCGTAAATCCATCTTATGTTATTATGCGTGTTGTGAGCCTTTGTTTGATGTTTCGGTCGTGTAGTGTGTGTTTCGGATGTTTTGGGCCGTTTTGTAATTTCCCAAAGTTATGGAGTAGTTACTATCCTTGTCATTTCCGAACCTTTGGATAGTCAGAATCGCGTTCATTTTAGCGCTTTAGTTCCTGCCTCGAACTCATTGTGAGTGTATCCGTTGGTACACCTTTGTATCCTCCGATCAATCTCCGTCGGGACGTTGTGCATATATCGCGCTGCCAGAGGCACATTACGGCCGTAAGCCAGGGATGTTACGGCCGTAATGTTCAACAGTTACGGCCGTAACTTCTTCTTTGTATGGCCGTGACCAAGCTTTGTTTTTTCTTTCATGCATTTGATCCAGTGGGCGACTTACGGGCGTAATATTCACATGTTACGGCCGTAAGAATTGTTACGGCCGTAACCTTAGAATTATACGGTCGTAAGTGGGGTTCGTTCAATTGTACAGATTCATCTCCAGGGCCAGTTACGACCATAAAGTGATATATTTACGGCCATAATATTCATAAGTTACGGCCGTAACGTTTGACAGCATATATACTATAAACGGCTGAAATTTCCTCATTTTTCACCCTTCTCTCTTCTCTTCGCGACGGGAGCGATCTTGGAAGCTAGGGTCTGTCCGATTTTCACTCAAACTCCATTGGAGAAGTATATTCTAGCATCATAACATCAATCTAACACCAAATCATCTGGTGTTCATCTTCGAATCTGTTAGGAATACTTGTTAGATTTTGATGATGTCATTAGTATAAAAGTTCAAATGTTTATTACTTGGCAAAGTGTAAGGAAGAACCAAATGAGTATCTTCCATAGGCCAAATATGTTAAGTATAAAACTTGGCAAAATGTAAAGAAGAACCAAATGAGTATCTTCTATAGGCCAAAAATTAGTTAGGCTAAAAATCGGCTAAGTACTAAAAAGTACAGCTAAGTCCATCAGAGAGGATCAGCCGAGTCCAGTCAGAGTAGTCCTGGTCAACAAAAATTATCAGGGATGTTTGACCAGACTGCAGCCAAGGTACCTCAGACAAGTCACCTGATCAGACAAGTTCTAAACAGTGAACATCAGAGAGGTACAGACTTCAGAGAAGTTAAACTGCTCATCAGCCTAGTCGAAGATCAGCCAAGTACTCCAAGTCCACGTCAGCATGCGTTGAAAAGTCAAGTATTACGAAAAGTCACATGCAACGTGAAGAGACAAATTAGAGTGATTCCCGCAAGAGATATGATTTAAATAAATCATCCAGACCCACCTTGAAGACTTTAATCGTTTTATAATCAAAAGATTTGGCGCCTCACATGCAGAGTCTTCACAACGGTCGGAAGATAGATTAAAATAATGGGAATCCAGCCTTGCAATGTTCAGAAAGAAAACAATGAAGTCTCCCTCTCCAACGGACGGATTTGTTGAAAAGATTTGCAACGGCTATAAGGGAAAAGCTCAGAGATCGTGATCTATATATATCTGAAGATTTGAAGCTGAGCAACTACCGGTGGTAACATACTTTCAAGCGATCAAAGCAATCAAGCAATCAAAAGCAATCAATAGCATCGTGAAAAGAGCGGTTCTAAAAGTTCATACTTAAAGAAGCTCTTAGTTGGAGAAGACAAAAACTCTTGTCTATAATCCTGAGTTCGGGGTACTTCACTGGTTGAAGTTAGAGACTGTAAAGGTATCCAAGGATCGAGGATCAAGAGGTGCAAGGCAGTCAAGTGTGTACAACGGCACGGATTTCCACTGGTTGGAAGCTGTTGTAGTTTGGTTTGAATCACTGTAATATTTATCACTGGTTGAGAATTATAGTGAATTCATCTCCAACTGGTTTGGAGAAAAGTGGATTAGTAGAGGATTACCCCACCTCTGAGACCACTATAACTGCCTGCGTTCTTTACTGTTTTATTAGCATCATACCTTAACTGCTGCACTCATCATTAAGTGTTTCATTAGTTATTTTGTATTCGTCATCAGCTGATTTCCGCACGTATTAAGAACAAACGACTCCAAGTCATTTGTTTATCCATCAGCTGAAGAAACTTACTCCTTGTGAAAAAGAGTTTAAGAGTTTCAGTAAGTCTATTCACCCCCCCCCTCTAGACTTATTCCTGGACGACTTGTGACCTACAAGTGGTATCAGAGAGGTTGGTTCATTTTTTTCACGAACCAGATCTATCAGAGATATATTTTTTTTACTCTCACTTTATAATGGAACACATGCATTCTAGACTCCCTGTGTTTTCAGTTGACGAGTATGATCTTTGGAAGATAAGTATGCAGGCACACTTATCTTCAATCCATGATGACATGTGGTGCATCATCGAGGACGGTCCATTCATCTTCGAGAAGGACAACACTCCAGAAGAAATTACAGCAGGGGGGCCAGAGAAGATTCCAAGGAAGAGGACTGAGTTGACTCCCGAAGAAAGAAAGCTGTCCAATCTTGATAATCGGGCCAGAGATGTGTTATATCAAACTCTTGACAAATCCACCATGGTCAAGATAAAAAACTGCAAGAATGCCAAAGAAATCTGGGACACATTAGCCCTAATGTGTGAAGGAACGGAGCTGATCAAGGAAAACAAGTTGTCAATTGCTATCCAAAAATTTGACAACTTCAAAATGAAGAATGGTGAATCCATAGACCAAGTAGACACAAGGTTCACTGAGATTATCAATGAGATCAACTCCCTCGGCAAAACCTATGGCAACAGGGAAATGGCGCTGAAGGTTCTCAGATCTCTCAACCCTGAATGGAGCATGAAGGCCGTAGCCATGAGAGAGTCCAAGGACCTGAATAAAATGAAAATTCAAGAACTGTTTTCTGATCTGAAGGCTTATGAGTTCGAGCTTCCAAGTTCATCCTCAACCGAGCCTGCAGAGAAGGGAATAGCATTTGCAGCCGAGTCCCCCGCCAAGAGCCTATCTGATGTAAAGCCTCCAAATCCATTAGACTTTGAGGAAGAAATGGCATTTATAATGCAAAGGTTCAGCAACTTTAGAAAGAACTACTCTAAATACAAGAAAAATTATAAGGAGAATCCCAGGAGAAATCAGAAAGCTGGGAGCTGGAAGGTGGAGTGCTACAACTGTCACAAGACAGGACATATCCAAATCAACTGTCCTGATCTCAAGAAGGACGAAAGCAAGAAGGAGGTGGGCAGAAAAGAAGATAGAAGAAAGGCCCTCATCGGAGAAGACCAGGAACATGTAGAATCAAGCAGCGGATTCTTTTCTGATGAAGATGAAGAGTATGACTGCCTGATGGCAAACCTAGCTGATGAAGAGGTAACTTCTAAACCCACCGGTTCGAATAACAGCTCAGCCATGTCACAAGATATGGATCTAGACGAATCGATAATTCAGTTATTTAAAGATTTTGAAACACTCAAATCTGCACACCAAACTGTATCAGCCGAGAAGACTCAGCTGCAAGAAGAGAATAGGCAGCTGAAAAATGATTTCGAAAAACTTAGCCTAGATTTGAATAAGGTTGAGATAACTGCAGCTGACTTTAAAAACCAGGCTGACGTTAATACAGCTGAGATAAACAGACTAACTATTTTACTTAAAGAAAAATCAGCTGCACTTGCTCATGCCAAAACCGAGTTTACTAAGCTGACACAACTTAATAAAACTCAGGCGCAGGAAATAACCTCCCTGAAGGCATCTTCAACCCTGGAAGAATTGTGTACCAATAAAAGGTCATTATATTCCAAATCAGGCCTTGGATATGATCCTCACACTCCCTCTAGTTCTAAAATAAAATTTATCAAGGGAGAAACAATTGTCTCGACTGCTGATCCTACGTATAAACCGATATTTAAAAATAGGCAACAACCAAGTCACATGTCTAGGCTGCAGTCAGGTTACACAAGGCAGCCACCTAGACAGGCGACTAGGCAATGGCCCAGGCAAAAGCAGCAGCCCAGACAACATGCCCACTATTATCAACAACTCCCTAAAAACAGATTTCAAAATGGGAGGGGCAGATGGAAACCTCAAGGTTATCCTAATTTCCAAAACGAACAAGTGTGGAGACCTCAAAGATTTGACAAATGGTCTCAGCCAAGATTTAGAAATGGCCCACACTACCAGTATTTTGAGGAATATCCGGTACACAATCCCAACAGGAGATTCAGACCTCGACCTTACACACCTAATGAGGGTTATAATAATAACTTTTACAATCCAAGGAGAAAACAATTCTCCAGGAAACCAGCTAACCCCAAAGGACCCACACAGATTTGGGTACCTAAATCTCTGCTTGTCTGATTGCAGAAAAGGTGGAAGGACTACAACCACATCTCCACAAGCTCAAATTTTGGAGGTAAAGAATGGTTTGTAGATTCTGGATGCTCGAGCCACATGACCGGGAACAAGAAGATGCTGTCCAAATACACCAAAGAAAGAGGTCCCGATGTAACTTTTGGAGATAGCTCTAGAGGACAAACAAAAGGCTTTGGAGAGCTGCACCGAGGAAATATTGTGATATCCAAAGTTCATTATGTCAAAGGGCTCAAGTACAACCTCCTGAGCATAAGCCAGTTTTGCGACGAGAAGAACCTAGTAGTCTTCACCATCTGGAATTGCATGGTAATAGATATCTTATCTGGAGAAGTGAAGCTCCAAGGTTTCAGAAGAAGAGATGTCTACATGATAGATTGGAACACAGGAACACCCAACTCCTGTTTTCTATCCAAGACAGTAGCTGAGAACGGATGGCTGTGGCACAAAAGACTATGTCACCTGAACTTCAAAGCCATCAACAAGATCAGTTCTCAGAAGCTGGTCAGAGGACTTCCAAATGAAGCATTCAAGATGGAAGCGCTTTGTGATGCTTGTCAGAAAGGAAAGCAGACCAGAGCATCATTCAAGCCAGTCCAGCCTACAACTCTAACAACAAGGATCCTAGATCTACTCCACATGGATCTATTCGGTCCTATCAAGCCAAGGACTTTGAGCGGCCGGAAGCATGCACTTGTTATAGTAGATGATTATTCAAGGTACACGTGGATTATATTCCTATATAAGAAAAGTGAAACCTTGACCAAGCTACCTGAGATGCTGAGAAGGATCCAGAATGAGAAATACCTATCCATCATCAAGATCAGATCAGATAGAGGAGGAGAGTTTCTCAACAAGGCGATCACTGATTACAACGATCAGAATGGGATCCAACATGAGCTCTCTGCAGCTAGGACTCCCCAGCAGAATGGCGTTGCTGAAAGAAGGAACAGAACCCTGAAGGAAGCAGCAAGGTCCATGATTGCAGAAGCAGACCTGCCCAAGAGGTTCTGGGCTGAAGCTGTCAACACAGCTTGTCACACTCAGAACAGGAGTATGATAGTAGGGAGACATGGCAAAACTCCCTATGAGGTTTGGAATAATAGAACTCCTACTGTTGCTTATTTTCATGTCTTTGGTTGTAAGTGTTTCATCCACAACAATGGGAAAACCCAACTAAATGCCTTTGATGCTAAAACTGATGACGATCTCTTTATGGTATATTCACAAAGAAGCAAGGCATATAGAGTATTTAACAAAAGAACCTTAGTTGTGGAGGAAACACCCCATGTTGTTTTTGATGAATCTACCGTTGAGTACAGGAAGCAAGTTGAGCTAATTGAGAACAAGCTCAAATCAGCAACCCTTGAAGAAGTCATTGTACATGACACTGGAATGGTGGACTCACCTGCAGACCAGACTGATGACCCAACTGCAGCTGCTGAAGACCCAACTGTAGATCAGAAAGGAACACCAAAACTATCTGATCCAGTTGCCGCTGATGAAGACCCAGCTGTAGCTGATAAAGACTCACCTGCAGATCAGATCCAACCTGCAGATGACAAGATGGTAGCTGGTCCGGTTGCAGACCAGAACCCAGCTGATGCAGAAATCCACCAGAGCAATCCAACAGGGGGAACAGACCCAGAAGAAGACGATATCCCCAAATGGCTCAAAGATCACCCAATCCAGCAAATTATCGGAAAACTGACTGATGGAGTTAAGACGAGACAATCAACCCTACCAACAGGAATGGCTATGTTCTCATGCTTTATGTCACAGATAGAACCTAAAACTACAGAACAAGCCTTAGAAGATTACTCTTAGATAAATGCCATGCAAGAGGAATTGGAGCAGATGGAAAGAAACAAAGTTTGGGAACTAACAGACAGACCTGATCACAAGAAAGTTATTGGAACCAAATGGGTGTACAAAAATAAGAGTGATGAAGACGGAGTTGTTGTTAGGAATAAGGCCAGACTTGTAGCAAAAGGGTATGCACAGTGTGAAGGAATAGATTTTGATGAAACCTATGCACCTGTTGCAAGATTAGAGGCCATCACACTATTCCTCGCATATGCTGCATTCAAAGATTTCAAAGTATATCAAATGTATGCAAAGAGTGCTTTTCTAAATGGAATTCTAGAAGAAGAAGTCTATGTAGAGCAACCCCCAGGTTTTGTCAAAGGAGACAAAGTCTATAAGCTGTTGAAAGCTCTCTATGGACTTAAGCAAGCACCTAGAGCGTGGTATGAAACATTGTCTGTGTTTCTTGAGAAAAATGGTTTTTGCAAAGGAAAGGTGGACAAGACCCTATTCAGAGTAGAGCACGAAGGCCACATATTAATAGTCCAGATATATGTGGATGACATCATTTTCGGTTCAACCAATCCAGAGTTATGCGAGAAATTCTCCAATCTCATGCAAGGAGAATTTGAGATGAGTATGATGGGAAAGCTTAACTTCTTTCTCGGACTACAAGTTAAGCAGATGGAAAAAGGAATTTTCATCAACCAAGCAAAATATACCAGAGATCTTATCAAGAGATATAGAATGGAATCAGCCAAGCCAGCAAGAATTCCTATGAGCACAAGTACTCACCTGGATGCAGACGAGGCAGGCATATCAGTGGACTCAACCCACTACAGAGGACTCATTGGATCTCTTCTGTACCTCACTGCAAGCAGGCCAGACATATCGTATGCCGTAGGAGTTTGTGTGCGATTCTAGTCCAAGCCGAAGCAATCACACCTAGATGCAGCCAAGAGGATAATAAAATACCGTAAGTCTACAATCAATGTTGGACTATGGTACCCTAAAGACGACAACTTCGAGCTATCAGGATATTCAGATGAAGATTTCGCAGGATGCAAAATTAATAGGAAAAGCACTAGTGGAACGTGCCAATTCCTAGGAACCAGACTGATATCCTGGTTTAGCAAGAAGCGGGTTTCTAACTCTATCTCCACCACAGAGTCAGAATACCTAGCTGCAGGTAGCTGTTGTGCACAGATTTTATGGATCAGACAACAGCTAAGGGATTATAATATTATTGCAAATGAAGTTCCGATCTGGTGTGACAACAATAGTGCTATTGCAATAACCAACAATCCGGTTTTTCATTCAAGGACGAAGCACATTGATGTTAAGAACCACTTCATCAGAGACCATGTGCTTAACAAAAGGGTTAGAGTTGAAAGAGTCAGCACAGACTATCAGATAGCTGACATCTTTACCAAACCCTTGCCAGAAGAAAGTTTTTGGAGCTGAGCAGAGATATCGGATTACTAGATTGGGAATCTAGTACAGAAGCAAGCTGAAGCATTTCAGAGGAAGGACGGACCCAACTGAAGAATCAGATCCTAGCTGATGCAGGCAAGAAAACGAAGGACGGACAAAGGAACCTAGCTGATCAGAATACCAGGCGAGAAGTCAACTCACCTGATGCAGAGCGGTCAACAGTCAACAAATCAGACCAGCTAAGTTTTCTAAAACCGACCTCTGAATATTTAATTATTATCTATCATATTTAAATATATTAATGTTCGATTCACAAATGGCATTTTAAATACACACGTCAATCGCTTATTAAATCGACCTCCACGGTGGCCAATCAAAACCAACCGTCAAATTTTAAAATGGACCACCGATTCCAATTTGAAATTCAATAGAATATCAAAAGGCGTACCATATAATAAATTAATCCTTACGTCTTTTCATCTTATTTATAAGGAAAGAAACCCCTCACTTTACCTTTTACGCTTACTAGAAACCCTAAATCTTTCAGAGCAAAAATTCCTTGAACACCAAATACACTAAAATCTTTCGATTGCAGAAATGGCATCCTACTTCGAAGGCGTCAACCTGAAGGCGGTCAAGGACCAGATTATTTTCTCACTGGTCGTCGATTTTGAAGGTTTATTGGAAGCTAATCTGGAGGATTACGACGTGTTTAACCTGATTCGCGCGATGAAGCTCAATGGGATCTACCCATTTCTAGACATCAATCCTCAATATCTGTACAAAGAGGATGTTATCGCGTTCTATCGCGAAGCCTGTATAATTCAAGATGGAATTCGGAGCACAGTCGGTGGAAATCAGTTTGACATATCTCGAGAGTCGATCCGTACTGTTTTCAGTATGAAGCACCGCGGCATAGCCGTCGAAGCTCTCAAACAATCCGCCGCCGAGACCTGGAAAAAGATCAAGGTGGAAGATTTGCCCGAAAAACTGAAACTCACTGCCAAGAGGAATGAGATTAAGAGAGTTTATCGCTTTGCGTTGGACATAACCAACAAAATAATCATGGGGATGGCCGGCAGTTATGATCAACTGTCGTCAGCGAAATTTATGGTGCTGGGAGCACTGATTCAGGATGAAGAAATTGACTGGGCAGATTACATATTCAGGCAACTCGTTCGAGAGGTCAACAAAGCCGAATGGCTTGTTGATGAGAACAGATTTAAAACCAAGCTGGCGTTTGGAACGCAGCTAAGTTGGTTTCTGGAAAAGACAGGCATGACGAAGGGAAGCACTGACCCCTTCCATCCCAACAAAAGACTTGGTCATTTGGACCAAGAGACGCTGAGAAAATTGGGAGGCACAAGGAGAGCAGCCCAGATGCTGAAGGACCTACCTGACACAAGGCCCTACCCGAGATACTATTCGTCAGGCGAGTCGGACCGACCTGCAGCAGACAACCCAACTGCAGTCGAGTCAGACTCTGAGTCCGACAACACTCCCTTAGCAGTCCGTTTTAAGAGAAGGGGACCAGCCCCTGGAGAGCCATAGATCATGCAATCATCTCAAGAACCCTCTCCCAAGAGGCCCAGGAGACTACAGTTTAGTGAGGAAGAGCAGTCCGATCATCTTGCCAGCCCTACAGCCAGGTCACCGATTCACCTGGAAGACCAGCCTGCCCCAGGCACCCACGAGACTCAGATTGTGGCTGTCCTCACCCCAGCCTACATTCCTGAAGAAGAAGCAAGTCTAATAATTTCTATCCCTGAAGCCAACTATACCTTTAATCTACTTGAAAATAATGTCTTCAACCTATCCATCGAACAACTACAACTTGTTAAACCTATAGCCTTAAAACAGTCATTCTTTGAAGTTTTCGAAGAATGGAAATTTTTAAAATCCCTATCCTTTGTCAAACTTCAAACTCTTATTGACACTTGTGGTTGGGACTATCCCCAAGCCACAGAGGATGTGCTGATAGAATTTTGTAAAACATCAGACACAATTGTGATCCTTCAGGAGGACTGGTTCATGTCCAATTTTAAAACCAACATGGACTAGTTCATCCACTGCATTATGCTTGGTATTTTTGATGGATCTTATGAGAAAGTTGTTGAGGATGTAGTTGAAAAGGAAATAAGGATTGAGGAGGTACTTGAAGAAGAAAATGAAGAAGTTGTTGTTTTGGACGATGAAGAAGAAGAGCAGGAAGAGAGCAGAGAAGAAGAAAACATTTTAGTTGAAAAACAATCTGAGGAAATTGAGAAGATAGAGGAGTTAGTTGATGAAGGATAAGAAGAAGGAGAAGAAGTAGAACAGGATGATGATGAAGGTGAGAAAGATGATGCTGATGAAGATGATGGGAAAAAGGGTAATGATAATGATGATGATGATGATAAGGATGAAGAAGGAAAAGATGGGAAGGATGGTGACAATAATGATGAAGATGATGATGGAGGAGATGAAGGAGCTGAAAAAGAAAAAGAAAAAGAAAAAGAAAAGGAAAAAGAAGAAAAGGAGAAAGAGGAAGAGAAGGCAGAAGAAGAAAAGGAGGAGGAACAGGAGAAAGAGGAAGAGAAGGCAGAAGAAGAAAAGGATCCGGAGCCAGAGCCGACACAAGAAGCTGCAGATAGGACTGTGGTACCTACCCGGTACACTAGACTAGACGCGGAGTTAGCTGAGGACTCTAATCAGGGACCCCAGAGAAAACCCCATCTGGAGTACCAGCTGCAGACAGAAGCTTGCAGTCCAGCGGTTCAATTGCAGAAGGATCAGGAGAGCACTCTCCACCAGCTCAAATCTCACCTGCCTTGACTGAGCTGATCAGGCAGATAGTGAAAGACACAATTGGAGATCTGCTGGCATCTCAGGTCACTCCTGACCTTCAAACCATCAATGCAAAGATCGACACTTTGCTGCAGAGAGAGGTTCCTCAGCCCCCTCCCCTACCAACAACAGAATGCCATTTGGCATGTCTGATTGGATGAGCAGAATGGAGCAGCAATTGACTACCCTAGTTGATGCTGGCAAAAAGGGGGAAGATAGAATTGAGGGGGAAGGAAATGATCAAGAAGAGATGAGGAAGGAGTTTAGATCGAAGAAAAGGCAGGATGTCCAGATGATCGAAGCTGGGACATCCGCAGCCAAGAGGAAGGGAGGAGCAGATCCAGAAGATCAGGCTGACCAGCCTGAAGGCAAGAAGAGGAGAACTAGAGGAGGTTTTGAGCCTACTCTAGAATGGGAAGGAAAGGAGTTGTGGTTTGTGGAGGATTTTGTTCCATATGAAGCTCTGGAAATGTGGGGATCTGCAAGAAAAAAGTTTATCAGAGACTACTACATCTGGGAAATACTCCAGGATGATAATCTCTCCCCACAACAAATCTTCATAAATTTCATGGAGGCAGCCCATCCGCAACTCTGGGCTATTCTGAAGAAACATGCTGGGAAACTAAATGCCTATCCCATGATTCCTCCATTCACTGCCAAAGATCCTCCTACCCTGGAAAGAGGAGGTGCGTTGGATGAACTTGCGCTACAAAGAAAAATCAGGAAGTTTTGTCTTGAAAATAAGTTCTCATCGCAAGAAGAACAAGACTTTGCAGCTCTTGTTGTTAGAAGGAAGTATGGTCTTACCCCAGTCAAGACAAGACCAATCGGAGCTAAACCCTTCAGACCTGCCAAACAGCCTATTCGAAGAGGCAGAGGAAGAGGCAGATGACTTTCACTTATTTTTGTATTTGTAATAATTTAGGTACTTGAAAAATGTCTTGTAAAATTCAACCATGTACTTGTAATCAACAGAAATTAATTTGATAACAGTCTGTTGAATGACAATCTCCAATTGTCTCAATATTAGACTGATTTTGAGTTTGTGTCTTGCACTAAAGTGCAGACTTGATCATTTGAATACTTGTTTAAAGTTTTGCCATCATCAAAATAGGGGGAATTTGTTAGGAATACTTGTTAGATTTTGATGATGTCATCAGTATAAAAGTTCAAATGTTTATTACTTGGCAAAGTGTAAGGAAGAACCAAATGAGTATCTTCCATAGGCCAAATATGTTAAGTATAAAACTTGGCAAAATGTAAAGAAGAACCAAATGAGTATTTTCTATAGGCCAAAAATTAGTTAGGCTAAAAATCGGCTAAGTACGAAAAAGTACAGCTAAGTCCATCAGAGAGGATCAGCCAAGTCCAGTCAGAGTAGTCCTGGTCAACAAAAATTATTAGGGATGTTTGACCAGACTGCAGCCAAGGTATCTCAGACAAGTCACCTGATCAGACAAGTTCTAAACAGTGAACATCAGAGAGGTCCAGACTTCAGAGAAGTTAAACTGCTCATCAGCCTAGTCGAAGATCAGCCAAGTACTCCAAGTCCACGTCAGCATGCGTTGAAAAGTCAAGTATTACGGAAAGTCACATGCAACGTGAAGAGACAAATTGGAGTGATTCCCGCAAGAGATATGATTTAAATAAATCATCCAGACCCACCTTGAAGACTTTAATCGTTTTATAATCAAAAGATTCGGTGCCTCACATGCAGAGTCTTCACAACGGTCGGAAGATAGATTAGAATAATGGGAATCCAGCCTTGCAACGTTCACAAAGAAAACAATGAAGTCTCCCTCTCCAACGGACGTATTTGTTGAAAAGATTTGCAATGGCTATAAGGGAAAAGCTCAGAGATCGTGATCTATATATATCTGAAGATTTGAAGCTGAGCAACTACCGGTGCTAACATACTTTCAAGCGATCAAAGCAATCAAGCAATCAAAAGCAATCAATAGCATCGTGAAAAGAGCGGTTCTAAAAGTTCATACTTAAAGAAGCTCTTAGTTGGAGAAGACAAAAACTCTTGTCTATAATCCACGAGTTCGGGGTACTTCTTTGGTTGAAGTTAGAGGCGTAAAGGTATCCAAGGATCGAGGATCAAGAGGTGCAAGGCGATCAGTGTGTACAACGGCACGGATTTCCCGGTTGGAAGTCTGTTGTAGTTTGGTTTGAATCACTGTAATATTTATCACTGGTTGAGAATTATAGTGAATTCATCTCCAACTGGTTTGGAGAAAAGTGGATTAGTAGAGGATTACCCCACCTCTGAGACCACTATAACTGCCTGCGTTCTTTAATGTTTTATTAGCATCATACCTTAACTGCTGCATTCATCATTAAGTGTTTCATTAGTTATTTTGTATTCGTCATCAGCTGATTTCCGCACGTATTAAGAACAAACGACTCCAAGTCATTTGTTTATCCATCAGCTGAAGAAACTTACTCCTTGTGAAAAAGAGTTTAAGAGTTTCAATAAGTCTATTCACCCCCCCTCTAGACTTATTCCTGGACGACTTCTGACCTACAGAATCAAGGTAAAATCTCTTAGAACCCTACTTTTGGGAAATTTGGGGATTTTTGATTTAATGTCCCATTCGTTCCGTTTTATTGATTAATTCATGATGTATATGATTAATATTAGTGGTGTTCATGTTTTCCCTACGAGTTCATGGTAAATTTCGTGTTATTTGTGAGATCGAGAGGGTTCGGTTGCGATCCGCCCTCATTGTTATTTTTGTACGAATTTACATGAACCATAGGTGGGTTTTCGGGCGTATTCCATTTTCGTACTCGTGCAGAATTGGTTGTGATTGTATTCTTCGAATCGTTAGGTTCGTGGTTGTTGGTTCCTAGCGATCGTGGTTGATTCTCCATTCCGTTCGTTTCGTCGTTAATTACTCAAGGCAAGTATTCTCGTGAAACCTTTATGCTTAACATGAAATGGTGATGTATAATATTGTGTGCTTTGCGCACTCCGAGAGGGTCCGATGGGGCCTCGAAGGAATCCAGTGGTTTAGACCCGGATTCACGAGCTTGTTGGCTAGCCAGTTCGGGAGGTCCATAGAGGCCTCGGATGGAACCAGTGGTTTAGCCCCGGTCCTAGGCGATGCATGTGCGTGATTTTGATTATTGACGTTTTGTTTTTCGGGAAAAGACATATCTGGTTTTGGATTTTGAAATGACTTGATGCATGTACTATGAAATGTGTAAGCGAATGGTTTGCCTTGATCACTTGTACTAGCGTAATTGCTAACCCATTTGGGGACCCGTTCTGGGGAAATTCTTTTTATGAATTTCAGGTGGTGTTTAGCCGGTCGAGCGGGAACTCGAGCAGTACGAGGATGCTAGTCGTGGATGTTGACGTGTGCAATGGAGTCCCTTTATTTCTGTTATCCATTTTGATGTGTTATTTTTCAAACTTGTGAACTTATAGATAGTACTCGCGAGTACTTAGGCCCTTTTGAAATTGGGATATGTTTTGTATGTTAAATCGTATTTGTGAATTTGGGCGATGTCCTGTTTACCGGTTGTACAGGGTGATTCTATTTAATTATTGTGGTGATGTTGTGTGTTTCTCGCTAACCGAGATGGTTAGACGAGCGGTATTGTTTATTTAGCCCGGTGGATCCCACGTAGGGGTCCACGGCACTGTAATATACCCTGAATATCTTGGGGGTGTTACAGAAAATGGTATCAGAGCACTAGGTTTATGGATACCTAGGCTTGTTGATTAATTGGGTCTAGTTGTGTTTTATTTTGCACACTGTCATCCCGCTGCCATCATATCGGTACTTCCAGTTCTCATAAGTTTTCCTTACTCGATTCCTCGTTTTCTCGTATCGTACTTCCGTTTCTTGAACTATGACTGTTTTCCTACCGTACTTATCATCGAATTACTTTTGCTACCTCTTATCTACAGTATGGATGCTGATAGAGGTCGTGGTAGAGGTCGTGGCCGTGGTCGTGGACGCGGTCGGGGACGTGGGGCATCCAGTGGGGCAGCCACGTCACACTCTCTGGAGCCGGCAGTAGTGATGGTCGTTAGGGCCATATTGCCACTCAAGACGACATAGTCGGCAACGACGCTGACATGGGTGTTGCAGCTATGATGCAACAAATGGTTCACCAAATGGCTATGATAGCCCAAGCGGTTCGGAACCCGGATCTAGCTCGTACTACTCAGGCCGAAACAGATCGTTGGTTTCAGGATGTCACCAAGATGCATCCTTCTCAGTTTTCTGGGGCTTCAGACCCGGTTGACTGGGAGAGGTGGATCAAGGATATGTCCAAGATCTTTGTTGCCACTAATTTCCTTGAGGATCGCAAGGTCCCAATCGCCCAGTATTTTCTCACTGGGGAGGCTGCTGATTGGTGGGAGGCTGTTGAGCCCCAGGATCACAATGCTTCGTGGGCTGAGTTCAGAGACCTTATGGAAGCTGAATACTGTCCTTGGCCGGTTCGTCAGGCCCGAGTCCATACTTCTTATGATGCTCAGCCTCGAGATATTCCAGTTTCTCAGGCCATTGCAGATTTCAACCGGGAATTGGGCTACGTGAAGGCCAGGTTAAGGAGGAGAGCGACAAGATTTGCCACTTTTCTAGACGGATGAAACTGAAGATTCATGATTACATGTCTGGGCTCGCCTGCACCACCCTAAAGGACTATCAGAACAAAGCTCTTGCTTATGATATGTCCTTGAAGGACACTGAGGCGGCTCGAGAAAATAAGAAACAGAAGTCTGTTGGTAACTTTTTAGGTCACAAGGGCGTAGTTCAGCAGAAGCCTCAGTCTGCTAACGTTCCTGCAGGTGGTTCGGCTCATTTTTCTGGGGGCTTCCGAAGTGCTACCAGCGCCCCCACTCGAGATATTATATGTTATAACTGTGGCCAGCTGGGCCATAGGAACCGGGAGTGTCCTCGTCCGCAGTTAGATTGGCATACTTGTGGCCAGCCGGGCCACAAGGCTTCCTTTTGTGGTCGTGTGGGGAAGGCTCTCGGTGCCCAAGCTTCTTTTCCGGCGCCTAGGGAGCCGAGTGTGAATTAGGGGACGTTTGCTCCACAGTCTCCGCAGAGTCGGCCGAGGTAGAGGTCGGGGCCAGCCGCTAGAGGGGGAACTTCCAGTGTCGGCTCCGCTCATCCGCGTGTATATGAGATGAGGAGGGCCGATGATCCGGCGGCTACCGTGGCTACAGGTACCGTTCATATCCATTCTCATCCTGTCAGTGTGCTTTTCGATTCTGGTGCTATGCATTCCGTCATCTCTCTAGAATGTGTGCGCCGTTTGGGTCTTGACTGTTTGTCACCTTTTGAGCCTTTCATCGTTAAACTCCCTAGCAGTGATAGGATTGTTGGTGATTGGGAGATCCAAGACTGTTTTGTGATTATTTGTGAAAGGGTCTGGCTCTCTAATCTTATCGTTGTGAATATTGAAGGTGGGGATTTGATTCTCGGGGATGATTGGCTCGAGCGGCATGGTGCGATCATGCACTACCGCACGAGAATCATCACTATGTTAGCCGAGGACGGCACCGAGCACTCTTTTTGTAATACCCGTAATTTTGATTTCCGGTAATTTCTTTTTTTTTCGGCGAAAGTCCATTTTGACGACTCGATCATGACCGTTTCGTCATTCCGAGAATGATTAATTCTGTACTTTTTGTCATCCGAGTTCTTTTCGGTGTCGTTTTGTTGAGTTCCATGCTTTTTGGCGACTTTTCCGCACTTGAGTTCGATTCTTGCGAATCTTGTTGGAAACTGCTGTCTCGAGTTTCCCGTAAGTCCGTTTAACTTTGTTAGACGTGTTGTGAACTTCGGTTTGGTTATGCGATCACGTATCGTGATTTTCGGACGTTTTGGGCCATTTTCGTAATTTCCCAAAGTTTGGGGTAATTACTTTCCCTTGTCGAATTTTGAGACTTCGGGTGGTCGGAATCGTGTGTTCTCTTAGTGCTCGAATTCGTTTTTGCGAGTACTTCGTAACTATATCTTCGATTCGTATTCAGGTTCGGGTTTCGGGGTCGTTCGGGCCGTCGGAGCTGGCCCCGACCGAGTCATGGCCGGCGATGCAGGCCCAGCCGACACCGCGAGTTACGGCTGTAGTGCTCGGCGATTCGTCGTAAATCCGGTTACGTCGTAAGCCTTGGCGATTACGTGCGTAATGATGCGATATTTCTCTGCGAGATTTCGGCCATGGCGATTCGTGCGTAAGGGCCCGGCCGGTTACGTACGTAAGCGTCCGGCAGTGTCCGGCTATATAAGGCCTGGCAGCGTGTTTTTCACCCATTTTCTCATTCCCTTCCTTATCTTCCGCGGCTGGAGGTGTGGGAATCATGGAAAGATGTTGTTGGAGAATCAATCCATCAATTCTTGGAGTTCATATCATCAATCATCCATCCTATAACATCCTCCGATCTACCGAATCAGGTCAGATTTCCTAGAAATCTAGTTTTGGGAAATTTGGGTGTTTTGGTTGTTTTCATCCGTTTAATCCGATTTAACTTAGGATTGTGATGGATTGATGATTATTTAGATGTATTATATCATTTCCCTTGTTATTCCATGGTTGGATCGTATCGATTCGTTGTTTTGGTCGAGTTCTTGATCGACGCCTTGAAGGTGTCTGGTAAAATGTCATAGAGGGGTTTTCGGGCGTTCTACGATTATTCTTCCTCGTATGATCGATGATTTATTGATTATATGTTGTTAGGGTCGAGTTTCTTGCGAAGAAACCGAGTCGGAACCCTTCCGTTCGTTGTCTTCTTCGGGGTCCGAGCTTCTCGGTCGAATCGTGTTCTTCGGAGTATTCGGTAGCGGTTATTAAGGCAAGTATTTTACTATACGAATTGTGTCTTGTGAAAGGGACGTCGTATTATGGTTGTGATGCATTGGTTTACTTTCGTGTATATGCTTCGTATGAATTGATTATTACGAACAATTGATGGTAACGATGATACCTTCACTTAGTTAACATTTTGGAATCGTGTTGGATGTGCAAATCATCTAAGTTTGTGCCGGGCGTGGTCGGTCATTGTTGAGTTGTTGTGATGATTATGATGTGTGTGTTGTCTTGGTTTACATACTTGATTGTACATTTCGGTGTAATGTGGAATGGCTTGACATTTGATGATTATGAGTTGTGTCGTGTCGATATGTGTGTGTGTGTTCCAGATAGGGTCTGACGAGGCCTCTGGAGTTCGGTACATGATGTGTACGAACAAGGTGTGTGATCCAGGTAGGGTCTGACGAGGCCTCTGGAGTTCGGTACATGATGTGTACGGACAAGGTGTGTGATCCAGGTAGGGTCTGACGAGGCCTCTGGAGTTCGGTACATGATGTGTACGAACGATGTTTGTGGCCGGGTAAGGTCCGTCGAGGCCTCCGGAGTTCGGTACATGATATGTACGAACAATGATCATGTTATAGTGCTTGTTTGGGTAACATTTTAAATATGGGTCTCGGACTCATAATGATATCTTATCTAGTGTGTTTTGAATCGAGAATCGGGCCAATGACCTAATGTTTTCGAAAAGGTTTTGTAAATTGGGACTCGAGGTCCAAAAGAATTTCTGCTTTAAAAAACTCCCCGAGATGATGTGTTCCTTTTCAAATATCTCTTGCTTGAGTTCGAAATTCTAAAACTTCTCGGGAACATTTTGATAATAGATTTCCGTATTAAAATTGTAGTTGCTATTTACTTGTTGCATTTCTTATCGTATTATACTTGCACTAGTAAAATAGTGGAGTTTTACTAACCCCCGAGTAATCAGGGGGTGGATGTCTGTTTTCCGTCCAGGTACATGCATGTTCAGGGGAGCAGTCACAGGATTGTCACAAGTGGATGATGAGCTGCGATACTAATCAAAGAGTCGAGAGTTGGTAGAGTTTGGTTGTATTGTTAGAGTTGATTCAGTCTTCCACTGTATTGTGTTTCGACCCCTGTGTGGGTATTTTTGTTAGTCAATTCTGTTGATAGAATTGTGTGACCTCATCGGTCTGTGTGTTATGTGTAAGTGACCTTAACGGTCTGTATTATTATATTGTTTGACCCTGGCCGGGCAAGCATTTGGTTGTTTATGGATGTTTAGCCTGGTAGATCCTTGTGGAAAGGGTCTACGGCGTGTAATATTCCCATACGGTTTTGGGGGTGTTACATTTATGGTATCGGAGCTTAGGTTGCGGAAACCTAGGCTGTCGGGTCGAGTCGAGTCGTGATTTGTCAAGTAATGTGTTGTCTTGTCATTCGAGTCGTCAGGTGACAAGTTGAGTTGTGCGTAGTCACAACGCGTTGGATATGTTGTCGGATGAGATTAGTATCGTGGGCGACCGTCATCTCCATGCAGCCTGTGGACGTAAGTCTCCTCTTTTATGCATAATATATGTGTTCATGATTTCATTTATGTGTGATATTTGTAGTGCATAATTTTATTTATGCGGTGTTGTGCAATGAAGTTGTATTCGATACTTGGATACGCCGTATGTGTATAGAACTGGATGTATTGATGTTTGGCCCTTGAACCACCATGTGGGTTGGTATGGTGTGAAAGTTGTGAACCTTGATGGGTTTTACGGTAGAGTTTGTGAGAAACTCCGATGAATGATTTTGCTGTGTGTTTAAACTTGATACCACGAGATGCATTTGATTGAATTGGCGACCCTGGTTGCCATTTGAGTATGTGGTTTTAAATTCGACTGTTTTTGGAATATTGTAATTTTTGTCCGCGATGGGTAAGTTTGAGAATGTTTTCTGAAGGACTTTACAGTTTGATAATTTTTGTAAAAATCGATTTTTGGAAAATATTTTGGTGGTGCGGTAAAACCACGATTTATATGGATTTTCAAAATCTGTTAAACTTTGACAAATGGGTCGTATATTTTCAAATGACACAATCTGACGGTATTTGAAAAATCTGTTTTGAAGTACTTCGGACATTGTAAAATATTACCGTCGTTTTGGTTATGAACTAAAGGATTTGGGAAAATTTTTATTTTGCAGAACGATTTTTGATTTTCGGAATTTTGAACTTCATATGTCCACGTGTTGGGGCAAGTGGTTGTGATAAGTTTGTGGTGTTGTTGTGCTCGCCGGAGAATGTTTCAGTGTTTTCTAAATGTTGAGACACATGGTTTTGATTGGACGATCGGGGTATTAAAAGTGTTTTCAAAAATTTCATTTCACCAAATTTTTCAAACTTGAGAATTTTAAAATTTTATCATTTGAATAATACCCCGGAAATATTTTATTTTTGTTGCTAGTGTTTGATCCCTACGATACGTGTGTGGTTTTGACTGTGTTTGATTTGGTAAAATCCAAACATCTCTGTTGATGTGACTGTGTGAATTATTTTTGAATGAAGTTCTTAAATTACAGTATTAGTTCATGCACTTGTTTGATGACTTGGAGTTGATGTTTTATCGTGCTGCTATTTATCGTCCTATGTTGACGTTGGGATGTTAGGTTGGTTGTGTTATTCTGAAAGTTTTTCACTAAGAGAAAGTGTCCTCATTTTTATCAAATGCGAAATGGTTCTCCAAAGTCTCGATAACAATGTTTCACGTTTGTACTTTTTTTGAAAGGTGATACTCAAGATCAATCGGTGTTTTTCTAAATTATTTTCAAAAGGAGGTTTTCGTTTTTAAAACCTATCCATTCCCGTTTGAGGGCTGGGTATGTATGTATGATGTTCGCATTGTATGATGTTTGCTCCCGATTATGATCGAATTGGTGGCATGAACGTTGAGGCGTTGCCACGCATTTGTTGTACTAACGTGTGAACTGGTGTTTACTGTTTATCGCCTCGTGGTGATTTGCGTGTTGTCGCACGAGTGTGAGCTGTTGAAGCTCGGGTTTGTACGTTTGTGTACATGTGTGATTGTTTCATAATATTTGTAATTATGTGCTGGTTATCGTTCGGGCCGTTGAGGTCGCCGAACGATACCGTCGTTGTTGTAAGTGTTTGTGTGTGTATTACTTTACGATGGTAATCGTTGTATATGATATGTGTTATGATTCTTTGTTGTGCTGAGTTAGCATCTCCGCTATATTGTTTTGCGACGTTATGCCCCATTGTATCTAGCATTTGTATTTTCGGTATGCCGAGCCGAGGTGCCTCAACCGTGATGTGTCAGGGCATGCACGTGTAAATTGTCCTTCTCGTCAGTAACGCGTTTCAAGTGCGGACTCGAGGGACACCAAATTCAGTTTTGTGAATTGGCTACTGAGACTTTCGGAGTTCGCGCTTCAGCACAGATATCAGGATCGGCTCTGAGAGACCTATGGGAGATTTTCCCGTCGGATGCTTTTTGTGTTGTGACCTTGTTTCTGTTGTTATGAGTTGCGGGGACGACATTTCTTTTATAAGAGGTCGGATGTAATACCCGTACTATATTTGACTTCTGCAGTTTCTCCTTCTAAATTCTATCGACTTGCACGTGTTCGTCGATACTTTTTGAACTTGTTTTATGTCTCAGTTGTCATCGTTCGAACTGGTTGTGACCTTGTTTCAGATCAACCTGTTTATCATTGTGACCTTTCCGAGTTCGGTTCGATTCTTGTGAACCTTGTTTGAAGTAACGTCATTCACTTTCTACCAGTTCTTTTAATGTCTGGAGTTGAAGTGGGGACTTCAGAGTCATTGTTCGACTGTTGTCATTCGATCATTGTTGTTCGGTCGTTGTTGTTCGATCGTTTTTGTTCGATCGGGGTTGTCTGACTGTTGCCTGACCTCGTACTGCGAAGAATTGTCGTTCACCGTTAGTCAACTGTTTCGAGTGTGTCCAAGTGGGTCACCGAGCCGTGCATTGTGAGACGGTAGTTGAGAGATTTGGGGATTGAGGTTGCATCTCTGCTCCGAAAGGACACAGAAATGCCTAGTGTAGTTTTTGAGGACTTCGGCGTAGTCCGAATTGTTTGTGGTTGTCCTTGTGGGTCGTTTGTGTGTTTATTTCTGTTTTCTTGATTGTGCGTGTTTCTTTGTAATGGGTGCTTTGTGTTTTGTGATTGTTCGGATAATCGACTTGGTTGTATTATCAGTTTGATGACGCTTGTCACTTGTTGGTTTTATTATGTCTCTATCGGTGGCGTTGTGTTGGTTGTCGTGGAGCGTGTTTTCACGCCGTTTGTGTCTTTGCATTTCTTGCAGCGTTTCGCCGTTGGGCGCGAGTTTTCGGTTTTGTGTATCTCGTCGAGGTTTCCTGGTGGGGATATTGCTTCTCCCTACTTGTTTTAAGTTTCGGGACGAAACTTCTTTTAAGGAGGGTAGAATGTAATACCCGTAATTTCGATTTCCGGTAATTTATTTTTTTCGGCGAAAGTCCGTTTTGATGACACTATCATGACCGTTTCGTCATTCCGAGAATGATTAATTCTGCACTTTTTGTCATCCGAGTTCGTTTCGGTGTCGTTTTGTTGAGTTCCGTGCTTTTTGGCGACTTTTCCGCACTTGAGTTCGATTCTTGCGAATCTCGTTGGAAACTGCCGTCTCGAGTTTCCTGTAAGTCCGTTTAACTTTGTTAGACGTGTTGTGAACTTCGGTTTGGTTATGCGATCACGTATCGTGATTTTCGGACGTTTTGGGCCATTTTCGTAATTTCCCAAAGTTTGGGGTAATTACTTTCCCTTGTCGAATTTTGAGCCTTTGGGTGGTCGGAATCGTGTGTTCTCTTAGTGCTCTAATTCGTCTTTGCGAGTACTTCGTAACCATATCTTCGATTCATATTCAGGTTCGGGTTTCGGGGTCGTTCGGGCCGTCAGAGCCGCGCGGCCGAAGTCATGGTCGGGCGATGGGCCTGAAGCCAGCCGAGTTACGGTCGGTAGTGCTCGGCAGTTACGTACGTAAAGCCGGTTACGTACGTAAGCCTTGTCCGGTTACATACGTAATGATTCCGGCATTTCTGGGCAGAGATTTCGGCCATGGCCGGTTACGTACGTAAGCGTCCGGCAGTGTCCGGCTATATAAGGCCTGGCAGCGTGTTTTTCACCCATTTTCTCATTCCCTTCCTTATCTTCCGCGGCTGGAGGTGTGGGAATCATGGAAATATGTTGTTGGAGAATCAATCCATGAAGTCTTGGAGTTCATATCATCAATCATCCATCATATAACATCCTCCGATCTACCGAATCACGTCAGATTTCCTAGAAATCTAGTTTTGGGGAATTTGGGTGTTTTGGTTGTTTTCATCCGTTTAATCTGATTTAACTTAGGATTGTGATGGATTGATGATTATTTAGATGTATTATATCATTTCCCTTATTATTCCATGGTTGGATCATATCGATTCGTTGTTTTGGTCGAGTTCTTGATCGACGCCTTGAAGGTGTCCGGTAAAATGTCATAGAGGGGTTTTCGGGCGTTCTACGATTATTAATCCTCGTATGATCGATGATTTATTGATTATATGTTGTTAGGGTCGAGTTTCTTGCAAAGAAACCGAGTCGGAACCCTTCCGTTCGTTGTCTTCTTCGGGGTCCGAGCTTCCCGGTCGAATCGTGTTCTTCGGAGTATTCGGTAGCGGTATTAAGGCAAGTATTTTACTATACGAATTGTGTCTTGTGAAAGGGACATCGTATTATGGTTGCGATGCATTGGTTTACTTTCGTGTATATGCTTCGTATGAATTGATTATTACGAACAATTGATGGTAACGATGATACATTCACTTAGTTAACATTTTGGAATCGTGTTGGATGTGCAAATCATCTAAGTTTGTGCCGGGCGTGGTCGGTCATTGTTGAGTTGTTGTGATGATTATGATGTGTGTGTTGTCTTGTTTTACATACTTGATTGTACATTTCGGTGTAATATGGAATGGCTTGACATTTGATGATTATGAGTTGTGTCGTGTCGATATGTTTGTGTGTGTTCCAGGTAGGGTCTGACGAGGCCTCTGGAGTTCGGTACATGATGTGTACGAACAAGGTGTGTGATCCAGGTAGGGTCTGATGAGGCCTCTGGAGTTCGGTACATGATGTGTACGGACAAGGTGTGTGATCCAAGTAGGGTCTGACGAGGCCTCTGGAGTTCGGTACATGATGTGTACGAACGATGTTTGTGGCCGAGTAGGGTCCGTCGAGGCCTCCGGAGTTTGGTACATGATGTGTACGAACAATGATCATGTTATAGTGCTTGTTTGGGTAACATTTTAAATATGGGTCTCGGACTCATAATGATATCTTATCTAGTGTGTTCTGAATCGAGAATCGGGCCAAGGCCCTAATGTTTTCGAAAAGGTTTTGTAAATTGGGACTCGAGGTCCAAAAGAATTTCTGCTTTAAAAAAATCCCCGAGATGATGTGTTCCTTTTCAAATATCTCTTGCTTGAGTTCGAAATTCTAAAACTTCTCGGGAACATTTTGATAATAGATTTCCGTATTAAAATTGTAGTTGCTATTTACTTGTTGCATTTCGTATCGTATAATACTTGCACTAGTAAAATAGTGGAGTTTTACTAACCCCCGAGTAATCGGGGGGTGGATGTCTGTTTTGCGTTCAGGTACATTCAGGTTCAGGGGAGCAGTCACAGGATTGGCACAAGTGGATGACGAGCTGCGATACTAATCAAAGAGTCGAGAGTTGGTAGAGTTTGGTTGTATTGTTAGAGTTGATTCAGTCTTCCACTGTATTGTGTTTCGACCCCTGTGTGGGTATTGTTGTTAGTCAGTTCTGTTGATAGAGTTGTGTGACCTCGTCGGTCTGTGTGTTATGTGTAAGTGACCTTAATGGTCTGTATTATTATATTGTTTGACCCTGGCCGGGCAAGCATTTGGTTGTTTATGGATGTTTATCCTGGTAGATCCTTGTGGAAAGGGTCTACGGCGTGTAATATTCCCATACGGTTTTGGGGGTGTTACACTTTTGTGGGGCAAAAGAGGGGAAATTAGAAGTTCTTAATTAATGCCTTGAAGGCGATGGGACTCATGCGGAAGGGGTGTACTGGTTATTGGTGCTACACCTTGAAGGCGCACGATGGCGGGGTCGAGTTTTCATCGATTCCAATCATTAGTGAGTCCCCAGATGTACTTCCTGACGAGTTTCCGGGGTTACCACCGGACTGTGAGGTTGAATTCGCTATCGAGTTAGAGCCGGGTGCGGCTCCAAAGGCACCGTATCGCATGGCACCTTCAGATATGGCTGAGTTGAAGAAGCACTTGAGTTAGCGTCTTGAGTCGGGGTATATTCGACCAAGCACTTCGCCTTGGGGCGCACCGGTATTGTTTGTGCGGAAGAAGGATGGTTCAATGCGTTTATGTATCGACTATCAAGAGCTAAACAAAGTGACCATCAAGAACAAGTATCCCTTTCCCGAGGATAGATGACTTGTTTGATCAGTTGTGGGGAGCTGGGTATTCTCGAAGATCGACTTGAGGTCGGGGTACTATCAGCTTCGGGTGAAGGAGTCCGATGTTCTGAAAATAGCTTTTCGGACGAGATAAGGACATTATGAGTTTGTGGTTATGCCCTTCGGGACAACTAACGCGTCGGCAGTGTTCATGCAGTTGATGAACAAGGTCTTCATCGAGTATTTGGATAAGTGTGTCGTCGTCTTCATTGATGATATCCTTATCTATTCTAAGAATGAGGAGGAGCATGCGCATCATCTGCGTGTGGTATTATACATTTTGAGGACCGAGCGACTCTATGCGAAGTTCTCGAAATGTGAGTTCTAGCTGAAGGAAGTGATGTTTCTGGGTCACGTGATTTCAGTCGAGGGGGTCCGTGTGGATCCACAGAAGATTGAGGCAGTACTGGATTGGGCACCGCCTAAGAATGTGAATGAGGTCCGTAGTTTTTTAGGATTGGCTGGCTACTATTGTAGGTTCGTCGAGGGGTTCTCGAAACTAGATCGGTCACTTACATAGTTGCTTCAGAAATCTGAGAAGTTCGTCTCGAATGACGAAAGACAGTCGAGTTTTGAGGAGCTGAAGAGGCGTTTGACTTTAGCCCCGATTCTAGCATTGTCGTGTGGCAACGAGGGTTTTGTTGTTTATAGCAATACTTTGGGTCAGGGTCTTGAGTGTGTGTTGATGCAGCACGACAAGACTATTGCGTATGCGTCGAAACAGTTGAGGCCGTATGAGCTCAACTACCCTACCCACGATTTGGTGTTAGCGGTAGTTGTTTTTGCGCTCAAGATTTAGAGTCATTATCTCCTTGGCTCTACATGTCAGATTTTTACCGATCATAAAAGTATGAATATGAGGCAGAGGAGGTGGTTGGAGTTGATTAAGGATTATGACCTCAAAATCCTTTATCATCCGGGCAAGGAAAACGTCGTGGCATACGTCTTGAGTTGGAAACCTATTACGTTGACGACGCTTGAGATACTTATGTCTCAATCTAACCTTTAGCGTGATTTAATCGATTTGGGTGTTGAGATTTTGTTGCCAGGAGCTATCGGGCAACTTTGTGCTTTGGAGATTTCATCGTCGCTGATCGATGCAATTAAACTGAAGCAGTTGGAGGATCCATTTATTATTCAAATCCGAGAGAACGTTCTTAAAGGGAAGTCTCCTGGATTTGTGATCCACGAGGATGGTGTGTTGAGATTCCTGAGTCGGCTTTGTGTACCGAACGACTTGGAATTGAGGCATAGTATTTTACGGGAGGCCCATGCTACGCCTTACTCAGTTCATCCTGGTTCGAGTAAGATGTACAAGGACCTAAGGAGGAACTTTTGGTGGAAAGATATGAAGGAGGAGGTCGCACAGTTTGTAGCGAGATGTTTGACTTATCAGTAGGTCAAAATCGAGCATCAGCGACCAGCTGGGTTATTGCAGTCGCTTCCCGTTCCGGAATGGAAATGAGAAGATATTTCGATCGACTTCGTCAAGAGCTTGCCGAGATCAAAGTCTGGCGTGAATATGGTTTGGGTGATTGTGGATCATCTGACCAAGTCGACACATTTTATGGGCATCAAGGATACTTGGGGGTCCGGAAAAGTTGGCTCGTGTATTTATTGCGCAGATTGTGAGGCTTTACAGTACTCCGAAGTCTATCATTTCGGATCATGATGGCCGTTTTGTATCGCATTTTTGGCAGGCGGTACATAAGGCATTGGGTACTCATTTGCATCTGAGTACTTCTTTTCATCCTCAGACGGATGGGCAGTCGGAGAGCACTATCCAAAAATTTGAGGATATGTTGCGTGCATGTGCTCTCGATTGGAGCAGCGATTGGGAGGAGTATTTGCCGTTGATCGAGTTCACGTACAACAATAGTTGCCACGCATCGATTCGGATGGCACCGTATGAGGCGCTTTATGGGCGGCGATGTCGATCGCCGATTTGTTGGAACGAGGCATCTGATTTGGTCGAAACCGAACCAGATATCGCCTTGGATATGAGGAAGAAGGTGGAATTGATTCAGGAAAGGATGTTGACTGCTCAGAGTCGACAGAAATCCTATGCCGATGTTCGTCGTCGACCTTTGGAATTCGAGGTGGGAGACCACGTTTTGCTAAAGGTGTCGCCGATGAAGGGAGTTTTCCGCTTCGGGAAGAAGGGAAAGTTGAGTCCGAGGTTTATTGGGCCCTTTGAGATTCTAGAGAGGGTCGGAGAGTTGGCGTATCGTTTGGCGTTGCCTCCGGCTTTGAGCCACGTCAATAGCATTTTCCATGTTTCCCAGCTGAGGAAATATATTCCGGATCCTAGTGATGTCATCGACTATGGTTAGATCAATATCACTGGGGATATTACTTTTGAGGAGCGTCCCTTGAAGATTTTGGAGCACCATGAGAAGCGATTGAGACATAAGACTAGTCCATTGATCAAGTTGCTGTGGTCGAGACATGGTGTCTAGGAGGCAACTTGGGAAACCGAGGATAGCATGCGTGCTAGGTTCCCCGAGTTTTTTGTTTCTTAAGTTTTGGGACGAAACTTATTTTTAGAGAGGTAGAATGTAATATCCGCATTTTTCCTTTTTCCGGTATTTTTTGTTTTGGTGTATTTTTCATTTTTAGTGACTCGCTTCTAACCGTATTGATATTTCAAGAATATTTGATACTGGACTTTTCGTTATCCGAGCGTGTTTCGGACCTATTTTACTCAATTCCTCGTTTAATGTCATTTCCGTCGCTATTTGGTTTGATTCTCGTAACCGTTGTTCGGAACAGCTGTTTTGGGGTTGCCGTAAATCCATCTTATGTTATTATGCATGTTGTAATCTTTTGTTTGATGTTTCGATCGTGTATCGTGTGTTTCGGATGTTTTTAGCCATTTTGTAATTTCTCAAAGTTATGGGGTAATTACTATCCTTGTCGTTTCCGAACCTTAGGGTAGTCGGAATCTCATTTCATTTTAGCACTTTAGTTCTTGCCTCGAACTCATTGTGAGTGTATCTATTGGTACAATTTTGTATCCTCCGATCGATCTTCGTCGAGACGTCGTGCATATCTGGCGCTGCCATAGGCACATTACGGCAGTAATCTAGGGCTGTTACGGCCGTAATGTTCAACAGTTACGGCCGTAACTTCTTCTTTGTATGGCCGTAACCAAGCTTCGTTTTTTTCATGCATTTGATCTAGCGGGTGACTTAAGGGCGTAATATTCACATGTTACGGCCGTAAGAATTGTTACGATCGTAACCAAGCTTCGTTTTTGTCGGTTCCTAGCGATCGTGGTTGATTCTCCGTTCCGTTCGTTTCGTCGTTAATTACTCAAGGCAAGTATTCTTGTGAAACCTTTATGCTTAACATGAAATGGTGATGTATACTATTGTGTGCTTTGCTCACTCCGGGAGGGTCCGACGGGGCCTCAGAGGAATCCAGTGGTTTAGCCCCAGATTTACGAGCTTGTTGGCTAGCCAGTCCGGGAGGGTCCATACAGGCCTCGGATGGGACCAGTGGTTTAGCCCCGATCATAGGCGATGCATGTGCGTGCTTTTGATTTTTGACTATGCCCGTCCGGGAGGGTCTATAGAGGCCCCGGATGGGACCAGTAGTTTAGCCCCGGTCTTAGGCAAATTGATTATTGATTGTTTGTTTTCCGGGAAAAGACATGTCGGGTTTTGGGTTTTGAAATGACTTGATGCATGTACTATGAAATGTGTAAGCAAATGGTTTGCCTTGATTACTTGTACTAGCGTAATTGCTAACCCCTTTGGGGACCCTTTCTGGGGAAATTCTTGTTATGAACTTCAGGTGGCGTTCAGCCAGTCGAGCGGGCACTGGAGCAGTACGAGGATACAGGTCGGGGATGTTGACGTGTGCAATGGAGTCCCTTTATTTCCGTTGTCCATTTTGATGTGGTATTTTCCAAACTTGTGAACTTATAGATAGTACTCGCGAGTACTTAGGCCCTTTTGAATTTGGGATATGTTTTGTATGTTAAATCGTATTTGTGAATTTGGGTGATGTCCTGTTTACCAGTTGTACCTGGTGATTCCATTTAATTATTGTGGTGGTGTTGTGCGTTTCTCGCTAACCGAGATGGTTAGAGGAGCGGTATCGTTTATTTAGATTGGTGGATCCCACGTAGGGGTCCACGGCGCTGTAATATACCCTGAATATCTTGGGGTGTTACACTATCAGCATACCATTTATTTGATTGTGTCATTGATCTTTCTTGTATCTACAAAAGTAATTTTCTTTTTATAGGTACCCAAGCTAATTTGGGTCCTGATGTGTTAGACATGTAAACTCTATTTGGAACTATAGCTCCTTTAGGTACCCATATTGTTTAACTCTAATAGTTCGTCTGGAACTAGTACAAAAAGTTTCAATATGTCCTTTTGTCAAACATTTTGGACAAGATAAAATTCCTGTTTTTAATTTTTCTGAGTCCGTTGAAATTTTATCTAGGGTCTTTTTTATTGGAAATGAATTATATCTGAGTCCTTATTTTGAAAGAGAAAATCTTTGAACAGATAAGAGTTGCTCAAATTTATCATTTCCACACGAGAATTTTTTGATATACAGTTTGAGCTCTTTCTGAGTGTTTTGCAAGATGAATGATCAAGCGCAATATCCTTATTAAAAAATTTTGAGTTTTCATTTTCAAGAGATTTAATTTTCTTTCTCAAATCTTTATTTATTATGCACACTTTTCATACTCATTGTTTAAAGATTCGAATACATCAAGGAGTTCTTCATGAGATGAATCGTTTACCTTGCTTTCTGCGCTGCTGTCGACTGATTTGCGAGCCATTAGAGCAATATTGCTTTGTTCTTGTGGTTCTTCAGCATTTTCGTCGTCACTCCATGTAGCAACATATACCTCTTTCTTTTTTATTTTTTCATGCAGAGGTTTGGATGAGCTTATGGGCGCGGCAGCACGACAGTCTTTTGCACAATATCCTGGAACACCATATCTTCGACAAGTATTGTCGAACTTTTTATTTTGAGGGAAATGAGTCTTTTTAGATTCATCCCTAGGTCCCCTTGAAATATCTCTTCATCGCTTTTGTAAGAGATTTTTGAATTTTTGATGTTCTTGGCATAGAAGGCGGTTTCTTCATCATCTTCATCGATAGGCTCATCTTCCAAATCACTATCTTCTTTAGCTTTGAAGGCGATCGGCCTTTCTCGTTCTTTGGGCTTCGGCTTGGAGTTTCGAGATTTAATGACAATCTCATAATTGATAAGGGATCTAATAAGGGCACTGAATTCCATATTGTTAAGGTCTTTTGACTCCATTATAGCCGTTACCGTAGCATCCCATTCTCTGGGTAGTGATCTTAGGATCTTCATAGCTTTATCACTACTTGAGATTGGTTTGCCAAACGAGGCTAGTCCCTTTGTAATAGCAGAAAAGCGGTCAAGCATAGTAGTAATGTGTTGGCCACTAAGTATACAGAATATAGCTTGGAAAGTGTTTAAGCAACAAGTTGTACGATTTTCAAATAAGAGTGCATAGCGGAAGTCTGTTAAAGTAAGTTGTTGTAAATACAGCAACTAGATTTTCTCCTGTTAGCTTGGTGAGTACAGGGTATGCAATGTATACTTATAAAATAATCACAGTAATGAAAACAATAAGTGCAGAAGGTAAATGACACGATATTTAAATTGGTTCGAGGTAAACCCCTCTACGTCCACTGGTCCTCCACACAGGAGTAAAAATGTTTATTATAAACACTACGCACACAACTACGTGTCTATAATCAAACCTATCCTTGTATCGTTCACACAGATTGACACAAAGACTGTCGCTTTCAACCGTTCACACAGATTGGTTAAAGCTTTCACTTGACCTGCTTCTTCACACATAGTTCCGAAGCTTCGTCTTTAATGCAGATCCATCACACACAGTTCCGGAAAAGCAAGGCTTTCTTCAGTCCACACAGGGCTGATGGTTTTCTTCAAATGTAAGAACAATGGTTTGAACAACAACTTGACTTTCTTGAGCTTGAGCTGATGATGTGTTGTTCAAGGTTGAGCACTTGTATATTTCTTCTCTCAAGTAAGGCAGTATGCTTGAAGAAATATGATTGCTCTTGCTATACTTTTCTTGTGATGTTCATGAGTGTATCTCAGTGTATCTCAATTTTTAGTTCTTGATCTTATGAATATTCGTGTGTTGCTCTGATTTTCAAACTTCGGGGTATATATAGCCTTTGGAATATATCCGTTGAGAATAGATCCGTTGAGCAAAGAGTCTGTTCCAACGTGTTGTTTGACTTGCAAAATACAAGATCCGGATTTTGCTCCTTGTCTGAAGATCTTTGTCGGCTGGTATTTAAATACTTTATCCAGTCAGTATTTAAATACTTCTTTTCAAATGGTGGCCTGACTTTAGCGTACGAAGTAGATTCCGTTTCAACGGTCTTCAGAGTAATTCTTTATTCATGCTTGTCGGATATGTTTTGCTTTACTCAAGCAAAACACTTGACAGCCTGTTTGCAGTATCCGACTTAGTCAATCTTGCTGTTGTAGTTGTAGGCACTATAGGCAAGACTAGATAGAATGTTGTATGGTCTAGATGTAGGCTACTTCATACTTGGCATATTTCGACTTCTTTGCAGATGTTGTATGTTGTTTGGCTGTTATCAAAACAACATTATTTTTCCCAACAATTTCCCCCTTTTTGATAATGCCAAAACCTCTTGATGATGCCAAAAACTCTAAAACATCTTTGATTTGAGAGGCTTTCTTCTTGATCTTCTGTCGACTGTTCTGGCCTTCAGCAAAAAAAAATTGTGAACTACTCGCAGGCAATTTCTAAAATGATAGCATCTAACAGGGTGTGTATTGCAACTTAAACTAATGATTGGCACGCATGCTCAATCTTACAGTACGATCTAGTTGAATACAACTTAACCTATGAACTGTTCGTGGATAAGTTCTTACAGCTTTGTACTATATAAGTTTTTATACTTGTTTGTTTACAGCAAATAACTTAAATCAAGCAAATAAGACAGTAAGCGTAGATCACGAGCTGTAATATTTCAAAGATAAAATGACATTTTATTGATAATAATTGGAAGGTTACAGGTTTGGGCAAAAATACCAAAATCTGCACACACAAAAATAATCATACAGGCTATTTCCTGTGATGATCATGTCTCCAGGGCCTTCTCGGATCATTCTCGGTTCCCTTCCAACAATTTGCAGGGCATCCTTGTTTCGATTCATGTAAATTGCTTGAGCTTCATATGATTTGTCGAATGCAAGGATCCAATGGTCAATGTGGGTAACCGGTTCGCCTTTCTTATGCTTGGATTTCATCTGGAGCTGTAGGGGAAGCATTCCTACGTCCAGAATCCTTGTAAATTCCTCGGTAGCCTCTTTCAGCGTTTTACATTTGTTGAATATGGTGGATTCCCTAATAAGAACTATGAAATATCTCATATGTTCGTTTTTCCTCCAGTCTTTTATCTCATCGGTTGTAGGCTTTCGGTTGGCCGGGAGATTCATCACGGGAGGCTTCTACACAAGGTTCTTCCAAGGAAAGTTAGGATCGTGGAATTCAGGGCGAGCACCCTGTATCCTAACAGAATATGAAGGAGCTGATAGTCGATTAATTGCAGCAGTGACACTATCTTCCAATGCAGCATCAAATTCCTTTTCCTTCTCTAATCTCCATTGTCTTCATCCTCTCTGGCCTCTTCCCCCTTTTTGGCCTCATCAAGTTAAGAGACGTTCGTATCAAGGCATTCCAGGATCTTCATCGCATTATCCTGTTTGGTCTCCATGCTTGACATTTTATCAACTATGGATGGAAGCACCAGCGACATATCATTTATCTTTTGATCGTGTCCTCTAAGCTGGGAGCCTGTTTCCTGTAGGGCATATACAGTTTTGGCTTCAGAGACGCGGAGCTTGGCTTATTCTTCCTTGAGAATTTGCTCCTGGCATTGTTTGAGTTGATTGAGAGCTTGCCTTAAGACGCTGGGCAAAATGCGGAAGGCTTCTTCCACTTTGGAGATTTCTCTCTTTACACCCGTCATTTCGTTAATGGAAGTCTCGTGCAGCCAGTTGATCTCTTTTTCAACGTTGTGCAAAGCATTCACAGCATCCTGTATGAAAACAGTTTGGCGGCCGAGAGCATGAAGTTGATCGTACCTGGCTTCCGATCACGGAGAGCCTGGCTTGGCTAGCTTTTCATCATCAGCTCCATTGAGCTATCGGACGACCACATAGTTGCGCAGTTGTTGCAACTGGTGGTTGTTCGGCCTGATCGGTCTCGGTGACAGGGGGACTGATTCCTCCTGTTCCGATGGATGTTCTGTAGACAGACGTACAGGAGGGACTGATTCCTCTTGCTATCTCTCAGCTTCCGCCTGCTCCTGCATTGGGGCTGATTTCTCTTGCGGGATGGCGTGGGCAACATCTTCTTGTTGGTGGGGAGGGGACTGATGGCTGTCAGAGGTCCCCCGACCCTGTTGGTTGGACATTCTCAAAAACTCCTATTCGCGAGCTTCCTCACTCATTCTCAGACCATCCTAGAAGTCGGCGGCGGCATCTGAGTCATGATCGGACTTCGGGCTGTTTGGAGCTATGTCATTGGACTTTGATTTGTCCTTGAGTCGGGCCTTCTCCTTTGTTAGAAATTAGTTGGAAATAAGCTCATGACAAAAGTTGTTGTCCAATTGAAGCAAAATATGGATGTCCTGACAGTCCATGACTTCCAGGATGAAAGTTTCTTCGACCTTCCACTCACTCCAGTGGTACAGGGTGTCATATGGTGCGACCCTGTATGACTTCCATTGAACGAACCGTTCAAAGGCTTGCTCAACCTGCAATTTAAGAAAGGTGTCATTGATGAGTGCTGTGGGGGAGGGACTCCGAACAGTACTTGGATTTACAGTCAGCATAGGGTCCTCGACAGGTATGGGAGCCTGTTTCAGAGAGGGGTCCCGTACAGGGGTTGGTACCCTGATGGGAGATGGATCCCTTACGAGTGTGGGTTCCCGTGCAGGAGTTGCGGTTTTTGGCTCAGTCTGTGCAGCCGATTCACCGGTTCCTTCTATCTTGGCAAAGAGATGATCATCCGTCATAGCCGCCATAGGCTCGGGATCTGCACCATGTGTAGCAACTGTTTCTTCCGCAGGGGTTTCGCCCTATGGGTGTTGTTTTGCGGGTTGTGCTGCAATTTCTTCGTTGGTAGTGACCGTTGTAGTCAATGTAACCTTTGATTTAGATTTAGAAGCTTTCTTCTGCTTCTTCTTTGCTGTGAGCGGTGACTCACTGTCAGACACGCTCCTCTTCTTTTTCTTCTGAGATTTTTCTTCACCAGCAATCCTTCATGTGATATCTCTCGGATTATCAGAGGTTGGCATGGTGTTGACATGGGGCGGTTGGCTTGAAGACTATCTTTGTTGAAAGCTGAGGGCTTGCTTCCTCCAATGAACTTCCCTGGGCCGATTTTCTTAGCATCACGAGACCGTGGCATGCCACTTTTCGTGAGAAGAGACTGCAGAAAAAGCCCAAAAGATTTCTTCTGAGAGGCAGGCTTCAAAACTTCCTCCTGCAGCCTTTTCAGAAAAACCTGGCACCAGTTGACCTTTTCGCCGGATATGATGGCGACCATCATTCGGAACCTTAAGTTGGTGCACATCTCGAAAGCACCGGTCCTGTTCTCAATAACACGGCAGCAAAAGTCATGTAGATAAACAATGGCAAATAGAAGCACTTCTTGTGGAAATAAGGATGCACGTTTCTGTCCGAGGCATTGCCACTGAACAATCCCCAATAAGTAGCTAGAAGATCCTGCGATCCGAAAGTCTCAAGGTCTTCCATCTTCAGGCCATTGGACGGCAGCCTAAACAGAGTTCCCAAAAGAGAATGGTCAACGCAGATTTGGACTCCGCGGACTATGGCAGTGATGTCACAAACATCACCCCCTCTCTTCGGAGAGAATAATTTAATAGACGCATCGAGGTAGAATTCCTCGACTATGCGTTCGTCATACAGATCTAGGTGTTGGCTACCGAGGCGGTATAAGCCATGCTGCTTAATCCTGGAGACCACACGCTTCATTCCATCAAGGTCTTCACCCTCAGACTTGATTCGTTCCATGACGATAGATCGAACGAATAGACATTCGTCGATGATGTTGTCCCTCTTTTTCATCGATTGAGAAGAAGTTTGAGAAGAAGCCATTGTTCTGAAGATAAGTGGTTTGAAGAAATAAAGAGAACAAGTGCAGAAATATGAAGAAAGCAATATAGGATGTATGCTCTAAGATTGTTTAAATTGCAAAAAAGCGTAAAGAGTCGTAGGGAGCATGACACAGTCCTTTTATAGTGGGCGGGGAAGATTAGGGTTAACAGACAGCGAACGGTCAGATTTAAGGGATGGAACCGTCATTTTTAAATGAACGAACAGGATGAATTGAGCTTAACTGGTACATCTTATCCATCCGATTTTGAAATGATAACTGGTCCCACATCTGACATTTCGACTTCCCTTATTGCCCGAAATGGTGGTTTGAAATTTAATTAATTTAAAAAATCACGGAGTTTGAGATAAAATAGTCCATATGTCGTGTAAAACATTAAATGCAAAGACGTTTGATTTTAAAACATGGCACGTGGACTAAAAAATTGTTTTAAAATAAATAAAAGATATTGATATGATATTAATTGATTTCCCATATTATGTGCCGTATCTGCAAAAATACAGTGTTCCCCCTTAAAAGGTACATACAGGATTCAATTCTTACAGCAATTTTTGGATTAATACTGTATTCATGGGTCGTACTGTATTCCCCCTTAATTATTGCACATGTCACCTATAGGATGATTTCATGTTTTTTTATTCCTACAGTGCTTTCAGATTGTTTGAGTGTACAGATAACTAATGGTGGATACTGTATTCTTGGGTCTTATAGCATTCCCCCTCAATTGTTGAGTTAAGGCATTAAAACTTACAGGGAGTCGGGCTATAGCATTCCCAATTCTTGTCGAAGCATACATAATCTAGCTGTGCTGAAAGGCTTGGTAAAGATGTCGGCTAACTGGATATCTGTATGAACTTTCTCAAGCCGAACATCCTTGTTCTCAACATGATTCCGAATGAAGTGATGATTCATATGAATGTGCTTAGTATGCGAGTGCAATACAGGATTGTGCATTATTGCAATTGCACTCGTGCTATTTCACATGATCGGTGTTTCCTTGGCACTGATTCCATAATCTGACAGTTGTTGTTGCATCCAAAGGATCTGCATACAGCAACTACCAGCAGCATAGTATTCTGATTCAGCTGTGGAAAGCGAGTTTGCCAATTGTTTCTTGCTAAACCATGACACAAGTCTAGGTCCAATAAAGTGACAAGTACCGCTTGTACTCTTCCTATCTAGCTTGCGGCCCCCGAGATCCGAGTCGTTGTAACCAACCAAATCGAATCCGCCTTCTTTAGGATACCATAGTCCTACATTGACTGTTCCTTTGACGTATTTCAGGATTCATTTGGCTGTTGTGAAGTGTGACTCTTAGGTGCTACTTGATACCGAGCACACACTCCTACAGCAAACTGGATATCGGGCCTACTAGCTGTTAGGTACAGGAGTGATCCAACAAGCTTCCTGTAGAGTGATTGATCAACCGGCTTTCCAGCTTCGTCAGCACTAATTTGCACGGAAGTGCTCATGGGGGTTGACGAGGATTTGGAGTTGTTCATCCTAAATTTGTTGAGAAGCTCCTTGCTGTACTTTTCCTAGTTGATGAAGATTCCTGTAGGCAACTGCTTTACCTGCAATCCTAGGAAATAACTAAGTTCTCCCATCATACTCATTTCAAATTTACTTTGCATGAGATGAGAGAACCTTTGACATAAATAAGGTTAGTGGAACCAAATATAATATCATCTACGTATATTTGAACCATCAGGAGGTCATCACCTTCCTATATCTTAAATAGGGTCTTGTCCACAACACCTTTCTCGAATCCATTATTGATAAGGTACAGAGACAGGGTCTCATACCACGCTCTGGGTTCTTGCTTAAGTCCATACAGAGCTTTCCGTAGCCTGTATACAAGGTCTTCACCTTCTGTGTCGACAAACCCTGGTGGTTGTTCAACATAGACTTCTTCGGCAAGGTCTCCATTCAGGAATGCGCTCTTGACGTCCATTTGATATACAATAAAGCTCTTATGGGCGGCAAAGGCTAGAAATATCCTAATGGCTTCTAGTCTGGCAACAGGGGCAAAAGTTTCATCGTAGTCTATGCCTTCTTCCTGTCTGTAACCTTGTGCGACTAGACGGGATTTGTTTCTGATAACAAGTCCGTTCTCATCCTTCTTGTTTCTAAATACCCATTTAGTTCCTATTACAGCTCGATGCTCAGGTCTGGGTACTAGATACCATACGTTCTTTATTTCGAAACCATTAAGCTCTTCTTCCATAGATGTAATCCAGTGAGAATTGTCTAGAGCTTCTTTGGTAGAAACAGGTTTGGATTGAGCTAAGAATACAGCGATAGTGCACATATTAAGTCTTCTAAGTTTAGCTTGAGACTTCCATACAGGAAATGGAGATATCTCAGATTCGGGTTCTTCTTGCGTACATAGTACATTTCCTTGTGTACTCTGTATTCTCCTTCGGGTAGATACTCTAGTATCAATGTTTTATATGATCAACTCATGTGGGTGATCTCTCAACCATCTTCTGTCGGGTTCTAATTCGGCGTCCCGTACTGTATCTTGAGTTGATGTAGTTTCAGCTTCAGCTTGTACAACATCAGCTTTATCTACTTCTGTTCTTACAGCTGCGGGGTTGATTTCTAAGTCAACAACAGGCTCTATAGGAGTTGGAGGGTCATTAATGGAGAGTTTTTGGATGTTCTGAGTAAGATATTTTACTCCTATAGGATCATGGTGAGGTTCGTCGAATACTACATGTACTGATTTATCAATTGTCAGCTTCGGTTTATTAAAGATCCTGTAAGCTTTGCTGACAGAGGAACATCCTACAAATATCCCCTCATCCGACTTCTCATCGAAGGTTCTAAGTTGATCCTTCCCGTTGTTCAAAACATAACACCTGCATCCGAATATGTGAAAGTACGAAACTAATGGAGTTTTGTTGTTCCATACCTCATGTGCTGTTTTGTTGTGATGTTTGTTGATGATACAACGGTTTTGTGTATAGCACGCTGTATTGGTGGCTTCACCCCAGAAACGTTGTGGCAACTTGCTTGCGGCAATCATGGTCCTTGTTGCTTCTTTGAGCGTCCTGTTCTTTCGCTCGGCAACACCGTTTTGTTGAGGTGTTTGGCGGAAAACCAAGCCTCTCAATATGATCAATATATCCTTTCATCTTGAGCACATGAGTGCTGACAAATGTCCCCTCAACCATCTTGCAAGCATATAAGGCTTGAAAGGTCTCATACCTCTCTTGCTTATCATGCTTCGAGAAAGTTTTCTTGAGGTGAGCATTAAGCTCATAAGCTTCCATATCCTCCAGATTCTTCTGAAGTTCTGGACAAATGGTAGCCAACATAAGACAATTGACATCAATGGAATCATCACAATGTTTCTTCTATTTGTCTTTTGTTGCTTTATTTGCATTGTGTTGTTACCCAAAATATTATCCGAAGATGATATTGCTGGAAAGGTCGAGTAACAAACAAATGCGAGAACACTTCCATGGGGAAATAAATGACACAAGATTTGCCGCGGTTGTTAGTCCCGGGCTTGAATGCTCTCGTGAGATGTTATTAATATAAATACTATAGAGTACAAATATTAATGTTAGAACACTATTACAATGAGTGTAATGATTCTAGTTATCTTAGCTATAGAGCGTGAAGATTGCCGGAAGAACCAGATATGAAGCTCTGTGAGTTCTTGCTTTTGATGTTCTGTATATGAGAATGTATCTCTCTCTCTCTCTCTGTGCGTTTTTCACTGTACTCACGATGATCGTAGGCCACTGCTGGAAGCCTTCTATTTATAGTAGAAGAGGCTGCTAGGTCCTTCCCGGTGATCTCGGGCGACCGCCGTATTCTATATTAGAATAATGTGGGCGATCGTCCCATCACGTGGGACAATTTCCTTAAAGTCCGAGGCTACAGCTGGCAGCCAGCTGTGCAGGCCAATGAGGAGCTTGCACGCGTCCTGAGTCGCTGTACGGGGAGGACCCACTTTATACCTTTCGGCGGGCTTGTCGGTAGGTGTAGGGTAGGTGACAGGATGGGGTCAAAGGCCTTATCTTGCGGCGCCTTTTGTGGATCTGCACGTGAGTCTTCGTCCAAGATTCGGTCTTCGAAGACTCTGACGGGTGTCGGATTCACATGCGGTATGGGACGATCGTCTACAATCAGATGTCTTTGGCGATCGCCAGATTCCTATGGACGATTGCCTTGGACGCGATCGCTAGGTGCTTGTCCAGCGTCTATCTTCTTTGGTTGGCTTCTGATCATCATGCCGATCGCCCTCGAGACGTATAAATCGCCGCACAACAATTGCCCCCCAGCTCGCTCCGATGTTGAAAACATGGGGTGAGGTGTTATTGTTGGCGATCGCCTATTTTAGACGATTGGCTCGTATGCTTGTGACAAGGACGATCGTCGCCAGAACGGTATGATTTCGAATCCGGACGATCTCCTTATGCGCTGGAAATAGCGGGAAATGAAGGCGGGTCCTCGAAACGCTGCAGGGACACGCGTCGCGCTACCGTTGGGGGAGTCCGACGGTTTTGTCAGACTTGTCGCCTGGCGTGCCCTCGAAAAGATGCGTACGCGGGTTTCGAGGGCGGCATTTAATGTGTCCCCCCCCCCCCGACGGTTGCACTTCAGCCCCCGGGATTCTGCCTATTTGCACAAAGGTCCCTGTACTCGCCTATAAAAGGACTAGGGCCATTACAGTTTCATTCTTTATGCGCCCCTGCCTTTCAGTTGAGACTCTACAGAATTTTTTCGAAGATCCTTGTGCCGACCGTCCTTCTTTTTAGGTAAGAACACAAATCTTATTTCCTCCTTTACTTTTAAGAACATGTCTGGAGGATCTAAAACATTCGAGGCCGGTAGCTCCTCCGCCGCCGCGGCTTCGCCTGACCGGGAGGAAATTCCCGTGGGTCTTCATATGGAAACGGCCGTCGAGGCCATTCGTGCGGGGATTGCACCCGCTGAAATTGAAGAGCTTTTCAATGACGCTGACATGGCGAGATCGGCGGTGGAGAAGAGGCAGAATGGCCCGCCGGTGGATAAAGACGACGCGGTGAGGGTGTACTGGGAGCAGTGGCTGGGCCTTTTTGGACTTCGCCGGCCTTATAGAGGGGATTGCCGGGCCGTGTCCCGAGTTTGATTTCGAGGCCTATTCCGCCGCTCACCCCTACGATCCTATGAAACGGACGGCGTTTCGGGCCGCTGACCCTTCTCTGTGGACTCTTGGTCAGATTCGGAGATCAGCGACCAGGAAAGATTTGAGTCGCTGGAGGGCGAAATTCCATATCCCTTCTGACGTCTCGCTGCACGTGCCCTCGGAGAACGAACGTGCCGACCAACCTCCCGAGGGTCTGGTCACCGTTAACGAGATGATTCTGGAGGCCGGCCTGCGGTTCCCCTTGCCGTTCGCCGTGTCATATTTGCTGGTCGCCTGGAATTTGGCGCCGCTCCAGCTGACGCCGAACGCCTGGCTGCAGATCATCAGCACCTTGATGATTTTTTGCGGTTATCAGTTGTTTCGTCTTCCTTCTGCGCTGGAAATGAATTATCTCTTCAAATTGACCGCGTAGAAGGGGTCGATCGGCGGTTATCACATTCAAGGTCGGATGGGCAGAGTGGTCCTTGGGGTGCCAAACAAGACTCGGGGCGACCTGGCAAAATGGTGCTAGGTCGGCAGAGCATGGAGGTCGGCGTCGAGTGATAAGCCGGAGGAAGAGTTGGAGATCCCCACCAATTTTCGGGAGAGGAATCCGAGTAAGGGTTTTAACTCTCCCTTTGATCGGATACGTCTTTGACTGATCTAATTTCGTTTCCTTTTTGCAGGCTTCCGTGTTCCAGCGATCGGCGACCTTCCTTTCGACTTTCTGATCGTCTGGGAGCGAATTCGCAGCCTGCCGGACTCCTTCATTGACGTTCGTTCAGTCAACTAAGAACTTCATCGGCTGGGAGCTCGATTGTTTCTCTACCCTCGCCATCTAAATGTTCCAGGTATGAAGCCTTACTTCCTTGTATGACGATCGTCTTATTTGAAGTAGATGCTAACTTGTTTGAATTTCTTCTTTGACAGAGATCCATTTTCCCCGCTACGTCGAGCCACCGAGAGAGATCGCGATGTCAAACCCCGGACTCTTGGGTTGTCTTCACCAGGGAAAGAAGACGGGTCGTGCCCCTGCGACGACGTCTCGCCCCGTCCCTGCGGTGAGGCCAGCTATGGTGCCGGTCGCCGAGCCGGAAGTTCAGGAGGAAGAACAACTCCAGCGCAACCGCAAGAGGCAGAGGCCGGAGGGGTCCCTGTCGACTGCTGAGGCGGACGTATCTATTTTGGAGCCACCGGTTGCCGCTCCACCTATCTCTGCGGTTCCGATGGTGGAGGGGTCTGGCTCCAGGCCCTCGGCCGGCTTCTTGAAAACTGCGGCGATCGCCGAAGCTGAAACTCCTCGGGGCAAGCCCTTTTTCGGCCGCGACCCCGAGTTGGCCAATAGGTAAGACCGGTTTGATCTTTCCGAGTTAGGCAATTTGTGTAAGGCATGTACTAACTCCTTTGTTTCTTTTTTGTTTGTGTTGCAAGGTCCGTCTTGCCGATCCGGACGTCTCGCTGATGGTGCTGGATTTCCTGGCGAGCAAGTCCCCGCGCCAGTCCCTCGATGTCCCTTCTTACGTCTCTAAGGCTATCACCTATCTGCCTAAAGCTTGGATGACCGATCTCGACGCGATTGCTCGCCGGCGGTCTGGAGATGCCATGCAGGCGACGTTCGCCCTGACTCTCCAGGCGGCGGCGATGACCGCCCAAGCCGTTAAGGATTATGAGGGGCGAACCTCTAATGCTCGCCTTCATCAAGACCTCGGGGCCGCTCGGAAACAAAATGTCGACTTCGCCAACCGGATCCAGGCCATGGAGAAGGAATACTTAGAGACGGCTAAACGAGCCAAGCAGGACCTCGATCGGATGAAGCAGGAGCTTAGCCGGTCCAAGGAAGTGGCCGATCTGTTCCGCGACCAAGTGATGGAAGCTTGCCGAATGCATGCGGTCTCGCAGGAGGAGGCGACTGGGCTGAAAGCGACAGTGGATCGTCTCAACGGCGAGGTGGAGAAGGCGAAGGGAGAACTGTCCGCCAAAATAGCTGAGCTTGCGGATGCTGGGAAGACGACTGCGGATTTGAAGGGGCAGTTAAAGGCGATCGAGACTGATCCCTACCTTAATATGGCACTTGTCGGCGAGTTCGCCTACTATATGGCCTACATCGACGCTATCCGAGCCGCCAAGAAGGTAGGCATCGAGGTCGGTCCTATGATGGAGACCTTCAAGGCTTACGTACTCGAGCATCCTTTGCATCTGGAATTTTCCCTGCCGATCCTCGACCTCACCGACTTGGGGATCGACTTGAGCTGGTATCCGTTCCTGGATAAACTTATTTACCCTGAAGCCGATGAGGGAGCGAGCGTCGATCTGCCTACTGGGGGCGAAGGCCAGCCGGGGGTGGCCTGAGTGATGGAGTTGTTTTTCTTTGCTTGTAATTTTTTGCTTTTTCTTCTACTGCCTTCGGGCTTGTATTTGTACGAACTTCTTGATTCGAATAAAATACTCCTTTTTCGCATCTGATTCTTTATAAGTACGATCGCCTTTGAATGTTTGTATGCGAATTTATACAAGTGTGTGTATAATTGCTTCTAATGTCTTGTTCGATCGACTGTCTGAATGTTCCGCATTACTTAGACTTTGCATGATTGTCTGAGTAGATCTGAATGTACTTGTAAATTTCTTGAATAAGATCGATCGATATTTGTGTGTTAAAACGAAGCCGATCGTGTATGGTATTCCTTCTTTCCAATCGCATCTAGGAATAGCTCCCCTCTGCCCCTTGTTTTCGTTTACTTAGTGTAAGTAAGGGAACGAAAATAGTATGTCTTGGTGAGCTATCTTTAGTTTTGCCGATTCTTCGAGTGAGGACGACTGTGTGCACGGTCGCTGAGTTCGATGGACCGATCTCCATAACCGTGTCTTTATGTGCGAGGGACTGTCCCTCGACTCACTTTTTTGTTAGGGTCCTCCGTTAGGCTGCGCCCGCCTTGTATTTAAACGAAAGGCGAGCGGCCTTGGTCTGGAGGAGTCCTTGCACGGGGTGTCGTCGGTTTATTCGACTCCACGTCCGTGGCTTGTTTGCACTTTTCTACCTCGGTTCGGCATGTTAGATGGCGACCCTCGACGGTATACGTTGTGATGGGGTAGGGACGCGTCGCCTTGCCCTAGTACATCATGTTAGATGACGTACTTTTGAGGGCGCGCGAGCGTGTCCACGCATTTAATTGGAGGGTCCTTTGGCTACGCTCGTCTCGTATTTAAACGAAGGGCGAGCGATCGCAGCCCAAAGGAACCTTTGCATGGACGAAGCGGTCGGTTCCATCGACCTCCAGGCCCACGACTGCACTTTTTCTACCTCGGATCGCCATGTTGAATGACTACCCTCGACGGTATACGTTGTGCTTGGAGGGACGATCGCTTTCATAGGTCTGTCAGGTTAAATAACAACCTCTTGTAGCGATTCGTCCTCTCTTTAGTTTGTCTTCGTCGAGGCGAATCATATAGATGGGATAGGAAAATCTCATTATACTCTTTGTACACTGGGTAACTGAAACTGAATATAAAGTTTTCACGGGTAGTATTTCTTCAAATGTACGGCGTTCCAGGGATATTGGTCCGGAGTGCCATCAGGGTGTTCAAGTTCGTAGGCTCCCTTAGTTAGCCACTTAGATATCCTGAAGGGGCCTTCACAATTCGGGCCAAAGACTCCTGTGTGGGTCTGGACCTTTTTGAGAACTAGGTCACCTACTTGGAACCTTATTTCCTTGACCTTCGAATTGAAGAACTTCTCGGATATCCTTTTGTGGATTGTGTTCTTCATTTCCGAGGCTAGTCGCCGTTCTTCGAGCATGTCCAGGTCGATCCGCCGGGCCACATCATTGTCCGTCGTCATCTCTTGTTCAGTTCGATGGCGGAGGATGGCGATCTCCGAAGGGATCACAGCTTCTGTCCCGAAGGCGAGGGCGAATGGGGTTTCGCCGGTTGAATTCCGGGTCGTCGTTCGATAAGACCACAAAACTTCTGGGTGCTCGTTCGCCCATCGTCCTTGCCTGGACTCGAGTCGCGCTTTAATCGTGTGTTTGAGGATTTTGTTTATGGCTTCTACCTGCCCGTTCGTCTGAGGGTGGTAGGGGGCCGAGAACAACTTTTTTATTCCCCACTTCTCGCAGAATTGCATGACTTCTAAGCCGTCGAAGTGCTTTCCATTGTCGGAGATTATTTCCTGGGTCAGGCCGAATCGGCATATGATGTTCTTCCAAATGAACTTAATTACTTGCTCTTGGCCGATCTTGTTGAGTGGCTCGGCTTCAGCCCATTTTGTGAAATAATCGACGCCTACGATGGCAAACTTATAGCCTCTTGGCGCCGTTGGCAAGGGACCTATGAGGTTGATGCCCCATTGGGCGAACGACCATGGGCTGTACATTGAGGTGAGCTGCTCGGGGGAGAGCTTGATGTTTGGGCCCATCACTTGACACCTATGACACGATCTAGCATAGGCGATCGCGTCTTTTTGTAGTGTAGGCCAGAAAAAACCTTGCCTGGTTGTTTTGCTCAAGGAAGAAATAAAGTTGTATGTTCTCATTTTGAAGCTTTCTCAGCTGCTCGGGCAGCTTTGATGTGGTTTCCTTCTTCTTGCTCAGAAAGATTGTCCAAGCATACCTGGAAAAATCAACAACAATAACGAGACAGAATTTCTTACCTCCCAAACTTACCGGGTCTACAGGACCGTAGAGATCCATGTGTAGCATTTCTAGAACTCTGTGTGGAAAGGTAGGATTTTCTTTTCAGGGTGGTCTTCACTTGCTTGCCGTTCTGACAAGGTCCACAGATGCTGTCTTTTTTGGAATGACACATAGGGCAAACCTCTAACCATTCCCTGTTTGGCGAGCTTTTTGATCGTCCTGAAGTTGATGTGAGGCATCCTCTTGTGCCATAGCCAGCTTAGATCTGCAGTGCCTTTGGCAACAAAACAAGGAATTGTGGAGCTCGTAGGCATCTAGTCAGTAATATACATATTACCTGATCTGCTTCCTGTGAGAACAACTTCTTTGGTGAGAATGTTCTTGACTCTACAGTGGTCTATATAGAATTTCACCGAGAACTGTTTGTCATAGAACTGGCTAATACTAAGTAGATTATACTGTAAGCCTTCAACATAAGCTACATCGGTGACTTTGAAATTTCCTACAATTAGGGTTCCCTTACCTCTTGTTATTCCTTTTGATTTATCACCGAAGTGCACTTTTGGACCGCGACCTTCTACGTAATCTGACAGCTTACTTTTATCTCCTGTCATGTGCTGAGAACACCCGTTGTCAAAGTACCAGATGTCCTTCTGTAAGATGTCCTATAGGCAAAGAAATTAAGTAGGTTTAGGTCCCATTTGACTGTTGGGTCCATGGATGTTAGTGCCTTAAGGTACCCAGATTTGCCTGACAACAATTGGCTTGTTGTAGGTTACTTTAGGTCCATTTTTGTGATGTCTACGTGGGGCAGGCACTTAGTCGCTGTAACCTTGGTAATTATTATGCATGTAAAATTCAGGGTTATTATTATTAATCCAGTACGAATGCCGTCTTGGAGGTGGAGCCATTTTCTTCGGCCTTACAGCTTGCCTTCTGGGTCTCCAATTGGATTCCCAAAGTTGTTGTTGATACTGTGCGGCGACCTGCTTTCTCGGTGGATAACAAGGCTCCTGTATCTAATATCTAGGCGCGCTGTACAGTTGGAAGTACTGTCGTGCGGGCCTTTGATATTTGGGTATAACCTTCTTTCTAAATGACTGTTGGCACTTTTGATATGCTCGGGGAGCATGCTGTTGGTTACGCCTTACAGGTCTGGATGGCTGAGGATTCCACTGTCTATGATATAACTCTGTTGGCGGAATGGCAGCCTTTGCTGTTTGCGGTGCAACTGGTACCTTGACAGGACTCGGGATCTCTTCCGATAGAGGAATTGGTTCCACACCCCTGACGAACACAGTACTAGTTTTCCGTTTATTGGAAAATGAGTTGTATCCTAAGCCACTTTTATCATGAGCGTGTCGCCCGGTGCTTAGAATTTCTTCCATCCTTTTAGATGATTTCTCGAAAGATTTCAAGATGGTCTCAAGTTCTCCTTCTCGTTTTTCGAGAGTTTTTACTTTGGCTTCGAGCAGAACGAAATCACTAGTCTTGCTTTCACTGTGAGACTTAGCCTCATTTAGTTCATGAGCAAGTTGATGATTGCTCTCCATGAGTTTTTCGTGATCGACTTTGCTGTTTTCACAATCGAGAGACATATTCTCGTAATTTACTTTCAGCAAGTCGTTTTCTTCCCTCAGCTCTAAGTTAGAAATTTGGAGCTGTATGTTTTCATTTTTGAATATCTCATGGGCTTTTTGAATGTTTTTAAATCCATTCATCATGTTTTCAAAGGTATGAGATGCATTTACAGGAGTAATTGAGGTTGAGCTTACCTCATCATCGCTATCTTCGTCTTTCGATATGTCTTTGGCCATAAAGCACATATAGGCTTTATCTTAGAATTCATCATTAGACGAGTCACTATCAGTGACTACCTGAAGACATTCTTCGGACTTTGTTGGTGCGGGGGAGGCTTCTGATTCGCCGATCAAGGCCTTGAGCTTGTTTTTTCAAGCACATCTTCTTTCGTATTTTTCTTGTTGCATAATGTCCTACTTTCCTGCAATTGTAACACAGTTTAGCATCACCAGAGGAAGATTCGGTACTTACCTTGTGAACATGCTTGGGCCTATAGGGAGTCTTTCCAGACTGTTTGATGAATTTCTTGAATTTGTGCATGAGAAGCGCCATTTCATCTTGTGACAGGATATCATCGTTACTATCAGCATTCTTGTTGGTGGACTTGGATGTGTTGGGCATGCTGTGTCTCCTGTTGGATACAGCGGCTAGCGCTGTAGTCCTTGTAGGTGACTCTTCGGATTTCTCTCTCCTGTCAATGTCATACTCAAAGGCTTTGAGGTCAGAGAAGAGGTCAAAAGTAGAAATGTCATTAAGATTACATGACACACGCATAGCTGTGGTTTTAATGTCCCATCGGGCAGGGAGAGATCTGAAAATTTTTAAGTTCTTCTCCATTTGGTTATAAATTTTGCCCAACACTTCAAGTTCACCGACAATTCCAGTGAATCTGAGGTCAAGTTCCTCAAGAGTTTCAGTTGGTTTCATTTTGAAAGATTCAAATTTCAGAGTTAGTTTTGAAATCTTGTTTTCTTTTGAGATATTAGTTCCCTCACAAATCATCTTGAGTTTATCCCAGATTTCCTTGCCTTGAGGCAGGATTCACCTTCATGATCTTTATGGGGCCTTCTGGGATGACATAAATCATCTCTTCATGCATGGCGGCAAGATTAGCCTCCATCCTAATTCTCTGTTGGGATAACAAATCCCTGTATCGATGCTGCCCTGTATCGATCGTATTGTCAGAATGTTTTGACAATATGCCAAATCCTGAATACCGCCTCTAGTTGTATCGAAAAGCTAATCAAGTATCAAACCTGTATCGAAGACTTCTCGCAGTCCCAACAATACAATATATTGATCATACAGCAAAGAGTCCCACAAAGCCAAAGTATGAAAACTGTCTCGAATATCAATACAGTGATACCTTCCATACAGCTCTCAACAGGACAAGAAGGAATCTTCAGTATTCGCTAGAAGTCAAGTCCCGTTGATAAAGAAGTCTTGAAATACTAAAGGATAAAGTATTTAAATACTGTAAGTCAGAAGATCTTCAAAATCCCGCAATATCCGGATCTCAGTCAAATATCAGTTGTCGCGGAATCTTGCTCAACGGATATATTTCAAACAGATATATTTCAGAAGGCTATATATGTCTCCATAGTTTGAAGATCATAAACTACTGAACGACTGAACTACACGAAAGATCAACTTACAAACAATCAAGCTTACAAGAAATATTCAGAGCAAAACATATCTCCCCAAGCTTTCTGCTATTCAGATATAAGAGATATACTGTGCTCAAACCTTGAACAACACATCATCAGCTTATAGCCCAGAAAGTCATAGCTGTTGTTCAAACCCTGTTCTATCTTTGAACAAACTCATATCTGCCCTGTGTGGACTGAGGAATCTTTGCTACTACCGAACTGTGTGTGAAGGACTTGCATTGAAGAAGACGAAGCTTCATAACTGTGTGTGAAGAAGCCAGTCAAAGTGTTAGCTTAAACCAATCTGTGTGAACAGTTGAAAGCTAAGATCTTTATATTAATATGTGTGAACGATATATTGATTAAGTGTTGTTATAATTACGTAGTTGTGTACGCAGTAATTATAATAAACTTTTTACTCCTGTGTGGAGGACCAGTGGACGTAGAGGGGTTTACCTCGAACCACTTTAAATACTATGTTAGTTACCTTCTGCTTTTATTGTTTTATTAAACTGTGATTATTTTAAGTATACACTGCACATCGAGTTGCTGTATCCACAACAACTTACTGTAATTAAGACTTCTGCTACGCACTCAGATTTAAAAACCGTACAGCTTGTTGTTCAAAACACTTTCCAAGCTGTATCCAGTATACTTAGTGACCAACAAGTGGTATCAGAGCGGTTGATTCTAAAATGAATCAGTCGTATTTTTAACCGAATCATATCCAAAATCACTTATTTTTAAAACAGTCTTTTTCATTCCTACATTCTCATATGGATACATCAATGATCAACAAAGTCCCTATGTTCTCTATTGATGAATTTGATGATTGGAGAATCAGGATGGAGGCTCATCTTGCAGCAATGCACGAAGAAATGATTTTTGTTATACAGGATGTCCCCATTAAGATCATGAAGGTAAATGCGTCCACAAGGATTGAAGGCCAAGCCCATGCTGAGATGCTCGAGAAGGAACGCAAACAATGGACCACAGATAAAAGAAAGCGTGCCAACCTTGACAATGTTGCGAAGAATGCGTTGTTTGTCACCCTTGACAAAGGCACATTCTCGAAGGTAAAGAGTCAGAAAGCGACGAGGATATACAGGATAAACTCAAGTTGATTTGTGAGGGAACTGAGCTCTCTAAAGAAAATAAAATTTCAAAATTAACTCAGCAATTGGAATCTTTTGAAATGAAACCAACTGAAACACTTGAGGAACTTGACCTCAGATTCACTGGAATTGTTGGTGAACTTGAAGCTTTGGGCAAAATTTATACTCAAAGGGAGAAAAACTTAAAGATTTTCAGATCTCTCCCTGCCCGATGGGACATTAAGATCACAGCTATGCGTGTGTCGTGTAACCTTAGTGAAATATCTACCTTTGATCTCTTTTATGACCTTAAAGCTTTCGAGTATGATATAGACATGAGAGAAAAAGCTGAAGAATCTCCAGCTAAGACTACAGCCTTAGCCGCTGTATCTAACCGTCGACACAACATGCCCAGCCCATTAAAGCCGAATTACAAAAATGCGGACAGTGACGACGATATCCTGTCACAAGATCAAATGGCGCTCCTCATGCACAAATTCAAAAAGTTCATCAAACAGTCTGGAAAGACTCCCTACAGGCCCAAGCCTGTTCACAAGGTAAGTACTGAAACTTCCTCTGGTGATGCTAACCTATGCTATAATTGCAGGAAACCAGGACATTATGCAAACAAATGTCCTCATCCCAAAGTTCAAAGGTTGCCAGAAGCCGAGCAACCAGAGAGGGATGAACGAAGACGTGCTTGGAAAAACAAGCTCAAGGCACTGATAGGAGAATCAGAAGCCTCCCCCACACCATCCAAATCCGAAGAATGTCTTCAGGTGGTCACTGAAAGTGACTCATCTGACGATGAGTTCGAAGATAAGGCATACATGTGCTTTATGGCAAAGGACATTTCGGAAGAAGAAGATAGCGATGACGAGGTAAGCTCAACCTCAGCTATTCCAGTAAATGCATCGCATACTTTCGAAACATGATGAATGAATTTAAAAATATTCAAAAAGCCCACGAGACTTTGAAGAATGAAAACATTCAGCTCCAACTTTCCAACATAGAGTTGAAAGAAGAAAACGACTTGCTAAAGATAAATTATGAAAATATGTCTATTGATTGTGAAAACATCAAGGTCGAGCATGAAAAACTCGTGGAGAGCAATCATCAACTTGCTCATGAACTAAGTGAGACTAAGTCTCAAAATGGAAGCAATACAAATGATTTTGTTCTACTTCAAGCTAAATTTAATACTCCCGAGAAACGAGAAAGCGAAATTGAGACCATTCTGAAATCTTTCGGGAAATCATCTAAAAGAATGGAAGAAATTCTAAGCACTGGGCAACATGCTCATGATAAAAGTGTCTTAGGCACAGCTCATTTTCCAACAAAGGGAAAACTAGTACTGTATTCGTCAAGAGTGTGGAACACATTCCTGTATCGGAAGATACCCCTAGTCCTGTGAAGGAACCTGCTGCACCGCGAAAAGCAAAGGCTGCCATTACGCCCCCGAAATCCTATTCAAGATAGCGGAATCATGAGCCGTTCCAACCTGTAAGGCGCACGCAACAGCATGCTCCCCAAGCATATCAACAGCGCCAACAGCCGTTCAGAAAGAAGGCTGTATCCAAATACCAAAGGCCTGCACGGCAGTACTTTCAGTACAGCACGCCTAGGTATTGGATACAGGAGCCTCGTCATTCATCGAGACAGCAAGTATCCACACAGTATTAACAACAGCATTGGGAATCCAACTGGAGACCTAGAAGGCAAGCTGTAAGGCCAAAGAAAATGGCTCCACCTACGAGACGGCATATGTACTCGATTAATAATAATAACCCTGATTTTTACATGCATAATGATTATCATAGATACAATAACTACGTACATTCCCCACGTAGATACCGCAAATTTGTACCAAATGTTACCTACAGTAAACCAATTGTTGTCAGGAAAGTTTGGGTACCTAAAGGCACTAACATTCACGGACCCAACAATCAAAGGGGACCTAAATCTACATAATTTATGTGCTACAGGACATTTTGGAGAAGGACATATGGTACTTCGACAGCGGATGCTCCCAGCACATGACAGGAGATAGAAGTAAGCTATCAGATTTCGTAGAAGTTCGCGGTCCAAAAGTGCGCTTCGGTGATAAATCTAAAGGAAGAACAAGAGGAAAAGGAAACCTTCTTGTCGGAAAATTCAAAGTCACTTATGTAGCTCATGTTGAAGGCTTACATTACAATCTACTTAGTATTAGACAGTTCTGTGACAAACAGTTCACGATGAAATTCTATATAGATCACTGTAGATTCAAGAACATCCTGACCAAAGAAGTTGTGCTCACAGGAAGCAGATCAGGTAATATGTATATTGCTGACTGGATGCCTACGAGCTCCACAATTCCTTGTTTAGTTGCCAAAGGCACTACATATCTAAGCTGGCTATGGCACAAGAGGATGTCACACGTCAACTTCAAGACGATCAACAAGCTCTCAAGACAGGGACTGGTTAGAGGATTGCCGAATGTATCATTCCAAAAAGACGGTGTCTGTGGACCATGTCAAAAAGGCAAGCAAATCAAGTCCATCCTAAAGAGCAAATCCTACCTTTCAACCCACAGAGTGTTGGAGATGCTACACATGGATCTCTATGGTCCTGTAGACCCGGTAAGTTTGGGAGGTAAGAAATACCGTCTCGTTGTGGTTGATGATTACTCCAGGTATGCTTGGACAATTTTCCTAAGCAAGAAGAAGGAAACAACAGCAAAGCTGCCCGAGCTCCTGAGAAAGCTTCAAAATGAAAAGGGATCGAGTATCATGTCCATTCGTTCTGACAGAGGTACAGAATTTACTAAACTCTTTATAGAGCAATACTGTTCGGAAAATGGGATACAACATGAATACTCTGCTGCCCGTACACCTCAACAAAATGGTGTTGCCGAGCGAAAGAATAGGACGCTGAAAGAAGCAACAAGGACAATGATTGCCGCAAGCAAGTTGCCACAGCATTTCTGGGGTGAAGCAACCAATACAGCATGCTACACTCAAAACCGATGTATCGTCAACAAACACCACAACAAAATAGCATACGAGGTATGGAACAACAAAACTCCATTAGTTTTGTATTTTCACATTTTTGGATGCAGGTGCTATAAATAATGGGAAGGATCAACTTTGAACCTTTGATGAGAAGTCAGATGAAGGAATATTTGTAGGATATTCCTCCGTCATCAAAGCTTACAGGATCTTTAATAAAAGGAAACTGACGATCGAGGAATCAGTTCATGTAGTATTCGACGAACCACACCATGACCCTACAGGAGTAGAATCTCTTACTCAGAACATCCAACAACTTTCCATCTTAGATCCACCAACTCCCATAGAACCTGTTGTTGACCTAGAAATCAACCCCGCAGCTGTAAGAATTGACGTAGATGAAGCCGATGTTGTACAAGCTGAAGCTGAAACTACAGAAACTCAAGATACAGTACGAGACCCCGAATTAGAACCAGACCAAAGATGGTTGAGAGATCACCCGCAAGATCTGATCATCGGAAACATTAATGCTGGTGTTTCTACCCGTAGGGGAATACAGAGCACACAAGGAAATGTACTGTGTGCACAAGAAGAACTAAATACTGAGATATCACCATTCCCTGAATGGAAATCTCAATCCGAGCTTAGAAGACTCAATATGTGCACTATTGCTGTATTCTTAGCCCAGTCTGAACCTGTTTCTACCATAGAAGATCTTAATAATTCTCATTGGATAACATCTATGGAAGAAGAGCTTAACGGTTTCGAAAGAAACAATGTATGGTATCTTGTACCCAGACCAACGCATCAATCAGTTACTGGAACCAAATGGGTATTTAGAAACAAGAAGGATCGAAATGGACTAATTATAAGGAATAAATCCAGACTAGTCGCACAAGGCTATAGACAGGAAGAAGGGATAGACTACGATGAAACCTTTGCCCCTGTAGCCAGACTAGAAGCCATTAGGATATTTTTAGCCTTTGCCGCCCATAAGAGCTTCATTGTATACCATATAGACGACAAAAGTGCATTCCTAAATGGAGACCTTGCCGAAGAAGTTTATGTTGAACAACCACCAGGGTTTGCCAACACAGACGGCATCGATTTAGTATACAGGCTGAGGAAAGCACTGTATGGACTTAAGCAAGCCCCTAGATCATGGTATGAGACCCTGTCCCAGTATCTAACCGATAATAGATTTGAGAAAGGTGTTGTGGACAAAACCTTATTCAAAATACAAGAAGGTGATGACCTTCTAATGGTTAAAATCTATGTAGATGACATTATATTTTGTTCAACTAACCTTGCTTTATGTCAAATGTTCTCTCATCTCATGCAAAGTAAATTTGAAATGAGTATGATGGGAGAACTTATTATTTCCTAGGTTTGCAGGTAAAGCAGTTGCTTACAGGAATTTTCATCAACCAGGAAACATACAGCAAGGAGCTTCTCAACAAATTTGGAATGAACACTTCCAAATCATCGTCAACCCCCATGAGCACTTCCGTGCAAATTAGTGCTGATGAAGCTGGAAAGTCGGTTGACCAATCACTCTACAGGAAGCTTATTGGCTCTCTCCTGTACCTAACGGCTAGCAGGCCTGATACCCAGTTTGATGTAGGAGTGTGTGCGAGATATCAAGTAGCACCCAAAGAATCACACTTCAATACAGCTAAACGAATCCTGAAGTGTATTAAAGGAACAGTCGATGTAGGATTGTGGTAACCTAAAGAATGCGGATTCGATTAAGTTGGATATAGTGACTCAGATCTCGGAGGCTGCAAGCTAGATAGGAAGAGTACAAGTGGAACTTGTCACTTTCTTGGACCTAGACTTGTCTCTTGGTTCAGTAAGAAGCAATTGGCAAACTCACTTTCCACGGCTGAATCAGAATACTATGATGTTGGTAGTTGCTGTATGAAGATCCTTTGGATGCAGCAACAGTTGTCAGATTATGGGATTGAAGCCAAGGAAACGCCAATCATGTGTGATAGCACGAGTGCAATTGCAATAACGCACAACCCTGTATTGCACTCGTGCACTAAGCATATCAACATGAAACGTCATTTCATAAGGAATCATGTCGAGAACAAGGATGTTCGGCTAGAAAAGGTTCATACAGATATTCAGTTGGCCGACATCTTCACCAAGCCTCTCGACACAGCAAGATTCAACATGCTTCGACAAAAATTGGGATTGCTACAGCCTGACTCCCTGTAAGTATTTACTGTTTTTACTCAACAATTGAGGGGGAATGCTGTAAGACCCAAGAATACAGTATCCACCATTAATTATCTGTACACTCAGAACCTTCAATACAGTACTGTAGGGAACAAAGCAATATGAATCATCCTACAGCTGATGTGTGCAATAATACAGTATGACCCATGAATACAACATTAATCCAAAAGTTTCTGTATGGAATTGAAACCTATATGTACCTTTTAAGGGGTAACGCTGTATCGTCGCGGATACAGCACATACTATGGGATTTCGATTCATTATATATTATAATATTTCATTTTAAAAATAATTTTTGTCCACGTGCCCTGTTTTCATATCAAACGTCGTTTATATTAAATGCCTTACACGACATCTGGACAATCAAATCTCAAAAGCCGCGATGTTTTCAAATTGTTTAAATATTTAATACTGCTGTTTCAGGCACTGAGGGTAACAACAAATGTCAGAAGTGGGACCCGCTCCTATTTTAAAATTCAATGGATAAGTGTACCAGTTACACTCAGTCCATCGTGACCATTCATTTCAAACACCGGTTCCCATCCCTTAAATCTAACCATTCGTTCTCTGAAAACCCTTCTTCGCCGCCTACTATAAAAGGACTGCAAATGCCATTTGAGACTCTTTACGCCTTCTGCATATTTTAAGAGCACTCAAGCAATTCAGCCTACAAGTTTTTCTATGTTTACTGCATATTCCTCTTAAATCTTTTTCATCTTTTCTTGAGAATCATCAATGGCGTCTACTCAGACATCTTCCACCTCTCTCAAGAAGTCTCTGAACTTCATCGATGGACGGATCTTCTCCAGATCTGTCGTGATGGAATGCATTCATGCTGAAACTGATGACGTCGATGCCATGGAGGTCATCACCTCTAGAATCCGTCAACAAGGCCTCTACCGCCTTGGGAGCCACACTGCCGAGAAATATGACGTTCATCTTGTTGAGGAGTTCTACCTCAATGCCGTAGTTCGTTTTCTGCCTCTGGCCCTAGGAGGACATGTTGCTGATATCACAACAGTCATTCGCGGAGTGGAGATCTGCGTTGACCAAGAGCTTCTCAAAAATATCTTCAGGCTACCCTCTGATGGCCTCACCATGGAAGAATTTGAGACCTTTGGGTCTCAAAAGTTGCTGACTCAATACTATGGTTTGTTCACCGGATTGGCAATGGTGGAAGTGGTTCACACCACATGCCATAAGAAGAATTTTTGTTTACCGTTTGTTTATTTGCATGATTTTTGCTGTCGCATCATTGAGAATCGTACAGGTGCATTTGAGATATGCACAAATCTCAGATTCAGGATGATGGTCGCCATTATGACCTGCGAGAAGGTCAACTGGTGTCAAGTTATCCTCAAACGCTTGCAGGAAGAGGTGTCCAAACCTGCTACTCAGAAGAAATCGTTTCATTTATTCTTGAACCATGTTTTGACGAAGTACGGACTTCAGCAAACCGCAGATGCAAATAAGATAAGTTCGCGGATATTCTTAGGAGGCGTCAGGCCCACTGCCTTCAATCAGAGCATCCTGATTGCAAACAGGCCATTTATCCGGAACTTGTCGCTATCTGAAGATCCGAAGGATGTTTCTTCTAAGTCCCAATGTGTCGAATCTTCAAAGAAAAGAAAAAGATCTCATAGCAAGACACCAGTTGCTACTGAGAAGCCGAAATTGAAGCTAAGGAGGCTTACGAAAGCTAAATCTACAGAACCCTCCGAGGATGCTCCTATCGTGGCACAACCCACTGATCAACTACCCCATGGCCCAAGCCCTGTGGAAGAGATGTCCGCTACTATATCGATAGTAGATCCTAAGCCTTTGGTGGCAACGACGGGTATGAGGACATCTGCCAACTCAAAAGACTCTGGCGAGTAAGCTGCCTGTTTGGAGCCAACAGCTACCTCTCCTATATGGGATTCCACACCCGTTCAGGATCCACCTTCCTTCGGGGTACCATCCCCTGTAAGGAATCCCTCTCCAATACAGGATCCCACACCTGTAGAGGAACCTATTCCTGCAGAAAACCCAGACGTTGTACGGAGTCCCTCCCTGACACAATAATTTCCAAGACTCTGCTTTCCGTGCAGATTGAGCAGTTATTCGAGTGATTTCTCCAATGGAAGAATTTTAGACTTGCTCCGTATGACACCTTGTATAACTGGAGTGAGTGGTGTAACGAAGAGAAGTTTGTTTTGGAAGTGACGGACACCCAAGAAATTGTTGTCCTGATCCAATGGGACAACTTATTCGTCAAAGAGCTAACTGAGAGTAATCTGCTTGATAAGGATGAGGCTAATAGGAAAGGAAAATCTTTGTCAATGGAAGCTCCCGACACTCCAAAATCTGATCCTGATTCCGATGATGATGATGACCCACTCCAAGCTGGTTTCGGATGAGTCGAGAGGAAGCCCAAGCCAAGAAAGATGAAGGGACATCCACCCATCAATCGTCCCCTTCGCCAGAGCAAGACAACGTTCCTGGCAATGAGGATTCAGTCCCTCATGTCGAGGACCAAGAACATGTCTCGCAACAGGCACCCAAGCCTGCTGTCACCGCCGAAGAAGAAGAATCACGCGCCTTCCAGCAAGAGGAATCAGTCCCTCTGCCAGAACAGGAGGACACTGAGAGACACCAGGAGGAATTGGTCCCTCATGTATCCATGTTTACAGATACCTCTTCGAAACAGGAGGATGCCGCACCTCCTGCCTCTGAAACTGAAATAGCTGCTCCCGCCCCATGAACCGCCTTGGAATCCGACGACGGTACTATACCTGAGGATGTCCAACTCACTTCACGCCCTAACGTGAGAAGGTTGAATGGAGTAGAAGACTTCGCCCAGCCAGATTCTCCCCGCACTAAAACAAGAAAAGATCGATTACATGTTCTTGGCCTCCAAACTGTATTTATTCAGGACGCAGTCAATGCTCTACACTCAGTAGAAAAGGCTCTGGATTGGCTTCACACATCTGGTGTTGAAGAAATGACTGGATTAAAGCATGAAGTCTCTCGAGTAGTCGAAGCCTTCACTGTCTTGCCAGAAGTCTTCAAGCAAGCCCTGAGCAATCTGCAATAGAAGCAAGAAACGATCCTGAGAGAAGAGCAATTGAAACTACGCGTATCTGAGGCCAAGACCACATCTGCTCTAATCGAATCCGGTTCCCAACTGCGAGCTCATGACAAGAACATTAAGGATATGTCGCAGTTGCTCTCCTCCCTTGTTAAGAGAATATCAAATATGGAGACGAAATAGGATACCGCTCTGGAGATCCTGGAACATCTTGATGAAAAGGTATCATACCTTGATGATGCCAAAAAGGGGGAAGAAGCACGGGAATCCGCCAGGAGAACGAGGTTGGAGCAAGAAAAAGAGTTGTTAGCTCCATTTGAAGACTCCATCACTGCTGATATAGCCCGTATCTTAACACCAAACGTGAGGATATAGGGAGATAGACCAGAATTCCAGGATCCTAAGTATCCTTGGAAAAGCCTAGTCCGAAAGCCGCACTCTATGAACCTCCCGGAAGACCGTCAACCTACCGCTACAGAGATCAAAGACTGGAGGAGAAATGAACTGTTAAGATACTTCATTGTACTTATCAGGGAATCCGATTTATTAAATAGATGCAGAATGGTACAGGAAGCTGCCGACGAATTCAAGACGAAGCTGGAAGACGGATCACTCCCGCTACAGCAGCAGATGAAGTCAAAGCATTGAAAAGGTGACTTGGTGACCCATTCAGAAGACTAGATCCTAGTCTTTGATAAATCTTATGAAGGACATGTAATTTATCAGAATCAAGACAAGGACGCTCATCAGAACTGGTGGCGAAACACCAAGAATGACCCTCCCAAGCGACCATGAAGACACTCTGACTTTAGGAGATGAATATCTTAGTGTATTTTTCGATTGTAATTTTACTTTCAAAACAGCAATCTTTGTACTCTATTTGAATATCAATAAAATTTTTGCCTGTCTTGAAAGATTACAACTCGTAATCTACTGTGTTCATTTTTGTTTACAGTCACTTTATTTATTCTTACTGTATTCATATTATGAAATCTATCTCATACACAAGCTGTAAGAACTTGTCTGCGAACAGTTCATAGTTTAAGTTGTATGCATCTAGAAAACAATGTAAGATTGTGCCTGCGGTCCAATCGTAAGTTTTCAATGTAAACTTTCTTTTAATAAAAGCTGAACTTGCCTGCGAGCAGTTCTTAGTGTTAAGCCAAAAACCGAAGGCCAGAACATTCGAAAGAAGACCAAGAAGTCTACCCTACTTCAAACCGCTAAGTGCCAAAGTTTTGGCATCATCAAGGATGTTTTGATAAACATCATATGGTTTCAAAAAGGAAGACTCGAAAGGAATTGGCAAATTATAAAAAAGGTGAAATTGTTGGGATAACAAATCCCTGTATCGATGATGCCCTGTATCGATCATATTGTCAGAATGTTTTGACAATATGCCAAATCCTGAATACCGCCTCTAGCTGTATCGAGAAGCTGATCAAGTATCAAACCTGTATCGAAGACTTCTCGAAGTCCCAACAATACAATATATTAATCATACAGCAAAGAGTCCCGCAAAGCCAAAGTATCGAAACTGTCTCGAATATCAATACAATGATACCTTCCATACAGCTCTCAACAGGACAAGAAGAAATCTTCAGTATTCGCTAGAAGTCAAGTCCCGTTGATAAATAAGTATTTAAATACTAAAGGATAAAGTATTTAAATACTGTAAGTCAGAAGATCTTCAAAATCCCGCAATATCCGGATCTCAGTCAAATATCAGATGTCGCAGAGTCTTGCTCAACGGATATATTTCATAAGGCTATATATATCTCCATAGTTTGAAGATCATAAACTACTGAACGACTGAACTACACGAAATATCGACTTACAAACAATAAAGCTTACGAGAAATATTCAGAGCAAAATATATCTCCCCAAGCTTTCTACTATTCAGATATAAGAGATATATAGTGCTCAAACCTTGAACAACACATCATCAGCTTATAGCCCAGAAAATCATAGCTTTGTTCAAACCCTGTTCTATCTTTGAAAAAACTCATATCAGCCCTGTGTGGACAGGGGAATCTTTGCTACTCCCGAACTGTGTGTGAAGGACTTGCATTGAAGAAGACGAAGCTTCAGAACTATGTGTGAAGAAGTCAGTCAAAGTGTTAGCTCAAACCAATCTGTGTGAACGGTTGAAAGCTAAGATCTTTATATCAATATGTGTGAACGATATATTGATTAAGTGTTGTTATAATTACGTAGTTGTGTACGCAGTAATTATAATAAACTTTTTACTCTTGTGTGGAGGACTAGTGGACGTAGATGGGTTTACCTCGAACCTCTTTAAATACTGTGTTAGTTACCTTCTGCTTTTATTGTTTTATTAAACTGTGATTATTTAAGTATACACTGCGCATCGAGTTGTTGTATCCACAGCAACTTACTGTATTTAAGACTTCCGCTACGCACTCAGATTTAAAAACTGTACAGCTTGTTGTTCAAAACACTTTCCAAGCTGTATCCAGTATACTTAGTGACCAACATTCTCCAGTCATCAAACTCGTTAATAGAAAACATTGGCACCTTATTAATCAGTGAGGTATCCATGTCTAAGATTAGGAAAGATAAAGAAGTTTTCAGAAATAAGTGATTTTAGGATCTGATTCGGTTAAAAATATGAATGATTCTTTTTAGAATCAACCGCTCTGATACCACTTGTTGGCCACTAAATATACAGAATACAGCTTGGAAAGTGTTTAAGCAACAAGCTGTATGATTTTCAAATAAGAGTGCATAGCGGAAGTCTGTTAAAGTAAGTTGCTGTAAATACAGCAACTAGATTTTCTCCTGTTAGCTTGGTGCATACAGGGTATGCAATGTATACTTTTAAAATAATCACAGTAATGAAAAGAATAAGTGGATAAGGTAAATGACACGATATTTCAAGTGGTTCGAGGTAAACCCCTCTACGTCCACTGGTCCTCCACACAGGAGTAAAAATGTTTATTATAAACACTACGTACACAACTACGTGTCTATAATCAAACCTATCCTTGTATCGTTCACACAGATTGATACAACGACTGTTGCTTTCAACCGTTCACACAGATTGGTTAAAGCTTTGCCTTGACTTGCTTCTTCACACACAGTTCCGAAGCTTCGTCTTCAATGCAGATCCATCACACACAGTTCAGGAAAAGCAAGGCTTTCTTCAGTCCACACAGGGCTGATGGTTTTCTTCAAATGTAAGAACAAAGGGTTTGAACAACAGGTTGACTTTCTTGAGCTTGAGCTAATGATGTGTTGTTCAATGTTTAGCACTTGTATATTCTTCTCTCAAGTAAGGCAGTATGCTTGAAGAAATATGATTGATCTTGATATACTGTTCGTGTGATGTTCATGAGTGTATCTCAGTATATCTCAGTTTTCAGTTCTTGATCTTATGAATATTCATGTGTTGCTATGATCTTCGAACTTCGGGATATATATAGCCTTTGGAATATATCCGTTGAGAATAGATCCGTTGAGCAAAAAGTGTGTTCCAACGTGTTGTTTGACTTGCAAAATACAAGATCCGGATTTTGCTCCTTGTCTGAAGATCTTTGTCGGCTGGTATTTAAATACTTTATCCAGTCAGTATTTAAATACTTCTTTTCAAACGGTGGCTTAACTTTAGCGTATGAACTAGATTCCGTTTCAACAGTCTTCAGAGTAATTCTTTATTCACGCCCGTCGGATATGTTTTGCTTTACTCAAGCAAAACACTTGACAGCCTGTTTGTTGTATCCGACTTAGTCAATCTTGTTGCTATAGCTGTAGGCACTATAGGAAAGACTAGATAGAATGTTGTATGGTCTAGATGTAGGCTACTTCCATACTTGGCATATTTCGACTTCTTTGCAGATGCTGGATGCTGTATGATGTTTGGCTGTTATCAAAACAACATTGTTTTTCCCAACACAATGCTTTCTTCATCTTTCATTGTGAATAGTTCATACTCGTCAAGAAGCATATTAATTTTTGTCTCTTTAACTTGACTCGTACCTTCATGAGTGATTTCAAGCATCTTCCAAATTTCTTTGGCCGTGTCCCAAGATGAGATTCTGTTGAGATCTTCGGGATTAAGGGCGCAATAAAGCAGTTGAGTAGATTTATTATTGAAGTGATCATTCTTCCAATCCATTTCATCGTACTCTTCGAAACTCTTTAGAGAGCCGTTGGCTTTCTTTGGAATATTTGTACCGAGAGTGATGATTTTCCAGATCTTAATGTCATGAGCTCGAATGAAGATAGACATTTTCTTCTTCCAGGTCATAAAATTTGAACCGTCGAAGAAGGGAGGGCGATTAAGAGCGTTACCTTCAAGCGAAGAGTGAATGTAGGTCATATCTCAATCTTTTCTCTAGTGGGTGTTAGACCGGTGAAAAAGAGACCACTCTGATACCAATTGTTGGATTGGTACCGCCACTAGAAGGGGGGTTGAATAGTTTGCATTAGAATTTTGAACTCTTTTTATGCGGAAGCAATTAATTGGAGTAAAGGAAGAGCGGAAAAGAAAGACCACATGAATTTGTTCGAGAGGTTCGGCTATAAACCAGCCTACGTCCCCTACCTAGTGTTGTCGACTAGGACTTTTCTAAAACTTTGAAGCACTTTCTAGTTTAGTGCTAACTCTTACAATGACACTTTCAAGATTAGTGTCGAACTTTACAGTTTCTTGATTTTCGGGCTCAAGAACAACCTCACTATAATCTCTCTTGTTTTTAAGGACACAAGACAACCTCACAATGATTTAACAGAAGTTGCAAGTACAAATACTCGTCTTTACAAAATTATACTCACGTTGATACAAGAATGTATATAAAGGATTGATAGAACAATTCTTCTCGTATCAGAATAATCTTTCAGAGTATAAGATAATAATAGCTAGATATGCTCAGAAATTACTTGTGTATGCTTGTATATTCTTGTAAGCTCTTGTGTATCTTCAACACCTTGGAAGGCATGTATTTGTACCATCTTGGAGCCATTTTCCTATTAGAACGGGAGGCTTGTATTACGTATGTTATGTAGCATATGTTACGTACGTAAGCCTTATAACGTACGTTACTCCTTGCATGTAACGGCCGTAGTGATACACTACAAAATGGGTAGACTCCTCGCAGTAACTGTTACATATGTTATGCTTCCAATCATTACGTATGTTATACTTGGTCTAATAGCCATTGGATCAGGTGACTTTTTGCAACGGGCGATGACTATTCTTGTTAACTCCTTGCAACGGTTGGATTTTCAAATATTATGTACGTTATAGTACAAGTATTACGTATGTTACCTGCATTTCATCACTTAATTCAAATGTGAGTGTTACATACGTTACGAAGAGTATATTACATACATTAATGAAAATATGTAATGTTAATTTTGCCTTTTTAAACATCATCAAAATATTCAAAATGTGTTATGAAAAATATTGATCCAACACATGTAGCGTACGTAATGTACGTAATGTCTGAAGTCTATGAATATGTGAAACCTCCATCACTTTGGCATTTTGAGAAGTTCCACTTCGTTTCTTTGCCCTTCAAACCTCTGAGTTCGATTTTGGCTCTTCTAAATTGATTGTGAGCTTGAGAGCATGGATTGGAGCTGTTATTAAAGTTGATAATGATTCTTGGAAAGGAGTTCGATTGTTCTTCATCGTAGTTCATCAATACAAGGTAATATTCATATCCCTCTGATTGTAGCTCGGGGTTGGAAGGATGTTTACATGTTAGGAAGCATGTTGATCTATCTTATTTTTTATTATGATGTTATACATGAATAAATGGAATTGTGACAAGAGATTAAAGATATGGTTAAGAGTATTAATGTTATCAGAGTTGTGATTCGTTCAAACATGCTCGTAAGATGGATTATCGGATTTTGTTGTTGATACATGGGTATTGATATGATTGTTGTGGTTTCGTATTGTGCTGTTTTATCTTCAAGGGGTATGTTGGTTAATCCCTCTCTTCGCTTTCGGATTCTTGATGTTGTTGTCATTGTTTACTTCGTATGGTGATGATTATGGTAGTATTGTTGTGATTCTTGATGTTATAAAAAATGCATGTCCACGAAGATGATGATATATGTGTATTGATTGGGTTATGAGTGAAATATGATAGGTTAGAGCATATTGATATTGTCATGTGAGTACGCATTTGTAAGTATTTTGTAGGACCATGTCCGTCTGTTGTATTGATCTGATCTCGGATTAGACTGATATGATCCGTCGTGGAATTGAGGATCTTGAGATATGTTCCGTACTTCCTTCTTGGTACTCATCTTTTGATGGACAATCGGTTATCATGTTGAGATTTGATGGTGTTATCCGATGGATTGAATTGGTCAAAGTTGGTATATTTCGTATCAGTGAGTTATGATGATGTTTTGAGAATCTTGGGTATTGTTTGGAATACAGTACAAATGTTTGTGCACGAGTTCATTGTGTAATCGAGAATACAAGATGTGAAATAGTAAGGATTACTCTGGTAAAGGTTATCACGAGTTGGTAAAGTTATGGCAGTAGGATTACATTAATAGTAATCTTACTTAGTATTTTTCATTGATATGTAATTATTGATGTAATGGTATCGTTATCATTGTTGAGTATTATGGCTGACCCCGTCGTGGGCTTTATTTTTAGGTTATTGGATGTTGGACTTGTAGCAGTCGTGGAAAGATGAGCTTCCCGAAGGATACTGGCTATTATGCGTGTTTTATGGATCTAGTATGTTTGTCTTATTGATTCTGCTGCAAATGTATTTTAATTGTTAAAATTTTGTCCGCTGCGTGAGTATATTTAAAATACCATTTTGGTATTTTGCAAACTTGGGTGATTTTGGAAAATCGTTATCTAAACTATTTTCTGGGTGCGTATATGCGGTGGCTTAACGTATACTTTTGAAACTGTTGAGTTTGGTATTTTGGCCTTGTATTTTCAAAAGAGATTTTACGAAGGTATTTGGAAAATATATTTTGGAGACTATTTGAGTATTTGAAAGATATTATCGTCATTGCCGTTTGGGGGTATTCAAAATGATTGCGAAAATGTCTTTTAGCCTTGTGGGTTCCGACGCGGGGCCCACACCGTTGTAATATTCCCGGATGGTTCTGGGGGTGTTACAGAATATGGTATCGGAGCTTAGGTTGTGGAAACCTAGGCTGTCGGGTCGAGACGAGTCGTGTTTTTATCATGTCATTCGAGTTGTCGGTTGGCAAGTATTATAGCCCTGGGTTTTTATTGTTCACTCGGGCTTGTGTGATATGTGGTTTAACATTGTGATACTCTGGTTGTTTTAAATTTAACTAAATGGTATTGACGTGGTTCTTTGGAAAGAGATGTGTTGTATTTTGAGTGGAACTGATTTTGCAAAACGTACGTTTTGAAAAATATTTGTATCAAGTATGTTTCTAAAGTTGAGACATATGCCAGTATCACGGGGAATCGTCGGCTTCACGTTCTGTAAGTATTTGGATCTTTGAATTGCCTTGAGGTTAATTGCAGTTATAAGTTGATATGCTTTGGGATTCAAAAGAATACTATGTGTTACTGTATGAGGTAGCAGAATATAATAGTTGGGATAGAACCGATGATCTTGAGAAAACTATGATTATTGAAAATCAATAGGTAGCGTATGTAACACCCTCAAGATATTCGAGGTATATTACAGCGCCGTGAATCCCTATATGGGACCCACCAGGCTGAACAGCATCATACTCATCGACTCACATAAATGACAAACCAACACCATGTCATAAAGACGCAAAACAGAATAAACCACCCGGTTCAACCGGTCAATATAACATCATCATCCAACACAACATAATAATCAACGATACAATCCAAACGAACAAGAACCCCTTAAGTACTCGAGTACAACTATTAGTTCAAAACCACAAAATACGAAAAGGTAAAAGACACTAAAACATCACTTGTGCACAATCATCACGCACGGCCATCATCCGTGTACTGGTCCAGCGCCCGCTCGTCTCGATGAACGACTGAAATTCATAAAGCGAATTTCCCGAAGCGGGTCCCAGGAGGGTTAGCAATTACGCTAGTACAAGTAACTGGATGAACGACTTACATCTTACACATATAGTAATGCATGCAATTCAAGAAAACATAGTTCCAAAATACTCATTTAGGAAATGCCAATGATCAAACCACATTTGTAAAAATGCACCACAATTAACCGCGGACCCACGGCCGTGGATCCTGCCGAGACCCCGTCGGATCTAACCCACGGTGGTTAAAAGCAAGCTCGCGGTCCCACGGCTTCGTGGAACCCTACCGAGACCCGTCGAGTCTAACCCATGATGAGCATACACACACACACAATTTCTCATACAAAACTACTATGTCAAGATCGTAAGTTCATAAGGGTACTTGCCTCGATTAATTAGGCGATGACACGAGCGGAGCGGAAGAGTTGAACACGACCGCAAGGAACCGGCGGAAATGAACCTAACGATTCGAATAACACAATCACAACCAACTCTAGACGATTATGGAAATGGAATACACCCGAAACCCGCCTACGATTCATGTATATTCGTATATAAACAACAACGAGGGCGGACCACAACCAAACCCTCTCGATTCCGTAAAAATCATGAAATATACCATGAATCCGTAAGGAAACTAAGAATACCAACAAGATTAATAATATTCATCATGAATCCATCAACGAAACGGAACGGATCGGAAGAAAATCCCAAAACCCCCAAATTATCCAAAAGTAGGGTTCTAAGAGATTACCTTGGATTTAGGATGAGAAACACAAGTGGATGATGTTAGTCTTACACCAAGAACTCAAGCACAAGGATCTGAAGTGATTGGAAGAAGATAATCGCCTCAAATCGTCTCCGGAGTCGCTCGGCCGCGGAAAGAGGAAGAAATGAGATTTTGTGATTATCTCGGTCAACTCCCTGGTTTATATAGCCAGGGAGTGTTAGCGCACGCTAAGACCTCAAGGTTAGCGTGCGCTAACGGGATAGGGTTACAAACCCTCCTGTTAGCGTCCCAGTCCAGAAGCCAGGTTTTTGGCCGTTAGCGTGCGCTACCATACATGCATAGCGTGCGCTAATAACCTCTCGGTAGCGCGCGCTATCGACCAATAGCGTGCGCTACCTGAACATCAGCCGAGTCCAGTAGCCAACTGCCCAAACCTCACCTGACCATACCAGCGTAGCGTGCGCTAACTAGCATCTGATTGAGTTCAGTAGTAAACTGCCCAGTACTGGACAGTCACACTAGCGCACGCTACTGAACAATTTAACGTGCGCTAGTCTCCCGACATTAGCGTGCGCTAGACGAGATAGCGTGCGCTAATCCGATAGTCCAGAGGGCTGGGAGCTGAACTGCCACTACCAGGGCTAAATCGTTAGCGTGCGCTACGAATTAAACGTAGCGTGCGCTACTAATGGATTTCTAGCGTGCGCTATACAGGAAATTTAGTGTGCGCTAGATACAGAATATAAACGACCCAAAATACCGAATTATGAACGAAACGTCAAACGGAACACCTCAAAACGCATCATAGCATAGAATGAATCCACGGCAACCCCGAAACGGCGGTTCCGCACAACAATTACGAGAATCAGATCAAAAGATAACGGAAAAGTTACCTTTGAAGGATACTCGAGGTCACTAAAATCGAGAATTACAGGAAATACAATTACAAGGGAAAGAAAAATGCGGATATTACATTCTACCCCTCTAAAAATAAGTTTCGTCCCGAAACTTAAGGAACAAACAACTCGGGGTACCTAGCACGCATGCTATCCTCGGTTTCCCAAGTTGCCTCCTCGACACCGTGTCTCGACCACTGCACCTTGACCAAAGGTATGGTCTTATGCCTCAATCGTTTCTCACGATGCTCCAAAATCTTCAAAGGACGCTCCTCAAAAGTAATATCTTCAGCAATATCAATCTCGCCATAATCGATGACGTGACTAGGATCCGGGACATATTTCCTCAACTGGGAAACATGGAAAACGCTATGAACATGACTCAAGGCCGGAGGTAATGCCAAACGGTACGCCAATTCACCTACTCGCTCGAGGATCTCAAAGGGGCCGATAAATCTCGGACTCAACTTTCCTTTCTTCCCGAAACGAAAAACTCCCTTCGTCGGCGACACCTTTAGCAAAACGTGGTCTCCCACCTCGAATTCCAAAGGTCGACGACGGACGTCGGCATATGACTTACGCCGACTGCGGGCGATCAACATCCGTTCTCGAATTAACTCTATCTTCCGCCTCGTCTCTAAAACGACATCCGACTCGGTCCCGACCAAATCGGACGCCTCATTCCAACAAATCGGTGATCGACATCGCCGCCCGTAAAGTGCCTCATACGGGGCCATCCGAATCGACGCGTGCCAACTGTTGTTGTACGTGAATTCGATCAGCGGCAAATGTTCCTCCCAGTCACTACTCGATCGAGAGCACGAGCACGTAACAAGTCCTCGAGCGTCTGGATAGTGCGTTCCGATTGTCCATCGGCGGGGATGAAAAGAGGTACTCAAGTGTAAGCGGGTACCCAACGCCTTATGCACCGCTTTGCGGAAGTGCGATACGAAGCGGCCATCACGATCCGAAACAATAGACTTGAGTACCGTGAAGTCTCACAATCTGCGCGATAAACACACGAGCCAACTTCTCCGGGCCCCAAGTGTCCTTGATGCCCGAGAAAATGTGCCGACTTGGTCGACGATCAACAATCACCCATACCATATTCATGCCCGACCTCGATCTCGGCAAACTCGTCGAAGTCCATCGATATATCCTCCCATTTCCATTCCGGAATGGGAAGTGGCTATGATAACCCGGCCGGTCTACGATGCTCGATTTTGACCTGTGACAAGTCAAACATCTCGCTACAAGCGTGCGACCTCATCCTTCATGTCATTCCACCAGAAGTTCCTTCTCAAGTCCTTGTACATCTCACTCGAACCGGGATGAACGGAGTAAGGTGTAGCATGGGCCTCAGTAAAATACTCGCCTCAACTCGAGTCGTTCGGCACACAAAGCCGACTGGAATCTCAAAATACCATCCTCGTGAATCACAAACCCAGGAGACTTTCCCTTAAGAACGTTCTCTCGGATTTGAGTAATCATCGGATCCTCCGATTGCTTGACTTAATTTCGTCGATCAAGGATGACGAAATCTCTAAAGCACAAAGTTGCCCGACATCTCCGGCAACGAGACCTCAACATCTAACTCGATCAAGGCCCTCGAAGCTCGGGACCGAGACGTAAGGATCTCAAGCGTTCGCAACGCAACTGGTTTCCGACTCAAGGCGTCGGCCACGACGTTCGCCTTGCCGGATGATAAAGGATTTCGAGGTCATAATCCTTAATCAATTCTAACCACCTCCTCTGCCTCATATTCAACTCCCATGAGTAAATATGTATTTGAGACTTTTATGATCGGTAAAAATCTGACATGCGAGCCGAAAAGATAATGACGCCAAATCTTGAGCGCAAAAGCATCGCCGCTAACTCCAAATCATGAGTAGGGTAGTTAAGCTCATCTGACCTCAAGCTGTCTCGATGCAAAGGCAATGGTCTTACCGTCTTTGCATTAATACGCACCCAAGACCACGACCCGAAGCATCGCTATAAACGGCAAAACCCTCGTTACCACATGGCAATGCCAAAACCGAGGTGAAGTCAAACGCTTCTTGACTCCTCAAAACTCGATGCCTCTCGTCATTCCAGACGAACCTCTCGGATTACGGAGCAAGCTGCGTAAGTGGCCGAGCCAGTTTCGAGAAACCCTCGGCGAACCTACGGTAGTAGCTTGGCTAAACCCAAGAAACTACGGAGCTCCTTCACATTCTCGGGCGGTGCCCAATCCAACACGGCCTCAATCTTCTGCGGATCCACACGAACCCCTCGGTGAAATCACATGACCTAAAAACATCACTTCCTTCAGCCAGAACTCACATTTCGAGAACTTTGCATAGAGTTGCTCGGTCCTTAAAATGTCTAATACTATCCGCAAATGATGGGCATGCTCTTCCTCATTCCTCGAATAAATAAGAATATAGATCGATAAAGAGGACGACGCACTTATCCAAATACTCGATAAAAACTTTGTTCATCAATTGCATGAACACCGCCGGCGCATTAGTTAACCGAAAGGCATGACTACGAACTCATAGTGTCCGTACCTCGTCCAGAAAAGGCATTTTGGCACATCGGACTCTCTCACCCGGAGCTGATAGTATCCCGATTTCAAATCAATTTTCGAGAATACCGCAGCTCCCTGCAACTGATCGAACAAGTCATCAATTCTCGGCAAAGGATACTTGTTCTTGATGGTCACCTTGTTTAGTTCGCGATAGTCGATACACAAACGTAGTGAACCATCCTTCTTCCGCACAAATAGGACCGGTGCGCCCCAAGGCGAGGCGCTCGGTCGAACATACCCCGACTCAAGAAGCTCACTCAACTGCTTCTTCAACTCGGACATCTCTTAAGGTGCCATGCGATAGGGCGCCTTCGAAATAGGAGCCGCGCCCGGCTCTAACTCTATGGCAAATTTAACCTCACGATCCGGTGGCAATCCCGGTAACTCGTCAGGAAATACATCAGGAAACTCATTAACGACTGGAATCGACGAAAGCTCGACTCCACCATCCTCCGCCTTCAAGGCATAGCACCAATAACCAGTACACCCCTTTCGCAGGAGACTCATCGCCTTCAAGGCATTAATAACGAATTTCTGGTTTCCTCTCTTTCACCCCGCGAAAGAGTGCTCGGTGCCGTCCTCGGCTAACATAGTGATGATTCTCATGCGGTAGTTCATGATCGCACCATGCCGCTCGAGCCAATCATCACCAAGAATTAAATCCTCACCCTCGATACTCACAACAATAAGATTAGAGGGCCAAGTCCTCTCACAAATAAGTACAGAGCAGTCTCGAACCTCCTGATCACCAACGATCCTATCGCCGCTAGGAAGCTTAACGATGAAGGGCTCACAAGGTGTCAAACGGTCGAGACTCAAACGACGCACACAATCCAGAGATATGAACGAATGCGTAGCACCGGAATCGAAAAGCACACTGACAGGATGAGAAAGAATATAAACGGTACCTGTCGCCACGGTAGCCATTTGGATCATCGGCTCTCCGCATCTCATAGACACGCGGGTGGGTGAGCCGACCTTGGAAGCTCCCCCTTAGAGGGCTGACCCGACCTCTCCCGACTAGCACTCGGCGGAGATTGAGGAGCAAGCGATCCACGATTCACACTTGGTTCCCTAGGCTGGAATGGAAGCCCGGGCACCAAGGATTTTCTCCCTCTCGGCCTGAAGCGGCTTTGTGACCCGGTAGCCACTGCGATTACACGTCGGCAAAGGGTTCGGACAAACACGGCCGATGTGGCCTGCTGGCCACGGTTGAAGCATTTCACCTCTCGAGAAGGGGCACTGGCAGCCCTACGGGGAAACCCGGTAGATCGAGATGGGCCACCACCGGCGGAAAAGTTAGCGGTGAAATTCTGCGGCCCCACTTTGTGGCCGAAAAGTTCCCAGCGGACTTACGCTTCTTACTCTCGCGGGCCGCCTCACTCGCCGTCACGGACATATCATAAGCAAGGGCCCTACTCGATAATCCTTCAATGTAGTGCATACGAGCCCGACATATAGTCCCGAATCGGCAACTTCATCCGTCTGGAGAAATGGAAAATCTTGTCACTCTCCTCGACAACTTGGGTCTTCACATAACCCAACTCTTTGTTAAAATCAGCAATAGCTTGAGCTACGGGGATATCCCGTGGTTGAGCATCATAAAAGCATGTACAGAGCACATCGGCGGCCACGGGCAATATTCAGCCTCCATCAACTCTTGAAACTCGGCCACGGCATGGTCTTTGGGCCCAACGGCCTCCACCCAATCCGTAGCGTCCCCGTGAGAAAGTATTGAGCAATAGGGACTCTCGTTCCTCGGGCGATTAGTGGCAACGAAGACCTTAGATATCTCCTTGATCCACCCTTCCCGGCCAATCGGGTGAAGCTCCGGCCCGAGGAGGATGCATCTTGATGACATCTTGGAGCCATCGGTCCGCTCCGCCCCGATTAGCATGGGCCTGATCCGGGTTCTGAACCGCCTGAGCTATTGCCGCCATTTGGTTCACCATCTGTTGCATAACGGCCGCAATACCAAGATCGGCACGCTCCTGAGAAGAAGCATGGCTATGACGGTCGCCGGTACTGCCGGCTCCCGAAGACTGTGACGTGGCCGCCCCACGTCCCCGGCCGCGTCCACGACCACGACCGCGACCACGACCTCTTCCAGCATCCATACTGGAGTTAAATAAGTAGCAAAAGCCATACGAGGATCAGTACAAGAAAAGAACAATCACAAGTCGAGAATCAAAGGTACGATACAAGGAAATAATGAACAGAGGAAGGAAAACTTACGGACACTGGTAGTACCGGAATCATGGCAGCGTGACGATGATGTGCAAAACAAAACACCACAAGACCCAATAAACCGACAAGCCTAGGTATCCATAAACCTAGAGCTCTGATACCATTTTCTGTAACACCCTCAAGATATTCGAGGTATATTACGGCCGTGAATCCCTATATGGGACCCACCAGCCGAACAAACATCATACTCATCGACTCACATAAATGACAAACCAACACCATGTCATAAAGACGCAAAACAAAATAAACCACCGGTTCAACGGCCAATATAACATCATCATCCAACACAACATAATAAGCAACGATACAATCCAAACGAACAAGAACCCCTTAAGTACTCGAGTACAACTATTAGTTCAAAACCACAAAAGGCGAAAAGGTAAAAGACACTAAAACATCACTTGTGCACAATCATCACGCACGGCCATCATCCGTGGTCATCGCCCGCTCGTCTCGATGAACGACTGAAATTCATAAAGCGAATTTCCCGAAACGGGTCCCAGAGGGGTTAGCAATTACGCTAGTACAAGTAACCAGATGAACGACTTACATCTTACACATATAGTAATGCATGCAATTCAAGAAAACATAGTTCCAAAATACTCATTTCCGGAAATGCCAATGATCAAACCACATTTGTAAAAATGCACCACAATTAACCGCGGACACACAGCTTCATGGATCCCTGCCGAGACCCCATCGGATCTAACCCACAGTGGTTAAAAGCAAGCTCGCGGTCCCACAGCTTCGTGGAACCCTACCGAGACCCCGTCGAGTCTAACCCGCAGTGAGCATACACACACACACAATTTCTCATACAAAACTACTATGTCAAGATCGTAAGTTCATAAGGGTACTTGCCTCGATTAATTAGACGATGACACGAACGGAACGGAAGAGTTGAACACGACCGCAAGGAACCGGCGGAAATGAACCTAACGATTCGAATAACACAATCACAACCAACTCTAGACGATTATGGAAATGGAATACACCCGAAACCCGCCTACGATTCATGTATATTCGTATATAAACAACAACGAGGGCGGACCACAACCAAACCCTCTCGATTCCGTAAAAATCACGAAATATACCATGAATCCGTAGGGAAACTAAGAATACCAACAAGATTAATAATATTCATCATGAATCCATCAACGAAGCGGAGCGGATCGGAAGAAAATCCTAAAACCCCAAATTATCCAAAAGTAGGGTTCTAAGAGATTACCTTGGATTTAGGATGAGAAACACAAGTGGATGATGTTAGTCTTACACCAAGAACTCAAGCACAAGGATCTCTCAAGTGATTGGAAGAAGAAAATCGCCTCAAATCGTCTGCGGAGTCGCTCGCCGCGGAAAGAGGAAGAAATGAGATTTTGTGATTATCTCGGTCAACTCCTGGTTTATATAGCCGGGAGTGTTAGCGCACGCTAAGACCTCAAGGTTAGCGTGCGCTAACGGATAGGGTTACAAACCCTCTGTTAGCGTCGATCCGAGAAGCCGAGTTTTGGCCGTAAGCGTGCGCTACCATACATGCGTAGCGTGCGCTAATAACCTCTCGGTAGCGCGCGCTATCGACCAATAGCGTGTGCTACCTGAACATCAGCCGAGTCCAGTAGCCAACTGCCCAAACCTCACCTGACCCGTTAGCGTGCGCTACCATACCAGCGTAGCGTGCGCTAACTAGCATCTGATTGAGTTCAGTAGTAAACTGCCCAGTACTGGACAGTCACACTAGCGCGCGCTACTGAACAATTTAACGTGCGCTAGTCTCCCGACATTAGCGTGCGCTAGACGAGATAGCGTGCGCTAATCCGATAGTCCAGAGGGCTGGGAGCTGAACTGCCACTCCCAGGGCTAAATCGTTAGCGTGCGCTACGAATTAAACGTAGCGTGCGCTACTAATGGATTTCTAGCGTGCGCTATACAGGAAATTTAGCGTGCGCTAGATACAGAATATAAACGACCCAAAATACCGAATTATGAACGAAACGTCAAACGGAACACCTCAAAACGCATCATAGCATAGAATGAATCCACGGCAACCCCGAAACGGCGGTTCCGCACAACAATTACGAGAATCAGATCAAAAGATAACGGAAAAGTTACACTGAAGGATACTCGAGGGTCACTAAAATCGAGAATTACACCGGAAATACAATTACAAGGGAAAGAAAAATGCGGATATTACAGCGTAAACTTGGGAAATCGAGTTGTGATTTTGGGAGAAATGTTGTGAATGGTTAAGAGGAACATGGAGTCATGCCAGTTTATTTTAAGAAGCACGATACTATTTTTGAACATCTAGAAATGGTACTTTTCAAAATGATGTATTTTTAATAAACTATTTTGCTCGCTAATGTGAAAATGTATTTCTCTTAAAATTTATTTTAAGAAACAGTATTTTTATTAAAATGAAAATGTGTCTTTAAAACATGTTGTATAATCGCATAGTTGAGGTAATGCAGGATGGAATAATGGTCGATGTAGCGAGTCACCTGTGGAAAAGAGCGATTTTAACAAGTTCTACGCAATAAGATTTGGGATTCTATTTTGTGGTTTTCCGATCGAATGTCAGTAGAATTGTTGTGGAGGCGAATCGGTATACAGGAGTATGTATGTAGTCAATCATTTGCATAATTTCATTTTACTTAATCGTGTGTATTCGAAAAGAATTGTCATCGAGTGCTTGACATAAGCGAGCCGGTATAACATTTCATAAATTTATTTTTGTAGCCTTACGAATATATACATGTTTTGAGTTTGAAATTCTTGAAAGAAATTTCAAAATGGGTATTTTATTGACAAAATTATACGATTCTTGTTGTTGTTGTCATTGTTTACTTCGTATGGTGATGATTATGGTAGTATTGTTGTGATTCTAGATGTTATGAAAAATGCATGTCTAAGAAGATGATGATATGTGTGTATTGATCGGGTTACGAGTGAAATATGATAGGTTAGAGGTAGGATAACATATTGGACTATGTTGTCTTGGTGAACTCTTGAATTATATATGAGTCATGATATGAGGTTAAATCCGGGAAGATTATGGTAAATCCTAAAATATAATTATTCATGGTATTGAACTGTTTGGATAGTTCGGATTGTCGATCGTATCGGTAGTATTATTTTAAGGAGGAATCTTGTTATTCCGTCTATGATTGATCTCGGAATTGGGTATGTTATAATACTTGTTATCGGGTTAGATTGATTGTTGATATGATTATTAGATTGTGGAATCATATTGTGGTTATGAGTTCCTAATTATTCGAGTTGGATTGTTCAGATTTGTGTTTAATCGAGATATCGTGGAACCATTGAGTTTGTTGATTTGTTACCGAACTTGTTGTTTATTGATTATTGCAATAGGTTGTGATAATTGATCGTTGATTAGAACCGTGTGTTGTGGTTGAGTTTGAGGATGTTCGTGAATTGCTTTAGTCAGAGTCAAGGAGATCGTAGATAAAGACAAGGAATTGCTAACGGCTTCACTGTCTTCGTATCGGTATCGAGGCAAGTTGTTACTTGTTCAGTTTATAATATTTCATGAATAGTTTCAGTTTCATTTCGTTTATAATGCATATAGCAATGATTATTATTGTGAACTCTGAAGGTTTGGATTGTATGTTGTTTTCCAATTTTGGGAGTTAAATCATAATGTATATGATTTACATTCGTTATTGGTATACTTGGGTATCGAGGAATCATTGTGGTAAAGGCAAGGATATGAGTTATCTACAGTCCGTGGTACTTTTAGATCGTTGAATATTGAGGAAATTGTTGGTGATGATTTTGACATCGAGATTTCTCTCGAAGGACTTGGGGCAAGTACTCTAATCATTTTTGTCAATTAGTATCAATCATGTTATGATACATTCATGTATTGTTGTTGTTAGGCATGTGTGTGTTGTTGTTACCATGCATTTGTGCGCTCTTGTTGTTTGTCCACCAAGTGTTCGTCCAGTGGGATCATCTTGGGAATCTATACTATGTGCGCTGGATCTTTGGACGGGTTTTCCACCATGTGTTGGTCCGATGGGACCATCGTGGCCATCTATGCTATATGTGTTGGATTGTTGGATTACCATGTGTAGTTGTGCATGTGTATATTGTTGGTTATCCACCACGTGTTGATATAATAGGATCATCGTGGGCATATATGTTGTGCGCACTGGATCGTTGGATTACCATAAGTATACGTTGTTGTTATTGTTGTGAGCATATTGATGTTGTCATGTGAGTACGCATTTGTAAGTCTTTTGTAGGACCATGTCCGTATGTTGTATTGATCTGATCTCGGATTAGACTGATATGATCCGTCGTAGCATTGCGGATCTTGAGGTATGTTCCGTACTTCCTTCTTGGTACTCATCTTTAGATGGACAATTGATTATCATGTTGAGATTTGATGGTGTTATCCGATGGATTGAATTGGTCAGAGTTGGTATATTTCGTATCATTGAGTTATGATGATGTTTTGAGAATCTTGGGTATTGTTTGGGATACAGTACAAATGTTTGTGCACGAGTTCATTGTGTAATCGAGAATACGAGATGTGAAATAGTAAGGATTACTCTGGTAAGTATTATCACGAGTTAGTAAAGTTATGGCAGTAAGATTACATTAGTAGTATTCTTACTTAGTATTTTTCATTGATATGTAATTATTGATGTGATGGGATCGTTATCATTGTTGAGTATTAAGGATGACCCCATCGTGGGTTTTATTTTTAGGTTATTGGATATTGGACTTATAGCGGACGTGGAAAGACGAGCTTCCTGGAGGATACTGGCTATTATGCGTGTTTGATGGATCTAGTATGTTTGTCTTATTGATTCCGCTGCAAATAAATTTTAATTGTTAAAATTTTATCCACTGCATGAGTATTTTCAAATTACCATTTTGTTATTTTTAAAACTTGGGTGATTTTGGAAAATCGTTATCTAAACTATTTTCTAGGTGCGTATAAGTGGTGGCTTAATGTATACTTTTGAAACTGTTGAGTTTGGAAAATAGATTTTGGAGACTATTTGAGTATTTGAAAGATATTACCGTCATTGCCGCTTGGGTGTATTCAAAATGATTGTGAAAATGTCTTTTAGCCTTGTGGGTTCCGACGCGGGGCCCACGGCGCTGTAATATTCCCGGATGGCTCTGAATGTGTTACATAATATGGTATTAGAGCTTAGGTTGAGGAAACTTAGGTTGTCGGGTCGAGATGAGTCGTGTTTTTATCATGTCATTCGAGTTGTAGGTTGGCAAGTATTAGAGCCCTGGGTTTTTATTGTTCACTCGGGCTTGTGTGATATGTGGTTTAACATTGTGATACTCTGGTTGTTTTAAATTTAACTAAATGGTATTAACGTGGTTCTTTGGAAAGAGATGTGTTGTATTTTGAGTTGAACTGATTTTTCAAAATGTATGTTTTGAAAAATATTTGTATCGAGTATGTTTCTAAAGTTAAGACATATGCCAGTATCACGGGGAATCGTCGGCTTCACGTTCTGTAAGTATTTGGATCTTTGAAATGCCTTGAGGTTAATTGCAGTCATAAGTTGATATGCTTTGAGATTCAAAAGAATACTATGTGTTACTGTATGAGGTAGCAGAATATAATAGTTGGGACAGAACCGGTGATCTTGAGAAAACTATGATTATTGAAAATCAATAGGTAGTGCGCTACCAAAAAAGGACTTTAGCCGACGACCCGAAAAAAAACGGCCGACGACTTTAAAGTGTCGTCGGCTAAACTTTGCACTTTAGCCGACGACTCGTGTTGCCGTCGGCTATAGTACAACATAGTCGTCGGCTATAGTAAAGAGGTTTAGCCGATGACTCTTGAGATTGTTTAGGCGACGGGAAAAAAAAAAGACATTTTAGCCGACGACTTGATCTGGGTCGTCGGATAAACCTTTTCCAAAAAAAAAAAGGTTTAGCCGACGACTTGATCCGGGTCGTCGGCTAAACCCTTTCCCAAAAAAAAAAATCAAGTTTTAGCCGACGGCAAGATCTAGGCCGTCGGCTAAACCCTTCCGAAAAAAAAAATGGGGTTTAGCCGACGACCTAGATCAAGTCGTCGGCTAAACCTCCAAGTGAAAATTATATATAGTTCACGGAACACCAATCCAATCTTGCCCCTCTACCCGCTAAAGAGCACCTTTCTATTCCCGACCCTGTCAGTTATTCCCAAAAAAAAACTTGTGAGTTGCTACTTTGAGTATTGCGACCTTGCGAAAAAGATCAACCCGGTTCTTGGAAATCCCTTTGTGTATTTTTTGAGTTTGTGTTGCTACTTTGAGTTGTGCTAGCTGGAGTGACGAATGTTTCTACCGGTTGTTATAATCACCATTTCGATTAAGGTACGTATTTTATTGTAATTTTTATTGTGATTTCGAAACTTTATATTATTCATGTTGTACATTCGAAAGCTTTTATGTATAACGATTAAGTTTTATGATGATAATCATTATGATTAATTGTTTGTTGTGATTTCATTTATAATTTGAACAATATTAGTTAGTTGGATTAATATTGGAAAATTTATACATTTTCAGGATGGACAAGAGTTGGATTGGGTTACAAAAATGGGATTCAAATGTAATGGATGGGATGAAGCAGTTTATGAGATTTGTAAAAGAGCACGACAGTAGTAATACATTGCACTACTGTCCGTGTAATAAATGTAGATGTCGCAGTGATATGTATCGTTTTCCATTTGATGAGGTCTGGGAACACCTAAAGAAGAATGGTTTTTGGAGTAAATATACATTTTGGATATACCACGGTGAAGCACCGAATTCTGTTATTCCGTATGATCACGGACAATTTAGTGGTAACGACGGGTTCACCGATCCGAAGAGGAGGTTGATTGATGATGTTTTTGGTTTTTCCGAGACGTTTGTACCAACTGAGCCAATCCCACGACCACGTAGACTGTTGCCTTGCAATACTGCTGGGCTTGACAGGTACAACAAGCTAATTCAACTCCAACAGACCCCTCTATACCCAGGGTGTAACATGACTGTTCTTAATTGTGTTATGGAAACGATGAGATTAAAGGTGGAAAACAGATCATCCATCAAGTCTGTGGATGATTACTTGGAGCTTATGAGTAATATACTTCCACAGGGTCATCATCTTCCTAATACATATACAAAAATGAGACGAATTTTGAAAGATCTTGGTCTTTCCTACATTAAGATCCACGTCTGCATGTATGATTGTGTTCTATTCTGGGGACATCCTAATGAAAACCTCACGAGATGTCCTGTATGTGATACAGAGAGATATAGGATCACTCCTTCTGGAAAAGAGAAACCGGTGAAGGTACTTTGGTATTTTCCACTGAAGGACAGGTTGGAACGGCTTTTTATGTCTCCTCACACGGCAAAAGCAATGAGATGGCATGCCGAGCCGCGCACTAATGACAGGGATACTATGATACACCCTTCGGATGGAGAGGCGTGGAAGCATATAGATAGGGAGTATCCGAATTTTTCTTCAGATATCCGAAATGTGAGGCTCGGGATTGCATCTGATGGTTTCAACCCTTTTGGTAACATGAGTCTTTCATATACCATATGGCCTGTTGTAGTGATTCCTTACAATCTTTCTCCGTGAATGTGTATGCGGAAGGAGTATAATATGTTGACCTTGTTAGTCCCGGGGCAGGGATATCCGGGAAAGTGTATCGATGTGTATATGAGACCTTTGATAGAGGAGCTGAAATTGTTGTGGGAGCAAGGTCATCCCATGTACGACAGTTATTCGTCCGAGACGTTCTACTTGCACGCCATGTGTATCGGCACTATTAGTGATTTTCCTGCATATGCAATGCTGTCTGGATCTGTTATTAGCAGATATAAAGGTTGTCCAGTGTGTTTGAATGCATATTGTGCTAGGTATCACTGTAGGAAAGTTATCCGAATGCGTCATCGGATATGGCTTGAGAGGGAACATGAGTGGCGTATGGATGCTGCAGCATTTGATGGCACTGTAGAAATGGGCGAGCCACCACGACAGTGGACAGGTGATGAAATACTATCGATTCTTAATGAGTACTATTTTGGTCAGCTTAGCAACCATCCTGATGTGATTGCAGCAACCCCTGAAAGGCCCGACAGGTATAAGTATTGGTCGCACAAAAGTATATTCTGGGAATTGCCTTACTGGTCCAAGTTACTAATAAGAAACTTCTTGGATGTCATGCACATTGAAAATAATGTTTGCGAAAGTGTGGTTGGGACAACCTTAGGTTGGGATGGAAAGACCAAAGACGGGCCAAAAGCACGCAAAGGTTTGGAAGAAATGAGCATAAGAAAACATTTGTGGTTGAAAATTGTCAAGGGAAAACAAAAAAGGCCTAAAGCAGCTTACACCATCACTGCCGAGCAGAGAACTGAGATATTTTGGTGGATAAAGACTGCTAGGTATCCTACCGGGTATGCTGGAAATATAGGAAGATGCGTTAATTTCAGGGAGAACAAGTTAACTGGTTTGAAGAGTCATGATTGTCATATCCTACTCCAACGCCTATTTTCGGTATTTATTTGACCGTACTTACCAAAACAGGTGATCGATCCGTGTGTTGCATTGTCAAGATTTTTCCAGAAATTATGTACGAGAGAAGTGAAGAGATCTGATTTGCGTAAAATGCAAGATGAGATCATCTATATCTTGTGCAAGTTTGAGCGAATATTTCCTCCAAAGTTTTTTGACCTCAAACCTCACCTCATGATCCACCTTCCCCGGCAGTTATTGGTCACTGCTCCAGTGCACTACACGTGGATGTACCCGGTTGAAAGGTAACATATATATATATATATATATATATATATATATATAATCAAATTAAGTATGATTTCTAACACAATGACAATATTACAGGCAACTCGGTGATTACAAAGACTCCATGGCCAATAAGTCTGCACCGGAAGGATGCATTGCAGAATCTTACCTTGAGTCGGAGTGTATTACGCATATCAAGTTGTATTTGGGCACCTTCGAGCCCCCTTCCCGCTCTATTCCAGTAGATAAAATACAATTCATTCTTTCTATCATATCCACTGAGGTTGACGTCTGTGGGAGGTTGCCAGGAAGACAATTAGACCCGTACGAGTCACGAATTGCACATTGGTGGATATTGCTCAATTGTCCAGAAGTTCAGTACTGGAAAGACATCCACTTGTCATGCGATATGGTGCGAGGTGACACTAGATTCCACAATGACACTTTTGCCGACTATTTTGGAGAATGGGTACGTATACATTCAGTTGCTATTGATTGTGGACTTAAGATATTTTTTTTACATAAAAAGTTTATTTACGACAGATGACACACATACAAGATGACGTACACCCTAACTGGTCGCGTGAACTTATGCTTCTTTCTATGAAGCCGGTTATATCAAGAATTTATCCGATGGCCAAAGTCAATGGTGTCACATTCGGATGCCTTGAGAGAGACCAAAAAAGAAGATGTCAAAATTCTGGGGTTATGATAGATGGTGGATATTACGGTGTTCTTTTGGAAGTGGTAGAACTAATTTATGGGGAAGGCATGACAATTTACTTGTTTAAGTGTCGATGGTACGACACCAGTCTTGGAACCGATATGTAATACGACTACGGGCTGTTATCTGTTGACACTTTCACTTCATGGTATGAAATTGATCCTTTTGTATTTGCTACATCAGCAAAGTCGGTGTATTATTTGGACGACTTGGTGAAGAAAGGCACATGGAAGATAGTTTGTGACAACGAGGAATATTTATAGTGATGCTACACTGGGAGAAACAACAGGTACTGATGACGATGATGCTTATCAAGAGCCAAATACAGAAAATATTCCACCATCAACGACAATTACAATGAATAATGTTCCTGAAGGACGAGTCGTCCGACTCCGTGGTGATGCTCGCGGGTATGTTGACGTTGATACAAATGAATTACTTGAAAATTCTGATGACGATAATGTGGACGACTTGAGGCATATGTTGCCGGATATCAACTCAGATAATGAGACAGACTGTAGTGATGACTCAAACTATGAGCCATAAATTTATTAGATATATATTTTCATATGTTAAATATAATTAAAAAAATAGTACTAATAATAATCAAAACATTAATATAATATTAATAATATTATTAAAAAAATGAGGGGTTTAGCCGACGACAAGATCTACGTCGTCGGCTAAAGTGTTTTTAAAAAAAAATATTATATTTTAGCCGACGACTTTACAATAGTCGTCGGCTAAACTGTTTTAAAAAAAAATTATACTTTAGCCGACGACTTTTCAAAGTCGTCGGCTAAAACCCAACTATGACACGGGCCGTGTAGTCTAAAACGGTCGGGTCAGGCAGACAGTCTGTTTTCACTCTCTGGGAAGGTGCGACACGGCTCGTGTCATTTGACACGGTTGGGTGTTTAGCCGACGACATTATATAAGCCGTCGGCTAAAGTTTTTTTAAAAAAAATGGTATACTTTAACCGACCGTGTCAAATGACACGGCTCGTGTCTCACCTGCCCAGAAAGTGAAAACAGACTGTATCCTGACCCGACCGTGTTAGACTACACGGTCGTGTCATACTTGGGGTTTAGCCGACGACTATTGAAATGTCGTCGGCTAAAGTTTAATATTTTTTTTAAAACACTTTAGCCGACGACGTAGATCTTGTTGTCGGCTAAACCCCCTACATTTTATACGTTTTCTCCTTCTTTATTGTATTATTTTCTCCTTCTACCTCATCCATCCCGATCGCCCCCAGCCCCAACCGCTCGTCCGATATCCGCCCGTCACCTAGCCCCCGTCCCGCCGCCCGTCACCCAGCCCCCAACCCCCGTCACCCGACCGTCGCCCGCCCGGCCGCCGTCCCGCCGCATGTACGACAACCCCAGTCCCGCCGCCCGCCCGGCCGCCGTCCCGTCACCCGTACGACAGCCCCGGCCCGTCGCCCGCCCGCCTGCCGTCCGACCGCCTCCTGACAGGTAACCCTTTTCCTTTTTTTTTTATTTTGTTTGATGAATTTATTGTATTTGTTTGATGAATTTGTTTAGATTATGTGATGAATTAGGTAAATTGTTTAATGAATTGTGATGCAATATTTGATGAATTTAGTATTTTCTACATCGGATGTGTTTAATGAGTTGTGAATTTGATGAATTTGTTTGAGGAGGAAGGGATTGTATAGCCGGCGTTAATAGAAAGAATAACGTGGTATGGCATTGATAATTACTGTTGTGTTGAGTTGTGAATTCGATGAATTTTTTTAGATTATTTCATGAATTAGGTAAATTGTTTAATGAGTTTTGATGAAATATTTGATGAATTTGTTTGAGGAGGAAGGAATTGTATAGCCGGTGTTAATCAAAAGATTAACGTGGTATGACATTGATAATTATTGTTGTGTTGAGTTGTGAATTTAATTTATTTGTTTAGATTATGGATAGAATAAAGAAAGCGTTGGGGAAGAAGTCGACAAAGGCGACCACTCCTGATTCGGGGGGGAGTTCGGCAGCCTCTAGTAAGGCGGATCCCGCTACACTATACATATCTCAGAGCAGCGTTCGTGCCCTCCAGATACTAGAAGCTACCGACATGAACGCTGACGATTTTTTTAGGGCGACAGATGAGGCCGCTGCACTAGCGCGGCGTTTATCCTTTCAGACACCACGGCCGACCCCCTTGCAGACGGAGACTCGTATGCCTCCCATCCACCGACCCACGTCTAACCCTCACACATCAAGAGATGTACGGAGTTCCTCGTCCGCGGTGCCCCACGGTCCGCCGCCGACTCTATTCATGCCTCCGATGGTTCCGACTATTCCAGAGGTCGATGAGACGGGAGTCCGAGTTCCCGTTCGATTGATTAGCCCTGACGAGGCGTACGTCTATGAATCTTGGCCAGACACCATGTGTTGGCGGAGTTGTCGGGTTTCGAAGATGAAATTGTACGAGGAGATAGAGAGGGAGAAGGAGAAGGGGGAAAATGTAGTCGAGGAGGAGAAGAAAAAGAAGAAGACTCGTGGCCCAGCAAAGGGTCTGGCGCTCGACTCGTACGTAAGTAAGCATGGCCGTTACGAGATTCCTCTAGACATACACGGCCGGCCGGTAATGTCTTCTGACGCTACGACGTCATATATCCGTAATGTTGGCTTTGTCATTCGGGACAGAGTCCCCGTTTTGTGGCCCGATTGGGGGGACGTGCCGCAGTGCGTGAAGGATGCTTTGAACAATGCTATGTCGTTAAGTTAATAAATATTTAATAAGTGTTTTTCAATCAACACGTACTTCTTCAAAATGCAATATGTGATGTTTTTAAATTATTGCGTATTTATGCTGTTCATAGGTGTGGTTTGTCATTCCCGACTCTCTACTACGTACTTGGTGTGACGAGGTGCAGTCTACCAAGTAAGTCATTTTAATTTATTTTGTATCTACATTGTTTGCGTAATTTTTTTCTTACGAATAATATATGTTGTGCAACGTGTGTTGTAGGTACAAATCTTGGGAAAATGAGATGCACATGTTCAGATGACTGGGTGATACCCGAGAGGCTACCGGAAGAATTCAAGTTCCGGGAGTACAGTGGAAGTGGCTACGCGCCCATTTTCGCGACCGGAGTTCATGGTATGACTAAAATACCCTCATTTCATTTTCTTTTTCGTTTTTATTTTTTTAATTCTAAATATAAACTCGATTTTTTAAATTAATGTTTCGAATTTAAAAATACTTGAAGTTCGATTTTTTAAATTAGAAAAATCGGAACTTCGTATTTTTTAAATTACGAATGCTATTAATATTAAAAAATCGGATTTTTTTATTCAAAAGTGGATAATAAAAAATTTATTAACTCTGGATATTATTTATAAATTGTTTTAATAAAAATAAAAACTAGAATATTATTTTCCATAAAAAAATAAAAATCTGAATATTGTATTTTATTTATTAAAAAAACTGCTAGTATTTAATAAAAATTAATAATATTTGATTTTATTTTTTTGAATTCTAAATATAAACTCGATTCTAAATAATATTTTTTGAAGGCGACTAGCTTGACCAACACGACCAATCGTCCGGGTCCGATCGACCATCACGATGCAGGTTCGGTCGTTATCGAGTTGCGCACGAGGCCATTTCTTCCGATTCGTTGGACGCATTTGCCTACGTGACTCAGAAAGCATATCCGAACCGTCCCGAGGAGCATGTAAGTCTTTTTTTATTTTATTTTGGTAATAAAATAAATGCCTCTGTATCATACTTTTATTGATATTGAAATATTTATTTTCATATTAACTTAGGAGCGTGTGCGGGAGGAGTCTCAGAGAATGCTTGCTGAGATTGCTCGGGAGCAGTATCCGGACTTAGTGGAGACCGACCTCGATTCTGCCATTGGACAGATCGATCAGGCCGATCCTTATGTTTGCGCTAGGGTGTGGGGTACCGTCTACTCTCCTAGAGATAGTCGGTACCGCACTAAGATGATGGAGTCGAGGTTCACCATGTATTGAAAGATACCCCCGGCTTCCAGCGTCCTCGCGGACGGGATGCACGGACTGCCTATCTCGAGGAGCAGTTGAGGGCGGAGAGGGAGCTCCGAGCTGAAAATGAAAGGAGGACTCAGACGCGGTTACATGAGAGCGAGCAAAGGACTGAGTCGCGGTTATAGAGTTTCCAGAGACAGCATCAGGCCATGATGGACTATATGATGATGCTGACTCAGACCATTACTCGGGCTGGACTGCAGGCACCTGCTCCACCGCCTTCTCTCTTCAGACAGACCTCATCTTGACAGCCTCGTGACGAGGATCTAGGGGATGGTGGTAATCCTTCGACTACTACATTTCGACATTTAGATAATTTTGGTAGTGGATTGTAGTTGTGTTATTGTAGTACTCTTGTATATTTATATTTGTGTTACAATTGTGTAGGTGATTTTGTTGACGCTACTAGTATGTTGATGAAATTAATGTTCTTGAATGTGTTGTGCGCTGTGTTGCATATAATGTTGGGCATATTATTGATGGTATTAGTTGAATGTGTTGCACGTTGATTGTTGTTGATAATGGGAGCTGGTGTATAAAAATTGCAGGTGCAAAAAATACAGGTTTTGGGATCCCAAAATCTGAATTAATTTTTTTTTTATATTAGGTTTGAGCCGACGACTTTCCAAAGGTCATCGGCTAAAGTAAATTATTTTTTTTTTCAAAAAAGTTTTAGCCGAAGACATTTAAAACCGTCGTCGGCTAAAGTGTCTTTTTTTTTAAAACAGGTTTTAGCCGATGACATTTAAAAACGTCGTCAGCTAAAGTGTCCTTTTTTATTTTTTTTAAAACAGGTTTTAGCCGACGACATATGTAAAGGTCGTCGGCTAAAGTTTTTTCTACTTTTTAATAATCAGGTTTTAGCCGACGACATTTGAAAAGGTCGTCGGCTAAAGTTTTTTTTTTATCAACAGGTTTTAGCCGACGACCTTGTCGTAGTTGTCGGCTAAACTTTGAACTTTAGCCGACGACTTCCAAAAAAGTCGTCGGCTAAACCTTGGCCGACGAATATCGACCGACGGTTTTTTAGCCGACGACTCACTTGATTAGCCGACGACTTTGGGGTATAGCCGACGACTTAAAGTCGTCGGCTAAAGTGTGAATTTTGGTAGTACGCGCGTAAACTTGGGAAATCGAGTTGTGATTTTGGGAGAAATGTTGTGAATGGTTAAGAGGAACATATAGTCATGCTAGTTCATTTTAAGATGCACGATACTGTTTTTGAATATCTAGAAATGATACTTTTCAAAATGATATATTTTGAATAAACTATTTTGCTCGCTAATGTGAAAATGTATTTCTCTTAAAATTTATTTTAAGAAACAGTTTTTTTATTAAAATAAAAATGTGTCTTTAGAACATGTTTTATGATCGCATAGTTGAGGTAATTCGGGATGGAATAATGATCGATGTAGCGAGTCACTTGTGGAAAAGAGCGATTTTAACAAGGTCTACGCTAGACCCGGCAATTTACCACACGACACGAAAACGACACGAAAATTTGAGTACACGACCGGTTATCACTTGGGTTTGCATTTTGAGTACACGACACGAAAATACACGAACACCAAAGTACACGACCGAGATTTAGTGTCGGGTTTGTGTTTACCCTTTGGATACACGACACGAGGTACACGAAATAAATAAATAAATAAATATAATATTTTATATTTCATTTAATAAAAATATATATTCTGAATTCTGTTTATACTAAACTTTAAAAAATTTGAAAATATAATGTGAACTTTCATAAATTTCGTATAAACATTCGTGTTTTCGTTGCCATTAATTTCATTTCGTCTACTAAAACCTATAAAAATAATATTATAATATTAAAATTATTATTTTTTATAATATTTTAATATTTATTTTATATTATTTGCCTGACACGAAAACACGACATGAAACGACACGAATTTGCGCGGTACACGACACGACACAAATCCATTTAGTGTCTGTATGGGTTTGGACTTTTGGTACAGAAACACGAAAGTACACGACACGAAAATACACGACACGAACGAATTGCCAGCACTAGTCTACGCATTAAGATTTGGGATTCTATTGTGTGGCTTTCCGATCGAATGTCAGTAGAATTGTTGTGAAGGCGAATCGGTATACAGGAGTGTGGATGTAGTCAAGCATTTGCATAATTTCATCTTACTTAATCGTGTGTATTCGAAAAGAATTGTCATCGAGTGCTTGACATAAGCGAGTCGGTTTAACATTTCAGAAATTGATTTTTGTAGCCTTACGAATATATACATGTTTTGAGTTTGAAATTCTTGAAAGAAATTTCAAAATGGCTATTTTATTGACAAGATTATACGATTTCAAAGATGTTTTGAAAATATGATTGGTATACGTACAAATGTAGTGCATAATGCATATCATGGTGAAGTTCTGAGTAAGACTCATAAGATGGATAACACATCAAATGGTACGATGAAAAGAGATTCGAACTTCAGTATGGTAGTTTGGAGCATCCAGGGATAACCGGTTGGTTAATCAGATAAGAGGAATATGCTACGTGTTGTAGATTCATGTGCAGAATATAATTTTGGAACATTGGATTTTGTGAAACCGGACATATGTGCTATGTGGCTCTATTGGTGTGGTAGTAGCGTGATTTTGCTATAATGATTCTTGATTTTTGAGCCATATCGATTGGAGTATGATTGGGTATGTTCGACGGTTTGTGACTGGTTGTTCATACGCCCGAGGGGTATGTTCAACAGTCGGGTGTGTTTCTTTGAGATCCGCTGTATGTGATTCGTATAACGTTTTGATAATTTTATTCTCTCGTATATTTGTCCTTGTGGTTCTTTATTGATCGTGTTGGAGCTTACCATGTGATGGTATTCTCGGTTATTGTTGATCCTCCATTGGTAGTATTGGAGTTTATCATGTTGATGACATTCTCGGTTGATGTATTGGTTGATCATTGTTATTGGTCGTATAAGAATTCATACCTTGTGTCGATGTTTCTGGACTTGTTGTCATTGATTTGGGGGTAGCTGGTCTACAAATGCATCGTGTATTATTGGTTTTTATCAGGTTTGGGATTTGATTGTGCGGTCGGGCAGACAGGCTTTGACACGGATAGATTATTCCATACTCGAGTTATAACAAAGTATTTTGTTGAAGTTCGTGAAATTGTGATTGTAAACGTATTGAGGCTTTGAAGAGGAGTCATTTGCTAGTAATCACGGGAGATAATCGACTTCATAGACTTGTAAGTATACTGTTTTGTTTATTTGTTAATGATGATGATTGATCGTTTTCGTGATGATTTTGGATATTGGGGATGAACTTTGACTGTGACTGGATTGCAAGTTTCGAGGACAAAACTTATTTTAAGTGGTGTAGTATGTAATATCCTGAATTTCTACTAAAGTTGTTTAATGTTATTTTATCCGAATTGTAGTGCACAGTGTGGAATCTGTACAGTATGGATAAAATAATTGAAGGACTAAGACAGCGGTAATGATATAATTTTCGTACTTGGCCGACAATTGCATTTGAGGATATCGTGTATCAGGTTATCGTACTTTTGATATCAGGTATATCGTATGAGAATATTATAGGAATGAGTTTATGTATTCAATTGGAATTATACAAGTGGTGTTGTACTGGATTTATACAACGTAGATTATACTGCGATATTATGGAATCGAACTGTTTGTGTTTGTCGACTGGATATTTCCTGGAGAGTTGTGTTTGTGGCTAAGGATAGCCTGATTAACATACGCTAACGTATGGATTTAGCGCACGCTAATGTGCAAAGCTTACGTACGTTAAGAATCATAGTTAACATACATAAAAACATGTCGGACAGGATCAGGTTGTCGCTGACAGGTGGGTCCGATGGTTGGAAACTTTTGGCACGGGTGTGGACAAGCAAGTCAACAAAGAAGATAACGTACGTTATGGGTTGCACATTACGTACGTTAAATGGGTACATTACTGTAGAAAGTCAACGACTATATTACATACGCTATAGCATGGGCTTTGCGTACGTAAGTCATTGAACGAATTGAGATAGTAGTCTATGGATCGTTGTTACGTACGCTATCAAGGTCGGATAACGTACGTAAGGGGTGTTACGTACGTTAGGTTGTTCATGTAGCGTACGTAATGTTTGAAGTCTATAAATATGTGAAACCCCCGTCACTTCGGCATTTTGAGAAGTTCCACTTCGTTTATTCACCCTTCAACCCTCCGAGTCCGATTTTGGCTCTTCTAAATTGATTGTGAGCTTGAGAGCATGGATTGGAGGTGTTCTTAAAGTTGATAATGATTCTTGGAAAGGAGTTCGATTGTTCTTCATCGTAGTTCATCAATACAACGTAATATTCGTATCCCTCTGATTGTAGCTCAGGTTTGGAAGGATGTTTACATGTTAGGAAGCATGTTGATCTATCTTATGGTTTATTATGATGTTATACATGAATAAATGGATTTGTGACAAGAAATTGAATATGTGGTTAAGGTTATTCATGTTGTAAGAGATGTGATTCGTTCAAACATGCTCGTAAGATGGACTATCGGATTTTGTTGTTGATACATGGGTATTGATATGATTCTTGTGGTTTCGGATTGTGTTGTTTATCTTCAAGGGGTATGTTGGTTAATCCCTTTCTTCGCTTTCGGATTATTGATGTTGTTGTCATTGTTTACTTCGTATGGTGATGATTATGGTAGTATTGTTGTGATTCTTGATGTTACGAAAAATGCATGTCTAAGAAGATGATGATATGTGTGTATTGATCGGGTTATGAGTGAAATATGATAGGTTAGAGGTAGGATAACATATTGGACTATGTTGTCTTGGTGATAATGAATAAGGTGATGTTAATTGGATGTGTGTTAGGCGTATTTTTATACGCTTATTTATCATTATTTTGTAGTATTTTGGAGAGTGAAATTGTCTAAATGAGCCTTTAATGCCTTAATTTTGTATGATTGACAGGAAATTGAAGTCCGGAAGCTAAAACGAGGCAAAACGGGCGAAAATAAAGAACTGACTCGAGTCGCGGCACACGGCCGCAGGGCCGCGGCACAGGAAGACACCCAGCCAAAGGCAGAGTAAACTGTACTCTGTGCCGCGCACGATCCAGTGAGCCGCGCACGCCTGTGAGCCGCGGCAGAAGAAATTGAGGACGCCCGAGCATCAGTGAAGGCCACGTGCCGCGGCACAGGTTTAGTGCGCCGCGGCACACTTGGCGGTTTTTGTATGTCCGCGCGGATTTTGGGCCGTTTCGAAGCCAGTTTTCGACCGACTGATACGGACGCGATTTGGAGATGTGCTGAGCTATAAATAGGGTTTAAGACCCTAATTATTTTATCTTTGGATTTTTTAATCTTTTGGGAGCTTAAGCTTGGAGACGGAGAAGAAGAGGGAAGCAGAAGACTTCAAGGGCAGAGGGCGGAAGCTGAAGAACGGAGGAATCCGAGCTTCATCTGCGTTTGATTTTTACGCTTTCATTTATCTATTCTGTATTTTCAATTATTAGTATGTCAGGCTAAAGCCCTAATCTAGGGTTTTGATGAAACCTTTGTTTTGACGAATTTCTTGAGATTATCCAATTAATTACCTTTTTATTGAGTTGTCCCAATTGTGTTTAATGCTTGCAATTATCTGGCCAATAGTTGTATTGATTTAATCATTCACTTCGAATCGGGAGAGGAGATTTGGTCAGGAACTATTGGTGAGGACCGTTTTATTCTGTGAGATAGGAATATACTCATAGGAATTACGTGGCCTTTGGGAGATTTTAAGCTTTTTGCCTATTGACGAATTAATTCACCTAGGGATAGAGTGCGTTATTCGCCTTTAGATAAATCTATTGACCTCGGGAGAGGCGGTAGAATATATTAGCAATCTCCGCCTTCAATAAATTAGGAAAATTATTTATTACGGATAATCGAGAGTAAACTCGGATAAACTGAGGTGGATTCAGAATCCTAGACTTATTCATCATTTGATTTCTTTTATTCAAGCTATCGTTTTCTACTGCTTAGTCTTTTAGTAATTCTTTTAGTTATTAATCGCAAAACCCAAATTCGAGTGTTCAAATAAAATTGGAATACACAAAAATCGGTAGTTAGAGATTCAGTCCTCGTGGGAACGATACTCTACTTATCACTTTATTACTTATGTGATAGCGTGCACTTGCGTGTAAGAAATATCGCAACAAGTTTTTGGCGCCGTTGCCGGGGATTGAAATTTTCTAATATCGATTTAAGTATTTCTAGTCTTAATTTGAACGTTTTATTTTTTATTTTTGTGTATTTAATTTCGTTTATTTGTTTTTCCTTTCAGGACCTTTCGTGTAGTGCATGAGAAAACTCGGTAACGAAGGCCTACTACCTTTGGATACCGAGCTCGAGCGCACTCTAAGAAGGAACAAGAAGGAGAAAAGAGAGTTGCAGACGACGGTCAGCATGGCCGAGAATATCGAAGTCCAAGGACGAGATAACCAAGTGCGGCAAGTTCAACCGGAACTAGCTCTTCGAGATTATGCCATACCGCAGATCAATGCTAATTTTTCGGGGATTCGGCGTCCCACTATCCAAGCCAATAATTTTGAGATCAAGCCTGCTATTATTCAGATGGTGCAGGCGAGCCAATTCTGCGGACTGCCGAATGACGACATGCCCATATTTCTTCTTTCCTTGAGATATGCGACACGTTCAAGACCAATGGTGTCACCGACGATGCCATCCGATTGAGGCTTTTCCCTTTCTCTTTGAGGGATAAAGCGAAATTTTGGTTAAATTCCTTACCGCCGGGGTCGATTACAACATGGGAGGGGTTAGCGCAAGCCTTCCTTGCCAAATTCTTCCCACCTGCTAAGACGGCGAGGTTGAGAAACGAAATAACCACCTTTGGTCAGTACGATATGGAATCGCTCCACGAGGCGTGGGAGCGATATAAAGATTTGTTACGAATATGCCCTCATCACGGCCTTCCTGATTGGCTTCAGATTCAGACGTTCTATCTTGGGTTGAGTGCTTCTACACGCACTCTCGTGGATGCGGCCTCTGGTGGGGCCTTGATGGGAAAGAGTATGGACGAGGCACACTCGCTTTTGGAAGCTATGGCCGCAAACGCATACCAATGGCCATCGGAAAGATTGACACCGAAGAGAGTTATGGAAGTTTCAAGTAATGATCCGATTTCCACCTTGTCAGCTCAAGTCGCCGCTTTGACCCAACAGCTCCAGGCATTTTCGCACGCACCAGTTCCCGTTACCGTAGAGACATGCAATTGGTGTAACGGATCACACCCGAGCACGGAATGTCAAGTTGGAAACCCGTTCGAGCAACATCAGATGGAGCAGGCTCAATTCGTGGGAAATGGGAATCGGCAGAATAACCCGTACTCCAACACTTATAGTCCGGGGTGGCGCAATCATCCCAACTTTTCGTGGAGAAACGGACAGAACTCACACCAGCCCCCGTTCGCTCAGAATCAACAGCAGCCCCCTCCCGCTCCCAAAGTGTCTCTCGAGGAAGCACTTGCAAAATTGGCGGCAAATACGAGTCAATTTATGACCCGTACTGAAGCAACATTTCAAAATCATTCCGCTTCCATTCGGAACTTAGAGGTCCAGCTGGGCCAAATTGCTAATGTGTTGACAGCTCGCCCGGAGGGAGCATTGCCGAGTACAACAGAGACAAATCCTAGAGAGAGTCTAAACGCAATCAGCTTAAGAAGTGGGAAAGAGGTCTTTGGATCAGCCGAGCGGTGTGAAAGAAGAAGGAAATTGAGGAAAAGAATGATTTAGAGCCGGAGGAGTCGAAGGATTTGAAACCTTCAATAAAGTTCTTAGGATAACTCGAAGACATGTGTGCCCCCGTCCCGTTTCATGAGAGATTACTGACAAAGAAGGGCGGACAAACAATTTTCTAAGTTCCTTGATGTGTTTAAAAGCTTCACATAAACATTACATTGCCGGCGCGTTGGAGCAGATGCCGAGTTACGTTAAGTTCATGAAAGAGATATTATCGAAGAAAAGAAAGCTTGAGGAGTTTGAAGCAGTCGCCTTGACAGGAGGAGTGCGGTGCAATTCTTCAAAAGAAGCTCCCACCTAAATTGAAAGATGCAGGAAGCTTCAACATACCGTGCACCATGGGGAATCTTTCTTTTAATAAGGCACTATGCGATCTTGGTGCTAGTATCAACCTCATGCCTCTGTCGATTTTCAAAAAGCTGGATATTGGGAAGCCAAGCCAACAACGATCTCCTTACAATTGGCGGATCGATCCATCAAATACCCAAGGAGTGATTGAGGGCGTTTTAGTCAAAGTTGATAAGTTCATCTTTCCGGCCGATTTCATCGTACTCGACATGGAGGAAGATGAAGATATTCCAATCATCTTGGGACGACCATTTTTAGCGGCGGCCGAACCCTTATAGGCGTGGAAAAGGGAGTTAACTCGAGGTCCAAGGCAGGCAAGTTACTTTTCAAGTATTCAAATCGTTTCCATGTCCCGGAAGTGTTAATAAAAGGTCACAAATTGAAAGTGTAAATGCCGTTGAAAGAGGAAAGCACCGAAAACATCGTCGGTGGGAAAATTCAGATTTTGTGTTAAATGGTCCAAGTCTTAAGAAGGATGTAGAACGAGTGGCGTTCCTCGAGCATGAGGACAAATCTGCTGCAGTCTTGAGTGCGTTTGTGAAGGAGGAGAGTAAGCCGAAAGCTCAGCGGACAATTAGTCATGGAAAAACTGGGTGTTTCGGGAAGTTGTTCACGTCGAAACCTTTCCGCAAACAACATTTGATGACCGAACCGAAAGTCGAATCGCTGACGACCAATGGTCATAATTTTAACAAATATATGAACGGTTCGATGAACGGGGCGGAAACCAAATGGAGTTTGCAAAAAGCGAACTAATGTTTTCCAATAGGTCCGGCTGAAGACTATAAACTTAGCGCTTCTCGGGAGGCAACCCGAGTTCGTAGTTGTAGATTTTTGCGTTTCTTTATTTTTCTTGCATTCGTGATTCTTATTTTTCATCATTTTTTGTGCTTCAATTTATACGCCTCTCGCTTTTAACGTGTTCTTCTCAAAATTACATGCGGGAAAGTCGGGGAAGAAACTGAAGTATGAGCCGCGGCACAGGTATTGTGAGCCGCGGCACACATCAATCGTAAGGGGAGGCTAAACCAACTGTACCCTGTGCCGCGGCACGGCATAAATGAGCCGCGGCACACTTGAGCACTGAGCCGCGGCACACGTAATCTGTGTCGCGGCACACGACAAAACGAGCAAGCAGGTAAAAGGGACTGTACCCTGTGCCGCGGCTCACTTTAGTTGTGCCGCGGCACACTATGCGGAATCTGAAAGGCCCTGGTAGCTTATAATTCTCAATCGGCCGAACACCCAGGTATTTATTCTTCCCTTCTCTTTCCCTCCCCAGCGCGCGATTTGGACGAAGTTGTCTTCCAATTTTTGTTGCGATTTCTTCTTGCAATCTTCACAAAACCAAAAGGTACATTCCAATCTTTAATCTGCACTTGTTTATGGTTTAGATTTGAAGTTGTTTATGCTTTGGATGGATTGAACATGTTATTTTCCTTCAAAAAGTTTAGGATTGTTTAGAGAATAACATGGTAGTTTTAATCGAATTTTCATGGTTAGTTTGGAATAGGAATGAGTTGAGTGTGTTGTGTTGATGATGATTGAATTGTGTTTCTGTTCTTGGGGGTTGAATCGAGCTATAGCCATGTTTATTCTTCAAGTAAACTTGTGCCCTCAAAGTGTTTGATAAATTGCCTAAGTGAAAAATTTTCTTTGGAAAAGCAATCGTTTGAATTTTCGTGCAACGTATACGTTCTGAATTTACAGCAAGCCCAACCCTTACATCCAGGTTAAACGTTTAAGTCCAATTTCATCCTTCTCTCACAAATGCGCTATTTTGTTAAATTCGGGATTTCTGGCTGGACGTCCTTAGCCAAGTGTAGATCATTGTTATTATTGTTTGCGTGAATAAACCCTCGTGTTGTACTTTTCAGGACTGATTATGGCGAGAACAAAGAAACTGAGCAAGAGAGCTAGGACCCAGTCATCTCCCACTCGAGGGGAGACCTCTCGTAGTCGGGCCGAGTCAGAGGGGCACCAATTTTCGGACCCTGAAATTCACAAGATATTCAATGAAAAGATCCGGCCACGACCGCTTATTCCAGAGAGGGGATTTACTCCAGCTCCTCAGGACGGGGAATTGCTCACTATGATTGATGAGATGGGGTGGGCCAGATTTGCTGCACCCCCCGAGCCAGTAGTTATCTCGATTGTGCAGGAGTTCTACGCCAGCGCACTGCTGAAGCACATTCGGGCAGGGCATACGTTGCCGTCATTAGAGTCTCGGACTCAGGTCGATGTCCGAGGGGTTACAGTTGATTTCTACACGGCTGCTATTCGGAGGCTGTTTGGGCTTCCGGTGGTTGATGATTCGGCCTATGACCGAGTGATGACCAGCTTCACGAAGGAGGCCCTGCTCGAGACCATTGCACAGACCGATACCGACTGGGAGCAGCGAGCACAGGGTTCTTCCACTTTCCACTTCAGGAGCTCGCGCCTCATCCGGCTCGGGCGTGCCTGGCTTTATTTTATCTGCGCACGCATTGACCCCACCTCCCAGATCCGTACGGTCTTTCTCTCCCGCGCCCGGACACTTTATGCTATCACTTCCGAGCTGCGTTTCGATGTGGCCCCCATACTGGTCCGATCTATCTTCCAGTGTATCCAGGGGGGGCCAATACGGGGTTGAAGCACCCCTCTCTCATCTGCGCTTTGTGCCGGCAGTCGGGGCTGACGTGGTCAGACGACGAGCCGATGCTTGCCCCCCAGGCCCCGATCGACCACCGCATCATATCACACTTTGACCAGTGGGGAGGAGCGTCGGCGCACGCTCGGGGGAGAGGATTTCTGCTAGAGGAGGCCCACGAGGGGTCCCCCGAGCCGCTTTTGTTGACACATGGAGATGCCGGCCCGCCACCCGACAGAGCGAGGTTGCAGGAATTGTTTGATGGGTTGAGGGAGGATCTGAGGAGAGAGAGAGAGGAGCTGAGAGAGGAGACGAGGAGAGAGAGAGAGAGATGAGATGAGGAGAGAGAGGGAGAGCTTGATGGCTGCCATGCGGGAGGAGCAGCGGACGGAGCGGGAGAGCGTTATTGCTGCCGTCAGAGCCGAGATGCGAGAGCAGGCCCGCCGGGCCAGCCGACGAGAGGCGAGGCGTCTTGCTGCGAGGGATGCTTATCATCATGAGCACCTTGCCGCATGGACGACCCATATCATGCATCCCGACGGGCCATTTATTGCACCCGCCCGGCCAGCCACACCACCCTCCTCACCGGATGATGCCGGCACCAGCTCCTGAGCGGACTGGAGGGGAGTACTTGACCTTTTACTTTTATTGCATATCATTTTTTGTCCATTGAGGTCAATGTACGTCCTAAATTTGGGGGGGATTTACTTTCAGTTGCTACATTCATTGTTGTACTTTATTTTATTGCTGTACTTTATTTCGTTGCACTTTTCATTACTTTGCGTAAAAATTTTTTAGATAGCCTTGCTTGTCTTAGTTTTTCTTTATTCGTGAATTTTTCGTGCTTCTATTTGTGTGATACTGATATTACAACACTGTTTTTCTCTCTGAAGAAACGGTCGAGTTTTAGTCGAGTTGTAGTCAGTTATTTCTGTTCTGCTTAGTATTCATTTAGGTCCAAAATTTTTCGTGATTGTAGAGGTCTTGGCAGATAAGAGACGATACATACTTGTTTTAAAATCACCGTCAATACGTTTGGTTACATTTTCCGGATAGTGAGTCGTACTGTTTCTTTAGTCGTGTTGGCACTTTGATTGAGTTTAGAGTCGGTCAGTTTTTCCCAAAAGTCGAGATAATGTGTTCTATGATGGGAAGTCTAGTAACCGGGGGTATTCGCGTGACCATTGCTTTACTCTCGCGTAAAGCAGCGACCACGATTAGACTAGTGATTTAGATATTTCACATGTGCCAATGATAGGGAGCCTAGTAACCGGGGTATTCGCGTGACCATTGTTTACTCGCGTAAAACGGCAACCTTGATTCAGACATGCGGAAATTATATATTCGAGTTGTTTCTCCGCTGTAGACGGGAACTTAGTAACTAGAAGCATCCATGTGCCCCATGAGTGTCTTTTACGTCAAATGGTTTCCTAAGAGCACTGGGTACCGTGGTGCCGTTGGCTTCGTGCCGTTGGCAAAAAGTGGTGCCACGTCAGCAAAAATCTCTATGGCACCAGAAATCCTATGGCACCACATTTCAGGGGTATCCGTTGGCACCAGAAATTCTGTGCCATCGGCATTTTTTTTTTTTATCTTTTTCTAAAATTAAAAATACACAATATTAACTAAAATAAACTTCATTTATTAAAAATAAAACACACATTACATTAAAAAAACACACATTACATTTAAAAAAAATTACATCAAAATATAAACCTAGTTATGCAAGTTCCATAAATAATCCACAAGGTCTTATCGAAGCTGATCGTGCACTTGCCTATCTCGGAGTTCTTTATTTTTCCTCAAATGCAAGTCACATCTATCGATCCAGGTCTCTGGCATGTTCGGAGTTGGATCAACGAATGTCTCTCTTAAATTCACCTCGAATCCTTCGTCTTCCAATATCATGTTATGCAACATTATACAAGTATACATGATTAGCTTCAAGGTGTTGATTTGAAAAGCACGTGCTGGTTGTCGTATAATTCCCCAACGACCTTGTTGATTATGCAAAGCTAAAAATTGTTCGTACGCCGCATAACTTTGAATATATCGTTCTCGATCATCATTAAAAAAAACATCGTAATGAGGGTCGTACATAGGATTGTTGGGATCATTGTTTGGATTCATTTTTGAAAGAGGTGTGTGTAATATGGGACTTTTAGTAAGGTTTTTATAGAGTTTAGGATTGATTTGGGGTAGTATTTATAAGTTTTTGGGGGTTAAAAATTTTTTTTTTTTTCAAAATAACGGCTATATAGCCGTTGCCAAACGGTACCATTGTTGGCATATTGGGTTCTAACGGCTAGTAGGAGGAAAACAAAAAAACAAAAAAAAAAAAACGTTTCACGCTGGCTGGTTCTAACGGCGCAGCACCCAATGGCGCGAGCCATGGTGTGGTGCGCCAAGGAGAATTCTGGCATTTTTCTTTGGCACGAGCCAACGGCATTACCGTACCCTATGCTCTAATACATGAGAATGGAAGTTCCACCCTAGGATTATCCCGATGAAACATCCCGAGATCCTAACCTAGTGGTCAACTCGAATCAAATTCTTGAACATATATATAAGGGAATACTGTCCGAGGTTTATTTGTTATGAAACTCGTGAAAATTGTGCCATTAGACTGTGGAACGGGACAAACTAGCTTGGCCTTTCATATTGACGGTCGATTTGACTCACGTTTTGTTAATCTTTGAGCTGGATTTTCTTTATGAACGAGTGATTAGGACTGAACTTGATTACTTTGCGGAATCATTATTCTGAGTGCAGCTCGCTTTTATGACACTCGTATTATTTAGAGAGAATTACAGGATAGTATTGATTAAGTTGAACACTCTAAGTTGCACGATGATTCACGACATTCTTTTATTAAATTTAATTCTTTTTGCTTGAGGACAAGCAAAGGCTTAAGTTTGGGGGTATTTGTTAGGCGTATTTTTATACGCTTATTTATCATTATTTTGTAGTATTTTGGAGAGTGAAATTGTCTAAATGAGCCTTTAATGCCTTAAATTTGTATGATTGACAGGAAATTGAAGTCCGGAAGCTAAAACGAGGCAAAACGGGCGAAAACGGCAAATCTGGACTCTGAGCCGCGGCACAAGGACGCAGGGCCGCGGCACAGGAAGACACCCAGCCAAAGGCAGAGTAAACTGTACTCTGTGCCGCGGCACAGTCCAGGTGAGCCGCGGCACAGAAGAAATTGAGGACGCCCAGGCATCCAGCTGAAGGCCCTGTGCCGCGGCACAGGTTTAGTGCGTCGCGGCACACTTGGCGGTTTTTGTATGTTCGCGCGGATTTTGGGCCGTTTCGAAGCCAGTTTTCGACCGACTGGTACGGACGCGATTTGGAGATGTGCTGAGCTATAAATAGGGTTTAAGACCCTAATTATTTTATCTTTGGATTTTTTAATCTTTTGGGAGCTTAAGCTTGGAGACGGAGAAGAAGAGGGAAGCAGAAGACTTCAAGGGCAGAGGGCGGAAGCTGAAGAACGGAGGAATCCGAGCTTCATCTGCGTTTGATTTTTATGCTTTCATTTATCTATTCTGTATTTTCAATTATTAGTATGTCAGGCTAAAGCCCTAATCTAGGGTTTTGATGAAACCTTTGTTTTGACGAATTTCTTGAGATTATCCAATTAATTACCTTTTATTGAGTTGTCCCAATTGTGTTTAATGCTTGCAATTATATGGCCAATAGTTGTATTGATTTAATCATTCACTTCGAATCGGGAGAGGAGATTTGGTGAGGAACTATTGGTGAGGACCGTTTTATTCTGTGAGATAGGAATATACTCATAGGAATTACGTGGCCTTTGGGAGATTTTAAGCTTTTCGCCTATTGACGAATTAATTCACCTAGGGATAGAGTGCGTTATTCGCCTTTAGATAAATCTATTGAGCTCGGGAGAGGCGGTAGAATATATTAGCAATCTCTGCCTTCAATAAATTGGGAAAATTATTTATTACGGATAATCGAGAGTAAACTCGGATAAACTGAGGTGGATTCAGAATCCTAGACTTATTCATCATTTGATTTCTTTTATTCAAGCTATCGTTTTCTACTGCTTAGTCTTTTAGTAATTCTTTTAGTTATTAATCGCAAAACCCAAATTCGATTGTTCAAATAAAATTGGAATACACAAAAATCGGTAGTTAGAGATTCAGTCCTCGTGGGAACGATACTCTACTTATCACTTTATTACTTGTAAACGATGACGTGCACTTGCGTGTAAGAAATATCGCAACAATGTGATTATGGATTAATTCACGTTCTTGAGGAACTCTTGAATTATATAAGAATCATGATATGAGGTTGAATCCGGGAAGATTATGGTTAATCTTAGAATATAATTATTCGTGGTATTGAACTGCTTGGATAGTTCGGATTGTCGATCATATCGGTAGTATTATTTTAAGGAGGAATCATGTTAATCCATATATGAGATTGATTTCGGAATTGGGTATGTTATAATCCTTGTTATCGGGTTGGATTGATTGTTGATATGATTATTAGATTGTGGAATCATATTGCGGTTATGAATTCCTAATTATTCGAGTTGGATTGTTTGGATTTGTGCTTAATCGAGATATCATGGAACCATTGAGTTTGTTGATTGGTTATATCGATTGTTGATTGTTATCGAACTTGTTGTTTATTGATTATTGTAATAGGTTGTGATAATTGATCGTTTATTAGAACCGTGTGTTGCGATTGAGTTTGAGGATGTTCGTGAATTGCTTTAGTCAGATTCAAGGAGCTCGTAGACAAAGACAAGGAATTGCTAACGGCTTCACTGTCATTGTATCGGTATCGAGGCAAGTTATTACTTGTTCAGTTTATAATATTTCATGAATGGTTTCAGTTTTATTTCATTTATGATGCATATATCAATGATTATTATTGTAAACTCTGAAGTGTGGATTGTATGTTGTTTTCCGATTTTAGGAGTTAAATCATTATGTATATAATTTACATTCGTTATTGGTATACTTGGGTATCGAGGATACACTGTGGCAAAGGCGAGGATATGAGTTATCTGCAGTCCGTGGTACTTTTAGATCGTCCAATATTGAGGAAATTGTTGGTAATGATTTTGACATCGAGATTTCTCTCGAAGGACTCGGGGCAAGTACTCTAATCATTTTTGTCATTTAGTGTCATTCATGTTGTGATACCTTCATGTATTGTTGTTGTCAGGCATGTTTGTGTTGTTGTTATCATGCATTTGTGCATTGTTGTTTTTTGTCCACTAAGTGTTGGTCCGACGGGATCATCTTGGGAATCTATGATGTGTGCGCTGGATCGTTTGACGAGTTTTCCACCATATGTTGGTCCGACGGGATCATCATGGGCATCTATGCTATGTGCTGGATTGTTGGATTACCATGTGTAGTTGTGCATGTGTATATTGTTGGTTATCCAACACGTGTTGATCTAATAGGATCACCGTGGGCATCAATGTTGTGCGCGCTGTATCGTTGGATTACCATAAGTATACGTTGTTGTTATTGTTGTGAGCATATTGATGTTGTCATGTGAGTGCGCATTTGTAAGTATTTTGTAGGACCATGTCCGTATATTGTATTGATCTGATCTCGGATTAGACTGATATGATCCGTCGTAGTATTGCGTATCTTGAGGTATGTTCTATACTTCCTTCTTGGTACTCGTCCTTTGATGGACAATCGATTATCGTGTTGAGATTTGATGGTATTATCCGATGGATTGAATTGTTCAGAGTTGGTATATTTCGTATCTGTGAGTTACGATGATGTTTCGAGAATGTTGAGTATTTTTTGGGATACAGTATAAATGTTTTTACACGAGTTCATTGTGTAATCGAGAATACGAGATGTGAAATAGTAAGGATTACTTGGTAAGGATTATCACGAGTTGGTAAAGTTATGGCAGTAAGATTACATTAATAGTATTCTTACTTAGTATTTTTCATTGATATGTATTATTGATGTGATGGGATCATTATCATTGTTGAGTATTATGGCTGACCCCGTTGTGGGCTTTATTTTTAGGTTATTGGATATTGGAATTGTAGCGGTCGTGGAAAGACGAGCTTCCCAGAGGATACTGGCTATTATGCGTGTTTGATGGATCTAGTATGTTTGTTTAATTGATTCCGCTACAAATGTATTTGAATTGTTAAAATTTTATCCGCCGTGTGAGTATTTTCAAAATAGCATTTTGGTATTTTGCAAACATGGGTGATTTTGGAAAATCGTTATCTAAACTATTTTGTGGGTGCGTATAAGCGGTGGCTTAATGTATACTTTTGAAACTGTTGAGTTTGGCATTTTGGCCTTGTATTTTCAAAAGAGATTTTACGAAGGTATTTGGAAAATAGATTTTGGAGACTAAATGAGTATTTAAAAGATATTACCGTCATTTACGCTTGGGCGTACTCAAAATGATTGCGAAAAATGTCTTTTAGTCTTGTGGGTTCCGGCGCGGGGCCCACGGTGCTGTAATATTCCTGGATGGCTCTGGAAGTGTTACACTTGCATGGTGCGGCATTGGGGTGCATGGAGAGCGACGCCGGAGGGCCATCATGAGAGGGGACGATTGCGTCTCTGATACCACTTGTCACGGGATGAGAGCTTTATGCAGCAAACTCGTGCGATACTTAATCAACTAAGATGTGTTGAGTTGTTAAGCAAGCATGAGAGAAGGGAGAATAGGACAATAGACACGAAAAGGATTTTATTAGATGGGAATGCTTTAGTACAAGAGATATTTACAATGCCTTGTGTGCTTGAGGATTTCTGGATGAAGTACTTTGTGGATCTTGTGGGATGGTTTGGCCAAATGAGGTCTCCTCTCATTTATACGTGATAAGGAGAGTTCTAGAGTATGAAACTCTATAGATAGAACTCTCTAGAATTTATCCTACTCTTATAAGTTCTAGTAAGTGCATTGATTATCCTTAGAGTTCTAGAGTGTGTATGAAGTATCTTCTATAACTAAGTACAAGCTTCTTGAGTCTTCTTGTATCTTCCGTAATGTTCCGGAACCTTCTGGGTTCTACCAACTCTTGGGGCTATATAGGGCCATTTTTGGCCATTTTCATGCGACCCATCAAGTGGTGTCGGAGCCACAGTCCGCACACAACCGACTCATATCACGCGAGAATAATGGCCAACACTCAGGATGTCCCTATTGATGCTACCCAAGAGCAGCAACGCGGTCGTGAGGAGCAACGAGGTAATAAGGGTCACGGCAAGTCCAATGGATCCTCTACCGGCACCCTGGAACCTCGAATTACCACACTTTAAACCTCGATGGCTAGCTTAGAGGAGAACCTTGATCAAGTTTCGACAGTCTAGAGACAGAATACGTCGACGTCGTTGCGTGCTGAAGAAACTCATGATAGATCAGTCGGATATATTACATTGGCAACTCGTTGAGTTATAGAAAGAGATTCATGGCCTCCGTAGCTTTGACCAAGAAGAGCTACGCTCTATATGTTCGGAAGTGGAAGAAGTCTGGATGGAATGGTCTGCACACAAGCGAGCCACATCATTTAATTCCACTGTCCTATTCACTTTTGTGCACGCCGCTTGGACTTACCGAAGCCCAAAACTTACGATGGCACTTGGAATGCCATAGTGGTCAATAACTTCCTATTTGGCCTGGAACGATACTTTGATGCTATGGGCGTGAAAGATGAAGAATTGAAGGTCAGTAGCGCACCAAACTACCTGCATGGTGCCGCCCAACTCTGGTGGCACCGGAAGTATGGCGATATGGTCAAAGAGATCTGCACCATCAATACTTGGGCAGGTTTCCAAAGAGAACTCCGAAAACAATTTACCCTAAGCAATACAGAGCGAGATGCAAGAGCATGCGTACGACGACTCAATCAAACAGGTACGATTCATGACTATGTCAATGAGTTCACTATTCTTATGCTTGAAGTTGAAATGTCAGGCAAAGATGCTCTCTTCTTTTTCACTGACTATCTCAAAGATTGGGCTAAGGCCGAACTAGATCGGTATGGAGTCCAAACACTCGATGAAGCTATTGCCAAAGCTGAGTCACTATCGACCGATCTACGAGTGAAAAAAAGTAGGTAGGGGAGAGAGTCGCGACATGGCGAAAATCATAAAAATTGGGGACAAAAGAAACCCTCAATCGATAAGAGTGGGTTTGACAAACCGGAGATAAAGTGGAAGCCACTAAAGCCCAAAAGTCCATGCATCATATGCAATGGACCTCACTGAAGACGCGACTGTCCAAACAAGGAGACCCTCAATGCTCTAGCCTCTCAACTAAATCTTAATGCAATTAGCGTTAATGTCCCGTCTGCAGTAGAAGAACCTAGATCATGGGTTCAATCCAGCTCATTGGCACTCTTAAATGCCACACTACTATGCCCAACGCTCCAGATAAAGGGCTTATGTATGCGGCATGCACTGTCAATGGCCAAACAATTTGTGCATTGATCGACACAGGAGCCACACACAACTTTGTATCCTTCAGCGAGGCCAAGTGCTTAGGACTAAATACAGTCTATGAAGAAGGCGCGATAAAGGCGGTAAACTCATCTGCCAATCACAGGCATCGCACAAAAGGTTCAAGTCTCACTCGGGACATAGAGTGGGAAGCTGAACTTTTCCATTGTCCCTATAGATGACTACAACATGGTGCTAGGAATGGAGTTCTTCGACAAGTACCATACATTTCTTATGCCATCCGCTAACACATTCACCATCTATGATGGAAGAAAGTCATGCACAGTGCCAATTATACGTGCTGCAATGTCCGAGACCAAGTCACTATCAATGATACAACTCCGCAAATGATCCATCAGTCTGCATACATGCCCTTACAAAGCCATGTAAGAAGCAGATAAGGGTATTCCAACCTCATATGGAACTCCTCGCAGGAAGAAGAAACCTCCCTAAAGGCGAAGACAAACTTCGGCATTTTTAAGAACAAATATGGAGGTTCATAGAAGAGGATGTAGGTCACAAGTCGTTCAGGAATAAGTCTAGAGGGGGTGAATAGACTTATTGAAACTCTTAAACTCTTTTTCACGAAGAGTAAGTTTCTCAGCTTATAGATATGCAAATGACATAGAGTCGTTTGTACTCAATACGTGCGGAAGTCAGCAGATGACGAATACAGAACAACCAATGAAACACTTAACAATGAATGCAGCAGTTAAAGTATGATGCTATAAAACAGTAAAATACACAGGAAGTTATTGTGGTCTCAGAGGTGGGGTAATCCTCTACTAATCCACTTTTCTCCAAACCAGTTGGAGATGAATTCATTATAATTGTCAACCAGTGATAAAGATTACAGTGATTCAACCAAATTACAACATCTTCCAACCTGTGGAAATCCTTATCGTTGCAACTCCCTTGACTGCCTTGCACCTCTTGATCCACGATCCTTGGATTCCTTTACAGTCTTGAACTTCAACCAGTGAAGTACCCCAAACTCAGGATTAAAGACACGAGTTTTTGTCTTCTCCAACTAAGAGCTTCTTCAAATATGAACTTTTAGAACTGCTCTTTTCACGATGCTATAGTTCGCTTTTTGATTGCTTTGAATGCTTTGATTACTTTAGAATTTTGTTCGCACAGTTGTATGCTCAACTTCAAATCTTCGGATATATATAGGTGTTGATCCTTGAGCATTCTTCATATCCGTTGCAAATACTGTAACAAATCTGTCCGTTGGAGAAAGACTTCTTTGTTTATTTTTCTGAACGTTACAAGGCTGGATTCCCATTTTTTAATCCATCTTTAGACCGTTGTGAAGACTTTGCATGTGAGGGCGCCGAATCTTTTGAATATAATAAGATTAAAGTCTTCAGTGGTAGGCCTGGATGAATTATTCAATTCATATCCTTGCAGGAATCTCTCCAATTTGTCTCTTCACGTTTGCATGTGACTTTCCGTAATATTTGACTTTTCAACGCATGCTGATGTGGACTTGGAGTACTTGGATGATCAAGTTGGCTGATGAACAGTCATCTTCTCTGCAACTTGGACTTCTTCTGTCGGTGGCTGTTTGGGACTCGCCTGATCAGATGAGTTGTCTGAAGTCACTTGACTGCAGTCTGGTCAAACATCTCTGATGATTTTTTGTTGACCAAAACTTCTCTGACTTGACTCGTCTGTACTTCTCTGATGTACTTAGCTGTACCTTTGTACTTAGCCGATTTGAGCCTAACTTATTTGGCCTATAGAAGATACTCATTTGGTTCTTCTTTACATTTTGCCAAGTATCTAACTTAACACAATTTGGCCTATGGAAGATACTCATTTGGTTCTTCCTTACATTTTTCCAAGTAATAAACATTTGAATTACATTAATGACATCATCAAAATCTAACAAGTATTCCTAACAAATTCCCCCTATTTTGATGATGGCAAAACTTAAGCAAATTATTCAAATGAATAAGTCTGCACTTGAGTGCAAGACACAAACTAAAACCAGTCTAGTTTTGAGACAACTGGGAATTTTCATTCAAAAGACTGTTATAAAATTTCTGTATTGATTTACAAATACATGTCTTTTCAATGATCAAAACAATTACAGAAAATTTATAAGTACAAAAATGAATATAAAACAAATCATCTGCCTCTGCCTCTGCCTTTGCAGATTGGCTGCTTGGCAGGTCTGATAGGCTTAGCTCCAATTGGTCTTATCTTAATAGGGTCAAGACCATATTTTCTTCTGACAACGAGAGCGGCAAAGTCTTGCTCTTCTTGTGAGGAGAACTTGTGCCCATCACAAAGTTTCTTTATTTTCCTTTGAAGTGCTAATTCATCCAATTGATCATTTTCCAAGGTGGGAGGATGTTTAGGCCTGAAAGGAGGGATCATTGGGTATGCATTACATTCCTTTGCATGTTTTAGTAGGACAACCCAGATATTTGGATGTGCTTCCTCCATGAAGTTAATAAAAATCTGTTTTGGGGAGCAACTATTATCCTGGAGTAACTCCCAGATATAAAAATCTCTGATAAACTTCTTCCTTGCAGTTCCCCACATAGGTAAAGCTTCGATAGGAATAAAATATTCAACATGCCATAACTCTCTGCCTTCCCATTCTAGTGTTGGCTGGTCCCCAATTCTGATCCTCCTTCTTTTGACTGCAGGCTGATCAGCCTGCTCTATTTCAGCTTCTCCCTTCCTCTTTGCCGAAGATGTCCAAGCAGTGATCATTTGGACATCTTGCCACTTCTTGGTCCTCATCTCTTGAGCTCCTATAAATTCCCTTTGCTTGATACCTTCCCCCTGAGACCTTTCTTCCCCCTTTTTGCCAGCATCAACCAGGGTGGTCAACTGCTGCTCCATTCTCAGCATCCAGTCAGACATGCCAAGGGGCATTCTGTTGTTTGTAGGATGAGGAGGTTGAGGGGTGTTCCGCTGTAGCAAGGTGTCAATTTTTGCATTGATCAACTGCAGATCAGGAGTGATCTGAGAAGCAAGCAGCTCTCCAACAGTGTCTTTCACGATCTATCGGATCAGCTCTGTCATCACAGGAGTAATTTGTGATGTCTGTGGAGAGTACTCGCCTGAACCTTCTGCACCTGCAGGTGGGTGTGCGGATGACCCACCTGACTGCAGACTCCTGTATGCAGCTGGCATACCATATGGGGTCTGTTCTGGGGTCCCCGATCTGGAGTCTTCAGCCAAGTCTGCATCTAGGCTGGTATATCGGGCAGGTGGCCCAGCCTTCTCTGATGCAGCTTCCTTCTCTGCCTCTTTTTCTGGCTCCTTCTCTTTTTCTCCTTCTTCCTTTTCCAATTCCTTCTATCCTTCTTCCTTTTCCAATTCTTTCTCTCCTTCTTCCTTTTCTTCATCATTCTCCTTTTCTTTCTCAGCTTCTTTTTCTCCTCCTTCATCTTTACCATCATCATCATCATCATTATTTTTATCTTCAACTTTACCATCCTTTTTCTCATTATCATCATCTTTATCATCACCCTCCTTTTCTTCTTCATCCTCCTGATCAACTTCATCTCCTTCTTCTTCTTCTTCACCCACTAATTCCTCAGTTTTTTCGACTTCTTCTTCTCCAGATTGTTTTTCAATTGAGATATTTTCTTCTTCTCTTTCTTCCTGTCTCCATTCTTCATCTTCAATAATAATAATTTCTTCTTCATCCACTTCTTCTATTCTTATCTCCTTTTCTTCAACTTCTTCTTCTTTACCAAGGGATCCGTCAGAAATGCTATACATTATAGTGGATAAATTGGTCCATGTTGGTTTTAAAATTGGACATGAACCAATTTTCCTGAAGTAGCAAAATTGTGTCTGACACTTTGCAAAAATGCATCAGCACATCTTCTGTGGCTTGGGGATATCCCCAACCACTTTCTTCAACATAAGCTTGAAGTTGAGTGAAAGAAAGTGATTTTAAAAGCTTCCATTCTTCAAAAATATGAACAAAATAATGTTTTAGAGCATGCGGTTTAACCAACTGAAGTTGCTCTAAGGATAAGTTAAAAATGTTGTTGTCAAGCAGGTGAAAAGTATAATTTGCCTGAGGTATGTTAATTATTAAACCTGCTTCCTCTTCTTCTGAGATGAATTGTGGGGTGAGAAGAGGCACGATATGGGTCTCCATGCTGCCCGGAGCAGGCTGGTCCTCCAGGTGAATAGGTGACCTAGCTGCAAGACTGGGAAAGTGCTCTGGCTGCTCCTCTTCATCACTGGACTGCAACCGTCTGGGCCTCTTCGGAGAAGGTTCTGGTGAGGAATGAATGATGGAGGGCTCACCAGGGGCTGGTCCCCTTCTATTGAAATGAACAGCAATAGGCGTATTGTCCGACTCCGTATCAGACTGGGCTGCAGGTGGGTTGCGGGCTGCAGCCCGGTCGGACTCTTCTGTTGATTCAGGGTACTTGTAGGTCCTTGAATTAGATAACTCTTTTAAGATCCGAGCTGCTCTTATACTGCTACCTAGCCTCCTCAATGTCTCTTGGTCTAGATGACCAAGTCTTTTATTGATGTGGAAGGGGTCAGTATTTCCCTTTGCCACACCCAGTTTCTCCAAAATCCAACTAAGCTGCGTTCCGAACGCCAGCTTGGATTTAAACTTCTTCTCTTCAACAAGCCACTCGGCCTTGTTGACCTCGCGCACCAACTGCCTGTAGATATAATTCGACCAGTCAATCGGCTCATCCTGGATTAGTGCTCCTAGCACTATGAATTTAGCGGATGACAGTTGGTCGTAGCTGCCGGCCATGCCCATGACTATTTTGTTGGTTATGTCCAACATATAGCGATACACCTTTTTAACTTCACTCCTCTTGGCGGTAAGCTTTAGCTTCTCCGGTTGGTCGACCGCCTTAATTTTCAGCCAAGTATCGGCTGCGCTCTGTTTAAGGGCTTTGACCGCCACGCCACGATTCTTCATTCCAAAAACTTTCCGGATCGTCTCTGGCGATATGTCCACTTGTACTCCGCCGACGGTGCTTCTAATCCCCGCTTCAATTACTCGGGCTTCATGGAAAAATGCGATAACGTCCTCCTTGAATAGGTGCTTGGGACTGATATCCAAAAATGGGTAGATCCCATTCATCTTCATCGAGCGGATAAGGTCAAGCACATCGTTGTTTTTCAGATTCGATTCCAAGAGTCCTTCAAAATCAACGACCAGGGAGAAGATGATCTAGTCCTTGACTGCCTTCAGGTTTACGCCTTCAAAATAAGATTCCATTTCTGCAAGATAGACGATTTCTTAGTGTATTGAGAGTTCGAAGGAGTTTTTGCTCTGTAAATTAGGGTTTTGGTGAAGGTAAAGTGAAAGGGGTTTTCCATCCTTATAAGGAAAATGAAATGACGCTGTAATTAAATAATTATTTATTTTAATCGGTGGTCCACCTTTTGAGATCCCTTTTTAAAATTCAAATTTTAATCGGTGGTCCAGGTTTTAATTTTGAAAATGGACGGTTGGATTTTAATTTATCACAGTGGAGGTCGATTGAACCTGTGATTGCCACGTGTATTTTTTAAACATATAGTATTGTGCCACTTGTGATCCAAAATTAATATGATACTATTTATATAAATAGTAGATAATAATATAATATTTAGAAGTCGGTTAGGTTTAGAAAACTTAGCTGGTTGACCGTTGATTGTTGACTGCTCTGCATCAGGTGAGTTGACTCCTTTGACTTATCGCCTGTGGTTTTGATCATCTAGGTTCCTTTGTCCTTCGTCTTCTTGTCTGCATCAGCTAGGGTCTGATTCCTATGATCAGCTAGGTTCTTCCTTCGTCTGATCTGCTTCAGCTTGCTTTTTCTTCTGTACTAGATTCCCAATCTAGTAAACCAAGTTCTCTGCTCAGCTCCAAAAACCTTTCTTCTGGCAAAGGTTTGGTGAAGATATCAGCAATTTGATAGTCTGTGCTGACTCTTTCAACTATGACTCTCTTGTTAAGCACGTGATCTCTAATGAAGTGATGCTTAACATCAATGTGATTGGTCCTTGAATGCAATACCGGTTTGTAGGTATTCTGACTCTTTGGTGGAGATAGAGTTAGAAACCTGCTTCTTGCTGAACCAGGATATCAGTCTGGTTCCTAGGAATTGGCACGTTCCACTAGTGCTTTTCCTATTAATTTTGTATCCTGCGAAGTCTGCATCTGAATATCCTGATAGCTCTAAGTTATCATCCTTAGGCTACCATAGTCCAACATTGACTGTAGACTTAAGGTATTTAATTATTCTCTTGGCTGCATCTTGGTGCGACTGCTTTGGTTTAGATTAAAATCGCGCGCATACTCCTACGGCATAAGATATATCAGGTCTGCTTGCAGTGAGGTATAGCAATGATCCAATAAGTCCTCTGTAGTGGGTTGAATCCACTGATATGCCTCCCTCATCTAGATCTAGGTGAGTACTTGTGCTCATAGGAATCCTTGCTGGTTTGGCTGATTCCATTCCAAATCTCTTGATGAGGTCTCGGGTATATTTAGCTTGATTGATAAAAATTCCATTTTTCATCTGCTTGACTTGTAATCCAAGAAATAAGTTAAGCTTTCCCATCATACTCATCTCAAACTCTCCTTGCATGAGGTTTGAGAATTTCTCACAAAGCTCTGGGTTGGTTGAGCCAAATATAATATCATCCACATATATCTGAACTATCAATATGTGGCCTCCGTGCTCCACTCTGAATAAGGTCTTGTCCACCTTTCCTTTGCTGAAACCATTCTTCTCAAGAAATATAGATAAGGTTTCATACCAAGCTCTTGGTGCTTGCTTAAGTCCATATAGAGCTTTCAACAGCTTGTATACTTTGTCTCCTTTGACAAATCCTGGGGGTTGCTCCACATAGACTTCTTCTTCTAGGATTCCATTCAGGAATGCACTTTTTACATCCATCTGGTAGACTTCAAAATCTTTGAATGCAGCATATGCAAGGAATAGTCTGATGGCTTCTAATCTTGCAACAGGTGCATAGGTTTCATCAAAATCTATTCCTTCACACTGTGCATATCCTTTAGCAACAAGTCTGGCTTTATTCCTAACAATAACTCCATCTTCGTCGCTTTTGTTTTTGTACACCCATTTGGTGCCAATAACCTTCTTATGATTTGGTCTGTCTGTTAGTTCCCAAAAGTTGTTCCTTTCCATTTGCTCAAGTTCCTCTTGCATGGCATCGATCCAAGAATATTCTTCCAAGGCTTGTTCTGTTGTATTGGGTTCTATCTGAGACATGAATCAAGAGAACATTGCCATTCCTGCGGGCAGAGTGGACTGTCTTGTCTTAACTCCATCAGTCAGCTTCCCAATGATTTGTTGGATTGGATGGTCTTTGAGCCACTTGGGGATATCTTCTTCTTCAGGGTCTGTTCCCCCTGTAGATTTGCTCTGGTGGATTTCCTCTCTGTCTGCATCAGCTTGGATCTGGTCTCCTTGGTCTACCGTCTTGTCATCTACAGGTGGGGTCTGGTCTGCAGATGAGTCTTTATCAGCTACAGATGGGTCTTCATCAGTGGCAACTAGATCAGGTAGGTTTGGTATTCCTGTCTGATCTGCAGTTGGGTCTTCAGCAGCTACAGTTTGTACTCAATACGTGTGGAAGTCAGCTGATGACGAATATAGAATAACCAATGAAACACTTAACAATGAATGCAGCAGTTAAAGTATGATGCTATAAAACAATAAAATACGCAGGCAGTTATAGTGGTCTCAGAGGTGGGGTAATCCTCTACTAATACACTTTTCTCCAAACCAGTTGGAGATGAATTCACTATAATTGTCAACCAGTGATAAAGATTACAGTGATTCAACCAAATTACAACAGCTTCCAACCAGTGGAAATCCTTGCCGTTGTAACTCTCTTGACTGCCTTGCACCTCTTGATCCGCGATCCTTGGATGCCTTTACAGTCTTGAACTTAAACCAGTGAAGTACCCCGAACTCAGGATTAAAGACACGAGTTTTTGTCTTCTCCAACTAAGAGCTTCTTCAAATATGAACTTTTAGAATTGCTCTTTTCACAATGTTATAGTTCGCTATTTGATTGCTTTGATTGCTTGAGAATTTTGTTCGCACCGTTGTATGCTCAACTTCAAATCTTCGGATATACATAGGTGTTGATCATTGAGCATTCTTCATAGCCATTGCAAATCCTGTACCAAATCCGTCCGTTGGAGAAAGACTTCTTTGTTTATTTTTCTGAACGTTGCAAGGCTAGATTCCCATTTTTTAATCCATCTTTAGACCGTTGTGAAGACTTTGCATGTGAGGGCACCGAATCTTTTGAATATAATAAGATTAAAGTCTTCAGTGGTAGGCATGGATGAATTATTCAATTCATATCCTTGCGGGAATCTCTCCAATTTGTCTCTTCACGTTTGCATGTGACTTTCCATAATATTTGACTTTTCAACACATGCTGACGTGGACTTGGAGTACTTGGTCATCTTCTCTGCAGCTTGGACTTCTTTTGTCGGTGGCTGTTTAGGACTCGCCTGATCAGATGACTTGTCTGAAGTCACTTGAATGCAGTCTGGTCAAACATCTCTGATGATTTTTTGTTGACCAGAACTTCTCTGACTTGACTCGTCTGTACTTCTCTGATGTACTTAGTTGTACCTTTGTACTTAGCCGATTTGAGCCTAACTTATTTGGCCTATAGAAGATACTCATTTGGTTCTTCTTTACATTTTGCCAAGTATCTAACTTAACACAATTTGGCCTATGGAAGATACTCATTTGGTTCTTCCTTACATTTTACCAAGTAATAAATATTTGAATTACATTACTGACATCATCAAAATCAAACAAGTATTCCTAACAGAGGACGCGACGAGGACGTCGCGGAATCAGGTGGGGGAGGATGTTATGGGTTGCACAAAAATGAGAAAAAATGGCCCTATATAGCCCCAAGAGTTGGTAGCACCCAGAAGGTTCCGGAACATTACGGAAGATACAAGAAGACTCGAGGAGCTTGTACTTAGTTCTAGAGGATACTTCATACACACTCTAGAACTCTAAAGATAATCAATTTACTTGCTAGAACTTATAAGAGTAGGAGAAATTCTAGAGAGTTCTATCTATAGAGTTCCATACTCGAGAACTCTCCTTATCACCTATAAAAGGGAGGAGGCCTCATTTGGCCAAACCATCCCACAAGATCCAAAAAGTACTTCATCCAAAAATCCTTAAGCACACAAGGTATTATAAAGCTCTATTGTACTAAAACATTCCTATCTAATAAAATCCTTTTTGTGTCCATTGTCCTATTCTCGCTTCTCTCAGGCTTACTTAACAACTCGACACAGCTTAGTTGATTAAGTGCCGCACGGGTTTGCTGCACAAACTCTCATCTCATGAGAGTATGCTCACATACCATTTCAGTGCAGGGAGAAGCTTGATCAAAAGGGAGAGAAGTACATTTTCATCTTCTGCAGTGAAAAATACAAAGCATGGCGCCTACTTAACCCAGAAACATAGGAGTTGTTAATATCAAAAGATGTCATATTTGACGAATCAAAAGCACGAAGCTGAGAAGAAAAGGAGGAACCACTTAAACTGGTGGAGGGTGAAACATCAACTCCAGAAGAAGATCGTACACCACCATTCCAAATTCTCCTAGTACTCCAGAATGCCCTGACTCACCACCAAGAAATGTACGCTCTTCAAGATATATTTATGAGTCATGCAATCTTGCATTCTTTGCCCTTGAACCACAGAAATATGAAGATGCAGTAGAGGAGGAGAAATGGATCCAAGCTATGGATGAAGAAATACGAGCAAAATAACACATGGTATCTTGTCGATCCACCGACGACAGGTAGATAGTTGTACTAAAATGAGCCTACAAGACAAATACAATGAGGATGGCTCAATTCAAAAGTGTAAAGCCCGACTAGTTGCGAAAGGATATTTGCAACAACCCATAGTACATTATAATGAGACATTTGCTCCTGTTGCTCGGATGAAGACAATCAGGATGGTGCTAGTTATTGCGGCTAAACTAAAGATCACAGTATGCCAGTTTGGCGTGAAGTACATTTTTCTCAATGGAGAACTTGAAGAAGAGGTATATGTTGAGAAACTTGAAGGTTACATACAGAAGGGAAAAGAAAATAAAGTGTACCGACTTCAGAAGGCTATATGGTCTTAAGCAAGCACCACGGGCATGGAATAACAAAATTAACGAATATTCAGAAGTAAAGGATTCGAGAAAATCCCAAGTGAGCCATCAGTCTGCATCAAGAAAGAAGGTACTGTAATACCCAGATTTTCAGTATAAATTTTTCGCACTATTTTATCTGAGATAAATTGTATAGTTTGGTGTCTATACAGTATGGATAAACTAAATTGAGAACTCAGATAGTTGTAATTGTGTAATTGTCGTACTTGGTCGACAATTGCGTTTGAGGATATCGTGTATCAGGTTGTTTTAATTTTGATATCGGGTATATCATATGAGAATGATATGGGATCCAGTATCTGTATTCAGTATTTCGTATGTTTGTATTATGTATGTCGAGACGTCGGACAGGAACAGTTGGATTTTGGCCAAGTGCAGAAGGCCATTACGTACGCTAAATTTAAGTGCTAATGTACGTTAATTTGCTAGTTTTACGTACGTTGTGCATAAGGCATTACGTACGTAACAAGAGGAATCGGACAGGACCGAGCTGTGGTCGGCAGGTGGTGCCCTATGTCGGTAACTTTCGGCGGAGAACGTGCATGGGCAAGTCAACTACGTATTACATATGATATGCAGGGTGTATTATGTACGTATATGAGCTTTTACTGTAGCAAGTCAACGTACGTATTACGTACGCTACGGAGTAAGGATTACGTACGTAAGGCTTGGAACGAAATGGGTCAGTGACCTCTGGACTGTCATTATGTACGCTACCAAGGTCAGATAGTGTACGTAAGAGGGTGTTACGTACGTTAACTGTGGAATGTTACGTACGTAACGAGTTGGAAGTGTATATAAGTGAATGCCCGTCATTTCATTTTGTTCATAACTCCATTTTGTTTTTTCGCATTCAACACTGAGAGAGGGAGTTTCAGCTCTTCTAAGTCAATTATGAGCTTGGAAACATGGGATTGGAGCTTGAGATATGGAGCTATTGTTGACTCTTGAAGTGTTTGCTTGTGTATTTCATCTTCTAAGAGGTATGTTGGATAATCCTCTCATTGAATTCGGATTTTGATGTTATTGTTGATGAATGATTCGTATGAAGATGATTATGATCTTGTTGTTACGATTCTTGAGGCTATATGAACTATATGTTGAAGGATACAATATTTTATGTCTTGAATATGATGGTTATGGTATTAATGTTGTACTTCTTGATGATATATGAGGTGTATGTTGAAGAAGATGATGATTATGATGAGTATGTGTTTCAAGTGTTTATGTTTTAGATATGAACATGGAATGTTGATATTTAGAACAAGTGGTGGTGATTATGGATGTTAAGGGACAAGTTATGTGAATGGTGATTTGATCTTTCGTATGGACTTGATGATATACGAATCGTGATTATGAAATTGACAAGAATATTATCTTTCTTTGAGGATGTGTTCATATGAGTCGAAGGATCCTAAGTGTAGTTTGGCATGAGATTGATATATATGAACAAGGGGTAATCATATCATGTTGAATTTAAGTTTGAATTCAGAATTGAATATGTTGATTAAACATGCTTCGTGCTCCAATCAACTGTTATTGAAATCACCGAATTATGAGATTGAATCGAAGGTATGAATTCATATTTGCTTGGCATAAAAACATTTTATCCATACATAATTGGAATACTATCGAGTCGTATGAGGTGGACGGATAATTATAAAGTTTAAGGTTAATTTTGGAATACCATTATTCATGATAATAACCGGTATTTGTTTCTATGAATTTACGAATATGAACAAGAAGGAGTCTTGTTGATTCATATTTGGAATTGAAGTTGGAATCGAGTATGTTATGAAATCCTTAATATCGGTATGAATTAATCATTGATATGATGAATGTGTTTAAGAGGTGTTGGTGTTTTGGATATGAATATGGAATATTCATATATAGAACTAAGTTATGTGTTTTGGTACAATATTCGTATAGGAATACGTATATGATTCCGAGGTTGATGAGATTATTATTCATCTTTAAGTTGGTAAGTCCATACGTATTGAACAAGTATTCAAATCGAATGAATGAGTTATTTAAAACCCTTGGAATATGATTATCTATAATGTTGAATTAATCGGATTGTCCGGATTGATGATGATAATCGGTAATTGGTTTTGATTATGAATTTACACGGAGGAAACTCGTATTCATATTTAAGATTGAATTTGGAATCGATAACGTTCAGACCCTTGTTATTGGTTTAATTTGATTATTGATATGACTATCGGATTATGAATCGTGTTGTGGTTTTGAATTCGTGATTGATTTGTTTGGGTTGTTTGGATTTGTATTTAATTGAGACATTGTGGAACCGTTGGGTTTTTGATCAGTTATATTGATTGTTAATTATGATTGTCGAGTTGCGGTTGGTATTGTGGACATGAGTTCATAATTATTTGAGTTGTATTGTTCGGTTTTGTATATGATTGAGGTATTGTTGAGCCGCTGAGTTTGATTAGTTGGTTATATCGGTTGTTGATTATTATCGAATATGTATTAATCGATTATTGCAAATAGGTTGTGATAATTAATCGCTGTTTTCGACCGTTGTGTTGCGGTTGAGGTTGAAGAGTTCGTAGATTGCTTTTGGTCGAGGCTGAGGAGCTCGTAGACGATGGAAATGGATTTTGGTAACGGCTTCGTGGTATCGGTATCGAGGCAAGTTTATACTTGTCCAGTTATAATATTTAATGAATGATTTCGCTTTCATTTCATTTATAGTTCATATAGCAATGATATTATAAGTGTAAATTGTCGGGATGAGGATTTGTTCGTGGAAATGATATTGTCTTTGGCTTTGATGTAATTTAAGCATTGTTCAGTTATGAGCATAATTAGTATGTTGAGTTGTTGTATATGTTGAGGTTTCGTATAACGAGATTCGTATTGGTTGTTCGATGAGAGATGTTGATCTCAGGATGATAGTGTTGAGACTGATGATCGCGTTGATCGTTCTTTGGGAATTGTGATCCCAAGATATTTGTTTTGGATATTGTCGGTCGTGTCGATCTTACATTATCCGTGTGTCATTGTTCACTTCGGTGAGTCTTTTTTATCTTTATTGGATATGTGATTCTTTGAGTTTTGTTGTCATGTTGCATCGTGACATATCTGGAATCATATCTACGTTCCGATTGGTCATTGTGTAGGATTTTTAGCTGGGCACACTATAGTTATGTGTTGATATTTCCACATTGAACCGTGCACATGAGACGTAGTTCGTGAGGCTAATTAGATACATTGTCCCACGTATATTATGGATTCCGTATACGGGGTGGACATGTGCACTGACACATTTCCGGATCGGCCGTACTGTGATGTCCATCTTTGAGCCATATTGTTTGGTCGTTCATAGTCCATATATGATTGGATATGTTCGACGGTTTGCGACTGGTTGTTCATACGCCTGAGGGGTATGTTCGACAGTCGGAGTTATTTCCTTGAGATCCATTATTGTCGATCATTTGGAGTTTACCTTCTTGATGGTATCCTCGGTTATTGTTGATCCTTTGTTGATCATGTTTGGAGTTTACCATGTTGAGGGTATTCTCAGTTATCGTTGATCCTTTGTTGGTCGTATGGGAATTATCATGTCGACGATATTCTCGGTCGATGTTCTGGTCGATCATGGTTTTGATCGTATGAGCATTCGGACTGTACGTTGATGTTTCACGACTTGTATTCATTGTTTTGTGGTAGTTGATCTACAGATATGTTCTATGTTATTGGTTTATCCAGGTTGAGATTTGATTGTGCAATCCGACGGATAGGATTTAGCACAGATGGTTCATTCCATATTTATGAGTTATGATGATGTTTTGAGGATACTTGGTATTGTTTGAATATAGTACCGATGATTGTTGTTGAGTTCATTTCGACATTTGAGAATGCGAAATGCGGATTATGGTAAGGATTGATTTGTTATGAATTGCCATGGATTGATTAGGTTACGACGGTAAGATTACATTGATAGTATTCTTACATTGATGTCACATTGGTATGTAATTATTTATGATGATGTGATCGATATCATTGTTGAGTATTGTGGCTGACCCCGTCGTGGGCTTTATTTTTAGGTACTCGGAGATCGAGCTAGTAGCGGTCGTGAAGGGGTGAGCTTCCCGGGTGATACTGGTTGTGGCTTGTTTTTGAGTATCGAGTATTCTTTTCTGGTTGTTTTATTCCGCTGCAATTGTGTATTTTTGAACTGTGTTTATATCCGCTGCGTGTGTATATTTGAAAATGGCTTTCCGGTATTTTTACCAAATCGTGTTTAACTTTAAAATCGCCTTTTAGCATTTTGCGAACTTGGTTTATTTCGTCAAACCTTTTTCCCTAACTATTTTATCGGTAAGTAACGTACATTTTGAATTATCGATATTTGGCATTTCGCCTTGTATTTTCAAATAGTATTTTTATGATGATATTTGAAAACTATATTTTGGAAAATATTGAGTCTTTAAAATATTACCATCATCGGCCTTTTAGCGTTTTTAAATATTTTTGAAATGGATTTTAGCCTGGTGGGTTCCGGCGCGGGACCCACTGCGATGTAATATCCCGGATGGTTTTGGGGGTGTTACAGAAGATTGTATAGGAGCTTGGGTTTTGTGAATCCCGGGCGTGTGTGTTATCTGGCTCTACCAGTACGGTAGTAACGTGGCTTTGAAAACGATTTTTCTGACCTTTGAGTCAAATCGATTTTTGGAGGTTCCAAAATTTTGAGATCTTTTCAAATTGCTAGTTGTGATATTGGTTTGTGTTGGTATTGTGTTGAGACTTCGTATGGGAGTCGTGTGCTAGTATCACGGGAGATCATCGGCTTCACGCACCTGTAAGTATATCGTTTTGGTTATTAACTTGTGGCGACGATTGATTGCTTTTGTGATGAGTTTGGAAATTTTGAATTGATCTGTTGTTGGTGACAGGTTGCAAGTTTCAAGGATGAAACATATTTTAAGGGGGGTAGTATGTAATACCCAGATTTTCAGTATAAATTTTTCGCGTTATTTTATTTAAGATAAATTGTATAGTTTGGTGTCTATACAGTATGGATAAAATAAATTGAGAACTGAGACAGTTGTAATTGTGTAATTGTCGTACTTGGTCGACAATTGCGTTTGAGGATGTCGTGTATCAGGTTGTTTTAATTTTGATATCGGGTATATCATATGAGAATGATATTGGATCCAGTATCTGTATTCAGTATGCCGTATGTTTGTATTATGTATGTCGAGACGTCGGACAGGAACAATTGGATTTTGGCCAAGTGCAGAAGGCCATTACGTACGCTAAATTTAAGTGCTAACGTACGTTAAGTTGCTAGTTTTACATACGTTATACATAAGGCATTACGTACGTAACAAGAGGAATCGGACAGGACCGAGCTGTGGTCGGCAGGTGGGGCCCTGTGTCGGTAACTTTCGACGGAGAACGTGTATGGGCAAGTCAACTATGTATTACGTACGCTATGCAGGGTGTATTACGTACGTAATATGAGCTTTACTGTAGCAAGTCAACGTACGTATTACGTACGCTACGGAGTAAGGATTACGTACGTAAGGCTTGGAACGAAATGGGTCAATGACCTCTGGACTATCATTACGTACGCTACCAAGGTCAGATAGCGTACGTAAGAGGGTGTTACGTACGTTAACTGTGGAATGTTACGTACGTAGCGAGTTGGAAGTTTATATAAGTGAATGCCCGTCATTTCATTTTGTTCATAAATCCACTTCGTTTTTTCGTCTTCAACACTGAGAGAGGGAGTTTCAGCTCTTCTAAGTCGATTATGAGCTTGGAAACATGGGATTGGAGCTTGAGATATGGAGCTATTGTTGATTCTTGAAGTGTTTGCTTGTGTATTTCATCTTCTAAGAGGTATGTTGGATAATCCTCTCATTGAATTCGGATTTTGATGTTATTGTTGATGAATGATTCGTATGAAGATGATTATGATCTTGTTGTTACGATTCTTGAGGCTATATGATCTATATTTTGAAGGATACGATGGTTTATGTCTTGACTATGATGGTTATGGTATTATTGTTGTACTTCTTGATGATATATGAGGTGTATATTGAAGATGATGATGATGATTATGATGAGTATATGTTTCAAGTGTTTATGTTTTAGATATAAACATGGAATGTTGATATTTAGAACAAGTGGTGGTGATTATGGATGTTAAGGGACAAGTTATGTGAATGGTGATTTGATCTTTCGTATGGTCTTGATGATATATGAATCGTGACTATGAATTTGACAAGAATATTATCTTTCTTTGAGGATGTGTTCATATGAGTCGAAGGATCCTAAATGTAGTTTGGCATGAGATTGATATATATGATCAAGGGGTAATCATATCATGTTGAATTTAAGTTTGAATTCGGAATTGAATATGTTGATTAAATGTGCTTCGTGCTCGAATCAACTATTATTGAAATCACCGGATTATGAGATTTAATCGAAGGTATGAATTCAGATTTGCTTGGCATAAGAACATTTGATCCATACATAATTGGAATACTATCGAGTCGTATGAGGTGGACGCATAATTATAAAGTTTACGGTTAATTTTGGTATACGATTATTCATGATAATAACCGGTATTTGTTTCTATGAATTTACGAATATGAACAAGAAGGAGCCTTGTTGATTCATATTTGGAATTGAAGTTGTAATCGAGTATGTTATGAAATCCTTAATATCGATATGAATTGATCATTGATATGATGAATGTGTTTAAGAGGTGTTGGTGTTTTGGATATGAATATGGAATATTCATATCTAGAACTAAGTTATGTGTTTTGGTACAATATTCGTATAGGAATACGAATATGATTCCGAGGTTGATGAGATTATTATTCATCTTTAAGTTGGGAAGTCCATACGTATTGAACAAGTATTCAAATCGAATGAATGAGTTATTTGAAACCCTTGGAATATGATTATCTATAATGTTGAATTAATCGGATTGTCCGGATTGATGATGATAATCGGTAATTGGTTTTGATTATGAATTTACAAGGATGAAACTCGTATTCGTATTTAAGATTGAATTTGGAATCGATAACGTTCAGACCCTTGTTATTGGTTTAATTTTATTATTGATATAACTATCGAATTATGAATTGTGTTGTGGTTTTGAATTCGTGATTGATTGGTTTGGGTTGTTTGGATTTGTATTTAATCGAGACATTGTGGAGCCGTTGGGTTTTTGATCAGTTATATTGATTGTTAATTATGATTGTTGAGTTGCGGTTGGTATTGTGGACATGAGTTCATAATTATTTGAGTTGTATTGTTCGGTTTTGTATATGATCGAGGTATTGTTGAGCCGCTGAGTTTGATTAGTTGGTTATATCGGTTGTTGATTATTATCGAAGATGTGTTAATCGATTATTACAAATAGGTTGTGATAATTGATCGCTGTTTTCGACCGTTGTGTTGCGGTTGAGGTTGAAGAGTTCGTAGATTGCTTTTGGTCGAGGCTGAGGAGCTCGTAGATGAAGGCAATGGATTTTGGTAACGGCTTCGTGGTATCGGCATCGAGGCAAGTTTATACTTGTTCAGTTATAATATTTAATGAATGATTTCGCTTTCATTTCATTTATAGTTCATATAGCAATGATATTATAAGTGTAAATTATCGGGATGACGATTTGTTCGTGGAAAGGATATTGTCTTCGGCTTTGAGGTAATTTAAGCATTGTTCAGTTATGAGGATAATTAGTATGTTGAGTTGTTGTATATGTTGAGGTTTCGTATAATGAGATTCGTATTGGTTGTTCGATGAGAGATGTTGATCCCAGGATGATAGTGTTGAGATTGATGATCGCGTTGATCGTTCTTTGGGAATTGTGATCCCAAGATATTTGTTTTGGATATTGTCGGTCGTGTCGATCTTTCATTATCCGTGTGTCATTGTTCACTTCGGTGAGTCTTTTTTATCCTTATTGGATATGTGATTCTTTGAGTTTTGTTGTCATGTTGCATCGTGACATATCTGGAATCATATCTGCGTTCCGATTGGTCATTGTGTAGGATTTATAGCTGGGCACACTATGATTATGTGTTGATATTTCCACATTGAACCGTGCACACGAGACGTAGTTCGTGAGGCTAATTAGGTACATTGTCCCACGTATATTCTGGATTCCGTATACGGGGTGGACATGTGCACTGACACATTTCCGGATCGGCCGTATTGTGGTGTCCATCTTTGAGCCATATTGTTTGGTCGTTCATAGTCCATGTATGATTGGATATGTTCGACGGTTTGCGACTGGTTGTTCATACGCCTGAGGGGTATGTTCGACAGTCGGAGTTATTTCCTTGAGATCCATTATTGTTGATCATTTGGAGTTTACCTTCTTGATGGTATCCTCGGTTATTGTTGATCCTTTGTTGATCGTGTTTGGAGTTTACCATGTTGAGGGTATTCTCGGTTATCATTGATCCTTTGTTGGTCATATGAGAATTATCATGTCGACGATATTCTCGGTCGATGTTCTGGTTGATCATGGTTTTGATCGTATGAGCATTCTGACTGTACGTTGATGTTTTACGACTTGTATTCAATGTTTTGTGGTAGTTCATCTACAGATATGTTGTATGTTATTGGTTTATCCAGGTTGAGATTTGATTGTGCAAACTGAAGGATAGGATTTGGCACAGATGGTTCATTCCATATTTATGAGTTATGATGATGTTTTGAGGATACTTGGTATTGTTTGAATACAGTACAGATGATTGTTGTTGAGTTCATTACGTCATTTGAGAATGCGAAATGCGGATTATGGTAAGGATTGATTTGTTATGAATTGCCATGGATTGATAAGGTTACGACGGTAAGATTACATTGATAGTATTCTTACATTGATGTCACATTGGTATGTAATTATTTATGATGATGTGATCGATATCATTGTTGAGTATTGTGGCTGACCCCGTCGTGGGCTTTATTTTTAGGTACTCGGAGATCGAGCTAGTAGCGGTCGTGAAGGGGTGAGCTTCCCGGGTGATACTGGTTGTGGCTTGTTTTTTAGTATCGAGTATTCTTTTCTGGTTGTTTTATTCCGCTGCAATTGTGTATTTTTGAACTGTGTTTATATCCGCTGCGTGTGTATATTTGAAAATGGCTTTCCGGTATTTTTACCAAATCATGTTTAACTTTAAAATCGACTTTTAGCATTTTGCGAACTTGGTTTATTTCGTCAAACCTTTTTCCCTAACTATTTTATCGGTAAGTATAAGTGGTGGCTTAACGTACATTTTGAATTATCGATATTTGGCATTTCGCCTTGTATTTTCAAATAGTATTTTTATGATGATATTTGAAAACTATATTTTGGAAAATATTGAGTCTTTAAAATATTACCATCATCGGCCTTTTAGCGTTTTTAAATATTTTTGAAATGGATTTTAGCCTGGTGGGTTCCGGCGCGGGACCCACTGCGATGTAATATCCCGGATGGTTTTGGGGGTGTTACAGAAGATTGTATAGGAGCTTGGGTTTTGTGAAACCCGGGCGTGTGTGTTATGTGGCTCTACCAGTACGGTAGTAACGTGGCGTTGAAAACGATCTTTCTGACCTTTGAGTCAAATCGATTTTTGGAGGTTCCAAAATTTTGAGATCTTTTCAAATTGCTAGTTGTGATATTGGTTTGTGTTGGTATTATGTTGAGACTTCGTATGGGAGTCGTGTGCTAGTATCACGGGAGATCATCGGCTTCACGCACCTGTAAGTATATCGTTTTGGTTATTCACTTGTGGCGACGATTGATTGCTTTTGTGATGAGTTTGGAAATTTTGGATTGATCTGTTGTTGGTGACAGGTTGCAAGTTTCAAGGGCGAAACATATTTTAAGGGGGGTAGTATGTAATACCCAGATTTTCAGTATAAATTTTTCGCGTTATTTTATTTAAGATAAATTATATAGTTTGGTGTCTATACAATATGGATAAAATAAATTGAGAACTGAGACAGTTGTAATTGTGTAATTGTCGTACTTGGTCGACAATTGCGTTTGAGGATATCGTGTATCAGGTTGTTTTAATTTTGATATCGGGTATATCATATGAGAATGATATTGGATCCAGTATCTGTATTCAGTATGCCGTATGTTTGTATTATGTATGTCGAGACGTCGGACAGGAACAATTGGATTTTGGCCAAGTGCAGAAGGCCATTACGTACGCTAAATTTAAGTGCTAACGTACGTTAAGTTGCTAGTTTTACATACGTTATACATAAGGCATTACGTACGTAACAAGAGGAATCGGACAGGACCGAGCTGTGGTCGGCAGGTGGGGCCCTGTGTCGGTAACTTTCGGCGGAGAACGTGCATGGGCAAGTCAACTACGTATTACGTACGCTATGCAGGGTGTATTACGTACGTAATATGAGAATTTACTGTAGCAAGTCGACGTACGTATTACGTACGCTACGGAGTAAGGATTACGTACGTAAGGCTTGGAACGAAATGGGTCAATGACCTCTGGACTGTCATTACGTACGCTACCAAGGTCAGATAGCGTACGTAAGAGGGTGTTACGTACGTTAAATGTGGAATGTTACGTACGTAGCGAGTTGGAAGTTTATATAAGTGAATGCCCGTCATTTCATTTTGTTCATAAATCCACTTCGTTTTTTCGTCTTCAACACTGAGAGAGGGAGTTTCAGCTCTTCTAAGTCGATTATGAGCTTGGAAACATGGTATTGGAGCTTGAGATATGGAGCTATTGTTGATTCTTGAAGTGTTTGCTTGTGTATTTCATCTTCTAAGAGGTATGTTGGATAATCCTCTCATTGAATTCGGATTTTGATGTTATTGTTGATAAATGATTCGTATGAAGATGATTATGATCTTGTTGTTACGATTCTTGAGGCTATATGAACTATATTTTGAAGGATGCGATGGTTTATGTCTTGACTATGATGGTTATGGTATTATTGTTGTACTTCTTGATGATATATGAGGTGTATATTGAAGAAGATGATGATTATGATGAGTATATGTTTCAAGTGTTTATGTTTTAGATATAAACATGGAATGTTGATATTTAGATCAAGTGGTGGTGATTATGGATGTTAAGGGACAAGTTATGTGAATGGTGATTTGATCTTTCGTATGGTCTTGATGATATATGAATCGTGATTATGAATTTGACAAGAATATTATCTTTCTTTGAGGATGTGTTCATATGAGTCGAAGGATCCTAAGTGTAGTTTGACATGATATTGATATATATGATCAAGGGGTAATCATATCATGTTGAATTTAAGTTTGAATTCGGAATTGAATATGTTGATTAAACGTGCTTCGTGCTCGAATCAACTATTATTGAAATCACTGGATTATGAGATTGAATCGAAGGTATGAATTCAGATTTGCTTGGCATAAGAACATTTGATCCATACATAATTGGAATACTATCGAGTCGTATGAGTTGGACGCATAATTATAAAGTTTACGGTTAATTTTGGTATACGATTATTCATGATAATAATCGGTATTTGTTTCTATGAATTTACGAATATGAACAAGAAGGAGCCTTGTTGATTCATATTTGGAATTGAAGTTGTAATGGAGTATGTTATGAAATCCTTAATATCGATATGAATTGATCATTGATATGATGAATGTGTTTAAGAGGTGTTGGTGTTTTGGATATGAATATGGAATATTCATATCTAGAACTAAGTTATGTGTTTTGGTACAATATTCGTATAGGAATACGAATATGATTCCGAGGTTGATGAGATTATTATTCATCTTTAAGTTGGGAAGTCCATACGTATTGAACAAGTATTCAAATCGAATGAATGAGTTATTTGAAACCCTTGGAATATGATTATCTATAATGTTGAATTAATCGAATTGTCCGGATTGATGATGATAATCGGTAATTGGTTTTGATTATGAATTTACAAGGATGAAACTCGTATTCGTATTTAAGATTGAATTTGGAATCGATAACGTTCAGACCCTTGTTATTGGTTTAATTTTATTATTGATATAACTATCGAATTATGAATTGTGTTGTGGTTTTGAATTCGTGATTGATTGGTTTGGGTTGTTTGGATTTGTATTTAATCGAGACATTGTGGAGTCGTTGGGTTTTTGATCAGTTATATTGATTGTTAATTATGATTGTTGAGTTGTGGTTGGTATTGTGGACATGAGTTCATAATTATTTGAGTTGTATTGTTCGGTTTTGTATATGATCGAGGTATTGTTGAGCCGCTGAGTTTGATTAGTTGGTTATATCGGTTGTTGATTATTATCGAATATGTGTTAATCGATTATTACAAATAGGTTGTGATAATTGATCGCTGTTTTCGACCGTTGTGTTGCGGTTGAGGTTGAAGAGTTCGTAGATTGCTTTTGGTCGAGGCTGATGAGCTCGTAGATGAAGGCAATGGATTTTGGTAACGGCTTCGTGGTATCGGCATCGAGGCAAGTTTATACTTGTTCAGTTATAATATTTAATGAATGATTTCGCTTTCATTTCATTTATAGTTCATATAGCAATGATATTATAAGTGTAAATTATCGAGATGACGATTTGTTCGTGGAAAGGATATTGTCTTCGGCTTTGAGTAATTTAAGCATTGTTCAGTTATGAGGATAATTAGTATGTTGAGTTGTTGTATATGTTGAGGTTTCGTATAATGAGATCCGTATTGGTTGTTCGATGAGAGATGTTGATCCCAGGATGATAGTGTTGAGACTGATGATCGCGTTGATCGTTCTTTGGGAATTGTGATCCCAAGATATTTGTTTTGGATATTGTCGGTCGTGTCGATCTTTCATTATCCGTGTGTCATTGTTCACTTCGGTGAGTCTATTTTATCCTTATTGGATATGTGATTCTTTGAGTTTTGTTGTCATGTTGCATCGTGACATATCTGGAATCATATCTGCGTTCCGATTGGTCATTGTGTAGGATTTATAGCTGGGCACACTATGATTATGTGTTGATATTTCCACATTGAACCGTGCACACGATACGTAGTTCGTGAGGCTAATTAGGTACATTATCCCACGTATATTCTGGATTCCGTATACGGGGTGGACATGTGCACTGACACATTTCCGGATCGGCCGTATTGTGGTGTCCATCTTTGAGCCATATTGTTTGGTCGTTCATAGTCCATGTATGATTGGATATGTTCGACGGTTTGCGACTGGTTGTTCATACGCCTGAGGGGTATGTTCGACAGTCGGAGTTATTTCCTTGAGATCCATTATTGTTGATCATTTAGAGTTTACCTTCTTGATGGTATCCTCGGTTATTGTCGATCCTTTGTTGATCGTGTTTGGAGTTTACCATGTTGAGGGTATTCTCGGTTATCGTTGATCCTTTGTTGGTCGTATGGGAATTATCATGTCGACGATATTCTCGGTCGATGTTCTGGTTGATCATGGTTTTGATCGTATGAGCATTCTGACTGTACGTTGATGTTTCACGACTTGTATTCATTGTTTTGTGGTAGTTGATCTACAGATATGTTGTATGTTATTGGTTTATCCAGGTTGAGATTTGATTGTGCAAACCGAAGGATAGGATTTGGCACAGATGGTTCATTCCATATTTATGAGTTATGATGATGTTTTGAGGATACTTGGTATTGTTTGAATACAGTACAGATGATTGTTGTTGAGTTCATTACGTCATTTGAGAATGCGAAATGCGGATTATGGTAAGGATTGATTTGTTATGAATTGCCATGGATTGGTAAGGTTACGATGGTAAGATTATATTGGTAGTATTCTTACATTGATGTCACATTGGTATGTAATTATTTATGATGATGTGATCGATATCATTGTTGAGTATTGTGGCTGACCCCGTCGTGGGCTTTACTAGCGGTCGTGAAGGGGTGAGCTTCCCGGGTGATACTGGTTGTGGCTTGTTTTTGAGTATCTAGTATTCTTTTCTGGTTGTTTTATTCCGCTGCAATTGTGTATTTTTGAACTGTGTTTATATCCGCTGCGTGTGTATATTTCAAAATGGCTTTCCGATATTTTTACCAACTCGTCTTTAACTTTAAAATGGCATTTTGGCATTTTGCGAACTTGGGTTATTTCGTCAAACCTTTTTCCCTAACTATTTTATCGGTACGTATAAGTGGTGGCTTAACGTACATTTTGAATTATCGATATTTGGCATTTCGCCTTGTATTTTCAAATAGTATTTTGATGATGATATTTGAAAACTATATTTTGGAAAATATTGAATCTTTAAAATATTACCGTCATCGGCCTTTTAGCGTTTTTAAATGTTTTTGAAATGGATTTTAGCCTGGTGGGTTTCGGCACGGGACCCACGGCGCTGTAATATCCAGGTTACCTTCCCTGAAACATCTAGGTATGGAACCTCACCTGTAAATCGAGGTTCAAGGTCCCCCTTGTAAGCATCAAGTAATCAACTTGTAAATTCTCAAGTTAAAGTCATGTTTCTAGTTCTACCTTTCCTTCCCTCTCTTGTTCAAAAATCAATAACCTACATCAAAATTCGCTACAATCAGCTCACTACCTTATGCTGCTCCAACTGATTCAGCCACCATATCCATAGGCTATGAAGCCCGGGATTGGCAGTTTAAGGAGGTTCCGTTATTGGGGACGGGTGGGGATGGGTACGGTGCAAGGATGCTTTAGAATCATCCCTGATGAGGTTATGGATTAGAGGAACAACAAGGGAAATGAGGACGGGTGGGTAGGGTTGTGGAGACGGTCTGGGATAGATTTTGGCGTGACACGGTGTCCCCAGCAATTAAGTGGGTTTATTTACCCCAAAAGATTCAAAAAAACTTACCGGACTCGTACAGTTGGGGGCTTAGGGCTTCTTGTTAGGGTTGTAGACTAAGTCTTTCTTTTTGATAAACTTAGTTTTCCGTTTCTGTTAATGAGAATCAATTAATCAAATATTTGTATATATTCATATTAATGTGTATGCTCACATTATATATTTTAGGTAATATGAGGTGTGGTATCACATAGAAGATTAAATTCTCAGTACCTTATAAAATATAAACAATTGTTCACAATTTAGATTTGGACAAACCATCATAATAATTTTGGTTTAATATTATATTAGTTTATTTTGGCTATAGGATACATCTATGCAATTTGTGTTATATTGTATATGACTGAGAATTTGATCGTTTTAACTCTGTAATTATGGGTGTTCATCCTCTTAATCCAGATATAGTAAGTAGACATATATATGTAGTATCTATTTTCTTAATTCACCGAGTGGGATTCATTTTGAATCAAAATCTTGATGGTTGGGAAAAAAACATTGTATGCATGATGGACGACTAGTTATAGAAGGAATTCATGTTCGATATTTTGGGTTGATGATTTCTCCTTGATGAGGTCATAAGGATTATCATGTAAACCATACATGAGGATTATCATGTAAACCATACATGTGGATGGATTTATTCTATGTAACAATTAAGTTGTATGGTACTAGTTTTGGAATAAGATGTTCATTATTTAGATATTAGTAACTTAAATTTATTAACGTACATGATTTATAATGTAGGAAAAAAACCAAACCAAACATACCCAGTATATCCCGCTCAGAGCAGGGTCTGGGGAGGGTAAGATGTACGCAGACCATGCCCCTACTTATTACGGTAGGGAGGTTGTTTCCGTGAAGACCCCCAGCTTAGTGCACAGCAGAATCTTGTGTGATAAATACAAAGGAAAACATATGATTCGAAAAAGCTCGAGACCATACCTGAGCCCATGGCTTGATCCAAATGGGACTTACCTAAGCGGAAATTGGCTACTTCACTCCCGATGAACGCTGCTCTAACAAAAGAGAGGTTGGCTCTGTGCACAGCTCCCTGTCAAAAATACACCACACGCAAAGAAAATAGGATAAAATATACAATAAAAGTAAAAATGCAATGCTCTAGGTCAAAGCTAACTGAGACAACCCAACCCTGAGGCTCTCAACTACAGCACCGCTCCCTACAAAAGAATCCACAACTCTGATCTGGCGCCTCCAAGCGCACCTATCAACAGTCATGGTCTCGGAAAGGTTTAAGGCCTTCAAATCTAATCTCAATTGCTCCTCCCACGTCCTCCTCGGTCTGCCTCTCCTCCTCTCCCCGACAACCATTAAACTCTCAACCCTCCTCACCGGAGCAGATGCCTGCCTCCTGCGGACGTGGCCAAACCATCTCATTCTCCCTTCCCTAACTTTCGCTGAAATGGGCGCCACTTCCAGCGCGTTCCTGAAAACCCCGTTCGCAATTCTATCTAACATTGTGCGACCACACGACCAACATAACATTCTCATTTCAGCCACTTCCAACTTGCTCTCAAGCGACTTCTTCATCGCCCAACATTCGGAGCCATACAACATTGCAGGTCGGATTGTCGCTCTATAGAATTTACCCTTCAACTTTAGAGGGACTTTCTTGTCGCACAGGACCCCTGTCGCTGCTCTCTACCTTAGCCACCCCGCCTTGATGCGATGCGTGACATCATCTTCACACTCACCTTCCTTCTGAATGATCGAACCCATATACTTGAACTTATCCATACGGGGTACGATCTGATCCGCAATCATTACCTCAACATCTTTCTCGTTGGCCTCACCACTAAAGTTACACCAGAGATACTCGGTTTTATACCGGCTCACATGCATGCCCTGGGATTCTAACTTAGCCCTCCAAAGCTCCAACTTCGACTTCACCTCCCTCCTCGACTCCGCCACTAACACAATGTCGTCAGCAAAAAGCATGCACCACGGGATGCCATCTTGAATCCCTCGCGAAATGACGTCAAGGATTAGAGCGAAGAGAAGAGGACTTAGCGCCGAGCCCTGGTGTAGCCCTATCTCAACCGGAAAATACTGGGTGTCACCAACTGGGGTCCTAACGCACTGACACGTTCTTAGTGTAACTATCGCAAGTGCAAGATATCGTATCAAGTAGTAAAGTGGACTTTTTGAGTCCGGTTTATCGATCCCACGAGGAAGTTTGGTTATAATTTGAATTATACACTATTAGTCTATTTTTATAGATACTAAGATGAGTGAAACACACAATTTAAAGAGTTTGGTTTAATAATTGCAAAGAAAATGCAATAATAGTTCTAATATTTTAAGGAAATAAAAATATTGCAATAATAAAGGATTGATTAATGATAAAATGAAATAGTTGGGATTACAAACTTAGTTCGTCATTAGTTATAGAAGATGTATAGGAGATCATAAGATGAATTTACTTATTATGTTGTGTAGATTCGATTTTCCTTAAAAAGACGGTTTCTCTTTCGAACTATAAAACGCTCCTTACATATTGAATCAATCCACTATATTTCTATGTTGATTGGCTTCAATACATAGCATTAGGATTTATGAAAATAACTCAAAGAATCATCTAAGGACTAGAGGTATATTTCTATCCCCTAGAACAACTTAGAGTGAAGATCATTTGATCTAATCAAACTTATTTTCTTTCGAAACATATGAAGACCATAAATATCGTCATTTATTGGCCAAATAAATAAAGATTGTTAAAACAATGAAAATCACACACAATAATAAGTAATCCACAATAGATCTTTTATACAAACATAAATAACATGACTAACCTTGTTTATAATCCCAACTAAAGGTTACTTAGCCCATGAAGGGTTTAGTATACATATTACAAGCTTTGGTGGTCATTATTAGTTGAATCAAGAGAAAGAATTGATCCTAACTCCCTTAATAGATAAAGGAGATAGAAGCAATAAACTCTCTGAACAACATATGCTATACCACACTTACAAATATCACTCAAGAACACAAGTGTGTTCTTCACACAAAAAGAAAAGTTTACAAAAAAATGGAAAATTATAAGATGAATGATGAAGGATCTAAGGGGTCTATTTATACACCTAAAGTCATCTAATAGCTCCAAAACTCCAGCATTATTATAATAGATCGGATCAATGCCAGCCATCCCCTCAATCATACACAAAGTATAAAAAATTAGACAAATCATAACAATCACAAGAGTTACGGCCGTAACATTAAGGAGTTACGGCCGTAACTGGATGACTTACGGCCGTAACATCCAAAGAGTTACGGCCGTAACTTGGCTTCACAATTTGCTCACCGGTTGCTTTGAGAGTTACGTTTCAGCCTGCAATTTCTCGACTTTGCGTTTTTGCCCTGCATCTTCTTCGGATGATAACTTTTGATATATAACTCTGATTTTGAATCCGGAAAGACTGCCGAATTCATCTAGGAAATCCCTACAACATGAATATATCAAAATTCAACAAAGAGAATATTTAATAAACATGTTATTTCTTGAGTAAATCAGTTATTTAATCCGATCATCATCCGATAAAATAAAATTATTAAAAACTAATTAATTAATAGCAAAAAATGAGTAGACTAGCTCAATTATGGTTGAATTTTATCGATACAAACCATGGATAAGTGTATAAAACTGACACTTATCACGCACGTCCTAGCTTGGGAGTACATGTCTTGGATCGCCCTAACGAACGGCAACGACACCCTCCTCTCTACTAGGCTCCTCCAAATAACATCGCGCGAGATGCTATCATAAGCCTTCTCTAGATCTATGAACACCATATGGAGGTCCTTACGCCGCTCTCTAAACTTCTCCATAAGGCGTCTGACGAGATGAATGGCCTCAGTCGTGGACCTCCCCGGCATGAAGCCAAATTGGTTCTCTGAGATCTCCACTTCTCTTCTAACCCTGCATTCCACCACTCTTTCCCAAAGTTTCATAGTATGACTGAGGAGTTTAATACCCCTATAGTTACTACAACTCTGAGCATCGCCTTTGTTCTTGAAAAAAGGCACGACAATACTATGCCTCCACTCTGTCGGCATCTTAGAGCCTTTGAGGAGGATGTTGAACAGCTCTGCTAGCCACTGAACTCCGACTTTCCCCAGACATAGTCACACTTCAATAGGGATCTGATCCGGGCCTACAGCCTTAGCTCTACCAATTTTTATTAGGGCACCATTTACTTCCTCCTTGTTGATGCTCTCACAGGAACTAAACGAACGAGCAGAAGTATTTCTAATGTAGGAAGATGAACGAATATAAAACTAATACAAGTTCATTATGCAATATTGGATTGGGGCGGTAGTACGGTAATAAATCGTTAGTGGACTATTTATTATTAATGGACTTAAATTAAATCTTCTTAGTAGAATATTAGTGGCCCAGGTCCTTGTAGGCCAACTCTAACTCCTCCCACGAGGTCCCTGATGATATAGACCAACTAGCATGCCCTAGCCCAAGGCCGGTCCAATAGTTTTGTATGCTCTGGGCGAAGGGCGAAAAATATACCTCTTAATTTAAGAAACTAATAACACAATTTTTTGAAGGGGTTTGAAACTTAATCAAGCTAGGCGGCTCATCCCCACACCGATTATTATTAAAAAGAAAAGTTACAATGGGGGGACATATACCAAAACCCCGAAAAACAAAACAAACATAATATCACCTAAAACGATGTCTTTTTGCATTTCTTGAAGCAAAATCTTCAACTAATCTCATAGTCACCATTCGTTAAAAACTTAATTTCGATGCTCAAAATTGCTAACCCATTAAGCCTCTCTTGACTCATGAAAATAGTGTTGCATGACGGTATCAAACTCAGCAATCATTTAAAGAACACCTAAAAAGTTACCATTTGACTCTTCATAAAGCTTTCATTTGTTCCACGAAAAGCCAAATTATATTGTGCCAAACATTTCACAACAACAATTATGCGTTTCAGAACTTGTTTCCAATGAACGGTGTCTTTCTTGATTAACTCTTGCAAGTCCTTATCAATCGTTTGGTTCTTGTCTAACCTCATTTTCAACTCAGACCATGCTTTCAAATCCAATGTTCAGAACTATTTTCATGTAATGATAATGCATTACCAAGATGTTTCCAATCATTAAGTCCCTCACTTGCTAATTGACTTTTTGATCTAACAACTTTGAACAATTTGCAACAAAAACAAAAAACTTTATCCAAATTTGGAATAAACCAACCATTTTCGATCATAGGATTCACCATTTCGTAGCTTACGAATGTAATGAGTACAAGAAAAATGTCTATTTTGTTCACCTTTTGGAAAAACAACATTTGGATCTCTAATAGGCCTCTTTTCTTTAAGCAAATCTTTCATGTTTGAACTCATACCATCCCAAACACTCGGCTCAAATATATTCAAATCTATTTTATCAACATGAGGTTCATCAAAGTCCTTAGAGTTAGGATTACGAACAACTTCTTCATCAATAAGATTTTCCACAAAATCATTAGAATTGGGATCACCAACAAGTTCTTCATCAACAAGATTTTCCACATTGTCATTAGGATCACCAATAAGTTCTTCGTCAACACGATTTTCCATATTGTCATTAGGATTTTCAATGGGTTTTTTCTTGTCTAACAAAAAATCTATTTAATGATCCATGTAAAGACTGAGCAATTTCTTGTTGTTTTTTCTTTCTTTTTCGATTTTGAGCTCCGGATGGTTGTGATCTAGGAAACATTTTTCAACAAACAAGAATGTCAAGTAATTAAGCAACTAAGCAAAAATACCAAGTAATACCAAGCAAATAAGAAAATAATACCAAGTAATGCCAAATAATACCAAGAAGTAAAATAAATTTTACTTGAAAGGAAAAAAATGGAAAGACAACACCTGGGGTCCTGGGGATTGGCCTGGCCAATTGGGGAAGATGAAACGGGCGAGAGCGAGCGGGCCTATGGATTCAGAAGAAACACGAAACCGAAAGACAAAAAAACATTAAATTAAGAACAATTTCAGCACAATCTTAAAGAAAATTAGGACATACACACACAAACCCCCCAAAAAAAGGAGAAGCAGGGCTGGCCGACTGGGGAAGATGAAGAAGGGTAGACAGGAAGAGGCTTCAGGTGACTGGGCAAGAGCGAGCGGGCTGTGGTGTGTGTGGTGAGCGTGAGAGTCAGAGACTCAGAAAGAGAGAGAGAAGAGCAAGAGCGATCGAGGAGGGTTGTGGTCCTGTGGGCAGTGGACCTGTGGTGTGGTGTCGGTGAGAGTCAGAGAGAGAGAGAGAGGAGCGACCGAGGAGATGAGGGTTTTTAAATAAAAAAAAAACTAGGTATACTAGGTGGGCTGGCCAGTGATGCCCCTTGGGCAGTTGCTGCCCTGGGCGGAGGCCCATTTGGCCCACTACATGGGTCGGCCCTGCCCTAGCCACTACCAAACGTTTGTATGTTAACCAAAATCGGGAGTGAGAGCAATACGGTATTGAGAGAGGATCAATGGACCGTCGCCCACACAACGTTCGATCTAGGCCAAGAAATACATTAGAAGATTTCGGGGATCTGAAGAACGTCCATGGACATCAAAAAAATAAAATCGGTGAAAAGTATTGACTGGATCGTCTAATCCTAGAGTATCCACTTTGTACATGATTAGATAATTGGTACCAGAGTAGGTATTAGCTTCGTATATCAATCGATTTGATGTGGTTGGTAGTTCAGATCTATTATAACTCAGTTTTACAGGGATCTACTCCAACAATTATGGTTTGAGTGTATGATTTATTTATGTCTGATTGAATATTTAGACTTTCGGGCAGGTCGATGTTGATTTTGAATTATTTCACGGTCTCTGTAATTATTTTCACGATATTCTAATCGTCGTTACATGTACTATTTCAATCTACATTATGCTCTGGAGTCCTAAGATTGAATATGTAAATTGTTCCTATATTTATTGTTCGATCTAGATTACGTATGAACTGCTACACGGGTTCGTATGATTGATTGTAATGGTTATTTGTGGAGGTTGTTTTCCCAATTGATATTTTTTTAATTTTGTAGAGATGTTTTAAAATTGTGATAATATGTTATCTGTTTAAGATTTAATCTATTTAAAATTTATAATTTTTTGATTTATTAAGCAATAAAAGTAAAAAAAAAAATCTGTAAATTTCTTAGGAGTGCATGATTTTTTTTCTTCATTTTTCATACTTCTTTTGAAATCTGATATTGGTTCCTTTCTAATATTTTTCATAAATTTTAAAATTTATTCATAGTTTTGTTTTTTAGTAGTTGTCTTAGTAATTTTTATAACCCCCCACCCCCACCCCCCCAAAAAACCGGAAAGAAATAAAATTTTGGAGTTATGTTTTGGAGAAAATGTACCATACTCATTTAAATATAAGAATATTATTTATTGTCCTAAGTTTTACAACTCTTTTCATACCTAAATTGTCAGTTTAATATTTACTCGAAGACATTCGAGTCATCTATTCGAGTGACACATTCGGGTGACCTACTAGATTAACACGTGTCACCTATTCGAGCTAGCTAAATTGCATTCGAGTCTCATATTCGAGTGTACTTAATTATATTCGAGTCACCTAATATACATTTGAGTCACCTATTCGGGTCATATAAATTACATCCGAATCAACTAAAATTCATTCGTAATCACTTATTTGGATCACCTAATCACATCCGAGTCACATATTCGAGTCATAATTAGATCTGAGTAACTTATTCGAGCCACCTAAATAAATCCGAGACACTTATTCGAGTCACGTAATTACATTCGAGTCATTAAAATAGGTGACTCGAATGTCTTCGGATGAAAATCAAATATGACAATTTGAATATTAAAAGAAATTGTTAAACTTAAAATAATACTCCCTCCGTTCACCGAAAATTTGCCGCAATTGGGATGACACGGATTTTAAGAAATGTTGGTATAAAATGATTTTTAGTGGAGAAAATGTTGAGAAAAAAAAGAGAGAAAATTTTCGTTTATACGTGGGGCAAATTTTTGGTGATACCCCAATAAAAAGTAAAAAATATTGTTATATTTAAGTGGGTAGATCCATATTTCCACTTATGTTTAACCTCCAGATTCTCTAATAGATGTCGGGGGATTGCTCGGTCATTTCAATATTTTGAGGGTAAGTACGAAGTTTTCCGGAAGAAAGCGCAACTCAAGAACAACGTCCGCTCAAATACTGCTTCTCCTTCCCTGCTATCGGTCATATGGGTGAAGATGATAGCTTGACGGGCTCCTCTTCCGACTCGCACCCGAACCCGTGTCCGATTTGTCTGGCACCAGTCACTCAGGATGCCTATTTAGACAAATGTTTCCGTAGGCCTCTATCTCTACGTACATGCGCCATACCTTTTAATTTTGAGCATATTTATTGTCCTTGCGATTATACTCTTGTTTTGTTTTTCTTTTTGAAGCTATTCAAGACTCAATCTTACATGTTTGATGCTTTGACGCGTACTGTTGTATTGCTCAAGTAGTGCAAAACTGAGGGGGGATACTAAGTGAAAGTATCATCTATGAATGGTATTCAGTCTCTTTATGCTTTTGAAATATTCATTCATTGAATCAATGAAGTCGGGTGGGGCGAATTTTATGAGTCAACACTGATATTTGTGATTTTTTTTTAATTTTAATCGAGGCTTACGCCTCAATGTGCCTCGAGGCTTACGCCCCGCCTCGTCTGGCTAAAACTCCTCAAACATGCCTTGCGCCTTTTAAAACGTTGCCATCACCCACAACGTGCATCCAGAACATGTGCCGTTGTTTTCACATTCACAACAATGAGAAAAGTTAGATTAGCTCTTTCGTCATCTAGACAAGAGCTGTTGATTTGAGTTAATGATCTTATAACTTCTTCATAAACTTATTTTGCAACCTCTGGTTCCTTTGAGTGAGTCATGTTCCATAATGTACGTATTGATTACAATATCAATCACGTAATGTGACATGACTATAGCAATTATCTCGACTCATCGCCCTCTCATGATATTTTCCATGTAACTGGAAAAATCTATGATGTTGATGCTTTTGGAATTTCATCTCACTTCTCCTTCATATGAAGGTTGCGACAGGAAGGGTATCCCTCATAAAACTTTGCCACTTTGTTTTTTGCATGAATTGTAGTGTTACCTAATTTTATACAATTAATTGACATTATAATCTTCATGCCACCGACCCCGACATAGTTGGGATTATGGTGCAAGATTCTGGTCGGTTCCTTTGAGTGAAATCAAATAAATACCCAAGAACCTCTTGAATGCGTCAATTGTTGGGTGGAGTTATCTAGAACATAAATTACATAATCGTAGCTTTTGTATACATGAACGCATATTGTTAGTATGCATGGTTTGGTATTGTTTAGTGACTTTCTTATATTGGACTTCCGGTCTTTCTGATGATGAAAACTACTCTAGATTGAAATTCTTGCACTTCATATCAAATATTGGAACAGCCAACTCTGGAACTCCAACGTAGTTGGTGCCAAAATTTGACTGCTTTCGAGGCCTTAAGTTTAGCTGTCTTCTTAAATATGGTGATTTTATGTTGATTTAGACTTCAAACAGACAGGAAATATGGTGTTCAAAACCCTTGATACTTGAGCCACTACTGCTGCAGATAAATTTTGCTATAATTGCATCATAAAATGGATGGTTGTAGCTGCAAGCAAGCAGTCTCATGCATCTTCAACACTGAATTGTCCTTTGTGCAAGGTTAGCTTTATATTTTGCTTTTCATGATGTATGTTAATCTGAGTTGATCAAGGATATTCAGTTACATTTTACTCAACGTTGAACATTTGTTAATGAAATTATTTGGTCAGTCGTTTGTGTTAGCTTTCTTTAATCTTTGTGAACGAATGAAGGAATATGAGTTTTTTCGCTGCCGTAATAGGATCTTACTTGACAGCTAAATTATCTTATATCGTACTTCAGACGGAGAACTTCTCCATTATTTATGGATATGATGGGACTTCTTTTCAACAGCATGATATTGGTCAGAGTTTGTCGAATAGGTACTGTAGTTGCTTTATTTTGAGGTTCTCCCTCCCTCCCTCTTACATTCTTGAATGGAAAAATATCTGTGTTTTTTACTTTGTCTTTTCTGCAGTGAATTTTTTTCAAGTGCTCACAGATATAGATTAAAATGCTACTATACTGAACGAGGTAAGTTTGTTTCTTTTGATTTAACAGATTGCTCCATTAAACTACCATTAACAAAGATATATAGTAATTCACACCCTTTTTGTGGTTGTGGGTCAGGTAACCTAGCTGATAAATTATGTGTGTCACGCCACTGGAAGTTTCACAAGTATTTGCAGAAGAATCAATTTCTGCCAGACTGGTTGAGAAGAGAAATTCAGGCCCTAATGCAGGTTTTTTTTTTTTCGATTTCAGCCATGATATGTCTTATTCATGAAAACCGTTCTGGAAATAATCTACCATCATCTACTGCTTTATGGAGTGGTAAAATTATTCAACGACAATCTCTGGTAATTGAATTAAATAAATGGTACATTTGGACTAATTTAGTGTAGTGAAGCATATTAAATGAAATATCTATTACATTGCGAACGATTATGTTCCCACCTACGTTAACCGCACCCTACCTAATTAAAAAACTCGAACATTTTTAATAGGCTAAAATGTTCCTGTGGTCCCTTAACTTAATTTCAGGTAACGATTTAGTCCTTTAACTTTTTTTTGTACCAACTAAGTCCTTTATCTTTCAAATTTAAAGCAAAGTCAGCCTTTTCCGTTGGTCTCCGTTAAATATTGTCCAGTTGGCCGTTAAGTGGCTGACTATCACCTACGTGGCTATAAACATTCCTACGTGTCAAATCCCTAGCCTATGTGTCAAATCCCTAACCTATGTGTGAAATCCCCCTCAAAACTCAATTTCTAAAAAATTGCAAAAAGAATTTAAATGAATTTATTTTCTTTCTTTTTTTACCTGCCCAGCGAAGAATCAAAGGAACAGAGGCAATGAGCTGCCGTGGACAATCGCGCCGACTGTGCCGATCGTCATCAGAGGACAATCGCGCCGACTGTGCCGTTGACAGAGGCAACCGCGCCGACTGTGCGGAAAAGCTCACCGAACCCAACCCGCTCCGGTTCGTCTTCGCCACCGTGTTTCTTTCCCTCAGGGGTGGAAACCTCCATCGCCGCCGATGACGTGGTTCTTCTCTCCCCACGGTCGTCTTCTTTCTGTCGATTTTTTTTAATTATGGAGTTCCGATCTGGATGAGTCGGGTGGATGAGTCGGAAGAGGATCCAGATCTGGATGAGTCGGGTGGGCTGCTGATGAACTCTTTGTGGGAGGTTTTGAGGAGATTGCCTCCGGCGAGGCTCCTGTCGGCGGCGAGGGTGTGTAGGGGGTGGAGGGAGACGACTAGGAAGCTTTGGCGTGCGGCGGAGGAGCTCCGGCTCAGGGTTCCGGCAAAAATCAATTTCTCATTAAATATTTTTATTTAAATGAAAATTATAATTAAAAAGTAAATATAATATTATAAAAATCCTAATTTAATTCTGAATTAAAAACACTCTTGGTTAGGGATTTGACACATAGGCTAGGGATTTGACACGTAAGAATGTTTATAGCCACGTAGGTGATAATCAGCCACTTAACGGCCAACTGGACAACAGTTAACGGAGACCAACGGAAAAGGCTGACTTTGCTTTAAATTTGAAAGATAAAGGACTTAGTTGGTACAAAAAAAAGATAAAGGACTAAATCGTTACCTGAAATTAAGTTAAGGGACCGCAGGAACATTTTAGCCTTTTTAATAATATTAACTGATAGGATCACGTGCAAGGCTGAGGAAATCCAGTCATCTGTCAAGAATGATACTCCCTCACCGATCAAAAAAAAAAAGAATGATACTCCCTCCGTCCCACATGAAGATGAAGAGACCATATTGATGAATGTACAACTTTTTAATTTTAATCATTTTAATGAAGGTATAATGTGTTTTAAACCATCTATTCTCGATCAATTATTATTGTAATTTATATAATGAAAAACTTTAGATAATGAAAAACTTTAGATATTAAGATTTTTTTTTAAATGACCTTTTTTTTTTTAAAAGAAAAATGACCTTCTTCAACTGGGACAATCATGTTTTGAAATGATCCTCTTCAAGTGGGACGGTGGGAGTAATTTTTCCTTTGACCCTGAAAGTGGTTTTTTAAATATTTAAGGTTGTCAAATGTCTCAACTATAGGAGAGAAGTCATCCGTACTGTTTTTCTCCTTAGAATCAATTTCAATCGTTTGGCAAGTTCATCCGTACTGTTTTTCTCCTTAGAATCAATTTCAATCGTTTGGCAAGTTGAACTTTAATTAGGTAGTCTTGGAGATCTCAATCAGACTCCAGATGAAGTTTCCGAGGAAACAAAGACCCATGAATAGATATGATGGCGCTTACCTGTTTCACATGTTAACATCGGTTACTGCCACCAGTGTTTTCAGTTGTGCTCGTTTGCGCGCTACAGAGTGCGCTTTTGCGCAAGAAAAAATGAAAACGCCACATAGCGCATGGCCAGTTATTTCCGCACCTGTTTTGTGCACGCCATCTGCTTACGTGGCAATGAAAACGCGCAATTGCCTGCCCGATTTGCGGTATCACACGAAAGGTGTGCGCTACTAGGGTTAAATTCAGAAAATGCTACTAGGGTTAAATTTAGAAAAACCTAATTAATTAAATCTTTCACTTAAGTTACAGCGGTGCATGACATAAGACTTTGATCGGCCAAACACAGAACTTAAACGGGTGAAAAAGCTTCTCCGAAGCAGGGTTTTTTTCGTCGGGCAAAAAAAGTTTGCATCTCTCTCTATCTCTCACACGAATCGAACGGGCATCAAGGGTTTCTTCATCGGGGCTGTCGTCTCTGTTTTCCTGCTGAATCTCTTTCTCTGTCGCTCACACGGATAGAATTCTAGGTTTTGTTTACTTGAAATTATTTCATGGCTATTTGCTTTGGACCTATTGTTCTTATGTAGGAATATTTTGTTTTACTTACATAGCTGCTATCTAGTGTTTCTCTCTTACTATCCATAACATTAGAGCTTAAACAAGTGGTTCGCCTCATATGCAGGAGGAAGATGTAGATATTATAATGCATCATATACTTGGTGTGATGGACTCTTTGAGAAGGTATTGTGCATATTTTATACGTAAATATCGCAAGTTGCATTGAAGTAAGTGCTCGATTATTTTGCTTTTTTTATGTGGTCATCTATGGGAAATGATTTCAGAGATTGGTCCAATCATCCAAGTATATCAATGGAAATGGTGCAAAAGGAGTTCAGAGCGTCAGTATCTGAAGCAGTCGGACCTTTTTTAACAGGTAGAACAGAAAGGTTCGTGAATGAGTTGGAACTTTTTCTGGCTTCGGGCCTCAATATTGATGCCTTCGACAAAGTCTACATTGAGCATTTAGGTTGGAAAATTCATGAAATACGTGACGACGACCATGATGAACCTATTGAGCACATACCTGCTGTACCATGCTACTTGTACATCTTTGATGAAAATTCTGATGGAAATTGAGTAAAGTGAAAAAGGCTAAACTTTCACTTGAAAACCAATACAGATTGATGTTCCGTTACCGTTAGGCATCACCCTTTGATTAGGAAGGCATTGTATACAACTACTGAAAAGAAAACTAAGGGAATATTTGGAGTTTTAGTTGAAGGGTGTCCAATCCAATACAATTTGTATTCGCTTCAGGGGAATCTGAATGTTTTAGAAGTAGATAGAAGTGTGTTTGATGCATACAAATACATGACATTACACTTAATTCAATTCAGATTTTAAAAGATTTTAACGGATTAATAATAATCTATGGATTTTAAAAGATTGTTGTTAACGTAAAATCCTATAGAGTCTAACATATTTGACTCCGGTAGGTAGAATTTTTGACAAATCCTTCAAAATCTCATAGATTTTAGCAGGATTTCAAAAAGTACAAAAAAACACTAGCAAATTTACTAGAATCCATCATTTTATAAAACCCCAAAAAAAAATCCATTAGTATTTGAATACCATATAATTTAAAATCTTGCTTGGATACATTCAGATTTTAAAAGACTTTTTAAAATCCTTATTGAATGCCACCGGATTTTAATGGATTTTTTGAAATCCAAATTGAATATACAGATGGACTTTTAAAATCCGAAAAAAACTTTTAAAATCCAGATTGAATACACCCTCTAAGTCGCGAACTATGTGATCTATATCACTTTATATCTTTTTTTTTCTTTTTGAGGATACTAAATAACCAAACTAGTGTTATTGGAAAAAGTATTTATCATAATGGTGTAGTTCCAAAAATATATACCATAATAGTGTACTTATAATTTTAATAATATTTAACAAGCCAAACTGACCGGAACAAAGAAACACGGGACGGGACGTTCTGAACTCAAAATCAAAGAAACAAGCCCTAGCTCACACCTCCTTCTCCACCTCCCGATCGCCGTTTCCCACGAATCGACGGCAACTGCTGCCGCCTCACAGGAGTCGCCGGCCACAGTACTCCTTCATACGAGTCCCCGAGCCACTGCCTCAAAATCTGCCGCCTCAAACAACCTTCGCCTCAGTCCGGTAAGGGTTCTGCGTCTGTTTTTTTTTTTATTTCTTCCCCAGGGAAGAGGGGAATTGTCAAGGGGAAATTCTTTTTTCTAAGCTGAGTGCGCAGCGCAAACGAACGTGAGCTGCTATACTGAATTGACATTTTCTGCATTTTTTTTTGCGTCTGTCCATATTATTTTCTGCGTTTTTTTTTATTTCTTCCCCAGGGGTATTGATATTTATTCTTTATATTATCCATAGTATTCCTTGTGGTATTGATAGATGAATTTCTGATCAATTTTTCGTTGCTTTGGATATTTTTGATAGATGAATTCAATTACACTATTTTGCTATTGGGGTGACACAATATGTCAAGGTCCAGATGGCGTATCGTATAATAAAGGTCCAAATAAAGCAATTAAGGTGAACCGTGGAATACAATTTGATGAATTAGTTGACCATATATATCGTGTTACATCTATTGATAAGCAACAACACCGCATCAAAGTAATGTGTAGATATCCATCGGTTGGTCTTGGAAAAGTGATAAAATATGTTCCTCTCCCCATCAATGACAATGATGATGTTCATATCATGTTTGATGTGCTTACTCTCCATCAAGAAATGAGTACCCTTGATCTATATTTAGAAGTTGAAGACACTGCACCAATACGACACACTGAGATGACTTCTAGGTATAAACACTTCTGGTCCTAAATTTTCTTGTTTCTATTTATTGTGGATTTGATAGTTTGGTTTATAATATTGCTTGCAAAAATCAGGAATCTGTTGTGCTAGAAGAGGAAAGGAGCAATGAGTTGCTATTAACTAATACGAGCAATGCCATATCAGACATGATTCATAATGATGATTTCTATACAATCTCTCAAGTTGCTGTTGTGAGCAATGCAATGGATATAGATAATGAAGTTGAGTTAAATTAAGTGTTGGAAGATGGCATTGGAGATGAAGATGAAGAAGATGATGAATTTCACAACACTCAAGATGGTGAAGCATCTTTTGACAAAGATGTTCAGGTACCTTCAACTTTTACTAGCATTGAAGGAACAAATATGACTAGTGGTGGAAATTGGATTGTGTCACAATCAATGAGTAAGAATGATTTTACACGAGAGTTGGGAAAAGATTATTTCAAGGGTAAAGAAAAACTTATTCGAGTTATCAAACTCCACAGCATTAGAACACATAGACAGTTTGAAGTCATTGACTCACGTCCAACTATTTGGACCATAAGATGCAAGTTATACTTACAATCTGGATGCAAATGGAGACTCCATGCAAGTAGACGCAAACGTAGTGGATATTTTGAAATCACAACGTATATCGGTCCACATACTTGTTTACACAATAATATTTCTCAAGACCATCCGAACCTAGATGCAAGCTTGATTGCTATGGAAACCAGACACCTTATAAAAGAGCAGCCTTCTATTAGTATTCCTGCTTTGAGAGCTGAAATAGTTGATAAATTAGGCTATACTCCATCATTCAAGAAGGTTTGGGTCGGAAAGCAAAAGGCAATTGAACATGTGTTTGGCAACTGGGAAGAATCTTATGCTGCTCTACCAAAATATCTAAGTGTGCTTCAAAAGTTCAATACAGGTACTATAGTTGAGTGGTGCGTTGCAACATCGACCGATGTGGAACATGTAGAATTCAGACGTGTTTTCTGGGCATTTGCTCCCTCTATATATAACACCCCCAAATCCTATTGGGTTATTACAGTGTCGTGGACCCCACGCCAGGAGATCCACTAGGCGAACATGATTAAAAATACATTAAATTAAACAATAAGGGAAAATCATAGTCCCTACCATGATATCCGACACAATATTCCGATAAGGAATTTCAACGACAACGATGTGCTTACATGGCCAAAAATAAAATACAACAACATCCACGAGCATCTGCTCGGGTAATACATAATGACAATGACCGACAAACTGGAGAACACTCCAACTGACTGACAAACATGAATAACTCGGACTAGTATCGCTCGAATGCCTCGTCGCCATCATCATGCCCATGTGTCTCAACTCTCTCCTCGCAAGCACCTAAAACATGAAAACATGTTCCGCCCCCACGGGGTCTGTCATCCAGATAATGAACATCAAATACATGTATAACATGATATGCATCCAAAGGCAGAATGAAACGGTACAATGATAATAATAATACGAGATGCTCACAAACCAAGGTAAGAACCGAGCATTCGTGAAATACTATGCCCACGGCATACTATTAATACCTGTTTGACAGGTTAGAACATAAGTGCCCAATGGCGAATCATAATCACAGAATACCACAATGAATTACACGACATGAAACAAACCAGAACTGAATAAAATATGAATCACAATGCCCGAAGACTCCAATGAAATTATCAAGACATCATAAAGACCTAAAAGTCTCTCACCAAGTCACAATCAACACAAACATCGAAACCTAATGTTTTAAATCCGTAGTTAATGAGGCTAATAAGATCATAACCACGACCGTGACCTACTGAGCTGTAGGTGTTGGGAAGCCAACCGCGAAGGTTCAAGCCCCAAGCTTACCCATAAGATCATAAACACGACCGTGACCTACTGAGTTGTAGGTGTTGGGAAGCCAACCGCGAAGGTTCAAGCCCCAAACTTACCCATAAGATCATAAACACGACCGTGACCTACTGAGTTGTAGGTGTTGGGAAGCCAACCGCGAAGGTTCAAGCCCCAAACTTACCCATAAGATCATAAATACGACCGTGACCTAATGAGTTGTAGGTGTTGGGAAGCCAACTGCGAAGGTTCAAGCCCCAAACTTACCCATAATAAGCACTAGCCGAGACTAGCCTCCAAAATATAATTAATTACAAATGACAACGATTCGTAGATTACCGAATTCACGAGAATGATAGTGTGCTACCTTGAGTCGGCCAACACGATAATGATGTCTCACGGATGGGCATCGTACTCGACAGTCCCAATTCAATACCTCGATTACCTTAGAATAGTCAATCGATAACAACGACACAACGGATGGGAATTATCCTCGACAGCCCCAATTCAATACCTCGATTGCCTTAAAATGGCCAACCGATAACAATGATGCATCGGATGATTCAATATCTCGATTGCCTTATAACGGTCAATCGATAACAATGATGCAGTGGATGATTCAATATCTCGATTGCCTTAGAACGGCTAATCGATGACAATGATACAATGAATTCCTCGGTACCTTTAATCGGCTACCGACGACGAAGATGAGAATGAATAAGACAATGCCTTCAATCGGCTAATACAACATGAATGACAGGACGCCAACATTAATAACAATGATTACAACAACGTCTTAGATCGACATCAATATTAACAACAACAACCGATACATCGATACCGCGAACCGGTGATCGATAATAACATTAACAACGAATATCTCAATGCCTTACCGGCCATTTATGAATGATAATAAACATTTGGCATAATTTCCGAAGAGTATCGTATCGAACGATCCCCTAATATCAATGAATTTATGAAGAGACTAAGTCTCGGAATGATACAATACATTCATACACATATATGATGACATTAATCTCATTGACTAGTACAACTATAAAACTTGCCTCAAACCGACGGGGAGAAAGTCCTTCCACGAGCAACGTCCTTAAAGTGATTATCGGTCCTCGAAACAACCTTGAATAACACAATTACCAACGATTCGCTTAATATACGAATCAAGCATGATCACAACCAACTCAAAAGTCGATACAACAATACCCAAACTCATTGAAGCAATTCAACAAACACGTTGTAGACAACCTCCAATTGTTTACAACCAATCTCGATTATATCGATACCAAACCTCCAATGAATGATTCAATCCAACAAAACATCTTATATACAATCAATATTCTCATAGGAATACACAATTCGAGATTCCAACAACATCTAATCGAAACCCCCAATTCCAAAATCAACATTCAAAGTGTTCTTGAATAACCTTTCAATAATCCGATGAATATTCATACATACTCATAATCATATGTATATCTCTTCATACAACATGATTATAACGTCCAAAACATCATATCTCAACACAAATCGAAATCCAAGAGGTTTGAGAATATTACCTTTGAAGATCCAAACACTTTGATTCGATGAACACGCGTTAGATCGACGATCCGAGCTTCACAACCGAAAGAAGATGATGAAGAATCGAGTATTCAAGTGATTGATGAAGAAAATTTCTCCCACAAACCCTCTATCTCGGATGTAGGATGAAAAATGAGCTTGTTCCTCAAAAAATGCAATTATAGTGCAGCCTGCACTGTGTGCCGCGGCCCGGCCGAGTGTGCCGCGGCACGGGGCCAAAATCTGCCCCCAGCGCTCGGCAGTGTGCCGCGGCCCGGCCGAGTGTACCACGGCACAGGGCTAGAAATGTGCACAGTGACTCGGCAGCGTGCCGCGGCTCTTCCGGCATGAGCCGCGGCCCTCGGTACAGGCGAGTCGGCCAAAACTGCAACATGTGAGTGTCTTAGCTATTTCGACCACAACTCCCTCGTCCGGACTCCAATTGACTCACCGTTTGAACCATTGGAAAGTTAACTTGATGCTCTATAATATTGAAAAAATTCAGAATTTTTGGAGTTTCTAAAAATTAATGGTGATTTTACAAAGTCGAACTCATACGTGGAAAAGTCGCTTAAGAACACGGAACTCAACAGAACGACACCGAGACGAACTAGGATGACAAAAAGTGTAGAATTAAATATTTCCGGAATGACGAAATGGTCACAACGGAGTCTCTAAGATGGACTTAATCCAAAAAAAAAAGAAAATTACCGAAAAATCGAAACTGCGGATATTACACTATCAAGGGGTTTGAACATTGTCGGCCTGTGATTAGCATTGATGGCACGCATTTGTATGGTAAGTACAAGGGTAAGATGATGATTGCAATGGGAGTTGATGGAAATAATCAAATTCTGCCACTTGCATTTGCTATTGTAGAAAATGAATCTTATGATACTTGGAATTGGTTTCTTTCTCATGTCAAGCATCATTTGGTGAAAGAGCGTGAAGGTATATGTCTAATATCTGATCGTCATATTGGAATTTTTAAGGTTGTGAATGAACATGGATCTCCGCGGTTAGATCCGCGTGCTTTTTATAGGTATTGTTTATATTTCATAATAACTTATGACATTTCAATAAGTTGCTTCATTAAAAAAAAATATTTATTGAGCATGTAGTGTGTGATCATTTTCATGCCTCACTTATAAATGGCAGACACATGTCGGAATGAATTATGTTTTAAATATCTTCCTTCATACAGTCTACTTTCTGTGGATGCTTCTGGTTGAGAATAATATGTCAGTGATTACGGTCTTTGCATGTAGAGTAACAAACTTTTGTTTTCTTGATATGTCTGTTATTAAACTGTTTATTAAGCATGTACAGTAACAAACTTTTGTTTCCTTGATTAGCGTTCACCTTTTTATGGCCTTTTTTTATTATTTTTTGTTTAATAGGTATTGTTTACGGCATTTTATCAATATTTTTTACGACAAGTTTCGCAACTCGGAATTGAAAAATTTAGCTTATCGTGCCGGTGGTGAGTGTAACACCCCCAAGTTATTCAGGGATATTACAGCGCCGTAAGCCCCGCCGTGGGACCCACAAGGCTATACATACGCGTAACCATAAATTTTGACCGATAAGGTCTACACACAAAGGAATGAAAAACGATACAAAGGTATTCGAAACATAACCAATGTATTCACGGACATCACAATACAATTCAATCACTTCGCAACACAGTAGGAACATCAAGGGAAAAGGAAAACGATACTCGAGTATTCAAAAGACAATCCATTACAACAACACCGAACCGGAACTCCAACCATAATCGGAAGAAAGACACAAGATCACACTTGCCCACCATCTTTATGCCGACCCGATACTCGCCCGTCCGCTCTCCTGGAACCTGAAATACATGAAACGTATTTCCCCCATAAAGGGGTTAGCCGTCGAATAGCTAGTGCAAGTATAACAATATGAAACATAATACTTCTCGACAATAAAGTAAATGTAATCCGTCAATTCATCAATATCCGTCAATTCATCAATTAAAGACTAGTATTCCGGAATAACTAAATCTCATAAGACGTATGTGAATGCCGTAGAAACGGTTCGTTCACCTCATACGCCGTTCCGTATGTGAATGCCGTCAGAACGGTTCGTTCACCTCATACGCCGATACATGTAGGAATGCCGTCAAAATGGTTCGTTCATTACATGCCAACAATACATATATGAATGCCGTAAAAACGGTTCGTTCATAATATGCCATCAATATATCTTACTTTCAAAGTCGAGAACGTACAATCATAAATGTATACTTGCCTTTGAGACATCGAGAAATCGAACGGAGGAAAGGTATGAGTTCGGTAGGTCCGAGAACGCGCTTCCGGCACCTAAACGATTCGCAAGGAATATTACAATTAATTATCCATACTCAAATTATACCAAAAGACTAAAAAAACTCGTCTACGATTCCAGAAAATATACGGGTGGATAACTAAAGGTTGGGAAATCGCCCAAACTCCCACAAGTCCGAAAACGGCACAATCCAACCCGTAAAATCGGGAGAAAACACTCATATGGTATAGATATATATCAAAATCTCAAGGTTCTCAAGCTTCAATCGGACAAAACGGACGAATCTACGAAAACCCCAAAAATCCAACATAAAATTCAAAGTGTTCTTGAATAATCTTTCAATAATCCGATGAATACTCAAGCATGTCCATAATCACGCATATATCACATCATACACCATGATTTTATCATCCAAAACGTCAAAACCCACACGAAATCGAGAAGTCAAGATGTCGAAGGAATTACCTCTTGAATATCCAAGCTCTATGATCCAAGGAATACGCGATAGATCGACTATCCGGGCTTCCCAACCGATTGAAAGTGGTAAATCTTCAACACACAAGTGATAGCTATGAAAAGAATTCTTCTCTCAACTCTCTCTCTCGCGATGGAAGAAGAAATGGGGAAAGAATGGCTGAAATCTCGCTTAAAAAGCCGAATTATGCAGTTGACCGCATTGTGTGCCGCGGCTCAAAGATATGTGTGCCGCATGTGCCTAAAAATTGTTCCTGTGTTTCGGTAGTGTGCCGCGGCTCAGCTGTGTGCCGCGCACCGGCACAAAGGGTTTTGGTGGGGATGCAACACCAGGGTGCCGCGGCTCGGCGTAGGTGTGCCGCGGCAATGACTCAGCAGTGTGCCGCGGCTCACCTCATGTGTGCCGCGGCACGGCACACTCGCTCGGCCAAATATAGGAAATGTGTGTGCCGCGGCGCACACTCCTTGTGCCGCGGCTCACACCCCTTCGGGTCCTAAAATGATGAAAATTGACCGGAAAGAGAATAAAAGCAATATGATTCAATGTCCTGACAACAATAACACGAAATAAAAATACGGGAACCCCAAAACGGTGGTTCCAAGCAATGATTACAAGGGTTCGCTCAACAATCACGATCCGAAGAATATGAAAGGTTTAAAATGACATGACTTTCGACCGGATATTACATTCTCCCCCTCTAAAAAGAAGTTTCGTCCGAAACTTAAGAAATAAATAGTTCGGGGTATTCCACCCGCATCTTCTCTTCCGTCTCCCAAGTCGCCTCTTCAACCCCATGCCTCGACCATTGTACTTTAACCAAAGGGAATGGTCTTATGCCGAAGCTTGTTTCTCGCGACGCTCAAGGATCTTCACGGGTCTCTCCGGAAAGGTAATATCCTCGGCTACATTAATCTCACCGTAGTCGATAATGTGGCTCGGATCCCACGTACTTCCTCAATCGGGACACATGAAAAACACTATGGACGTGACTCAAAGTCGGAGGTAATGCCAAGCGATAAGCTAAGTCTCCAACTCGTCCAAAATCTCAAAAGGTCCGATATACCTTGATCGAGTTTTCCTTTACCGAAGCGGAAAACTCCTGGTCGGTGATACTTTGAGCAAGACATGATCCCCCACTTCAAACTCCAAGGGTCGACGAGTATCGGCGTAGGATTTGACGACTGGGCAATCGAGAATCGGTCTCGGATGATAGAAATCTTTTCCTTGGTCTCCAACAACATATCTGGTTCCGTCCCAACTAGCTCAGAAGCCTCGTCCCAACATAATGGCGACCTACATCGCCTACCATAGAGAGCCTCGAAGGGTGCCATTTTGATGCCAACTATTATTGTAAGCAAACTCGATCAACGGCAAGTGAAGCTCGCAATCATTACTCGATCTAAGGCACAAGCCCGTAACATATCCTCCAACGTCCGAATCGTCCTCTCTGTCCGACCGTCCGACCGAGGATGAAAGGAAGTGCTCAATCTCAACTCGCACAGAGCCTCGATGAACGGCTCGCTAAAATGCGATACGAAACGGCCGTCTCGATCGAAACAATGGTCTTGGGGGCACCGTGTAACCTCACGATCTCAGCGATAAAGGTTCGAGCCAATCTATCCGGTCCCGGTATCCTTAATACCCAAGAAGTGTGCAGACTTGGTCAATCGATCGACAATTACCCAAATCATATTCATTCCAAACGAGTTCTCGGCATGCCCGTGATAAAATCCATTGAGATATCTTCCCACTTCCACTCGGGAATGGGGAGTGGTTTCAACAACCCCACGGTCGTTGATGTTCGATCTTGACTTGTTGACACGTCAAGCACCGTAATACGAACTCCGTAACATCCTTCTTCATGTTATTCCACCAAAAATTTCGCTTCAAATCTTTGTACATCTTACTCGTCCCGGGGTGGATTGAGTAAGGCGTAGCATGAGCTTCTCGGAGAATCTTCTGTCTCAATTCCAAATCATTCTAACGCAAAGCCCGCCCTGAAATCTCAAAATACTATCCTCGTGCACCATAAAGCCAGGAGCTTTTCCTTTAATCACATCTTCCTTCAGTTGAGAAATCATCGGGTCACTCCACTGTTTCCCTTTGATATCGTCAACCAAGGACGAAGTAATTTCGAGAGTACACAACTGTCCCTGTCCTCGCTGAAGCCACACTTCGATCCCTTGTTCAATTAAATCCTGACGAATCTTCGTCTGGGACGTAAGAACCTCAAGCATTTGAAGAGATGTCGATTTGCGGCTCAAAGCATCCGCAACCATATGGCTTTCCGGGTGGTAAAGAATTTCCAGATCATAATCCTTTATCAACTCTAGCCAACGTCTCTGTCTCATATTCGGCTCCTTCATTGAAAATATATTTCGTGCTCTTGTGATCGGTATAAATCCTGCACGGTGAACCATACAAATAATGCCGCCAAATCTTGAGTGCGAAGACAATTGCGGCCAATTCTAAATCGTGAGTAGGATAATTTACCTCATAAGGCTTTAATTGACGAGACGCAAAGCTATCGTCTTATCATGCCGCATAAGCACACCTGTGCCTTGACCGAAGCGCCATCAGAACCGCAAAGCCTTCGCTACCATGCGGTAAAGTTAAAATCGGCGCTGAAGTCAATCGTCTCTTGATTCATCGAAGCTCATGTCTCTCATCCGTCCCGTATAAATTTTTCGGTCTTCTGGAGTAATTTTGTAAGCGGTCGAGCGAGTTTCGAGAACCCCTCGACGAACCGACGGTAATACCCAGCAAGGCCCAAAAAGCTACGAACCTCTTTAACATTTTTAGGCGGTACCCAACCTAGCACTGCCTCGATCTTCTGCGGGTCTACACGAACCCCTTCGGCCGAAATCACATGGCCGAGAAACATAACTTCTTCCAACCAAAACTCACATTTCGAGAACTTTGCATAAAGGTGCTCGGTTCTCAAAATGTCTAAGACTAAACGCAAGTGTCGGGCATGTTCCTCCTTATCCCGAGAATAGATCAAGATGTCGTCAATAAAGACGACTACACACCTGTCGAGATACTCGATGAATATTTTATTCATCAACTGCATGAATATCGCCGCGCATTCACAACCCAAAAGGCATAACTACAAATTCATAATGCCCATATCTCGTCGAACGCCGTCTTTGGAACGTCGGACTCCCTCACTCGAGTTGATAATACCGGATCTTAAATCAATCTTCGAGAAACCGCAGCTCCTTGCAATTGATCAAATAGATCGTCTATACGAGGCAAAGGATATTTATTCTTGATGGTTACTTTATTCACTCACGGTAGTCAATGCACAAACGTAGTGAACCATCCTTCTTCCCGACGAAAAGAACGGCGCGCCCAAGGCGAAGCGCTCGGTCGATGTACCCTTTTTCCAAAAGTTCTCCCAACCGAGTCTTCAATTCCCGCATCTCGGAAGGTGCCATCCAATAAGGTGCTTTAGAAATCGGCCGCATCCGGCTCTAAATCCACGGAAAAATCTATCTCTCGATCGCGGTAATCCTAAGATCGTCCAAAAACATCGGATACTCGTTAACAACCGGAATTGAAGGGAAATCGACTTCACCTTCCGTTTCAATGCATAACACCAATAGCCCGCATAACCTTTATTCAAAAGTTTTACGGCCTTCATGGAACCGATAAGTAACTTGATTGGCCCAACTTACGTCCCCAAAAATGAGTACTCGATCCGTCCTTAGTCATCATAGTGATAACTTTGGTACGGTAATTCATAATCGCTCGGTGATTATTAAGCGAATCCTCGCCGAGGATTACGTCCTCGCCTTCCATGTCAACTACAATTAAATTTGATAACCATTCCATCTGGATATAACCACCGGAAATTCTCTAATCTCCCGATTCCCCACAATCCTATCCCCGCTAGCAGTCTCACGATAAAGGGATCGCAAGCGATTAAACAAGTTATATTCAAACGGCGTACACACTCCAAAGAAATAAAAGAATGTGTAGCACCCGAATCAAAAAGTACACTTTGGATAGGATAGAATATGGATGGTACGAAGCCACCGCCGCATCGGGTTCGTCATTCGACGCATCTCATAAACCCATGGTTGCACCGAACCGACGCTAGAGTTCCCCTCCAGCTTCGACCCGTCCCGGCCCCTGCCAAAATTCTGCCGAGGTTGACCGAAAGATTGCCGCCGATTAACACCTTGATCAAAGGGTGTCAGCGTAAGCCCGAGTGTCTAAAGTCCGGTTCGGCTCGGAACAATAAACCGCTCTATGCCCCATCCGACCACACGTGTGACACTTTAATAGTGGGAAATAGCATTCGAACTAAAGTGGCACGGGACGACCACAATTATAGCAAGTCATCACGATTTGAGGTACCCGGAGTGGGACGGTAACTCCTCTTCCCTTTATTAGAACGTGACGATCGTCGGCAAAACGGTTAGTCGTCTGTGACTTCGATAGTTGCCCCCTTAGAGCCGGAAAAATTTCCCGACTTTCTCGCTTCTTCGGTTCTTCAACGGTATCATTGTCGGGGCTCAACATATCATGGGCTAAAGCTCGTCCCGATACTCTTTCTGTGGTACAAGCAAATCCGCCATGTACCGCCGCAAGTCCAAATTCATCCGCATATCAAAATAACGGATCTTATCACGCCGCTACGTACTTGATCCTTCACATGGATTAATTGTTGGTTATACTCCACGATTGCTGCGAAACGGGAATATCTTGTGGTTTAGCCTCGAAGAAGGCTCGGATTCGGCTCTCTCGCACCGGCCAAGGACAAAACTCGGCCTCCAAGAGCTCCTTAAATTCATCCCATGAGGCAATACGATCCCGTGGCTTGATGACCTTCCACCAAGTAGCGGCCTCCTTAGTGAGGAAATACCGAGCAATCGGTACTTTCCTCACCTCGGGGCAATCAACCGCCTCGAAAATCTTCTCCAACTCGCTAGCCAATCCTCCCACTTAACGGGTCTGTGGCACCGCCAAACTGTGGAGGGTGCATACGGATTACGTTCAAGCGGGGCATCCGTGTTTGGATTCGGGTTATTCACCGAGCAGTTTGGGCCAAAATAGTCATCTGGGTAGCCAATTGTTGAAGTGCATTCGCCACTCCAACGTCTGCGTTGTTCCCCTGACCATTTGACTGGTCGTGCTGACTCTCGGTATCGGGATGCACCGAGTTCGACAAACTGGGGTTGGTCGACCCCGCAACCGAACTGATGGAAACGGCCGCGCCACGACCTCTTCCTCGCCCACGGCCACGACCACGGCCACGGCCCCTACCAGCTGACATACTGAAGAACACACAAGTCACGTAAGCACAATTCAATCACGCATCAACAAAGTGTCCGATTCTCAAGAATACCGATAAAAGGAAGCAAAACGAATAAGGAAACACCAGGAGAGTGAGAGGTCTTACAAGTACCGGTCGCACTGTGATGATGGCAGAGTAGTGATACTGTGGACATTTAACGACTCAATCGACCCAAAAGACCGACAGCCTAGGTATCCATAGACCTAAGCTCTGATACCATATTCTGTAACACCCCCAAGTTATTCAGGGATATTACACATTGTAAGCCCCGCCGTGGGACCCACAAGGCTATACATACGCGTAACCATAAATTTTGACCGATAAGGTCTACACACAAAGGAATGAAAACGATACAAAGGTATTCAAACATAACCAATGTATTCACGGACATCACAATACAATTCAATCACTTCGCAACACAGTAGGAACATCAAGGGAAAAGGAAAACGATACTCGAGTATTCAAAAGACAATCCAGTACAACAACACTGAACCGGAACTCCAACCATAACTGGAAGAAAGACACAGTATCACACTTGCCCACCATCTTTATGCCGACCCGATACCTGCCCGTCCGCTCTCCTGGAACCTGAAATACATGAAACATATTTCCCCCATAAAGGGGTTAGCCGTCGAATAGCTAGTGCAAGTATAACAATATGAAACATAATACTTCTCGACAATAAAGTAAATGTAATCCGTCAATTCATCAATATCCGTCAATTCATCAATTAAAGACTAGTATTCCGGAATAACTAAATCTCATAAGACGTATGTGAATGCCGTAGAAACGGTTCGTTCACCTCATACGCCGTTCCGTATGTGAATGCCGTCAGAACGGTTCGTTCACCTCATACGCCGATACATGTAGGAATGCCGTCAAAATGGTTCGTTCATTACATGCCAACAATACATATATGAATGCCGTAAAAACGGTTCGTTCATAATATGCCATCAATATATCTTACTTTCAAAGTCGAGAACGTACAATCATAAATGTATACTTGCCTTTGAGACATCGAGAAATCGAACGGAGGAAAGGTATGAGTTCGGTAGGTCCGAGAACGCGCTTCCGGCACCTAAACGATTCGCAAGGAATATTACAATTAATTATCCATACTCAAATTATACGAAGAGACTCCTGAAACTCGTCTACGATTCCAGAAAATATACGGGTGGATAACTAAAGGTTGGGAAATCGCCCAAACTCCCACAAGTCCGAAAACGGCACAATCCAACCCGTAAAATTGGGAGAAAACACTCATATGGTATAGATATATATCAAAATCTCAAGGTTCTCAAGCTTCAATCGGACAAAACGGACGAATCTACGAAAACCCCCAAAATCCAACATAAAATTCAAAGTGTTCTTGAATAATCTTTCAATAATCCGATGAATACTCAAGCATGTCCATAATCACGCATATATCACATCATACACCATGATTTTATCATCCAAAACGTCAAAAACCACACGAAATCGAGAAGTCAAGATGTCGAAGGAATTACCTCTTGAATATCCAAGCTCTATGATCCAAGGAATACGCGATAGATCGACTATCCGGGCTTCCCAACCGATTGAAAGTGGTAAATCTTCAACACACAAGTGATAGCTATGAAAAGAATTCTTCCCTCAACTCTCTCTCGCGATGGAAGAAGAAATGGGGAAAGAATGGTCAAATCTCGCTTAAAAGCCGAATTATGCATGACCGCATTGTGTGCCGCGGCTCAAAGATATGTGTGCCGCGGCACAGCCTAAAATTGTTCCTGTGTTTCGGTAGTGTGCCGCGGCTCACTGTGTGCGGCACCGGCACAGCGGTTTTGGCCGGGGATGCAACACCGGTGCCGCGGCTCGGCCAGAGGTGTGCCGCGGCAATGACTCAGCAGGTGCCGCGGCTCACTCATGTGTGCCGCGACACTGCACACTCGCTCGGCCAAATATAGGAAATGTGTGTGCCGCGGCGCACACTCCTTGTGCCGCGGCTCACACCTCTTCGGTCCTAAAATGATGAAAATTGACCCGGAAAGAGAATAAAAGCAATATGATTCAATGTCTGGACAACAATAACACGAAATAAAAATACGGGAACCCCAAAACGGTGGTTCCAAGCAATGATTACAAGGGTTCGCTCAACAATCACGATCCGAAGAATATGAAAGGTTTGAAATGACATGACTTTCGACCGGATATTACAGTGAGAACCAAGTTTGAAAGTTCAACTCCATCATGGATGAAATTGGGAAGCTAAATCCGCAAGCTCGTCAATGGTTTGAGAGACATGCACTTGATAGATGAACACTTGCACATGATGGTGGAAGAAGATATGGGTTACTCACAACAAATTTGTCGGAGATTTTTAATAGCGTACTTAAAGGTGCTCGTTTTCTACCAATTACAGCTTCTATCCAACTTATTTTCTATAGATTGGTGCACTATTTTGAGGTGAGACGGCCATTAGGATCTAGTACTCAAGCTAATGGAGATGCATATACTCCTCATGTTGTTGCAAAACAAGTAGCTTTTGTGGCAAAAGCAAGTGCACATTCCTTGAGATCTTTTAATCGAGAAAAGGGTATATTTGAGTTGATAACTCAAAGAGGAAGAAATTTGCAAGTAGTTAATTTGGAACAAAAAACTTGCACATGTGGTAAGTGGGAGGCATTTAAATATCCTTGTTCTCACGTCTTAAGTGCATGTGCCAAACTCTCCTTGAATAGTTGGCAATATGTTGATAAATGTTACTCGATTGTCGAGTATTGTGCTACTTGGGCATCCGAGTTTTTCCCTCGTCCTCATGAAGCGTATTGGCCACAATCATCATCTAGAGAATTGTTTCCAAATTTAGAACAACTCCGCAACAAGAAAGGTCGTCCTCGTTCAACACGACTAAAAAATGAAATGGATATAAAAGAGGCAAGAAATGGCAACTTTTGTGGAATTTGTAGGCAAAGGGGTCATAATAAAAAGAGATATCTGTCTAAGCCAAGGATAATAAAAAGATACGAAATAATTGTTTATGACTCGTCGTTGTGATTATTCTCTTATTATTATTTTTTTTGCAGGTAGGGAGTTGTTATTATATTCAGGGAGTTGTCACTTTGGAAGACGGTGACCCTGCTACATAGCTAAACAAGAGCTTTTTTTTTGTTACCCTGCTACATTGCTACAAGATGTTTTTTTTTTTTTACCCTGCTATGATGTTTTTTTGTGACCCCGCGGAAATGCGAGCAAGTTTTTTTTTTTTCTGTGACGCTGCTATGATGTTTTTTTTATTTGTTTGTTTTAACAAACTATTGTTCAATTTTTTTGTGTTTTAAGAACATTGTACATGTGATGGTGATTTTAATTTAAGAGGACTAGAGTTTGATGTTTAAAATAGCTCGTGTCATTTGTAAAAGAAAGTCAATAATTGTATTAAAATAGCTTGTGTAAGTTGTGCAAAATGACGGGTAAGCTAAAAGAATTTAAAAAATATAATTTGTGTGTAATATATATATATAGGGGCGTGTTCTATGCAGTACCAATATAAGATGCAGTATTTTACAGTACTAATTTATGCATGAGTTTTGTACTACTTATGCATGAAATATATGTATTTCGTGCATCAAAATTTCAATACATTAAAATATGCAATATATTTGATGCATATAATCTAATATTTTAATGCATCCCTATATAGTGGCGTTACATAAGATTAATATTAGATGCACATTCTGATTAATTTATGCATGAGTTTTGTACTAATTATATGCATCAAATATATTGCATATTTTAATGCATTGAAATTTTGATGCACGAAATGCATATATTTCGTGCATAATTAAGACAAAACTCATGCATAAATTAAGATCAGAAATACTACATCTAATATTCAGACGCATGTAACGCGCCAATATATATATATATATATATATATATATATATATATATATATATATATGTGTGTGTCTGCATGTGCGCTCAAGCGCACACCCAAGAGAATATAAATTCCTCGCGGGCCTGACCTCTACCTTGTCCAAAAACCATGCTCAAATCATAATATCCAGGCTTAATTTGACAAATCAATCAAAATAGGAATAACACTATAAAATCTAAATATGGGCATCTCGCAAATTTTATATGACTAACATTATTAACACAATTTACACTATATATGTTCATTAAACTCTACAAATTACATTATTCATTGGCTCAACTCAAACAAATACTTGATATATAGATCCACATCGTCACACATCACAAGGTTCGTCCATTCACTATTTTAAATGTCATTAGAAGCACATAATGATGACCGCACCATTAGACACACTTAGGGCTGTTCTCGGTCCGGTTCGGTATTGCTTTTCCGCCCTGACTGGCATGATCGAAGATCGCTTTGGCCCCACGGCCGGCCCCAACTTCAATACTGTATCCTGACCGCTAACGCTTTGGGTGAGTATCGGTCCCGGTATTTCGGGCGGGTTCTAGTATCTTGGATCATTGAAAGCCATAATCACCAAAACCTCATAATCGAAACAACAATTGAGGGTTTTTTTCAAACGTATGGTAAGGAAATTAAGAGATAAAGGTCCTTTAAACTTAGTTTTTCTATATGTACTAATACGTTATACAATATTTTGTACAATGTAAGTTTATGAAAAAATACCGGGTTTTTTACCGGGTTACCGGTTTCGGTCCTTATCGATTTCGGTTATAACTTTGGTACCAGTATCCGGACCGCTAACGTTTCGGGTGAGTATCGGTCCCGGGTATTATCGACGTTCTCGGGCGGTTCTCAGTATCTTGACCGCCAATGCCCTGCACACGATGGCCTTCTCCCTCGTCAATAAGTAATTTAAGTTAAAAATATGAAAGACAAAAAATGATGGATATCCACATAAATAATGGGCAAATATAATATTAGTAGCACTATTATTATTTCAGCAAATTCAATTTCAGCACGAAGAGAAGCAACATAAAAAATAGAACTGAAGAAATAAATGAGATTAAACTTACAAGACCAAAAGCAAGTGCAATATAAAATTGATATAGTTGATAAATTAAAAACGGAAGTTAAAAACAGAAAACTAAAACGAAAATTTAAAATAAAAAATAAAAGAAGAAAAACAAATTAGAAACTAAAAACAGAAATGGAAACAACAAATAAAAATAGAAATGAAATCAGAAATTAAAAACAGAATTAACAGAAGATAAAAAAAAAAAAAGTAAAAGAAGAAATTGAAACATAAATTAAAAAAGAAGTGAAAATAGAAATTAGAAATAGAAATTTAAAACAGAAACCAAAACATAAACTAAAAATAGAAGCTATTGCCGGCGGACCTCCGAAGACCGACCAATTTTTTTTTTCACGTCAGGCCGCCGGCCAGCTTTCCAGCGGACCTCTGGTGACCGACAATTTTTTTTTACGTCAGGCCGCCAGCCTGCTTTCCGGCAGTCGGTGCGGTCGGTCATTTTTTTTTACGCCAGGCCGTCGGCCTACTTTCTGGCGGACCTCCGGCGACCTGTGAATTTTTTTTATTTTTTTTACGGCAGGCCCGTCGGTGGGGAACCGACATATTTTCTTCTAGCAAGTAATCTAGTAATTTAATTATTTAATTCAATTGTATCACCGCTATCGTGCCATTATGGTACGGATAATATCTAGTCTATAATACAAAGAAAAGACAGAAGTTAAAACTGAAACTAAAACTGAATTATACAGAAGTTCAAAAAGAAAAATCAAACATAAATTAAAAACAAAATTAGAAACTAAAAACTAAAATAAAAAATTAAAAGAAAAATGAAGAATATAAGTCAAAACAGAATCACCAAAATAATAAACAAGAATTCTGGACAAAGAAAAATAAAAAATATAAATAAAAACAGCAAAATAAAGAGCATATCAAAACAGAATCACCAATATCACCAAAATATATTAATATAATAAACTGATTAAATGTGGGAAAAGATAATAGAACAAATGGAATAATAATATGTAAAATTACAACTAGTTAACTACTTATTTGTTTAAATGATTCAAATCACCAAATGTCCATTTTCAAATATAAAAATTGGGGGGACCTCTTCTTTCAGAAATAAGGGTTGTTTGTTTGGCTCATAATGGTTATATTAAGAGTCTACCTCTGAATCGCTAAAAGGTCAGGACTGTTTGGCAAAAAAATATGAACTCTTAATGATTACAATAACCTCTTAACCATTAAGCATTCATACCCTCTTTCAAAAATGATTTTGGCTATACGCTATCATATGTACATGATGTACGTGATACCTACCCAGCTAAACCAACAACAATTTCATTGTTAACATACGCTACACTCTTGCTATAACCTACGTAAATCTCACCTAGCTGATTTCGTATATAGTGTTAAAAGTACAGTGTTATATAGCTGGAAAAGCTATGAAACAAGCTTAACGTAAGAAATGTCATCATTATAACGTACGTAATGTTCAAATTCCAGCTGTTGTACTGCTTCCAGAAGGTCTACACATCCAACGGTCACGTACAGCTTAATGTATGTTATCCATGCTTGTTAATAGCCACTAAGTTTTTTAAATTGAATACAAAATTGGACCGTTGATAGCATCTAGATGGTCAACCATCCAACAAATAATTGATGATATACTAATGTGCGCAATCTGCAAAGTATAATGTACACAATGTAAATGACATAAGCTACTGGATGTGACTGGACTGGCCTTACGGTCACTATAAAGAGTTGATTGCGGCCGCTACGCCATTAACGTACGCAAGGGACACTGTGTAACGTCTGTAAACGAGGAGAATTGTATAACTGTCACTTGGCTCCTAAACGCTATAAATATATGGTCTTTGGAGGAATTGATATACAAGAATTCATTGAAAATACAAGGCTATCATCTGACCATTCTGAGCTTATTTCATATACAATTTGAGCGATAAAATTACGTATTATAACTCATACAAGAAGAATAGTTCAAACAGTCTTCTATGTACATTCCTGTATCACTCTGAGCTATTATTCTGTAAGTTCGAGTAATTGTACTCGGAAAACTCTGTGTAATTTTGGTGAGGTTGTCTTGTACGCAGAAAAACAAGAATATTTAGTAGTAGTTGCTCTTGAGCCCAAAAATCAAGAAATCACATCTCAGCACTAATCTTGAAAGTGTTATTGTAAAGAGTTGACACTAAATTATTAAGTGCAATTGTTTTAAGAACATGCCTAGTCGGTAAGACTAGATATGGGACGTAGGCTTTTGGATAGCCGGATCTCTGGAACAATCTCTTGTGTCATTCCCTTTCCGCAATTTTCTTTTAATTACTCTGATTTTTATTTGCTTCCGCATAAATAGAATTCAATACTCTACACCGCACTATCCAACCCTCCCCTTCTGGTGGTACCAATCTAACAACTAGTATCGAAGTGGTCGCTTTTTCATTGTTCTAACACCCGCTAGAGAAAAATCCATAAATGGCCTATATTCTCACTTTCAAAGGCAATGATCTAAATCATCCTCCCCTTGTTCGACGGTTCAAACTTCATGACTTGAAAAAGAAATGTCAATTTTCATTCGGGCTTATGATATCAATATCTGGAAGGTTATCACTCTTGGACCAACAATTCCAAAGAAAACTGACGGCTCTCTTAAGAGTTTTGAAGAGTATGATAATATCGACTGGAAAAATGATCATTTCAATTGTAAAGCTACTCAACTACTTTACTGTGCTCTTAATCTATAAGATCATAACAATATTTTTTTCTTGTGAAGTTTAGAAAATACTGGAAATTACTCATGAAGGTACGAGCCAAGTTAAGGAAACTAGAAATAAATATGATCTTCATGATTATGAGCTATTCACAATGAAGAAAGACGAAAGCATCACTGCCATGCTTGACCGATTCTCTGCTATCACAAATGGGCTAGCCTCTTTTGGCAAACCTACCTCGAGTAGTGATAAAGTAAAGAAAATTCGAAGATCACTACCCAGAGAATGGGATGCAATAGTAATGGCTATCATGGAGTCAAAATATCTCAATACATAGAGTTTGGTGCTCTCATTGGGTCTCTTAATAATTATGAGATTGTTCTCTAATCTTGAAACTCTAAGTCAAAGCCCAAGGAATGCGAGAGGACAATAGTGTTCAAAGCTAAACAAGAAATCAATCCATAAGATGAACCGATCGGAGAAGAAAATTAAAAATCCACACCCTGTGCCAGAAATATAAAAAAATAAAAATCTTTTGCATAGACACCGGAAGAATATTTATCGGAAATCTAGGGACAAGTCCAAAAATATCCATTTCCCTCAAAATAAAAAGATCGACAATGCTTGTCGAAGAAGTGATGTCCCTGAATATTTTGCAAAAGACTGTCGAGCTCCTGCTTCCTCATCCAAACCCCCACATGAAAAACTTGAAAAGAACGAAGTGTATGTCGCCACATGGAGTGACGATGAGGATGATGAGGAACCAAACGAGCAAAGCAATCTAGCTTTCATGGCTCGCAAAATTTTCGAAAGTGACATGAAAAGTTAGGCAAGTGAATGCATTTGAATTGTTAAATAATGAAATTGAAGAAGTTTGCAAAATAGATAAATATTTGAAAAAAAATAAAAAATCTTGAAGATGAAAATTCCAAAGATGAAAGACGACTTGAACAAAACGCAAAAATCAACTCAAACTTTTCATCAAAAATTTTCTTGTGGTAATGAAAAACTTGAGCAATTATTATGTCTTCAAAGATTTTCTTTATCAAAATAAGGACTTGGACATAGTTCTTTTCCAATGAGAAAGGCTTTAGATAAAATTTCAACGAATTCAGAAACTTTAGAGTCTGGAATTTCGTCATACCCAAAATGTTTGAAAAGAGGCATACTAAAACATTTTGTACTAGTCCAAGATGAACCATCAAAGTTAAACGAACATGGATCCCCAAAGGACCTTTGTTCTAAACAGAATATATATGTCTAACTCTACTGGCCCAAATTAGCTTGCGTACTTATAAAATAAACGAAAAATAATTTTATAGGTGCAAACAAGGACAAGTGCACCATCAAACCAATGGTACATTTATAGCGGATGCTCAAACCACATGAGTGGAAACGAGCACCTCTTCATGAAGCTCGAAATGGAAGAACGAGGATTTGTCACTTTTGGTGATAATAAATGAGGTTTAATCAATGATATGTTGGAAACGGTTTCGTAGAAACTTGCGGGAGAAACTAAATTGCAACTGGAAAAGAAAAGTACAACTCGAAAACCAGAAATTACAGAAGTCGAACGAAAAGGAAATTACAGAACTCGAAACTAAACTGAAATTACAAGAAAAAAAAACGTATAAAACTAATAGCCGAATCGAGGAAGGCCTCTTTTCGCAAGACGAGATACGCCTAGTAGTGCTCTCGGCTTAGGCGTGCCGTCCCCAAAGATAAAACGTCTTCGTCTCAAAGGTAGTAGCACCACAAATCTATGAGCTCCGACGAACTAGAACGAGGGCGAGGACAGAGCTTCGACTTATGAAATGTATGCAGAAAACTTTGTGTGTATGTTCGTTTTTTGCAAGTGTATGGAATGCAATGAGCATGCACCTATTTATAGGCCATCTCACACCTGCAGGGGAATTAAACACAGCACTAATGGCTTTCATAATGCAGGCATTCATGCCTGCATTGAACACTGGAGTTACACAATTCAAATGCAGCCTTAACTCCTCCTCATTACACCTGGGAGGTTACTGCCTGTTTTTGGCTAAATTTGAATAGTCGGGATGCACCTGGACTGTATTCAGCTCCTTAACCACTTGAGGGATGTACCTGGACATCCTTATGTGCACATACGAGCCCAACAACATTATTGAGCTAGTCCAAAAAATTCTTTAAGCAGTCCAAGGCCTAGTCCAAGACCAGGCCCAAAGAACAGCCCAAGGACCACCCAAAGACCAATTGCCAAGATCCAAAATCCAAGTCCAAGGTCCAAGATCCAAGGTCCAAGGTCCACGGAATGCGGCTCGCGGCTCGCGGCCGAGGCCGAGGCGAGGCGGGCAGGCAGCGGCGGCGCGCGCGTGTGGGCTTTAAGCCCATACACATGTGCCATTAATTATTACATGAATAATGGTAACTCCTTATATAATTGAACAATGATAGCTCATTATTCAATATGGGATAGTCATCCCTCATTTATTCACAATTAAGTGACAAATTTTAATTCACTGTTTCTCACTCACCGGAAATCTATTTAGAAAAAGTGAATATACCACGATCATCTACTCGGAACGTAGATCAATCCTATGATTTTTAATTTTACAAAATAAAATTAAAATCATTAACGATTCCAACAATCCCCCACATGAGTGAAAATAGCCCAAATGCAATGTACAGACACAAGCGCAGTCCTCAAGAGGCATTAAAGTATAAGGATAGGTAGTTCGTGGCTTTGAACCTTCCATAATTAACATCATCGGTACACAGGTGGATTAGTGGCATGATGCTTTAAACTCTTCCCCCACGGCGTGCACCGATACAATGGTGCTAACACTTGAACACCTCAACCTCATCCGTTCTCACGTTTTGTGTCCTTTGCGGGCCTTGGACACCCTTTGGATTCATAAGTGTATTTCATGAAGCGGCCCTCACTTCTTACTTATATAGGTGATTCTTTACCGAGTATCGTGCCATACTTTACCTCCTCGAGGTCTTTAGGAATCATTAAAAGTCATAGACTTAACCTCACCACTATGCAAGCTTTCAACACTCAATTGCTCTATAGGAAATAAACTTAGATGAGTGTTTTACACGAACTCTCATAGCTTAGTTTTCCCATTGAACCAAGTTCTTGGGATATCCAGTCATCTTGGTTGGGTTACCACTATGATAATTCTCAATTTGTGGATTTTAAACCTATTCCCTCTAGCAATTTATTCATTTGATCACGATTTAACCCTTTAGTTAGCGGATCCACTAGATTATCCAATGACCTCACATAGTCAATAGAGATAACCCCACTTTTGATCAAATTTCTCACGGTATTATAGCGTCGACGAATATGTCGAGACTTTCCATTATACACGTTACTTTTTGCCCTACCAATAGCAGCTTGGCTATCGCAGTGTATCATCACTGCAGGCACTGGCTTTGACCAACATAGAATATCTTCTAGAAAGTTTCTGAGCCACTCGGCTTATTCACCAGCTTTGTCCAAAGCTATGAATTCTGATTTCATGGTGGATCGGGCTATACACGTTTTTTTCGCGGACTTCCACGAGATAACTCCACCCCTAATGGTAAACACGTAACCACTTGTAGAAAATGAACTTTTCGTATCAGGTATCCAGTTTGCATCACAGTACCCTTCAAGTACCGGGGGTATCTCGAATAGTGTAGCCCAAGGTTTTGAGTATACTTTAAGTACCTCAAAACTCTAACAAGAGCTTTCCAATGCTCTTTGCTTGGATTGCTCGTGTAACGGCTCAATTTGTTCACAGCGCAAGCTAAGTCGGATCGAGTGTAATTTGTAAGATACATTAAACACCCAATGACTCGGACATATTCTTCTTGTGCAACGGGCTCCCCTCGATTTTTGGTCAAGTGAACATTTAACTCTATTGGAGTCTTAGCCGGCAAACTATCAAAAGCATTAAACTTCTTGAGAACTTTCTCGGCATAGTGAGATTGTGTCAAGATGATTCCATCAGATTTTCTCAAAATTTTCATTCCAAGAATCACATCGGTTAGCCCATGTCTTTCATGTCAAAATTTCTTTTTAACATGTTCTTAGTGTCGTTAATCACTTGTATATTGCTACCCATGATTAACATGTCATCTATATAAAGACACACAATAACATAGTTGTTATTAGTGTTCTTAATATAAACACATTTATCACACTCATTTATTTTAAAACCATTTGATAACACTACATTATCGAATTTCAAGTGCCACTGTAGTGGAGCTTGTTTCAATCCATATAGAGTCTTAACAAGTTTGCAGACCTTTTTCTCTTGTCCAGGTACTACAAACCCTTCAGGTTGTTCCATATAGATCTCTTCATCCAGATCACCATTCAGAAAAGCAGTCTTAACATCCATTTGATGAATCTCAAGATTGTGCAAAGCAGCAATCGCGAGAAGCACTCGAATAGATGTAATTCTCGTTACAGGTGAATAGGTATCGAAAAAATCGTACCCTTCCTTCTGCTTGAAACCTTTGACTAGTAAACGAGCTTTATACTTATCAATTGACTCATTAGCCTTGTACTTTCTTTTAAGGATCCATTTGCATCCTAAGGGCTTACAACTTTCAGGTAAATTAACCAAAACCCAAGTTTGGTTTTGTAAAATTGAGTCAATTTCACTCTGAACAGCTTCTTTCCAGAGCAACCCGTTTGGTCTAGCATAAGCTACTTTGATCGATGTTGGTTCTTCATCCAACATGAATGCTATGTAGTCAGGTCCAAATGTCTTTGATGTCCTAACCTTACTACCACGTCTCAGTTCTACATCTTCCAGATTAGATCTCGATCGCTTACGTGACTTTGGATCTACATCCACAGGTTTTGAACTTGTTTCTTCATCTTCAACTCTATTGCTAGAATTGTTCTCAACTCTATCATTGTCCTTACAAGGATATATGTTTTCAATGAATATAGCATTCCTTGATTCAATTGTTGTTCCCACAGTCATTTAAGGTACTTCTGACTTGTGGATAACAAACCGATAGGTACTACTGTTCAGTGCATACCCAATAAAGATACAATCGACCGTCTTAGGACCGATTTTAACTTGTTTAAGTAGAGGCACCTGAACCTTCGCCAAACACCCCCACACTTTGAGATAATTGTTTGAAGGTTTTCTACCTTTCCACAACTCATAAGGAGTAACATCCTTACCTTTGTGTGGAATCTTATTCAATATGTAGTTGGCTATCAAGACAACTTCCCCCCACATGTTCTGGGACAACCCTGAACTAATCAATAAGGCATTCATTATATCTTTAAGTGTTCGATTCTTACGTTCAGCAACGCCATTAGATTGTGGTGTATATGGATCTGTTGTTTGATGAATTATACCACTCTTGTTGCATAATTCCTCAAACGGGGCTACATATTCACCACCTTTATCGCTTCGAACCATGTTAATACGACAGCCTAATTGATTCTCGGCTTCATTCTTGAAGTTCTTAAAGGCTTCAATAGCCTCATCTTTACTTCTCAAAAGATAAAGATAATAATATCTTGTGCAGTTATTGATGAAAGTGATAAAGTACTTCTTACCACCTTTAGTTTGCACAAATTTTAAATCACACATGTCTATGTGAATTAATTCAAGGGGTTTTGTGTTCCGTTTTACTGAATGAAACGGAAGCTTCGTCATTTTTGCCTCAACATAAATCTCACATTTCTTTTGAGTATTGACTTCATTTAATTTCAGTAAATCTAAGTTTACTAATCTTTTTATAGCATTTAGATTCACATGACCTAATCTACAATGCCATAAATCAGAACACTCGATCAAATAAGAGGAAGCAGTAGCATTTTCATTAGCATTTGCAGACTTGGTTACATTGCGCATAGCCAAAGCATTAAGTTCAAAGAGCCCTCCGTGAGGTAGCCATTACCAAGAAACCTATCAAACTCCTTTATGATAACTCTATCTGACTCATACACTAGTTTAAACCCCTTATTAACTAGTATAGAGCCCGAGATCAAGTTCTTCCTCATATCAGGAACATGAAGCACATTCTTCAAGGTGAGTGTTTGTCCGGACGTTAGTTTGAGGGCCACTTCTCCAACTCCGATAATCTCAGATGAAGCTGGATTCCCCATGTTGAGCTTCCTCCCTTCAACAGCTTGATAATTCTTAAAGTAGTTCCTATCGGCACCAACGTGGACGGTCGCACCGGTGTCGACGTACCAACCACCTTGGTTCTCAACGTGGTTGACCACTTTGGTGACCACAGCAGCACGATCGTCCTCTTTCCACACGCCATTAATCTCGGCGATGTTAGCAACATGTTTCTTCTTCTTGTTGGACTTCGGCTTTCGGCAGTCCTTCTCCGCATGTCCATGTTTGCCATAGTTGAAGCAATCACCATCAAACTTCTTGGCTGGTTGCTTCCCTTTTGTAATATCCTAGAATTTCGCTATGATTCTTCGCATTATTTTTATCTGAGTTGTAACATACAGAGTGAGACCGATACAGTATGGATGGATAATTTTGGGAACTGTGACAGTCGTGCCATTATATCTATCGAGGGTATATTTAATTCTAGGATATTACATGCTTGTTATGTTTTTGGATGTCGGATATATTATATGAGTATTTGTACAATTGCTGTACTTGGTCGACAGTGGTATTCGAGGTATCATGCATCAGAAGTATCGTATGAGAATGATATTGGGACGAGCATATGTATTCAGTATGTGGATAGACGTATCCAGTATGTCGAGATGGACAGGAACAGTAGGATTTTGGCCAAGTATAGAAGGCCATTACGTACGCTAGCTTTAAAGACTTACTCATGCTAAATTCTACGTTTTACATACGTTATGCATAAGACATTACGTACGAAACAAGAGGAATCAGAAAGGTTCGAGCTGTGGTCGGCAGGTGGGGCTGATGTGTAGGGGGATAAGACCTAGATGGCACCCATGTTCCGGGGTATTCCCGTGTGGATACTTTCGTGGCCCTTGGTTGCGACCTTCGGGTATTTTGTGATTGCATGAACTGTGTTAGGGGATAAGACCTAAATGACACCTATGTTCTGGGGTATTCCTGTGAGATGCTTCTGTGACCCTTGGCTTTGGCCTTGGGGTTTATGTGTTAATATTATATGCATTGTTGAGCATGATGTGAACTGTTGTCTGACGGAAATACGACGTTGTGGTCGTGTCGGTCTTTCATGATCGAGTTATCGTTGCTCACTTAGAAAGTTTTTTGATCCTTGTTGGATACGCGTTTCTTCGAGATTTGTTTCCATGTTGTATCGTGACATATCTGGAGTCAAATACGTCCTGATCGGTCATGTGTAGGATTTTTAGGGCGGGCACGTGTAGCATGTGTTGGCTTCGACCTCATATTAAACCGTGCACACAAGACGTACTTCGTGAGGCTGATTAGGTACGAGACCAGATGTGTATCTGATCAATACCCTTGGTTGGCTTGTACACGGACACATGTCTGGGTCGGGCATATCATGACGTCCATCTTGAGTCTTATTGATTGGTCTTTCACAGTCCATGTATAATCGGATCTGTTCGATAGTCGGGTTGTCTTTGAAATCCCGTATATATGATTTGTATATGGTTGACGATTTTATTCTCTCGTGTATCTGTCACTGTTGACCCTTTATTAATCTCGTTTGGAGTTCACCCTGTCATTGGTAATCTCGTTCGTTATTGATCCTATTTGGGAGTTTGCCTTACCGTTGGTATTGTCCGTTGTTAGTCCTTGATTGATCTTGTTGGAGGTTACCGTGTCGTTGGTATTCTCGGTTGTTGATCCCTTATTGCTCTTGTTGGAGTTTACCGTGTCGTTGGTATTCTCGGTTGTCGATTCTTTCTCGATCTTTCTGGAGTTTACCGTGTTGTTGGTATTCTCGGTTGTTGATCCTTCATTGATCTTGTTGGAGTTACCACATCATGGTATTCTCGTACGTGGTTGATCCTTTGTCGATCTTGTGTGGAGTTATCATGTCATTGATATTCCCGTTTTGATGCACTGGTTGTTTATCATTTTTATTGTGTGAGCATTTATGCCTTGTATTGATATTCGGGACTTGTCATTGTCTCGGGACAGTTGGTTTACAGATGTGCCATGTGATATCAGTTTTATCAGGATTGGGATCCGATTGTGCGATCCAGCGGACAAAATCGGACTTGGACAGATTATTCTATATTGGGGATATGTTTATGTTTGATAATCTTGGTATCGTTTCGGATACAGTACAGATGGTTACTTTTGAATTCATTCATCACTTAAGGACGCGAGATGTGGATTATGGTAAGGATTGATTTGATATGTATTGTGACGGGTTTGTAAGGTTACTTCGGTAAGATTACGTGGGGAATGTTCTTACTCTATAAATTACGTTGATATGTAATTGTTTTTGTGATGTGATCGTTATCATTGTTGAGTATTATGGCTGACCCCGTTGTGGGCTTTATCTTTTAGGTACTCGGAGTTCGAGCTAGTAGCGGTCGTGAAGGGATGAACTTTTCGGTGATACTGGTTATGGCATCCTTGTTGGGATTTGTGTATTCTTTTCTGGTTTTTATAATTCCGCTGTAAATGTATTTAATTATGTCTCTACTCGCTGCCTGTGAAATTTTATAATGGCTTTCAGTATTTTTCCAACTCGTGTTTACTTTCTAAATGCCCTTTTGGCGTCTTTGCCTTGTGCCTTCAGATGGTATTTTCTGATGGTAATTGAGAACGACGTTTTTAAAAATATTTGAGTATTTAAAACATTACCGTCATTGGCCTTTTGGCATTTATTTAACCCGTTTGCGAAATTGATTTTAGCCTTGTGGGTTCCAATGTGGGGCCCACGATGCTGTAATATTCCCGGTCGGTTTTGGGGTGTTACAGAATATGGTATCGGAGCTTGGGTTTCGTAAAACCCAGGCATGTGTGTTATGTGGCTCTACCGGTGTGGTAGTAGCGACACTTTTGAAAATAATTTTTTGACTTTCGAGTCAAACTGATTTTGGAAGTTTCAAAATTTTTGAAATATTTTCAAATTGCTATATTTGCGATGCCGGTGTGTTGTTATTGTGTTGAGACTTTGTATGGGAGTCGTGTGCTAGTATCACGGGAGATCATCGACTTCACGGACCTGTAAGTATGTCCTTTCAGTTATTTGGTTTTTATGATGATTATTTGAGCATGGTGACATGATTTTAAGATATTTCGGGATTGAGATATGGATTATGACAGGATTTTAAGTTTCGAGAACGAAACTTATTTAAGTGGGAAGATATGTAATATCCTAGAATTTCGCTATGATTCTTCGCATTATTTTTATCTGAGTTGTACCGTACAGAGTGAGACCGATACAATATGGGTGGATAATATTTGGAACTGTGACAGTCGTGCCAGTATATCTATCGAGGATATATTTAATTCTAGGATATTACATTCTTGTTATGTTTTTGGATGTCGGATATATTGTATGAGTATTTATACAATTGCCGTACTTGGTCGACAGTGGTATTCGAGGTATCGTGCATCAGAAGTATCGTATGAGAATGATATTGGGATGAGCATATGTATTCAGTATGTGCGTAGACGTATCCAGTATGTCGAGACGGACAGCAACAGTCGGATTTTGGCTAAGTATAGAAGGCTATTACGTACGCTAGCTTTAAAGACTTACGTACGCTAAATTCTACGTTTTACGTACGTTATGCATAAGGCATTACGTACGTAACAAGAGGAATCGGACAGGTTCGAGTTGTGGTCGGCAGGTGGGGCCGATATGTTGGGGGATAAGACCTATATGGCACCCTTGTTCCGGGGTATTTCCATGTGGATACTTTCGTGACCCTTGGTTGCGACCTTGGGGTATTTTGTGATTGCATGAACTGTGTTAGGGGATAAGACCTAAATGGCACCTATGTTCCGGGGTATTCCTGTGAGATGCTTCCGTGACCCTTGGCTGTGGCCTTTGGGTTTATGTGTTAATATTATATGCATTGTTGAGCATGCTGTGAACTGTTGTCTAACGAAAATACGACGTTGTGGTCGTGTCGGTCTTTCATGATCGAGTTATCGTTGCTCACTTGGAAAGTTTTCTGATCCTTGTTGGATATGCATTTCTTTGAGATTTGTTTCCATGTTGTATCGTGACATACCTGGAGTCAAATACATCCTGATCGGTCATGTGTAGGATTTTTAGGGCGGGCGCGTGTAGCATGTGTTGGCTTTGACCTCATATTGAACCGTGCACATGAGACGTACTTCGTTAGGCTGATTAGGTACGAGACCAGACGTGTATATGATCAATACCCATGGTTGGCTTGTACATGGACACATGTCCGGGTCGGGCGTATCGTGACGTCCATCTTGAGTCTTATTGATTGGTCGTTCACAGTCCATGTGTAATCGGATCTGTTCGATAGTCGGATTGTCTTTGAAATCCCGTAAATATGATTTGTATATGGTTGACAATTTTATTCTCTCGTGTATCTATCACCGTTGACCCTTTATTAATCTCGTTTGGAGTTCACTCTGTCATTGGTAATCTCGTTCGTTATTGATCCTATTTGGGAGTTTGCCTTACCGTTGGTATTCTCGGTTGTTAGTCCTTGATTGATCTTGTTGGAGGTTACCGTGTCGTCGATATTCTCGGTTGTTGATCCCTTATTGCTCTTATTGAAGTTTACCGTGCCGTTGGTATTCTCGGTTGTCGATCATTTCTCGATCTTTTTGGAGTTTACCGTGTTGTTGGTATTCTCGGTTGTTGATCCTTCATTGATCTTATTGGAGTTACCACATCATGGTATTCTCATACGTGGTTGATCCTTTGTCGATCTTGTGTGGAGTTATCATGTCATTGATATTCCCGTTTTGATGCACTGGTTGTTTATCATTTTTATTGTGTGAGCATTCATGCCTTGTATTGATATCCGGGACTTGCCATTGTCTCGGGACAGTTGGTTTACTGATGTGCCATGTGATATTGGTTTTATCAGGATTGGGATCCGATTGTGCGATCCAGCGGACAGAATCGGACTTGGCCAGATTATTCTATATTGGGGATATATTTATGTTTGAGAATCTTGGTATCGTTTCGGATACAGTACAGATGGTTACTTTTGAATTCATTCATCACTTAAGGATGCGATATGTGGATTATGGTAAGGATTGATTTGATATGGATTGTGACGGGTTGGTAAGGTTACTTCGGTAAGATTACGTGGGGAATGTTCTTACTCTGTAAATTACGTTGATATGTAATTGTTTTTGTGATATGATCGTTATCATTGTTGAGTATTATGGCTGACCCCGTCTTGGGCTTTATCTTTTAGGTACTCGGAGTTCGAGCTAGTAGCGGTCGTGAAGGGATGAACTTTTCGGTAATACTGGCTATGGCATCCTTGTTGGGATTTGTGTATTCTTTTCTGATTTTTATAATTCCGCTGCAAATGTATTTAATTATGTCTCTACTCGCTGCCTGTGAAATTTTATAATGGCTTTCAGTATTTTTCCAACTCGTGTTTACTTTCTAAATGCCCTTTTTGGCGTCTTTGCCTTGTGCCTTCAGATGGTATTTTCTGACGGTAATTGAGAACGACGTTTTTAAAAATATTTGAGTATTTAAAACATTACCGTCATTGGCCTTTTGGCATTTATTTGACCCGTTTGCGAAATTGATTTTAGCCTTGTGGGTTCCAATGTGGGGCCCACGGCGCTGTAATATTCTCGGTCGTTTTTGGAGTGTTACACCTTTGTTCTTGTTTTGGTCACTTGGGCGAGCTCGTTTGATAGAGGGACCGCCTTGCTCCAACAGATTGGCCTTAGCATCGATCAGGACTTTTGGTTTATGATCATTCTTGTGCACGTCTGACTCGATGCGCAATTTCACAATCAAGTCTTCTAGAGTCATCTCTTTTCGCTTGTGCTTGAGGTAGCTCTTGAAGTCTTTCCAACTGGGGGCAACTTCTCGATCACAGTTGCAACAGTGAAGGCGTCTGACAGGACCATCCCCTCGGTATTGACATCATGAATGATGAGTTGGAACTCTTGCACTTGTTCTATGATTGGCCTTGAGTCAACCATCTTGTAGTCCAAATACTTGGCGACTACAAACTTCTTTATACCTGCATCATCACTACGGTACTTCTTTTCAAGTGCATCCCACATATCTTTTGATGTGTTTACAACAGAGTATACATTATACAAACTATCCTCTAAATAATTCAGAATAAAGTTTTTACAAAGATAATCTCCATTATGCCAGTTGTCATAGGCAGCTCGGATAGTGAAACTTGTCTCTTGTGCACTTGGTGCTGGTGGCTCATCTTCCTTAAGGAAATTAGCAAAGCCCAATGTTGTCAAATAGAACAACATATTTTATTGCCACCTTTTAAAGTCGGCTCCACCAAAATTTGGTGGCTTCTCGGTGGTAGACATTATCCTTGGTCCCGAGTTCGCCATGGTCGAGGTGGCGGTCGCGGAGGCAGTGGCGGCAGTGGTGTTCGAGTCGGTAGAAGCGGTAGTCGACATCTCCAGTTGTGGAATTTAGTAAAGACAGTAAGTAAATTATCTCGTCTTGCGCTTGTTGGAAACTGTTTCGTAGAAACTTATCGGGAGAAACTAAATTTCAACTGGAAAACAAAAGTACAACTCGAAAACCAGAAATTCAATAAGTCGAACGAAAAGGAAATTACAGAACTTGAAACTAAACTGAAATTACAAGAAAAAAAAACGTATAAAACTAATAGCCGAGTCGAGGAAGGCCTCTTTTCGCAAGACGAGATACGCCCCAGTAGTGCTCTCGGTTTAGGCATGTCGTCCCCAAAGATAAAATGTCTTCGTCTCAAAGGTAGTAGCACCACAAACCTACGAGCTCCGGCGAACTAGAACGAGGGCGAGGACAGAGCTTCGACTTATGAAATATATGCAGAAAACTTTGTGTGTATGTTTTTTTTTTGCAAGTGTATGGAATGCAATGAGCATGCACCTATTTATAGGCCATCTCACACCTGCAGTAGGTTTAAACACAGCACTAATGGCTGTCATAAAGCAGACATTCATGCCTGCATTAAACACTGGAGTTACACAATTCAAATGCAAATTCAAATTCAGCCTTAACTCCTCCTCATTACACCTGGGAGGTTACTGCCCGTTTTTGACTGAATTTGAACAGTCAGGATGCACCTGGACTGTATTCAGCTCATTAACCACTTGAGGGATGTACCTGGACATCCTTATGTGCACATAGAAGCCCAACAACATTGTTGAGATAGTCCAAAAAATTCTTTAAGCAGTCCAAGGCCTAGTCCAAGACCAGGCCCAAACACCAATTGCCAAGATCCAAGGCCAAGGTCCAAGGTCTACAGTCCACGGCTCGCGGCTCGCGGACGGCGGCGCGCGCGTGTGGGCTTTAAGCCCATACACATGTGCTATTAATTATTACATGAATAATGGTAACTCCTTATATATTTGAACAATGATATCTCATTATTCAATGTGGGATAGCCATCCCTCACTTATTCACAATTAAGTGACAAACTTTAATTTACTATTTCTCACTCATCGGGAATTGGTTTAGAAAAAGTGAATATACCACGATCATCTACTCAGAACGTAGATCGATCCTATAATTTTTAATTTTACAAAATAAAATTAAAATTATTAACGATTCCAACATGATATGGGTAAAGTGGGTAAAGAACATTTAACAACTCTTGATAATATTCTTTTTGTTGATGGTCTATTTTATAATTTGCTCATTGTTTCTCAACTATGTGATACTAGACTAGAAGTAATTTTTGAAATCACTTATTGTTCTACAATGAAAAAAGATCAAATAGTTTTTATTGGTTTAAGATATGGAAATATTTATATTGCAGATTTACAGGACGAATCTTCCTTTAATGAAAAATGTTTAATATCTTACGACAAAAATGTAGTAATTTAGCATCACAAATTAGGACATACTTCACTATCTTTACTTTCAAAATTGTCTAAACATGATATTGTTCATGGTCTATCAAAATTAAATTTTAGGAAAGATCATATATGTGAAGCTTGTACTAAAAGCAAACATGCCACATGAGCATTTAAACAAAAAATGAAAATTTCCACTAGCAGAATTCTAGAATTAATTCATATGTGTTTAATAGGATCCCCTCATGCTAGTTTAGTGGAAAACTCTATACTTGTCATTGTTGATGATTTTTTCAGATTCACATGGGCGAAATTTTTAGCAAATAAAAGTGGTGTGTTTATGAAATTATTAAGTGGTGCAAACTAACACAGAAAGAAAAGGATCTACCCATTGCTGCCATTAAGAACTGATCATGGTGGAGAATTCAATTGAAATAACTTTGAAGAATGATGTGACAAATATGGTATTGGACATAATTATTCAGCATCTCGGACACCTCAATAAAAGAGAGCTGTTGAGAGGAAAAACTGCACCTTGGAAGAAATGAGTTGTACAATGCTTAATGGATAGGGGCTCCCAAAATATTTTTGGGCCAAAGCTGCCAGCACAGCCTGTTATGTCACAAGTCGAGTTCACCTTTGGAGAAATAATATGATGACCCCATATAAAATATTTAAAGGTAAAAAGCCTAATTTGTCTCATTTTCATCCGTTTGGTTGCAAAATTTTTATTCACAATAATGATAAAGATAATTCGGGTAAATTTGATTCTAAATTAGATGTTGGTATATTTCTTGAATATTCGATAAATAGTAAAGCTTATCGAGTTTTTAACTTTAGAAGAGCTGAAATGTATCTATTCATGAATTCGATGATACGATTTTACCCCGAGAAAGATTTTGTTTGATGATGTAGATATGATTCCAGCAAATGAAGTTTTCGAAGCATCATAAGAGTTGGAGAACTTTCATATAAATCCTGAAAAAATCGAAGAAACTCCATACACTCTTCCTAAAGAGTGGGCAAATGTGAAACAGCATCCAAAAGAACAAGTTCTTGGTGATATTGATGAAGGTGTGCGAACAAGGAGAAATACAAATAATTTTCTAAACAATTATGCATTTATTTCGATCATCGAACCAAAGAATCTTGACGAAGCAATAAACGATGAAAGTTGGGTCATTGCTATGTGAGAAGATCTTAACCAATCCGAAAGAAATAAAGTATGGGAACTAGTTCTGGCACCCGCCGGGACTAAATGGATTGACAAAGTGAAAAAAGATCTTCTAGTAAAAAAAATCCAGACTAGTTGCCCAAGGGTACAACTAGAGGAAGGACTAGACTACGAGGAGACCTTTGCGTCGGTTGCTCGTCTTGAGGCAATTCGTCTTCTATGTGCGTTTTCATCTCATAAAAAGATCAAATTCACCAAATGGATGTGAAAAGTGCATTTCTGAACGAAGTTATTCAAGAAGAAGTCTATATCAAGCAACACTGGGTTTCGAAGAATATGATCATCCGAACTACATGTAAAAGATTCACATAGCTCTCTATGGATTAAAACAAGCGCCGAGAGCATGGTATGAAAGTTTAAGTAATTTTCTTATTTCTAACTAATATATTAGAAGACCATTGATTTTACTCTATTTGTCAAGACTTTTGATAATGAGATGCTCGTCTGTAAAATATATGTCGATATTGTATTTGGTGCTACTAACGATTCTATGTCCCAAGAATTTATAAATCTTATGAAAGGAGAATTCAAAATGAGCATGATGGGGGAATTAAAATTCTTCCTCGGTCTTCAAATAAAGTAACTCTAAGACGGAATATTTATATATCAAACAAAGTACGTCAGCGAACTGTTAAAGAAATTCAAGATGGAAGGATGCAAGGAAATATCTACCCCATGTCATTTACCTTGAAACTTGATAATGATGAGAAAGATAAATTCGTCGATCAGAAACAATATCGTGATTAGATCCCTATTTTATCTAACTGCCTCCAGACCTGATATTATGTCTACAACTTGTTTATGTGCTCGATTTCAAACTAATCTGAAATAATCTTATTTAATTGCTTGTAAACATATTTTTTGTTATTTAAAAGATACTACTGGTTTGGGACTGTGGTACCCTCAAGCATTGATTTTGAACTATTTTGGTATAGTGATTTCGGTTTTGACATATGTAAAATCGATAGAAAAAGTACAAGTGGAACTTGTCATTTCATGGGTTCGTGCTTAATATCTTGGTATGGTAAGAAGCATACTAGTATAACTACTTCCACAGCTGAAGCCGAACATGTGGCAACTAGAAGTGCATGTGCACAAGTAATACGGATTACGAATCAGTTACTGGATTATGGCAATACTTTGTGCCCATTTTTTGCGATAATACTAGTGCCATTAATTTGAGTAAAAATTTGATTTTGCATAGTAGACAAAGCATGTTGAAATTCGTCATCACTTTATTCGTGATCGTCTCCAAAATGGGAATATTTATATTTAATTCATTGGTACAAAAGAATAGTTGGCAGACATTTTTACAAAATTGTTTCCCGAAGAATCATTTGATTTTATAAGGATGAATTTAAGTATGAGACATGTTGATTATTTTTAATTTCATATACAGCAAAACGGTCATTGAAAATGGGAAGAAATCATCGGAAGCAATTCACTATTCATTTGGTCATCATAACGACCGCCGGACCTTCCACCTTTAGACCGCTATTCATTTCTCGAAATTCCTTGAACCTCCAGTACTACTAATGGCCGTTATCACACTACATTAACAGCCGCTATGATTTATTTTATTTCTCAAACCTTCAGGTATCCTAACGTACGCTAGCTAAACAATGAGATGTACGTTACAAACTGTAATGGACGCTAACTCGATAGTCATACGTGCGCTAAGCAGTTTACGTACCAAAGTGTCACGGCGCTTTCCATATTATTCGGAGTACCCGGGATTGCCCCGGAATAACAAAGGATTATGTTGGATAGTTTCCCTGCGACACGAATAAGGTTGGGGATGTGCGACAGTGGTCGGCGTCCAGAGTGTGTCCATGCGCGAGCAGGACCTTGAGTCGTTGAGCAGAGGGCTTTAGGAGAAGAGTTTCGTAGAATGCTTGGATTGGTGAGTTACTTGGAGTGTTGGGAAGGTCTCCACCAGGTTTCACAGCTAGACGGTTCCGTTTGAGTAGCGTACGATGTGAAGGATCGAGATGCTGCAGTGCAGTGGCATTGTAGTAGTTTCAGAATATTGCAGAGGCAATTCCTCACTCCTAGAGTATCGGATGGGGCTGAAACTTTGAGGACATATAGATATCGTCGTAATATACTCAACGGTTCAAGCAGATAAGAATTTGGCGTTCGGATGAGGGCGTTACACCCGATGTGCTTCTTCGGCCAATCAATGTCTAGTGCATTTACAAGGAAATATTTCCCTAAGCCTATTATAGGGGAGACAGTCCTTAGATGGGAAATGGTGGGCAAGCGGCCAGTCTTCCTAGTGCTGTCAAGTACTAAGCGTGAAATCTTCCTAGAGGTAAGGGGGGCCTCTAGGGGTCCAACTCTAAGCATTCGAAGCGTGCGAAGAGATCCCGATCGAGTTGGAAATCGTGAGGGCGGTGTGGGACCTATGGGGTCTGCGTTGGGCTTAAGGTTGGCATGGAGGCTCTAGTGTGACCTGGGGAATGTCGTCGGCCATATAACACTTCCTCTATGTCTATTGGGTAATCGAGGCCCTCATCTAAATCATAAGCCTCGCGAGCTGACTCGTAAGCATTAGCTATCGGTTCTGGCTATGCTGCGGGGGATCGTTGTCTTGTACATGTGGTTGCGAGACAACACCACATTACGAATTGAAGGTAATATGTCGGTATGCAAAGTAGTCCCAAACATCGTGAGGGAAAAATATCTATTGATGGCATGAATCTAAGCCAAGATCTAAAAAGTTGTCCGTCTCGAGTGAGGTACTCTCAAGGACGCCAATGTACTGCACCTAGGAAGTCCCGAGTGAGTGTCGAGCATGAGGAATTGCACTTCGGGCATGCAAGTGACCCTTAGTGCCGAGTGCCATTGCGGGATGAACCTGAAGGATATTAGATATCGGCCCTTAGTTGGTTGGAGGCAAAGGACAAGCGGGTGCCTAGCATTTTACGCAGCACAATGGAACAGTGCAGGATATCTCTGTGGAAGGAATTATATGTAAACTCGTTGATGGTAGCCGGATGAAGATTCAGAAGTCTCCTAGGCGCATGAGTGATTCGTGATCCGCTGCACGAATTCGACGGCCTGAACCTCAGTGAGCCACATCCCGTGACAAGTGGTATCGGAGCCTGGAATGTCACATCCAGGTTTAGCTGAGCATTGAGCATTTTTGAATATCTTGCTTCCCCTTGAGAACCGGATACCAAATTGTGCTGAATTTTTCTTATTAGCCATTGTAGTCGCATTTCAGCGAAGGGCTTGCAGTGCGATCTTACGTATTGTAGCGGAGTTGAGAATTAAGTTGGCAGTGGGACTTGAGCGAATGGTAGTACCTCGAGTTGGCTTTGCAATTGGGCGAATGGTAGTACCTTGGTTGTTTGGTTTCTGTCGGTGATGTTCGAAGGCTTTGTTCGGTGCGCGTTGTTAGCATTAGTGATTCTGGCAAATGGTAGTAACCGAGTTACGACGTGTTTAATGACTATATATGTTCTCTGCGAGTATGGTTGGCAGTTGGTCAATGTGAGGGGAACATTCTCATCGGTAAATTGCGGACGCGTGAGTAACGGTGTTGGCGTAATCTGATCAGAAACTTAATGTTGGCCTATTTTTGTGGGCTTATAAGACATCTTGATCTCCTAGAAGGAGACATGCCGGTGAGCTGGGTGGTGTGCAGTATCCACGTCTGCCAAGTTGCAGCCATGTTTGCGTCGCGCTGTAGATTAAGAGGTGATTTGGTTTTGAGACCCATTTATGCGAGAACTTCAGTACGGGAAACCGCCACAGCACATTCAGGTGCAAAACTTGGGCTGAATCTTAGTGCGTGCAAGCGTCATAGCACTTAAGGTGCATCGGTTACGTTGGTTACATTGAGATTTGAATGGTTATGCGCAAAGCGCTTTCGCACATGAGGTGCAATCGTAACACAGCCACCGCGGAAGTTGCAAGAGTGGAGTGTTCAGTCTTCCTGGTTAGAGTCGGGTAGATATGAGAATGGGCATGCTCCAAGTGTGGTGTTGCATGTCCCAGCCATCTATGAGGGATAAGAGATTTGGGTCTGGCCTCCAACACGAGTGGGGGAGGGCCAGACTCTCGAGATGAAGTGTGTCACTAAAGAGCACACTATGTGCTGATTTGAGAACGATGTTCCTTAAGGGGATTCCAAAGCCAAGAGTATGGGATCTGCGGTTGAGGGACTTTCTGAAAGGGACTGAGTTATATGGAGCATTGGGCTTCTTGGTTACCGAGGAGGTGTGCCCATCTAGGACACACATATGAGCGATTTTGTGATGGCTGTTCTTGGAAGTAATTTGGAAGCCAATTAATGGTAACTATTGGTCTAAGGATTTCTGATGGGAGTAAGCCAGATGAGGTGTGCTCGTACGGAGTACACAATCGTGCATTGAGCAATAAAGCCAGACGGCCAGGTTACGAGTTAGGCCAGAGGGCCTGGGTTTGTGTCATCGTTTGAGTCAGAGGACCAGCGATACCAACCCTTGAATTTTCATCGCGCCAGGTCGGAGGATCGGGGATGCGGTGTGCCTAGAGTTAGGCATCACCTTCAATGGGGGAGGGTGCATTCATCACGCGCATAGCCTTCAAGCTCCTTGCCGTAGAAGTGCGATGGCCAGAGGGCCGAGAGTTTAGTGATCTTCGAACAGCCGTGCAGGCCTCTTTCGACTTGTGCTAGAGGGAAATTGTTTTACAGAGTTTCATTTGGGTTTGGCTCGTCCTTGATAGAATTCGGAATCTATATTATGGGGTATTGTTAGTAAGGATTTTTGAGAGGGCAGCCGCGGTGGTATTTGAGCGGAGCACAAGGTTCATTTGTATGGGTTCTTGGTGTTAGTGAGCACTCTTATAAGTATCATGTACTCCATACGTTCAGGCAAATCGACCCGGTTTAATTCGCAGAACTTGTAGCTAGTCTCGGACTTGACAGTGAGGGAGTAACTTGATTTGAGCTAGAGTGGCGATCTGACACCATCGGCTGATTTTTGGTTATATCGAGGCATGGAGAGAATGATTCCTGCCAAGATTAGAGAGTAGGTGTGTGCTGAGAACGGCAACATCCGGAAGGAGGAAGAGTGCATTGATCGCATGCATTGCATCCCTAGGAGCAATGAGTTTGAATGCGCGATGCGCAAGAGTTGCCGAGCAAGTGGCGGGAAATTGCGATCATCGAGTTGCCGTGCAGGCGTTCTTCGAGTTGGGCCTCCGACTTTCCAAGCAGGTGCCACTAGATTGAACTAAGAGTGATGTGTCGTAGCACACTAGTTGAGGAGATGGAGGTAGAGTGTCGGGTTCGTTGCCCAAGTATTTTCATGATGAGATGGGCAGTGCATGTACATAGAGCAGGTAGTGTGTGCATGCGTTGACGAGGACGTCAACGGATCGAGAGGGGGAGGATGTCACATGGCGCTTTCCATATTATTCGGAGTACCCGAGATTGCCCCGGAATAACAAAGTATTATGTTGGATAGTTGCCCTGCGACACGAATAAGGTTGGGGACGTGCGGCAGTGGTCGGCGTCCGGAGTGTGTCCATGCGCGAGCAGGACCTTGAGTCGTTGAGCAGAGGGATTTAGGAGAAGAGTTTCTTGGAATTCTTGGATTGGGGAGTTCCTCGGAGTATTGGGAAGGTCTCCACCATGTTTCACAGCTAGACGGTGAGTAGCATACGATGCGAAGGATCGAGATGCTGCAGTGCAGTGGCATTGTAGTAGTTTCAGAATATTGCAGAGGCAATTCCTCACTCCTCGAGTATCGGATGGGGCTGAAACTTTGAGGACATATATATATCGTCGTAATCTACTAAACGGTTCAAGCAGATAAGGATTTAGGGTTCGGATGAGGGAGTTACACCCGATGTGCTTCTTCGGCCAATCAATGTCTAGTGCATTTACAAGGGCTAAGCCTATTATAGGGGGGACAGTACTTAGATGGGCAATAGTGGGCAAGCGGCCAGTCTTCCTCATAGTGTCGAGTACTAAGCATGTAATCTTCCTAGAGGTAAGGGGGACCTCTAGGGGGCCAAGTCTAATCATTCGAAGTGTGCGAAGAGTTCCCGATCGAGTTGGAAATCGTGAGGGCGGCGTGGGACCTATGGGGTCTGCGTTGGGCTTAAGGTTGGCATGGAGGCTCTAGTGTGACCGGGGGAATGCCGTAGGCCATATAACACTTCCTCTATGTCGATTGGGCAATCGAGGCACTCATATAAATCATAAGCCTCGTGAGCTGACTCGTAAGCATTAGCTATCGGTTCTGGCTATATTGCGGGGGATCGTTGGCTTGTACATGTGGTTGCGAGACAACACCACATTGCGGATTGAAGGTAATATGTCGGTATGCGAAGTAGTCCCAAACATCGTGAGGGGCAAGTATCTATTGATGGCATGAATCTAAGCCAATATCTAAAAGGTTGTCCGTCTCGAGTGAGGTACTCTCAAGGGCGCCAAGGTACTGCACCTAGGAAGTCCCGAGTGAGTGTCGAGCACGAGGAATTGCACTTCGGGCATGCGAGTGACCCTTAGTGCCGAGTGCCATTGCGGGATGAACTTGAATGGTATTAGATATCGGCCCTTAGTTAGTCGGAGGCAAAGGACAGGCGGGTGCCTAGCGTTTTACGCAGCACAATAGAACAGTGCAGGATATCTCTGTGGAAGGAATTATATGTAAAATCGTTGATGGTAGCCGGACGGAGACTCGAAAGTCTCCTAGGCGCACGGGTGATTCGTGATTCGCTGCACGAATTCGACGGCCTGAACCTCAGTGAGCCGCATCCCGTGACACGAAGGCAATGGCTACTGGAACTATCACTACAGTCGCTACCAAAATCCTTTGCATACATTACTAACTTCACGGGTTAATCAAACCTATTTTTCTCTGCATTTTCTTTTCATTTTCTCACCACTCTTCCTTCAAAACCGACAAACCCTAGATTCCCCCTATCCTAAATCGCTCTATTCACTATTAAATCTCAATTCACATCAAAAATCGTGATAACAATGGCACGAGGACAAGAAAATCAACGAGTCACTCGGGGGAAAATAGCCAGAGACGATGCGTATTTGTCAGTTGATCCAATATTCTTCAATTCCTCAGTGTGAGAAGGTACTTTATGAGATTCTTTCTTGTGAGGAAATTACGGATAGCCGTCATTTCTATTTTGCATTTCTTCTTGATATTGGCATAAATTTTGAGAAGTTCTTTGCTTCTCTGATAATTTCTAGATTTGTGGGATTATCATATCCTACTTATGAAGGGTTTATGAGGGGGTTTTGTGCTAATTTTACTCCTTCATATTATGATCGCGGTGAAGTTTCTGTTCGTCAAAGCTAAATGGAAAAGTTGTGACGTTTAATGCCGTAAAATTGAGTTCTTGGTTTGATATACCTAATGAAGGAATAATTGTTTTGGAAACTTGTATGGAAATAACCAAGAGGAAGATGAATAAAATGATGTCTAAATGAACTCACTGTTAGATACTTTCTTTGTACAAAAAACCGTCATTGAAGTTACTAGTGAAAATTTTGAAAACAATGACTTTGGAATTGAAATTCGACTTTTGCACGATGAGATTACTCGAAGCATTATGCATAAAGTAAATGCTCAATAGATGCTCGTGAATATTGAGATGGAAATCTTGTATCGTTTAATGCATGATGAAAAAGTTAATTTTGCTCGACTAGTGATGAAATGGTTTTTAGAGAAAGGAAGCATTTTTTACAAAATGAATATGGTGATCGTGTGCATCAATATAAATCCGGTTTGCTGTATGGTTCATATTAACAATAAATTTTGAAAAATGCCGCATTGATCTACTGGTTTGTGAGGAACTCCTATCCCTGAGGTCATATGATTCATGATGGGACCATTCAGACCATGCATTATGTTCGAACATCGAATCGTGGATGGGTATATTTTTCTTAACTTATGGATTTAGATATGTTGTTTGACGGGGGTGCCTTAACTCGTGTTGAGGATAAGATTATGGCGAGAGGAACCTCAGACTGAGAGGCCACTTATTCGAGTTCCTATACCTCAACCCAGTTCGTCTAGTGGGAGTCGAGGTGGTGCTTCCTCATCTCAGGATGCTGATCGTATTGGAAGGCTTGGCGAACGTTTTCAGCGGATGGAGTTACGGTCAGTGTTGTTAAACGCGCGCATAAGCGCGCGTATAAGCTCAAAGCGACGCGGTGCGCGATTTCGGGGAGTCGCATCAGGTATGCGATGCGGTTTTCATTAGGCGCGTGCTTCTTCGCGCTTCTGCGCTTAAGCGCAGTACGCAAACGCGAGTAAAAAGCACGTTTTTTATTAAAAATTGTTTATAATTTTAAATGGCAGAAAAAACGGGTTATAAATTATAAAACATGGGTCTTCCTTAAATAGCGGCGCCTGGTAAACCCTAAATACAATCCTTAAACAGTCGCGCCTTCCTTAAACAGCCGCACCTCTTCCTTAAACAAATCTGGGCGGTTTCATCCCGAGCGATATCATCTCTTCTCTTCAAGAATCTGGGCGGTTTCATCTTCTCCTCAAGGTATTCTCTTTTTTTCTTAAGTTGACAGTATATATATATATATATATATATATATATATACAAAACATACTGTATAGTATATAGTATATACTATTTCTATATAACTGATTATATACTGTCTATACACACTGATTTTTTTTCCAGATGGGTGATAATAAAGACGTGGCATGGAAATATGCAAGGGTACTGTCAGAGGGTAGCTCGGTTCGACTTTGTTGTAATTTCTGTGGAAAAGTTACAACTGGAGGAGTATTTAGAATGAAGGAACATCTTGTTGGGGGCAAGAGGAATGCTACAAGCTGTAAAAAAGTAACTGAAGAAGTCGGAAAAGAAGTTGCAGATTTTATGGAAGCAAAAAAGAATAAAAAAAGAGGTTGTTGATTTAAATAATATCGAAGAGGAAGATTATGATGATGATGATGATGTAGTGTTAATGCAGTCTGAAGCCACCAAAGATAAATCCGTATGCGGCAGCACGAATTCTTCTCTACGCAAGCCACCAAAGATGAAGGGTCCCATGGATATCTTCTTGACTCTGCACCAAATTGTAGTGAGAAAGAGGAAGGGAAAGCAGCCAAAAATTGATGAGAACGATGGGGCGAGAAAAGAGTTAAGGAGAAGAGCTTGCAAAGCATTTGCAAGATGGATGTATGATGCTGGAATCCCCTTTAATGCTGTCAACTATCCAAGTTTCAACGTTTATGTGGAAGCTCAAGGGCAATACGGACCGGGAGTGAAACCTCCTAGCTATCACGAATTGAGAGTTCCACTGTTAAAAGAAGAAGTTGCATATGAAAATCAGTTAATGAAAGCTCATGAAGCAGAGTGGGTTACTTACGGCTGTTCACTGATGTGTGATGGTTGGGAAGATAGAAAACACAGATGTCTTATAAATTTTTTAGTCAACACTCCGAGAGGCAGCTTTTTCCTTGAATCAGTTGATGCATCTGCTGTTTCAAAAATAGGAAATATGTTATTTGAACTTATATCTAAGTATGTGGAGATGATTGGGCCTAAAAATGTTGTTCAAGTTGTCACGGACAGCGCCTCAAATAACAAAGCAGCTGGACGATTGTTGATGATCCGATATCAACACCTATTCTGGACACCATGTGCTGCCCACTGCATAGATCTCATGTTGGAGGACCTTTTTAATATTGAGAGGCTTAAAAAGTGCATAAAGAAAGGTATGAAATTGAATGCATTTATATATACAAAGCCGGGGTTGGTGAATATGCTACGAGACTTCACTGGTGAGAGGGAGCTATTGAGGCCAGCGAAGACACGATTTGCCACTGCCTTCTTGACCTTGTCAAGGATTAACAATCAAAAGGCTAATCTCCGCAGGATGTTCCAATCAGAAAGATGGCAGAAAAGTAATTACTCCAAGGATCCAGTTGGATGGAACATAGCTGGTTTTATTGCGACGGCAAATTTTTGGAACAATGTTGTTTGTTCTCTTAAGGTTGCAGGCCCTCTTGTAAAGGTTCTTCGATTGGTTGATGGAGAGCCACATATGGGTTACATTTATGAAGTTATGGACAGGGCTAAAGAAACGATTGCATGGGCTTTTGACAATGACGAGCATAAATACAAAACCTTCTTTGAAATCATTGATAACAGGTGGGACGTTCAACTCCATCAACCTTTGCACGCAACTGCATATTACCTCAATCCAGAATTTTACTACACAAATTCGAATATTGAGAATGATAATGAAGTATCCCTAGGTTTGTACAAGTGCATTGAGAGAATGGTGGATGATAATGTGCAAGACAAGATTGGAGATCAGTTAGAGTTATATAAGAGAGTGGAAGGTTTCTTTGGCTTACCAATGGCTATTCGACAAAGGTCATCAAAATCTTCTGGTAAATTTCTGAAACATAAACTAAACGCATTGGCATTACACATTTTAATACTCTGGTCATCACATCACATGTAACTTTATTATTTATTTATTGACTAGATGCATGGTGGAGTTCTTATGGCAAACATACTCCGGAATTGCAAAGCTTTGCCATTCGAATTCTTAGCCTAACTTGTAGCTCTTCTGGATGCGAGAGAAATTGGAGTGTATTTGAGCATGTAAGTAACCTTTAAACTCGTAAGTAAGTTAAACCACCTACTAGGCTGCCACCATTTGAAATTACAGTGATCTTATTATTTTGATGTTTTTTTTGTAGCTTCATAGCAAAAAAGAAACCGGCTTGCACAACAGAAGTTGAATGATTTGGTGTTTGTCAAATACAATAGAGCTTTAAAACGTAGATATGAAATTCGTGATGTGATTAATCCCATCTTGTTAAATGAGATTGATGATAGCAATGAGTGGTTGATCAGTAAGATGGATGGAGATAACGAAGAAGATGATGAATTTGAATTTTCCAGAGAAGATGGATTAACTCACAAGGATGTTGCTAAAGCTTCTGGAGCAGGAGAACCTCGTTACAATTCTAGGTAAAATTTATACAAAAATAAATCTAACAATTAATACAAGTCATTAATTAACGTATTTATTATATAAATGTAGTACTTATATATATGTATATGTATATCTTTATTATAGGTCAAATGCCTCTTGTGGATCCTCAAAAGTCAACAAAAATGGAACAAATACCTCTGAACAGTCATCTAAAAGGCGCTTAATTGATGAAAGTGAAGACGAGGAAGATGAAATTGAATTTAATGAGGGGGATCACGACTTAGATGATGAAGATTTTGAAAATCTCGAAAAAGAGCCTGAAGATTACTAATAAATATAACTTCAATTAGGGTTGTAGTTGATTTTCTAGCTTTATTATGTTACCATAACTTCTTATTTGTGCCTTAAGTTTGAATCTGGTTATCATATGATAATTTAATTTGCTTATAATATGTTAAATTTATTGTTATACATTTTTTTCCAACTTTTGTGTTTTTTTCAAAAAGCGCGCTTATCGCGTTGCGCTTATGCTCCAGGAGGCCTTTGCGCTTCAGTGCGCATATCGCGTTTAACAACACTGGTTACGGTTTGAGAGAACGGAGAAGATGATGGAAATTCTTTGCACATATTTTGGTATAGCCGTTCCACCACATCCATCTGAAGCCAACCCCGACCTGGACTAGTGATCTTCCTTCACCATTCATTCTATCTGCACGTTTTCTCATCTGACTGACATTTCTTTCTTCTATGCGGCGACATTTCTTTCTTCCATGCGTGTGTTAATTATCTTTGAATTTAAATCATACTTGTTGCTTGTTTTTAATTTGTTTTTTGGTGTTTTGGATATTTTGGGATTGATTTTAAATGTTATTTGGATGTTTGGCTATATTTTTTATGTTGGTATTTTTGAAGTATTTTTGCAGCTTATAGCTTATTTGATTAAGCACTTCATACACCGTTCTATAGCTTGAGGCATCGTCGTCAAAAACTGTCCAGCTTATGATTTATTTTCAAGTTGAAGTTGCATTCTAGACTCGTAATATAGCTTTTAGTCTATAACTTATTTTTAAGCACTTATTTTTAAGATAAAATCTCATAAGCTCCCTTGTTACATGCTCTCTTTCATATTGTTTTTGTTAATGACAAAAAGGGGGAGAAATATATTTTGAACTTTTTGAACTTTCGAACGTACCTAATATTAAACTCAAGGGGAGTTATTCTCATGGGAGTTTATCGAACCCTCAAAACTTTTTTGGTCATAAAAGTTATTTCAATAATTATCTTGTCATTATCAAAAAGGGAGAGATTGTTGAACCAATATTTTTATCGCACATATTTTGATGATGTTCTTATTCAAAATAATCATTTCAAATTAATTACACAAAAAAACTTGATCTTGCAAAACATTCAGAAATGATTTTGGCTACAATAACTTAAGCTATCATATGTACATAATGTAAGTAATACTTACTCAACTGAACCAGCAAAGATTACATTGTTAACATATGCTATGTTTTTGCTATACTCACCTAGCTGATTTCGTGTATAGCGTTAAAATGTATATGGTTACGTAGCTGGACAAGCTAAACAAGCTTAATATAGACAATTTCGTCATTGTAACATCAGTAGTGTTCAGATTCCAACTGTTGTACTGCTCTAGAAGGTCAACACATCCAACGGTCACATACAGAACGTATGCTACATGCTTGTTAACGACCGCTAAGCCTTTGTAAATTGAATTCAAATTAGACAGTTGATAACATCTAGAAGGTCAACCATCCAACGACTAGTTGATGATATATCTAACGTACGCAATATATAAAGTATAAAGTAGGCAACATAAAAGACAAACTACTGGATGTCACTAGTTTGATTTTACAGCCGCTACAAAGAGTTGATTACGGCTGCTACACCATTAATGTACCGCTACGCCATTAATGTACGCAAGAAACACTGTATAACGCACATTAATGAGGAGAATTGTTCTAACGGTCACTTGGCTCCTAAAGTCTATAAATAGTCTTTAGAGGAGTTGATATACAAGAATTCGTTGCAAATACAAGGCTATCATGTGATCGTTCTGAGCTTATTTCATATACACTTTGAGCGAGAAAGTTATATATTGTAACTGATACTATAAGAAGTGTTCAAATAATCTTCTATACACATTCTTGTATCGCCCTGAGCTATTATTATGTAAGTCGTGTAATTATACTCAAAACACTCCCTGTAATTTTGGTACCCAAAAAAATAAAAGTGTTTTAGTAGTGGTTGCTCTTGAGCCTGAAAATCAAGAAATCGAAGTTCAGCACTAATCTTGAAAGTGCTATTATAAAGAGTTAGCACTAAACTATAAAGTGCAATCGTTTTGAGAAAAGGCCTAGTTGGTAACACTAGGTAAAGGATGTAGGCTTTTAGATAGCCGAACCCTGAAAAAATCTTGTGTCATTTCCGTTATGCAATTTTCTTTTAATTCCTCCAATTTTATTTGCTTCCGCACGAAAAAAATTCAATGCTTTACACCGCACTATTCAACCCCCCTTCTAGTGGTGGTACCAATCTAACACGTACCAGCAAAGATTAAGGTATAATTCACTAACTACTATTTGAAAATTCTTTATAAACAATATTCTTCGTTACGTTTGTCGGCTTGTCATGAGCCTTACAAACCATAAACTTCAAGCCCTTCATGTTCGTGACCCTTGAAACTGCTACAAACGACTGGCCATGTATAAAGACTGGTCTCCTAAAAAAACACCTACATTAGTAAGAGTGTCCCTGACTTTTTGTTACTGGTCATTGCATAACAAACGTTTAATGGAAATTGTCTCCTGGCAAGCCTTATATCGAACAGAGTGAGGCTTAATCTAGAAATAAAAAGTTCCTTCCTTGCAGTAATTTCATTCAAGACCCTTGCTTCTATAATATGCTTTCCAAGTCTCATAATAATAAGACGGGTACCATTACAAAGTCCAGATGGGTGGTCTATATTGCGTGTTAACATTATTGGGACGCCAACCTTTAGATTCAGAATATGGCTTGGGACACCAGACGCCGAAATACTATTAAAAAATTCAGGAGTATGAATTTCTCAAAGCAAATCATTATCACAATTATCTAATCTATATGTTGAATCTAAGCTATAATAAGTCTTTAACTCGAACTGATTCCAGCCAATCATGTATTCATTAACCATACGTACGTCCTCGAGTATAGAGGCAAGTATCGTATACTATTTAAGTAGGTAGGAGAACGACATTCACTTAAAATTTTTGAGTACGTGCTATTCACAATAGAGGTAACTGGATTTATAGGACTACGCACCGACATATCTTCATGTACACTCTAATGTAGCCTCACCGTCATTTGATTTCCTGGTTTTTCGATCACCAATGCCCAATATCCAGTCTAAAAACTTTCGAAGTACACCAATTTCTTCATCCCGTGGAAGAGTTTGGAGTCTCATATTCTTAGTAATTTTAATACCTGCACTCAAAAAGGAGAAAAACAACTTCCAAAATTTTGACAATGTAAATAATGGAAAATAGAGAAACCACACATAGCAAAATAATTTTGTTTTAAAATGACTAACTAAAAAAGAAGTATTACAAGTGGATGATTTACTTCTCTTGTTTCATGCAATATTTTAATAGGAGCGCACTATATGCAAACCATATTGAGTTAAATTTTTCGGGAAGATCTTAATCAATTAACTTTGTATCTAAAAAATGTAAAAAGTATCATAGAAAAATTACAAAAACAAATAAAAAAATATATGACTGCCAGAAAATCCATTAAGAGATATCGTGTATCAATACCTTTCAATTATCCCACAAAATGGACGCATTAAGAGATGCATGAACTACTTGTTATCTGGTCCCACTGTTAGGGATATGCCCTTGAATGCCACTCAGAGGATGAGAGAGTGAGAGCGTTTGTATTGTAATTATGAATTTTTAATAAGGCAATAATTATTTCTATATTATTGTATATCACTGGCATTGTGATTTGGTATATAGAATAATAGTCCTTGTATTTGAGAGCAAACATTCTACTCCTTATGGAGATAAGGAGATAGGCACTGGAAGTGTTTAGAGCTCGAATGTTTAAATCGTTCGCAAGTCGATAAAACTTAACTGGGCAATAAGTTTAGACAAGACTTGTATAACGTGTACTTTGACATGTAGAGTGCCAGTCTTCACTAAGGGTTAGTGGGAGCACACATTATAGGTATGCTAATGAGATTAGTATACTCGAACACGACTCACCTCGATTCGGTCACATGGATATCACTTAGGGTTTGTCAATGACTGGATCGAAAGGTTGTGATAGGTATACGTGGACCTTTGACTTGAGGTTTCAGTAGGAGATGTGCTTGTGACATTAAGTTAGTCATTAGAGTAGTTTGATCCAATCGCCGGTGGGTGGGGTCAACCTCGAAATACAACTTAGTGGGCAAGTAGCAGTCTCTACTGAATACGAAGATAGAATTATTTCTCCTGTAAGTGAGCAGGTAAATGTCCTATGCGGTTAATGGCAAATGAGATTATAAGTCTTTGGCCAAAGCATTTAGAGCTAGTTGTATTTGATACACGAGAGCTCGATGATCTCAGTTTGCATTAACAGAAAGCATAGAGTCAAGTTACAGTAGGGTTTGACTTTACCGTGACCCTAATACTTGACCGGGATATATGATTGAAGAGTTTATACGTATACGGTATTCACGACATAATGGTTTTGGAATGATCCGATCATTCGTTCTTAGTTGGGTTACGGTACGAAGCACTAGATTGGCTATGTGTTACCCGTACTCCTTGGTTCCTCCCATTGCCAACTAAGACGGACCTACGGAGTCGCGCACAAGGATATTTGATGGATAAATATGTATTTATTATCTCTTCATTAATATTGGATATTAGATATCTAATTTTATTTATTTGATAAATCATGCGGTCTAGTGAATTGAAATTAATTACCGAGTAATTAATTTAATTCATAAATAATTATTTCTTGGAAATATATTATTATAATTTTGTATTTGATAAAATTAATTAATTGGATTAATTAATTAAGTATAAATACATTTGGGATCAAACGAAGTGTATTTAGCAATTTAGACACGCGAACGTCCGGTACACGAACCGAGTGGCTTGGCTCGTTTTCTCACCAAATTCAAGTGGGCCGCCCCATGATTGCTCCTCACCTTCCATGTTGCTTCTTTTTCCATGTGTGGTGTGTTTAGTTTTATATAAAGATGAGGACAAAATGGACGAGATTCCATATCTCATCATTTTGATCTCTTTTAATATATAAAATGGTGTAGTCTTTCTTTTAAAAAGACTTAAGGAAAACATACACACAAAAATCATAGAGATCAGCCGTGAGAGAAGAGAGGAGGAGGAGAAAAATTTATTTTCTTTTTCTTGTTCATCTTTGAGAGAATGAAAAGGAAGAAGAGAAGAGAAGAAAAATACCGTATCAATTCCTAGCCGTGTTCTTTGAGAACGAATTAATATTTTATTTTTCCGATCAATATCCGACGCGTGATAACGTAGAGACATTCGGCATTTTCGGTGTTGGATCAATCAACAAGCTACAACGAATTGGATTCGTGTTCGTGTCGGTAATCTAGAAAAGGCTTGCTCGGTTTTTTTTTCTTCGAACACTATATTGACAAAGGACTACGAGGGTAAGTATTCTTTGATTCTCTTCCTCGTTATTTATATTCGTTTATATGATGCTTGATCGGTCCGTTTTTGGGGTTTGGTTTTATCCGGTTGGACCGGTTTATTTTCCGCTGCGTAATTCGATTTTAATCACCGAATCCCAACAGTGGTATCAGAGAGATCTATGCGATTGTATATTCGATATTTGCATTTGGAATGCTTGAATTTTTTTTTTATGATTTAGAATCATAATTGTTTTAATTGTTAATGTTTAATTGTTTATCTAAAAATTATTTTTCATGATTTTATGTTACAATATAAATCTATTTTTCTTTTGAAAAACTGATTTAATTATGTAATATAAAAATTAGAAAAATATTATTTTTGAATTCGGGACGACAAAACGAGCCGGAAAATTGGCCGGACCGTGACTCGGCAAATTTGCCGAAATTTCTTGAGGCTGGTGGCCCCTGAGCAGCTTGGCCCGGGCCTTGTATTTTCCGACTCCGTTTTATATTTCGTTGGTAAATTAATTTCCCGCAAATTAAATTGGATTTAATTTGACTAAAATATAATTATGGTAATTTTATTTTAAGGGAATTAATTTAATGAAATATTTATTTTGTCCGGAGCAAATTAAAATTAACGGTTAAGTGGATTAATTGGATTAATTCTAATTGCTGGATTAATTTTTGTTGATTAGATCAATTTTAGATTAATCATTATTGCCATTTATTTTAATGTAATTGTTGCATTAATTTTGAATGGGGATGTAGTTCATGGACCTAGTTTTGAATCGTTTGTTCGATTGGGTTGTAAAGGCCGTTTTGAGCCTATTTATTTTACTAGAAAATTTGTATAGGATGCAATTTTTCAAATATTAAATTTATATGTAATGACGAAGACCGGAGGAAGATCCGCTCGAGAAGACGAAGATTCAAGACCGAAGACATGTAATTAAATTACGATGTTTTTGTTCTAGGAACGGTCCATGAACTGCATGTTGTTTGTTTTAGGTTGTGTATGTTTTCATATTGTTTGACAAACAAACAAACCGACAAACCGCGCTTATAAACGGATTAATGTGCAAAGTGTAATATATAATCGCGTTAATACTCCCACTTACAAACACTAAGTTATAAAGGTTACGAGGTTTCCTACCCTCCGTCAAACTCATGGAAAATTGAAATCTAAACCGGAATATTATTCTTCCGAGTATGTCGGGGTAATATTTTTGGGGAAAGTTGATAAATTCCTAGAGTGCATTAGATGCCTATGGTTGTGACAAATCAAACCCCTATAAATCGTATGGGTTGCCGGGTAAGATTCAATTGTCAGACTAATAGGAGTTGACGGTTTAAACTTAGATAGTTCAGCGAGCCATAGAAACCGAATGGGTTGAGGGCAAGTGAACTAGGGGTAAAAGAAGATCGAATCATCCATTAGATGGGTTGGTGTTAGACACCACTTTATAAATAATAATAGAATAGAAACCGTATGGGTTGCCCTCTATTAAACTTTGTAAACAAATCGATCACCACTATGTAGTCACCCAAGACTTCCGAATTTTACATGGGAGTGTGTAAATGCGGATAAAATAGTGGGAGCCGAGTTATGAATAAAGAAAGTCCTTAAATTCTTTACTCGGATCATAATTAAACAATCATTAACGAATCTTAAATTATTCTCTGCAGTTAACAAAACTCTCAATATGACAATGAACCCACTCGCTATACTACTTGAAAAGAACGTCCTGACTGGTCCGAACTATGTGGACTGGATTCGAAACTTGAGGATTGTCCTAACTATGGAAATGCTGGGATACGTCTTGGAGGCGGACATCCCAGCGGCTCCTACAAGAACCCGAGCCAATCAGGAAGATGTCGATGCCCATGAGAAATGGGTAAAAGACGACATAAGAGTGCGAGGGTACATGTTAGGCTCAATGACCAATGAGCTTCAACGTGCCCATGAAAAGATGACGTCTTCGATAGCCATCTTAGCGCACCTGGCTGAGCTCTATGGAGAGCATTTATTCGAATTTCGAATAATATCCGCACCTGGCTGAGCTCTATGGCGAGCCATCTTCGGCGCCAGAATTGTAATATCCGCAATTTCGAATTTCAGTAATTTTCTTTTTTTCGGCGGAAGTCCATTTTGACGACTCGCTCATGACCGTTTCGTCATTTCGAGAATGATTAATTCTGCACTTTTTGTCATCTGAGTTCGTTTCGGTGTTGTTTTGTTGAGTTCCGTGCTTTTTAGCGATTTTTCCGCACTTGAGTTCGATTCTTGCGAATCTCGGTCGAAACTGCTGTTTCGAGTTTCCCGTAAGTTCGTTTAACTTTGTTATACGTGTTGTGAGCTTTGGTTCGGTGTTTCGATCATGTATCGTGTATTTCGGACATTTTGGGCCATTTTTGTAATTTCCCAAAGTTTGGGGTAATTACTTCCGTTGTCGAATTCCGACACTTCGGGTGGTCGGAATCGTGTGTTCTCTTAGCGCTTGGATTCGTCTTTGCGAGTACTTCGTAACCGTATCTTTGATTTTTACTCGAGTTCGGGTTTCGGTCGTCCGGCCGTCGGAGTGGCCAATGAGTCACGGCGAGGCACTGCTTTGGCGAGTTCTGGCCGTAAGGTGCGATTCTGGCCGTAATGTGTCTGAAGTTCTGGCCGTAAGCGTGATCGAATGCTGGCCGTCTGGCCAATTGACGAAGGCCGATTCTGGCCGTAATGTGTGCGATTACGGCCGTAGTAAGTGTCCGGCAGTCTTGGCGAGCTTTTGTCGAATGCGATTCTGGCCGTAAGGCTGCCGAAATCTGGCCGTAAGGTCCGAGTTACGGCCGTAAAACCTTTGCCGATTCTGGCCGTAACTCTGCTGGCTATATATGGCCTGGGCTCGGCCAGACTTCATTTTACTCGATTTTTTTCCCTTCTTTCGGCGACTGGCGACGGGAAATGGAGTTCTTGACCGATTCTAATCATTTCCAAGGCGTTTTGGAAGATCTTTGTTGATTATATCATCATCTAATCCGCGTGTTTCGTCGAATCAAGGTATATTTCTTGATTTTCCTTCAAGTTGACTTTTCGGAGAATTGTTCTTGATTTCGTTTCTAATTCGATTTTGATACATCGGTTGGTGTAGTATGATGTTATTAATCGTGTTCTATGGGTTGTATATCCATATATCGAGTTTGTTTAACTCGATTGACGATTCGAGTGTTCTTGGGAATTATTGAACATTTAGTGTTCGATTAAATGTCCCAATGAGTTTCCCTTCGATAGTTTGTTGGGATTTCCGTTGTTTTGGCCTTGATTCTCGTCGTAACCATATGTTATTGTTACTTCCGGAGGTTTATAGGTGTTCGAGGATTCCGATGTTGAATTCCGTTTGGTGATTGATGATTCGTGTGGTGTTATTCTCGTAATACTCGTGGTGCTATCGCGTTCTTGATATTGTTCGGGGGTTCGGGGCTATTCGACCGCGTCCTATCCGCCGTCTCGTTGCGATTGTGATTTCGAGGCAAGTACCTTGCCCATACTATTCCTGTTTTGTGGATATAATAATTGGTGATCGTCTTGTTGTATTTGTTTGTTTATTTGAAATGTGTTTTCAAAAGATTTCGGTTTGGCCTCGTTAAAGGCTCTCTTTCAAAACGCGTGTGGGTTTTGTGAATGGTGTGTTTCGGGAATTGATTATGATTTGATTATTTTGAACGTTGAAGGCTTTGATGATATCCCTGTTGTTTAAAGTTATGGAATCGTGTATTCCGTGTTTAATCTTGTTATTGTGTTTTGAAGATTTTGGTAATGGTGTCGGATAAGTGGCCATCTCTAGTAAGTATTCTTGATGAGCTTACATTCTTTGCATATTAGTATTGCATGAGTAACGTGTGTGTGTGTATGCTCACTACGGGTTAGATCCGACGGGGTCTCGGTAGGGGTCCACAGAGGCGTGGGTCTGCGAGCTTGCTTTTAACCACTACGGGTTAGATCCGACGGGGTCTCGGTAGGGGTCCACAGAGGCGTGGGTCCGCGGTTAATTGTGGTGCATTTTACAAATGTGTTTTGAGATTGGCGTTTCCGGAAACGAGTGTTTTGAACGGTTTTCATGATTGCATGCATCGACTAAGTGTGTAAGAGGTAAGTTGTTCGTTTGGCTTACTTGGCTAGGATGGCAGTAGAGTATTTTGTTGTTTGTTTTAAATCCTTTATTTGTGGATTTTGATGTTGGGAGACGAACCTTGTTGTCGTTCTCGTGTACTGTGAGTTGATGATATTTGGGGCTAAAATCCAACGGTTTTGTAAAGGTCATTTGACGGATTTGGGGCTAAAATCCCAATGGTTTGGTAAAGGTTATTTTATGGAAAGTAAAACCTTTGGGGTGGTGACCCCTTTTGTCTTTTGGTTTTCGAAAAGTAGGATTTGAGAATCCTAAATTGTTTTCTATTAAAACTCCCGATGGTATTTCAAATCATTTTATAAATTGTTTCCCTTGATATTTTGATCTTGAAATTTTGGGAAGTATTTACTCAAACTCTTGCCTCGGGAAGTGTTCATCCTGTTGTATTTGAATCTTTGAGGATTCCGAATTATTATCGTTCGTGGAATGTGAATTGTATGGCTCGTATTTGCACTTTGTTCTTGCACTAGCAAAACAGTGGAGTTTTGCTAACCCCCGAGTATTCGGGGGTGGATGTTTGTTTTTGCATTCAGGTTTTGGAGCATAACACAGGGTCGACACGAAGGATGATGAAAGACGATCGATACTAATCACATGAGGAACCGTACTTTGTTTATTGGTTCAGTTGTACTCTATTTTTCCGCTGCTATATTTTTCCGTTGTACGGGTGTGGTTGTATTTTGACCCCTGCGTGGGCATGAGTTGTATTTGAGTTGTATGTATTTGTTGAAAGACCAAATCGGTCTACTGAGTCAGTTTTGCCTTAGAGGCATGGTTGAGTTGTTATATGTCGTTACCAGCCTGGTAGATCCTTGAGGAAAGGTTCTACGGCGTGTAATATCCCTGAGTGGATTGGGGGTGTTATATAAATGGTATCGGAGCCAGGTTGAGGAAACCTAGGCTGTCGGGTCAAGTAGTGTTGTTTGGGTCTTGTTTCGTCGGATTTTATCTGACTGAGTCGTGTCGCGACGCGTCGTTTGAATTTGTTGGTCGTGATTAGTATCGTGGGGCGATCATCATCTTCGTGCGACCTGTGGAAGTAAGTCTCCCTTCTTTGTGTTGTGCCTCGTGTGACACGAGCTATTTTTATGATTATTTGTTAAGTGATGGAATCCTTATGTGGATTTTGATTTCACGATATGTATTTAATCGACTCTCGTATTTGATTTATACGAGGAGTGTCGTCGCTTGTGATGTCTTTTTATTGTTGTTTTTGTCCGTTGCTGATGATTTTCGAATCGATTTGCTCGTTTTACAAGTTCTCTTGTGGAAGCTTGTGCTTATACACGTTCGACTTGTTCACTAGCCAGTGCGGTAGGGTCTTTAGAGGCCTCGAATGGGGCCAGTGGTTTTGTTCTGAATGTGGTTATTTGACTCTAGTATTTTGTTCTTATGAGGAGTAGTGTTGTTGGATTGTGCATGTTGAACTGTATTTCTTTTATCCGCTGCGTGAGTTCTTTTGTAATTTACCGACCGAGTTTTATTTCGAAAACCGATTCCCTTAACCGAGTTTTTGGCATTATGGCCTTGATCATTTTGGCGAAATTCTTATGATGGTATTTAGCATTTTGTAAATGGCTTCTGTGAGTTTTTGAAATATTACCGTCATCGGCCTTTTTGGCATTTTTGTAAATGGTTTTTAGCCTGGGGTTCCGATGTGGGATCCACAGCGCTATGATGTTCCGTGTGATTACCTGAAATTTTTGGGCATTCTAGCCTTTTTGGCATCGTCCTTTTTGGCATTGAATTATTTTCAAAAACTTGAGTATCTTAGAAATAAATTCCGAGACGTACGTTTCAAATGAATTGTTTTCTCGCGGTACTTCTAAGGTGCCACAATCTGTTTCAAAATTCTTCTACCTCGAGGACCAAAATGTTTTGAGATATTTTCAATGTTTTATAAACACTTTTACTTAGACCCGAGGGTCGAATATTCTGAAAGCTTTTCACTAAAAGAAAGTGTCCTCATTTTTATCAAATGCGAAATGGTTTTCCAAAGTCTCGATAACGAGGTATCACGTTTGTACTTTTTTGAAAGGTGATACGCAAGATCAACCGGTGTTCTTCTAAATTATTTTCAAAATGAGGTTTTCGTTTTTAAAACCTATCCATTCCCATTTGAGGGTTGGGAATGTATGTATGATGTTCGCATTGTCATTTTGATGTTTGCTCCCGAGTATGATCGAATTGGCGGTGTGAGCGTTGAGTCGTTTTCCACACACTTGTTGTGTTAGCCTCTGTGAGAGGTGGGATGTTGGTGTTGAATGTTGTCGTCTCGTGGTGATTTCTGCGTTGTCGCGCATGTGCGAGCTGTTAGAGCTTGGTTTGGTATAACCGTGTGCATCGATGATCGTTCCGTTATGTTTCGGTTGTTTAATGTCTTGTTACCTTGCTCCTGTTTTTGTGAATTTCGTGGACGAGGTCGGAGGTAATACCCGTACTATTTTGACTTATGTATTTTCTCTTTCTCCAGTCTATCGATTCGCTCATGTTCGTTGACACTTTATGAACTTGTTCTGTATTTCGGTTTCATCGTCCGAACGAACTGTGATCTTGTTGTGGGTCGATCTGGTTATCGCTGTGACTTTTTCGAGTTTGGTTCGATTCTTGTGAACCTTGTTCGGGAGTGACATCATCTGGTTCTATTAGTTCTTTTATTCGAAGTGGATCGGATTTGGAACTCTTGTGTATTCTACTTTGTCGACTCATTTATGTTCGTTGACATTTCTGAGCTTGTCCTGCCCCTTGTTTTTGTTTATCGAACGAGTGTGGTATCGTTTCGGAATAACTCGTTGTCGTTGTGACTTTTCAATCGCTATTCCCTTTCCTGTGGATCTTATGGGAATGCATGTCTTGTATTTCTCACCAGATCGTCCTGGGAGTTGTTGTTTGAATTTTATTATCCTTCGTGTTTCGGACATGATTGTTCGATCTTTGTTGTCTCGATTGTTTACTTGTTCGGTTTTTGTTCTCGTTTCGTGATTGTTGAGCATTCAGGCTCCTTCCTAATTCCCTTAAGTTTGGGAAATTAGTCTCGTTTTCGATCTTCCAACCCTTGGGCGGTGGAATTCCGTATTTGTTCAGCGATTGGCTCGCGCTTTGATTGATGTACCGTTGGGTTGGTCAATCGTATTGATTTTCGTTCATTGTGTTTTGTGATTGTTCGGATAATTCACTTGATTGTATTATCCATTTGATGACGCTTGTCACTTGTTGGTTTTATTATATCCCTAACGGCGACGTTGTGTTGGTCATCGTGGAGCGTGTTTTTACGCCGTATGTCTCTTTGCGTTTCTTGCATCGTTTCGCCGTCGGGCGCGAGTTTTCGGTTTTTGCGTATCTCGTCGAGTTTTCCTGGCAGGGAATATTGCTTCTCCCTACTTATTTTAAGTTTCGGGACGAAACTTCTTTTAAGGAGGGTAGAATGTAATATCCGCAATTTTGAATTTCGGTAATTTTCTTTTTTCGGCGGAAGTCCGTTTTGACGACTCGCTCATGACCGTTTCGTCATTTCGAGAATTATTAATTATGCACTTTTTGTCATCCGAGTTCGTTTCGGTGTTGTTTTGTTGAGTTCCGTGCTTTTTAGCGATTTTTCCGCACTTGAGTTCGATTCTTGCGAATCTCGGTCGAAACTGCTGTTTCGAGTTTCCCGCAAGTTCGTTTAACTTTGTTATACGTGTTGCGAGCTTTGGTTCGGTGTTTCGATTATGTATCGTGTATTTCGGACATTTTGGGCCATTTTTGTAATTTCCCAAAGTTTGGGGTAATTACTTCCGTTGTTGAATTCTGACACTTCGGGTGGTCGGAATCGTGTGTTCTCTTAGTGCTTGGATTCGTCTTTGCGAGTACTTCGTAACCGTATCTTCGATTTTTACTCAGGTTCGGATTTCGGGGTCGTCCGGGCCGTCGGAGTGGCCACAGCAGTCACTGGCCGGGCGAACTGCTTTGGCCGAAATTCTGGCCGTAAGGTGCCGATTCTGGCCGTAATGTGTGCGAAATTCTGGCCGTAAGCGTGATCTTATGCGGCCGTCTGGCGCTTAGCGATTTTTTGACGAAGGCGATTCTGGCCGTAATGTGTGCCGATTCGGCCGTAAGTGTCCGGCAGTCTTTGGCGAGCTTTTGACGAATGCGATTCTGGCCGTAAGGCTGCCGAGTACGGCCGTAAGGTCCGAGTTACGGCCGTAAGGCACCGCCGATTCTGGCCGTAACTCTGCCGGCTATATATGGCACAGGCTCGGCGGACTTCATTTTACTCGATTTTTCCCTTCTTTCGGCGACGGTGCGACGGAAATGGAGTTCTTGGCGATTCTAATCATTTCCAAGGCATTTTGGAAGATCCTTGTTGATTATATCATCATCTAATCCGTGTGTTTCGTCGAATCAAGGTATATTTCTTGATTTTCCTTCAAGTTGTCTTTTCGGAGAATTGTTCTTGATTTCGTTTCTAATCCGATTTTGATACATCGGTTGGTGTAGTATGATGTTATTAATCGTGTTCTATGGGTTGTATATCCATATATCGAGTTTGTTTAACTCGATTGACGATTCGAGTGTTCTTGGGAATTATTGAACATTTAGTGTTCGATTAAATGTCCCAATGAGTTTCCCTTCGATAGTTTGTTGGGATTTCCGTTGTTTTGGCCTTGAATCTCGTCGTAACCATGTGTTATTGTTACTTCCGGAGGTTTATAGGTGTTCGAGGATTCCGATGTTGAATTCCGTTTGGTGATTGATGATTCGTGTGGTGTTATTCTCGTAATACTCGTGGTGCTATCGCGTTCTTGATATTGTTCGGGGGTTCGGGGCTATTCGACCGCGTCCTATCCGTCGTCTCGTTGCGATTGTGATTTCGAGGCAAGTACCTTGCCCATACTATATCTGTTTTGTGGATATAATAATTGGTGATCGTCTTGGTGTATTTGTTTGTTTATTTGAAATGTGTTTTCAAAAGATTTCGGTTTGGCCTCGTTAAAGGCTCTCTTTCAAAATGCGTGTGTGTTTTGTGAACGATGTGTTTCGGGAATTGATTATGATTTGATTATTTTGAACGTTGAAGGCTTTGATGATATCCCTGTTGTTTAAAGTTATGGAATCGTGTATTCCGTGTTTAATCTTGTTATTGTGTTTTGAAGAGTTTGGTAATGGTGTCGGATAAGTGGCCATCTCTAGTAAGTATTCTTGATGAGCTTACATTCTTAGCATATTAGTATTGCATGAGTAACGTGTGTGTGTGTATGCTCACTACGGGTTAGATCCGACGGGGTCTCGGTAGGGGTCCACAGAGGCGTGGGTCCGCGAGCTTGCTTTTAACCACTACGGGTTAGATCCGACGGGGTCTCGGTAGGGGTCCACTGAGGCGTGGGTCCGCGGTTAATTGTGGTGCATTTTACAAATGTGTTTTGAGATTGGCGTTTCCGGAAACGAGTGTTTTGAACGGTTTTCATGATTGCATGCATCGACTAAGTGTGTAAGAGGTAAGTTGTTCGTTTGGCTTACTTGGCTATGATCAAAATCCCAACGGTTTTGTAAAGGTCATTTGACGGATTTGGGGCTAAGATCCCAATGGTTTGGTAAAGGTTATTTTATGGAAAGTAAAACCTTCGGGGTGGTGACCCCTTTTGTCTTTTGGTTTTCGAAAAGTAGGATTTGAGAATCCTAAATTGTTTTCTATTAAAACTCCCGATGGTATTTCAAATCATTTTATAAATTGTTTCCCTTGATATTTTGATCTTGAAATTTTGGGAAGTATTTACTCAAACTCTTGCCTCGGGAAGTGTTCATACTGTTGTATTTGAATCTTTGAGGATTCCGAATTATTATCGTTCGTGGAATGTGAATTGTATGGCTCGTATTTGCACTTTGTTCTTGCACTAGCAAAACAGTGGAGTTTTGCTAACCCCCGAGTATTCGGGGGGTGGATGTCTGTTTTTGCATTCAGGTTTTTGAGCATAACACAGGGTCGGCACGAAGGATGATGAAAGACGATCGATACTAATCACATGAGGAACCGTACTTTGTTTATTGGTTCAGTTGTACTCTATTTTTCATTGCTATATTTTCCGTTATGCAGGTGTGGTTGTATTTTGACCCCTGCGTGGGCATGAGTTGTATTTGAGTTGTATGTATTTGTTGAAAGACCAAATCGGTCTACTGAGTCAGTTTTGCCTTAAAGGCATGGTTGAGTTGTTATATGTCGTTACCAGCCTGGTAGATCCTTGAGGAAAGGTTCTACGACGTGTAATATCCCTGAGTGGATTGGGGGTGTTACAAGGATGAAGGAAGGAGAGAGGGTTGCGACCATGTCCTCAAGATGATCTCGATGATTGAGAGATTGGAAGCTCTTGATTTTCAGATGCATGCATCTCTCCAAACTGACCTTATCCTGCAGTCACTTCCTGACTCTTTTTCACAATTTGTCATGAACTTCAACTGCAATGAGATTGCATATAACTTAGCTGGGCTAATGAACAAACTGACGACTGCCCAGTCTCATATGAAGACAAAGGGAAAGGAATCTGCACTTGTGATTTCTTCTGGGACTTGGAAGTCCAAGAATAAGAAGAAAAAGAACAAGAATCAGTTAGGTCCAATAGCCAAGATCGACAAGAGAAAAGGCAAGGCCCCAATGGTTTAAAGAGCAAGGGGGCCAAGAAAACGGATGTATGCCTCAACTGCAGTGAGCCAGGCCACTGGAAGAGGTACTATCCAAAACTTGACCGTAATGCGCCTTTAGGTACGGAACTACTAGTTTTAGAAACGAATTGTTCTGTAACTGTATATTCTACTTCTTGGATACTTGATTCCGGTGCGAGTTCTCATATTTGTACAATGAATCAGGATCTGGAACAAAGTAGGAAGCTGGATTCAAGGGAGGTGATGGTCACCGTCGAAAGTGGGCATAGTGTCGAGGCTTCTGATATCGGATCCCTTATGTTGGATTTAGAATCTGGTTTTATTCTTACTTTAGATGATGTACTTGTTTTGCCCAAGGGGCATAAGAATATTGTATCAATTCCGGTCATGGACCGAAAGGGATTTCACTTCTTTATAGGAGATGGATCCTGTCGTATTTATTTCAGAAATAAATTGGTTGGTACTGCTACATTATTAAATGGTTTATACCATTTGAATCTAAAGAATAAAACAACCGTGAACACTATAACTAGGAAGCGTGGTAGGGATGAAACAAACCAAGCATTTAAGTGGCATCTTCGACTTGGTCATATTGGTCAGACCAAGGTTCATAAGATGGAGAAAGATGGCCTTACAGGTCCATTGGGATCAGATCCCTATACAACTTGTGAATCTTGCCTTCAAGGCAAAATGACTAAGTTAACCTTCGCAGGGACTTTTGAAAGAGCTGCTGAGAAAATTGGATTGATCCATATCGACGTCTGTGGCCCTTTTGAAGTGGCACGAGATGGCTTTCAGTATTTCATTACATTCACTGATGACCATACCAGGTATGGATTTGTGTACTTAATGAAACATAAGTCTGAAGCTTTTGATAAATTCAAGGAATTTAAAGCCCTAGTTGAAAATCAAACAGGTAACCATGTTAAAACTCTTCGGTCAGACCGAGGTGGTGAGTACATGAGTACCGAATTCGATGAGTTCCTAAAAGAACTAGGAATAGTGTCACAATTCACTCCTCCAGCTACTCCAAAATTAAATGGTGTATCAGAAACAAGAAACCGAACATTGTTGGACATGGTTCGCTCCATGCTTAACTATACTGATCAACCGATTTATCTGTGGGGTTACGTGCTCCTTACTGCTGCACATATCTTGAATAGATGTCCTTCCAAATCCGTTCCTAAGACTCCACATGAGATGTGGAGAGGTAGGAAACCAAGTCTTAATCACATTAGGATTTGGGGATGCCCTGCTTATGTCAAGAAGACTAAAGTAGAGAAATTGGAAGCTAGGTCTGTGAAAGTTCGTTTCATAGGATATCCAGGGGATTCCATGGGATATCTATTCTACATGCACGAAGATCATAGGATCATCGTTGCTATACAAGCACACTTCCTGGAAGATCAGTTTATTCAGGAAGGAGGGGCAGGTAGAAATATTTCTTTGGAAGAAATAAAAGAAACACCAAATGAGACACCTATGCAAGATATTAGAACCGAACCTTATGAAATACAAACACAACCTCACAAGTCTAGTAGAATTTCTCAATTACCTGAGAGGTATGGCTATCTGCATCAAGAAGAACCGGGTGTCCATGAGATGACAGAAAGTAGTCAAGAGAATGATCCTTCTACATACGACCAAGCGATGGTAGATGTTGACTCTGCCAAGTGGCAAGAAGCTATGGAAGCTGAGATAGACTCAATGCATGTTAATCAGGTCTGGACTTTGGTAGATCGTCCTAAAGGCATAGTGCCTATTGGAAACAAATGGATCTATAAAAGAAAGACTGATGGAGATGGCAAGGTTGATACCTATAAGGCCAGACTTGTGGCAAAGGGTTATTCCCAAAGAGAAGGGATCGATTACTTCGAGACCTTCTCGCCTGTAGCTATGATTAAGTCTATTCGCATGATGCTTGCTATAGCAGCCCACTTAAATTTTGAAATATGGCAAATGGATGTGAAAACGGCATTCCTAAATGGATTACTCGAGGAGGAGATTTACATAGAACAGCCTAAGGGATTCATATCTCAAACTAATATTCATAAAGTATGCAAACTTCAGCGTGCCATTTATAGACTGAAGCAAGCTTTGCGGAGTTGGAATCTTCGTTTTAACGAGACAGTCAAAGAGTTTGATTTTGTCCAAAACGAAGAGGAGCCCTGTATTTACAAGAAGGTTAGTGGGAGAAAAATTGCGTTCTTAATACTATATGTAGATGACATTCTACTTATAGGAAACGACGTAGGAATGGTCAGTTCTGTGAAAGCTTGGCTTTCTAAAGAGTTCTCAATGAAAGACTTGGGAGAAGCTACCTATATTCTGGGTATTCGTCTCTACCGGGATAGAGCGAAAAGAATGTTAGGTCTTTCCCAAGCCCTCTATATAGAAAAAATCCTAAGCGATTTAGGATGGAAGATTCTAAAAGAGGGTTCCTTCCTATGCAACATGGTGCAAAACTTTCCTTAGAGATGTGTCCTCAAAGTGAGGAAGACAGAAAGGAAATGAGTAAGGTGCCCTATGCTTGGCGATGAGTAGCTGATGTGTGCTATGATTTGCACTAGACCAGGACATTGCCTATCTTGTGAGCGTAGTAAGTCGGTTTGATCAAATCCAGGGCGGGAACATTGGACTGCTGTAAAGAACATTCTTAAGTACCTAAGGAGGACTAAAGACTTGGTTCTTACATACAGCGGTGGAGAAATTAGAGTGATGGGCTATACAGACTCAGATTTTTCGGGGGACATGGATGCTCAGATGTCCACATCAGGGTATATCTTCACTCTGAATGGTGGGGCAGTTTCTTGAAGAAGTGCCAAACAAAGTTCGACTGCTATCTCTACATGTCAAGCCGAATATCAGGCAGCCACGGAGGCTGCTAAAGAAGCTTTTTGGATTAAGAAGTTCACTGAGGAACTTCAAGTGGTTCCTAATGCGGAGAAGCCGGTGACGCTGTTTTGTGACAACGACGGAGCTATTGCACAGGCTAAGGAGCCTAGGGCTCACCACAATACCAAACACATTGCGAGAAAATATCATTTTGTGAGAGAAATGATTCAGGAAGGAAATGTTATACTGCAGAGAGTAGACACAACAAATAACGTTGCTGATCCGCTTACCAAGCCACTATCTCAGAAGGTCTTGGAGAGACATCTGGAGAGTATGGGTATTAGATACCATAATTTGTGGCATTGAGTGCAAGTGGGAGATTGTTAGGGATATGCCCTCGAATGCCACTCAGAGGATGAGAGAGTGAGAGCATTTGTATTGTAATTATGAATTTTTAATAAGGCAATAATTATTTCTATATTATTGTATATCACTGGCATTGTGAATTGGTATATAGAATAATAGTCCTTGTATTTGAGAGCAAACATTCTACTCCTTATGGAGATAAGGAGATAGGCACTGGAAGTGTTTAGAGCTCGAATGCTTAAATCGTTCGCAAGTCGATAAAACTTAACTGGGCAATAAGTTTAGACAAAACTTGTATAACGTGTACTTTCACATGTAGAGTGCCGGTCTTCACTAAGGGTTAGTGGGAGCACACGTTATAGGTATGCTAATGAGATTAGTATACTCGAACACGACTCACCTGGATTCGGTCACATGGATATCACTCAGGGTTTGTCAATGACTGGTCGAAAGGTTGTGATAGGTATACGTGGACCTTTGACTTGATGTTTCAGTAGGAGATGTGCTTGTGACATTAAGTTAGTCATTAGAGTAGTTCGATCCAATCGTCGGTGGGTGGGGTCAACCTCAAAATGCAACTTAGTGGGCAAGTAGCAGTCTCTACTGAATACCAAGATAGAATTCTTTCTCCTGTAAGTGAGCAAGTAAATGTCCTATGCGGTTAATGGCAAATGAGATTATAAGTCTTTGGCCAAAATATTTAGAGCTAGTTGTATTTGATATACGAGAGCTCGATGATCTCAGTTTGCATTAACAGAATGCATAGAGTCAAGTTACAGTAGGGTTTGACTTTACCGTGACCTTAATACTTGACCGGGACATATGATTGAAGAGTTTATACGTATATGGTATTCACGACATAATGGTTTTGGAATGATCCGATCATTCGTTCTTAGTTGGGTTACGGTACGAAGCACTAGACTAGCTATGTGTTACCCGTACTCCTTTGTTCCTCCCATTGCTGACTAAGACGGACCTACGGAGTCGCGCACAAGGATATTTGATGGATAAATATGTATTTATTATCTCTTCATTAATATTGGATTTTAGATATCTAATTTTATTTATTTGATAAATCATGCGGTCTAGTGAATTGAAATTAATTACCGGGTAATTAATTTAATTCATAAATAATTATTTCTTGGAAATATATTATTATAATTTTGTATTTGATAAAATTAATTAATTGGATTAATTAATTAAGTATAAATACATTTGGGATCAAACGAAGTGTATTTAACGGACTAGACATGTGAACGTCCGGTACACGAACCGAGTGGCTTGGCTCGTTTTCTCACCAAATTCAAGTGGGCCGCCCCATGATTTCTCCTCATCTTCCATGTTGCTTCTTTTTCCATGTGTGGTGTGTTTAGTTATATATAAAGATGAGGATAAAATGGATGAGATTGCATATCTCATCATTTTGATCTCTTTTACTATATAAAATGGTGTAGTCTTTCTTTTAAAAAGACTTAAGGAAAACATACACACAAAAATCATAGAGATCAGCCGTGAGAGAAGAGAGGAGGAGGAGAAAAATTTATTTTCTTTTTCTTGTTCATCTTTGAGAGAAAGAAAAGGAAGAAGAGAAGAGAAGAAAAATACCGTATCAATTCCTAGCCGTGTTCTTTGAGAACGAGTTGATATTTTATTTTTTCGATTAATATCCGACGCGTGATAATGTAGAGACATTCGGCATTTTCGGTGTTGGATCAATCAACATGCTACAACAAATTGGATTCGTGTTCGTGTCGGTAATCGGGAAAAGGCTTGCTCGGTTTTTTTTCTTCTTCGAAGATTATATTATCAAAGGACTACGAGGGTAATTATTCTTTGATTCTCTTCCTCGTTATTTATATTCATTTATATGATGCTTGATCGGTCCGTTTTTGGGGTTTGGTTTTATCCGATTGGACCGGTTTATTTTTCGCTGCGTAATTCGATTTTAATCACCGAATCCCAACACCCACATGGTATGACGGAAAGAATCTGTCTAAAATCTCCTCCGAATACAAGAGTCTTGCCACCAGAAGGTTTGTTCACACCACGCTGGCTACTGTACTTTAAAATGTCTCCCATTTTGCAATTCAATGCTTCAAAGCAGTATTTATTCATTATGGGAGCTTCATATCATATTATCGTTTGAGTCCTTTCAATGAGCTTTGCAAGATGACTTCCAAGTTTTATATTACAAGTGGCACCCTCTTCGCATTCAACGAGATACCAAATCTCGAATGCGCCGTCCTCGCTCTGGAAGAAGAGTTGCTGCAGTGGCGCTAGAATGTTCTCAAGAATATTTTGCCCTTATCTCCGTAACCATACATAAAGAAAATACCTCCATCATTTTCATGTACATCGTCCATTATCTTATTGTACACACTGTTGAGGGTGAAATATGCAATTACAAAAATTTTGGATGTCTTTGTTAGTGGACGCTAGCTACTTTTAAATTACAACAATGCATATTAGAAACCAATGAAAGAGCACCTGCGGGGGTGTCCGGTGAAGGGCCCCCAACGCTCAAGTCAGTAAACGGTACCAATAAATTAATAAAACAAAATAATTAAATGAATGTTGTAAATAGTTGATCGTGGTACTTTTTGGTGTCTATGATGTCTGTGAGATAGTGGCACACCACTGTGATAGTGTGGAGCATACAAAGGTGGATGATCCCGAAGGGTCTGTCTGTCTGACTAGCCCGGCGGCTAGGGTTTTTTAGTGATAAATTAGGTTTTTAGAGAGGGGGATAGAGAAAGAGTTAGGATGAAAGGGTGCAGTTACGTCTATGAGTAAGAGAGAGATAGAGAGAGAAAGAGAGAGAGAGGGAGAGAGAGAGAGTGTGTGTGTGTGTCAGATCTCGAATGAGGTTCACCGATCAGCATGTATGTCTATTTATAGGGCAACCCTGAGGTCCTATGGTGTCATTTGACACCCTTATCCCCAACTACCTCCCTCTATCTCATCCTGACCTCGTGACCAGACCCCCATTAACCTGTGCGTGGCCGTTTGTGGCTTTCATGGACATTGTTTCTAACTGTCTGTTTGACTCAATCGACATGCTTAAGAAGCACGTGGAGGATATCGTCTTTGGTCGGCTGTCTGAATTAGTCAAAATATTCAAATAGTCTGTTGGGTACAGGTTCATATCTGTTACAATCCTAGATAAGGAAATGGACATGTAGGGAACAATAATATGTTTGGGCCTCAATGCTTGTTATTGGGCAGATGTATCCGGTCCGCCTGACATTGGGCTGATGGTTTGGTTTTATCAAATTTTAAAGAATGCTCGCCCAAAAATGTTTGACCCATTTAATAGGTCCCCGAGTCCGAGTATTGGCTTAAATGATCATGTACGGCTATCTAGTTGGGCTATCCACTAATATTTGGACCCGTATTAGGTAGACAGATTTTGTCCACTATAGTTTGTCTCCCACTCTTTAGTTAGAATTTTTCTATTTGGAGAATTAATTAGTTCAAGCTGTAGAAATTATTTATGTTGCGTTCGAGTCATCGCCAGGATGTTGGGCACATTATAAAGACATCCCGATCCAATACTACCGGAATCCGCTTGTTCGGACCCTCGCGGCACCCGCGGTTAATTTCTATTTATTTCAGGCAAATAGGTGTATTAGAAATGCGCTCCTTATTTAACATTAATAGGGCACACTCGAGATAAATTTATAAATATAAAATTAGTTAAAATACTATATTAAGTCATTTGAAAAGTGACATTCATTAGCCCGACTTCCGCAAGGGCTAGCCCGTAGGTTAACTTAATTAGCTCGATAGCCTGCTAATTGTAATTTTAATATTTTATATTTATTTTTATTTCTTCTTACGATTATATAAAATTGGTTTCGCTCGTTTTTATGGGTATATATTGATCAAGCATTAGTTTTGTTTCCAAATAAGTAGTACATTAAATTATATGATTCTGTTGTCACTTTATAAACACAAGTAGTTTCCTTTTATTTTATTTGTGTATATAATGTTTAATTTAATTACTATAAATTAGTTTTAGAATATATAATCTAGAATATTTAAAATTTCATAAATTTGTTAATGCAATATAGTTATAATTATATGCAACTATTTTTATAATGTATAATTTAATTTTCATGCGTTAGTTTTCAGAGTTTAATATGTTTAAATGTAGAAGTTTAGATAGGAATATATAATTTTAGAACTTTTAGCATATAGTCCGACTAATCCGTTTAGCCCGAATGTCAGTATAATTATGGTTAGGATCATGTACTGCCAATCCATTTAAATTTGAGTTTTTTGACCCACACCATTTAATCCGAAGTTCGATAGAGCCGATCTGATACTATTAAAGCTAGCTCATTTAATATCTCTAGTAAGACCCTGTGTGCCGCACCTAAGTATTCATTAACAGTTAATCACTCTGTCCATGACAAGAGTCATATTTCCTTTTTGTGCCGCCACAAAAGGTGTGGTCATTCCATAAATGGAAATGACCTCACTTAAAATATACATTTTTTCCACATAAAGATATATCTCTCATCTCTTCTTTATTTTTTTAAAATCCGTATCACTCTTTTATTTTTTTAAAATCCGTGTCACTCTCTAGACCACACCTAGGAAGGAGGGAATATTAGAAAAAAAGATAGAGATGCATATTAGGGGTGTTCAAAACTACCCGACCCGATTGGCCCGGCCCAATTACCTGACTATCCGGGAAATTTTTACCGGGTACCCGCCCTGCTAATTATGTGAGTTATCGGGCCGGGTAATGGGCCGGCCAAATAAAATTACCGAGTACCCGCCGACCCGGTAACTTTTTTTTTATTTTTTTATTTTCTCACTACATATTTTATTTTAATCATTTTAAAAATAATATATAGAATTAGTATGTATTTACTTACATTTTAATAATATTAACATTACAATATATAGGTAAATTCGGTCCATATTAATCTTATGCTCTATTTTTTTTTATTTTTTTCATGAATCATATTTGTTTATAATTTAAATCTCATTAACTATTTTAAATTATGACATCAAAATTACAAAACTACGTATGTATTAATATAATATAGTAGTCTAATTTCAAAGTGAATACATTAAATGTTTCATATAATATCTTAATATGTTAGAACCAATAATGATAAAATGAATGTTATAATTATTGTAAATAATTTTCTTACTTTTAATTTAATTTTTTTTTATAGAAATCAATCGAGCAAATAAATTAAATTAAAGTTCAAGTTTCTTAATATTTGATTTAATCATAATGCATGACTTCAAAATAGAATCAATTGTTGCTATTTAAGATTAAATATTTTTGTTGAACTAAAAGTTGAAAAAAAATATAGCAAAAAAATCATATATATATATATATATAATTATTATAATAAGAATATATGTGATTAAAAAAACTCGGGTACTGGGTGACCCGACCTGGAAAGTCGGGTGTTGGCAGCCCATCCGACTTGGGATCCACATGGACACGCCAAGGCAACCAAACCGACCGAGCAGAACCTGAAGTCGGACCGGGCAAAAAACCCGATTTCCTCCCAGGCTCACAAAAAACCGGACCGGACGGCGACGCCAAGGCCGACCCGAAATCCAATCCGGGAAGGCCAAGCAGAGAGACGACAAAAATGCTCGGATTCGAGATTACAACAAGGCCGACCTGAACGGCGGGAGACCCGAGGACCGACTCCATCAGATAAACACCCCCAAGAGTCGGCAAAGTAGGCCCGCATGCCAATTAAAGCATGCAATCACGACCCTTCCCAAGGCGCTCCTTAGAAGCCGCCACGTGTCCTGGGCATAAATGCAGACTGACAAGTGTCTGGGGCATATTCCCCAGACATTCGCCAGCTGTCACCTCTCCATTGGCCCAGGTTGTCTATATATAGAAGAAATGTACAGTGAAAGCAGATCTTTGGATTTCAATCATTTACAGTAGAGAGAGAAAAAAGAAAGAAAAGAGAAAAGAAAATAAGACTTGTAATTAACAAGCATCCATATAGACCGGCATAAATTATCCTGCTCGGTTCTACTCTATCAAAAAGGTCATTAATAAAATTTAGTGATCAAACACCTTCCTTTTTGTTATTTTATTTTCTACGTGGCTTCGATTCATTCGTCTTAATCAGCACACGTGACGTTGACCAAACCAGACGTCAACAGATTGGCGCTAGAAGAAGGGGACCTCCGATAAAAAAGATAGATATATACCATTCACCGGAGATGTCTCACGACAGTTCGAAAAACCCTCAGCCCGCGACGGAGGAAGAAAACCTCCTTAAAGTGGTTGAGTGCTTTAAACACCCTGCCTTCATCCAGGGCATGGCGGCCCTTATGGCAAGAGTTACAGGGGGCGGGACCCTTCAAAAACCCGAAGATCAGCTCGGCGAGAATCTCGGGCAGCCCGCCCGCCTCGGGGCAAACGAGAAAGAGGCGGCCTTTGGGGCCGCCGGAGAAAGGGCAGAGAGCCACGGAGAAAGCTCACATCCCTCACGGAAAAGTAAGCTTTCGCGCCCCCCATCCGTTTTTGATCGCCTTGGGGCGGGAAGGAAAATCGGGAAGGCAGCGCCGGCTCCTACTGTCCAGAGTCAGAGCCGTAAGGAAGAGAAGGCTCCCCACCCGTCCCTAAATCCAACGCAAGTATTACCTCCAACTCCGGGCGATAATTCGAGCGAAATCGAGTTTCTAAAAAAGCGCCTTACGGAGCTCGAAAATAAACAACTCCAGCCATCCCAAAGTTCGGAATGGCTCAACAGCCAGGAGAGTCCCCTGGCCCCTAGCGTTCTGGCGGAACCCCTCCCGGAGAAGTTCAAAATTCCTCAAATTCCGCCAAACAACGGAGAAACAGACCCCAACGCCCATCTTGGGTATTATAATTCCTGGATGGATCTGCACGGGTCTCAGGACGCATTCCGATGCCGAATGTTTTCCCTAACTCTAGGAGAGAGGGCCCAGAGGTGGTATCGGATGCTGCCCCATCATTCGGTTCAAACGTGGGCTCAGCTTTCGGCGACGTTCCGATCCCACTTCATGGGGTCCCTTGTGCGAGTCGCCCCACGCTCATCCATTGCTTCCGTGGTCCAGGGGCCGAACGAGTCCCTTAAAGATTATATATCCCGTTTCAATAAACGGATATTAGAGACGGAACCTATGTCCGACGATGCGCTGGCCATTATTGCCCAGGCCGGCCTTCTCAAAAATTCTTTCTTTCGCTGGACGGTGTGCCAGAATGTCCCACACACCTACCAGGAATTTTTGGAGCGCGCTAGCTCCCACATAGCTGCCGAGGAAGCCATGTCGGCACCAATGCTAGTCATGCCCTCCGATCAGAAAGGATCGTATAAAAAGAAAGAAGAAAGGCGTGACTACAAAGAGGCCCGTCAAGAACCCCGACGGGAAAATAAAACCCCTGCCTCTTCCTCGACAGTCCCGGCCACTCAAAGCTATCGCCGGCCCGAGCTCATGGCCAATTTCACAGAAATATATTCCATCGGAGCCGCGGAGATATTCGATCAGATAAAGGACAAAAATCTGCTCCCGGTCCCTCGGCCGATCTACAAAGATCAAAAGGACATGGACCAGACCCGCTTTTGCAAATACCATGAGTCAGCGGGTCACAACACTGAACAGTGCCGAGACCTCGTCGCCGCTTTGATCGCGGTATGCGACGAGACAGGCTTGAGGCGATTTACCCGGAATCCGCCCCGGGATCGCCAGGATAGGGCCGACCGGCGAGCTAAGAATGATCGGGTACCTCCGGCCCCAAATCCCAGGAAATTTTAACCATTATGGGGACGGATGTCGATGACCATCGATCAAAGTGCGAGAAAAAGGCCTCCATTCGAAGCCACCACCTCCTACCGGCCGGACCGAGCGCGGCGAGAGGGGTTCCTATCGTGGTGAAGAAGCCCCCAGAACCCAGTGGTGATTACTTTTGAGGAGTCCGTCTGGCGGCTTGGACCATCCCCATTCAGACGCCCTTGTCATCACCCTGCCTGTAATGGGGATCCCGGTTCATAGAATATTGGACTCCAGGGCCTATGCCAGCATCATCTACCTTCATACCCTTCGTAGGATCAAGGTAGACCAATCTTATGTCCAGCCTTGCAATGAAGATATTCGGGGATTTGCCAACTGCCGCACCTCCCCACTGGGGGAAATCGACCTCGCCTTGGAATTTGGTCAGGGGCCGATCAGAAGGACGATGATCACAACCTTCAAGATCATCGATGTGCACAGTGATTATAATGCCATCATAGGCCGACCAGTGATATCGAGGCTGAGAGCCACTCAGTCTACATATCACCTGTGCATGAAATTTCCCACCCCGGACGGCGTCGGGGTACATAAAGGGGACCAAAGGGCCGCCCAGGAATGCAACCTCAGCATCCGGGCTCGCGAAATCAACACCAAAGAAGGCATCCCGGAAAACTTGCCAGAAGAAATGGAGACTATCAGTTCCGAACGGCCGTAAGAAACCACCCTGCTTGAACAGGGGTCCGACGGTCCCGGGACCGCGCAAACCCCCGAAGAAGGCAGACGAGAAGCGGACCGGGCGCGAGGCAGGAAAGAGCCGATCCTAGAATAAGATCCCGTCGACCCACGGTATCAAAATCCGAAAGGAAAAATTCGCCACGCTGAGCCAACAGAAGAATTGGACCTGGTCGACGTGGACTCTTCTAATCCAACCCGACGGCTAAGAATCGGCCACAACCTCCAAGAGCCGATCCGCTCCGAGCTAATCTCCCATCTTAGCCAAAACATGGATGTCTTCGCTTGGACCCATTCGGATATGTCGGGGATTAACCCGGAACTCGCATGCCACCGGCTGAATATCGACCCCAGCTCCAAGCCGGTTATTCAGAAAAGAAGGAAAATGGGGCCGGAGCGGTAGAAGGGGCTGCAAGAGGAGGTAGAAAAGCTAATCGATAACGGGTTTATTCGGGAAGCCCAATACCCGACTTGGGTAGCTAACCCGGTCTTGGTAAAAAAGCCGACCGGGCTATGGAGGCTCTGTATTGACTTCTCCAACCTTAACAAAGCCTGCCCGAAAAATAGCTACCCCCTCCCCCATATCGACTACATGGTGGATGCAACGGCAGGGCATGAGCTAATGAGCTTTATGGATGCGTATTCGGGATACAACCAGATCCCAATGCATCCCGCCGATGAGGAAAACACCTCCTTCTACTCGGCCCGCGGCTTATACTGCTACCGGGTGATGCCTTTCGGGCTCAAGAATGTCGGCGCGACATATCAACGCCTGGTAAATAAAATGTTCAATAGCTTGATAGGTCCTACTATGGAAGTATATGTATATGACATGTTAGTTAAATCTCTGCGCTCGGCCGACCATGTACATGACCTCAATAAAATGTTTGCTATTTTGCGGGAGTATAAGATGAAGTTAAATCCGAAGAAATGTTCATTCGGGGTAGGTTCTGGAAAATTCCTCGGCTACATGGTAAGCCAAAGAGGGATTGAAGCCAACCCCGATAAAATTAAGGCAGTAGCCGAGCTTGTTCCTCCAAACTCGGTCAAAAAGGTGCAAAGCCTAACTGGCCGCCTAGCCGCACTGAGCCGTTTTATCTCTCGCTCAACGGATAAATGCAAACCTTTCTTTGAGGCGATAAAAAAGAACAAGGATTTTCAATGGACAGAACCTTGCCAAAAAGCCTTCGAAGCTATCAAGAAAGTCCTAGCAGAAGCCCCGACCTTGCAGAGACCGACCCGAGGGGAACTCCTTAGCTTATATCTCGCGGTCTCCGACTCCGCGATCAGCGCCGCTCTGATTCAAACGGAGAATGCGGTGCAACATCCGGTTTATTATGTGAGTCAGGCCCTTCATGATGCCGAGCTCAGATATGCCCCAATGGAAAAATTGGCCTATGCGCTCATAATGGCATCCCGGAAGTTGAAACCCTACTTTATGGAACATCAGGTAGTCGTCTTAACCAACTATCCATTAAAACAGGTTATGCACCGACCTGATGTTTCCGGCCGGATGGTAAAATGGGCCGTCGAACTCGGACAGTTTGACATAGCTTACGAATCGCGCACTGCTATAAAGGGACAAGCCCTTGCGGACTTCATTGCAGAATTCACGCCCGCGATCGCTCAGGGGGACGACCGATCAGAAGAATGGTCACTCTATGTGGATGGGTCCTCTACCGCTGACCGATCGGGTGCAGGAATAGTCCTCGTTAGTCCCGACCAGCGCCTGTTCTGCTCGGCTATTCGCCTGAATTTCCCGACCACCAATAATGAGGCAGAATATGAAGCTCTCTTGGCCGGTCTATAAATGGCAACCTACCTCGGCCTTGCCCGCCTCACTATCCTAAGTGATTCTCAATTAGTGGTCAATTAGATCAACGGCGAATACGAAGCCAAAGAACCCAAACTGGTTAAGTACCTCAACCTGACACGGAATCGGCTACAAAATTTTCGGGGAACAATACAACATATTCCCAGAACTTAAAACATCCAAGCCGACTCTTTGGCCAAACTCGCATCTAGCTCCGGATCCGAACACATGGATGAGGTCAGCATAGGGTTGTTAGGATTATGCCCTCGAATGCCACTCAGAGGTTGTTGAGTGGGGGCATTGTACCTGTAATTATGTAAACCATTTATATAAGGCAAATGAATGTTTCTTTATTTACTGGTAGTTACTGGCATTCCTAACTCGTAAATAAACATATAGAAACTAGTTCGTGTATTTGAGAGCAAAACGTTCCACTCTTTATTGGATAAAGGGGGCGGCACTGGAAAGGTTATAGCTCAAATACTTAATCGTTCGCAAGTCGATGAAACTTGACTGGGCGTTAAGTTTATGTGAAGACTTGTATGACGTGTTCTTTGACATGGAGAGTGCCTGTCGAACGCTAATGGTTAGTGGGAGCACACGTTATAGGTATGCTAATTGGATTAGTATACTCGAACCGACTCACCCTCGATTCGTCACACGGATTTCACTCCGGGACAGTCAATGACGGAATCGAAAGGTTGTGATAGGTATTCGTGGACCTTCGACTTGAGGATTTAGTAGGGATGTGCTTGTGACGTCAAGATTTTCATTAGAGTAGTTCGACCCTATAAACCGGAAGGCGGGGGTCAACCTCGACGTGCATCTTGACGGGCAAGTAGCAGGTCCTACTGAATACCAAGATAGAATTCTTTCTCCCGTTAGTGAGTGGGTTATATGTCCTATGCGGTTATTGGCAGATGAGATCATAAGTCTTTGGCCAAAACATTGGAACTAGTTGTATTAGATACACGACAGCTCGATGATCTCGATTTGCATTAACGCATGCATAGCGTCAAGTACAGATAGGGTTTGACTGACCGTGATCCTATAACTTGATCGGGACATTTGAAAGAAGGGTTTATACATTATCTTGGTATTCACGTGAGAATGGTTCTTGAATGATCCCAATCATTCGTTCTCGGTTAAAGTGCAGTGTAGGCCACCAGTGGCTAGGTGGTGCTACTACTCTTTAGTTCCTCCCATTCTCGATCGAGACGGACCTACCGAGTCGCGCAATAGGATTGACGACGGAATGAATAAAGCTAATTCTCTCATTATGAATATTAGATATTGGATATCTAATTTTGGAACATTAGATGTTTAAATCGATTAATTGGATAAATTGATTTACGGCCTAATGAATTAAATATTTCACTGGGTGATTAATTTAATTCATGAATATAATTATTTCTTGGAGAAATTAATTATGTTATTTTGTATTTGATATGTTTAATTAATTGGATTAATTAAACGACACAAATACATCGGAACGGAATCAGAATTTATCTGCTTGGACTCGCGGGAGTCCGAAACGAACCGAACTTGTCCGATTTCTACATGGGCCAAACCCCACATTTCCACCCACTTTCATATAGACCCTTGTTCCATTCTTTAATGTTTTGATCATTGAGGTGGTGGGGCTTTGATTCTCATAATAATGAGATGTTACATGTGAAGAGTTGAATAAATGAAGAAGACATCTCTCACTTGAGATTCCAAGCCAATTCCAACGTGAATAGAGAGTAGAGAGAGAGAGAGAAAAGACTTCTCCAAGTCTTCTTCATCTTTGTTCATCAACTTCTTCTTCATTTTTCTTGGAGAAAAATTGAGAGAAATTATTGAGAGATATATTATACACTTAGAGTGTAGTAATAAATAGCTTCATCACTTAGCTGTAGCCGTATCCTCGGAGGATAGTAAGGTGATCGTCGTTCCAGTCGTTTTTCCGGCGCGTGGCAAGTAGAGACGCAGTGCTTTCGGCGTTGGATCGTTCAAGAGCTTGGGGAATAGCTCAAGAGAAGGTTATCCATTTAATCAACGGACTACGAGGGTATGTTTCTCGTATCTCTTGTATTTCGTTTTTGATATTCGTATATACGTAGCTCGATTGATCCTCGTAGGGATTCGGATCGAATTAATTTTCGTTTTACCGCTTCCGCTGGGCCTTCGTTTTAGGCACCGAATCCCAACAGTGGTATCGGAGCCAGGTTTTGCGATCGTATATACGATATTAGCATTTGGAATGCTCGATTAGATGGTGAATGATTTGGAATCATTTTAGTCATAATCGTGGTATATGTTTTTACGTTCGTTGTAGTTATATTTTTCGTAAGTTTATGTCTAAATATAAATCTTAATTTCTTGGAAATATGATTTATATTGAAGATATGAATGTTGGAGAATATAGATATTGGATATCCGGTCGAAAAACTAGTCCCGAAATGCCGTTGGACGGTCCGGGAGGGGTCCGGAAGTCGGGGCGGCCAGTACATTGCGGCCGGCACAGGCGCAGCATCTTGGCGCGGCACGATCTCCGAGGGCAGCGGCACGCTGCTTGGGCGGCCGGCCGGCGGTACCGATCGTGATCGGCCATGCGAGCATGTCTGCCGGCATCTTCTTGATGACTTCGGCCATGGCAGGCCAATTTCGCCCCGGCTCGATTTTTTCGTGTATTCTTGAAAATTAATCTCCCGCATGTTAAATTGGATTTAATATGATTAAAATGATTTATGGTATTTCATTTTATAAGGGAAATTTGATTAATTGGAATATTTATTGTCGACCGAATTATTTTGAACGTTATCATATTACCGATTGTGTGAATCGATTGGATCGGTTCGTATTGTTGATTGGATCAATGTATCTCTACGCTTTCCATTTATTTAGTATTTATTGAATGAATTCTTTTGAATGGGGATGTGGTTCGTGGACTTAGTTTTTGAATCGTTTGTTTTATTCGATTGGGTTGCAAAGGCCGTTTTGAGCCTATTTATTTTACTAGAAAAATTTGTATCTAGGATGCAATTTTCAATGTAAAATTTATATGTAATGACGAAGACCGGAGGAAGATCCGTTTCGAGAAGACGAAGATTCAAGACGAAGACTTGTAATTAAATTACGGAGTTTTTGTTTTCTAGGAACGGTCCATGAACCACATGTTGGTAGCAACTAGGTTGTGAATGGTTGTTTCATATTGTATGAATGCCACAAACGCGCTTAAATGATTAATGTGCAAAGTGTAACGCTAATCGCGAAAATTCTCCCACGATAAATTATTAAGTTTATAAGGTTTCAAGGTTTTCCTTCCCTCCATCGAGTTTTCGGGAAATTGAAATCCAAACCGGATGTGCTATGCTTCCGAGTTATCGGGGTAGTCTTTCGGGGAGGACGGATAAATTACCGAGAGCGCATTGGATGCCTTCGGTTGGAGCAAATTTTATCCTAGAAACCCGATAGGTTGCGGATAAGATTCATTGTGAAAGCGATTTGTGTCGATGGTATAAACTTAACTTGTTCACGAACCATAGAAACCGTATAGGTTGAGGGAGTGAACAAGGGGAAAAGAAGATCGAATCATCCATTAGATGGGTTGGTGTTGGACACCACTTTATGAAAATTAATAGACTAGAAACCTGTTCGGTTGCCCTCTATTAAGATTTATAAAGAACTCGATCACCACTATGAAGTAGAGCGACGATACTTAGGATTTCACATGGGAGTGTGTTATTCCGATAAAAATAGTGGGAGCCGGGTAACAAGAATAGAAAAGACCTTAATTCTATACTCAACATAATATAACAAGTCACTAATTAATGTTATGCTTAATGCGAGACATAACTCAATATGACAATGAATCCACTCGCAATTCTGCTCGAAAAGAACACCCTGATTGGACCTAACTTTGTGGACTGGTTCCGCAACCTGATGATAGTACTCAGTATAGAGGCACTGGGATACGTCTTAGAGACGGACATTCCGGCACCTCATGTGCGGACCAGAGCCAATCAGGAAGAGATCGAAAACCACGAAAAGTGGGTTAAGGATGACGTAAAAGTTCGTGCATACATGATGGCTTCTATGTCTAATGAGCTTCAGAGAGCTCATGAGAAAATGACTTCTGCTAGGCAGATTCTATCTCACTTAACCGAACTTTATGGTGAGCACGAATGACGCTAGATATGAGATATCCAAGCAACTGTTCGGTGCAAGGATGAAGGAAGGTGAGAAAGTTGGGGAACACGTCCTCAAAATGATATCCATGATCGAGAGATTGGAGGCTCTTGATTTTAAAATGGATACTTCTCTCCAAACCGACCTTATCCTACAGTCTCTCCCTGATTCCTTCTCACAGTTTGTTATGAACTTCAACTGCAATGAGATTGCATGTACTTTAGCTGGGCTAATGAACAAACTTGTGACTGCTCAGTCTCAGATGAAGACTCCGCGGATGAAGGAGTCTGCCCTTGTGATTTCTTCTGGACTTCGGAAGTCTAAGAATAAGAAGAAAAAGACCAAGAAGCAGACTGGACCACAAGCAAAGGACCTTAAGGGTAAGGGCAAGGCCCCGATGGTTCCAAAGAACAAGAAGAAGAAGGATGCTTGTCTCAAGTGCGGTGAGCTGGGCCACTGGGCTAGAGACTGTTCGATTCTTCATGGCACTTCAGGTACAGAACTTTTAGTTTTGGAAACAAATTGTTCTGCTACTGTATTTTCTACTTCCTGGATACTGGATTCTGGTACTAGTTCTCATATTTGTACCGTGAATCAGGATCTAGAATAAAGTAGGAAGCTTGGAGCTGGAGAAGTTAAGATCACAGTCGGAAGCGGGCATAGTGTCGAGGCGACCGACATAGGATCACTTCTTTTGGGTTTAGAATACGGCTTTGTTTTGACTTTAGAAGATGTACTTGTTTTGCCCAAGGGGCACAAAAACATTGTATCCATTCCGGTCATGGACCGAAAAGGCTTTTCATTTTTCATTGGTGATGGTTCCTGCAAAATTTATTTTAGAAATAAACTAGTGGGTACTGCTACATTGTTGAATGGATTGTATCATCTAAATCTCAGCAACAAAATAGTTGTGAATACTATGACTAGAAAACGTGGTAGGGATGAAACCAATCAAGTTTTGAAATGGCATCTAAGACTTGGTCATGTTGGTCAGACCAAGGTTTACAAGATGGAAAAAGATGGACTTATGGGTCCATTGGGATCGGATCCATTTCCTACTTGTGAATCTTGCCTTAAAGGCAAAATGACTAAGTCCCCCTTCACATGGACTTTTGAAAGAGCTACCGATAAATCGGGATTAATCCATGCGGCGTTTGTGGTGCTTTGGAAGCAGCACGTGACGGATATCAATATTTCATTACGTTTACAGATGATCATACTAGGTATGGTTATGTATACTTAATGAAACATAAATCCGAGGCCTTTGAGAAATTCCAGGAATTCAAGGCCCTAGTCGAGAAACAAACTGGTAATCATATCAAAGCACTTCGGTCGGACCGAGGTGGCGAGTATATGAGTATGGAGTTTGACGAGTTCCTTAAGGAACATGGAATAATTTCACAACTAACACCTTCAGGTACTCCTCAGTTAAATGGTGTGTCAGAAAGAAGGAACCGGACCCTGTTGAACATGGTCCGTTCCATGCTGGGCTATAGTGACTTGCCAATTTACCTATGGGGGTATGCACTCCTGACTGCCGCTTACATCTTGAACAGACGTCCTTCCAAATCCGTTCCTAAAACTCCACATGAGATGTGGGAGGGCAGGAAACCAAGTCTTAATCATATTAGGATTTGGGGATGTCCCGCCTATGTCAAGAAGACTAAGGTGGAAAAGTTGGAAGCTAGGTCTGTGAAGGGACGTTTCATTGGATTCCCGTCTGGGACGATGGGATATCTATTCTACATGCCCGAAGATCGAAGGATCGTTGTTGCTTTACAAGCACACTTCCTGGAAGATGAGTTCATTCAGGAAGGTGGAGCAGGTAGAAATATTTCTTTAGAAGAATACAATGAAACTCCTCGAGAGACACCTGTGCAAGAAACTAGAACCGAACTTTCTGAAACACAAGTACAACCACCTCGTAGGTCTAGTAGGGTGTCTCATTTACCTGAGAGGTATGGGCTTGTGCACTTGGAGGAGCTGGGTCTCCATGAGGTTCCAAGTGATAGCCAAGAGACCGACCCGACGACCTATGACCAAGCGATGGTGGATGTAGACTCCGCGAAATGGCGTGAAGTTATGGAAGCTGAGATAGACTCGATGCATGTCAATCAGGTCTGGACTCTAGTAGACCGCCCCAAGGGCATAGTGCCTATTGGGAACAAGTGGATCTACAAGAGAAAGACTGATGGTGATGGCAAGGTTGACGCCTATAAGGCCAGGCTTGTGGCAAAGGGTTATACCCAAAAGGAAGGGATCGATTACCACGATACCTTCTCGCCCGTAGCCATGATCAAGTCTATTCGCATGATGCTTGCTATAGCTGCCTACCACGATTATGAGATATGGCAAATGGACGTAAAGACGGCTTTCCTTAATGGATTCCTCGAGGAGGAAATCTATATGGAGCAGCCTAAAGGCTTTGTGTCCGAAGTCGATATTCAGAAAGTGTGCAAGCTTCAGCGTTCCATTTACGGACTGAAGCAAGCGTCGCGTAGTTGGAACCTTCGTTTTGACGAGGCAATCAAAGAGTTTGATTTCGTGCAAAATGAAGAGGAACCTTGTGTATACAAGAGGGTTAGTGGGAGCAAGATGGCATTCTTAGTACTATATGTAGATGACATTTTACTAATAGGAAATGATGTGGGAATGCTCAGTTCTGTGAAAGCTTGGCTTTCGAGTAATTTCTCCATGAAAGACTTGGGAGAAGCAACCTATATTCTTGGTATTCGGCTCTACCGAGATAGAGCGAAGAGAACAATAGGCCTTTCCCAAGCCCTCTATATAGATAAAATCTTAAAGCGATTTAAGATGGATGATTCTAAAAGAGGGTTCCTACCGATGCAACATGGAATAAAACTCACCTTGAAGATGTGTCCTCAAAGTGAGGAACAACGCAAGGAAATGAGTAATATACCATATGCTTCGGCCGTGGGTAGCCTTATGTATGCTATGTTGTGTACAAGACCTGACATCGCGCATGCTGTAAGCGTGGTGAGTAGGTTTCAGGCAAACCCAGGTAGGGAACATTGGACTGCTGTAAAGAACGTTCTCAAGTACTTAAGAAGAACTAGAGATATGGTTCTTATGTATGGCGGTGGAGAATTGGATGTGGTGGGATTCACTGATTCGGACTTCCAAGGACTGAAGGACGACTCGATGTCCACTTCTGGCTACATATTTACTCTTAATGGAGGAGCAGTATCTTGGCGTAGTGCCAAACAAAGCGCGATCTTGATTCCACTGTCGGTGAGTATCAAGCGGCCTCGGAGGCTTCAAGGAAGGGTTACGGATTAAGAAGTTTAAGGAGAACTTCAAGTGATACCATGTCTTTGAGTACTGTTCATCTTTGCGACAACGACGGAGTGTAGCGCGAGCCAAGAGCCGAGGTTTGAACGGCACCAAACATATTGAGAGGAAGTATCATCTCGTAAGAGAATTTGTTCGCAAGGGATACATTGTCTTTGCCTGAGTAGACTCGGCCGACAACGTCGCCGATCCACTGACCAAGCCACTTTCTCAGACTAGCTTGGAGCGTCATCTGGAGAACATGGGTATAAGATACCATAGTGTGTGGCATTGAGTGCAAGTGGAAGATTGTTAGGATTATGCCCTCGAATGCCACTGAGAGGTTGTTGAGTGAGGGCATTGTACTTGTAATTATGTAAACCATTTATATAAGGCAAATGAATGTTTCTTTATTTACTGGTAGTTACTGGCATTCCTAACTCGTAAATAAACATATAGAAACTAGTCCGTGTATTTGAGAGCAAAACGTTCCACTCTTTATTGTATAAAGGGGGATGCACTTGTAAGGTTATAGCTCAAATACTTAATCGTTCGCAAGTCGATGAAACTTGGTAGGCGTTAAGTTTATGTGAAGACTTGTATGACGTGTTCTTTGACATGGAGAGTGCCTCGAACGCGCTAATGGTTAGTGGGAGCACACGTTATAGGTATGCTAATTGGATTAGTATACTCGAACCGACTCACCCTCGATTCGTCACACGGATTTCACTCCGGGACAGTCAATGACGGAATCGAAAGGTTGTGATAGGTATTCGTGGACCTTCGACTTGAGGATTTAGTAGGGATGTGCTTATGACGTCAAGATTTTCATTAGAGTAGTTCGACCCTATAAACCGGAAGGCGGGGGTCAACCTCGACGTGCATCTTGACGGGCAAGTAGCGAGTCTATCGAATACCAAGATAGAATTCTTTCTCCCGTTAGTGAGTGGGTTATATTTCCTATGCGATTATTGGCAGATGAGATCATAAGTCTTTGGCCAAAGCATTGGAGCTAGTTGTATTAGATACACGACATCTCGATGATCTCGATTTGCATTAACGCATGCATAGCGTCAAGTACAGATAGGGTTTGACTGACCGTGATCCTATAACTTGATCGGGACATTTGAAAGAAGGGTTTATACGTATACTGGTATTCACGACAGAATGGTTCTTGAATGATCCCAATCATTCGTTCTCAGTTGGGGTACAGTGTAAGCCACCAGGCTGGCTAGGTGGTGCTACTACTCTTTGGTTCCTCCCATTGCTGACTGAGACGGACCTACCGAGTCGCGCAATAGGATTGACGACGGAATGAATAAAGCTAATTCTCTCATTATGAATATTAGATATTGGATATCTAATTTTGGAACATTAGATGTTTAAATCGATTTATTGGATAAATTGATTTACGGCCTAATGAATTAAATATTTCACTGGGTGATTAATTTAATTCATGAATATAATTATTTCTTGGAGAAATTAATTATGTTATTTTTTATTTGATATGTTTAATTAATTGGATTAATTAAACGACACAAATACATCGGAACGGAATCGGAATTTATCTGTTTGGACTCGCGGAAGTCCGAAACGAACCGAACTTGTCCGATTTCTACATGGGCCAAACCCCACATTTCCACCCACTTTCATATGGACCCTTGTTCCATTCTTTAATGTTTTGATCATTGAGGTGGTGGGGCTTTGATTCTCATAATAATGAGATGTTACATGTGAAGAGTTGAATAAATGAAGAAGACATCTCTCACTTGAGATTCCAAGCCAATTCCAACGTGAATAGAGAGTAGAGAGAGAGAGAGAGAAAAGACTTCTCCAAGTCTTCTTCATCTTTGTTCATCAACTTCTTCTTCATTTTTCTTGGAGAAAAATTGAGAGAAATTATTGAGAGATATATTATACACTTAGAGTGTAGTAATAAATAGCTTCATCACTTAGCTGTAGCCGTATCCTTGGAGGATAGCAAGGTGATCGTCGTTCCGGTCATTTTTCCGGCGCGTGGCAAGTAGAGACGCGGTGCTTTCGGCGTTGGATCGTTCAAGAGCTTGGGGAATAGCTCAAGAGAAGGTTATCCATTTAATCAACGGACTACGAGGGTATGTTTATCGTATCTCTTGTATTTCGTTTTTGATATTCGTATATACGTAGCTCGATTGATCCTCGTAGGGATTCAGATCGAATTAATTTTCGTTTTACCGCTTCTGTTGGGCCTTCGTTTTAGGCACCGAATCCCAACAAGGGTATCACTCCTCATCAGCCCTGGAAATGGCCGAAATCCGGGCGGCCGAACAGTTAGAACCACAAGGGTGGATGCAGCCTATAATACAATACCTTCAAAGCGGCATTTTACCCGAGGACCGAGCCCAAGCGAGATCCTTACGAACCCAGGCGGCCCGGTTCACCATCGTGGACGGAACCTTATATAAAAGAGGATACTCGGTTCCACTGCTGAAATGCCTGTCCGAGTCAGAAGCAGAATACGCCCTCAGAGAAGTACACGAGGGTATATGCGGTAATCATTCTGGCGGCCAGGCATTGGCCTATAAATTGATTCGACAAGGCTATTATTGGCCCAACCTCAAAAAATATGCCATTACGCTCGTGCGGAAGTGCGTCCGGTGTCAAATCTTCGCTCCGCAGATCCGATCCCCGCCGGAAACCCTCACTTCCGTATATTGCCCCTGGCCGTTCGCCAAGTGGGGGATCGACTTGATCGGCCCTCTACCTAAGGGACGAGGAGGAGTGCAATACGCCATTGTCGCGGTCGATTATTTTACAAAATGGGCAGAGGCCGAGCCTATGGCACGAACAACGGAACAGAAGATAATCGACTTCATATGGAAGTCAATCGTATATCGGTTCGGGATCCCACAATCTATTGTCTCTGATAATGCCAAACAATTTGACAATAAGAAATTTCGAGCTTTCTGCGACGGCCTCCAAATACGAAATAACTTTTCCACGCCCTACTATCCACAATCCAATGGGCAAGTCGAGGCGGTCAACAAAATCCTGAAACAACACCTCAAGACACACCTCGAAGAACTGAAGGGTTCTTGGCCCGAGGAGCTCCCCGGGACCTTATGGGCCTATCGAACAACGCATAGATCCGCCACCGGCGAAACGCCTTTCTCACTGGCTTTCGGCTCTGAAGCCGTTATCCCGGTTGAAATCGGGGCACCTACCTACCGAGTAGCCCACTTTGAAGAGCAGGGTAACAACTTAGCCCTCGAAGTGAATTTGGACCTCCTTGCCGAAAAACGAGCTCAGGCAGAAATGCGAAACGCCGTTTACAAAAGGAGGAGTGAAAAATATTACAACTCCAAGGTTCACCCGAGAAGCTTCCAGGTCGGCGACCTAGTCCTTAAAAAGGTGTTGGGCCCGGATCCCGGACCACTCAAGCCCAAATGGGAAGGACCGTATAAAGTTAGCGAGGTCCTTCAGAATGGAGCCTACCGGCTGGAATATTTGAACGGCCAAAGATTAACTTACCCGTGGAATGCTATGTATCTAAAGAGGTATTATCAATAAAAACTGACGTCATTCCATTTTTCAATATTGATGCACCTCATAAGACCGGCCCCTCCGGCACTATAAGACCGAGCTCGTCTCGGCACCTCATAAGACCGGCTCCTTCGGCACTATAAGACTGAGCTCGTCTCGGCACCTCGAATGACCGGCTCCTCCGGCACTATAAGACCGAGCTCGTCTCGGCACCTCATAAGACCGGCTCCTCCGGAACTATAAGACCGAGCTCATCTCGGCACCTTGAATGACCGGCTCCTCCGGCACTATAAGACCGAGCTCGTCTCGGCACCTCGAATGACCGGCTCCTCCGGCACTATAAGACCGAGCTCTTCTCGGCACCTGATAAGTGGTAATTTTACCACTTATTTCTAGGATTTTATACTAGGTTTTTATCTCGTTTCGTGATTAATGTGCTCGTATTTGGCTTATTTATGATTAGTCGAGCCGTATTACGCGTTTGGGTTGGTTTTAGTGTGTTTGCAGGTTTTTAGAGCCAAAAGGACCCACAACGAGACAAAGGACCGAGAGTCGAATCAAGCGGACGAAGAAATGGATTTTTGCGAGAAACAGTCGAACCTATCGGCCCAGCATATCGGCCGATAGGGCGCCCGAAAGGAGATTCTGCCCTGCCAAGTGAAGAGATCGACGAACCATCTATCGGCCAGCCTATCGGCCGATATGCTGGGCCGATAGGCTTCCCAGCGGGCTCTCATTTTTGGACGGATTTTGACTCTTTTGGATATTATTTATTTCCTCGATTAGGGCTAATCGGGAATGTAACCCCCTTAGGCTATAAAAACACCCTTCTAGACCTAGTTTCAGCAGCTTTGATCATATTGGATCATTCTTTATCATTCTTTTTCATCTTTTACAATTTTTAGATCTTCTTAGCAAGATTAATTTCTTTGATGCAAGAACTTTTTGGAGGAGAATTATTATTGTTTTTGGGAGATTGAAGACTCGGAGTTCATCCATAAGGGTTGTAATCTCTCTTTTCATATTAATAATATGCATTCTTCATCAATTTCTTGTTTAATTTCAATCATGTCTGGCTAATTCATTGATTGATTCTAGGGTTAGTAAATTTAATTGATGATCACATGATATTCCTTTGATTACCTTTTGACCTTTCATCCTAGGCTTGTGTTCAAGTTGTGTTAAATCTCATGTTAGATTAAAGGGCCCTTAATCGATGCATGTTAGCTAATTGATTTCATCCGGAAGGAGTAATTGATTAGTGGAAATACTTGACACAATATGATTTTATCTTGAGACCTAGCGGAGAAAGATAAATCATAGATAAATAAGTTGGTGCTTTTTAAGTGATTTCAATTCTTTGAGCCTGGCGGGGAAAAGGGTTTTAATTAACTATCTTTCTAGGTTGCCTTGACAGAATTCTAGATCGACCAGAGTGATTATTTCTAGGATTGAATTAAATTTTGGGGAGAAGGAATCAAGTGAATGGATTGTGTGAACTCAATTAGATGATACTACCCTAGGATCAATTACCTTTCGACTTGTGATTTTATCTTGTTAATTTGCTTTATTTGCTTAATTTAGATTATTCATCTTTTATTCAATTTTTGTTCTTCGATTTTTTAAGTTAGATAATTAGAATCAAAACAATTTTTCGGACTCCTAAATAGCAGTCAAATTTTGAGTAGAGTTAATTCCTTTATTTTCGACACATCAATTCCCTTGGGTTCGACACCTTGGAAATACTCCGAGGTTTTACAAATTTTAAAATTGATCGGATTTGAAAACCATACTACGCGAAAATTAGCGATCAATTTTTGGCGCCGTTGCCGGGGAATTGATAGAATACTTAAAGGAATAATTCGAAAAAGAAGAGATTGTTACTTTAGGTTGTTTATTTTTATTATTAATTTTCGATCTCGTTTCCTCACATCTTGTTTTCTTTTCCTTGTAGGCGGTGCATGATCACGAGATCCCAAGGAAAGAACTTATTTCCTTTGGACCCGGAAATCGAGAAGTCTTTGAGGAGGAAGAAGCAAGAAGCGAGAACCGAGACTATTACTATACCTTTCGTTGATACCATGGCCGGCATTGTTGACCAACCACGAGAACTCGCTCGTCCCGAGAAGATCCCTTTGAATGCCCGCTTTCGACCTAAGCTGGACGATTATCAAGAAGGAGGTTGGGGAAAGATTGATGCCAACAACTTCGAGCTTAAGCCGTCCCTCATTGCTACAGTAAAGTCTCAAACATACGGAGGGGGAGTTAATGAAGATCCAAACGCTCACCTTGAGTCGTTTTGGACATATGTGCCACTATCAAGCAAAACGGAGTGCCTCGGATGTCATTAAGCTCCGCCTATTCCGATTCTCCTTAGAAGACGATGCGCTAGATTGGTACAAGAGCCTAGATCGGAAGGAAATTGGTACTTGGAGAGATGACTCGGTTGTTCTTAGCAGTTCTATCCTCCCTCCAAGGTGCAAAAACAAATCAACGATATCTTGCGTTCGAGCAATATGAGGATGAATACTTATACGAGGCATGGATCCGATTTAAGAAGCTACTTCGCAAATGCCTGACATGGAATTGACAAAGAGGAGATCTATATTCGGTTTTATCGGGGTTTGACGAGGAAGGCTAGAAGAGAATTGGACTATTCATCGAAAGGGGGATTTCTAGCTAACGATTATGAAGAGGCCAAGAATCTCGTTGAGCTAGCGGTCAACAATGATTACGAGGAGGTGACCGATAGGAAGATGACGAGAAGAAAGGTTCCATCCGGTGACGAGGACGCCTACGGTGATTTAAAGGCAAAATTTGAAAAACAACAAAAAGAGCTCGAGATGCTAAGAAAGAATACTTTGGGAGTCAATTCAGTTTTGAAGAGTTAAACGAGCCGATTGCGGTTAAGGAGGATGTGAACTACATGCAAGGAGGAAACTTAGGCAAGGGGAAATTGGGGGAACTCTTATCCGAACAATCGAAACCACCCTAATTTCTCCTATGCCAACCCGAACAATGCTCTCCAGCCACCACCGGGATTTAACGTGAAAAATGGGGTTATTCAAGAGCCGATTGCTAAGACACCTATGGAAGAGATGCTGGAACGGTTGGAGGCGAGCCAAAAAGATTTTATTTATAAAGTAGACAAGAGGTTCGGAGCTCTCGAGCATAGTGTGACATCTATTGGAAACTCGGTGATAGCCTTGACAAAGCAGATGTCGATGGTGGAGACCCAAATGAGTCAAATGGCGAACGGCCACGCCGGATTTCATAAGCGGGCCATTTTCCGAGCGACTGAGACCAACCCAAGACTCAACAATGCAACGCAATCGAGCTTGGAGTGGGACAAAGTACGATAATCATGGGGCTGGAGTTAAGGAATCGAAACGAGGAGGTATTAGAAACGGGAGCGTAAAACGAGAAAGAAGATGGAATACTGACAGAACCTATCGGCCGGCTATCAGTAGATAGCCCAACCGATACCAGACGAGAATGCGTGATTAAGCCTATCGACCCCCTATCGGCCGAAAGTCTCCTGGATGTTCGAATGCGAAGAATTTTGAGGAAAAAGCTCCATTTCCACAGCGTTTGGCCAAGTCGAGATATGATGAAAAGCTCCAACAATTTATCGACATGTTTCAAAAGGTGAATATCAACATTCCACTTCTAGACGCTTTGAGAGACATGTTGGGGTACGTTAAATTCTTGAAAGACGCTGTGGCAAGCAAGAGGAAGTTGGGGAAGTTTGAAACCATAAATTTGACAGAGGAGTGTAGCGCTATCATTCAAAACAAGCTCCCGCTCAAGCAGAAGGATCCAGGACGTTTTACTTTGACATGCATGATTGGCGACCAAACGTTCCGTAATGGGTTGTGTGATCTCGGGGCAAGCATCAATCTTATGCCTCTATCCATCTTTAAGAGGTTGAAGATTGGGGAGATGAAGCCGACTACCATTTCTCTACTCATGGCGGACCGGTCGATCACTTATCCGAGGGGAATTGTGGAGGATGTGCTCGTTAGAGTCCAACACTTGGTCTTCCGGCCGATTTCGTAGTTCTTGATATGCCCGAGGACGAGAATCAACCACTGATCTTTGGGAGAGCGTTTCTAGCGGCGGGAGAGCACTTATCGGCGTCCGGGAGGGTGATCTTACTTTCCGGTCAATGATCAAAATCGAAAATTTCCATCTATGACGCGATGAAGAAGCCCGACGATGCGCCCGAGGAATGTTTTGAAATTGAGTCTATTATGCCGCCCCCGACCGACTTGTTGGAGCATTGTATTTCACACTCCATTTACTCACATTCTGAGGTTGATGAAATTTCCGAGGATTTGCCGGAGTATGTTCGAATGTTGGAGGTGAACGAGTCTCGACTTAATGAGAGGAGCGTATGCTATCTTGATATCAACAAACCCGTTCAAGGGGGAGTTGTCACTAAAGATCCGGGATGAATGAGGTATCGTCTAGCTAAAGACGTTAAACGTAGCACTTGTTGGGAGGTAACCCAACGTATGTATATTAGTTCGTTTTATTCATTTATTTTCGATTTTTCGTTTGCGTGATTTTTTTTGTAGTTTCTAGTTTCGTAGTAGATTTGCTAGTTTTTGTTAAGTTCTAATCCATGCACGCCAAGTTTTGAATACTTGCAGGTCTTTAATCGCCCTATCCAAGCAAAAACGGGACCAAGTGTGCGAATTAGAGAAAGCTGAAAAAAAATTTTGAGACAGAAAATCCTATCGGGCGAGCCTATCGGCCGATAGGCCCGGCCGATAGGCTGAGGAAAATTAGAAAAATTTTTATGTTACAAGCAGTGGTCGACAGGAATTCCACATCGACCGATATCCCGCCCGATATGAGCATGGTAAGAGACAGAAGTTCCTATCGGCCCGGCTATCGGCCGATAGGCTGGCCGATAGGACATACCCGGCCCAGTATACACTACGAGCTCGCCGACAAACCCGCCATTTCGGCCACGGTGATCAGGTACTCCATTAACAAAGCCACTCCTTTCTCTTTTCAAACTTATTCCTCCTTTGGGATGCGAAATAAGTTTGGGGGGGGGGGGGGGGCGAAGGGGGGCTTTGTTAATTTCTTTACGTGTGAGTACCTGGTTTGCCTTGTATCATTATATGCTAGTGTTGGTGCCGTTGTTTTTATTTGTGCTTATCTTATTGGTGTTGCGTGGATTTAGCTTTTGTTGCTTAGTTTTTCGATTTTTATATTCATTTTATTTGGGTGTGTTTGCTAGTTTCTATTTTCTATTTTTTTAGGTAGTAGTGGTTTTTTTTTAGATTTCGTGTTTGCTTTTATTTGCTTTTCATTGTTTGCTTTAGATAGCCTTGCTTGTCTTTAGTTTTTCCTTATTAGTGAATTTTTCGTGCTTCTAATTGTGTGATACCGATGTTACGACACTGTTTTTCTCTCTGAAGAAACGGTCGAGTTTTAGTCGAGTTGTAGTTAGTAATTTCTGTTTTGCATAGTATTCATTTAGGTCCAAAATTTTTCGTGATTGTAGAGGTCTTGGCAAATAAGAGACGATACATACTTGTTTTAAAATCACCGTCAATACGTTTGGTTACATCTTAGGATAGTGAGTAAATGCTTTTGTTTCGTCAGTCGTGTTGGCACTTAGATAGAGTTTAGAGTCGGTCAGTTTTTCCCAAAAATTGAGATAATGTTGTTCTATGAAGGGAAGTCTAGTAACCGGGGGCATTCGCGTGACCCGTTGTTTACCCTCGCGTAAAACGACGACTCTGATTAGACTAGTGATTTAGATATTTCACATGTGCCAATGATAGGGAACTTAGTAGCAGGGGTATTCGCGTGACCATTGTTTACTCTCGCGTAAAACGGCGACCTTGATTCGGACATGCGGAAATTATATATTCGAGTTGTTTCTCCGCTGTAGACGGGAACTTAGTAACTAGAAGCATCCATGTGCCCCATGAGTGTCTTTTACGTCAAACGGTTTCCTAATACATGAGAATGGAAGTTCCACCCTAGAATTACCCCGATGAAACATCCCGAGATCCTAACCTAGTGGTCAACTCGAATCAAATTCTTGAACATATATATAAGGGAATACTGACCGAGGTTTATTTGTTATGAAACTCGTGAAAAATGTGCCACTAGACTGTGTAACGGGACGAGCTAGCTTGTTTATTTTAGCCTTTCATATTGACGGTCGATTTGACTCACGTTTTGTTAATCTTTGAGCTGGATTTTCTTCATGAACGAATGACTAGGACTGAACTTGACTACTTTGCGGAATCATTATTCTGAGTGCAGCTCGCTTTTACGACAATCGGATTATTTAGAGAGAAGTACAGGATAGTATTGATTAGGTTGAACACTATGAATTGCACGATGATTCACGACTTTCTTTTTCTTTTCTTTTTGTTGTTCGGGACGAACAAGGCTTAAGTTTGGGGGGGTTTGATAAGTGGTAATTTTACCACTTATTTCTAGGATTTTATACTAGGTTTTTATCTCGTTTCGTGATTAATGTGCTCGTATTTGGCTTATTTATGATTAGTCGAGCCGTATTACGCGTTTGGGTTGGTTTTAGTGTGTTTGCAGGTTTTTAGAGCCAAAAGGACCCAAAACGAGACAAAGGACCGAGAGTCGAATCAAGCGGGCGAAGAAATGGATTTTTGCGAGAAACAGTCGAACCTATCGGCCCAGCATATCGGCCGATAGGGCGCCCGAAAGGAGATTCGCCTGCCAAGTGAAGAGATCGACGAACCATCTATCGGCGACTATCGGCCGATATCTTTGGGCCGATAGGCTTCAGTGAGCTCTCGTTGGACGGATTTTGACTCTTTTGGATATTATTTATTTCCTCGATTAGGGCTAATCGGGAATGTAACCCCTTATGCTATAAAAACACCCTTCTAGACCTAGTTTAGTGACTTTGATCATATTGGATCATTCTTTATCATTCTTTTTCATCTTTTACAATTTTTAGATCTTCTTAGCAAGATTAATTTCTTTGATGCAAGAACTTTTGGAGGAGAATTATTATTGTTTTGGGAGATAGAACACTCGGAGAACATCCATAAGGGAATTAATCTCTCTATTCATATAAATAATATGCATTCTTCATCAATTTCTTGTTTAATTTCAATCATGTCGGCTAATTCATTGATTGATTCTAGGGTTAGTAAATTTAATTGATGATCACATGATATTCCTTTTATTAACTTTTGACCTTTAATCATTTGCTTGTGTTCAATTTGTGTTATATCTCATGTTAGATTAAAGTGCCCTTAATCGATGCATGTTAGCTAATTGATTTCATCAGGAATGAGTAATTTTTTAGTGGAAATACTTGACACACAATATGATTTTATCTTGAGACCTAGCGGAGAAAGATAAATCATAGATAAATAAGTTGGTGCTTTTTAAGTGATTTCAATTCTTTGAGCCAAGGCGAAAAGGGTTTTAATTAACTATCTTTCTAGGTTGCCTTGACAGAATTCTAGATCGTAGAGTGATTATTTCAAGGATTGAATTAAATTTTGGGGAGAAGGAATCAAGTGAATGGATTGTGTGAACTCAATTAGATGATACTACCCTAGGATCAATTACCTTTCGACTTGTGATTTTATCTTGTTAATTTGCTTTATTTGCTTAATTTAGATTATTCATCTTTTATTCAATTTTTGTTCTTCGATTTTTTAAGTTAGATAATTAGAATCAAAACAATTTTTCGGACTCCTAAATAGCAGTCAAATTTTGAGTAGAGTTAATTCCTTTATTTTCGACACATCAATTCCCTTGGGTTCGACACCTTGGAAATACTCCGAGGTTTTACAAATTTTAAAATTGATCGAATTTGAAAACCATACTACGCGAAAACTAGCGATCAGCACCTCATAAGACCGGCTCCTCCGGCACTATCAGACCGAGCTCGTCTCGGCACCTCGAATGACCGACTCCTCCGGCACTATAAGACCGAGCTCGTCTCGGCACCTCATAAGACCGGCTCCTCCGGCACTATAAGACCGAGCTCATCTCGGCACCTTGAATGACCGGCTCCTCCGGCACTATAAGACCGAGCTCGTCTCGGCACCTCGAATGACCGGCTCCTCCGGCACTATAAGACCGAGCTCGTCTCGGCACCTCATAAGACCGGCTCCTCCGGCACTATAAGACCGAGATCATCTCGGCACCTTGAATGACCGGCTCCTCCGGCACTATAAGACCGAGCTCGTCTCGGCACCTCGAATGACCGGCTCCTCCGGCACTATAAGACCGAGCTCGTCTCGGCACCTCGAATGACCGGCTCCTCCGGCACTATAAGACCGAGCTCGTCTCGGCACCTCGAATGACCGGCTCCTCCGGCGCTATAAGACCGAGCTCGTCTCGGCACCTCATAAGACCGGCTCCTCCGGCACTATAAGACCGAGCTCGTCTCGGCGCAATCAACCAGGAACAAAAAAAAAAAGAGCAACCACATACGGCAAGAAGGATTTTATTTAACCCAGTCGTTATTACAAATTACCAACAATGACAACAAACCAAGGCGGATGGGCACGCAGGCCGAACATGAAACAAAGCAAAAGAAAGACAAAGACCGGCACGCAGGCCAAGCAAGAAGCAAAAATCAAGGAAACTACTCGGCCCCGCCCTCCTGGCCGGCCGTCTGAAAGGATTGCCCCTCACCTTCGCCATGCGGAGCCTGACCGGCGTCCTCACCCTCAGCAACCTTTGGCTCATCGGCTCCAGCAATATCAACATACAGATCGGTCGCCTGAGATGCAATGTATGCCTCGATCTCGTGAACGGTCTTGCCACCCTTCATGAGATCTAATATCTCGTAACAGGTGGAGACATAATTCAAGTTGATCAGCTCCTCAAACGCAGGCGACTCCTTAAAAGCCTCCGCCCCAGCGGCAAGACCCCGGGCAGAGCTCGAGACCTCGCAAGTGTTCATACGCTCGGTCAGGCTTTCCACCTGGGCCTTGGTCTCCTTCAGATAAGCCTCGTGCTCGGCCCGGATATCCAGGCACTGTTTCTGCAACTGCTCGGCCGCATCTTTCATCTCTTCGGCCTTCAGCTTCCATATGTCGGCCTGGAGGGCCCGATTGTCCAGGAGCTCCATCTCGCCCCTCATGGAGGTTATCTCCCCCTCCAGAGACTTGATCAAGGAAGGACATAGGTGATGCTCCTCCTGAAAAGCCTTGAGGTCGGCCTCCGCCTTCTTGTGCTTCTCAGACAAAGCCGAAAACTCATTGGAGGCCTTCACATAGGTGCACATGGCCCGGCCGACCAGGGCATTTCCAAACTGGATCTGCTCAACCGGATCCATATCATTAGTCATCATCTCCAGCTTGGGCGTCCAACCCCTTATCGGAATATGACTAGAGACGGCCACCACAGGAGGGACCCGATTGAGCATCTCAGGAGTCGGGATAGCGGCCCAGACATAGTCAAGGAACCAGCGCAGCCGTCGCCCCTTCATCTGGTCGCACGGCTCCACCCGCTCCTGGTTTACCGGGAGATAATGGCCCTTTAGGTCAATGACGGGCTCCTCCCGATCCGCCCGGACAGAAGTCGGAGCGGGCACGACGACTTCAGGAGCAGACGAACCCTCAGCCTTGTTCGCACTGTCCTCAGGCCCGGTCTCCACCCTCTTGCGCTTACCGGACCGCTCCCTCCGCTCGGCGGCCTCAGCTGCCAGCCTCGCCACACGCTGCGCGGGCGTCTCTTTCCGCCCGGACGAAGTCTTGGCCTTAGGAGCTGGAAAAGGAAGACATGTCAAAAAAAAAAAGACTACCTGAAGAAGACATTGTACTCGGATCGGTCGATCTAAGTCCGGCCGCCCAGAGATTTTCCTCGGTCACTAAAAGATGAGACTTCCTTTGTTCAAGAGGAAGATCCAAAAGCTGCTCAACCCGGTCGTCGAAATCGGGAGAGGTCTCTGGCGCCGGGATGCGTCCTGCACACGCAACAAATGATGAGCGTTAGACAAAAAAAGGAACAAGAACAAAAAATACGACACTCACTCATTTTGGCCGTAAAAAGCACAGGGACCCGCAGCTCGGCGTCTATCACCCCCGGCTCCCACTCATCCAAAGAGCTCCTCCACAGCCCCCCAATAAAGAACCACTGTTCCTTCCAGCTGTGGATGGTCTCGGGCGCCCCCACTAACTCCTTGTGCATAGCATGCCGGGCCGTCAGATAAAACCAGCCCGAGCCGGACCTACCAACCGACCTCCATAGAAAGAGGTCATTGAACTCCTCGGCCCAGGCTCGGGCCAGCCGTGCTGATTAAAAAGAATAAAAAGGCCCACCACCCGAGCCCAGGAATTCGGATGAACCTGGGGGACAGGAAGGCCCCACTGTCTTAGCCTCCGGGAAAAAGTCAACGGAAGCGGAAACCGAAGCCCGGCCAGTAGAGAGCGGTAATACACCGTCGTGCAACCGACGGGCGGACTGTGGGGCCTCTCCTCGGGATTTGGAACAAACATCCGCACCCTCGCCGGAATCTTAAATCGCAGCCGCCAGGCCGCCAATTGTTCCTCCGTAACGGTACTCGGAATCGAAGCTGTATCCCACTCCGCCTCCACGAGAGGGGACGGACGAGGGCGAGTCCGAGCCACCACCGGCTCGACTCTTTCCTCCGACTGAGTCTCTCCGACGGCTGTCAGCGGTGCCACCATCTCCACTTCCCCAGATCCCGGCGACTTCGCTACTTCGCCTTCTTCCTCCTCGACGCTCAGTCAACGGGAGCTTCGCCTATCGATAGATCCTCCACACCCGTGCGGTCCGGCGACATGGTCAAACCGACCTCTATCTCGCCCCTCATCTCCGACATCTTAAATAGAAAAGAAGAAAGAGGAGGAAAAACAAGCTTACCGGAAAAGTCTATGTGAAATCGGAAAAAGAAAAATCACCAAAAAGATCTTTCTCTCCAACAACACGTAAAAATGGCGAAGAGAACATTAAGGAAGAAGACAGGCACTATTTATAGAAGAATAAAGGCATTAAATGCGAGGCGCGTGAGGCGACAATTCCTACTGAACCGTCGCAAAGTCCAAGAGCGCGTGAACACGCCGTCCAATCAACCTGTGCCACGCGTCCCCCACATAATGACACTTACAAACCCGGGAATCGATTCGACGCGACTCTCGAAGAGGCGTCTATTCGAAGGACCTTATCCTCCCCCAAGCCGGATCGGTCTCTACGTGAAACGACTCCAGCCCCGACCAGCTCGGCACGGCCCTGGACTCGGGGGCCCTTGTTGGCAGCCCATCCGAATTGGGATTCACATGGACACGCCAAGGCAACTAAATCGACCGAGCAGAACCTGAATTCGGACCGGGCAAAAAACCCGATTTCCTCCCAGGCTCACAAAAAACCGGACCGGACGGCGACGCCAAGGCCGACCCGAAATCCGATCCGGGAAGGCCGAGCAGAGAGACGACAAAAATGCTCGGATTCGAGATTACAACAAGGCCGACCTGAACGGCGGGAGACCCGAGGACCGACTCCATCAGATAAACACCCCCAAGAGTCGGCAAAGCAGGCCCGCATGCCAATTAAAGCATGCAATCACGACCCTTCCCAAGGCGCTCCTTAGAAGCCGCCACGTGTCCTGGGCATAAATGCAGACTGACAAGTGTCTGGGGCATATTCCCCAGACATTCGCCAGCTGTCACCTCTCCATTGGCGGGTTGTACATATATAGAAGAAATGTACAGTGAAAGCAGATCTTTGGATTTCAAGCATTTACAGTAGAGAGAGAAAAAAGAAAGAAAAGAGAAAAGAAAATAAGACTTGTAATTAACAAGCATCCAGATAGACCGGCATAAATTATCCAGATAGAACCGCATGCTCGGTTCTACTCTATCAAAAAGGTCATTAATAAAATTTAGTGATCAAACACCTTCCTTTTTGTTATTTTATTTTCTACGTGGCTTCGATTCATTCGTCTTAATCAAAGACACGTGACGTTGGCCAGCAGGGCGTCGGCGTGCGAATTTTATGAACCAGGCCATGGGCCGCCTAAATAAGTACCCGGAGTTCCAGGTACCCGAAAAAACGAATACCCAAAAAATCGAATACCCGTTTATGAACACCCCTAATGCATATAAAAACGCTCTCTCACATGAAAAAAACGAGCTGAATACATTGGAAAATTGATCCTTGAAAATACTGAAGATTTCACTTTCGAATTCTATCATCCATCTCACCGATCGATGATTCTATTTAGCCTGGCTCGTTTTGCAATGGGTCTGGCCCATTTTGTCCTTTAGCCCGTGGGTCCGGCCTACTTTTGATTTTGGGGCTCCGGCCCGACCCATTTAACCGCTTTACCCTCTCCCGTCCCAGCACATACGCGGACAGGACACTCATAGTCATGGACAACAACTCTATTTAAATCCCATGTAGTTTTCTTCATTTGACGGTGGTGTAGCTCACAATTCTATAGCAAATTAAATCCGATTTTTCATCTATTCTTTTTGCAAATTCTCCTGCTGCCTATGAAGATCCGTGGGAAGAAAAACCCTTCAGTTGCAGACTCCTCTCTTTCTTTATCACAATCATCCTTTTCCTCATCAGCGTATCACTCGTCAATTACAGCGGCTCACTCATTAGCTTCCTCTCAAAATTCATCCAGTTCTTCCCCATTTTCTTTATTGTCGGTCAGATCAAGTCATCGTTGCCATGGCCTCGATCTGCTGGTGAAAGCCATTCACCAAGTGACAGCAGGCTCAGTTGTCGGCGTGCCTTACATTCAGCGCCGTGTCACGATCAGAAGACGACGACGGTGGGGTGTGGAGTTTGATGCCTTCCTGTCCGATGAATTGTCCATGAGAAAAGGGAAAGGATTTGGAGGCGAAACTTTAAGATCTTAGATAGTGAGTTATTGTTTATTTCATATTTAGATTTTTTTTTTTTTGCTCCCCCTCTCTGTATTAGATCTGCTCTTGATTTTCTTGAACCTAAAAAGATCGATGAGGAGAAATCTTATATACTAGTATATGGATTTAGTCAAAATATATTCGAGATCGTCAGATCGAGTGTCGAAATGGAATTGGGATTTAAATCGGATTAATTCAGTATATTAATTTTGGAAGTTTTATTAAAATGACTTTTCAATTATCAATTTATTTTATATATTTATGAACGAACCATTTGTAGAATTGGCTGTGGGGGTTCAGGCGACTATTGTGTCATTTTTTTAAGTTATAAATAGAATTTCAGCTATTAATAAATATAATTATTGAGAATTCATTCTCTTTATTTGATATGTAATTTCATGATAGGTTATCAGCATTTTAATTAGTTGAAATAAATGATGAGAGTATGTTATAGAAGACAAGACATGCAGAACCCGTGCTACGCACGGGCTAAGAATCTAATTGTTAATCGTGTATTCTTTCTGTATATTGGCGAGTGTATACTTAATTATTGTTTAGTATGTTGTATGAAATGTTTTAACTTTCTTGTATAAAAATTTAAAAGTGTTTGATGTTGTTTTGGTTTTGTGGTGTTGTATTTTATATAGGGGCTTTTGGTTATTAAGTTGTGATGGCTTTGTTTCTTTTTTGCATTACTTATTTGCGTGATAAAAAAATGGGCTTTATTTCTTTTGGTTTATTACTTGCATTTCTACAATACTTGTCCATTAGATGGTTTTGCGTGGTAATATGAAGCACATGAGTCTATCTAATTGGTTATAGTTTAATGTGCGTTAAATATTTTCTTTATTAAGTTTGTAAGTTAAAGTTTGTGTAATAATGTATATATAATAATGGCACATAAATCGTATAAAAATCGTTACAACCCATTTTAGCTTCATCTCATTTTATTATCTAATTTCATTGAAAATTAACATTGAAGTCTAACTAATATTAATAAATTTATCAATAAACTCAATTCTAAATAGCCAACTAAATGAATATTAATTAACACACTATTAATAATTCCTAAAAACTTTGGACTCCACTATTATGTCTTACACTTATTTTTTTTTTTTTTAATTTACAAATGGGTTTGAGCAAAAATTATGTACTTTTTTTTTTATATTCATTATTCAAGTTGCATGCTTACATAAACTAATCATGCTAAAAAGTATAATTTAACCATTTAAATGTTGCTTTACATACATGCTCGCACATTTTCTTTAATCAATTCGTATGTGAGTTACATCAATAGAAAACACACATAAATTACTTGTATATGAAAATGCATTAACATAATGCATATATCTATATATATATTGCATTAGGTTAAATCATCAATTATTCCCGCAACTTTTCAACTTCATCTCATTCCATAACCGACTTTTAATTCTATACTAATTACTAAATATCATGTGATAAATTCCAAGCCTTGCACTTCCATCTCGATGTTGTATATACTTCACATTAAATGCACGGTTTTGTTTTTCGATAAAAGTTTGAACTTTTGCTTATGTTTAAAACTCAACTTTGTTATTTGATATTATAATTTACAAACGGATTTAAGTCAAAATTATGTATTTTTCCTTTTTATTCATTACTCAATGTGATATTTTTAATATGTCATATTTTGCTATTATGGCAAACTCATTTAATGGGCGTAAATATTGATTTCTCACTAATGATTCTACATATAGAAAAGAAAACACTTTGCGTCGTGGACCTTATTCTTTTCAATAATAATTCAATTGCACACGATAAATTCATTCTAATATTTCTAAAAGAGCATTTGAAAGCAACTACTTATATAAATTAATCATGCTAAAAGTATCATTTAACCATTTAAATATTCTTTTACATGCTCGTGCACATTTTCTTGAATCGATTCGCACATGTGAGCTACATCAATAAGCATATAAATTACTTGTATATGAAAATGCATTAACATAATACATATATCTATATATATGTTTATCTATAACAATCACCTAAATATGTAAGAAACAAAGAAAATAGTTGGTATCCCAATCTTTGGTTCCATTTATGTGAGCATGTCGTGATCTTGTGTGATTTTCATGGACTGCGTAAGATAACTAAATTAAGAAAAAAAAAGAAGACCAAGTTAATTACAAAGATCTAAAAGATGTGTGAATCATCTCCAAAATGTTGCAAAAGAGAATTTACATACCGCTACCAACAATCAAAGATCTAAAAGATGTGTGAATCATCTTCAAATGTACATACTAAATGTGATTTTGGCTGGTTTATATAGGCATGAATTAAGTTAAATCATTAATTATTCTTGCAACCTTTCGCAACCCTTGCACTTCATCTAACCGACTTTTAATTCTATACTAAATGCCATGTGATCAATTCGGGCAACCCTTGCACTTCCTCTCCTTTTATGATTGTATAGTTATTATGAGGCTGCATTGAATTCCGAGCATTAGCTATCTTGTACTCTATGCAACTACTAAACGACTCCAACTTGGTTCTAACTCTAAAAACTTTATCATCATAACTCCACATTAAATTTAGGGACTGAATCTTATAGTATTATAGATTATGTTTACTCACTTTAAGCTGAGTATCTGTTTCTCTTTATTTTACATATCCGTACGCTCGAGTCTTTAGGTCTCGGTATCAGAAATCGAATTGTTACGAATAAACACAAAAACATATCAGACACACATGTTGGTGATTTTAGTGTCACTATTCATTTTGTGTAATTGGAACTAATATGTGAGCTAAGGGGTTTTATAATTTGTATTCTAATATATGTTCGGGTATGTGCGGAGTGCACATATGTATAAGATCGAATTATAAGCCGGTACGATTATGTCGGGAGTCGAGGGGCAGAGTCCCGTGGGGTTTGGGGCAGCGCCCCAAAAGGTCTTCGGAAATTTAGACTGGGGATTTAGTGATATTTCCGAATTTTAGAGGGAGACTATGGTAAAATTGACTAATTACGTCAATTTTGGTAAACCGTCTGTCAACCCTAATTTCGGATCACTAATGACGGCGCTGCTCTTGTAAACCCTAAAAATCGACCCAATGTAACCCTAATCGACATGTATAAATAAGGCTCTCCCCTTGAGTTTTAGATACACCCTTTTTCTGAGTTCTCTATCTTTCTGATAAACACAGAATTTCTCTAGCAATTTGGCTTACGTTTCTGTGCCTAGATTCGTAAGTGTTCCATTGAATTATCCTAGGCTGAATTTACCCTAACCCGGGTATAGGGTAAAAATATCAGTTCGAAAAGTGTTTACACGATCCATTGAAAAATTCGGATCTCCATAAAAACCCTTATACCCTAACAACACACACAGCTAGAAATTCTCTCATATATTTCCTGGGAATTGCAGAAGAAAAATTAAATTAGAAAAACAGTCTTACATTGCCGAAATAAGACCCAGTGTTGGTTTTCAAAACAGTCTTACATTGCCGAAATTAGAAAAATTAAATTAGAAAAACAGTCTTCAACCCAGTGTTGGTTTTCAAAACAATAAAAAGCCTACTATTGTGAAAATCAGACCCAAAATAAGACTGGGAGTGGGAAAATTCATGATAAAGTTGAATTTTTGGAAGGTAAATCCAATTTACTCACTAAATTTGCTGTTAAACCACAACTCTAAGGCCACAACCGAGAGTTGAATTGCAGACAGGTTGGGGGACACCGCAGGCCAGGAACGGTTTCGGGCTGTCTCCTCCACCTATTACCGCAGTGCTGTCAGGGCACTCGTTATTCATGATATCAGCAGCCGGGATCCGACGGATGTCGCACCTGACTCACAAACAAGGAGGAAAATCCAACTGCCATCGCTGTTGTCGCCACACGATATGGTGTATGTATGAGTTAGCCGTTAGGCACTGATGCTAAAGGGGCTATGACACCCCGTCTCCTACCCCAGCAAAATGAGACCTTGAAACTGAAGATCGAATTGGATACTCAGCAGGACAGGTCACGAGGGAAACAGATCGTAATTGAAGCAGCCTGGATATATACACATTTGGGCGTGATTGTTTACCTAGCTGAATTAATATGGCCCATGCTTCATGAAAGGTATCTCGATAATTTCTACTGTATAACAGGCTTTGAAAGATCAGGCCGTAAAAAAGGAGACGAAATAAGATAATAAACAATGTGAAAAAGAAAAAAAGAAAAAGACAACAAGAGGACTATGGATGAGAAAGGTAAGAAAATTTATATAATACAAAAGAATAACATATTTTTCTAATTCATTAAATCATAAATTTGATTGTCTCACATGACCACCATATATTATCAGAATTATTTGTTCAACGCCATTGTATACAATTTAACGAGTACTTCAATTTAACACTAATAATGATATTGGGTGACACTCTTTATATTATTAATATTATCAGACATATTAAACTGTATGAATTAGCACTCAGCCCAAAAAAACTGAATGGGCTTGTGGATACGTACCTTTGTACTGGGAATTTTTTTAAAGGTAGTGTATATGGCACTACGCATCGGCCAGGCGGCACGGCCGCCGCTATTGATGACCGTCGATAAATTGAAATATACCTGTATACTTTGACGATGGCTATATTTTGAGGAACCGGTTGAACGACTGTTCTGGTAGAAGTAGTTAATTATTTTGTAATTTAGTTTCCACCTTCTATTTATCTTCAAGTGGTGAGTTAAAGCTATTAGTTTGTTGAGTTTATTTTTTGTAATTTAAATATTGTGATACCTCATATATGATGGTTCATTTATCACGAGACTGATAATTTTATATATTTATGCAATTTAAATATTATATATCACCAATGTGGTTGGTTAGACCACATATTTGGTTAATAAAATTCTACTATGAGAAATAGTTGATCAGTTATTTAAATTTAGCTCTCGAGAATTCGTTTCTACGATTATTGAAAATAAACAGAGAAAATTGAGCAAGTGACACATAAAATTGTCATTGGAAATTAGTTGCTCAATAAATCACATGTTGATTATATCACATGGTGGATCATATGACATCATATTGATATGATAATAAAAATATTCATGGAAAAGCATAAAAATACTCGACAATATAAAGTGCGAGATGCATATAAAACCCATAAAAAGGGTGCATTTTGATACTCCGTAATTCTGCCACCCCTGATTGACATCAAAGTTTATAGTGAGAGATCTAAGGGATTCAAACACTTTTTTTTCGCTTGACATCAATAGTCTTAGACCGATGAACTTTTATTTCTAAATTCTGAACTAAAATATATGTTTAAACTTTATGAAATAAGTATATTTCTCGCTGGATGAGAAGTAGATTTATGATCTACTCATTGATCTACAAAAATCAGCAAACCACAAAGAAATTATTAATATTTAACAAATCTATTGGTTTGACATGGAATTGAATATCTAAATGACTGTGCTATAGCCACCTGATAAAACATTATACTATTCACCATATACATTATGCAATCATGCGTATATTGTGCTTGAAGCATCAATGCAGTTGTACTCATTATATTAATGGTCCTAATTAGGGCTGGAATCGATTCGATTCTTACTAAAATTTTGAAGAACCGGAACCACTGATTAAATATCGGTTCGAGTCTTAAATTTTTTTGCAGGAACCGATGAAGAATTGAACATAGTGGAACCGTTCCGGTTCTTTTGGTTAATTTAAGAACGGGATTTAACTAATTAACTATAAATACACTTCAAGAACCGAAAGAACCGAAAAACCACATTAAGAACCATAAAACATGTTAGCCAAAAATTAAATAAAAAAACAAATCCCATGGAGATTTAATTCAACATGCATAGTAAAAAACGTTGAAGGTCTTCCACGGGTAGTTTTAAAAAATAATGGAGTCGTTTTTTTTGGTGAAGTCTAAAAGTATCACTGAAAAGCACAAGTTCAAGAATTAAAAATAAAATAAAATTATTTAGTTATGATCATTTTGGAGACAGTCCCACGTACATAACCTTATAACCTTTGCAATTTTATTCTTCTTCTCAACAATTACTTTCTCGTAATCTTCTCCAACAATTAGTCTATCTTCTGCCCGTTCGTTTAGTTCTTGTGAAAGTATCAGCAAGGAGGAAGTAAAGAGTGCCCTAATGAAAATGGGTAGAGCTAAGGCTGTAGGCCCGGATCAGATCCCTATTGAGGTGTGGCTTTGTCTGGGGGAAGTCGGAGTTCAGTGGCTAGTAAAGCTGTTCAATATCCTCCTCAGAGGTTCTAAGATGCAAACGGAGTGGATGCATAGTATTGTCGTGCCGTTTTTCAAGAACAAAGGCGATGCTCAGAGTTGTAGTAACTATAGGGGTATTAAACTCCTCAGTCATACTATGAAACTTTGGGAAAGAGTGGTTGAATGCAGGGTTAGAAGAGAAGTTGAGATCTCAGAGAACCAATTTGACTTCATGCCGGGGAGGTCCACAACTGAGGCCATTCATCTCGTCATACGCCTTATGGAGAAGTTTAGAGAGCGGCATAAGTACCTCCATATGGTGTTCATAGATATAGAGAAAGCTTATGATAGCATTACGCGCGATGTTATTTGGAGGAGCCTAGTAGAGAGGAGGGTGTCGTTGCCGTTCGTTAGGGCGATCCAAGACATGTACTCCCATGCTAGGACGTGCGTTAGGACCCAGCTGGTGACACCCAGTATTTCCCGGTTGAGATAGGGCTACACCAGGGGTCGGCGCTAAGCCCTCTTCTCTTCGCTCTGATCCTTGACGTCATTTCGCGGGGGATACAAGATGGCGTCCCATGGTGCATGCTTTTTGCTAACGACATTGTGTTAGTGGCGGAGTCGAGGAGGGAAGTGAACTCGAAGTTGGAGCTATGGAGGTCTAAGTTAGAATCCCAGGGCTTGCGTGTGAGCCGATCTAAGACAGAGTATCTCTGGTGTAACTTTAGTGGTGAGGCCAACGAGGAAGATGTAGAGGTAATGATTGCAGATCAGATCGTTCCCCGTATGGATAAGTTCAAGTATTTGGGTTCGATCATTCAGAAGGAATGTGAGTGTGAAGATGATGTCACTCATCGCATCAAGGCGGGGTGGTTAAGGTGGAGAGCAGCGACAGGGGTCCTGTGCGACAAGAAAGTCCCTCTAAAGTTGAAGGGTAAATTCTATAGAGCGGCAATCCGACCTGCAATGTTGTATGGCTCCGAATGTTGGGCGATGAAGAAGTCGCTTGAGAGCAAGTTGGAAGCGGCTGAAATGAGAATGTTACGCTGGTCGTGTGGTCGCTCAATGTTAGATAGAATCTCGAACGGGGTCTTCAGGAGCGCGCTCGAAGTGGCGCCCATTTCAGCGAAAGTTAGGGAAGGGAGATTGATATGGTTTGGCCACGTCCGCAGGAGGCAGGCGTCTGCTCCGGTAAAGAGGGTCGAGAGTTTAGTAGTTGTCGGGGAGAGGAGGACCGGCAGACCGAGGAGGACGTAGGAGGAGCAGCTGAGATTGGATTTGAAGGCCTTAAACCTTTCCGAGACCATGACTGTTGATAGGTGCGCTTGGAGGCGCCAGATCAGAGTTGTGGATTCTTTAGTTGGGAGTGGTGCTATAGTTGAGAGCCCCAGGGTTGGGTTGTCTCGGTTACCTTTGGCCTAGAGCATTGAATTTTTACATTTATTGTATATTTTATCATATTGCCTTTTGCGTGTGGTGTATTTTTGACAGGGAGCTGTGCGCGGAGTAAACCTCCCTTCTGTTTGAGCAGCGTTCATCGGGAGTGAAGTAGCCAAATTCCTCTTAGGTAAATCCCATGTGGAATAAGTCATGGGGTCAGGTATGGTATTGAGGTTTTTCGTATCATATGCTTCCCTTCGTATTTTTCACTCAATATGTTGTGCACTAAGTTGAGTGTCTTCACGAAAACAGCCTCCCTACCGTAATAAGTAGGGACATGGTCTGCGTACATTTTACCCTCCCCACACTCTGCTCTAAGCGGGATATACTGGGTATGTTTGGTTTGATTTTCTCGAGATTTCCCTTTATGCTTTCTCTTTTTTGTGTAACTCTGAATTGGTCAATTAATAGACAAATAAGTGAAGACCTCAAAAATAATAAAATTTCATATTTCAAAATAAACTGTAAAATACTTTTTTTAGTATTCTCAATAAACTCAATTCTCTCCGGAGTAGGATGTACTCAGTGGTGCTTACGGAGAGAAAAATCTGCGGAAGGAAAAATTCAATAATTGATCGGAATAAATCTAAAAAAAAAAAATTAATTCTTCTGTGAAAAAAAAAAAAAAAATTGTTAAGTCGCCCGCACAGAAAATGAGAGAGAGCTTCAAATGAATAAAGGTGAAGGAGACATTAATAATCCTACTAGAGCTAGCATACGATTTTTATAATTTATATATTTTATACTTTTAATTCTATATTTCTGTTAACCGTCTTCAATAAGTTTTAGGAATGGAAACGGTTTTTAGAAATTGCCTCCGATTTTTTGAAACATTCAGTAGGTTATAAAAATCGATTTTTTTATTCGGTTCAGTTCTAGTGGGATCGGGTTTTGATTCTAGCGTACAAAGTCTCAACCCTAGTTCTAACTTCTAACTGTGGGAAAGTGTATGACACTTGTTACTTTTATTATCCAATATTTTGCAGCCATCCAAATACTGTTTAAAAATCTATGGTTACTCCCTCCATGCAGTATATTGATTTATGCTTTCTTGACTCATTTACTACTTGATACACCATATCTGTATATTAGATATATCTATCAGTTTGGATCCACCTAAAATACATACGATTTTAAATGAATGAGATTTATGCAAGGATTCTGCAAATTACATCCCTCTCTACACTAAACTTTCAAAATATTTATGAAATATACATTTTATGATTTATGGATCCTAAATTTAAAGAGAAATTTTTTATTAGAAGACAAATAACTTCACTATTTTTATTGAACACGAGTGCTAAATAAGTATTTACTTCTACTATTTTCTGTTTGACAAATTGCAAAAGAAAAATGACAAATATTATATTATATTTTTCAATGAAAATGAGTTCATCCACCGACTCTTGAAAAACTTGAATATTGCAAAATAATAATAATTAAGATAAAAATAACGCATAAATTTATATTATTTTGCTATTTACCTAAGACGAACTTTGACAAGGCACACTCACAAACATGACCCTTTGGGATTATTTCCATAACAATCGCATTCTCATTCATCCTTAACTGTGCCTACAAAGTCATAAGTTCACGATGAACGTATCCATGGGATGTGTCTCAAGAATCTATTGGATATCATGACACATAGATTCTTTATCTGATCCATCCTTGATGAATGCTATTTTATCTTATCAATTTTTTAACGCGAACCCGATAGATTTGCATCGTGTGTCACAAGTCCACCGAGCCCATTTATAGCATCCACCTAATCTTGTTGCTCTCCCTTTCTTTGCAAATCCTACCTGTACCTGGCATGTACTTAAATGGCTTTGAAAAATTCGCCAGAGTTTGTCCCCCTTACCTGTAGCTGGCATGTAGTTACTGTTCGGGTTGTATACTGCAAAGCATACTTTATGCTTGTATTACCTTATTTTCCTGTAACTACCTATGAGAATATTAATTACATTTATCACATGTTTTGCATATTTCTTAACGTTATGGTTATACAAATGAAATATCTAATTATTTTATATTGTAGATAATGTGGTGTGTTGGTGTCACATGGAAGATCACATTATCGGTGCGTTATAAAATAATATAATAGTTCACAACCTATATAATTATTAGACAAATTATGTGAAAGGTTGTAGTGTATGCTTGAGATTAGTTGGTCTTGGCTATTAGCATGCATTAGCGTATATGCATACGTTGAACTGGATCGAGGTGAGATAGTGTCTTCTGTACTAATTGTAAGAAGAACGTAAATATCGGATAATTATTATTTCTAAATTCTAAGTATATAATATTTAATTGTGTATTTATAATATTTGTTGCTTTGATTTACCATGGGTGAGAGTCAAAATGATTGACTCAATAAGCTTCGTATCTTGGGCAATAATATTATTTATATGACAATTATTATTATTACTACAAATCATGTCCCGACTCGTGCGGGTTGGCGATGTCCCCTCAAGGAGCTCGATAATGATTATTATATTAAACCCTGTATGTGAATTTAATTTTGATATAATAATAAGGTTCAAGTGGTACTACTCTTGGATAAGATATTAATTAGTTAAAGCTGTCAGTACCTTAAAATTAAATAATGGACATTCGATATCTTAAACACGGAAAATAATATATCTAAATAAGGAGTCTGATTTCATAAATTGGGATTTGGGTTGGAAGTGCAATATTAATTCTTTAGTGGACTGAATTGATATTAATGAAACTCAACCATATGGGAAGTTGGGTTGCATTAGGAGTCTTAACCCTAATCCTCCTTAAGATCCCTAGAGTAGTCCAAAGCCTATAAATATGACTTACATGGGGATTTCGGCCGTGACGTTATTGTAATACTTGAGAGATCAATTTTTCTTTTTGTGTTTAATTGTAGATCTTGACTTGTCTTTGATTCTACAATTTAGATAACACATCAATTTTATAAGTGTTTATATAATACTAGAAAACAAAAGAAAAATCGAACGACTCCCAAGAGCAAGGGTTCGGCCGATCCCAAGTAGAACTCCAAGCAAGATTCGGTAGCTCGTTGCCCACACAACGTCCAGATTAAGAAGGACATAACTCTTTTAGAAATAGTTAGGTCATTGATGAGTTATTTGGATTTACCTATTTCGTTCTGGGGATATGCCTTGGAAACAGCGACATACATTCTAAACATTGTGCCTTCGAATTCAGTTCCAAAACACCCACAGAACTGTGGAGTGGGCGAAAGCCCAGTCTAGGACATGTTCGGATTTGTGGTACTCCAGCACATGTGCTGAATAAGGAAGCTGATAAGTTGGCATCTCGTACAGAGGTACGGGTATTTGTAGGATATCCTAAGGGAATGAAGGTTGGCTTGTTCTATAGTCCCCAGGATCAGAAGGTCATTGTTAGCACCAATGCCCGATTCCTAGAAGAGGATTATATGATTAGTCACAAGCCCATGAGTGGAATAATTCTGGAAGAGGTGAGGGGCGGGACTCTGTCTATACCAATTGTACAAGCGCTAACTAACACTGCACCACGTATCGATTTTGAGACCTTTACACCAACTCAGGATTTGCCTCATCATAGTAGGAGGGTTGTTCGTCAACCGGAACGATTCATAGACGCGGGACAGTCTTCAGACTCAATCCCAGGCGAAGATGAATCAGATCCCTGGACTTACAAGGAGGCAATCCAAGATAAAGATGTTGACTCCTGGCAAGTAGCAATGAATCAAAAATGGAATCTATGGTTTCCAATCATATGTGGGACCTAGTAGAACTACCTGATAGGGTACAATCCATTGGGAGTAAGTGGGTCTACAAACGAAAGAAAGGAGGTGACAGGAATATTGAAACCTTCAAATTGAGGCTTGTAGCGAAAAATTACAGTCAGGAAGAGGGTATTGATTATGATGAAACCTTTTCACCGGTAGCCATGATTAAGTCAATTCGGATTCTTTTAGCTATAGCTGCGCATTTGGATCTGGAGATTTGGCAAATGGATGTCAAGACTGCATTCTCGAATGGGAGTCTAGACAAAAAAATCTACATGCGCCAACCAGAGGGATTCATTACTGAAAGAGAAGAGCACTTAGTGTGCAAGCTTAAGAGATCCATTTATGGACTTAAGCAAGCATCTAGATCTTGGAACACTCTCTTTGACGAGGATGTACAGTCATCTGGATTCGTCCAATGTCTGAGTGAAAGTTGCGTGTATAAGAAATGGGATGGAAACGTGTTGGTGTTTCTTGTACTGTATGTAGATGATATCCTTCTGATTGGAAACAATGTGAAGGAATTATCGGATGTACGTGTATGGCTATATAAGCAGTTCGATATGAAGGATTTGGGAGAAACAGGGCACATACTTGGAATCAGGATCTTTCGTGATCGGAAGAAAATGATGTTGTCTTTATCTCAAGCATCTTATATCGATACAGTGCTAAAGCGGTTTAGCATGGAGGATTCCAAGAAAGGTTTTCTACCTTACAGACATGGAATTCAACTATCTAAGGATAAGTGTCCTAAGACACAAAAGGAGATAGATGACATGAAGTTGATCCCTTATGCGTCAGCTGTGGGTAGCCTCATGTATGCTATGCTTTGCACTAGACCAGATATCTATCATTCCGTAGGCATGGCTGCAAGATATTAGTCGAACCCAGGACCAGGACACTGACTTGATGTCAAGCACATACTCAAATACTTGAGAAGGGCTAGGGAGTATATGCTAGTATATCAGTCAGACGACCTATGGCCAGTGGGTTATACTGACTCTGATTTTTAATCAGACAAAGAAAAGTCCAAGTCTACTTCAGGTTATGTGTTTTGTAATACCCGGATAATTGTTGTGTATTTTCATCTGTATTTGAATATTGTGGTATTTGATTATGTCGTATAATTAATTGAAGTATGAATTTCCCGTATCCGTACTCCAGTATTCATGATCTTTTTTTTGTAGAGTGTGCTAATTCATGCATGTGTGTGCATGATATTAGCGTACGCTAACTAATGTATATAGCGTACACTACTAACCGAAGCTAGTGTATGATTAGCGTACACAAGAGGCAGTCAACACCATATTGAGACATGGTCGGCGTGTAGGGCCGGACGAAGATGCGGAAGGATTACCCCTGCATGAACCTGGACACTTCTTGGAAAAAATAAAGTCAACGGTGTTTAGTATACGCTATGCAATGTGGTTAACATACGCTAAAACAAGGACAGAACAGATAGTAAGGTTCGTAAAATCATTAGCGTACGCTATACTACAGTTAACATATGTTAAATGCAACTGGTAGCGTACATAATCTTTGATAGCGTACACAATACTGAAGGCAGATTGAGGCAGTGAGCTTCGTAACCCGTTAGCGTATGCTAAGGATAAGGGATAGCGTACGTTAATTGCCATTTTCTATAAATAGGACATCACCCATTTCATTCTTTCAATCGTTTTCTCCGAACATTACCTCTCTTAAGACCTTCCAACCTTACAAAACTAGTATATTAGCCTCTCTACTTGGTTGTTGAAGATGGAAGACATCTTAGATTAGTGCTCAAACTTCCGGTGTTGGACTCTACCGATTGTATTGACGTTTTTCTTCATATTAAGGTGTGTTGATGCTATCTCCAACCTTGAATTCGTGTTCTTAGGAATGTTATGAACATTCTACTAAGATTATTAGGTTCCATGGATGACTTATTTAACCGAACACCATGTTTAAGGAAGTTGGAAAGATTATGCTTAGGTTTTCCATTGTTAAGATCATTATAGTTCGAGACTCGTTATGTTGAACAAGTAGGGTTTCTGAGATGTAAACTTACATTGGATGATGTTTTTGAATTGATCAAAGACTTGTTATTGTTATCACCTTCATTAGATGAACTTAAGAGGATGAACATTGAGGGTTTTTGTCATGTCTTGTAAGGCTAGGTTGATTAGCTAATCTTCATGATGAAAGTTAGAATGAAGTGATGTTGGTAACTAGGGCTTTAAACGAGCCGCACTATACCCAACCTTCACAGGGTTCGGCTCGGCTCGAAACTTTCGAACCTCATATTTTGAGGTTCGATTCGGCTCGAAGGCTAATTTTTTTATATTTCGATTCGATTCGGCTCGAATTTTAGAACTGTTCGAATATAGTTCGATTCGGCTCGAGGTAAAGTCTAGTATAACTCCATAAGTCCAGTATAGTTCGAATATATTTCGGTCCGATTAGCCAAAGCCGAATGGTTCCTCTTGAGATGGGAGGGGTTTATGTCTTGGTCCAAAGCCCCTCGAATCGAGCCAAACCGTTCGGTCCGATTTTCTGAATCCTATTTTATAGGGTTCGGCTCTACGTTTGGTGTCCCAAATTGAGCCACGAACCGAGCTTTTTCGAGCCGAATCCTTCGAACCGAATCGAAATTTAAGTTTGTTCACAGCCCTATTGGTAACAATTGTATCAATCATAGATTAGCCGAACCGCATATAAGAATTTATAATCGAGATTGGAGTATGGAACTGTGATGACATGTTTATCCTTGAATTCGAAGACGTCAACATTTTATCCCTGTTAGGATCATTCAATTCGCATGAGATATGTGTTAGTTGGATGTGTGAACCGTGAAGTCGCAGCATGTAAAATGGCTTACTTGATCGTAGTTAAGTAAGTTAGATGCCCTCGTGTTAGTCATGTATATGCAAGTTGAACTCTTTGTTATTATTGTTTAAGGTTCGAAGCTTGCAACTGGTTAGACGAAGGGACGACCTTCGAGTGTTTTGGTGCTCGTTAAAGTATTTAATCCTTGTCGTCATTATAAGGCAAGTACTTTAATTCTGTTTATCCGTATTAATGTCATTTATGTTGTCATGTATATGTGTTGTAGTTGTTTGTCTACCACGTGTTCATCCGATGGGATCATCTTGGGATCTATACTGTGTGCGCTGGATCGTTGGACGGGTTTTCCACCACGTCTTGGTCCGACAGGATCATTGTGGGCATCTATACTATGCGCGCTGGATCGTTGGATTACCATGAGTATGTTGAGGTTGACATGTTGTGTCATGCATTATTGGTCTTCTCGTAGAAGAGGCTTGTTGTTGTGATTATTGATATTGTTGTTGTTATCCTTCATGAATTGTTGAATAAGCTATTGTTGAATATATATATATATATATATATATATATATTGTACTTGTACTAGAATTCTTTTGCTAACCCCTTCGGTGGTGGACATTTGTTTTATGTTCAGGGTCCAGGAGAACTGGAAAACAACCACAGGAGCTACATGACGACGAGGGTGCAGAGTGATGTTAACGGTCCGGAAATTCCTTTCAGTTGTGTTGTGTTTTTAATAAGTACTCGAATGTGACGTTTCTTTGCATTATTTGGATGGTATTGTATTGATGTTTATTGTTCGGTGTTTGCCTTTTCGTATTTTTGAAACTCGGTATGTAACAATAATTTTCACTGTTGGTATTCATTAATGTTGTTTTTATTCTTAGCCTAGTAAATCCTTAGATAAAGGATTTACGGCGCTGTAATAATCCCGAATATCTCGGGGTGTTGGTATTAGAGCTAAGATTTATGGATATCTTGGCAGTCGGGTTAATTTAGGGTCCAGATGTGTCTTTTGGTTGACCAGCTGCGAATAACATCACTGTACCGCCTACGTCTTCATGCGAGCCGTGGTTGTAAGTTTCCTTAGTGTAACACCCAAAAATTCTATTGGGTTATTACAGTGCCGTGGACCCCACACCTGGAGATCCACCAGGCTAACACGGCTAAAATACATCAAATTAACCAACAAGGGAAATCACCGTCCCTACTATGATATCCGACACAATATTCCGATAAGGAATTTCAACGACAATGATGGGCCTACATGGCCAAAAATGAAAATACAACAACACCCACGAGCCTTGCTCGGGTAATACATAATGACAACGACTGACAAACTGGAGAACACTCCAAACTGACTGGCCAGCATGAACACCGAACAACTCTGAACTAGTATCGCTCGAATGCCTCGCCGCCATCGTCATGCCCCTGTGTCTCAACTCTCTCCTCGCAAGTACCTAAAACATGAAAACATGTTCCGCCCCCACGGGGTCAATCATCCAGATAATGAACATCAATACATGTATAACATGATATGCATCCAAAGGCAGAATGAAATGGTACAATAATAACAATACGAGATGCTCACAACCCAAAGTAAGAACCGAGCATTCGTGGAACCACTATGCCCACGGCATACTATTAATTCCTGTTCAACAGGTTAGACATAAGTGCCCAACGACGAACCATAAGTATAGAACATCACAATGGATTATACGAAGATGAACCAAACCAGAACTGAATTAAATATGAATCACAATGCCTGAAGGCTCCAACGAAAATACCAAGACATCACAAGGGCCTGAAAGTCACTTAGCGGAAGCTGTCAAAAATTACAATGGCTCGAAGCCAAAACAGCCCGAAGTTGTATCAATGAGGGCCGAAGTCACGGCACGAAGCCGTATCACAATGAGGGCCGAAGCCACGGCACGAAGCCGTATCACAGTGAGATCATCCAATGACCGTGACCTACTGAACTGTAGGTGTTGGGAAACCAACCGCGAAGGTTCAAGCCCCAAACTTACCCATAATGAGATCACCCAGTGACCGTGACCTACTGAACTATAGGTGTTGGGAAACCAACCGTGAAGGTTCAAGCCCCAAACTTACCCATAATGAGATCATCGAAATGACCGCGACCTACTGAACTGTAGGTGTTGGGAAACCAACCGCGAAGGTTCAAGACCCAAGCTTACCCATAATGAGATCACCCAGTGACCGTGACCTACTGAACTGTAGGTGTTGGGAAACCAACCGCGAAGGTTCAAGCCCCAAACTTACCCATCGAGCACTAGCCGAGACTAGCCTCCAAAACACAATTAATCACAAACGGCAACAATCCCAAGATTACCGAATTCACGAGAATGATAGTGTGCTGCCTTGAGTCGGCCAACACGACAATAACGACTCGCGGATGGGAACCATCCTCGGCAGTCCCAATTCAATACCTCGATTACCTTAGAATGGTCAATCGATAACGACACAATGGATGGGAACTATCCTCGACAGTCCAATCGATAACAATGATACGACGGATGATTCAATACCTAGATTACCTTAGAACGGCCAACCGATAACAACGATACAACGAATGAATCAATACCTCGATTGCCTTAGAACGGCCAATCGATAACAATGATACAACGAACGATTCAATACCTCGATTGCCTTAGAACGGTCAATCGATAACAATGATACAGCGAATGATTCAATACCTCGATTGCCTTAGGATGGCCAATCGATAACAATGATAACGAATGCCTCGTCACCTTTAATCGGTTACCGACGAAGGAGATAAGAAACGAATATGTCAATGCCTTCAATCATCCAAAACAACATCATGACAAAAACCAACATCAATATCAATGATTACAACAATGTCTTAGATATACATCAATATTAACAACAACAATCGATTAATCGATACCGCAAACCAGCTATCAACAGTAACATTAACAACGAGTATTCCAATGCCTTGAATCGGCCATTAACGAACAATAATAAATATTTGGCATAATTTCCAAAGAGTATCGTATCGAACGATCCCTTAATATCAATGAACTCATGAAGAGACCAAGTCTCGGAATGATACAACACAATCATACACATATATGATAACATTAATCTCATTGACTAGTACAAGTATAAAACTTGCCTCAAACCTGTAATACCCGGCTATAATTCATTCTGTACCACTCAGTAATTATCAGTCTGTAATTATCACTCAGTAATTTTCACTCATTAATAATCACTCATCATTCATGAATCACTCTTTTGCGTTCAATGTTGGCATGTTGTAATCGTATATCAGTTACCGATCGTCATTTTATCTCCGTTTTTAGATCGAGATGGGAGTATCATCTTTAGATCGTGTTAGACTTGTTCACTTCCACATTCGTATGATATGTCGGATCATTCATCAGTCGTAGCGAGGAATCGGAATTGTCGGATTGATTCACCTTGGCGGCGATCGAGTTACGGCCGTGGAGTTACGCGCTACGGCCGTAAGTCGGCGGCACGGCCGTAAGGCTGGCCGGTTACGGCCGTAAGTGATCCAGCAGGCTACCCAGGCATTTTGGCCGAAGGTGAGTTACGGCCGTAAGGAAGATGAGATACGGCCGTAAGTGGTGTTCGTATATTTCGGGTGTTGTCGACCAGGGTGACTTACGGCCGTAAGGGTTGCGGCATACGGCCGTAAGTCGAGGCAGGTACGGCCGTAAGACTTGGCCGGATACGGCCGTACGTTGCAGGAAGGATGTCTGGCCATTTTTGACGAAGGCGGGTTACGCCCGTAAGGTTGGCCGGATACGGCCGTATCATCCGAGATATGGCCGTAAGGTGTGCGGCTGGCCGTAAGGTCAGCCGGGTGTTTTGTGAAGGCGGGTTACGCCGTAACTCGAGAGCGATTCTGGCCGTAAGTCTGCCGGCGAGCTTTGGACGGCCGAAGTTACGGCCGTATGAGTTGGCGATTACGGCCGTAAGGCCGTTGACTTGGAAAGTTACGGCCGTAAGAGGGCCGAGTTCTGGCCGTAACTTCCGTGATATTTATAGTTTGGCGGGACACTTTTTCCTCATTTTCTTCATTTTCACTTTCTTCTTCCTTTTTGTCAGAGAGAGCTTGGGGAAAGGGATTCTTCCTTCATCAAACACTTGTGTACTTGAGTTTCTTCATTTCCATTCGATCATATAGCTCGGATACTCGTTTTAACTCGTGTTCTTCGGATCGAAGTGGTTGGATCTTCTAGAGGTAATTTCTTCAACATCTTGGATTTCGATTTTGTGTTGAGATATGATGTTTTGGACGTTATAATCATGTTATATGAAGGGATATGTGTATGATTATGAGTTTGTATAAGGATTCATTGTATTAATGAGCGATTATTCAAGAACACTTTGAATATCGAGTTGGATTTGGAGATTTTCGACTAATTGTTGTTATAATCACGTTTTTGGATATTCGTTGTGGATAATTAATCGTATTGAAGATGTTTTGTTGGTTTGAAACACTTCTTGGGGGATTTGGTATTGGTATATTGAGGTTTGATTGTAAACAATCGGAGTTTGGACGCAACGTGTTTGATTTAATGCCTCAATGGACTTGGTTTAGTCGTATCGACGTGTTGAGTTCGTTATATTCATGTTTGTACATATATTAATCGGATTGTTGGTTATTGAATTGTTCAAGGTTGTTCGAGCGACCGATATCTCAATTAGGACATTGTTCGTGGAAGGATAATTGTCACCGGTGTTGAGTAAGTTAATTCTTACTCGGTTAAAAGGATATTCATACCTTTTGTTGTTGATCATTCATAATCATAACTCATTCATCATTGTATTAATCATATTGAGACTTGTAATTGTCGAATAATCACTTCATTAATAAGGAACGGCGATTCCCATCAATTCATTGAAACTATCAATCACTTCATTATCACTTTCATCCCGGTAAGTCATTCTTGACGTTGTCGAATTATTATTATTCATTGATATTCATTATGGTCATTCTTGTTCATATGACCTTCTGGGTTCATATTGCGTGGCCGGGTGCGGATGTGTGGAATTTTTAGTCAGGCACATGATGGCCATGTATTGGGAGTGATACATTGGACTGTGCACACGGTAACGTTTACCTCCGTGAGACTAATTAGGTACAAGGACGGGTGTGTCCGGTCATCCGTCTTGTACACTTGCACAGAACACTACGGGCGTACTATGGTACCCCTCTTGGCGTAATTCATAATTAAGGATATTTCATAACTCGGTTAATTCATGATTGTGTAATTTCAACCCCGAGGATTGTTGTTCATTTAACCGACCCATTTGAGGATTTTGTTTTTCAGGTCGTGGCAAGGCAAACGCACGGGAATAGCAGGTTGATGTCGAGGAGTCCCAGTGATACTAGTAGGGGCCCCGATCTTTCAGTTATTCATGTTATTGTCCTTTATTTTCCGCTGCAGACTTTCATTTGAATACTCCGTTTCATAAAGTGAAGTGTATTTTATCTTCATATAAAATAAACTAGTATTCGGTATAGTCAGTGTGTGATGTAACTAAACTCCTCATCGGAGTAATTATTGTTGTAATGTAGTTCTGTACTAAATTTATCATGTATAATTCATTAGATTTCAATTGCCCGGTGGGTCCCAGTTGGGGATCTACGGCACTGTATTATCCTCCTAGTTTGGGGTGTTACAGAGTTGGTATCGGAGCGTGGTTTTGAATACTACCTTCCGAGTCATGTCTCATTTGAAATCATCGTCATCAGACTAGTATCATTGGACTTTCGCGTCACGTGTGACCTGTGCAAATGCCGAGCCAATCAGACCGGAAGAACTGTAAGATTTCTAACGCCATGGTATAATTTCTGGCAATAGTTATTCATTCATCATTCATCATTTAACAATCCTCAAACATCATCATTCATTGTGATTAGGGCGATCATGTTAACTCATTAATCACTTAATTCATTTCATTACTCAGTTAATGATCAGGACGATCTTATTAATTCATTTATTACTCAATTCATTTCATCACTCTCCCGTATGAGCCAGCTGCTAAGGAAAGTGCTGAACAACAACCTTCATTTGTCAGCAGGAAATCAACGAAGCGTAATCGGTCCGAGAGCAGTCGGTCAACCTCCAAGAAACCTCGTGCGGGTCCTATCGTTTCTGAGCGACCTCCTACGGCACCTAATCCTGCGGGATCTCAGTCCCGAACAGTCAGTTCGGCCATCATCTGTTTCAACTGTGGGGCGCCGGGCCATTTCAGTACTAGGTGTACGACGCCGTCTATCACATGTCATAATTGTGGGAATTCTGGGCATAAGGCCCGTTTTTGCCGAAAGGACTCCAAGTCGGCCCCGACGGCATCTCAGGCCCCGAAGCAATCAGCGTTTCAGAATCAGACTACTTTGTCAACGTCGTTTAAGACAATGGAAGCAAATAGAGTTGGAACTCGTATTTATCAGACGGGAGCGTCCGGTTCGGGGGCCGGCAAGTCCCAGATTCATATGATGGGGAGGATCGACGATCCGGTGGACCGAATGATTTCAGGTATACTCGTAATTTTATTTCAACTTGTGTGTACCTTTTGATTCTGGTACACCGCATTCATTCATTTTCGAATCATGTTGTAATAGACTTATTTTGGGATAGTCCCATTGCTTGTGGACCTCATACCATCGGTCTACCTGGCGATGGAAGAATTTTCGGAATCATACCGAAGTAAGCTTAGTGACCGCGATTTATTGATGGACCTAATCGTGGTGAATTTTATCTTAGGACGATGTAATTTTCGGTGTTAGTTGGGTTGATCGTTTTGATACTATCCTTTATGTTTGTTAGCGTTTGGTCGCTATCTTTCCGTCGTTGGTTGTCGAATGTGTACTTCAGGAGTAATCCCGTTGTTCGATAAATTATTATTAGGGCGGAAGCAGAGAGATTCCGCAATCGATCTATTCCATCATTCATTATATCATTTTCATCGATTGGCCTTTCTAAGGCAATCGAGTCATTCAATCATTCATTGTATCATTTTCATCGATTGACCTTTATAAGGCAATCGAGTTATTCAATCATTCATTTGCGTCATTTTCATCGATTGACCTTTCTAAGGCAATCGAGCTATTCAATCATTCATTGTGTCATTTTCATCGATTGGCCTTTCTAAGGCAATCGAATTATTCAAACATTCATTGTATCACTTTTTATCGATTGACCATTCTAGGGAAATCGAAATGTTCGATCATTTGTGGTATCATTGTCATCGATTGGACGTATTTCAGCACGAGTTATTTGGTTGTCTTCACATAGAGTAGTGGAGTTCGGGAGTGAGTTGGAGCAGTCGTCCCCTTAATCGAAGGCACCGTATCGGATGGCCCCGACCGAATGCAGGAGTGGAAGACTCAACTTGAGGAGTAGTTCGAGAAAGGTTATCGCCGACCGTTTGCGTCCCCGTGAGGAGCACCAGTGTGATCTGTCAAGGAGAAGGATGGCTTGTCTCGTGTGTGTATAAATTATCAAGAGTTGAACAGGGTGATGATCAAGATTAGTACCCTTACCCGTAATGATAATCTTTTAGATCAACTTCAGGGAGCTTCAGTATCTTCCAGGATCGACTTAAGATCTGAATATCACCAGTTGCGGATTCGAGAGTCGGATATCGCGAGGACGGCGTTTCGAACACGCTATGGTCATTATGGGTTCGTAGTTATGTCGTTCGGGCTAACTAATGCACCTGCGTTATTCATGGAGTTAATGAATCGGGTTTTCATCGACTTTTTGGATCAGTTTGTTGTTGTCTTCATCGACGACATTTGGATTTATTCTCGTAGCCGAGAGGAACACGAGGTTCATCTTCATCAGGTTCTCGACGTGATGAGACGAGAGCAACTTTATGGAAAGTTTTCCAAGTGTGAGTTACGGAGGTCCGAAATGACTTTCTCGGGCATGTAATTTCATCCGACGAGTTCGTGTCGACCCTCGAAGACGGAGGTCATCGAGATTGGCAACCTCCGAAAGATGTTAAGTAAATCCAAGTTTCCTCGGATTAGTTGATTAATTATTCAACCCACGTTGTAGCTAGCAACCGTGGTTTTCGCGTTGGAAATTTGGCGTCATTACCTTTATGGCGTCACCTGTCAGTTATTCACCAATCACAAGAGATGAAGTATATATTTACTCACAAGGAGTTAAATATGTGACAGAGGCGGTGGTTGGAACTAATCAAAGATTATGATATCGAGGTCCGGCTTCAGCGAGTTCAGGATCAGCTTGTATGTTAGAGATTTCATCATCTCTTGAGAAGGAAATCAGGGAGAATCAGGGTTCAGATTCATTTTGTTGATCATCCGCGAGGATGTGGTACAGGGGAAAGCCCCTGGATTTGTGGTCCACGAAGATGGACTCTTGAGATTTGAGAATCGGTTGTGCGTACCGGTGAATGATGAGTTGAAAAACTCGATCTTGAGAGAAGCTCATGCTACCCCATATCCGGTTCATCCGGGGTCTAGTAAGATGTACAAGGACTTGAAACGAAATTTCTGGTGGAGTAATATGAAGCGAGAAGTCGCGAAATTTGTTTCGAGATGTTTAGCCTATCAGCAAGTCAATATGGAACATCAGCGGCCGCGAGTATGCGATACCGCTCCTATTCCGAGAATGGAAGTGGGAAGACATTTCTATGGAATTCATCACGAGTTGCCGGCGAGTCGTCGTGGCATGAATACGATCCGAGCGATCGCGGACTACTTTACTAATTAGCTAATTTCCTTGAAATAAAGTATATGTGGGGTCCCGAGAGGCGGCGATTGTTCATCAAGGAAATAATGAGACTTCACGGTACCCCTAACAGTATCGTTTCGATCGTGACGGACGATTCGTGTCCCATTTTGGAAATCGATTCATCGTCTTATGGGAACTCAGTGAATCTCATTACCGTTTTTTCATCCTCGGTCCGACGGACAATCGAGAGGACTTTTCAGACATTGGAGGACATGTTGAGGGCATGCGTCCTCGATTAGTAGAGGATTGGGAAGCCCAATTACTGTTGTTTGTGTCCACGTACAGTTTAGTTAGCATGCCGCGATGAAGGTAGCACCTTACGAGGCCTGGTACGGTCGTCGTTGTCGATCTCCCTTGTGTTGGGACGGCCCATCAGAATCAATCAGCACCGAGCCCGATATGCTTATTAGCCGCCCGTGAGAAGGTAGCTTTGATCAGGAGACGTCTGTTAACTGCTCAGAGTCGACAGAAATCATATGCAGGTAATCGTCATCGACCACTAGAGTTCGAGACGGGTGATCCCGTTTTGGTCAAGGTATCCCCGAGTCGAGGTATTCTCCGTTTCGGAAAACGGGGAAAGTTGAGTTCGAGATTCATTGGACCGTGTGAGATTTTGAATCGAGTAAGCGAGTTAACTTATCGTTTGGCCCTATCTCTGTTGTTGGGCCGAATTCATAATGTGTTTCACGTCTCGCACATACTTCAGTTCGACGGAATCGAGATCGCAGATGATCATTCATATGAGAAGAGCCCCATACGAGTGTTGGAGCGGCAAATCAAACAGTTGAGGAATAAGGCGATTCCTTTGGTTAAGTTTCAGTGGTCTAGACACGGAGTCGAAGAGGCCACTTGGGAAACCGAGGAGAGTATGCGGGGGAGTTATCCCGAGTTGTTTGACCCTTAGTTTCGGGGACAAAACTCTTTTTAAGGGGGGGAGTATGTAATACCCGGCTATAATTCATTCTGTACCACTCAGTAATTATCAGTCTGTAATTATCACTCAGTAATTTTCACTCATTAATAATCACTCATCATTCATGAATCACTCTTTTGCGTTCAATGTTGGCATGTTGTAATCGTATATCAGTTACCGATCGTCATTTTATCTCCGTTTTTAGATCGAGATGGGAGTATCATCTTTGGATCGTGTTAGACTTGTTCACTTCCACATTCGTATGATATGTCGGATCATTCATCAGTCGTAGCGAGGAATCGGAATTGTCGGATTGATTCACCTTGGCCAGCATCGAGTTACGGCCGTAAGGTTTTGGGCTACGGCCGTAAGTCAGTGGTTATGGCCGTAAGGCTGGCCGGTTACGGCCGTAAGTGATCCAAAGAGCTACCTGCATTTTGGCGAAGGTGAGTTACGGCCGTAAGGAAGATGAGATACGGCCGTAAGTGGTGTTCGTATATTTGGTGTTGTCGACGGGGTGACTTACGGCCGTAGGGTTGCGGCATACGGCCGTAAGTCGAGGCAGTACGGCCGTAAGACTTGGCGGATACGGCCGTACGTTGCGTGAAGGATGTCGGCCATTTTTGACGAAGGCGGGTTACGCCGTAAGGTTGGCCGGATACGGCCGTATCATCCGAGATACGGCCGTAAGGTGTGCTGTACGGCCGTAAGAGTGTCGACAGGTGTTTTTGCGAAGGCGAGTTACGCCGTAACTCGAGCGGTTCTGGCCGTAAGTCTGGCGAGCTTTGGGCCGAAGCAGTTACGGCCGTATGAGTTGGCGATTCTGGCCGTAAGGCCGTTGACTTGGAAAGTTACGGCCGTAAGAGGGCCGAGTTACGGCCGTAACCCGGCGATATTTATAGTTTGGTAGGACACTTTTTCCTCATTTTCTTCATTTTCACTTTCTTCTTCCTTTTTGTCAGAGAGAGCTTGGGGAAAGGGATTCTTCCTTCATCAAACACTTGTGTACTTGAGTTTCTTCATTTCCATTCGATCATATAGCTCGGATACTCGTTTTAACTCGTGTTCTTCGGATCGAAGTGGTTGGATCTTCTAGAGGTAATTTCTTCAACATCTTGGATTTCGATTTTGTGTTGAGATATGATGTTTTGGACGTTATAATCATGTTATATGAAGGGATATGTGTATGATTATGAGTTTGTATAAGGATTCATTGGATTATTGAGGGATTATTCAAGAACACTTTGAATATCGAGTTGGATTTGGAGATTTTCGACTAATTGTTGTTATAATCACGTTTTTGGATATTCGTTGTGGATAATTAATCGTATTGAAGATGTTTTTTTGGTTTGAAACACTTCTTGTGGGATTTGGTATTGGTATATTGAGGTTTGATTGTAAACAATCGGAGTTTGGACGCAACGTGTTTGATTTAATGCCTCAATGGACTTGGTTTAGTCGTATCGACGTGTTGAGTTCGTTATATTCATGTTTGTACGTATATTAATCGGATTGTTGGTTATTGAATTGTTCAAGGTTGTTCGAGCGACCGATATCTCAATTAGGACATTGTTCGTGGAAGGATAATTGCCACCGGTGTTGAGTAAGTTAATTCTTACTCGGTTAAAAGGATATTCATACCTTTTGTTGTTGATCATTCATAATCATAACTCATTCATCATTGTATTAATCATATTGAGACTTGTAATTGTCGAATAATCACTTCATTAATAAGGAACGGCGATTCCCATCAATTCATTGAAACTATCAATCACTTCATTATCACTTTCATCCCGGTAAGTCATTCTTGACGTTGTCGAATTATTATTATTCATTGATATTCATTATGGTCATTCTTGTTCATATGACCTTCTGGGTTCATATTGCGTGGCCGGGTGCGGATGTGTGGAATTTTTAGTCAGGCACATGATGGCCATGTATTGGGAGTGATACATTGGACTGTGCACACGGTAACGTTTACCTCCGTGAGACTAATTAGGTACAAGGACGGGTGTGTCCGGTCATCCGTCTTGTACACTTGCACAGAACACTACGGGCGTACTATGGTACCCCTCTTCAGCGTAATTCATAATTAAGGATATTTCATAACTCAGTTAATTCATGATTGTGTAATTTCAACCCCTGAGGATTGTTGTTCTGTTTAACTGACCGCGGCTGGGGATTTTGTTTTTTAGGTCGTGGCAAGGCAAACGCACGGGAATAGCAGGTTGATGTCGAGGAGTCCCAGTGATACTAGTAGGGGCCCCCGATCTTTCAGTTATTCATGTTATTGTCCTTTATTTTCCGCTGCAGACTTTCATTTGAATACTCCGTTTCATCCAGTGTGGTGTATTTTATCTTCATATAAAATACACTAGTATTCGGTATTGTCCTGGTGTGTTGTAACTAAACTCCTCATCGGAGTAATTATTGTTGTAATGTAGTTCGGTACTACATTTATCCTGTATAATTCATTCATTTTCAATTGCCTGGTGGGTCCCAGTTGGGGATCTACGGCACTGTATTATCCTCCTAGTTTGGGGTGTTACAAAACCGAAGGCGAGAAAGTCCTTCCACGATCAACGTCTTTTATGGAATTATCGGCCGCTCAAACAACCTTGAATAACACAAGTACCAACAATTCGCTTAATATACGAATCAAGCATGATCACAACCAACTCAAAAAGTCAATACAACACTACCCGACTCATTGGGGCAATCTAACAAACACGTTGTAAACAATCTTCCATTATTTACAACCAATCCCAAATATATCGAAAATCAACCTCCAATGAGTGATTCAATCCAACAAAACGTCATTAATACCATCAATAATCTAATAAAATACTCCATTCGAGATTACGATAACATCTAGTCGAAACCCCCAAAATTCTAAAGTCAACACTCAAGGTGTTCTTGAATAATTACCTAAATATTCAAAAATTCCGAAATCAATGAATCCGTAAGAATACAAGTATCCAATATAAATAATTCATATTCAACATATTCCAACATGATAGCAAGCTAACTCGAAGAGATCGGGAAGAAAACCCTCAAATCCCGAAATTCAAGGTTCAATGAAAAGTTACCTTGATTTGGAGTGATGGAGCGGATTAAATGTTGATTAATATGAACTAGGAGCTTGAAGATGATGCTAGATGATTGCAACTCGAAGAATTCTTCGCGAATCGCCCAAAATCGTCCGTAATGGTTGAGAAATGAAGAAATGACGAAATGAAGAGTGAAGTGTCCTATTTATACAAAACCCAGATTAGCACGCGCTAGATCCCGTGATTAGCGTGCGCTAGCGGGTTCACCGGGTAGTCCAGTACCTACTGCCTGCATCGTTAGCGTGCACTACGTACTTGGTAGCGTGCGCTAATGCCTCCTCTTAGCGTATGTTAACCTTGTGTTAGCGTGCGCTACCTGATAGTTGATGTCCAGAATATTGGAGTCCAGAACCTACTGTCTTCTGCCCTGCTTGCCTTAGCGCGCGCTACTATGCTGACTTAGCGTGCGCTACCAATACAATTAGCATACGTTATTTCCACTTATAGCGTGCGCTAAGAATTCTTCAATTCAGCCCAGTACCTTCTGGACTGTCTGCCTCATTAGCACTAGCGTGCGCTAATGCTGAGCTATAGCATGCGTTACCTGTACTCAATTAGCGCACGCTAACAAGAGTACGTAGCATGTTGCACACATACTACCAAAATATGATGATGATGAAGACAATATTCTCGTCTCGATCTCAAATAGTGATGAATGATGAATAACAACTGATACACGATTCCAAAGTATGCCGAACGATGGTCACAAAGGAATGAACATGAATGATGAATGATTATTTAAGAGTGAAAAAAAATTTACTGAGTGTCAATTACTGAATGATAATAAATGAATTCACAACCGGGTATTACACTTAAACTCTATTATTGTCCTTTAATGTTATGCCATTTACGATATTTAAATGTTAGAATGATATTGTCCCTCGTATATTGAGTATGTATGCCTATAGTATGTTGAGAAGAGGTCGTGGACGTGGGCGTGGACATGATGAGAGGGAAACTTCACCCTCTGCCCCGGATTCGCTGTCAAATCAGGCTAACTTCAGTTCTTACGAGCAACATGAATCCATCAACAATAATCGAGAGCAAACTGTGGAGGCGAATGACAATCATGCTATTCCCGACATACTTCGTCAAGTGGTCAACCAGATGACTCAATTTGCTCAAGTGGTGGATAGAATGCAGGTGGCGATAGGCCTACAACCAGGGGAGGGACAGCAAGGCATCCCAGACTTGGGATATCGAAGAGACAGATGGATACAAAAGGTGGCGAAGATGCATCCACCAAAGTTTGATGGTTTTTCTAAAACGCCGACATGGGATCATTGGCTAAAGGAGTTAGAGAAAATATTTGCAGGAATTAACTGTCCGGACGATCGAAGAACCTCAATCGCCTAATATTTTCTGATGGGAGAAGCGTCTGAGTGGTGGGAAGCTATCCAACCTATTGACCATGATGCTGATTTAGGAGAATTCAAGCTAATGATGGAAGCTCAGTACTGTCCTCGTCCAATCTGGGAAGCTAAAGTTCGAGAATTCTTCTCCGCGCAACCTTCAGACGTATCTGTATCTTCAAGCGATTAAGACCTTTAATCAGCAACTGGCATTTGTTTGGCACCTTGTCAGGACCGATCCAGAAATGATGTTTCACTTTGACATGATGATGAAGCCGGAGATATAGAGATATATGTCAGGATTTGAATGCACCACTCTCTGCTAGTATCAAGATAAAGCTCTAGCATACAAGATGAAAGAAGTAACTGTGGAGAAGTTCTCCGAGTTTAAGAAACATAAAGTCTCTGGTGGTTTTGCAGAGCAAAAGAATAATAGGCCCCATAAAGCCCAATCGTCTGTACACTCGTTCAGGAGTCCCCCGCATCCATCCAGGGGTGGAAAGAGTTCCAGATCAGCATCGACATCTGCAGATGCAATAAGGAAATATTTTAATTTCGGTCGATCAAGGCATCTTTGGCGTGACTGTTCCTTTGGTAACGTGTTATGAATGTGGACAAGAAGGGCATCATGTGATGTTCTTCAGAGATTCTACTAGATGTTTTGGAGTTCATACTCCACAACCTGTCCAGAAAGAGGCAAGTATCAACCCAGCTCAGCAGATTGTTCAGCCACATCAGAATTTTGGCCGAGGAAGAGGCAGAGGACAGTATGACCGGAAGGAAGCATCAAGTACTGGATCCGTTCCTACGCGTCTTTATGAAATGAGGAGGACAGACGATCAGAATACAGTGGTTGCATCAGGTATGATTTAGATTTTTTCGCAACCAGTTAGTGTTTTGTTCGATACCAGAGCTACACATTCATTTATATCACCGTCTTCTGTAAATCGCTTAAACATTTCTTATTTCATGAATGTGAACCTTACACTGTGGGGTTATCGAGTGGGGAAAGAATTATGGGGAACATAGAATCTAGAAATTTTCTTGTATCAATCGGAGGCAAAGATTGGCCTTCCGATCTGATCGTAGTGAAAATTCAAGGAGATGATCTGATTCTTGGAGACGATTGGCTTAATCGTTACAGAGCTATTATCAATTATCAGGAGAGAAACATCTCGATGATAGTTGAGGATGGCTCTGAATATTTATTTGAAGGACGGAGACCAGGGAGCTCAGGAAAAGTGAGTAAAGCAGTAAAGGGTATCAAACTGCCACAACAGGGTTGTGCCGAATATTAGTGTTATGCAATAAAAAAGAAGAAGGTATAATAGAACTTTCATCTATTCCTGTTGTAAATGAATTTTTCCCTGATGAATTACATGGATTACCTCTACAACGAAACATAGAGTTTACCATCGAGCTAGAGCTGGGAGCCACACCTATTACCAAGGCACCGTATCGGATGGCACCCACCGAGATGTATGAGTTGAAGAAGCAACTTAAAGAACTGATGGACAAAGGTTATATTCAGCCAAGTGTTTCTCCCTGGGGTGCACCAGTATTATTCGCTCGAAAGAAAGATGGATCACTTCGGTTGTGCATTGACTATCGAGATCTAAACAAAGTGACGATCAAGAATAAGTAACCATTGCCTCGAATTGATGATTTGTTTGACTAATTACAAGGAGCGACAGTATTCTCTAAGATCGATTTGAGATCGGGATACCATCAATTGAAAATTAAAGAATCCATCATTCCAAAGTCAGCATTTAGGACTCGCTATGGGTACTATGAATTTGTGGTAATGCCGTTCGGTCTCACCAATGTGCCTGCCCTGTTTATGCAATTGATGAACCGAGTATTCATAGAATACTTGGATAAATTCGTAGTTGTCTTTATTGATGATATTTTGGTTTACTCAAAGAGTCCGGATGAGCATATAGAACACCTACTGATTGTGTTGAACCTTTTGAGGAGCGAACAATTGTACGCCAAACTTTCTAAATGTGAATTCTGGTTGAAGGAAGTAATATTCCTTGGTCATGTAGTATCAGCAGAAGGAGTCCGAGTAGATCCGTAGAAAGTCGAGGCAATCACACAGTGGGAGTCTCCTAAGAATGTGAAAGAGGTCAGAAGTTTCTTAAGACTTATTGGGTACTATCGTCGGTTCGTGGAAGGGTTTTCCAAAATCACCCATCCACTTACTCAAATATTGCAAAAAACCTAAAGGTTCGAATGGAATGAGAAGTGCTAAGTTAGTTTTGACGAACTCAAGAAGAGATTGACGACAGCCCCAATCTTATCACTACCACAGGGAACTGGAGGGTTCATGGTTTGTAGTGATACTTCAAGTCAGGGTCTCGGTTGTGTACTAATGCAGAATGATAGGGTAATCGCCTATGCATCATGACAGTTGAAACCATATGAAGTTAATTACCCAACGCATGACTTGGAATTAGCACCTGTTGTTTTTGCACTGAAAATATGGCGATATTATTTGTACGGGACTCACTGTCAGATCTTCACAGATCATAAGAGTCTTAAATACATCTTCCGTTAGAAAGAATTAAACATGCGACATAGAAGATGACTGGAATTGATTAAAGACTATGATTTGGAAATTCTTTATCATCCAGGCAAAGAGAACGTGATAACAGATGCACTGAGCCGCAAACCTATTTCTATTGGGATGCTGGAGATGCTCACGTCCCAGTCCAGCATTCAGCGAGAGCTGGTTTGTGGAGGAATTGAAGTGTGGTTATAAGGAGTTCAAGGGCAACTATGTGTGATGGAATTAACTTCATCATTGGTCGATGAAATCAAATATAAGCAATTAGATGACCCTCTAATGATTCGGTTACGTGATGAAGTGAGCAAGGGAAAGTCCCCAGGCTTTGTAATCCATGAAGATGGAGTTTTGAGATTCCAAAGTAGACTTTGTGTCCCGGATAACGATGTTCTGAAGCAAATGATCATGAAACAAGTTCATAGTACGCCTTATTCAATTCACTCAGGCACCAGTAAGATGTATAAAGATCTGAAACATAATTTTTAGTGGGGTAACATGAAGAAAGAGGTGGCGGAATATGTCTCGAAGTGTTTGACTTGTGAGTAGGTTAAAATTGAACATCAGCGACCCGCCTGGATGTTGAAGCCGCTTCCAATCCCGGAATGGAAGTGGGAAGATATATCGATGGATTTTATCACCAACATGCCGAAGACTAGGATGAGAATGAATATGATTTGGGTGATGGTTGATCGTTTAACCAAGTCAGCTCATTTCCTAGGCATTAAAGATACTTGGGGACCAGAGAGATTGGCGCGAGTATTTATTGCGAAAATAGTCTGATTGCATGGAACATCGAAGACCATTATTTCAGATCGGGATGGTCACTTCGTGTCGTATTTTTGGAAAGAAGTTCATAAGGCTTTGGGAATCGAGTTGAGATTTAGCACGGGTTACCATCCTCAAACCGATGGACATTCCGTGAGAACTATTCAAATGGCAGAAGACATATTGATAGCTTGTGCCTTATTTTGGTCAACCAGATTGGGAAACTTATCTGCCACTGATTGAGTTCACCTATAATAAAAGTTGGCATGCTTCTATTAAGATGGCACCTTTCAAAGCGTTGTACGGGAGAATATGTAGATCACCTCTATGCTGGGATGATTTGTCTGACTTAATTGGGACAGAACCAGAATTAATAATACAGACTCAGGAGAAGGTAGCTCTAATCCGTGAAAGATTGTTGACCGCCCAGAGTCGATAGAAGTCTTGTGCATACGTGCACCGTCGCCTGTTAGAATTTGAAATTGGGGATCATGTACTTCTAAAAGTTTCTCCTACGCGGGGAATTTCTCATTTTGGAAGGAAGGGAAAGTTGAGTCCTAGATACATCGATCCGTTTGAGATTCTCGAAAGAGATGGAGAATTGGCATACAGATTGGCCTTACCTCCATTGTTGAGTCATGTTCATAATGTGTTTCATGTATCGCAGTTATGGAAGTACATATCGGTTCCCAGTCATGTCATCAACTTTGGCGAGATCGAAGTAGATAATGATGGCATGTTTGAAGAAAAACCAATTAAGATACTCGAGAGTCGAATCAAACAATTGGAGAATAAATCAATCCCCTTGGTTAGAGTTCAATGGTCACGACATGGAGTCGAAGAAGCAACCTGGGATACTGAAGACAGTATGAAAACAAGATACCTGGAGTTATTTCTCTCTTAAGTTTCGGGACGAAACTTCATTTTAGAGAGAGAGAGTATGTAATACCTGGATAATTGTTGTGTATTTTCATTTGTATTTGAATCTTGTGGTATTTGATTATGTCGTATAATTAATCGAAGTATGAATTTTTCGTATCCGTACTCCAGTATTCATGATCGTTTTGTGTAGATTGGGCTAATTCATGCATGTGTCTGCATGATATTAGCGTACGCTAACTAATGTACCTAGCATACGCTACTAACCAGAGCTAGCGTACGTTATGCTGTATGCTTATCGTACGCAAGAGGCAGTCAACACCAGATTGAGACATGGTCGGCGTGTAGGGCCGGACGAAGATGCGGGAGTATTTCCATTGCATGAACCTGGACACTTCTTGGAAAAAGTGAGGTCAACAGTGTTTAGCGTACGCTATGCAATGTGGTTAACGTATGCTAAAACAAGGACAGAACAGACAGTAAGGTTCGTAAAATCGTTAGCGTATGCTATACTAGTAGTTAACGTACGTTAAATGCAACTGGTAGCGTACGTAATGTTTGATAACGTACGCAAGACTGAAGGCATATTGAAGCCTTAAACTTTGTAACATTAGCGTACGCTATGGATAAGGGATAACGTACGTTAATTGCTATTTTCTATAAATATGACATCACCCATTTCATTCTTTCACTTGTTTTGCCGAACTTACCTCTCCCCAGACCATCCAACCTTACAAAACTAGTATATTAGCCTCTCTACTTGGTTGTTGAAGATGGAAGACATCTTGGATTAGTGCTCAAACTTCCGGTGTTGAATTCTACCGATTGTCTTGACGTTCTTCTTCGTATTAAGGTATGTTGATGCTATCTCCAACCTTGAATTCGTGTTCTTAGGAATGTTATGAACATGCTACTGAGATTATTAGGTTTCATAGATGACTTATTTAACCGAACACCATGTTTAAGGAAGTTGGAATGATTATGCTTAGGTTTTTTATTGTTAAGAGCATTATAGTTCGAGTCTCGTTATGTTGAACAAGTAGGGGAAGTTTTCTGAGATTGTAAACTTACATTGGATGATGTTTTCGAATTGATCAAAGACTTGTTATTGTTATCACCTTCATTAGATGAATGTAAGAGGATGAACATTGAGGGTTTTCGTCACGTCTTGTAAGGGTGGGTTGATTAGCTAATCTTCATGATGAAAGTTAGAATGAAGTGATGATGTTGGTAACAATTGTATCAATCATAGATTAGCCGAACCACATATAAGAATTTATGATCGGGATTAGAGTATAGAATTGTGATGACATGTTTATCCTTGAATTCGAAGACGTCAACATCTTATCCCTATTAGGATCATTCAATTCGCATGAGATATGTGTTCGTCGGATGTGTGAACCATGAAGTCGGCCATATGTAGAATGGCTTACTTGATGTTAGTTAAGTAAGTTAGATGCCCTCGTGTTAGTTATGCATACGCAAGTTGAACTCTTTGTTATTATTGTTTAAGGTTCGAAGCTTGCAAGTGATTAGACGAAGGGACGACCTTCGAGTGTTCGGTGCTCATCGAAGTATCTAATCTTTGTCGTCATTATAAGACAAGTACTTTATTTTTGTTAATCTGTGTTAATGTCATTTATGTTGTCATGCATATGTGTTGTAGTTGTTTGTCCACTACTTGTTGGTCCGATAGGATCATCTTGGGATCTATGCTGTGTGCGCTGGATCGTTGGACGGGTTTTCTACCACGTATTGGTCCAACGGGATTATCACGGGCATCTATGCTGTGCGCGCTGGATCGTTGGATTACCATGAGTATGTTGAGGTTGAAATGTTGTGTCATGCGTTGTTGTTCTTCTCGTAGAAGAGGCTTGTTGTTGTCATTGTTGATATTGTTGTTATTATCCTTCATGAATTGTTGAATAATTATCGTACTTGTACTAGCATCGTTTTGATAATCCATTCGGGGTGGACATTTGTTTTATGTTCGGGGTACATGAGAACTAGAAACAACCACAGGAGCTACATGACGACGTGGGTGCAGAGTGATGTTAACGGTCCGGAGAGTCCTTTCAGTTGTGTTGTGTTCTTAATAAGTACTCGAGTACGCCATTTCTTTGCGTTGTTTGGATGGTATTGTATTGATGTTTACTGTTTGGTGTTTGCCTTTTCGTATTTGTGAAACTCGGTATGTAATAATAATTATCACTGTTGATATTCATTAATGTTGTTTTTATTCTTAGCCTAGTAAATCCTTATATAAAGGATTTACGGCGCTGTAATAATCCTGAATATCTCAGGGTGTTACATGTTTAGCCTTGGAGGTGGATTCATTAGTTGGAGGAGTGTGAAGCAGAAATACAACTCGGACTCTACCATGGAAGCCGAGTACGTGGTAGCCTCTAAGGCAGCCAAAGAGGCAGTATGGCTCAAGTACTTCCTACAGGACCAAGATGTGATTCCCGATTTGCTAAATGGTATTACACTTTTGTGATATTACCGGTGCAGTCGCAAATCCGAGGGAACCACGAGCCCACAAGGCAAATAAACATATTAACTGCAAGTACCACATCATACGACACTTCGTAAAGGAAGGAGACATAGTTGTAGCCAGGGTTGCACCGGAAGATAATCTTGCTGATCCTTTCACGAAAGGCCTATCCTCAAAAGTTTGTGAAAGGCATGTGGAAGGAATGGGATTACAGTGTATGACAGCATTGCTTTGAGTATAAGTGGGAGAAATGAGAGTCTATGTAATAGAGTAGTATACTTAAAATCATGCTTTGAGTATAAGTGGGATATTGTTAGAGTTGTATATTGCAAAACATACTTCATGCTTATATTATCTTATTTCCCTGTAACTACCTATGAAAATATTAATTACATTTAATCACATGTTTTGCATATTTATTCACATTATGATTATGCAAATGATATGTCTAATTATTTTATATTGTAGATAATGTGGTGTGTTGGTGTCACACGGGAGATCACATTATCGGTGCCTTATAAAATAATTTAATAGTTTACGACCTATATAATTATTAGACAAATTATGAGAAAGGTTGTAGTGTATGCTTGGGATTAGTTGGTCTTGACTATTAGCATGCATTAGCGTATTTGCATAAGTTGAACTGAATCAAGGTGAGATATTGTTTTCTGTACTGACTGTAAGAAGAACGTAAATCTCGAATAATTATTATTTCTTAATTCTAAGTATATAATATTTAATTATGTATTTATAATATTTATTGCTTTGATTTACCATGGGTGAAGTCAAAATGATGGACTCAATAAGCTTCGTATCTTGGGCAATAATATTATTTATATGACAATTATTATTATTACTAGAAATTGTGTCCCGACTTGTGTGGGTTGATGATGTCCCCTCTAGGAGCTTGATAATGATTATTATATTAAACTCTGCATGTGAATTTAATTTTGATATAATAATAAGGTTCGAGTGGTACTACTCTTGGATCAGATATTAACTAATTAAAGCTGTCGGTAGCTTAAAATTAATTAATGAACATTCGATATCTTAAATACGGAAAATAATATATTTAAATAAGGAGCCCGATTTCGTAAACTGGAATTTGGGTTGGAAGTGCAATATTAATTCTTTAGTGGACTGAATTGATATTAGTGAACTCAACCATATTAGGAAAGGTATTAATATGGAAAGTTGGGTTGCACTAGGAGTCTTAACCCTAATCCTCCTTAAGATCCCTAGAGTAGTCCAAAGCCTATAAATAGGACTTACATGGAGATTTCGGCCATGACATTATTGTAAGACTTGAGAGATCGATTTTTCTTCTTTTGTTTAATTGTAGATCTTGACTTGTGTCTTTGATTCTACAATTTAGATAACACATCAATTTTCTAAGAGTGTTTATATAATACTAGAAAAAAAAAATCAAGTGACTCCTAAGAACAAGGTTTCGACCGAACCCAAGTAGAATTCCAAGTAAGATTCGGTAGCTCGTTGCCCACACAACGTACAGATTAAGGCGGATCATACTCTAGAGGATCAAAAGGTAGAAATACAAGAAGATCAAGGAGCAAACAACCACTATGCTTCGGACGGTAAATAGATTCACCAACATATTTATTTAATAAATAATAAATAATATTTAAATTACTTATTAATCTTAGTAGTTAATTAATTAGCATACCTAAATAGGTTTTGTGCTCGTGGATGCGTAAAATGCTTTTATCAAATTTTTCACCAACTTCGCTCCTGCTGCATTTTATTTCCAACAGTTACAACAACTTATTATTAGACTTCCGCAATGCAAAATCTTTAAAAAATGGTATAACTTATTCACCCCATCTAAGCTGTTATTTAAGTATAGTGTGACCAACAATAATTATCACACGAACAACTCAAACTTCTTATTTATGATGTCTAAGTCCAATATTCAACAATCTTCAATAAAAATTTGAATTCGACATTAATATGTCCATAATTATCTCACAATTGTGTCAATTACTTCAAAAACTCAACATAATCCTTTATCATTATGATTATATCCTTTAAGAGTTCTTGAAAAATCATGTATTACTCTAATAGGTGATATAATCTATCATCTTATACAACATAAACTCATAGAACATGATATAATTATAACAACCCTCTATTAACATCATGCAAAGTAATCATCAATAACAATACCAAAATCTTGACAAGAACATAATATTAACCAACATCCCTCTCAAAGATGAACAACAACTTTCAAACACCACAAGAATCCTCAAAAACTCCACACCTCAAGCTTCAATCCACTACGATTCTATAAATCAAGTTGGAAGAGGCTAAAATATCACTTAGAAATAAAGAAGGGCAATTCTAGGGAAAAAATGTCTGAAATGGTTCGTGAGGAAATGAGAGACCAAGCTTCGATATATAATATGCAAATGACATAACGTCCACTAACCTTCTCCATAGCCACCATTACGTATACTATCTTACCTTGATAGCATAAGATAACCCATTCCAGAGGCTACTGCCTCAGCCTGCCAACCTTAGCGTACGCAACTAGCATGCTACCGTTGCTACCTGGTATGATGTAGTGTATGTTATCCTTGTATAATTAGCGTACTTAGGCCATTAACTCATTTGTCCTCATATTTCGGCCCTACAAGCCGAGTGTTATCGGATCTCAAACTTACGTACGCAAACGAACCACCCGAGCATATGTTAACAACTGCATGTAGCGTACACTATGACTATCACACTTAGCCATTTCCAAACATATCTCAATGTGTAATTCTCAATCGGTTTAAGATGATACCAACAATTCTCATAATCAAATTCAATCTCAAACAAATTAGTTTAATATACAATGTATAATACCAATTCCATTACAACATCAAATGTATGTTCTAATATGAATACAGACAGTACAAGAGTAAAAAAATGAAAAACAATTATATAAGGATAACAACTTTGTCTGCGCGACCTATTTTATCCTTGGCCTCTTTTGCTCGTTTTTTCTTTTACACTACTGAACTCTAAGACCAATAGACTTGCATCATGCTTTGTGTGTGACCCTATAGGTTCAATTATAATTAATTGCGAGTTTAATTCCCAAATTAGACTCATCTAACCGAAAGCAGTTTCTAGCTAAATATTCAGTCACTAACTAATAACTAAATTAATCATTCGTCTGTTATCTAAGAAATGCACATTGGCTGAAGAACACTATTCTAACAATGGAGGGTGGCCATGAAGGGTCAATGGATTGAAGGCTCAAGATTATGTGCCTAACACACGCTTCTTAAGAATGCTTGGTTGAAAAGAAAAGAAAAAGAGCCATGACATTGGGTTCTGTAATGGGTAGAGAGAAAGAGAGTGAGGAGCAAAAAGTCGAATATTTTTGCCAATTACCTGAGGAATTGATTATTTAATGAGAATTTGGATAGAGATATGAAAAAGTAAAAAGTTGAATATTGATGTCGATTACCAACGGTGGTAATTGTAGAGAGGGGAGGTGGGTAGAGGGGAGGGGGAAACAAAAAAATCTAAATGTTAGTGTCGATTACTTGGGGCGATAATTCTAGAAAGAAAAAGTGGGTAGAGAGCTAAGGGTCATAAAAAATGAATGTTGGTGTCAACTGCTCTAGGTAGTAATTCCAGAGTGAGAAAATGATTAGAGAAGGCAAGGTTAAAAACAGGAGTGTTGGTGCCAATTACTTAAGGTATTAATTTTAGAGATAAAGTGTGTAGAGATAGGGGAAGAGCAAAAGGTCAAATATTTATGTTGGTTACCTAGGATGGTAATTCTTGCGAGAGATAGTGGGTAGAGAGATGGGGTGAAAAAGTTGAACATGCCGATTATTTAGGGTGGTGATCCGAGAGAGTAAATAGTTAGAGAGAGAAGGGGAAGCAAAATTTTGAATACTTGTGCCGATTACCCGAGGTGGTAATTATAGAGAGACAAAGTGGGTAGATAGATGGACACGTAAAAAAATTGAAAAGTTGTGTCGATTATGCTGCTTATTCAGGTCACCGACCCATGAATAGGCTTTTTTCTTTGAGGCGGGACCCACCAACCTGTAGATAAGAAGAAATCAAGAAATACAAAGTATCAGTCCCGAATTATGACCCAAAATGGGTCATAATTCGGGTCCATATATCAAAGAAGTCTATGGCCCGCTAAAGAAATACAAAGTGCACCACAAAAACCGTGGGCTAATGTGCGGACCCGTAGACCAAAATAACTCAACTCCGGAATATGACCAAAAATGGGCCATACTCCGGAGCCTAATATCTAAAGTGCCTACGGACAGCTAGATCAATACAAGGTGCACCATAGATACCGTGGGATAATGTGCGGACCAATAGGCAATCAAAATGAAACCATCCATCCATATAAGGGAGAGAAGAAATGGAGGAGCAGTATCGTAAGTATAAGTCTGAATACCGAGGGACGACATGCCGAGCTCAGAGAGGTAGTTGGCCGGCCTGTTGCCCTCTTGGAAAATATAACTGACTCTGAACTGAATATCTCGAAGAATGTGTCGGATACGCATAAGAGTATGACGAACCTGCCAAGAGCCCCGATGGCCAGATGATAGCAGGGTCACCACAGCAGCAGCAGCACAAGCTCAATCCAAACATGTCTCGATCTCTGGGAAGCTAAAATCAAACCAATCGCCAGCGCCTGGATATCTGCATCAAAACTCGAAGAGGCCTGAAAAGAGGAGTGGAAAGCAAGAAGGAGCTCTCCGTGATGGTCTCTAAGCAGACCTCCCCACCCCTTGTCCGAGTATCTCTATCGAACGAACCATCCGTGTTCAGCTTGATCCAAGGGGTCTCGGGTCGAAGCCAAACCACCGGAACGGGGCGACGAGTCTGAGCGGGTGAAGATGAGGCTCGCTGAAAATGATCAGGTGGCGAGCACCCCGCCCAGAACTCAGAGGAAATCAGCCCCGCAACAGCCAATAAAGCAACATGGCGCTCCACCTGCACAATAATATGAGAGGAAAGAAAAGTAACCGCCCTATGCTTTGCACTATTCCTTTCTGTCTAGATGAACCAAAGGATCAGACAAGGAATAATGAAAGTCGCGTGCCTAAAGTGTGTGCCGTGTGCGAAAAAACTCAGGAGCTCAAAAATATTCTGAGTATGGGGTTGAATGGTAACTATAGAGAGAGAAATTGGGGAGAGAGAGGAGAGTAAAAAGCTGAATGTTTGTGCCGATTATTTGTGATAATTTTCAAAAGAGAACGTGTATAGAAAGATAGTGGACGAAAAAGTTGAACAGTAGTGCCGAATACTTGAGGATAATAATTTTAGAGTGAGAATGTGGGTAGACAGAGGGGATGACAAAAAAAACTAAATGTTGGTGTTGATTACTTAGTGTTGTATGTGGAAAGAGGATGAAGAGCAAAAAATCAAAAGTTACATGATTGATAATTATAGAGCGATATTTTGATTTTAATAGATAAAATATAAATTAGTGGTAAATAATAGTTGCGCCAACTATTTCCCCTGTCACAGCTCAATGTTGACAGAGAGTGTATTTTCATGTATTTTTAGGTAAAAAAGTGGATGTGAAATTGTGTAATTATTGATTTGAGTGTGTGATTGAGATTAAGAAGTAAAAAGTATTGATGGTGAATACGTGTTGTAGATTAAAAAATAAAAAATAATTATTTGATGGATTTTTCTATTCACATGTAGGTAGTATCCAAATCTAGTTCAATAATCAGAATAAATAAAAAATTAAAATTATCAAATTAACAAATTATCCTTAAGTTAATATAAAAAAATGAGTTAAGAAAATCATTTAAACGAGTAAGACTCTGTTCTTTTGGACTGAATAAATCAATCGAATCGAATCAATCAATTGAATCGGCCCAATCGAATGGATCGAATCGAATCGAATGGACTCGAATCGAATCGAATCGAATCGAAATATATATTAAGGGTAAATAATAATAATAATAATAATAATGGTAAATAATAATAATAGTAATCAACAACAACAACAATAATAGTAATATTATTAGTAATAATAACAATAATGATTAAGATTAATAATAATAATAAGAAGAACTAAATCCCAATCGAATTGACCGAATGGACTCGAATCGAATCGAATCGAATCGACCAGGCCCGAATCGAATGGCTGAATCGAATCGAAAAGCGAAAAATAAGTCCAAAAGAACAGGGCCTAATTACTAAAGTAACCTCCTTGTAACATACTTCCTCCGTTACTTTATTATTGCAACGTGTTGACTATTACACTGTTCACATAGTCTCTTTTGACCATCTTTTGTGATTTATACATATGAAAAAATATAGTCATGTGAGATCTTGTTAGATTCATCTCGAAATATACTTTCAAAATATCAACGTCTTATAATTTTTAAAAATAAAGAATCGAAAATATTAATAATCAAAGTTGTGCATCGGCAAACGTGAAAGTCCAGATATAGCAATTATAAAAAAACGGAGGTAGTATAAGTAATTATATTTTACAATCTTAATTACATTAAACTGGTTCTAAACCTAATGAAGACATGAACAAACAAACGACTTCATCAAAATCATCCCAACTCCTCCAATTCGCATGTGTGGCAATTCTTTATAGAGAAATGAGTGGGCATTCCATCAATATTGACGATGCTTTGTAGAGAAATGAGTGGCAATTCTTTATTCAAAGTCACCATTCAAAGTCATATTTTGTTGAATAAGAATTGTCAGCAGCAAGTGAGAAAAGTTTGCAATTCATTATTTAAAGTCATCAATCAAAGCCATTCTTTGAATAAGAATTGCTAAAGTCTTTGGTAATTTTCTTAAAAAATACGGCTATAGGGTGAAGAAAATGTGCAACTCAATTTCTATAAATTGAGCCCATTCTTGCCGATGGAAAGTGTGCAGATGAGTGCAAGCAAAATATATATAGAGAGAAAATAGAGAGTATTGGGAGAAGAAAAGTAGAAAAAAAATAGATAGTATTTTTCTATCTTCCTCAAGAAGAGTGATTCCAAAACAAATGTTACTCGAACTCTCTCGTGAATTGCGAGATGAAACCCTTTTCCGCCAGAAACCCTTCTTCATCCGCCGCCACTCCTTTGAACCCGGACCCTGATTGACCGCCGACGCAGGCACCTCCGCCTTTCATCTTTAACACTGCATCGGGGACTGCCTTCTGCTCGGATTTTACTCTTGGAGAACGCCACAAGAAAAAGGGGGCTGCTCCTGCTACGGTCGCCCCCATGGGACCTCTCGTGTCTGAGTCGATGCAAACATGGGCCGATAGGGTTGCTCCTGCTTCTGCCAGAGAGGATTTCCGATTTGAAGACGCCGATTCTGAGGAAATTCATAAAGTTCGATTAATTAAATCGGGACAACTGATTGCTATGCCTGAAATCTCAATTGCAGATGATCTTTTGGAACTTATTAATAGTGATGTAACACCCCCAGATCTGACCGGGAATATTACAGCGCCGTAGGCCCCGGAATGGAACCCACAGGACTAAAAGAAATTTTCGCAAATATTTACAAATGCCCAAGAGGCCAACGACGATACTATCTTTAAAATATTTGAAGACTATATAAAATCTGTTTATCAAAACTGTCGTAAAATCTCGTTTGAAAGGACAAGGCTGAAATGTCAGGACTCAAAAGTTTAAAAACATACGTTAAGTTATCGCTTACACGTACCGACAAAATAGTTTAGAAAACGGTTGCCAAAGTAACCTAAGTTACCAGATACCAAAAGGCCAAAAAATACTCACGCAGCGGAAAAGACAAACAATTTAAAATACTCTAGCAGCGGAATACAACAACTGATCAGGAAACTCAATACACAATTACATGCCCTAGTCAGTATCCTCCGGGAAACTCACCTCTCAACGACCGCTACAAGCTCGATATCTCAAGAACCTAAAAAGAAAGCCCACGACGGGGTCAGCCATAATATCCAACAATGATAACTGTCACATCACATTAATAATTACATACCAATGAGAATACAAAATAAGAATACGACCAATGTAATCTTATCGTAGTAACTTTACTTACTCAAATAATTCTCAACAGAATAATCATTATCACGTTTCACATCTCGTACTCGATTAACCAATAAATTCGAACATAATATCTGTATTGTACCTCAAACAATACTCAAGATTATCAAACTATCATCACCAACTCACGATACGGAAATATACCAGTTCTGACCAATACGATCCATCGGATAGCATCATCAAATCCCAAGACGATAACCGATTGTCCATCAAAAGACAAATACCGAAGGAAATACAGAACATACCTCAAGATATGAAATGTCACGACAATCATGTCAGTCTAATCCGAGGTCAGATCAATACCCCACACGGACATGGTTCTAACACAAGACCTACAAATACATACTCATATGACAACATCAATATGCTCACATCAATAACGACAATATATACTTATGGCAAACCCATAATATACATATGCACAATAACAACACATGATAAAATCAATGATGCGAATCCACATGATTCCATCAACACAACACTGGGTAATCCAACGATCTAGTGCCCTCAGCATAGATCCCCATGATGATCCCGTCGGACCAACGCATGGTGGAAAACCTGTCCAACGATCCAGCGCTCTCAGCATTGATCCCCATGATGATCCCGTCAGACCAACGCATAGTGGACATCCGATCCAGCACCCTCAGCATAGATCACATGATCTCACCAGATCAACACAACATAAACAATACAATTAGGCATACACATATGCAACTCAATATGTTCATCAACATGAACAACATATGAATCAAAACATGAACGACACTATGATGAAACAACTAGGACGACTTCATGTTTAGCAACATGAATGACAACCTGCATGATTAACATCATCAACACTAAACTGAATCAAACTAAGATATTTGTCCTCAGTCCTTCACGGGAAATCTCGATGTCGAATCATCACCGGCGATTATCCTCAATGTTCGGCGATCCAAACATACCACGGATTATAGATACTCATATTCTCATCTTTACTGCAACGTAACCTTGATACCCGAATATGCCAATAACCGAGATAAATCATATACATTATGATTTAACTCCCAAAATCGGAAAGACAACATAATCCAAATCTCCAGAATTTGCAGTAATAATCATTGCCATATGCATTATAAATGAAATGAAACTGAAACCATTCATTAAACATTATAACTGAGCAAGTAATAACTTGCCTTGATACCGACACGACGATGATGAAGCCGTTACCACTTCCTTGCCGTCGTCTGTAAGTTCCTCGGCCCCGATCAATGCAATCCACGAGCATCCTCGAACTTGACGTAAGGCACGATTCTTATCAATGGTCAATTATCGCAACCTATTGCAATAATAGATTAACAACAATCCGATAACAATCAACAACTGACACGACCAATCAATCAATCTCACGGTTCAATGATATCTCGATCATACACAAAACCAATAATCCAACTCAACAAATACGAACTCATATCTACAATATAAACCGCAACTCGACGATCATACTTAACAATTAATACAACCGATCAATAAACCCAATGGTTCCACAATTATCCATAAATCCGAACAACCCGAATCAATCAATCATGAACTCATTACCACGATACGTTTCCATAATCCGGTAATCATATCAACGATCAACTCATCTCCATAACAAGGATTACATAACACACTCTATTCCGAATTCATACGAATTAACACGATTCCTCCTTGTTTATAATTGTAAATTTCATAGTGGAACAATACTATCGGCATAATCGACAATCCGAACTATCCAAATAGTTCAATACCATTGATAATCTTGGTATAAGATTAACTATAATCTTTCCGGATTCAAAATTATTATCATGATTCGTATTTCGTCAAGAACATACGAATTCTACCACTACAATCAACATAACATTGGTCTAAATCATCAATTCCATGATTATACTTAAAAACCATCATATATCTTATCAAATTTCCCTATTTGATGTGATATATATAACAAGAACATCAAGAACATTATGAACATCATGATTCCATAATCATGATTATAACAAATAACCTAATCGAAGACGTATATCATTGTATCTTCCAATATACAATTCACATGACCTCAAGAATCATAACAACAACACCGTAATAATCTTCATACGAATTATTCACCAACAATATCATCAAAATCCGAATTCAAGGTATAGAGTTCATTAGCATACCTCAAGAACATGAATAACACAATCAACCCTTCAAGAACCATTGATATCTTCATATCCAAGCTTCTAATCCATGCTTCCAAGCACATAACAAAGATATAAGAGGTTTATTCTCACTTTCATGTGCAGAGGGATGAAGTTGGAGGAAGGATATCGATTTTCTCTCGTGAAGAAATGAAAGAACGAACCTTATTTTATAAACTGCATCGCTCATTACGTACGTTATCACTCCATATTAACGTACGTAATGCACCTTACGTACGCTACATGTCTCTCATAGCGTATGTAACATCATTCCAGAACTCACTGACCTGTTTTGTTAAATCGATTACGTACGTAACACATCCTTCATAGCGTACGTAATACGTACGTTGACTTGCTATAGTGAAACTCCATTTAACGTACGTTATACACTACCCGTAGCGTATGTTAACTAAGAGTTGACTCGCCCATGCACGTTCTGCGCCGAAAGCTGCCGACCATGGGACCCACATGTCGGCCATAGCCTGATCCTGTCTGATTCTCCTCGTTACGTACGTAATGCGTTGTGCATAACGTACGTAACACTTAACATTTAGCGTACGTTATATTATAGACTTAACGTACGTTAAGGACTCTGTATTTAGCCATTTTCAGCTTATTTTTGTCCAACGTCGCAACATATTAGATACGAATATACGGCATACTGACTACGTATACTCAACACATTATATCTTCAAATTCAATTGTCGACAAAATACGACATTTATACCAATACTGACATCTCAGTCCTTAATTTATTTTATCCCTACTATACAGATTCTACGCTGTACAATATAACTCGGATAAAATAATATTAAACAACAGTAGTAGAAATTCTGGATATTACATACAACACCACTTAAAATAAGATTCAGCCTCGAAACTTGCAATCCGTCATAAAAAGAAACAACCCGTTCGACCAAAATATCCCATAATCATCACGGCAATGATCAATCATTGTTATTAATGAATAACCAAAACAGTATACTTACAAATGCACGAAGTCGATGATCTCCTGAGATACTAGCGAGTTCCTCCACCGTAAAGCCTCAATACGCTTACAGTCACAATTCCATGAGTCCCAACAAAGTATATCATCTTCGGATGAAATAATCTATCCGTGCTAAATCTCATCTGCCTGATTATACAATCAAGTCCCAATCTGCTGAAAAACCAACAGTGTACGATACATCTATGAAACAACTGCCCAAAGAAATGGCAACAAGTCCCGAAACATCGACACAAGATCCGAATGCTCAGATGATCACCAACAATGATCAATCAATAAATTAACCGAGAATATCATCGACATGATAAACTCTAATACGAGCAATCCAAAGGTCAACACGCAGCTGAGAATATCATCAACATGATCAACTCCTATATGACCAACCAGAGGTCAAAACACAATCGAGAATATCATCAACATGATAAACTCCAATATAACCAACGAACGATCAACGATAATCGAGAATACCTTCACACGGTAAACTCTAACACGATCAACATAGAACCACAGAAACCGATATACGAACAAACAAAGTTCTCAAAATGTTAAACAAATCATATACAGTAGATCTCAACGAAACACAACTAACTGGTGAACATACTCCTCGGCATACGAGCAACCAATCACAAACCGACGAACATATCCAATTGTACATGGAGCGGGAATGACCACTCAATATCCAGATCAACCAGCATGGGGTCACCATCCCCAAATCTACACTTACAAAGAAATTCTTCAAAAATCACTATGGTAAAAATCACACTACTACCATACCAATGGAATCACATAGCACATATGTCCCGATTTCATGAAATCTAAAGTTCCAAAATTACATCCTGTGCATGGATCTACAACACGCAGCATATTTCTCTTATCTGATCAACCAACCAATCATCTCTGGATAACCAAACTACCGTACTAAAATTCGAATCTCTTTTCATCGTACCATACTGATGTATTATTCAGTTCGTGAGTCACACTCATAACTTCACCATGATATGCACTATGCACTAAATGCGTATGTATACCAATCACATTTTTAAAACCAGTTTGAAATCATATAGTCTCGTCAAGAAGACAAATTTTTGAAAGTTCTTTCAAAAATTTCAAAACTCAAAACAAAAATTTTGGTAAGACCACAAAATAGATTTTCTTAAATTAAATTGGCTCGCTGGTGCCAAGTATTCGATAATAGTTTCCTTCGAATCCACACGATTTCGAAGTTTTAAAATAAAAACTACGCAAATGATTGACCACATCTGTACTCCTGTATGCCAATTCGGTTCGTCACCAATATCCATTGATATTCCATGGGAAAACCACACGATAGAGTTCCAAAATCTCAATATATAAACTCCGACCAAAAACTCCTTTTCCACATATGACTCGCAACATCAATCATTAACCCATCCTGGATCACCTCAAATATGCTATGACAAAACATTGAAACAAATCAACACATCGAAAGACTTCGCGAGAAGTTTCATTTGAACAAGTAAACCAAAACCTCGACAGGCAGAAACGAAGTAGATAAATGATTGGCAAAGTGTTTTACAAATCTCGGGAGTTTTAGAAAACAGAAAAGCTTTCCTTTGAAACATTAGGGTCTCAGCCCATATCTTGTTCCGCATTACAAGAAGTTTTTAAGGTAGAAAACCCTTTTCGGACTCCAAGTCCTGAGTTACAAAATTATTTCAAATCGATTGGGTCTCGGCCCAAAAATCATTTTCCGTAAAACATCAGTAAAACATTCATTTTGAAAAGTATCATTTTCAAATGCTCAAAAACAGTTCATATATCACAAGATGAACTAACATGAATACATGTTCTTCTCAACAATCCACAGTACTTCTCCCGAATACACAATTCCATTCCAAAACTTAACCGACATATTGATTTCCAAAATCATAGTTTCTCAAATTATCAATCCTGTCCCAATTCTGTCACCTTATACTGTAACGCATAATATCTTTCTGAATCTCAAAACGTATCAACTTTAGAACGGCAATAAATCTCAATGCAATTTAAAATTCCAAATACTTACAGATCGTGAATCCGACGATTCCCCATGATACTGGCACATGTCTCAACTCTAGAAAATACTCGACACAAACATATACAAAACACATATTTTGCAAACTCAGTTCAACTCGAGAACACAACACATCAATATCCGAAGAAACACGTTAATACCATTTGGAAAAGTTTATAACAACCCCAGTACCACACTGGTAAATCACATAACGCACAAGCCCAAGTGAACACAAAACCCACGGCTCTAATATTCGTCAATCGACAACTCGACTGATGTGATAAAAACACGACTCAACTCGACCCAACTGCCTAGGTTTTCTCAACCTAAGCTCCGATACCATATTCTGTAACACCCCCAGATCTGACCGGGAATATTACAGCGCCGTAGGCCCCAGAATGGAACCCACAAGGCTAAAAAAAATTTTCGCAAACATTTACAAATGCCCAAGAGGCCAACGACGGTACTATCTTTAAAACATTTGAAGACTATATAAAATCTGTTTATCAAAACCGTCGTAAAATCTCGTTTGAAAGGACAAGGCTGAAATGCCAGTACTCAACAGTTTAAAAACATACGTTAAGCTATCGCTTACACGTACCGACAAAATAGTTTAGAAAACGGTTGCCAAAGTAACCTAAGTTACCAGATACCAAAAGGCCAAAAAATACTCACGTAGCGGAAAAAACAAACAATTTAAAATACTCTAGCAGCGGAATACAACAACTGATCAGGACAATTACATGCCCTAGCCAGTATCCTCCGGGAAGCTCACCTCTCCACGACCGCTACAAGCTCGATATCTCAAGAACCTAAAAAGAAAGCCCACGATGGGGTCAGCCATAATATCCAACAATGATAACTGTCACATCACATTAATAATTACATACCAATGAGAATACAAAATAAGAATACGACCAATGTAATCTTATCGTAGTAACTTTACTTACTCAAATAATTCTCAACAGAATAATCATTATCACATTTCACATCTCGTACTCGATTAACCAATAAATTCGAACATAATATCTGTATTGTACCTCAAACAATACTCAAGATTCTCAAACTATCATCACCAACTCACGATACGGAAATATACCAGTTCTGACCAATACGATCCATCAGATAACATCATCAAATCCCAAGACGATAACCGATTGTCAATCAAAAGATAAATACCGAAGGAAATACGGAACATACCTCAAGATATTAAACATCACGATAATCATGTCAGTCTTATCTGAGGTCAGATCAATACCCCACATGGACATGGTCCTAACACAAGACCTACAAATGCATACTCATATGACAACGTCAATATGCTCACATCAATAACGACAATGTATACTTATGGCAAACCTATAATATACATATGCACAATAACAACACATGATAAAATCAATGATGCGAATACACATGATTCCATCAACACAACACTGGGTAATCCAACGATCCAGCGCCCTCAGCATAGATCCCCATGATGATCCCGTCAGACCAATGCATGGTGGAAAACCTGTACAACTATCCAGCGCCCTCAGCATAGATCCCCATGATGATGCCGTCGGACCAACGCATAGTGGACATCCGATCCAGCGCCCTCAGCATAGATCACATGATCTCACTGGATCAACACAACATAAACAATACAATTAGGCATACACATATGCAACTCAATATGTTCATCAACATGAACAACATATGAATCAAAACATGAACGACACTATGATGAAACAACTAGGACGACTTCATGTTCAGCAACATGAATGACAACTTGCATGATCAACATCATCAACACTAAACCGAATCAAACTAAGATATTTGTCACGAGTCCTTCAGGAGAAATCTCGATGTCGAATCATCACCGGCGATTATCCTCAATGTTCGGCGATCCAAACGTACCACGGACTATAGATACTCATATTCTCATCTTTACTGCAACGTAACCTTGATACCCGAATATGCCAATAACCGAGATAAAGCATTTTCATTATGATTTAACTCCCTGAATCGGAAAGAAAACATAATCCAAATCTCCAGAATTTGCAGTAATAATCATTGTTATATGCATTATAAAAAAAATGAAACTGAAACCATTCATTAACATTATAACTGAGAAAGTAATAACCTGCCTCGATACCAACACAACGATGATGAAGCCGTTATCACTTCCTTGCCGTCGTCTGTAAGTTCCTAGGCCCCGATCAATGCAATCCACGAGCATCCTCGAACTTGACCGTAAGGCACGATTCTTATCAATGGTCAATTATCGCAACCTATTGCAATAATAGATTAACAACAATTCGATAACAATCAACAACCGACACGACCAATCAATCAATCTCACGGTTCAACTATATCTCGATCATACACAAAACCAATAATCCAACCCAACAAATACGAACTCATATATACCATATAAACCGCAACTCGACGATCATACTTAACAATTAATACAATCGATCAATAAACCCAACGGTTCCACAATTATCCATAAATTCGAACAACCCGAATCAATCAATCATGAACACATTACCACGATACGTTTCCATAATCCGGTAATCGTATCAACGATAAACTCATCTCAATAACAAGGATTACATAACACACTCTATTCCAAATTCATACGAATTAACACGATTCCTCCTTGTTTATAATTGTAAATTTCATAGTGGAAGAATACTATCGACATAATTGACAATCCGTGTAATACCCGGTTGTAATTCATTCATTTTCATTCAGTAATTATCAGTCTGTAATTGTCACTCAGTGTATTTTCACTCAATTATAATCATTCATCAATCATGTTCATTCACCGTGTTCACCGTTCGTAAAAACTTCGAGTTGAGTATCGTTATTGTTCATCGTTTTAACTTTCCTCATATGAGTTCGACTTTGTTAGATCACCATTAATTTTTGGTAACTCCAAAAATTCTAAATCTTTGCAATATTATAGAGCATCGAGTTAGCTTTCCAATGGTTCAAACGGTGAGTCAATCGGAGTCCGGACGAGAGAGTTATGGTCGTTTTAGCTCAACCGCTCATTTTTCAGTTTTGCCGATCACTGCCGAACGAACTCGGCCGTGTCGTCCGACACGGCCCGTGCCGTACTCGTCCGGAAAGTGCCGAAGCGTGCCTCGAGACCCGACCGTGCAGCTCGCACGGCCGAGTCGAGCTCTTCCGGACAGCTGCAGCGATCGCTTGCAGGCTCGACCGTGTTCGGGACACGGCCGAGTCATTGCCGAGCGCCGCGGACGGGTCACTGTCGGTAGGCCCCTTCGCGCCTCGACCGTGTCAAGCAGGACACGGTCGAGTCCCCGCGGCTGCGCGCCACGACCGTGTCAGCGGGCACGGCCGAGCCTGGCTGGCCGAGTCAACCCCTATAAATTGGTTTTGAGCATTTCACTCATTTTTTCCATCTTCTTCACCTGCAACCGAGAGAGAATAACTTGAGGGAGAGATTTCTTCATCAATTTTCATTTGAGTGTGTATTTTTCATCACCTTCAATCATCTGGGAAGCTTGGATAGTCGTTTTTACACGTTTTCATCGGATCGAATTGGTTGGATATTCAAGAGGTAATTTCTTCGACACCTTGGACTTCGATTTTATGTTGAGATATGATGTTTTGGACGTTATAATCATGTTATATGAAGGGATATGTATATGATTATGAGTTTGTATAAGGATTCATTGGATTATTGAGGGATTATTCAAGAACACTTTGAATATCGAGTTGAAATTGGGGGTTCTCGATTAATTGTCGTTATAATCACGTTTTCGGATATTCATTTCGGATTATTGATCATTTGGAAGATGTTTTGTTGGTTTGAAACACTTCTTGGGGAATTTGATATAGGTATATTGAAGTTTGATTGTAAACAATCGGAGTTTGGACGCAACGTGTTTGATTTAATGCCGCAATGGACTTAGTTTTATCGTATCGACGCTTTTGAGTTCGTTATATTCGTGTTTGATTCGTATTGAACAATTGTTGGTAATGATTGTTATTCAAGGTTGTTCGAGCGACCGGTATCTTGGTTAGGACGTTGTTCATGGACGGACATTCTTCATCGGTATTGAGTAAGTTAATTCTTACTCGGTTAAAAGGATACTCATTCCTTTTGTTGTTGATTGCTCATAATCATAATTCATTCATCATAATATTAATCATTTTGAGACTTGTAATTGTCGAATAATCATTTCATTCACGAGGAACGACGGTTCCAAATCATTTCACTGGGTTATCAATCACGTCACTATTACTTTCATATCGGTGAGTCATCTTGGCCTAGTCTAATTATTATTCATTGATACTCATCATGGTCATTCTCGTTCATGTGACCTTCCGGGTTCATATTGCGTGGCCGGGTGTGGCTGTGTGGAATTTTTAGTCGGGCACACGATGGTCATGTATTGGGTTCACCGATACATCGGACCGTGCACACGGTAACGCTTACCTCCGTGAGACTAATTAGGTACAAGGACGGGTGTGTCCGGTCATTCGTCTTGTAAACTTGCACAGAACATTACGGGCGTATTATGATACTCCTCTTCAGCGAAATTCATAATTAAGAATATTTCATAACTTCAGTTAATTCATGATTGTGTAATTTCAACTCTTGAGGATTGTTGTTACGTAATGACCCCGTTTGGGGACTTTGTTTTTCGTGTCCGGGCAAGGCAAAGGTACGGGGAGAACACGCCGACGTCGAGGAGTCCAGTGATACTAGAAAGGGGCCTCACTCCCCAAATTGCTCACCATTTATGTTTCCTTTATTTATTCAGCTGCAGACATTCCGTTTGAATACTCGTTTCATTCGGTGTTGTGTATTTTATCGTCACATAAGATACACATGTATTCTATTTTATCCTCGGTGTGTTGTATGAAACTCCTCATCGGAGTAATTAATGTTGTAATGTGGTTCGGTACTACATTCACCCCGTGTAATTCATTCATTTTCATCCGCCCGGTGGGTCCTAATGGGGTCCACAGACCGTAATATCCGCCTAGTTTGGGGTGTTACAGAGTTGGTATCGAGCTGTTTTGATACTACCTTCCGAGTCATGTCTCATTTGAAGTCATCGTCATCGACTAGTATCATTGGACTTTCGTGTCACGTGTGACTGTGCAAATGCCGAGCCAATCGACCAAAGAACGGTAAGATTTCTAACGCCATGGTATAATTTCTGGCAATAATCATTCATTCATCATTCATCAATTAACAATCCTCAAACATCATCATTCATTGTGATCAGGACGATCATATTAACTCATTAATCACTTAATTCATTTCAATACTCAGTTAATGATCAGGACGATCATATTAACTCATTAATCACTTAATTCCTTTTATTACTCAGTTGTCGATCTGGATGGTCATATTATCAATCTTATTAAGTTATTCAAGATAATCACTTCAAGAATTTTATCAGATAATCATGTCACTTCAGTAAATCATTCATATAATCACTAAGTTAGAACATGTATACTCATTTTCGTCATCTCATGACATAATCATAACGTGATATTCATGCGGGGATTATAATCATCATGTGACTTTCCTACTTCAGTATGGAGAGAGCAAGAAGAGGACGCGGAGGATGAGGCCGTGGTGCGGGCCGAATCCCGAGAACTCGTGCGAACGCGAGGAATAATGTTAACTCATCTAGCAGTGACGCTGCCACTCATTCACCAGGGCGTGATCATTCACTTTCGGGGAGTCGTACTCGGGACACGGCTCAGTCAGAAGGTGTTCGGATCGATCCACTCGCCTTTATGCAGGGCATGATGGCCCAGATGACTCAGATGACACAACTAATGGAGACGATGCAAAATTCAGCTAATCAAAATCAACAGGCTCCTCCGCCGCCACCTCAGAGGCAAGAGAGGAATGTGAGCAATATCATCGGCGACATCTCTCGCCAAAGGCCACCTACTTTTGAGGGCTCGTCTGAGCCGGCGGATATTATTCATTGGCTCGAGCATTTCGAGAAGTTGTTTGCTATGGTAGAGTGTCCCGAAGGACACAAAGTTTCGCTGCGCTTACTACCCGGTAAGAGCGCACATTCTTGGTGGTTGTCGTTGAAGCCCACCGAAGGATCATGTACTTGGGAGCAGCTTCAAGACTCTCATGATGGAGAGATATTATCCGGCCCCACTCGAGAGGCCAAGTCGTCAATTACTCACCCCGACCCCTCAACAGACGAGGATGTTCTCGCCATTGTCGAGAAATTTCAGAACTTCTTCCGTTTGCCTCATCTATCATTCATTCCGAGGCGGATAAGATTAAGTATTTCAAGAGGTCAAACCCCGTATGAGACTTCGCCATTTAATCATAATTGCACCACGTTGGTGAATTCATTGAGAAAGCTCTCACCTACGAGCCATCGCTAAGGAAATTGCTAAGCGGCAACCTTCGTCGCTAGCAAGAAATCGAAGAATCGCAATCGCCTAAGGCGGTCAGGCAACCTTCAAGAAACCTCGTGCGGGCTCGCTTTCGAGCGACCTCTGTGTCGTCTAAACCCGCGGAATCACAGCCTCGAGCGGCGTTCGCCATCACTGTTATAATCGGGGAACTTGGTCACCTCGGTACCAAGTGTCCGAGACAGACGATCACGTGTCATAATTGTGGAATTGCCGGGCATAGGGCCCGTTTTGCCGTAGGGACTCCAAACCTACTCAGGCGTCATCTCAGCCCCGAACAACACTGCTCGTAATCAAAGGCCACTCAATCGGTCGTTTAAAGCAGCAGAGCGACTAAAGGTGGAGCCTATAGTCGCAGACGGAGCGTCCGGTCTGGGACTAGCAAACCCCGGATTTATGAGATGAAGAAGACCGATGATCCCGAGGCCCAAATGATCTCGTACACTCGATATTCTATCTCAACCCGTGTGTACCCTTTTTGATACCGGTGCATCGCATTCATTCATTTCGAATCATGTTTGAGTAGACTACGCCCGGTAGTGCTACTAGTTGTGAGCCTTATGTCATTAGTCTACCCGATGGTAGACGAATCATCGTAATCGTGAGATTCGTGGATTGTCCTATTCGGTTTCCATGGTCGTGTATGGCGGCCGAACCTTATCGTGGTAGATTTGCCGAGAGACGACGTCATCTTGGGTATTGATTGGATGGATCGTCATGATGCCATCATTAGTGTCCGTAAGCGTATGATTACTATCATTTCGCACGATGGGGTTGAATGTGTATTTCAGGAGGTAATCCCTACTGCTCGTAAGGTCATTAATTTGATGAAAGCAAGGCGATTACTCGATCGAGGATGTGTCGGTTATTGGTGCTATATGACCAAAACCGAGGAATCATCAAGAATGTTGTCGGATATTCCGGTAGTAAGGGAATATGCCGATGTATTTCCGCACGAGTTACCTGGTTTGCCTCCACAGAGGGATGTGGAATTCACGATTGAGTTGGAGCCTGCACGTCCCGATATCAAGGCACTGCATCAATGGCCCCGACCGAAATGCGAGAGTTGAAGAGTCAACTTGAGGAATTGTTCGAGAAAGGTTATATCCGACCGAGTGCGTCCCGTGGGGAGCACCGGCTTTGTTCGTCAAAAAGAAGGATGGTTCTTTTCGCTTGTGTATCGATTATCGGGAGTTGAATAAGGTGACAATCAAGAATAAGTATCCTTTACCCCGTATCGATGACCTTTTGGATCAACTTCAGGGAGCTTCAGTATTTTCCAAGATCGACTTAAGATCTGGATATCATCAGTTGCGTATTCGAGAGTCGGATATCGCTAGGACGGCGTTTCGAACGCGTTATGGTCATTATGAGTTTGTGGTTATGCCGTTCGGATTGACTAATGCACCTGCGGTATTCATGGAGTTAATGAATCGGGTCTTCATAGACTTTTTGGATCGGTTTGTTGTTGTCTTCATCGATGATATTTTGATTTATTCTCGTGACCGGGAGGAACACGAGTTTCACCTTCATCAAGTGCTCAAGAACAACTTTATGGGAAGTTTTCCAAATGTGAATTCTGGATGTCCGAAGTGACGTTTCTCGGACATGTAATTTCATCAGATGGAGTGCGTGTTGATCCTCAGAAGACGGAGGCTATCCAGAATTGGTTACCTCCGAAGAATGTTAAGGAAATCCGAAGCTTTCTCGGATTAGCCGGTTATTATCGGAGGTTTGTGGAAGGATTTTCCAAAATTGCTCAACCATTGACGAACCTTTTGCGGAAGGATAGGAAATACACGTGGTCCGACGCGTGTCAGCGGAGTTTTGAGGAACTCAAGAGCCGGTTAATGTCAGCACCTGTACTTTCCTTGCCGCAGGGGACGGAGGGATTTGTGGTTTATAGTGATGCGTCCGGACAGGGTCTCGGATGTGTACTCATGCAGAACGGGAAGGTTATTGCCTATGCTTCACGGCAGTTGAGACCTTACGAGGTTAATTATCCGACACACGACCTTGAGCTAGCAGCCGTGGTGTTCGCTTTGAAGATTTGGCGTCATTACCTTTATGGCGTCACTTGTCAGATATTCACCGATCATAAAAGTTTAAAGTATATATTTACTCAGAAGGAATTAAATATGCGACAGAGGCGGTGGTTAGAACTAATCAAGGATTATGATATTGAGATCCTTTACCACCGGGCAAGGCGAACGTTGTCGCCGACGCCTTGAGTCGTAAGTCCATTCAGAGCAGATGCTTGCTCGTTTAACAATTCGAAGGATCTCCAACAGAATTCCTTAGACCCGAGATCGAGGTCAGCCAATGAGTTCGGGGACGACTTTGTATGTTAGAGATTTCATCATCTCTTGAGGATGCAATCAGTGGAGAATCGTGGTTCGACCCAAAGATTGTTGCGCATTCGTGAGGATGTGGCTCGGAGAGCCCTGGATTCGTGGTCCACGAGGATGGACTTTTGAGGTTTAAGAACCGGTTGTGCGTGCCGGCGAATGACGAGTTGAAAAACTCGATTTTGAGAGAAGCTCATGCTACCCCTTATTCTGTTCTCATCCGGGTCTAGCAAGATGTATAAGGACTTGAAACAAAATTACCGGTGGAGTAATATGAAGCGAGAAGTCGCGAATTTGTTTCGAGATGTTTAACTTGCCAACAAGTCAAGATTGAACATCGGCGGCCGTGGTATGCGAAACCTCTCCCTATTCCAGAGTGGAAGTGGGAAGACATTTCTATGGATTTCATCACGAGTTTGCCGATGAGTCGTCGTGGCATGAATACGATCCGGTGATTGTGGACCGTTTAACTAAATCAGCTCATTTCCTTGAGATCAAGGATACGTGGGGTCCCGAGAGACTGCCCGATTATTCATCAAGGAGATAGTAAGACCGCACTGCAGTACTCTAAGAGTATCATTTCCGATCGTGACGGACGATTTGTATCTCATTTTTGGAAATCGATTCACCGTGCTATGGGAACTCGGCTCAATCTCGCATCGCCTTTCATCCTCGGTCAGACGGACAATCGGAGAGGACTATACAGACATTAGAGGACATGTTGAGGGCATGCGTCCTCGATTGGAAGGACGATTGGGAAGCCCAACTACCATTGATCGAGTTCACGTATAATAATAGTTGGCATGCTTCCATTAAGATGGCACCTTACGAGGCCTTGTACGGTCGTCGTTGTCGATCTCCCTTGTGTTGGGATGACTTGTCGAATCAATCGGCACCGAACCCGATATGCTTATAGCCGCCGGAGAAGGTAGCTTTGATCAAGAGTCGTATGTTGACAACTCGAGTCGATGAAATCATATGCAGATAATCGTCGCCGACCACTAGAGTTCGAGACGGGTGACCACGTCTTGGTCAAGGTATCCCCGAGTCGAGGTATTTTCCGTTTCGGAAAACGGGGAAGTTGAGTCCGAGATTCATTGGACCGTTTGAAATTTTGGATCGAGTAGGCGAGTTAGCTTATCGATTGGCTTTACCTCCGGCTCGAGCCGAATTCATAATGTGTTTCATGTCTCTCGGTTGCGAAAGTATGTTGCCGACCCGAGTCACATACTGCAGTTCGACGAAATCGAGATCGCCGACGATCATTCATATGAGGAGCGTCCTATACGAGTTTTAGAGCGGCGAATCAAACGGTTGAGAAATAAGTCGATTCCTTTGGTCAAGATTCATGGTCCAGGACATGGAGTCGAAGAGGCCACTTGGGAAACCGAGGAGATTATGCGGGAGAGTTATCCCGAGTTGTTTGACCCTTAGTTTCGGGGGACGAAACTCTTTTTAAGGGGGAGTATGTAATACCGGTTGTAATTCATTCATTTTCATTCAAGAATTATCACCTGTAATTGTCACTCAAAGGTATTTTCACTCAATTATAATCATTCATCAATCATGTTCATTCACCGTGTTCACCGCTCGTAAAAACTTCGAGTTGAGTATCGTTATTGTTCATCGCTTCAACTTTCCTCATATGAGTTCGACTTTGTTAGATCACCATTAATTTTTGGTAACTCCAAAAATTCTAAATCTTTGCAATATTATAGAGCATCGAGTTAGCTTTCCAATGGTTCAAACGGTGAGTCAATCGGAGTCCTGGACGAGAGAGTTATGGTCGTTTTAGCTCAACCGCTCATTTTTCGTTTTGGCCGATCATCGCCGAACGAACTCGGCCGTGTCGTCCGACACGGCCCGTGCCGTACTCGTCCGGAAAGTGCCGGCGTCGCCTCAGGACCCGACCGTGTCGTGCACGCGGCCGAGTCGAGCTCTTCCGAATTAGCCGCAGCGACGCCGAGGCCCGACCGTGTTCGGGACACGGCCGAGTCATTGCCGAGCGCCGCGACGGGTCACTTGTCGGTAGGCCTTCGCGCCTCGACCGTGTCAAGCGTGACACGGTCGAGTCCTCGCCGGCTGCGCGCCACGACCGTGTCGGCGGGCACGGCCGAGCCTTTGGCCGAGTCAACCCCTATAAATTGGTTTTTGAGCATTTCACTCATTTTTTCCATCTTCTTCACCGCAACCGAGAGAGAATAACTTGAGGGAGAGATTTCTTCATCAATTATCATTTGAGTGTGTATTTTCATCACCTTCAATCATCCGGGAAGCTTGGATAGTCGCTTTTACACGTTTACCTGATCGAATTGGTTGGATATTCAAGAGGTAATTTCTTGACACCTTGGACTTCGATTTTATGTTGAGATATGATGTTTTATACGTTATAATCATGTTATATGAAGGGATATGTATATGATTATGAGTTTGTATAAGGATTCATCGATTATTGAGGGATTATTCAAGAACACTTTGAATATCGAGTTGAAATTGGGGTTTTCGATTAATTTTCGTTATAAACACGTTATAGGATATTCAATTCGTATTAATGTTCATTAGTAAGATGTTTTTTTGGTTTGTAACACTTATTGTTGAATTTGATTTAGGTATATTTAAGTTTTATTGTAAACAATCTGAGTTTGACGCAACGTGTTTGATTTAATGCCGCAATGGACTTAGTTTTATCGTATCGACGCGTTTTGAGTTCGTTATATTCGTGTTTGATTCGTGTATTGAACAATTGTTGGTAATGATTGTTATTCAAGGTTGTTCGAGCGACCGGTATCTTGGTTAGGGCGTTGTTCGTGGACGGACATTCTTCATCGGTATTTAGTAAGTTAATTCTTACTCGGTTAAAAGGATACTCATTCCTTTTGTTGTTGATTGCTCATAATCATAATTCATTCATCATAATATTAATCATTTTGAGACTTGTAATTGTCGAATAATCATTTCATTCACGAGGAACGACGGTTCCAAATCATTTCACCGGGTTATCAATCACGTCACTATTACTTTCATATCGGTGAGTCATCTTGGCCTAGTCTAATTATTATTCATTGATATTCATCATGGTCATTCTCGTTCATGTGACCTTCCGGGTTCATATTGCGTGGCGGGTGTGGTCGTGTGGAATTTTTAGTCGGGCACACGATGGTCATGTATCGGGTTCACCGATACATCGGACCGTGCACACGGTAACGCTTACCTCCGTGAGACTAATTAGGTACAAGGACGGGTGTGTCCGGTCATTCGTCTTGTACACTTGCACAGAACATTACGGGCGTACTATGATACTCCTCTTCAAATAAATTCATAATTAAGAATATTTCATAACTTCGCTTAATTCATGATTGTGTAATTTCAACTCTTGAGGATTGTTGTTCTGTGTAACTGGCCCCGTTTGGGGACTTTGTTTTTCAGGTCTGGGCAAGGCAAAGGTACGGGGAGAACACGCTGACGTCGAGGAGTCCCAGTGATACTAGAAAGGGGCCCCAGTCTGTCCAGTCTGTTCAGTCATTTATGTTTCCTTTATTTATTCCGCTGCAGACATTCCGTTTGAATACTCGTTTCATTCAGTGTTGTGTATTTTATCGTCACATAAGATACACATGTATTCTATTTTATCCTGGGTGTGTTGTATGAAACTCCTCATCGGAGTAATTAATGTTGTAATGTGGTTCGGTACTACATTCACCCTGTGTAATTCATTCATTTTCATCCGCCTGGTGGGTCCCAGTCGGGGGTCCACGGCACTGTAATATCCGCCTAGTTTGGGGTGTTACAATCCGAACTATCCAAATAGTTCAATACCATTGATAATCTTGTTATAAGATTAACTATAATCTTTCCGGATTCAAAATTGTTATCATGATTCGTATTTCGTCAAGAACATACGAATTCTACCACTACAATCAACATAGCATTGGTCTAAATCATCAATTCCATGATTATACTTAAAAACATCATATATCTTATCAAATTTCCTTCTTTGATGTGATATATATAACAAGAACATCAAGAACATTATGAACATCATGATTCCATAATCATGATTATAACAAATAACCTAATCGAAGACGTATATCATTGCATCTTCCAATATACAATTCACATGACCTCAAGAATCATAAGAACAACACCGTAATAATCTTCATACGAATTATTCACCAACAATATCATCCGCAGGAGGCAGGCATCTGCTCCGGTGAGGAGGGTCGAGAGTTTAATGGTTGTCAGGGAGAGGAGGAGAGGCAGACCGAGGAGGACGTGGGAGGAGCAACTGAGATTAGATTTGAAGGCCTTAAACCTTTCCGAGACCATGACTGTTGATAGGTGCGCTTGGAGGCGCCAGATCAGAGTTGTGGATTCTTTTGTAGGGAGCGGTGCTGTAGTTGAGAGCCTCAGGGTTGGGTTGTCTCGGTTAGCTTTGACCTAGAGCATTGCATTTTTACTTTTATTGTATATTTTATCCTATTGTCTTTGCGTGTGGTGTATTTTTGACAGGGAGCTGTGCGCAGAGCCATCCTCTCTTTTGTTAGAGCAGCGTTCATCTGGAGTGAAGTAGCCAAATTCCGCTTAGGTAAGTCCCATGTGGATCAAGCCATGGGCTCAGGTATGGTCTCGAGCTTTTTTGAATCATATGTTTTCCTTTGTATTTATCACACAAGATTCTGCTGTGCACTAAGCTGGGGGTCTTCACGGAAACAGCCTCCCTACCGTAATAAGTAGGGGCATGGTCTGCGTACATCTTACCCTCCCCAGACCCTGCTCTGAGCGGGATATACTGGGTATGTTTGGTTTGGTTTGGTTTAAGAACATGAATAACACAATCAACCCTTCAAGAACCATTGATATCTTCATATCCAAGCTTCTAATCCATGCTTCCAAGCTCATAACCAAGATATGAGAGGTTAATTCTCACTTTCATGTGCAGAGGGACGAAGTTGGAGGAAGGATATCGATTTTCTCTCATGAAGAAATGAAAGAACGAACCTTACTTTATAAACTGCATCGCTCATTACGTACGTTATCACTCCATACTAACGTACGTAATGCACCTTACGTACGCTACATGTCTCTCATAGCGTACGTAACATCATTCCAGAACTCACTGACCTGTTTCGTTAAATCGATTACATACGTAACACATCCTTCATAACGTACGTAATACGTACATTGACTTGCTACATTGAAACTCCATTTAACGTACATTATACACTACCCGTAGCGTACGTTAACCAAGAGTTGACTCGCCCATGCACATTCTACGCCGAAAACTACCAACCATGGGACCCACCTGTCGGCCATAGCCTGGTCCTGTATGATTCTCCTCGTTACGTATGTAATGCGTTGTGCATAACATACGTAACACTTAACATTTAGTGTACGTTATCTTATAAACTTAACGTACGTTAAGGACTCTGTACTTAGCCATTTTCAGCTTATTCTTGTCCAACGTCTCAACATATTAGATACGAACATACGGCATACTGACTACATATACTCAACACATTATATCCTCAAATGCAATTGTCGACCAAATACGACAATTATACCAATACTGACATCTCAGTCCTTGATTTATTTTATCCCTACTATACAGATTCTACGCTGTACAATATAACTCGGATTAAATAATATTAAACAACAGTAGTAGAAATTCTGGATATTACAAGTGGATGGTCCAAGGCTATTATTATCAAGATTCAAGGGCGGTCATGGCCAGTAGAAATCTTAAAGGGACGCCTGACTACACTTTGGGGCATCAATGGCAACTATGAACCAATTGATGTTGGCCCAAATCTGTTCTTTGCCAGAATTGGAGATAATAAGAAACGTGAAGAGATCCTTACACAAGGCCCTTGGAAAATTGCGGGACACTTCCTTGCCCTTTGCAAATGGTCTCCCGACTTTGATCCCCTCATCTTCAAAGTTCATACTGCAATCACATGGGTTAGAGTTCAGAATCTTCCTCCACAGTTTTATAGGGAAGCTATCCTACTGCAAATTGCGAGGGGACTGGGGGAGCCTATTAAAGCCGATGCAAATACTTTTCGGCATGAGAGAGGGCGATTTGCGAGATTGTGTATTCAAGTTGACTTGTCCAAGCCACTTGAGCGGGGTGTAAAGATTAATGGGAGGAGGTTTTCGGTCACCTATGAGAATTTAGGTCACTATGTTTTACTTGTGGCAAAGTGGACCATGTGAGTGCTGCATACCCCACCAGTGCATAGCCAAACGCCTCTAAAATGGAAGAAAAATATCCACCCGTTACAAAGCATACATAGTAATCAGGATGCTGATGAAACACCAGAATAAGAAGCCGCCAAGGAAGCTCTACTAGCGCTTCACTAAGTAAGAAGGCAAGCTTAACCTCCTATGAGACAACCGTTACAAAGCATACATAGTAATCAGGGGATTCCTGTGCGAAACCGAAAATCGGGCAGTATGGGTATGGATAAGGCGAATTCTGGAAATCGCTTCGATGTGTTACGCTCCGTTGAAAAGGAGAATATCCCTTCTACAGCGCCTGGTACTTCTAAGCTTGGGCTTTCTATACTGCAGAGGCGAACAAGGAATCCTCCTGTCATGGATTATTCTTTTAAGAACAGACGAGGTCCTCTCAACCTTCCTTATGAAGATGGCACGGCCAATGGGGACCCTATTTTATCTGACCGAGATGATGAGCTACAGGAGGTCTTCATGGATTCCGCGGAGAAAGCTTCTGAGATAATCAGTCCACATGGTGACTCTTCCATGGAAACTGAGGGTATTCCTAATTCTTTTTCCTCTTAATTGCATGATGAATCGCAACCTTAAGATTTTGTCTTGGAATGTAAGGGGGGTGATGAAAGAGGGATTCAAAGAGAACTTGATATGCTTCGTATGCTGCATCGACTATATTTGGTTTTTTTTCTTGAAACTCATGCCAATGTGGCACTTTCTAGAGGGTGGGAGAATAAGCTGGGTTCCCAAACCAGTTTGTTTCGCCATCGTCTGGGGCATCGGGTGGGATATGGTGTTTGTTTGATAGGAATGTAATTGACGTGGAGCCTCTTCGATGGGATTACGAAAGTATCCATGTTATGGTAGATGCAAAGGGTGAGAATGCGTGGGTTTTGTCTGTGGTATATGCCAGGCCCTATCAGCAGGACAAAGTGATCTTGTGGAACTGTCTAGCTGAAGTAAATGAGATTTATCAGAAACCTTGGTGTGTCATTGGGGATTTTATTGAGCTACTGGCGACTTCTGAGAAATGGGGCGGTAGAGCACCACTACTTAATCGATGTATGGATTTTCAATCACGCATTCACAATTATAACTTGATTGATTTGGGTTTTCAGGGAACCCGGTTTACTTGGTGTAATGGTAGATCTGGTTTGGCAAATATGTGGGAGCGTCTGGATAGGGCTTTGGTTAATATGGATTGGAAGGAGCGTTTTCCTAATGCTATCACGATTAATCTACCTCGTACCTTTTCGGATCACAACCCGATTCTGACGTTATGTGGAGGAGGAGGTAAATGGGCCCCGAGACCGTTTAGATTTGAGTCTGCTTGGCTTCTTGAGGATAGCTGTACCGACATTGTGAAGAATAACTGGTCTAAATATGCTAATCTAGTGGATGCTGTGACGGCGTTGCAACCGATCCTTATGAATTGGAATACCTCTGTTTTTTGCAACATTTTTCGGCGTAAATGTTGGCTTTTGGGTCGTATAAATGGGGTGCAGAAAAGTATTGAGGAGTTCAAGGTGACAGATTCTTTATTGAGGCTTAAGAGCCATTTACTGGGGTTATTGAATAAGACTCTGAGGCAGGAAGAGGAGCTTTGGCGACAGAAGTCTAGGGTCCGATGGATGGTTGAGGGTGAGAGGAACACAAAATTATTTCACCAATCAACTATTATTAGGCGAATGAGGAATATGATTTCAGCACTTAAAATTGACAATATTTGGTGCCAGGAGGATAGTGTATTGAAGGATCATGTGTGGAATTTTTTTAATGGTGTTTTTAGCGGTGGGAGCGGTCCGAGGCTTTTGCTGCATAGATCTTTTTTCCAAACCTCTATCTCAGCCGAGGATGCTATGGATCTTAGCCATGGTGTTGATTTAGTTGAACTTCGGGCGGTTTTGTGGAGCTTTCATCCGACAAAGTCCCCGGGCCCAGATGGATTTCAAGCGCTGTTTTATCAACATTTTTGGGAGACATCTAAGGAGCTTCTATTGAGTTTTATTAATGAAGCTTTGGAAACAGGTGAATTTGAGGACATTGTGGGGGATTCTTTTCTTTGCCTAATCCCAAAGGTGCCGAATCCTGAAGTCATCACGAAGTTTAGGTCGATAACTTTATGTAATGTCTCGTACAAAATTCTGACTAAAGTTATCACTATGCGCCTCCGCCACTTGATGCCTGAACTTATCGCTCCTACTCAAAGCAGCTTTATTAAAGGTAGGGGAACTCATGATAACATTTGGCTTGTTCAATAGATACTTCATATTTTGAGAGGAAGGAAGAATGCTGCGACAAGATATATGCTCATTAAGATTGACTTAGAAAAATCCTATGATAAATTCCGGTGGGATTTTGTTGAGGAGACGCTCAATTTCTTTGGGTTCCCGCAAAAGATTATCAAGATCATTATGTTTTGTGTTCGAAGTTCAAAACCATGTATTCTGTGGAATGGCTCTCCCATTGAACCGTTAGTGACTTCGTGTGGATTAAGGCAGGGAGACCCGCTATCTCCTTATCTTTTTGTCATGTGTGTGGAGTGTAACACCCCCAAGTTATTCAAGGTATATTACAGCGCCGTGAGCCCTGCCGTGGGACCCACAAGGCTATTTATGCGCGGAACTATGAATTTTGACCGAAGAGGTCCAATACACTGGAATGAAGTACAATACAAATGGTATTCAAACCATATCCAACATATATCCAAATACAATACATCCCAATACAATACCTCAGCAACACAGGCCGGAACATCCAGGAAACTGAAAGCAATACTCGAGTATTCAAAAACCATTCCAGTTCAACAACACTGAATGGAGGAAAGAAAAAATATAACCGGAGACATGACACAGTATCACACTTGCCCATCATCTTTATGCCGACCCGATACCTACCTATCCGCTCTCCTGGAACCTGAAATACATGAAAAGTATTTCCCCCATAAAGGGGTTGGCCGTCGAATAGCTAGTGCAACTATATCGAATATGAAACACAATACTCCTCGACAATAAAGTAAAAGTAACCGTCAATTCATCATTTCAAGACTAGTATTCCGGAATAACTAAATCTCATTACAATACATACATGATTAACCATGGAACCGCACCAAAGGCAACGGAACCCTCTGAGGACCCGTCGGTCCGTCGGTCAAAAACGGATTGCACGACCGAATCGGACAAAACCCCCCAAAACTACCCAAGGTAGGGATTCACAAAGATTTACCTCGATTTGAAGGAGAAGAAACGGGATTGCGGTGATTAAATCACGCCAAGAACTCGAGATGATGATGATTGATGAACTCCCGTCGATTTTTACACCTTGGAAGCGCCCAAATCGCACCAAAGGAGAAGAAGAAAGGAGAGGAAATGAAATCCTCTCAAAAAATCCGCAAAATATAGGCTGGCTGACCTGCGTGCCGCAGCGCAAGTGGAGTGTGCCACGGCCCGCGGCCAAAATCTGCAAGCAGGCCTCCAGGTCATGCGGCGGCCTGGCAGGTGGTGTGCCGCGGCGCGCGGTACAGCAGGCTCTGCCCGAGTCACGCAGGGAGTGTCGTGCCGTGGCCCGACAGGTGGTGTGCTGCAGCGCGCGGTACAGTCGGCTCCAGGTCGAGTCACGCAAGGAGTGTGCCACGGCGCACACTGTTCGTGCCCAATAAGTGACGAAAAATGACCCGGAAAGCGAATAAACGTAATAGAACTCAAAACTTGGGAATAATAACGCGAAATGTAATTGCGAAAACCCCAAAACGGAAGTTCCGAGCAATGATTACGAGAATTGGACTCAAAGGCGACAAAAGTGACATCTAACACGGAATTGAGTAAAACAAGTCCGAAACAAGCTCGGGTGATGAAAAGTCTAGAATTTACTATTCTCAAAATACTCATACGGTTACGAGCGAGTCGAAAACATTTGTAAAAATACCGGAATTATACAAATGCGTAAAGATAGAAATATGTGGATATTACATTCTCCCCATCTAAAAAGAAGTTTCGTCCCGAAACTTAAGAAATAAAAAGCTCGGGGAATTCTCATCGTATTTTCTCTTCCGTCTCCCAAGTCGCTTCTTCGATTCCATATCTCGACCATTGCACTTTGACTAATGGGATGGTTTTGTGCCGAAGCTGCTTCTCACGACGTTCAAGAATCTTCACTGGTCTCTCCGGAAAGGTAACATCCTCGGTTACATCAACCTCACTATAGTAAATAACATTACTTGGATCCGGCACATACTTTCTCAATGGAGAAGCATGAAAACGCTATGGACAAGACTCAGCACTGAACGACAAGCGATAAGCAAAATCTCCAACCCTGGAGTAGAACATGGCCTCCAAAATCGAATCCCAAAGGTAGACGACGATTATCGGCATACGATTGATATGTTGAAGGGCAATCTCAAAATATGAAATGAACTCAACTACAATCATCTGTACTGTATTCAACAATACCAAGAATCCTCAAAATATCATCATAACTCATAAACATGGAATAATCCATTCATGCCAAATCCTGTCCGTCGGATCGCACAATCAAATACCAATCCTGATAAGAACCAAACATACATAATACCTCTGTAGATCAACTACCACAAGGCAATGATAACAAGTCTTGAAACATTGACGTACAATCCGAATGCTCGTACGATCAATAACAATGATCAACCAATACATCAACCGAGAATATCATCGACATGATAAACTCCAATGCTACCGACGAAATATCCACAATAATCGAGAATACCATCAACATGATAAACTCCAGCACGATCAACAAAGGATCAACAACGACTGAGAGTACCATCAACAAGGTAACTCCAAACACGATCAACAAATGATGGATCTCAAAGAAATAATCCCCGACTGTCAAACATACCCCTCGGGCGTATGAACAACAAGTCGCCAATCGTCGAACATACCCAACCATAAATAGAGGATGAATGACCAATCCATATGGCTCAAAGATAGACGTCACGGTACGCCCGATCCGGAATTGTGTCCGTGCACGTGTCCACCCCGTATACGGAATCCAGGATATACGTGGGACATGTACCTAATTAGCCTCACGAAGTAACGTTTCGTGTGCACGGTCCAATGCGGAAACATCCACGCATGACCATCGTGTGCCCGTCTAAAAATCCTACACAATAACCAATCGGCACGCAGATATGACTCCAGATATGTGATAATGCAACATGACAATAAATCTCAAAGAATCACATATCCAATAAGGATCGAAAGACTCATCAAGTGAACAATGACAAACTGACAATGAAAAGTCAACACGACCAATCAGTATCCGAAATAACAATCCTGGGATTATAATCCCCAATGAATGACCAACACGGTCAACGGTATACAACACAAACAGTCCTGGGATCAACATCTCTCAACGAAACAATCCATATGAATCCCGTCATACGAAACATCAACATACAACATATAAAATAATTCACCAGAACAAATATCCTCATAACTGAAAAAATACTGAAATTACGTCAAAGTCGAAGATAATATCTTTTCCACGAACAGACATCCTTGAACGAATATTCAGATGATTCAAGGAACCTCAAATGAAATACAGTCAATTCAGTACCAATAAACCTCCATCCTAAAATCAATGTCGACACGATAAACTATCCTCGATATCCGACATTTCATATCATAGGTCAAAGATAACTCACATCTCCGCCTTCAGTCAAACAGAATTAAATTATATACACTATGATTTAATCCAAACTAGAGCATAATATACAAACCATCATCCCGACAATTTACAATTATAATATCATTGCTATATGAATTATAAATGAGATGTAAGCGAAACCATTTATTAACTATTACGAACTGAATAAGTATAGACTTGCCTTGATACCAATACAATGAAACTGTTACCAACTCAGTTGCTTTCGTCTACGAGTTCCTCAGCCCCGATCAAGATAATCTACGAACTCTTCAACCTCAACCGCAATACAATAGTCGTAATCCACGATCAAACATCACGGCTTATTGTAAAAGAAGGACTAATAATCAAGTTCGATAACGATCAATATCAATACAACCAAACCACAAACTCAATGGTTCCACAATATCTCGATTAAACATAGTCTGAACCATCCAACTCAGACACTTACGAATCCATGTCCACGATACGAGCCGAAACCCGATGATCATATCAGCAACCAATTCGAACCATCCAATTAGTTCAGTCATTAAGATAATCATTTTATAAGGTTATCAAACAATCCAATCAGTCGACTTGAACATTTGTTCAATACGTATGGACTTCCAAACTCAGAGAGGAAAAATAATCTCATCAAACTCGTAATTATATTCGTATTCCTATGCGAATATTATAAACACATAATTTAGCTCTAGACATGAATATTCCATATTCATATCCAAAACACTCACACTTCTTATAAATATTCATCATCTTGTATAATTCAAGAGTCCTTCAAGGACATGAATTAATCCGAAATCACGTCCATAATCGACCAAACGACATAATCCGATGTCCTAACATCTAAGACATCGTCTAACTCATAGTCTAAGGCATCTATCATCATAATATCAAGAATCGCAACGATACTGCCAAGAACACTATGATTCCCTAACTATGCTCATGACAACATAACATAATCCAACATATAAGTCATCATGTCATCATCTTCCTTAACAAACTTCCCGTGGAATACCAAGAATCATCATAACATCTCCATAAACTATTATCATACGAACTAATCATCAACATCAATGTCAAAATCCAAAATGAATGGAGATATTAACCAACATATCTCTTGAAGATAAACAACACCATTCAAAACCACACGAATCGTATCAACATCCGCACCTCAACAATAATATCAACATAACTCGGTAATCCATCCATAATCATACTTATCAACTCATATACATGACGATTATCAACTCAAGAACATTATATACAGTCCAAGACGAAATCCCAAAGTGAAGAGTAATTACCTACTCAAAGAAATGGATTGAATCGCAAGGTTGAATCCGTTCTCAATCACTTCCAAGCTCCAATGTTGTTAAGGACGATCAACCCCACAATACTCAAATGTCTGGATCCTCAAGGTTTCCTCCAGGAACACTCTCTATTAGATGAAAAGAAGAGATGGACGAAAAGAAGAATAATTCCCAATTGCACATATATACTGCATATTATTAGCATGCACTACTATTACTAGATAGCGTGCGCTACTTGCCATAGCATGCGCTAACTGACTTTATTAGCGTGCACTATCGTAGTTCAGAGGCTACTGCCTTACTTCACATTGTGATTTGCGTACGCAATGCTCATGCAATAACGTACGTAAATACTCTATCTAGCGTACGCAAGTCTCCGACCTTAGCGTGCGCTGCCCGTAGTTGACTTGTTTGTATGCACCTGCTTTGAAGGTGGGTCCATACGCCAAAAGCAACTGACAAAGCCAAGATTCCCTCTTATCTGTTCTACGCTAGCGTGCGTTATCCTTCGCCTATATCGTGCGCTAAGCATGCATCTTAGCGTGTGCTATGTCCTCGTACTGGTGTACGTTAATTCAGGATACACTTAGCCAATTCCAACTGTTATGTCCGTCGTTTCGACATACTGAATACGTATATACAACATACTCGATCTAATAACATTCTCATATGATATACCCGATATCAAAATTAAAACAACCCGTCGATAAAGTACGATAATTATACAGATACAATTGTCTCAGTTCTCAAATTATTTTATCCATACTGTATAGACGCCATGCTATGCAGTATACCTCAGTTAAAATAACGCGAAAAATTTATACTGAAAGTCCGGATATTACATACTACCCACTTTAAAATAAGTTTCATCCTCGAAACTTGCAATCCTGCCACAAACCACAAATCAACCCCAAATTTCCAGACTCGGCACAAACGCAATCATTGGTCGTCACAAGCGAATAACCAAGATAGTATACTTATAGGTGCGTGAAGCCGATGACCTCCCGTGATACTAGCATGTGACTCCCATACAAAGTCTCAACACAATACCAATACACACCAATATTACAATTAGCAATTTTGACAATATCTCAAGGAAGAGTTCACGACTCTATCTCCTGTCAGCAAACATTCTGAAGGACAAACATGTACGTAAGTATAATCCAAATCGCACATTCTCGAAGTGATTGATTCCCAAGAATACCGAACTAAAAGCGAAGCGATTAAGAAAACACAAGAAGAGTAAGAGGACTTACAAGTACCGGTCGCACTGTGATGATGACAAAATGGTGATACTGTAGGCAAACGATGACTCAATCGACCTAAAAAACCGACAGCCTAGGTATCCATAAACCTAAGCTCTGATACCATATTATGTAACACCCCCAAGTTATTCAGGGTATATTACAGCGCCGTGAGCCCCGCTGTGGGACCCACAAGGCAATTTATGTGCGGAACTATGAATTTTGACCGAAGAGGTCCAATACACTGGAATGAAGGACAATACAAATGGTATTCAAACCATATCCAACATATATACAAATACAATACATCCCAATACAATACCTCGGCAACACAGGCCGGAACATCAAGGAAACTGAAAACAATACTCGAGTATTCAAAAACCATTCCAGTTCAACAACACTGAATGGAGGAAACACAAAATATAACCGGAGACAAGACACAGTATCACACGTGCCCATCATCTTCATGCCGACCCGATACCTGCCTATCCGCTCTCCTGGAACCTGAAATACATAAAAAGTATTTCCCCCATAAAGCGGTTAGCCGTCGAATAACTAGTGCAAGTATATCGAATATGAAACACAATACTCCTCGACAATAAAGTAAAAGTAACCGTCAATTCATCATTTCAAGACTAGTATTCTAGAATAACTAAATCTCATTACAATACATGCATGATTAACCATGGAACCGCACCAAAGGCAACGGAACCCTCTGAGGACCCGTCGGTCCGTCCCAGAGTGGCCAACCCAATATATTCATTGAACCGCACCAAAGGCCATGGAACCCTCTGAGGACCCGTCGGTCCATCCCAGAGTGAATATATACAATCATACAATTCATATACCTTACTTTCAAAGTCGAGAACGTACAATCATAAATGTATACTTGCCTTTGAGACATCGAGAATCGGAGGGAAAGGAACATAAGTTCGGTAGGACCAAGAACGCACTTCCGGCACTTAAACTATTTGTAAGGGATACGATAATTAATAATCGATACGCAAGTCACACAGAGAAATCCACTAACGACTCCCCCCGATTACAATATCGTGCACATAGAGTTGGGAAATACCCAAACCCTCTTGGATTCGCAACACCACTCAAAGTAGAACATGAAATCATAGGGTTTACATATATACAAGTGAGATTAATCATAAACTCAAGATTTCCATGGTCAAAAACGGATTACATGACCGAAGGTAGGGATTCACAGAGATTTACCTCGATTTGAAGGAGGAGAAATGGGATTGGGGTGATTAAATCATGTCAAGAACTCGAGATGATGATGATTGATGAACTCCCGTCGATTTTTACACCTTGGAATTGCCCAAATAGCACGAAAGGAGAAGAAGAAAGGAGAGGAAATGAAATCCTCTCCAAAAACCCATAAAATATAGGTTGGATGACCCGCGTGCCGAGGCGCAAGTGGAGTGTGCCGTAGCCCGCGGCCAAAATCTGCAAGCAGGCCTCCAGGTCGTTCCGCGGCCTGACAGGTGGTGTGCCGCAGCGCGCGGTACAGTCAGCTCCAGGTCGAGTCACGCAAGGAGTGTGCCGTGGCGCACACTGTTCGTGCCCAATAAGTGACGAAATACGACCCGGAAAGTGAATAAACGTAATAGAACTCAAAACTTGGGAATAATAACGCGAAATATAATTGTGGGAACCCCAAAACAACGGTTCCACGCAATGTTTACGAGAATTGAACTCAAAAGCGACAAAAGTGACATCCAACACGGAATTGAGTAAAACAAGTCTGAAACAAGCTCAGATGATGAAAAGTCTAGAATTTACTATTCTCAAAATACTCATACGGTTACGAGCGAGTCGACAACATCTGTAAAAATACCGGAATTATACAAATACGAAAAGATAGAAATATGTGGATATTACATGGAGAGGCTTTCTTATTTGATCCGGGAGATGGTGGATGAGGGGACTTGGGATCCTGTGGTTGTTAGTCAAGGTGGGCCTAGATTTTCACATGTTTTCTTCGCCGATGACCTTAATCTTATGGCAAAAGCGGACTCTACCAATGCCAGATGCTTTAAACGGGTTTTGTCTGATTTTTGCAAAGCTTCGGGGCTTCAAGTTAGCGAAACCAAGTCTCGGGGCTTCTTTTTCAGCCGTCGCAACATGTCCAGGAAGAGACAGATCAATGATTTTCTTGGATTTAGTATTGCTACTGACCTGGGGTGGTATTTAGGAGTTCCATTAATTCATGGGTGGGTGACTAATAACACCTTCCGTGATTTGGTGGATAGGGTGACGGCCAGGCTTACTGGATGGAAGGCCAAATGTTTGTCCCTTTCGGGATGAGCTACCCTCATTAAATCTGTTACTAATTCTCTTGCAGTGCATACTATGCAGGTTCACTAGCTCCCGGAGGGTACCTGCAAGCACATTGATAGACTGAACAGGTCTTTTCTTTGGTCTACGAATATTGAGAAAAGGAAGATGCATTTGGTTAATTGGGAGAAAGTGACGCAGATTAAAAAGAATGGTGGTTTGGGTTTGCGTACGTCGAGGGAAGTAAATATGGCTTTACTTGCTAAAGAAGGGTGGCGACTACTTAAGGGAGGTGAGTCTCCTTGGATTGCAATTTGCAAAGCCCGGTACTTAAGGAATGGTGATCTGTTGGCGCATAATTTGAAGAGTGGCGAATCTAATAGCTTTAGAGGAGTTGTGAAAAGTTGCAAGGCCATGGAAAATGCCTTCGGTTGGAAAACGGGAGTGGGACCTTCTTGTCATTTTGGTTTGATAATTGGTTTAAGGGTGGGAACCTGTCGATGCACTGTCAGAACATAAGTGCAGATGAAGTGGGCCTTAGGGTGGCGGATGTGTGGAGTTGCGACATGGGTTGGCGTTTGGAAAATTTGCAAACTGTGGTACCTATGCATGTGTGTAATGAGATATGGCATCTCCCAATGCCAAAGGGACCAGTGGCAGAGGACAGTCGTTTGTTTCTGGGTTCAGCGGATGGACGATTTTCGTGTAGAGCGGCTTATAGGCATCTTACTAACCATGGGCAGCAATCTTCAAATGCCGAATTCAGATGGATCTGGGCGTTGAGAGGGCCATCCAAAATCAAGTATTTCTTGTGTTTATGTGTGTTGAATAGGCTGCCGACTGCAGCTTTATTGTATCGTAGAACTATTGTCCAAGAAGGAGTTTGTGTGCGCTGTGCGCAAGGTGAAGAAGACCTCTGACATGTTATTTTCTCGTGCCCGTATACGAAGGAGATGTGGAGTTTGTGCATTGAAAATAGTGATACTTTACGTTTTGAGAGGTATGTTGATAATAGTAATTTGAGTAGGCTTGCTTCCCCAAATTATTTCCGGAATAAGATCTTTCCTTCATGCCCTTGGGATATTGTTTTCTATGTTACTCTATGGCATGTCTGGAAAATACATAATGAATGGGTGTTCGAGAAGCAAGACATTCCTTTGCCCACATGGAGATTCCGTATTAAATCCATGATAATTGATTGGCGTGTGGCATTCCCGGCTAGTATGGGCGCACATGGTAATCAGGTGGAAGTGGATCAGGTAGGTTGGAGAAAACCGAGGGCGGGGTGGTTTAAGTTGAACACGGATGGTAGTCTTATACAGGAAACGGGGGCGGTTTCGGATGATGGCTTGTTGAGGAACAAGGAGGGTGAATGGTGTGGTGGATTCTCTAGGAAGCTTAGTGACATCTCTATTAACGTTGGTGAGCTCCTGGCGCTTAGAGATGGCCTGGAGTTAGCTTGGGAGCGGCGCGTTCCAAAGTTAGTGGCGGAAGTGGATTCTGAAGTAATTTTTAAACTTTTCGGAAAGCAGGATACGAGGGATCACCCGTTAAATTATATTTTGGAGGATTGCAGAAGATTTAAGCAGTTACCTTGGGAATTTAGTATTCAACATACTAAGCAGGATGGTAATACCTGTGCTGACCACCTTGCCAAACTTGGACATGAGATGGATGGACATCATGTTTGGATAGATCCCCCTTCGTCGATGCTCTCTTTGTTGGAAGCTGATAGGAACTTTTACACTTAATTTTGTATTAGCTGTTTTGGTGTAGTTGTTTTGTTTCTTTGCTTAGGTACATCCTTTCCGTTGTAGCAAAAAGAAAAAAAAAGAAGAGTGATACCTATTTTCTTGTTATTCCATGTTAAACACTTGAGATATTTGTATTTCGAGAGATCCCTCTTGAGAGTTTGTGATACCCGTAATTATTTAGGGAGAATTCTGTAGGCCTATGATACACATAGTGGAAGTTTTCGGACGGATGTCCACCCGTGGTTTTTCCTAATTTGGATTTTTCACGTAAAATTCTTGCATCTTATTTATTCGCTTATACCATTTGTGTAATCAATCTAACACGAAAATAACACTACTATTTTAAACAAGTGTAATTTTTCCCAAAAGTGGTATCGGAGTCATTTAGTTGAGAAGTTGGATTAAAAATGGAGGAATTGTCGTCTCTTGGCGGTGTGTCCAAACTGAACGGATCAAATTACTTAATTGGTAAACCAAGCATGTTAGATCTTCTCTAATGTAAGGATCTCTATTTACCCTTACATCGTGTTGATGCCAAACCAAAAGAGATGAATGATGTTGAATGGAAAATCATGCACAGAAAAATTGTTGGCTACATCTGGCGCTTCATTGAACACAGTTTTTCCATCATTCTAATAAGAAAAAAGCCGATGTTCTTTGGAAGAAAATCAAAGATATGTTTGAGAGGAAAAATGCCTTAAACAAAGCTTCAATAATCTGAAGAATCGTTTGATTGTGATATAAGGGTGCCAACATGACAGAGCATCTAAATGCACTCAGGGCCTTATAAATCAATCCATCAATATGAAGATTTTTATTGATGATGAAGTTGTAGTTTTATTGCAACTCAGTTCATTGTGGGTTAGTTAGGACACTCTTGTGGTGTCAATCAGCAATTTGGCTCAAGAGGGAGCATTGACCTTGCAGATGATCAAAGATTGTCTCCTTAATGAAGAATCCAGAAGAAAAGAGCAAGATCGCTCTTTTGAGACAAAGGCAATGGTTGCAGAAAATATTGATCGTGGGAGAAGTAAAAATAAAAGCTCTCAATATACAAGAGACAAATCCAATGGGAAGTCTAAATCCAAAAAAGACTTCAAATGTCATTATTGTGGTGGTCCAAACCACTAAGAAAGAGACTATAGAAGGAACAAAAATGGAACAAAAATGTGGAAATAATGAAAATACAGAGAACGATGTGATAGCAGTTGCAATTGATGGGGATATCATCATGGTTTGTGATGACACCCTTTGAGTATGTCATGCCAACAAATAGATTGGATTGTAGATTCGGGTGCATCTTATCACATTATACCATATCGTGATATGTTTGTCTCCTATACTGGTGGAAGCTTTGGCAAAGTAAGAATGTCCAATCATGGTGTGACTGATGTTGTTGGTATAGGGGACATTGCCCTGCTTACTGATACTGGATGTAAGATTATTTAAAAGATGGTAGACATGTTCCTGATCAGACTTAATATTATTTCCATCGACAATCTTTACGATGATGGTTACGTCAACCATTTTGGCGAAGAAAAATGGAAACTCATCAGATGCTCCATTATTACAGTAATAGGTAGAAAAGAAAATTATCTCTACCTGATGCATGTAAAATTATCCAATGGAGAGATGAATACAGTCATCAAAAATCCCTCCATCGAGTTATGGCATGAGATGTTCGGACATTTGAGCTGAAAAGGTTTAGAAATTTTGGCAAGAAGGAACCTCCTCCCTGAAGTAAAAAGCGTGCACTTAGAAACCTGTGTTGATTGTTTAGCTGGGAAAAAACACAGAGTTGCATTCAAAAGCTTCTCTCCCTCAAAAAGAGGTCAGACTCTTGATTTGGTGCACACATACCTAAGCTATATGAAAGACAAACTCTTGGCGGTGCATTATACTTCGTCACATTCATTGACGATTTTTCGAGAAAAATCTGGTGTTTCGCTTTGGAAACAAAAGACCAAACATTGGAGATCTTTAAGCATTTTCAAAAAAAAAGTTGAAACACAAACAAGAAGGAAATTGAAATGTGTATGTGCAGACAACGGCGGTGAGTACCATGGCCCGTTTGAGCAACACTGCAGGAACCATGGTATCAAGCTTGAGAAAAGCGTCCCAAAGACCCCTCAACACAATGGCGTTGCAGAAAGAATGAACATGACATTTTGTGAAAGATTTATATGTATGTTATCCCATGCAAAATTGTCAAAATCATTTTGGGATGAGGATTGTTGTTGACTTGATCAACCTTTCTCCAGGAACTCCTTTGGGTGGTGACATTCCAGATAGAGTTTGGTTAAGAAAAGACATTTCTTACAAACACTTGAGAGTGTTTGGTTGTAGGTCTTTCATACATATTCCAAAAGACGAAAGATCCAAGCTTGATAGCAAAACTAAATCATGTATCTTCATATGATATGGACATGAAGAGTTTGGTTACAAAGTATGGGTTCCAGTTAACATGAAGGTTATCAGAAACAGGGAAGTGTATTCCCTGAAGATCAAGTTCTTGATGAAGTCAAAGAGAAATCTGAATCTAGTTTAGAAGTTTCTATCAACTTAGATTCCTTCACCGAATGTTCAGAATTATGGGGGATATATCCAACCGGAGTATGATGATGCGGTTGATAACGAAGCAAGTGACAATCTAAATCCACTTGTACAAGATGATGTTACTCCAGTTAGAAGTTCAACCAGAGAAAGACAACCTTTTACCAGATATAATCCACATGAGTATGTAATGCTCACTGATGGAGGAGAGCCACAAAGTTTTAGAGAGGCCATGGGAAAATGATCAAAACAAAAAAGTGGTCAGAAGCCATGAAAGAGGAAATGAAATCCTTGGAAGATAATCACACCTACGACCTAGTTGAGTTGCCAGTTGGAAAGAGAGCACTGAAAAATAAATAGGTCTACAAGTTGAAGGGTGAGGAACATAGCTCACAATCGAGGTATGAAGTGAGTCTGGCCATGAAGGGTTTCAGTAAAAAGAAGGGTGTCGATTTTGAAGAGATTTTCTCACCAGTGGTGAAGATTTTCTCACTCAGAGTTATTCTCTCAATTGCTGCTAGTTTAGACCTTGAGATTGAACAACTTGACGTAAAGACTGTATATCTGTATGGAGAGTTGGATAAATAAATCTACATGGACCAACCAGAAGGTTTCAAAGTTAAAGGAAAAGAGAACCTGGTATGCAGATAGAAGAAGAACCTGTACAGCTTGAAACAAGCTCCTAGACAGTGGTACATGAAGTTTGAGTCATTCATGACTAACCATGGATACAACAGGACCACCTCAGATCACGGTGTTTTCTTCAAAAAGTTCACAAGAAGTGAATTTATCATATTATTACTCTACGTCGACGATATGCGATCGTAGGCCACGATGCCAACAAAAATGACAAATTGAAGAAAGAGACAAGTAAGTCTTTTGCGATGAAAGACTTAGGCGCGGCCAAGCAAATCCTTGGAATGAAAATATTCAGGGATGGATAGATCAAAAAGCTCTGGTTATCTCAAGAACAATACATTGAGAAAGTTCTTGAAAGATTCAATATGAGCAAGTCAAAACCAGTCAGCACTCCACTTGCGGGTCATATGAAACCCAATTCAGCACAGTGCCCCACAAGTGAGACAGAGAATAAGGAGATGCAAAAGATATCATATGCATCAGTAGTGTGTAGTCTAATGTATGCTATGGTATGCACTAGACCTGATATAGCTCATGCACTAGAAGGATATACAAATGCAGATATGGCTGGTGATATTACTTCTAGGAAATCTATGTCTGGATACCTAATGACACTTGCAGGGGGAGCTATCTCGTGGCAATCAAAACTTTAAAGACACGTGGCATTATCAACAATAGAAGTCGAGTACATAGTTGTGGTGGAAGTTGTAACACCCCCAAACCCATAAGGGAATATCACACGCCGTAGACCCTTTTCAAAAGGATCTACTAGGCTAGGTACCACTAGACAACTCAGTATTTGACCTGCCGGGATCAAACTACATAACGACTCAGACCGATAAGGTCGAATACTCAAAATACACGGACCGAAAAGGTTAAACGATAAAATCAAAACCAATACATTATCATTACAACACGTACTCACGCAGTAGTCAAAACGTACTAAAGAGGAAATGAGATACAACTGGATAATACAAACAAAAATCCGACTCTCAATTGATTACTATTGCAGCTTTCCAATCATACTGTAAGTATTAGCAATTCGAATTTTCTACTGTAGATATTCTAATCATACAACATATACCATGCAAATACCAGTCATAGTAAAACAATGACAAACAATAAGAGAAGTTCCCGAGAGGTTTTTAATATTTAGAAAACAACTCAAGTCTTTTAAAAACAATTCATCAACTCGGGAGTTTTAGAAAATGGAAAGCCTTTTAGGACCTCAATTCGAAGTTATAAAAAGCTTTTCACATCATTAGGGTCTCAACCCCAATTCTCATTTCACATTACAAGAGTTTTATAAGACGAAAAACCTTTTTGAAAAATCGATTGGGTCTCGGCCCGACTTTCATTTCATAAACCATCCTTCAACATCCTAAACATCAACTCAGTTTAATATGCCACGATATTAATGATTAACACATCATAATCCTCAAGGGTCCTGGACCCAAATCAAAATACATCACACATGGTTATCCGTGATCCAGCACCCTTAGCATAGATGCCCACATGCCCCACCGGGAATCCCTGGGTGAATAGCCCCCATCCATGATCCAATGCCCTTAACATAGATCTCCATACATCCTGTCGGACATTCCTGGGTGGATTACACTCGTCTGTGATCCAGCGCCTTTAGCATAGATCCCCATACGTACCGTCGGACATCCCTGGGTGGACTACACCCGTTCATGATCCAGCACCCTCAGCATAGATCTCCATACATCCCATCGGACATCCCTGAGTGAATGAGACACAATATTTCCCACTCGTATGCACCATCATCATCACAACAGTCATTACGAATAATACACGTTCAATCACACCACATAATACACAACCAACATCACAAGAATCATCACAACACTTCCAACGATCAACAAGCAACCAAAATACACATCCAAGTATATGAGCATACCAACACAACATATATTCATCAATCCCGACCCGGCACAACACACATCAAAGAGTATAATAAACCAACTAAATCATCCCAATCATCATGACTGACACAACCTCACAACAACACAATGATTCTCAACACATCGAAATACACATCCAAGTATATTATCAAATCAATATAAGTTCATAATCAACACGTTTCCACGACAAGAAATAATAAAACACTAAAACACACAAAGAGACATCAACAATGAACAATTCACATAATTCACAATCACTGAAAATGAACAAACCTGTTGGAATTAAAACGCAGCAGAAATAAATTTGATAAACTTGGAATAAAGCATTTTACGCATCCACGAGCACAAAATCTGTTTAGGCATGCTAATTAATTAACTACTAAGATTAATAAGCAATTTAAATACTATTCATTATTTACTAAATAATATTGTTGGTGAATTTAATATCCTAATCTAGATCAAGAGATCATAGGATATTACCTTTTGAAACGAAGTGGTTGCTACTTTTGATGTCTTCTTCAAAACCTTCTAGAGTATGATCCCGCCTTTAACCGGACGTTGTGTGGGCAATGAGCTACCGAATCTTGATTGACAATGGAGATGGATATGTCGAAATTATTATTCCTCACAACTCTTGATTTTTCTTTTTCTTCAAGTAATTCTGATTTATAACAAGAATTAAAGTGTTATCTCAATTGTGGAATCAAAGACACAAGTCAAGATCCACAATAAAACATTTAAAAGAAAAAATCGAAACCCTTGTGTAAGATGTGTGTTACGGCCGAAATCCCCTTCCCATGTCCTATTTATAGGGTTTGGACTACTCTAGGGATCTTAAGGAGGATTAGGGTTAGGACTCCTAGTGTAACCCGAACTTCCATATTAAGCCCTTCATAAAATGGTTGAGTTCACTAATATCAATTCAATCCACTAAAGAATTAATGTTGCACTTTCAACCTAAATCCTAATTTACAAAATTGGTCTCTTTCATCAAATATATTATTTCCCATATTTAAGATATCGAATGTCCATTAACTAATTTAAGCTACTAAAAGATTTAATTAATTAATTTCTTATCCAAGAGTAGTACCACTCGAACCTTATTATTATATCAGAATTAAATCCACCTGCAGGGTTTAATATAATAATCATTATCGAGCTCCTCAAGGGGACATCATCAACCCCGCACGAGTCGGGACACAATTTCTAGTTATAATAATTATCATATAAATAATATTATTGTCCAAGATACGAAACATACGAGTCAATCACTATGATTCTCACCCATGGTATCAAATAAATAAATATTATAAATACAAAGTTAAATATTATATACTTAGAATTAAGAAATAATAATGATCTGAGATTTATGTTCTTCTTAATAGTCAGTACAGAAGACACTATCTCACTGTGATCCTGTTCAATGTATGCAAATACGCTAATGCATGCTAATAGTCAAGACCAACTAATCTCAAGCATACATTACTACCTTTCATATATTTATAAGGCACCGATAATATATCTTACGTGTGATACCAACACACCACATTATCTACAATATAAAATAAATAGACAATATATTTGCATAACCATAACGTGTATAAATATGCAAACCATGTGATTAAATATAATTAATATTCTCATAGGTAGTTACAGGGAAATAAGGTAATACAAGCATAAAGTATGATTTGCAGTATACAACCCTAACAATCTCCCACTTATACTCAAAGCATGGTTTTAAGTATACTACTCTATTTCATAGTCTATCATATCTCCCACTTATACTCAAAGTAATGCCGCCATACACCGTAATCCCATTTCTTCCACATGCCCTTCAAAAACTTTTGAGGGTAAGCCTTTTGTGAAAGGATCAGCAAGATTATCTTAAGATGCAACCCTGGATACAACTAAGTCTCCTTCATTTACAAAATGTCGTATGATATGGTACTTGCGATTGATATGTTTACTTGTCTTATGGCATCGTGGTTCCTTCAAATTTGCGACTGCATCGGTATTATATGTAATACCCGGTTGCGAATTCATTTATTATCATTCAGTAATTTTCACTCAGTAATTTTCACTCTTTATTAATCATTCATCATTCATGTTCATTCATTGTGTGCACCATTCAGTGTATTTTGAGTCGTGTATCAATATCGTTCATCGTTCAACCCTGTATGAGAATCGAGATGAGAATATTATCATAATCGTTGTAATTGTTCAGCAAGTTGATGTTGACCTTGGAGTTCATATCATTTCGAATTTACTCTTTCTTGTTCGGGTCGTGCTACTTTGGACCAATTCTCGTAATCATTGCTCGGAACCGCCGTTTTGGGGTTCCCGCAATTCCATTTCATGTTATTATGGACTTTGTGAACTTTTATTGGTGTTTCGATCGAATATCGTGTTGGATCATTCCGTAATATTCCAAAATTTTGGGTTCTTTTACGTTTATTATCTTTCCGGGTCGTTTTCGTCACTTTTTGGGCCTGAACAGTGTGTGTTGCGGCACACCCCTTGCAAGATTCGAGCCTGGCCGGCTGTACCATGCGCCGCGGCCCACTGCGTTCCATGTCGCGGCACGACCTGGGCACCTGCTCGTGAATTTTAGCCGCGGGCCGCGGCACACTCAGTCCTCGCCGCGGCACACGAGTCAGCAGGCCCCTTTTATCAGCAGGATTTTGGAAGAGGAGTTCATTTTCCTCTCCTTTGTTCTTCTTTCTCACCGTGGGCGATTCTCGGAAAATTTGGGCATCTTCAATCTTACAGATATCACCCTCCTCGAGTTCTTGGTGTAGTTTAACAACATCTACTTGGGTTCTTCATCCTAAATCCAACGTAATCTCCTAGAACTCTAGAATTTTAGATTTGGTGGTTTTCTTTTCGATCTTTTCGAGTTAGCTTGCTATTGTGTTGGAATATGTTGAGTATGGATTATCTACCTTGGATACATGTGTTCCTATGTATTTATTGGTGTATTTCCCAGAATTGTTAAGTATTTGGGTTGATTGGGTGTGATTCACCACCTAGAGAATTTATTACCGGAGAATACAGGTATCGTGGGTAGTATTTTCGGGTGGATTCCAACTTATTTTCCTACCGATGGGTTATTGATAGTTGATTACGAACTTCTCTAGATTCCAACTCATTCATCATTCATCAGAAAACAATCCTCAATGATCTTTTTCTTTTGGATCTTGTTGATCATGTTAACTCATTAATCACTCAGTCAATCTCATTGTTCAGTTGTTCATCTCGTGGATCGTAGTATCAATCTTGTTAACTTGTTCAGGATAATCATTTCAGGAATTTCATCAGATAATCATGTCACCTCAGTTGATCTTTCATGCGATCTTATCATATTCCGGCGTAATGTCGACGATCAATTTACTACATTTTTAATGCGTTCATTATGTTAGAGCGTGTATGCTCATTATTATCAATCCATAACGTAATCATAATGCGTTATTCATGCGAGATGTATAATTATCATGTGATTTTCCTACTTCAGTATGGATAGAGCTGTCAGAGGACGCATGGGAAGAGGCCGCGGTGCGGGCCGAAACTCGGGAGCTCGTGTGAATACCCGCGCGAATGCGAGGGATGTCATTAGCTCAACAGGTAGCTATGCTGCCAACTCAGCTGACGGTACTACTCATTCACCAGCAGATAATCATTCACTGTCAGGGAGTCGTACCCGAGATGCAGCTCAATCGGAAGGTGTTTGGGTTGACCCATTCATATTTATGCATGGCATGATGGCCCAGATGACACAGATGGCGCGTCTGATGGAGACGATGCATAATTCAACCACTCAGACTCAGCAGGCTCCTCCGTCATCTCCTCAGAGGCAAGAGAGGAGTGTGAGTAATATAATCGGCGACATCTCTCGCCAGAGGCCACCTACTTTTGAGGGCTCATCTGAGCCGGCGGATATTATTCACTGGCTTGAGCATTTTGAGAAGTTATTTGCTGTGGTGGAGTGTCCCGAAGGGAACAAAGTTTCAGTCGCGGCTTACTATCTGGGTAAGAGCGCTCACTCATGGTGGCTATGTTCGAAACCCACCGACGGATCATGCACTTGGGACCATTTTAAGACCCTCATGTTGGAAATATATTATACGGCCCCACTCAGGGAGGCCAAGTTATCGGAATTACTCAGTCCCGACCCCTCATCAGAAGAAGATGTTCTCGCCATCGCCGAGAAGTTTCAAGAGCTACTTCCATTTGCCTCATCCATGATCCACTTTGAGGCAGATAAAATCAAGTACTTCAGTAAGAGGTTGAAACCTCGTATGCGGATGCAATTACTTAATCATCATTGCGCCACCCTGGATGAATTCATCGAGAAAGCTCTTACTTATGAGCTTACCGCTAAGGAAATTGCTAAGCAACAAACTTCATCTGCTGGCAAGAAATCGAAGAATCATAATCAGTCCGAAGGTAGTCGGGCAACCTTCAAGAAGCCTCGCACAGGCTCTACTTTTTCTGAGCGACCTCCTACGGCGCCTAAACCTGCGGAATCTCAGTCCCGAGCGGCTAGTTCGGCCATCACCTGTTTCAATTGTGGAGAACAGGGTCATTACAGCACCAAGTGTTTGAGACAGACTATCACGTGCAACATCTGTGGAATTGTCGGGCATAAGGCCTGTTTCTGCCGAAGAGATTCCAGATCCGCTCCGACGGCATCTCAGACCCGAAGCAGTCGGTTGTTCATAATCAGGCCACTCAGTCCGCGTCGTTTAAGATGACGGGAGCAAATAAAGGCGGAGCCCATAGTTATCAGACAGGATCATCCAATGCAGGTACTGGCAAGCCCCGAATTTACGAGATGAAGAGGACCGACGATCCGGAGGCCCGAATGATCTCAGGTACACTCGAAATTCTATCTCAACCTGTGTGTACCCTTTTTGATACTGGCACATCGCATTCATTCATTTCCGAGTCTTGTTTGAGTAGACTACACCTCGATAGTGCTACTAGTTGCGAGCCTTATGTCATTGGTCTACCAGACAGTAGAAGAATTATCAAAAATCGTGAGGTTAAGAACTGTCCGATTCAGCTTAATGGCCGTGCATGGTTGGCGTACCTAATCGTGGTATACTTACCTAGAGACGACGTAATATTGGGTATTGATTGGATGGATCGTCATGATGCCATTCCGGAAGTCGAGTGTGTATTTCAGGGGGGTAACCCCAGCCATTCCGGAAGAGTTATTAATATGATGAAAGTAGTGAAATTACTCAATCAAGGGTGTATCGGTTATTGGTGCTATATGACTTAGACCGAGAAATCATCAGCGACGTTGGCGGATATCCCTGTAGTGATAGAATACATCGATGTATTTCCAGACGAGTTACCTGGTTTGCCTCCACAGAGAGATCTTGAATTCATCATAGAGTTGGAGCCTGGTACATCCCCAATATCGAAAGCACCATATCGTATGGCCCCGACCGAGATGCAGGAACTGAAGAATCAACTGGAGGAATTGATCGAGAAAGGTTATATCCGACCGAGTGCATCCCCGTGGGGAGCACCAGTGTTGTTTGTCAAGAAGAAGGATGGTACTTTTCGCTTGTGCATTGATTATCGGGAACTGAAGATGGTGACGATCAAGAATAAATATCCCCTACCCCGCATCGATGATCTCTTAGATTAGCTCCAGGAAGCTTCAGTATTTTCCAAGATCGATTTAAGATCTGGTATCATCAGTTGCGAATTCGAGAGTCGGATATCGCAAGAACGGCGTTTCGAACACGCTATGGGCACTCCGAGTTTGTAGTGATGCCATTTGGGTTAACTAATGCACCTGCGGTATTCATGGAGTTGATGAACCGAGTTTTCATCGACTATATGGATCAGTTCGTGGTTGTTTTCATAGATGACATTTTGATTTATTCTCGTAACCAAGAGGAGCACGAACTTCACCTTCATTAGGTCCTCGACGTCTTGAGACGAGAGCAACTCCATGGAAAAATTTCCAAATGTGAGTTCTGGATGTCCGAGGTGACGTTTCTCAGACATGTGATTTCATCAGATGGGGTACGTGTCGACCCTCAGAAGATGGAGGCTATCCGAGATTGGCAACCTCCGAAGAATGTTAAGGAAATCCGAAGTTTTCTTGGATTAGCAGGCTATTACCGGTGATTTGTAGAAGGGTTTTCTAAAATCGCTCAACCTATGACGAGTATTTTGCGGAAGGATAAGAAATATACGTGGTCTGACGCGTGTGAGCAGAGTTTTGAGGAGCTCAAGAGCCGTTTAATTTCAGCGCCTGTCCTTTCTTTACCACAAGGGACAGAAGGATTTGTGGTTTATAGTGACACATCCGGACACGGCCTTGGATGCATATTAATGCATAACGGGAAATTGATTGCTTATGCTTCATGACAACTGAGGCCTTATGAGGTCAATTATCCAACCCACGACCTGGAGCTAGCGGCCGTGTTTTTCGCATTGAAGATTTGGCGTCATTATCTTTATGGCGCCACCTGTCAGATTTTCACCGATCATAAGAGTTTAAAGTATATATTTACTCAGAAGGAGTTAAACATGAAACAGAGACGGTGGTTGGAACTGATTAAAGATTATGACATTGAGATACAATACCATCCGGGTAAGGCGAACGTTGTCGCCGACGCCTTGAGTCGTAAGTTTGTTCAAGAGAAAATGCTTGCTCATTTGTCTGTTCAGAAGGAACTTCAACATGAGTTCCTAAGTCCTGAGATCGAGGTATGGATACAGCAAGTGCAGGGGCAAATTTGCATGCTAGATATTTCATCACCACTGGAGGAGGCGATCAGAACGAAACAGGGTTCAGACCCATTTTGTTGCGCATTCGAGAGGATGTGGCTCAGGGGAAAGCCCCTGGATTTGTGGTCCACGAGGATGGACTTTTGCGATTTAAGAACCGGTTATGCATTCCGGCGGATGACGAGTTGAAAAGCTCTGTTTTGAGAGAGGCTTACGTTACCCCTTATTCCATTCATCCGGGGTCTAGCAAAATGTACAAAGACTTGAAACAAAATTATTGGTGGAGTAATATGAAGCGAGAAGTCGTAAAATTTTCTTCGAGATGTTTGACCTGTCAACAAGTCAAGATAGAACATCAGCGACCGGGAGGTATGATGAAACCGCTCCCTATTCCAGAGTGGAAGCGGGAGGATATTTCAATAGACTTCATCACGAGTTTGCCAACGAGTCGTCGTGGCATGAATACAATTTGGGTAATCGTGGACCGTTTAACCAAGTCATTTTTAACAAAGTCATTTCCTTGAGATCAAGGATACGTGGGGTCCCGAGAGACTTGCCCAGTTGTTCATTAAAGAGATCGTGAGATTGCATGATACTCCTAAGAGTATCGTTTCTGATCATGACGGGCAATTCGTGTCACATTTTTGGAAATCCGTTCATCGTGCCATGGGAACTCAGCTAAATTTCAGCACAACTTTTCACCCTCAGTCCGACGGACAATCAGAGCGAACTATTCAGACGTTGGAGGACATGTTGAGGGCATGTGTTCTCGATTAGAAGGATGATTGGGAAGCCCAACTACCATTGATCGAGTTCACGTATAACAACAGTTGGCATGCTTCGATTAAGATGGCACCTTACGAGGCCTTATACGGTCGTCGTTGTCGATCTCCCTTCTGTTGGGATGACTTATCAGAATCAATCAGAACTGAACCCGATATGCTAATAGCCGCCCGCGAGAAGGTAGTGTTGATCAGGAGTCGTTTGTTTACCGCTCAGAGTCGGAAAAAATCATATGCAGATAATCATCGTCGACCATTAGAGTTCGAGGCAGGTGACCATGTTTTGGTCAAGGTATCCCCGAGTCGAGGTATTTTTTGTTTCGGGAAGAGGGGAAAATTGAGTCCGAGATTCATTGGACCATTTGAAATTTTGGATCGAGAAGTCAGTCTGGCTTATCGATTGGCTTTACCTCCGGCTTTGAGCCGAGTTCATAATGTGTTACACGTCTCTCAGTTGCGAAATTATGTTGCAGACCCGAGTCACATACTTCAGTTAGATGAAATCGAGATCATTATGATCATACATACGAAGAGCATCCTGTACGAGTTTTAGAGTGGCGAATCAAACAGTTGAGGAACAAGGCGATTCATTTGGTAAAGATTCAGTGGTCTAGACATGGAGTCGAAGAGTCTACTTGGGAAACCAAGGATAGTATGCGGGAGAGTTATCTCGAATTGTTTGACCCTTAGGTTCGAGGACGAAACTCTTTTTAAGAGGGGGAGTATGTAATAACCGGTTGCGAATTCATTTATTATCATTCAGTAATTGTCACTCAGTAATTTTCACTCTTTATTAATCATTCATCATTCATGTTCATTCGTTATGTGCACCGTTCGGCGTACTTTGAGTCGTGTATTAGTATCGTTCATCATTCAACCCTATGTGAGAATCGAGATGAGAATATTACCATAATCGTTGTAACTGTTCAGTAAGTTGATGTTGATCTTGGAGTTCATATCATTTCGAATTTACTCTTTCTTGTTCGGGTCGTGCAACTTTGGACCAATTCTCGTAATCATTGCTCGGAACTGCCGTTTTGGGGTTCCCACAATTCCATTTCACGTTATTATGGAGTTTGTGAACTTTTATTGGTGTTACGATCGAATATCGTGTTGGATCATTCCGTAATATTCCAAAGTTTTGGGTTCTATTACGTTTATTTTCTTTCTGGGTCATTTTCGTCACTTTTTGGGCACGAACAGTGTGTGCCGCGGCACAAAGGATTGTGAGCCGTGGCACATCCCTTGCAGGATTCGAGCCTGGCACGACTGTACCGTGCGCCACGGCACGACCTGGGCACCTGCTCGCGAATTTTAGCCGCGGGCCACGGCACAGTCGGTCCGCGCCGCGGCACGCGAGTCAGCAGGCCCCTTTTATCAGCGGGATTTTGGAAGAGGAGTTTAATTTTCCTCTCCTCTCTTCTTCTTTCTCTCGGTGGGCGATTTTCGGGCGATTTGGGCATCTTCAATCTTAGAGATATCCTCCTCCTCGAGTTCTTGGTGTAGCTTAACAACATCTACTTGGGTTCTTCATCCTAAATCCAAGGTAATCTCCTAGAACCCTAGAATTTCGGATTTGGGGGTTTTCTTTCCGATCTCTTCGAGTTAGCTTGCTATTGTGTTGGAATATGTTGAGTATGGATTATCTACCTTGGATACATGTGCTCCTACGGATTTATTGGTGTATTTCCCAGAATTGTTAAGTATTTGGGTTGATTGGGTGTGATTCACCACCTAGAGAATTTATTACCAGAATACATGTATCGTGGGTAGTATTTTCGGATGGATTCCAACTTATTTTCCTACCAATGAGTTATTGATAGTTGATTACGAACTTATCTAGGTTTGGAGTTGTCGTTTCTCTTCAACCTTCGTACCTCGGCGTTCGTACCCTTTCCTCTCATCCCAGGCAAGTTAATTCTTGCTCAGTTAAAAGGATAATCATTCCTTTCGTTGTTGTTCATTCATACATATAATTCATTCATAGTATATTAACCATGTTGAGACTTTTAATTATCAAACTAATAATTTAATTCACGAGGAACGACGGTTCCAATCATTTCATTGAGCTATCACTCATTGCGTTATTATTTCACCTTGGTGGGTCATTCTTGACCCTTGTCGGAATTCTATTCATTATTATTCATTATGTCGCTTTTGTCCTTGTGACCTTCCGGGATCGTATTGCGTTGCCGGGTGGTATATGTGTGGAATTTTTAGTCGGGCACACAATGGTCATGTGTTATGCGGATAATCCGGAACATTGGACCGTGCACATGGTAATGTGCCTACGTGAGACTAATTAGGCACAAGTGCGTGTGTTTATGCGGGTTTTCCGAACGCTCGGCGACTTGCATCCCATTCAGGCGTACTATGATGCCCCTCTTTCAAATTTGACTTCATAACTAAGACATGTGATTATTATATTTTTTCAACTCTTGAGGATTGTTGTTCTGTGTAACTGACCCCGTTGGGGATGTTGTTTTTAGGTCATGGCAAGGCAAAGGCACGGGAAGAGCACGGTGACGGCGAGGAGTCCCAGTGATACTAGTAGGAGGCCCCAGTCCTTTCAGCTATTCATGTTTCCTTCATGTGTGCTTTCCACTGTATTTCCGTTTGGACTTTCATTTTAATTTGGTGTTGTATATTTCATCTTCATATGAAATATATATGTATTCTGTAATCTTGGGTGTATTATACTTGAAACTCCTCATCGGATAAATTGATAATATAATGTGGTTCGGTACTACACTTTTATTATTTAAATCATGTATTTCATTCACCTGGTGGGTCCCAGTTGGGGGTCCACGACACTGTGATAGCCGCCTAGTTTGGGGTGTTACATTATCATAGTAAAGTGACCCTTTGGCAAATCGGGAATCACATCTAAGTCCTGCAGGAAGTACTTGAGCCATACTGCCTCTTTGGCTGCTTGAGAGGCTGCCACGTACTCAGCTTCCATGGTAGAGTCCGAGATACATTTCTGCTTCACACTCCTCCAACTAATGGCTCCACCTCCCAGAGTAAACACACAACCTGAAGTAGACTTGGACTTTTCTTTGTCTGATGAAAAATCTGAGTCAGTATAACCCACTGGACATAGGTCATTTGATTGATATACTATCATGTGCTCCCTAGTCCTTCTCAGGCACTTGAGTATGTGCTTGACAGCAATCAAGTGTCCTGGTCCAGGGTTCGACTGAAATATAGAATCCATGCCTACGACATGACATATATCTGGTCTAATGCAAAGCATAGCATACATGAGGCTTCTCACTGCTGATGCATAAGGGGCTAGCTTCATGTCATCTATCTCCTTTTGTGTCTTAGGATACATATGCTTAGATAGTTCAATTTCATGCCTGTAAGGTAGAAATTCTTTCTTGGAATTCTCCATGCTAAACCGCTTTAGCACTATATCGATATAGGATGCCTGGGATAAGCACAACATCCTTTTCTTCAAATCACAAAAGATCCTGATCCCAAAGATGTGCCCTGCTTCTTCCAAATCCTTCATATCGAACTGATCAGGTAGCCATACCCGTACATCCAACAACTCCTTCATGTTGTTTCCAATCAGAAGGATATCATCTACATCTAGTACAAGAAACACCAACACATTTCCATCGCAATTCTTATACACATTACTCTCACTCAGACATTGTACGAATCCATATGACTGGACAACCTTGCCAAATTGAGTGTTCCAATATCTAGATGCTTGCTTAAGTCCATAAATGGATCTCTTAAGCTTGCACACTAAGTGCTCTTCTTCTTCAGCAATGAATCCCTCTAGTTTTCGCATGTAGATCTCCTTGTCTAGACTTCCATTCAAGAATGCAGTCTTGACATCCATTTGCCAAATCTCCAGATCAAAATGTGCAGCTATAGCTAAAAGAATCTGGATTGACTTAAGCATGGCTAATGATAATAAGGTTTCAACGTAATCGGTGCCCTTCTTCTTCTGAGTATAACCTTTCGCTACAAGCCTCGCTTTGAAGGTATCAACATTCCCATCACCTCTTTTCTTTCGCTTGTAGATCTATTTATCCAATGACTTGTACACCATCAGGTAGTTCTACTAGCTCCCACACTTGATTGGAATCCATAGATCCCATTTCTGATTCCATTGCTACTTTCCAAGAGTCAGCATCTTTATCTTGGATTACCTCCTTGTAAGTCATAGGGATCTGATTTATATTCGCCTTTGATTGAGTCCAAAGACTTTCCCACACCTATGAATCATCTCGGTTGATGAACAACACTCCCACTACGACGGGACAAATCCTGAGTTGGTGTAAAAGTCTCAAAATCGATACGTGGTGCAGTGTTAGTTGGTGTTTGCACGATTGGTATAGACGAAGTTTCACCCATCAACTCTTCCAGAATTATTTCGCTCATGGGATTATGACTAATCACATAATCCCCTTCCAGGAATCGGGCATTGGTGCTAACAATGACCTTCTGATACTGGGGACTATAGAATAAGCCACCCTTCGTTCCCTTAGGATATCTTACAAACACTCGTACCTCTGTACGAGATGCTAACTTATCAGCATCCTTATTAAGCACATGTGCTGGATTTCCCCAAATCTGAATATGTCCTAGACTGGGCTTCTGCCCGCTCCACATTTTTGTAGGTGTTTTTGGAACTAATTTCAAAGACAACATGTTTAACATGTACGCCGTTGTTTCCAAGGCGTACCCCCATAATAAAATAGGTAAATTTGAGTAACTCATCACTGACCTAACCATCTATAAAAGAGTTCTATTCCTTCTCTTAGCAACACCATTTTATTGTGAAGTTCCCGATGCAGTGAGTTGGGACGTAATCCCCTCATTTGCCAAGAAATCTAAAACTCTCCACTAAGGTATTCGCCACCATGATCAGATGGTAGTGACTTGATACTCTTCCCATGAAGCTTCTCCATTTCAGCCTTGAAATCTCTGCACTTGTCAAAGGCTTTATATTTATGTCGCATCAAATAGATGTATTCATACCTCGAATAATCATCTATAAACATGATGAAGTATTCAAAATCACCCCTAGCCTGCATATTCATTGGTCCACATACATCAGTATGAACCAATTCTAACACGTTCTGAGCATGGTTTTCCTTGATTTTAAAAACTCTTTTGGTCATTTTACCTTCGAGACAGGAAATTGGAAATGACTCAACTTGGAGGTCATCCAATGGGCCATCATCTACCAATCTTTGAATTCTTCTAAGGTTTACATGACCTAACCATAAATGTCACAGATATGTTTGGTTTATGTTTGAAGTTTCTTTTCTCTTTTTAGGTTTAGAAAAAGAGTTGAGCTATTTATGTTTATACATGTGCAGTATTAATGATATATAGTCCACCAGTATAGGTACCTTTGCAGATATATTCACTGTTTCTTCTAATAATAGCATAACCATCAAAAGAAAATGAATTACCATCGCAACTCAATTTAGAAACTAAAATTAAATTCATTCTAAGATTAGGTACAAATAATACATTATTAAGGACTAATATATTATCACTAATCTTCAACTGCACGATTCCCACTGCTACAGCCATAAGCCTGGAATAATCACCTCAGTTGATGGTGATCTTGCTCACACAAAGTTGCTTAGTTACATCAAAACCATGCGATTCAAAGCAAGTATGACCAGTGGAGCCTGAATCTACTATCCACGAAGTGGTAGAACAAGATGCCAAACATGTTTTGACTACTAGTGCACGATACATACATTTCATAAGGGCAGGGCAGTCCACTTTGAATTGTCCTTTTTGACTACACTTGTAGCACTTTTTCTTTGGATTTTTGTTCGCCTCAGGCTGAGGAGCCTTGCTTTTTACCTTGAGAGTTGCCACTTGCTTCTGGTCCACTTATTTCTTCTTTTTCCCCCACTTGGGTTTAGAAGTTGAAACACCAGTTGCCACAAGAAATTGATACCCTTCTCTGAAGAGTCCTTCTGCAGCTTGAAGCTCTGTCAGCAAATCCGCCAAAGTATATTCCATATGATTCATGTTGTAGTTTAGGCAGAACTGCTCAAAGCTTCTAGGCAAGCTGCCTATGATGGATATCGACCTGCATATCCACATTGATAGTAGCTCCTAAGATATAAAGTTGGTTTAGATGAGAAATCATCTTTAGAACATGATCCCTTCCTGGGATTCCTTCAGACATTTGGGTCGTCATCAGCACCTTCATAGCATTTTGCCTAGCCGCCCGATTCTGATGACCAAACATCTCACTGAGATTTTTCATCATTTCGGCGGCCATGCCTATGCTCTGATGCTAATGCTGCAATACATTTGCTAAAGAAGCCAATATGTAACAGCGAGACATCTCATCAGATTTCTTTCATTTGCGGTATTCTTTCACTTCATCAGGTATCGAATCCTCATCTGGTTCCAATGGGCATTCATCAGTTAGAACAAACTTGTGTTCCTCAACGGTCAAGATAATATTAAGATTACATTTCCAATCAGCAAAGTTAGTGCCATCTAGTTTGTTTTATTTGAGAATTACAACAAGTGGATTGAAAGAAATCTGGGATAAAATTAAAAATATTCATCACATAATGCATAGCAAAATATATTGAAAAACCTCAAAAACACAATATATATGCTAGCAACCAACACATCGAAAAACCCGCACATGTAAGCCACGGTCGTGTGGACGTTTACACACACATTTTTAAGTAGAGTTTTACGTCTTTAATTTTACTATCTAGTCAATTTAGTTACGACAAGTAAAATTAGTAGTTGGTCCCTCTTGGCCTATATTAATTAACATAGACTCCGATGGGGAGCTTATTACTTAATACACCTAAGTGAACACCATAATTTAACAACCTTAAATATTATCTTTTAAATTATAGTCCTACATATGGAGAGGTCCTATCATAAAAAATAATATTTACTTTTTGTTATCATTTGAAAGTTAAAACCATCGAACTTATAATTAGCACATCCGATATGGAGGAAGACCCTATTGTCAACATACATGCTAGAATTCACAATTTAAATTAATTATGGAGGCCAATTTGATTTTATTTTTAAAAAATCAATTTAATCACTTAGTTATTTTAGCCTTACGGTTTTTAAATTTCTCGTCCTAGCATGCAAGAAAACTTATCACGCAAAATTCATAGATGCTATACATTCAAAACAGCAAATACCAAAATAAATACAAGGATAATAAAATTATCCAATTATCATGGTCTTCGTCCCTGAATTGAATCCGAAAAAATCTTGGACTCGATATCTCCCACTGGATCAAGCATTACGTCACTCCTCCCCGACCGGACCGTGGATTTCCAAAATTAAAATTTTCACTTTTATGCCAAATTAATTCCATAAACAAATTCAATTCTAAAATCCCGACTCTCCGACAGACGCAATGAATGGCAGTGAAACGGACCGGACCAAATACCGGACGACCCGACCCGAACCGGCAGACCGGCCCGGAACAGTTCGCCCTTGGCCCTCGGCGAGTAGCTCAGCTGCAGGCCGCTTTCAGCGGTGCCCTCCTGCCGCCGCTTCGATCGCGGGCCCGATCTGGATGTCCCGGTTCTTCTCTATTTCTTCGTGATTTTGTTTTTTTTAGTTTGATTACAATATCATAAAAGAATAAAATACATCGAATTACAGCAAAAATACATGAAAAATAAAACCCTAGATTTGCCCGCGAATTTTCTCATAGTTACATGCCTGAAAACTAGGCCAAACAATAGCATAAATAATAAAAAAAATTATTCACATAACCATGATAATAGGATCATATTCCCTGCAAGAAAACATCTAGCAAATATTCCAACATCATATTATATGAATATTTAAACTGCTATAAATTAATCACCAAAATTATTTAAATTAGCAAAAGCCTAAAATTCTGTCTCCAATACCGATTATTGGAATTAAACGCAGCGGAAGTGAAGTTGATAAACTTGGATCAAAGCATTTTACGCATCCACGAGCACAAAATCTATTTAGGCATGCTAATTAATTAACTACTAAGATTAATAAGCAATTTAAATATTATTTATTTTTTAATAAATATTGTTGGTGAATCTAATATTCTAATCTAGATCAAGATATCATAGGATATTACCTCTTGAAGCGAAGTAGTTGCTACTCTTGATCTCTTCCTCAAAACCTTCTAAAGTATGATCCTGCCTTAATCCGGACGTTGTGTGGGCAACGAACTACCGAATCTTGCTTGACAATGGAGATAGATCTGCCAAAATTCTTATTCCTAACAACTCTCGATTTTTTTCTTCAAGTAATTCGCAAGAATTAAAGTGTTATTTTAATTGTGGAATCAAAGACACAAGTCAAGATCCACAATAAAATACTTGGAAGAAAAAATCGAAACCCTTGTATAAGATGTGTGTTACGGCCGAAATCTCCTTCCCCCATGTCTTATTTATATGGGTTTGGACTACTTTAGGGATCTTAAGGAGGATTATGGTTAGGACTCCTGGTGTAACCCAACCTTCCATATTAAGCTCTTCCTATTATGGTTGAGTTCATTAATATCAATTCAATCCACTAAAGAATTAATATTGCACCCAAATTCTAATTTACGAAATCGGGTTCTTTCATTAATTATATTATTTCTCGTGTTTAAGATATCGAATGTCCATTAACTAATTTAAGCTACTGGCAGCTTTAATTAATTAATTTCTTATCCAAGAGTAGTACCACTCGAACCTTATTATTATATAGGAATTAAATCCACCTGTAGGGTTTAATATAATAATTATTATCGAGCTCCTCAAGGGGACATCATCAACCCGCACGAGCCGGGACACGATTTCTAGTTATAATAATAATTGTCATATAAATAATATTATTGCCGAAGATACGAAGCATATTGAGTCAGTCATTGTGACTCTCACTCATGGTAAATCAAAGCAATAAATATTATAAATACATAATTAAATATTATATACTTAGAATTAAGATATAATAATTATCCGAGATTTGCATTCTTCTTACAGTCAGTACAGAAGACACTATCTCACTGTGATCCTGTAGTATGCAAATACGCTAATGCATGCTAATAATCAATACCAACTAATCTCAAGCACACATTACAACCTTTTTGATATAATTTGTCTTGTAATTATATAGGTTGCGAACTCTTATACTATTTTATAAGGCACCAATAATTTGATCATCCGTGTAATATCAACACACCACATTATATACAATATAAAATAAACAGACAATATATTTGCATAACCATAACGTGAATAAATATGTAAACCATGTGAATAAATGTAATTAATATCCTCATAGGCAGTTACGGAGAGATAAGGTGATACAAGCATAAGGTATGCTTTGCAGTATACAACCCTAACAAAACCATCATGCACTTAATTCATAACTCCAATTTACAAGATATAATTCGTATAGACAAGAATACTTGCCTCGAAATCAACACGTGAATACCCCGACGAACGCGACTCATCCTAAAAGCCCCCGAAACCTACAACCTCCACGAGAAGGCAACAACAACACAATCACTATGAATACAATAATCAATCACTGTGAAAGATGCCACAAAACTCGAATAGAAACCCATTGAAACAGTTATTCAATATTGACTCTTCAAGGGTTTCCTCAAGAACACCCAAATCGAAATCCGGGTCGACCGAAATAAAGATAGTGATATATAATCCACAGAACATGATTAACAAGACCGAATAACACTAGTCGGTTCATCGAATCAGATTAAAATCAAAGTCAAGAAGAAAACCCCAAAATTCCCAAAATAGAGTTCTATGAAGATTTGCCTTGATTTGGAAGGAAATGATGGACTAGATGGTGTTTAATCTTTGTTAACAACTCAAAAATGGTGATAGATGATGACAGAACACCAAATCGCTTCCAAATTGCTCCTCCCTTGCTCTCTCATCAGTTAGGGCCGTAAAGTGATAAAGAATGCCGAAAATGCCGATGTCCGCACATATATACAGAGCTCAGCTAGCGCGTGCTAGCCTTCCCAATTAGCATGCGCTAACGGTCCTCCAAAATGGGACGTTCTGTCTTATCTCATTAGCGCGCGCTAACAGCTTCGATAGCGTGCGTTAATGATACATATTAGCGAGCGTTGTCATCATGCATTAGCGTGCGCTAATGCCTTCTGCACAGCAGCACCACTGTGCAGTCTGGTCAGCCCGAACACGCACCGAATGATGCAAAACTCGAAGATTCACAACATCCAACGAAGCGCCTACGAAGAGCGTCGAAAAGCGAACTCAAGCGCTAAACAAACACATGATTTTGACCACCCGAAGGTACATAAAAACGAATATCGAATCATACGCCCAAAACTTTGGAGAAATTACAAAACGGCCCAAAATGTCCGAAAACACAGTTCGAGATCGAACAATAAAACCAAAGATCACAACACGTCTGTAAATATTAGACGAACTTGTAATATCGAAATGACAGTTTCAAACAAGATTACAAGAATCAGACCCAAATGCGAAAAAGTCACAACATCATCGGATTAAAATAAAACGGCCCCGAAACTCGCTCAAATGGCAAAAAGTTCAGAATAAAATAATTTCAAATTGTCGAAACGATTATAAACGGGTCGCCGTAAGTGGAAAAGCACCAAATGTAAAAATTATCAAAGGTAAAAAAATACGGATATTACATTCTCACCTTCTAAAAAGAAGTTTCCTCCCGAAACTTAGAATAAAGAGTTTCGAGGAATAAACAAAAAGAAACACACATGTAAAAACTCAAACATCAAATGTTTCCATGAGTCAATCTCGACATCGGAGTTGAAGCCTGAGTCTCCGGCGATCCCGAGACCACCTCAGAATACTGAACCCGGTGTCCTTGGCGTCCACAATTGTAATAAGTTACTGGTGGTGCCTTACAATTTGCACGAACATGGCCCAGAACATTGCAATTGAAACACCTCGGTGCACCACCATAGGTTAACGATACCAACTTGGAGTACATAGACCCTCTAGCTGGCTAAGAGGGTCCTACAAACTAACGGAACGAGAGTTGAGTCTAGAAACCCCAGTTCCCTCGTTTCCAAATAAAGCACTAGAAACCTTCTGCTTCTTCATCATGGACATAGGCTCCAACGACGATAAAGTCATCTTGAATGCTGGAGCTCCATCAACATCAACATTCCCTCTAGTTACTTGCCTCTAGAGGCACTAGAATCACGATTTTGTGATCACAAAATCACAATGGCAAAATAAATACAAAGGATCACATAAAATCACCAATCACAAGTTTTTTTGTGATCACAAAAATGATACAAAACAATGACAAAACCTCATTTATATGACTTTACAATACCACTTTCCATGGCAGTCACAAATATCATTTATGACTGTCATTAGCAATCACGAATTTCCACTTTTGTGACAGTCATTAGCAGTCACGAATTTCAACTTTCGTGACTTCCATGGACAGTCACAATGATCATTTTTCTTGACTATCTTGTGACTGTTTTTAGAAGTCACAAATGTTGAAAAAAATACAAAAAAAAAAAGTAAAACCCCATTTTTCTCTGAATGCAATCTAATCATTTTTCACAATGAATTCATAATACAATCCAAACATATTTCTCAAAGTATTCACACAACACTCCAATTAATTTTTACAAGATATAAAAATCACAATGTAATGCTGAAAATTAACACATGTAATGAAAACTCCGAACCAACCCATTGAAAATAAAATAAGTATGGAGTATTAGTTATATATTGAAAAATATCAACAACTGACAAGTTAAACTAATAGAATCTTAAGCTTCATCCGTGGAACAAACAGGTGGAGCAACGCGTCCTAAGACAATGGTTTCAGGAGCATCTTTTGTCTGAATAATAAAATAAAATATATAAATCAGTCATTAACCAAAATAAATAAAGATAAATGGACATGAACATAAAGAAGGGTGGGGGACTGGAAGTTCCCTTACATGTTGGAAATTTCTCATTCGTCCAAGGTCATAACGCCATTTTGGAGTGGTCTTCTTCTCATAAGCCTACATACAAAGACAATAAAAACATCAGCTAAACATCTTCGAATAATCTGCAATTAGAATATGTATTAAGGAAAATATGAAAACCTCTTTGTATATACAAGTTCAGTAAAGGCATTTTGACTTCCATTATCTCCATTCCAGCATAACATTACCAATTAACAAGAACTAAAAACATGCTATTGTGGGAGAAAATCAAGGGAAATCAAAAGTAGAAGTACTATCAAGTAACTAACATCCATCTGAGAAACGCCTTTGAACTACAACTGAGGCATCAAACAACTTTAAACTTACACAAAAAGTTGGACTACAAGGACTATCCTTCACGATATTAAGTCCCTAATTATAAAATACCGATTCAACACTTTTACCAGGAAACAATGGCTTCCCTGACAAGACTTCCGCAAATATGCATCCTACGATCCAAATATCAATAGAATGGGTATACTGCAGAAATACACAACATACATGAGACAGATTTAAAAGAATAAAACAATAGAACCCTCCAGGAGATGATACAAACTGACACAAATTATAGGGCAAAGAATGTACCGTCCAAAATTTGTTGTAGGGGTGTCACTGAATGCCACTCTTGCTAGTCCAAAATCACATATTTTAAGTTTGCATTTGGCATTCGCCAATATATTCTTTGGCTTAAGATCCCTATGGTAGACATTAGCTAAAAGCAACCAACAACAAATAAAACAAAGGACCAGGTTAAGGATCACATTCAAACATAAAATTTACAAGATCAATATAAATCCATTAATTCATTTTAAAGCTAATGATACTATCATCCATCCTAGTTACTTGTATGCATATATTTTAGTGCCCGTAGCATTTGATACAAAAAGAACCGGTGATGCTCATGTGTCAAATTGTCATTAGCTTTTATGACTTGATGGAGCTCAGACTCCATAAGCTCGAAAACAACATAAATGTCTCTGTAGTCACGCCTAGAGGGTGGCATCATGATCCGCTTAATTTCAACAATATCAGGATGCCGCAAAAGGAGAAACAATTTAATCTCACGCAAAATTCGAATAGTATCAGAGATATGCTCAAAGATATCTGTTATTTTCTTTATTGCTACTCTTTCCCCAGTGTGTGTGTCAATAGCAGCACAAACAACTCCATAGCTACCCTTACCGATAATTTCCAAAATTTTGTATCTATTATCCTCTCCATACTCGGTGAAAAAATCTACCTCTTTTGGGACCTGCAATATTTATTATATCATTGTCTAATCATAGAGGAAGATGAGAGTACATGAACGAATGAAAAGCATAGTTTACACAAATGTTTGAGAATTTCAAGATACCAGAATCCATTGGACCTCATCTTTTAATCTCAAAACCATTCATATAAAGAAAAAGTAAGATCTTATATATAAAGCACCCCATAACACCGGATTTAGTCATAAAACTGAAAAAAAAAATGAGAAAAATAAGCCAGAAAAATTCAAATTAAATCCTGTAAACCATGAGTACCACCAAGAAAAAGAATATAAAACTAGTAGGAAAGTTCCTATTTTCCAAGATACAATCCAAAAGAAAAACAATACAACTTCACAAAGCTCTTGTTCTTGGAGAGGATACAAAAACAGAGTTTGAAAGGATAATAAACCGAACCAACTCAGACTGGTAAATCCTTGAGTTCACTGGTCTCAGTTCTACGACTCATGCGAAGTCAAAATTAATAACACTTAGTATATCGTCAGTACAAATAATTACAAACATACAGAAAAGAAGATAAAAAGATTAGATGAACAGACTTAACCACAAATAAACTCTCTCTTTTAGGGTTCTGCAAGAAGATAAAAAGATTAGACGGACAGACTTAACCACAGAAAGATTACAGTTTAACAACGATAGAGGCGCAGACAAAAAACAAATCAACCTTCTTTCCCTTATGAATATTACTACCAAGAAAGTGGCAACCAACATTGGCTATAAATCACGTTAGTAATACAAAACGCAAACAAGCATTCTTACGTTTGCTCATCTGGACGACATTCGTTGATACAGATCATCTGCTAAATCCGTCCATACATATCATCTGGATGACAGCCGTCCGATTATAACTAAACGGCGTGAGCAGAAATGAAAGTACTGGAAAACACCAGTCCCCAACTATGTAAGCTCGCACGGCCTGTCCCCCGCCTTATCCCAAACGATATCACCTGAAATTAACCTGTTGTACAACAAACTATCACGGAAATGAGACGCGTCGTCATATCCTCCAGGGGCTTTAACACAGACATCCCAGAATATCTTCTTGTGATCTGCAACAACCTGCAGCAAAACTGATGGAAACCCATATTTACAACAATACATTGAACCGTTGATCACATCGGGACTGATCTTGTGAAGTTTGATTGGTGTAGTATCAATGGCGCCACACATGTTGGGAAGAGAAGTGAGTTCCTGAAACCCTTGGGTGGTTTCCACCAGTCGGCGACGGGAATCTGGGATTTTGATGAACTCTAGGTAGAGTTTGGTGGCTAAAAGGCGGGTGACCATGTTGGTTATCTTGGAAATCAAGTAGGGTTCTAGTCCATAGCGTGAAGCTAGGGTTTTCAGGGATAGGCCGTGCGAGAGGCGTGAGAGGACCATGGTTACGGCGTAATCCGACGGTAGGGAGAGCTAGGACTGGGTTATGTAGGGTTTGAGTTTTTCGACGACGGTGGTGAAAACGGGGTAGGATAAGCCGTATAGGGATCTCCACTGGGCGTCGTAGAGGGGAGCCTCCATGGCCCAGATGTGTTCGGTGGAGAGCGCGCGGAAGGCGGCGACGGAGAATTCGGCAAGGGTTTTTGCAGCGGCGGAGGAGGAGGGGGATGAGGATTTTCGGTGTTTTTTGGTCGGGGGGTTGGAGGCAAGGTATGAGAAGACGGAGGCGAGGGTGAAGAAGAGGAGTGGGGCGGCGGAGCGGCGGCCGAGGAGGAGAGGGCGGTGGAGGAGAGGAAGGGGAGGTGGTGGGGTCGAGGTAGTTGTGGAGGTGGAGAAGGTTTAAGAGTATTAGGAGGAAGGACTAGTCCATCTCACAAGATTTCGACTTACTTTTCTGTGGAGATGTAGAAAGAGGAAGCTTTTTCCCTAACGGAGAAAGAGAAACCTGGAAAAACATATTAGTTTGATTGCGATAAAAAGAAAAAAAGAAAAAAAAGTTTATGACTGTTTAAGACAGTCAGAACACTTGTGACAGTCATTAAGAGTCACAAATATTTGGATTTTTCACTGTTTGGTCTTTGTGACTGTTATTGGCAGTCATAAAGTTGTGATTGTCATTGACAGTCACAAATCCAGCGAGTTTCAATGTCATAAAATCCTGTTTTTGGTGTAGTGATATGATCACGCGACTGGTCTTCACGACCATACATAGCGGCCTAATCGGTGCTCGACAAAGAACGAGTCACCTCTCCACGCTCATGGTTATGACCACAACCATGACCTAGACCTCGTCTTCTCGATATACTGAACATACAACCGCTCAGTACAAAGGAACATAACATCGCATAATCAACATACCGAAAATACCAAATCAGCTCTACATAACAACATAACACAACAAATTGTAACAAGACAAAAATATCCATTCAGAATAACTAAACGAATACAAGAACCACGACTTAATCAAATGGAACTTACGGACGTAACATACAAAGCACACGACCCTAACAAAGGAACATTTACGGCCATAACACAGTACTTATACAGTCATAAACATGCTGTTGAACTGTTGGAATAGTTCAGCAACTCCGAAATAGTTCCAAATGATAGCCACAACACAAAAGTATGGAAAGTCACAAAGTGCTTAAGTATGTATGCAACATACGGGTCTAAGCGCTATCGTTTCGCATGAAGCGATATCATACAAATCACGAAAGAACCTCAAGCCATGCAATACAACAATTGGGAACACAACCAAAACCATTCAACAAAGATGACCATATAATGAATATACGATAAAAACTTGGCCCTCACGCAAATGTGTTAGCCCCAAACTCAAACGGTATTGCCTGAAGCGATACATGCACACTATGCACATGTTACATCCAAACTTTATTATAATTACCTTATTTCGAAATATGAGAGCCATTTTGTAATTTAGAAATCTTTTCTTTAAATCCGAACTTAAAAGTTTTAAATCGAATACAACGGTGAAATGCTTTTTGTTAAACACTTGGGTTATTTGGAAATAACACCCACTGGGCTAAAAAAATCATATATTCTTTCAGACATGCCAAAAGATTACTGTCGGTAAGATCTTTCAAAATGTCTCAAACATCCCAAAATACATTTTTCAAATACCGTCATAAGGTTCCATTTGAAAATACACGACCAATTCGCCAAGACTCAAAATGTTTAAAGAGTGTACGCTAAATCACTACTTACGCGTACCGACAAAATATTTTAGAAATCAATTTTCCACAAATATATGTAAATTTATAAAATCTTTTAGAAGGCAATATTCAAACCATCTCGAATCCATCTGGGAATATTATAGCGCTGGGGATACCGCACCGGACACCATAAGACTAAAAGACATTTTTGCAATCGTTTCAAATACGCTAAAAGGCAAAAGACGATAATATATTTCAAACAATCAAATACTCCCCAAAAATCCATCTTCTAAATACCGTCCAAAAAAAAAAATTCGTTTGAAGATGCAAGGATCGGATACCAAAACTCAACAGTTTCAAGACGTATGTTAAGCCACCGCTTACACATACCGACAAAATAATTATGGAACGATTTCCCCAAATTAGACCCAAGTTACAAAATACCAGCAAGCCATTTAAAAACACACACACACACACCAGATATAATTAACAATGACAATACGTCCGTGGCAAAAAACAACGACCAGTCAAAAATAATTGACTCTCAAACGCATCCATATCCGACATCCAAAATTACTAGTTGAACAAGCAAAACTCATAAACACCAAATTCAAACATAGGTCGAAATGATCTATCTGAGTTCTCAACAAACTCTACCGCTGGTACGCTTTCTAGAACACATCAATGTTTAGAAATTCACAACAAATTACACCACTCATAATCCAATTCATCACCATATCCTGATAATTTCACACGCAATTTACCACAAGTATCAAACGCATATTCCATGTCACATCATATAAAGAAAGTCTGAAACACAAGATATCGGACATAAAAGATGAGACTACATCCACAGGTCGCACAAAGATGACGGTCGCCCACGATACTAATCTCAACTGACAACATAAATGACACGATGTGACAACACACAACTCAATTCGTCTACTGACAACTCGAATAACACGACAAAAACACGACTCGACTAGACCCGACAGCCTAGGCTTCCCCAACCTAAGGCTCTGATACTATAAATGTAACAACCCTAAAATATTAAGGGAATGTCACACGTCGTAGACCCTTTTCAGAAAGATCTACCAGGCTAGGTACCACTAGACAACTCAATGTTTGACCGACCGGGATCAAACTACATAACAACTCAGACGGATAAGGTCGAATACTCAAAATACACGGACCGAAAAGGTCACACGAAAAAATCAAAAGCGAATACATTATCATTACAACATGTACTCACATAGTGGTCAAAATGTACTAAAGAGGATTTGGGATACAACCCGATAATCCAAACAAAAATACGACTCTCAATTGATTATTATCGCAGCTTGCCATCTTCCATGCCAACCCTGTGATTGCTCCCTCGAAATATGCATACCTGAAATGCATAAAACGTATTTTCTAAATTTAAGGGATTAGCAATTCAAATTTTCTAGTGCAAGTATTCTAATCATACAACATATACCACGCAAATATCAGTGTGAAACAATGATAAATAATAAGAGAAGTTCCCGAGAGGTTTTCAATATTTAGAAAACAAACTCAAGTCTTTTAAATACAATTCATCAACTCGGAAGTTTTAGAAAATGGAAAGCCTTTTAGGACCTCAAGTTCGAAGTTATAAAAACCTTTTCACAACATTAGGGTCTCAACCCCAAATCCTCATTTCAAATTACAAGATGTAATATCCTAGAATTTCACTATGAATTTTTCGCATTATTTTATCTGGGATGTACCGTACAGAGTGGGACCGACACGATATGAGTGGATAATTTTGGAAACCATGACAGTCGTGCCAGTATGTCATCGAGGTTATTTGATTCTAGGATATTACATGCTTAATGTGTTTTTCGATGTCGGATATACCATATGGGTATTTGTATGATTGCCGTACTTGGTCGACAGTTGTAATTGAGGATATCGTGCATCAGATGTATCGTATGGAAATGTTATCAGAACAAGTATATGTATTCAGTATGTCGCGTGTACGTATTCAGTATATTTAGATGACAGACAGGAGCGAAATGGCTAAGTATGAAAGCCATTACGTACGTTATATGTTGGAGATTACGTACGTAGCTAAGTAATCTTAACGTACGTTAAGCTGCGTACATTACGTACGTTAAGAATGGAATCAGCGGGTCCGAGCTGTGGTCGGCAGGTGGGCCCGGTGTCGGCCGCCGGCGCAGGATGTGGACAGGCGAGTCAACCCCGGCATTACGTACGCTATGCATGGCATATTACGTACGTAATATGGGTTGATACTGTAGCAAGTCAACCGCTACATTACGTACGCTACGGTGATGGTATTACGTACGTAACGCAAGGTTCAAAATAGTACAGATTACCTGGATGACGATTACGTACACTATATAGGACATATAGCGTACGTTAAAGGCCTTACGACGTTAACTTTGGGACTTAACGTCATGCGAGATGCAAAGATTATAAAATAAGAACGGGACTTTCATTTCCTCACGAAAGGAAACACATTTCCTCCTCCCCAGCTCGTCCCTCTCCACTCTCAAACCCATCTCAGACCCTCATACCCTTGTTAAGACTTTGATAAGGATGATCGGAAGCTTGAAACTTGGAGTTCTTGGAGTTTTGGAAGTGTTTGATTGTGTTATTCATCTTCAAAAGGTATGTTGATGAACTCTACTCCTTGAATTCGGATTTTGATGTTAGTATTGATGTTCTTCTTCGTATGAAGATGATTATGGTATTGTGGTTACGATTCTTGAGGATATATGAACTATATGTTGAAAGGACGATGATGATATGTTGGTTTTTGTCTTGAAAATGTTGACTATGATTATAGAATCATGTTGTTCTTGGTGATCTTGGTAGTATTGCTTCGATTCTTGATGTTAGGAGGATCGTATGTTGGAGAATATGATGATACATGCCTTGGAGTATGGATTAGATGATGGTTAGATGTTAGAACACATTGAATTACGTCGTTTTGTTGGCTTCAAACGTGATTATAGATTAATTCATGTTCTTGAAGAATTCTTGAATGATATATGTCCGTAAATTGGAAGGATTACGATTAATTTTGGTATATGATTATTCATGATGATAGCCGTAATTGTATTCCTATGAATTTGCACGAATGAGCCGTGTAAATACGAATTTAAGATTGAAGTCGGAACCAAGAATGTTGTAGACGTTGATAGAACTATTGATTATCGAAGTTCGGCTTGTATTCGTATTGATAAGAGTTGATATGGTTTGATTTCGTACGATCGAGATACCGTTGAGTTTGATTGGTTGATTATACCGGTTGTTGATTGTTATCGAACGTATCGTTGATTGATTATTGTATTAGGTTGCATTAGATGATCGTTGATATTAACCGTTGTGCTGCGGTGACTCGGGGCTGCGGAGCTTGTAGATAAAGGCGAAGGGACTAGTAACAACTTCATCGTATCGGTATCGAGGCAAGTTATGCTTGCTCAGTTCATAATGTTAATAAATGATTTCATTTTCATTTCATTTATGATTCATATAGCAATGGTATTATGGAATATGAATTGTCCGAATGGTGGTAGGTATGGTATTTTTGGACTAAGATAAATCATAATGTATATGATTTTAAGACGTCTAGAGGGAACGGAGATGTGAATTAAATTTGGTCTATTGCATGAGAAGTTGGATATCAAGGTTAGTTATCGTGTCGATATTGAACTCGGGATGGTGGTTTGGTATTAGTTATGGACTGTACTTCATTTTGGGTTTTTCGGGTAAACCGTGTATTCGTTCAGGGCAGTTGGTCGTGGAAAGGTTGGCGTCTCCAGCTTGAGGTAAATTAATATTGTTAGATTATGATAATCATCATGTTGCATTATTGCATGTGTGTGTTGATATTTCGTGTGGTGAGTGCGCACCATTGTTTGTTATGTTTTCTAATGCGCTCTTCCTTTGAGCTGTGATCTGTTGGGCCAATGTGTTAGGGGATAAGACCTATATGGCACCTATGTTCCGGGGTATTCCTGTGTGGATACTTTCGTGACCCTTGGTTGCGACCTTGGGGTATTTTGTAATTGCATGAACTGTGTTAGGGGATAAGACCTATATGGCACCTATGTTAGGTATTCTGTGAGATGCTTCCGTGACCCTTGGGTGCTTGCCTTGGGGTTTATGTGTTAATATTATAAGCATTGTTGAGCATGATGTGGATTTGTGCGACGGAAATACGACATGGTGGTCGTGTCGGTCTTTCATGATCGAGTTACTGTTGCTCTTTTGGGAAGTCTTCTGATCCTTGATGGATATACGTTTCTTCGAGGTTTATTGTCATGTTATATCGTGACGTCCATCTTGAGTCTTATTGATTGGTCATTCACAGTCCATGTATAATTGGATCTTTTCGATATTCGGGTTGTCTTTGAAATCCCGTATATATGATTTTTATATGGTTGACGATTTTATTCTCTCGTGTATCTGTCCCCGTTGATCCTTTTCTGAACTCATCTGGTGTTACCTTATCGATGGTCAACTTGTTTGTTATCGATCCTTTATTAATCTCGTTTGGAATTTCCCTATCATTGGTAGTCTCGTTCGTTATTGATCCTTATTGATTCCGTTTGGGAGTTTGCCTTACCGTTGGTATTATCGGTTGTTGATTCCTTATTATCCCTATTGGAGTTTACCGTGTCGTCGGCATTCTCGGTTGTATATTCCTTATTGCTCTTGTTGGAGTTTACCGTGTCGTCGGTATTCTCGGTTGTTGATTCCTCATTGTTCTTGTTGAAGTTTACCGTATCGTTGGTATTCCCGGTTGTTGGTCCTTATTCATCTTGTTAGAGTTTACTGTGTCGTCAGTATTCTCGGTTGTTGACCCTTATTGATCTTATTGGAGTTAATCGTACCGTTGGTATTTCTGGTTGTCGATTCTTTATTGATCTCGTTGGAGTTACCGTATTGTTGGCATTCCCGGTGGTTGATCTTTCATTGATCTTTTTGGAGTTACCACATCATGGTATTCTCAATCGTGGTTGATCCTTTGTCGATCTTGTGTGAAAATATCATGTCATTGATATTTCCGTTGTGACGCATTAATTGTTTCTCAGTATTGATTGTGTAAACATTCATGTTTTGCATTGATATTCGGGACTTGCTATTGTCTCGGAACAGTTGGATTACAGGTGTGCCATGCGATATCGGTTTTATCAGGATTGGGATCCGATTGTGCGACCCAGCCGACAGAGTTAGTCTTGGCCAGATCATTCTATAATTGAGATATGATAAGTTTGGGAAATTTGGTATCGTTTCGGATACGGTAAAGGTGGTTACCTTTGAATTCATTCATCACTTAAGGATACGAGGTGTGGGTTACAGTAAGAATTGATTTGTTACGGATTGTGACAGGTTGGTAATACTACTTCGGTAAAATACATGGGGAATGTTCTTACTCTGTAGATTACATTGATATGTGATTGTTTTTGTGATGTGATCGTTATCATTGTTGAGTATTATGGCTGACCCCGTCGTGGGCTTTATCTTTTAGGTACTCGGAGTTCGAGCTAGTAGCGGTCGTGAAGGGATGAGCTTTAGGTGATCTTGGTTATGGCGTGATTGTTGGGATTATGTATTCTTTTCTGGTTTTTCTAATTCCGCTGCAAATGTAATTAATTGTGTTTTTATCCGCTGCGTGTGTATATTTAAACTGGTTTTCGGTATTCTCTTGAACTGTATTTTTATCCGCTGCGTGTGTGTGTACTTTCAAAGGGCCTTTTGGCATTTTTAAACGTTTGCGAAAATGATTTTAGCCTTGTGGGTTCCAATATGGGGCCCATGGCGCTGTAATATTCCCGGTCGGTTTGGGGGTGTTACAGAAAATGGTATCGGAGCTTGGGTTTCGTAAAACCCGGGCGTGTGTGTTATGTGGCTCTACCGGTGCGGTAGTAGCGTGACTTTTGAAAATGATTTTCTGACTTTTTAGTCAAACCGATTTTGGAGGCTTCAAAATTTTTGAAATATTTTCAAATTGATGTATTGCGATGCCGGTGTGTTGTTATTGTGTCGAGGCCTTGTATGGGAGTCGTATGCTGGTATCACGGAAGATCATCGGCTTCACGGACCTGTAAGTATGTTCTTTCAGTTATTTCAGTTTTGATGATGATTATTGAGTATGGTGTCATGATTTTGAGATATTTCGGGATTGAGATACTGATTATGACAGGTGTTGAGTTTCGAGGACGAAACTTATTTAAGTGGGTGTATATGTAATATCCTAGAATTTCACTATGAATTTTTCGCATTATTTTATCTGGGATGTACCGTACAGAGTGGGACCGACACGATATGAGTGGATAATTTTGGAAACCATGACAGTCGTGCCAGTATGTCATCGAGGTTATTTGATTCTAGGATATTACATGCTTGATGTGTTTTTCGATGTCGGATATACCATATGGGTATTTGTATGATTGCCGTACTTGGTCGACAGTTGTAATTGAGGATATCGTGCATCAGATGTATCGTATGGAAATGTTATCAGAACAAGTATATGTATTCAGTATGTCGCGTGTACGTATTCAGTATATTTAGATGACAGACAGGAGCGAAATGGCTAAGTATGAAAGCCATTACGTACGTTATATGTTGGAGATTACGTACGTAGCTAAGTAATCTTAACGCACGTTAAGCTGCGTACATTACGTACGTTAAGAATGGAATCAGCGGGTCCGAGCTGTGGTCGGCAGGTGGGCCCGGTGTCGGCTGCTTTCGGCGCAGGATGTGGACAGGCGAGTCAACCCCGGCATTACGTACGCTATGCATGGCATATTACGAACGTAATATGGGTTGATCTTGTAGCAAGTCAACCGCTACATTACGACGCTACGGTGATGGTATTACGACGTAACGCAAGGTTCAAAATAGTACAGATTACCTGGATGACGATTACGCATACTATAGGACATATAGCGTCGTTAAAGGCCTTACGACGTTAACTTTGGGACTTAACGTACGTAACGAGATGCTGATTTATAAAATAAGAACAGGACTTTCATTTCCTCACGAAAGGAAACACATTTCCTCCTCCCACTTCGTCCCTCTCCACTCTCAAACCCATCTCAGACCCTCATACCCTTGTTAAGACTTTGATAAGGATGATCGGAAGCTTGAAACTTGGAGTTCTTGGAGTTTTGGAAGTGTTTGATTGTGTTATTCATCTTCAAAAGGTATGTTGATGAACTCTACTCCTTGAATTCGGATTTTGATGTTAGTATTGATGTTCTTCTTCGTATGAAGATGATTATGGTATTGTGGTTACGATTCTTGAGGATATATGAACTATATGTTGAAAGGACGATGATGATATGTTGGTTTTTGTCTTGAAAATGTTGACTATGATTATAGAATCATGTTGTTCTTGGTGATCTTGGTAGTATTGCTTCGATTCTTGATGTTAGGAGGATCGTATGTTGGAGAATATGATGATACATGCCTTGGAGTATGGATTAGATGATGGTTAGATGTTAGAACACATTGAATTACGTCGTTTTGTTGGCTTCAAACGTGATTATAGATTAATTCATGTTCTTGAAGAATTCTTGAATGATATATGTCCGTAAATTGGAAGGATTACGATTAATTTTGGTATATGATTATTCATGATGATAGCCGTAATTGTATTCCTATGAATTTGCACGAATGAGCCGTGTAAATACGAATTTAAGATTGAAGTCGGAACCAAGAATGTTGTAGACGTTGATAGAACTATTGATTATCGAAGTTCGCTTGTATTCGTATTGATAAGAGTTGATATGGTTTGATTTCGTACGATCGAGATACCGTTGAGTTTGATTGGTTGATTATACCGGTTGTTGATTGTTATCGAACGTATCGTTGATTGATTATTGTATTAGGTTGCATTAGATGATCGTTGATATTAACCGTTGTGCTGCGGTGACTCGGGGCTGCGGAGCTTGTAGATAAAGGCGAAGGGACTAGTAACAACTTCATCGTATCGGTATCGAGGCAAGTTATGCTTGCTCAGTTCATAATGTTAATAAATGATTTCATTTTCATTTCATTTATGATTCATATAGCAATGGTATTATGGAATATGAATTGTCCGAATGGTGGTAGGTATGGTATTTTTGGACTAAGATAAATCATAATGTATATGATTTTAAGACGTCTAGAGGGAACGGAGATGTGAATTAAATTTGGTCTATTGCATGAGAAGTTGGATATCAAGGTTAGTTATCGTGTCGATATTGAACTCGGGATGGTGGTTTGGTATTAGTTATGGACTGTACTTCATTTTGGGTTTTTCGGGTAAACCGTGTATTCGTTCAGGGCAGTTGGTCGTGGAAAGGTTGGCGTCTCCAGCTTGAGGTAAATTAATATTGTTAGATTATGATAATCATCATGTTGCATTATTGCATGTGTGTGTTGATATTTCGTGTGGTGAGTGCGCACCATTGTTTGTTATGTTTTCTAATGCGCTCTTCCTTTGAGCTGTGATCTGTTGGGCCAAGGTGTTAGGGGATAAGACCTATATGGCACCTATGTTCCGGGGTATTCCTGTGTGGATACTTTCGTGACCCTTGGTTGCGACCTTGGGGTATTTTGTAATTGCATGAACTGTGTTAGGGGATAAGACCTATATGGCACCTATGTTCCGGGGTATTCCTGTGAGATGCTTCCGTGACCCTTGGCTGCTGCCTTGGGGTTTATGTGTTAATATTATAAGCATTGTTGAGCATGATGTGGACTGTTGTCTGACGGAAATACGACATGGTGGTCGTGTCGGTCTTTCATGATCGAGTTACTGTTGCTCTTTTGGGAAGTCTTCTGATCCTTGATGGATATACGTTTCTTCGAGGTTTATTGTCATGTTATATCGTGACGTCCATCTTGAGTCTTATTGATTGGTCATTCACAGTCCATGTATAATTGGATCTTTTCGATATTCGGGTTGTCTTTGAAATCCCGTATATATGATTTTTATATGGTTGACGATTTTATTCTCTCGTGTATCTGTCCCCGTTGATCCTTTTCTGAACTCATCTGGTGTTACCTTATCGATGGTCAACTTGTTTGTTATCGATCCTTTATTAATCTCGTTTGGAATTTCCCTATCATTGGTAGTCTCGTTCGTTATTGATCCTTATTGATTCCGTTTGGGAGTTTGCCTTACCGTTGGTATTATCGGTTGTTGATTCCTTATTATCCCTATTGGAGTTTACCGTGTCGTCGGCATTCTCGGTTGTCTATTCCTTATTGCTCTTGTTGGAGTTTACCGTGTCGTCGGTATTCTCGGTTGTTGATTCCTCATTGTTCTTGTTGAAGTTTACCGTATCGTTGGTATTCCGGTTGTTGGTCCTTATTCATCTTGTTAGAGTTTACTGTGTCGTCAGTATTCTCGGTTGTTGACCCTTATTGATCTTATTGGAGTTAATCGTACCGTTGGTATTTCTGGTTGTCGATTCTTTATTGATCTCGTTGGAGTTACCGTATTGTTGGCATTCCCGGTGGTTGATCTTTCATTGATCTTTTTGGAGTTACCACATCATGGTATTCTCAATCGTGGTTGATCCTTTGTCGATCTTGTGTGAAAATATCATGTCATTGATATTTCCGTTGTGACGCATTAATTGTTTCTCAGTATTGATTGTGTAAACATTCATGTTTTGCATTGATATTCGGGACTTGCTATTGTCTCGGAACAGTTGGATTACAGGTGTGCCATGCGATATCGGTTTTATCAGGATTGGGATCCGATTGTGCGACCCAGCCGACAGAGTTAGTCTTGGCCAGATCATTCTATAATTGAGATATGATAAGTTTGGGAAATTTGGTATCGTTTCGGATACGGTAAAGGTGGTTACCTTTGAATTCATTCATCACTTAAGGACACGAGGTGTGGGTTACGGTAAGAATTGATTTGTTACGGATTGTGACAGGTTGGTAATACTACTTCGGTAAAATACATGGGGAATGTTCTTACTCTGTAGATTACATTGATATGTGATTGTTTTTGTGATGTGATCGTTATCATTGTTGAGTATTATGGCTGACCCCGTCGTGGGCTTTATCTTTTAGGTACTCGGAGTTCGAGCTAGTAGCGGTCGTGAAGGGATGAGCTTTCCGGTGATACTGGTTATGGCGTGATCGTTGGGATTATGTATTCTTTTCTGGTTTTTCTAATTCCGCTGCAAATGTAATTAATTGTGTTTTTATCCGCTGCGTGTGTATATTTAAACTGGTTTTCGGTATTCTCTTGAACTGTATTTTTATCCGCTGCGTGTGTGTGTACTTTCAAAGGGCCTTTTGGCATTTTTAAACGTTTGCGAAAATGATTTTAGCCTTGTGGGTTCCAATATGGGGCCCATGGCGCTGTAATATTCCCGGTCGGTTTGGGGGTGTTACACAAGAGTTTTATAAAATGGAAAACCTTTTGAAAAATCGATTGGGTATCGGCCTGACTTTTATTTCATAAACCATTCTTCAACATCATTAAACATCAACTCAGTTTAATATGCCAAGATATTAACCATTAACACATCATAATCCTCAAAGGCCCTGAACCCAAATCAAAATATATCACACATAGTTATCCGTGATCCAGCGCCCTCAGCATAGATCCCCATACGCCCCACCGGCATTCCTGAGTGAATAACCCCCATCCATGATCCAGCGCCCTTAGCATAGATCCCCATATGTCCCTCGGACGTTCCTGGGTGGATTACACTCGTCCTTGATCTAGCGCCCATAGCATAGATCCCCATACGTCCCGTCGGACATCCTTGGGTGAGCGAGACACAATGTTTCCCACTCGTATGCACCATCAGCATCACAACAGCCATTACGAATAATACACGTTCAATCACACCACATAACGCAACCAACATCACGACAATCATCACAACACTTCCAACGATCAATCCATAACCAAAATATGCATCCAAGTATATGAGAATGTAATACCCGAGATCTTTGTTCCACTTTCGTTGAGTTTTTCTGTGGATTATTAGATTGGCGTTGTCCATGTCTTTGGTATGTTGTGCCACGTATGGTCATGTCAGGAGTTGACACGCGTTTGATTTCCGTTTGGGATCATTGCATGAGTTTTTGACTCATTTCAGTGTAGCGCACGCTACCACTTGTGGTGTAGCGCGCGCTACCGTGCCATTGTTAGCGCAGGCTACTGGGTGTGTAGCGCACGCTATCTGGAAGTCCAGAGGCAGTCCAGGAGCTACTGGACTGGGACTGGAGTCCCGTTAATGGACGCTAAGGAATCGGGCTAACTCACGCTAGTTTGGATGTGTAGCGCACGCTATTGCCTATCGGCAGCACGCACTAATTCGCTGGACAGTTGGGGCAGTACAGTCTGGACTTCGGCCAGACTATCAGGTAATGCATGCTAGTCGGCTCTTGCGCGCGCTAACTCGGCGGGCTTAGCGTACGTTATTCGGATGCAGCGCACGCTACCCCGGCTGGGCAGAAGTTTCTGGACTGCGCCCCAGGCCGATAGCGCATAATAACCTGGACTAGCTAGCGCGCGCTAATGCGCGCCTGTATATATATTAGTGTTGTGGTCAACTCTCGTCATTTTTCATCCCCATTTCTCTCCTCCGGCCTTCTAGGCGATTTCAAGGGGTCTAAGACAAGGATTTTGACTAGATACCCTTTGATATCAATCCTTTTCAACTTTTAGCAAGGATCTATCGAAGATCTACCATTTTCACCAAGGATTTGAGGTAAAATCTCTTGAACCCTTAATTTTGGGGATTTTGGGGGTTTGTGAGGTTTCGGCCGATTTAAGCCGATCTAGCCCAGATTGTTGTAAGATCTTCGTTGTATACTCGAGATCCTTTGTTAATCTTGAGGCTTTGTGGAATGAACTTCGTAAATTCTTATTTTCATCGATTATGTTGGTTTGAGCCTTTGAGGTGTCCGAAAAATGGTTCCTAAGGGTAGAACTTAGGATAATTCTTGGTTTTCCGATGAGATTGTAGTTGATTTAGCCTTGATTCTTGTTAGGAATGGAATTTGGAGGATAGTTCGGATCGAGTCTTTGTGGTTTGTCGTATTTGTTCGCTCGTGGTTTTGAGGCAAGTATCTTGCCCATACGTTTCATGTTTCGTAGGCGTAATTGTTGGTGAATGATTTCATGCGAAATCCGAATGTTTAATGAACGTTAAAAAGGATCGGTATGCTCTCGATAAATATTGTCTTTCATAAGATAACTCGTATGCTTCGTGAATATAATAGACCATAATCACTTGCCGAGAATTGTGTATTGATATGTGTACTTGTTCGGTGAATACGTGATGTTGTGCGATATTAGTTATCACTCCTTTGTAAGGAGGTTCTGGTGTTTAATGTGTTTGACATTGCTATTCGCTTGTCGTTGTGTGTGATTGTTGTAAGTGATGTGCCACCGGGTAAGATTTGTTGAATCTTCGGGATCCATCCTTGCTAGTACGGGTCGGGCGTGACCGTAGGGTTATCCAGTCGGGTACGTCTTGCGGGGACTCCGAGGTTCGGGGCTTGCTAGCCCGATGTCCAATCCAGGTATATCTTGCGGGGACTCTGAGGTTCGTAGCTTGTTAGTGTTATGCCGGGATAACTTATGGTTTTGGTTGATTATGTGATGTACGTGTCATGAGTTGTCTAATCGGGTACGTCTTGTGGAGGCTCCGAGGTTCGTAGCTTGCTAGTGCAATGCCAGGATAACTATGAACGTGAGTATGGTTATGGTCACGTGACTGTTGTCACGGTGACATGTGATTTGATATGATTTCCATTTGGGTTATTCATTCGGGTATGTTCCGCGGTAGCATCTGAGGTCCGTGGCTTGTTAGCACGGGACGCTAATAGTCCCTGGGAATATGTTGATATGTATGATGGGGTCGTGGACCCCGAGCTTTGTGACCGGAATGGTTTGGTTGGGTCGTGGACCCCGTGTGTGGTTATCATAATTGTATTTTGGGAAAATAACTTTTGGGGGATGTGTCCCTAAGTGGTTTCGAAAGACTTGAGACTTCTAAAATCCCAAATGTTTTAACAACTCCCGAGATCATAAATGTTTTTGTAAGATCTACATTGGGTTTATTTCCTACCTTTCATGATTTGGACTGTTTTGATCTAGAGACTTATCTCGGAGAGCATGTTTACGATTATTATGTTCTTGGAGTATGAAATGTATGGCTTGTATTTGTATTTTATACTTGCACTAGCAAAACAGGGGAGTTTTGCTAACCCCCGAGTATTCGGGGGGGTGGATGTTTGTATTGCGTCCAGGTACTTTCAGGTTGATGGGGAGTGAATCATAGGATCGGTACAAAGGATGATGGAAGACGACGATACTAATCACATGATGACCATTCATTGAGTATTTTGGTAGAGTCTCATTGTTTAGCTCTCCGTTGTGTAGTCTTCCCGTTTTATGGGTATGTTAATGTATTCCGACCCCTGCGTTGATATGAGTTATGAGATCGAGTTATGTATGTGTTAAAAGACCAAATCGATCTAATGGTTCGTCTTTAGCCGTGTTGGCATGTATTGTATATCATGATTTTCTGTATTTAGCCTGGTAGATCCTCGCGGAGAGGGTCTGCGGCGCTGTAATATTCCCAAATGGTTTGGGGGTGTTACAGAATATGGTATCAGAGCTTAGGTTGCGGAAACCTAGGTTGTCGGGTCGAGTTGTGTGCAAGTCGAGTCTTGTCTTATCAGATTTTGTCTGACTGAGTCATGTCGCGACGCGTCGTCTGGGATGTCGATCGTGATTAGTATCAAGGTGCAGCGATCATCTTCGTACGACCTGTGGATGTAAGTGTCCCCACTATATGTTGTGTCTCGTGTTACACGAGCTTGTGCGATTTTTGTGTTATTATGTGGAGTTAAATGTGAATCGTGAATACGTACTCCATGATTGTTGATTCTCGCATTGTGCTGGATTGAAGAATGGTACCGGTGTATATGTATATATATCCTTATATAAATCGTTTTTACAAGAGCAATGTTTTGGTGTGATTGGGCAAAGAAAGTTTATCAATGTGATATTTTAAAACTTTAAATATTTTGGGAAGTCACGTAAATTTTATTTTAAAACATCCTTCAAGAGAGAAAAGGTTTGATTTTGGTATGATGACCTCGAGGCCGAAAATTTTTGAGAATCCAAGCTACTTATATTTTATTTTCATATCGTATTGCAAGTTTTAAAAAGTTCGATTTTTAAAACTCAAATGAGGTCTACTAAAAATTTACTTGAAACATGACCCTCGCTTTTAACTTTTCGGTTCCATGATTTCGGTAAAAATGGTATGTGGTAATAACGTTATCGTTATGTCGGCTGTAATGCTCAGAGTTGTGAGTAAAGTGGTGGTGTGAACGCTGAGTCGTTCGGTATGCTCCCATTGAAATAGTTTTCCTGACCGAGAGGTGGAAATTCGGTTTTGAATGTTAATTAACTCCGTGTGGTTATTTGCGTAATGTTATAATTATGTGAACCGTTGGCGCTTGGATTTGTACGCTGTTGTTTATTTGTAACCTCCAGTCTAGTACCGTTGAAAAGTGAGTATGTATGTGTTGCCAAACTTGCACAGTTAGCGCACGCTATGTTTAGTTGCGGAGCGCGCCTTCTAGCTGGGCAAAAGTCTTGGGACTGCATTTTGCCGCCAGGCCTAATTTTTGCAGTCGATCATCTGTGAATGGAATCTATATGTGATTATGTGATTTTCGTTGCGTTAGGTTGTTGCTTATTAGTATGCCGAGGGGCAGAGGTCGTGGTCGTAACCGTGGTACTGGTGACCACAGGGATCAGATGCGGAACCAAGAGGATATTGCCAAGAATGATATTGGTATTGGTGTTGCTACTATATTGCAATAAGTAGCAGCACAGATGACTCAGTTGACCCAGGGTGTTCAACGCAACACTGACGCGACTCAGAATGTCGGGGTTAATCAATGGCTTCGAGAGGTAGTTCGTATGAACCCCCTCGATTCGCCGGTTCTGCGGATGCTTTGGGCTAAGACGGTTGGCTTTTCCAGTTGGGAAAGATATTCGAAGTTGTCGATTGTCCCGAAGAGCGGAAGGTATCTATCGCTCAGTACCTTCTTGACAAAGATGCTGCTAATTGGTGGGAAGCTGTTAAACCTCGTGATCGTGATGTCACGTGGGCGGAATTCCAAGCATTTATGGAAGATGAGTTCTGTCCGAAACCGATTAGAGAACAGAGAATTCGTGAATTCTATTTGGTAGAACCGCAAGATATATCAGTGTCACAGGCCATCATCGATTACAACAAACAACTTAGTTATGTGCGGGATCAGGTGAGGACCGAAGGTGAGAAGATCCTTCATTTCGACAGACGAATGAAATTGGAGATTCGCCAGTATATGGCGGGATTCTCGTGCACTTCACTGAGAGATTACCAGGATCGAGCTTTAGCCTACGATCTAACTTCGTTATCATCGGAGCGAGTACCCAAGTTGAAGAAACAGAAGATGTCTGTTGACCTTATGGACAGTACTAGAGTTGGTGCTTCTAGATTGCAACGCCGTAGTCTTTCTACCGTGAAGCTCCATCGCTGGATGCGTGGAACTAAGAGTTCCAAGTCTTCGGCTTTGACTCCTGGTAAAGCCAGGAGGTGTTTCAACTGTAATATGTAATGTGTTATAAGTGCGGACTCGTTGGGCACCGAGTTCAGTTTTGCGAGTCAGTCACCGAGTCTTCCGAGGCACGGACTTGAGCACTGATATCAGGATTGACTCTGAAAAGTCCCTGAAGGGTGTAGTCTACTAGTTGTGTGTTATGTTATTTTCCTTACCATGTTGTTTTGAATTTCGGGGATAAACTTCTTGTATTAGAAGCGGATCGGATTTTTGAACTTCTGTATTTTCAACTCTATCAACTCGTTTGTGTTCGTTGATATTTTCTGAGCTTGTTCTATCTTTTGGTTTGTTCATCGAATGAGTCGTGGTATTGTTTCGGATTAATCCATTTGTGGTTGTGACTTTTTTCGAATTTGGCTCCATTCCGGTGGATCTTATGTAAACACATATCTTGTCATCTCTACCAGGCCACCTATTGTCTCGAGTCGAGGCGTGAACTTCAGGGTTGTTATCTAATTTTTGTTGTTCGTCGTGACTCGAACATGATTGTTCGACCGTTGTTGTCTCGATCGTTGTGGTTCGATCATAGATGTTCGATCTTTTTTTTCTTTTGCCGACTTGATTGTTGTCGTTCAATCATTATGGTTCGACAGTTGTTACTCGATCGTTATTGCCCGATGGCTATCATTGGAGTTTATATCGAGATTTTTGAGCGTTCGGTCACTCCATAATTTCCTTAAGTTTGGGAAATTAACTTCGTTTTCGACCTTCCAACACTTGGGTTGTGGAATTTCATGTTTGTTCTGCGATTGACTTGCGTTTTGATTGGTGTGTTGTTCGGGTTGGTCAACCACATTGATTTTTGTTCGTACGTTTTCTTATCATTCTGGCGTAGCGATATGGATGGTAGCAGCCGCGTGCTGCATGTGATTCGTTGCAGGTCATTGACAATGGATGGCGTATGTTATTTGGGTTTGTTTTGCGTTGATCGTTTATGTTTTAAGTTTCGGGGAAGAAACTTCTTTTAAGAGGGGTAGAATGTAATACTCGAGATCTTCATTCCAGTTTCCTTGAGTTTTTCTGTGGATTATCGGATTGACGTTGTCCATGTCTTTAGTATGTTGTGCCACGTATGGTCGTGTCAGGAGTTGACACGCGTTTGATTTACGTTTCGGATCATTGCATGAATTTTTGACTCATTTCAGTGTAGCGCACGCTACCGCTTGTGGTGTAGCGCGCGCTACCGTGCCATTGTTAGCGCACGCTACCGAGTGTGTAGCGCACGCTAACTGGTAGTCCAGAGGCAGTCCAGGAGCTACTGGACTCGGACTGGAGTCCCGTTAATACATGCTAAGGAATCGGGCTAACGCACGCTAGTTTGGGTGTGTAGCGCACGCTATTGCCTATCGACAGTGCGCGCTAATTAGCCGGACATTTGGGGCAGTAGAGTCTGGACTTCGGCCAGACTATCAGGTAGCGCACGCTAGTCGGCCCTTAAGCGCGCTAACTCGGCGGGCTTAGCGCACATTATTCGGACGCAGCGCATGCTACCCCGGCTGGGCAGAAGTTTCTGGACTGCGGCCCAGGCCGATAGCGCACGCTAACCTGGACTAGCTAGCGCGCGCTAATGTGCGCCTGTGTATATATTAGTGTTGTGGTCAACTCTCGTCATTTTTCATCCCTATTTCTCTCCTCCGGCCTTCTAGGCGATTTCAAGGGGTTGAAGACAAGGATTTCGAGTAGATACCCCTTGATATCAATCCTTTTGAACTTCTAGCAAGGATCTATCGAAGATCTACCATTTTTACCAAGGATTTGAGGTAAGATCACTTGAACCCTTGATTTTGGGGATTTGGGGGGTTTGTGAGGTTTCGGCCGATTTAAGCTGATCTAGCCCAGATTGTTGTAAGATCTTCGTTGTATACTCGAGATCCTTTGTTAATCTTGAGGCTTTGTGGAATGAACTTCGTAAATTCTTATGTTCGTTGATTATGTTGGTTTGAGCCTTTGAGGTGTCCGGCAAATGGTTCCTAAGGGTAGAACTTAGGATGATTCTTGGTTTTCCGATGAGATTGTCGTTGATTTAGCCTTGATTCTTGTTAGGAATGGAATTTGGAGGATAGTTCAGATCGAGGCTTTATGGTTCGTTGTATTTGTTCGCTCGTGGTTTCGAGGCAAGTATCTTGCCCATACGTTTGATGTTTCGTAGGCGTAATTGTTGGTGAATGATTTTATGCGAAATCCGAATGTTTAATGAACGTTAAAAAGGATCGGTATGCTCTCGATAAATGTTGTCTTTCAAAAGATAACTCGTATGCTTCGTGAATATAATAGACCGTCACACTTACCGAGAATTGTGTATTGATATGTGTACTTGTTCGGTGAATACATGACGTTGTGCGATATTAGTTATCACTCCTTTGTAAGGAGGTTGTGGTGTTTAATGTGTTTGACATTGCTATTCGCTTGTCTTTGTGTGTGATTGTTGTAAGTGATGTGCCACCGGGTAAGATTTGTTGAATCTTCGGGATCCGTCCTTGCTAGTATGGGTCGGGCGTGACCGTAGGGTTATCCAGTCGGGTGCGGGGACTCCGAGGTTATCCGTCCTTGCTAGACCGATGCCGGGATAACTTGTAGGGTTATCCTATCCGGGTATGTCTTGCGGGGACTCCGAGGTTCGTAGCTTGTTAGTGTGATGCCGGGATAACTTCTGGTTGTGGTTGATTATGTGTGTTGTTACCCAAAATATTATCCGGAGATGATATTGCTGGAATGGTCGAGTAACAAACAAATGCGAGAACACTTCCGTGGGAAAGTAAATAACACAAGATTTGCCGGGGTTGTTAGTCCCGGGCTTGAATGCTCTCGCGAGATGTTATTAATATGAATACTAGGGAGTACAAATATTAATGTTAGAATACTATTACAATGACTGTAAAGATTCTAGTTATCTTAGCTATTGAGCGTGAAGATTGCTGGAAGAACCAGATATGAAGCTCTGTGAGTTCTTGCTTTTTGGTGTTCTGTGAATGAATTGCACCATGTTTTCGTGAATTGATTTCACTGTGAGAATGTATTTTTCGTCTGTATGTGTGAATGGATTTCACTCTCTCATTTGGCCACTGTTGGAAGCCTTCTATTTATAGGAGGAGAGGTCTCTAGGTCCTCCCTGTCCATCGCGGTCGACCGCCGTTTTCTATATTAGAATAAGGTGGGCGATCATCTTATCACGTGGGACTGTTTCCTTAAAGTCCGCAGCTGCTGCTGGCAGCCAGATGAGCGAGCCAATGAGAAGTCCGCACGCGTCCTGAGTCGCTGTCTGGGAAGGACCCACTTTGCACCTTTCGGCGGGCCTGTCGGTAGGTGGGAAGGTGGTGACAGGCTGGGGTCAAAAGGCCTTATCTTGTGGCGCCTTTTGCGGATCTGCACGCAGGTCTTCACCCGAGATTCGGTCTTCGAAGACTTTGACGGGTGTCGGATTCATACGTGGCATAGGAAGATCGTCTATAGTCGGACATTATAGGCGATCGCCAGATGCCAATAGACGATCGCCTTGGACGTCGACCGCTAGGCGCTTGCCCAGCATCTGTCTTCTTTGGCTGCCTCCTGACCATTATGCCGATCGCCATCGAGGCATATAAATCGCCGCACAACAATGTGATGTACGTGTCATGAGTTGTCCAATCGGGTACGTTTCGTGGAGGCTCTGAGGTTCGTAGCTTTACTAGTGCGATGCCAGGATAACTATGAACGTGAGTATGGTTATGGTCACGTGACTGTTGTCACGGTGACATGTGATTTGATATGATTTCCATTTAGGTTATTCACTCGGGTATGTTCTGCGGGAGCATCTGAGGTCTGTGGCTTGTTAACACGGGACGCGAATAGTCCCTGGGAATATGTTGATATGTATGACTGGGTCGTGGACCCCGAGCTTTGTGACCGAAATGGTATGATTGGGTCGTGGACCTCGTGTGTGGTTATCATAATTGTATTTTGGGAAAATGACTTTTGGGGGCTGTGTCCCTAAGTGGTTTCGAAAGACTTGAGAATTCTAAAATCCCAAATGTTTTCAAAACTCCCGAGATCATAAATGTTTTTGTAAGATCTACATTGGGTTTATTTCCTACCTTTCATGATTTGGACTAGTTTGATCCAGAGACTTATCTCGGGGAGCATGTTTACGATTATTATGTTCTTGGAGTATGATATGTATGGCTTGTATTTGTATTTTATACTTGCACTAGCAAAACAGGGGAGTTTTGCTAACCCCCGAGTATTCGGGGGGTGGATGTCTGTATTGCGTCCAGGTACTTGCAGGTTGTTGGGGAGCGAATCACAGGATTGGTACGAAGGATGATGGAAGAAGACGATACTAATCACATGATGACCATTCGTTGAGTATTTTGGTAGAGTCTCATTGTTTGGCTCTCCGTTGTGTAGTCTTCCCATTTTATGGGTATGTTGATGTATTCCTACCCCTGCGTGGGTATGAGTTATGAGATGTGTGATGTGTTGTGTTAAAAGACCAAATCGGTCTAATGATTCGTCTTTAGCCGTGTTGGCATGCATTGTACATCGTGTTTTTCTGTATTTAGCCTGGTAGATCCTCGCGGAGAGAGTGCGGCGCTGTAATATTCCCAAATGGTTTGGGGGTGTTACGAGCATACCAACACAACATATATTCATCAAACCTGACCTGGCACAACACCCATCAAAGAGTATAATAAACCAACTAAAGCATCACAATCATCATGACCGACACAACCTCACAACAACACAATGATTCTCAACGCATCGAAATACATATCCAAGTGTATTATCAAATCAATACAAGTTCATAATCAACACGTTTCCACGACAAGAAATAATTAAACACCAAATCACACAAAGAGACATCAACAACGAACAATTCACACAATGCACAATCACTGAAAACGAACAAACCTGTTGGAATTAAAATGCAGTGGAGGCGAAGTTGATAAACTTGGAATAAAGCGTTTTACGCATCCTCGAGCACAAAATCTATTTAGGCATGCTAGTTAATTAACTACTAAGATTAATAAGCAATTTAAATACTATTATTTATTAAATAATATTGTTGGAGAATTTAATATACTAATCTAGATCAAGAGATAATAGGATATTACCTTTTGAAGCGAAGTGGTTGCTATATTTGATCTCTTCCTCAAACCTTCTAAAGTATGATTCCTCCTTATCCGGAAGTTGTGTGGGCAACGAGCTACCGAATCTTGCTTGACAATGAAGATCGATCGGCTAAAATTCTTATTCCTCACACCTCTCGATTTTTTTTATTCAAGTAATTCCGATTGTTAGCAAGAATTAAAGTGTTATCCCAAATGTGGAATCGAACACACAAGTCAAGATTCATAATAAAACAAATAGAAGAAAAAATCGAAACCCTTGTGTAAGATGTGTGTTACGACCAAAATCCCCTTCCCTCATGTCCTATTTACGGCCGAAATCCCCTTCCCCCATGTCCTATTTATGGCCGAAATCCCCTTCCCCTTATCCTATTTATATGCAAATCAAATGATTAAATGTAGTTAATATCCTCATAGGTAGTTACCGGAAAATAAGGTAATACAAGCATAAAGTATGCTTTGCAGTATACAACCTAACAAAACCATCATGCACTTAATTCACAACTCCAATTCACAATATATAAGTCGTATAGACCAGAATACTTGCCTCGAAGTCAACACGTGAATACCCCAACGAACACGGCTCAACCAAAAAGCTCCCAAAACCTACAACTCCGCGAGAATGCAACAACAACACAATTACTATGAATACAATAATGAATCAGGACAAAAAATGCCCAAAAACTCGAATAGAAACCCCTTGAAATATTTAATCAACATTGTCTGTTAAGAGTTTCCTCAAGAACACCCAAATCGAAATCCAGGTGGACCGAAATCAAGACAGGGATATATAATCCATAGAACATGAGTAACAACACCAAATAACACTAGTCGGTTCACTGAAATCGAATTAAAATCAAAGTCAAGAAGAAAAGCCTAAAATTCCCAAAATAGGGTTCTATGAAAAATTACCTTGATTTGGAAGGAAATGATGGACTAGATGTTGTTTAATCTTCGTTAACAACTCAAAAAATGGTGATAAATGATGAATGATTGCACCAAATTGCATCCAAATCGCTCCTCCCCCGCTCTCTCATCGGTTAGGGTTGTAAACTGATAAAGAATGCCAAAAATGCCGCTGTCCGTATATATATATATATATATATATATATATATATATATATATATATATATATATATATATATATATATATATATATATATATATATATATATATGGCGCACGTGCTAGCCTTCCCAATTAGCGTGCGCTAACGGGCCTGAAAAATGGGACTTTCGGTTTTATCTCGTTAGACGCTAATAACTTCGATAGCGTGCACTAATGATACTTATTAGCGCGCGTTGTCGCTCTGCATTAACGTGCGCTAATGCCTTAGAACGAGTTCTGGGTCATTTTATTTTAATCCGTGTGATGTTGTGACTTTTTCGTATTTGGGTTCGATCCTTGTAAATCTTGTTTGAAACTATCATTTCGGTATTTTCACAAGTTCATCTAATGTTTACAGACGTGTTGTGATCTTTAGTTTTATTGTTCGATCTCGAACCGCATTTTTTCGGACGGTTTGGGCTGCTTTGTCATTTCCCCAAAGTTTTGAGCGTATGATTCGGTATTCGTTTTTATGTAGTTTCGGTGGTCGGAATCATGTGTTTGTTTAGCGCTTGAGTTTTTTTTTTCGACGCTCTCCGTAGGCGCTTCGTTGGATGTTGTTAATCTTCAAGTTTTGCATCGTTCGGGGCGTGTTCGGGCTGACTAGACTGCATAGTCGTTAGTGGTGTTCAAATCCGGATATCCGGAAATTTGGATATCCAAAATTTCGGATATCCAAAAATTCAGATAGTAGATTTCGATGTCCGATACCCGTATCTAAAATCTTGGATATCCAATTTTTGGATATCCAAAATTTTGGATACGAATATCGGATATCCGAATATTCATAAAAAATATCCGAAATATTTTTTTACTGCTTAATTTTTTACAACCAAATAAATATAAACTCAATCAACAAGTTATCTTAAACAAATAGTACCACAATACCAATTCAAACCAATAGAAAAAACTATATTCGTACTATTTGTCAGACAAAGTGTAAACCTTCGTATTATCTGAAATATAAAAAAATATGAATTATATATTTTTTGGATATTTTGGATATCAAAAAGTGCAGAACAAAATAATTTCAAAATATCGAAATAATTACAAGTCACCAAAAGTGAAAAATCACCAAAAGTAAAAATTATCAAAGGTAGAAAAAGTACGGATATTACAGAAACCTGCAAAGAGGTGTTGTGGTTAAAGGAGTTTCTACTAAAGTTGAGCTTGAAGCAAAATAAGTACGTGTTTTACTGCGATAGTCAAAGCGCAATCCATCTGAGGCAAAATTCAGGTATTCACTCAAGGTCAAAGTATATTGATGTAAAATACCACTGGACCGGAGATGCACTTGAAAGGAAACTATTGCAACTGGAGAAGGTTCATACCGATGAGAATGATGTCGATATGTTTATCAAGTCCTTACCCCGAGATAAGTTTGTGATCAGTAAGCACTAAACAGGTGGAGGGCAAGAATTGTTGAAATATCCACCTCATTGTGGATGCCCACAAGCCATCAATATTGAAGATGCTTTATGGAGAAATGAGTGGCAATTCTTTACTCGGTCGTATTTCACAGCCATACTTTGTTGAATAAGAATTGTCGGTAGCACATGAGAAAAGTTTGCAATTCATTATTCAAAGTCATTCTTGAATAGGACTTGCTAAAGTCTTTGATAAATTCCTTAAAATGCGGCTATAGGGCGAAGAAAATGTGCAACTCAATTCCTATAAATTGAGCCCATTTTTGCCGATGGAAAGTGCGCAAATGAGTGCAAGCAAAATAGGAAGAGAGAAAATAGAGAGTAGGGAATTGGTTGGTGGTCCAACAGTAGGATACTTATTCTTAAAGACATTCTTTGGGAGGTCTTGGGTTCAATTCCCGAGGTGAAAGAGGAAGTTTTTTCTCTTTATGATCCTCTAACTCTTGAAATGATTCGGCGGCCATAATCGATGTTTAATCTCGCGTCAGCGCGGTGTGGGAGTATTTCCTTCTTTGGGAGCACGGAGGTCTTGTGCCAATCGGTGTACATTATAGAAGCTGTCTTTGAGCACTATTAATCAGTTAAGGGATTCTCGCGTGCGCGAAGTGTACGAGAAGGCATTGAACCACGAGCGACTCGCGATTTGATTACCTTCTGGGTTAGGAGTGGGTTCATTGAGGGATTATGATTAATCCGGCTAAGCTGGGATCACCTAGTTATCAAAAAAAAAAAAGAGAAAATAGAGAGTAATAGAGAGTATTGAGAGAAGAAAAGTAGAAAAAAATAGATAGTATTTTTCTATCTTCCTCAAGAAGAGTGTTTTCTATTTCTTGTTATTTCAAGTTAAACACTTGAGATATTTGTATTCCGAGAGATAGCCTCTTGAGAGTTCGTAGTACCCCTAGTTACTTATGGAGAATTTTGTAAGTCTACTATATACATAATGGAAATTTTCGGACTGACATCCACCTGTGGTTTTCCTGATTTGAGTTTTCCACGTAAAATTCTTGCATCTTATTTATTCGCTTATACCACTTTTTTAATCTAGCTAATAGAAAAATATTTATCATAATTTCGCGGTGCAAATGTCATTTATTTTGACACTACCCAAAACACTCCTATTTTTAAACAAGCTTAATTTTTCCCGAAATGTCTACAAAAGCCCTTTAATATCAGTGTTACTGCGTCTTTCCACAGAGGAATAGGAGTACAGGAGTAAATCAATATTAAAATCAGAACACAATAAGGTTCATTTCTTATTACATTTTTGATACATTTGCTACTTGCAAATTACACTCAAATTAACGTGGGATATATCTATTTGGAAATGTGGGATATATCTATTTGGATAATCAAATTAGGGCTTATTTAATTTAAATAAATAATTAAATTGAATTCGAATTAATGTTGTTAATACTTTAATTAAAGAAGAGAGATATATGAATTTCACACTTTATGGAAGATATTTAAAAACAGCAATTAATATTTAAGTTAATATTATTAGGGTTTTGGCAATTTCATTATTTTTGAATTTTGTTTGAAACTAAATTAAAATACTCTATCTATCCCGTGATTACTTGCACAGTTGCACACTTACTAGTTATTTGATCAAAGTTGACTAACTTTGAGCATTAAATTCCATTGTAATGTGATCTTGTTAAATTTATTGTAACATATATTTTTAAGATATATTATTTTCATAATTTTTAACTATATGTAATTAAATATATTATTGGACAAATATATTTCTTGAGAACTACACAAATAAACAAATTATCATGAAACGAAAGGAGTATAAAATTAAATAGTAAGATATTATTTTTGTAACAATATAATTATTAAATCGTAGCATTAAATTTTGACGGTCATGATCGATTTGATCATGATCGAAGAGCACACACCTGCATTATGCATATACAGGTGAATACAAGCTGTCTACAAATAGAAAAGGGGAGAAAATTCCAGGACGAGTTAAGGCTACAGACAGTTCGTCTATCCACATACGGAGTCTTGGGACTTGCGGGTTGGCCATGATGTTGATATCTCGCACCATCACTTTCGCTCCTTGCCCCAACGTTTTCCCATTTACCCCCATCATCTCTACCCCACGAGCTCACATCCTGTGCAAGAATGATGAAAACAGTAATATGTGCGACTCCCAAATGAAAGCTGAGCAGCCCAGAAGTAACCCGTCCAGGAACCCAAGGAAAAAACTTTCATATGGAGCCTCCAGGCGGTCTGTTATCAAGAAAAGCTTTGCACAAGAACAGGTGGAGTTCACGACTCCAGTTTCGAGTGACCCAGTTGTCGGAATTATTGGAGGTGGGATGTCAGGTCTTGTGTGTGCTCTTTATTTGGAGAAGAGAGGCATCAAATCCACTGTATTTGACACGGTTTGGCACTCGTAATCTTACAGCTGTTGTTACTTTTTAGCAATGTGTAGAAAGCAATGCGCGCGCGTGTGTGTCTGTGTGTGGTGGAAATCAAATTATAGTCGTTGGTCTGGACAAGTTTAACCACTCGACCACTATAGGATGCCCAATGTGCTAATTTTCTGATAGGGGAAAAAGCAAAAGAAAAAAATGGCTTATCAATGTTCTCGCCCACCTCGTATTTTATCTCTTCTATTGGAACGTTGAGCGCATAATGTGTAAATTTGGGAAACAAGCTATCCGTCACTATTGTTTGATTATGCCAGGTGAAATTCTTGATTGTGGTCCCTTTCATGCTAGTAAGGGGCTCTTTTAGATAATGGTGGAGATCAGTGTTTGTTGAAATCATAGTGTTCTGTTTTAGTTTGTTGAAATTATAGTGTTCTGTTTTATTTCAAACATTATGTCAGCTTGATGAACACGAAGAATATATTCTATGAGAACTAAAAATAAAGACACCAGAGGGACATAAACAACATAACATATGAGCCTTAATCCCAAAATGATTTGAGGTTGGCTACATAAATCATCCTTTGATACGCTTTACTTGAGGTACACCATGGAAAAATAGTAGTACACATAAATGTTGGGAAATAAGAGTCAGCCGGCCACTCAGTACTGACAACATGAAATTATGTTGTTGATGTTGAATGATAAATAACTCATGACAAAGATTTGAGAGCAAAATATAAGTGTTGATAAGAAATTGAGAGCGTTTGGATTTTGGTTTGATTTTGAGTTGTTGAGAGTAGTCTTTTTTATAGCGATTGAACTTTCTCTTTTTAGAGTTCATAGTAACTACCACCCCATTATTTCACTTTGATATGATATCTATATTTTCTGATACTGATATATTTTGAGTCTTACATAAACGTTCCTAAGCAACTTAAACGTAGGTGCTAATCTGATAATTTACAAGTTGCCATTCTTGCACAAACACATTACTTCTAATCAAATGACACCTTAAGGCTTGACCTATACTTTGATTCTCTGTGTCAGTATCATAATAACTTCAACTCAGTAAAACATTGTTTTGGGATCTCTCATGAGGGTCTCTAGCTTTTCCCCAAAGGTGTAGGGTTGATCAATTGTTTGAACTGTCCTCTTGTATACTCTTGAGACCAAATCCTTTGTTGACCTATACTTTGATTCTCTGTGTCAGTATCATAATAACTTCAACTCAGTAAAACATTGTTTTGGGATCTCTCATGAGGGTCTCTAGCTTTTCCCCAAAGGTGTAGGGTTGATCAATTGTTTGAACTGTCCTCTTGTATACTCTTGAGACCAAATCCTTTGTTCCGTTGTCATGCATGGAGTTCCATATTCCTCTTCTACTATTTTCAGACATATGTTGAGGTTGCAGACATGATCATGATGAGCCTTATATCTGAAAGTATAAAGTCCTATAGTTTTTCTCTGTCCCTCACTCCTATTTTTGAGCAGACATTTTTAGGTTGGGCGTGCCCCTTCTATATTTTTCCGATGACTTTTTTCTGAACAAGATTATTGATCAGTCCATAATCACCACTTAAAGAGCTAACAACATCTACTCATCTTGAGAGGACACTAAATAATGTTTAATGGGTGATGTCTACTATGTAGCAATACAACGAAGAATGAAATAGCAGATGATTGTGATGGGAATCTAATCATGTTTCTTACACTTTGATTTGCCTCTACTGTGAAGTTGAGTTGGACCAGTTGCTTTTCGAACTCTCCCACTATATGCTCTGCAGTCTGCATGGCATTGGAGGGCACAAAAGATAGTTTCTGAAAATATTTATCATTGTTTTCCCTTTTCTTCTATATTAATTTATAATATTTTGAAGAGACAGCAAACAAGCATATGTGGACAAAAACATATTGACTAGCTACACGTCAAGTGTTGTTGAAACTTGAAATCACTTTGTGCATGGCATGATTAAATAAGCATATCAACTGGTGTGCGACTCATAATTAAATCTTTCCACAAGATGTTGTGTGTAGGTATTCTATAAAACCGGATGAAGCAGGGTATTTAGAAAGCCCCCCAAAACTCAACTTTAAGGCTCCATAATTTATTAAGAATGGTCTCAATTTGGAATGCATCGATTTTCTCCTAAACCAAACCAAACCAAACCGAGCCATATCCCATTACGTGGGGTCGGCTATATGGATATAATGTCTCCAATCAGTTCTAAGTTGGGTCATTCCCTCTATTAAATTCATCTGCTTCATGTCCCTTCTAATAGTTTTCCTCCATAGTCGTTAAAGGTGAAAGGGGTGCCAAGGCGATACGGGTTCCTTTTGCCTAAGGCTCGACAGCGCGCGCCTAAGAGAATTGAGGCGCACAAAAAATAAAAAATAAATTAAATTAAATTAAATTATAAAATTTATAAACACATAATGACAATAAAATATAACAATCCACAAAATACCTAATAATTAACAAAATTAAAGTGTCAGAACAATAAAAACAACGATAAAAGTATTATGAGAAAACCTAAAAAGAAAAAGAGACATGATAGAGAGGCGCGCGCCTGATTGAGGTCACCCGTAGATGTAACCGAGCTGATCGGCCACCAAGAACCGGGTTAATCTCAGGAATTTAACTAAGAAAACCCGAGTGTATGAAGTATTGTCTCTTTCTCTCTCTAAAATGTGCTGTAATCTTAAAATTATGCTTGGTCTCAAGGAAAGCCCCCCTCCTCCTTTTATAGAAGGGAGAGGCGCCTATTCTCTAAGATCTTCCCTGATTTTTAGGGAAGATCCCGGATATCCAGGGATTCTGGCTGCGATTTTCCATCCCTGGATTTCCGGGATTGCAGGGTATGGGCTCTCAGTCCCCGAATCTCAGGGATTCTGTCAGGTGAGTCAAGATCTCCTTTCCCGAGAGTTCGACCTTCGTGAGGCCGGAGAGACCTTGGGTCGGCTCATATTATAAAGGATCACTTAGGTCGGGACATTCTTATTCAAATCCGTAGGTCGGAGAGACCTTCGAGGTCGGCAACCTTTTAACAGAGGTCACAGGTTAGCGGGGCCTCCGAGGTCGGCGCCCTTTTATCTGAGGTTATAGATCGGAGGACTCTGAGGTCGGCATCCTCTCGTCTGAGAACCTAGGTCGGACTTTATTGCTCTAAGAAAACCCTTCTTTACTAAGAGGTCGGTACCCCATTTAAACCGGGTTTTCAGGGAGCGTATATTCGTCGTCCTATCAACCAGTCCCCCCTACTCTAGTCGAGCTGTAAGACCGAGTAGAGTAAGATTTGTTTACAATCTGACGACCTTGACACAATAGTCCTTGGGATTCCCGTTCCCAGATAACGAGGTTCCTTGGACTTCGTGCGCTTTAATATCCACGTCTTTTCCTTTCCTCGCCTCCCAACCGTCGCGTCTATGGTCAAGTCCAGGTGTCGACCTGCTATAAGTCGGATGAGGCGGTGCCAGATCCAAGCCGTTCTTTTACAGGAGGCATCGGACGCTCCAGATCGCCCGTTATCTTCTTGATTTTTGCCTTCCTTCTCTATAAGTAGGAATCCTCTACCTCCTTCAACCATTTCCGCTCTTCTTCCTGCGAAATACTAGTGTGAGGGTATTCCGGCGACACTTGCGACCTTGGTTTCCTGCCTCCGGTGGTGCTTCCACTACCTTTCTCCGGCGATCTTCCACCCAATCTCATGGGTATGTTTATCTAAACACCTCTTTAGTTTTTCTTTTGGTTTATTACCGATATTTCCCTCTTCTTCTTCCTCCCTTTTCTTCCTTTTATTATGTTGTCTGCTTCGGATTCTCAGAATCTTTCCGGCGAATCGGCCGTGGACTCCTTTTTAGAAGGTCTTTCCTCTTTTGATGGGGACTCGGGGGTAGGTCGGGGCGAGCTACTGGTTCCTCCCTCTGTCTTAGAGATGAGCCCCTAGGTGATGTAGATTGGTCCGAGCTAGGTGACATCCCTTCTAGCCTTCCCTCTGGCATCCCTCTAATCATTGTAGATCCCCCTTCCCCTCCTCCTATGGACGAAGTAACTGTGACCGGTCTCTTAGCTGATCCATATCAAACGGTCGCAGGAGCGACTCGAGTTCTCCCTCCTCATCCTCTATCTAGGACTAGCCCAGCCGCGCTGGCTAGTTTTATAAAATTTCTTAGACTTCCTCCGGGGTGGGAATTTGTCACGCCTCAGGCTAGTGACACCCCTGATCATCCTCTCCCGGGGCATATTACCTGGTTCGTGGATCAGGTGAGCAGCGGTCTTCGCTTTCCCCTCCATCCCTTCCTTGTCTCTCTCTCCGTTAAATACAATCTTCCCCTCAACCAGTTTTCCCCCAACTCTTTTCGTTATATGGTTGGTTTTCTCGTGCTGTGTCATTACAGACACGAGGAACCCGACCTGGGTTTTTTCTATTTTTGTTTTGGGCTAAAGAGTTTTAAAGGCTCCTTTTACTTGACTTCTCGAAACAACGCCCATTTCTTTACCCACCTCCCTTCCAATGTGAAGGATTGGAGGTCGCGTTTCTTTTTCTTCGGCTCCTACGGTGACTCTTGGGGTTTCCCTACGGAATGGACGCGAGCCACTCGAGCCGAGATCCTATTCTGGCGCAGTTCCATCCAGTGCGTGGGTCGAGAAAGTTCGGGAATGGAATGCCATTCCCTACAACGCTTTCCAGCTGACGCAATTTCATGACCTTCTGTTCCATTGTGGGCTGAGTTCGAATCCTTATCCAGCTATCCCTGATATTGGTAGGCTTTATCGTTTCTTTCCATAGTATAATCTTTGTTATTATTTTTTTTTTTATTTTTTTTGTTATTTTTTTTTACTATCTTCCTGACCGTTTGTATTGTTTTTCGTAGATCGGTTTATGCGGACCTGCAAGTCTCATGCTAAGGCGGAGTTGGAGAAGGTCGCCCAACTCGAAGCTCAGGCTAGAGCAGAATCAGAAAAGGTCGCCCAACTGGAAGCTCAACTAGCCGAGGCTAGATCCGAGGGATCATCTTATGAGCGCGGGGTGACGGATGGCCGACGTCGATTTTTGACCAGTGACGTTGGTCACTCTTTCCTGGGGGCCTACCGTTCTGCCCTTCTAGCCCGGTATCACAATTCCACTGCTTACAGTCAGTGGCTCTGCCGCGGCCTTGATATTTCGATTTTGCTCTAATTCGCGCTCGCGAGCAACTAGCTTCTTTGCGTTTTGTGGGCGAGGCTGGACCAGGATCTTTGCATTGAGCAGGGCTCTGTCCCTTCGGGTTGGTCGGGGACGTGGAAGAATCTCGGAGGCGGCTGGTGGGAGGATGCCCTTGGGAGTCTATAAAGCGATCGCTGGATTTGGAGCCGCCTTCTATCCCTCCTAACTCACTGTTAAGGCCGGCCTCCTAATCCAGGGTGGCCAGGGACCGACCTTGATGCTTCTCCTTCGTCGCCCCTCCATCTTCCGAGCCTGTAGCTTAGTCTTTTTAAGTTGTATGTGTAGACATGTATTATTTTTTTTTTGTCTTTGCTCGTTGTATTAGCACAGTTGTTTTTAATGAAAAGTCTCCCTTTTTCTTTTTCATGTGCTTTGTTTCATAGCTTATCTCTGCCAATTCAAGTTAATATAGCTCGGCGTTGATTGTAACCTCGATATATCTGAACTTGTTTGAATTAATACGACCACTCCCAAATATAACCCGGCCTTTTCCTAGTATAGCTCCGACTATTTTAAATTCCGTGACATCTTAAATATAACCTGACCACTTTGATCTTTACAAGTTGTAATAATGGTTTGGTATTTTTTAGGTTGATTTAACCTAATCTTTTCACCGATCTTTAGTATAGGTTGGGTATTTTTAGATAAGTTTTTGGATTTTAAAGCTGCTGGGATGTTTCCAACACTTTTGGGTGGGATAGCCTGGATAGGATCTCCCCTTTTTTATAGGTCGGCTGAGACTATCTATATATCGGGACGGTTTATCTTTACCTGAAGTCGGGGATATTTCCCTTAGTCATAGCTTCACAGGGTGGTTCACCCTTACTCGGATCCGAGGGTATTTAACCTGATCGGATGTCACAGGGCGGTTCACCCTTATTCGGATCTGAAGGCGTTTCACCTGATCAGATGTCACAGGACGGTGCACCCTTACTCGGATCTGAATGCGTTTCACCTGATCAGATGTCACAGGGCGGTTCACCCTTACTCGGATCTGAAGGCGTTTCACCTGATCAGATGTCACAGGGCGGTTCATCTTTACTCGGATCTGAAGGCGTTTCACCTGATCAGATATCACAGGGCGGTTCACCCTTACTCGGATCTGAAGGCGTTTCGCCTGATCAGATGTCACAGGGCGGTTCACCCTTACTCAGATCTGAAGGCTTTTCACCTGATCAGATGTCATTTCTAGTTTTACACATTCAGAGAGATTTTATTTGTAATAGACTTTTTATTAAAACAACACAAGCTTTTCTCCATACTTCATGCAAAATACTTTTTTAAGTGACATATGTTCCAAGGTCTTTTGATGGGGTGCCCTTCCATATTCTCGAGCTCATAAGCTCCTCCTGCATAAATTCGGATTACCTTGTCAGGGCCCTCCCAGTTCGGCTCCAGCTTTCCTGTTTTTCTGAGGGCATCAGCCTGCCTATGCACCAAATCGCCGACTTGGAACTGTCTCTTCCTGACTCTTTTGTCGTGAGCTGCTTTTGTCAGGCCTTTGTATCTTTCAGTTCGTGCTGCGGCCGCTTCCCTTCTTTCTTCTATAGTATCTAACGCCTCCTTCATTATTTCCTCGTTTTCCACCTCGTTGAACCATCGAACCCGATGAGACATTTCTCCGACTTCTGCCGGGATGACGGCTTCGGACCCGTATACCATACTGAAAGGTGTTTCCCCCGTTGACGATCTAGGTGTGGTCCTGTATGACCATAGTACTGAGCTAAGCTCATCCACCCATCCTCCTCCAACTTTGTCTAAGCGGGTTTTGATCCCTTGCAAGATTGTTCTGTTAGTTACCTCCACTTGTCCATTAGCCTGCGGGTGAGCAACCGCAGCGAATCTTTGTTTGATGTGCATACCCTCGCACCAGGACTGGGTTCTTTTCCAATTGAATTGAGTTTCATTATCTGAGATAAGTATCTGGGGCGCTCCGTACCTGCAGCAAATGTTGTTAAACAGAAAGCTTATGATTCTTTGCTCGGTTATGGTGGCCACGAGTTCGGCCTCTACCCACTTGTTGAAGTAGTCTATGGCTACTACTAAGAACTTCCTTCCTCCCGAACCAGGTGTAAATTGCCCCATGATATCAATTCCCCATTTAGCGAAGGGACAGGGTGCTCTCATGGTAATCATATCTTCAGCTGGGATGTGAATTAAGGGTGCGTGCATTTGACATTTTTGGCATCGCTTAACCATCTCCACTGCTTTCTTGCTCATGGTCGGCCAGAAAAAACCAGCCCTTAGTGTTTTGCTAATTAGCGCTCTTCCTTTGGTATGATCTCCGCAGCACCCTTCGTGGATTTCTTCCAGTATACCCCGCCCTTCTTCTTCCCAAATGCACCGTAGGTATGGACCGAGGTAGGATCTCTTGTATAGTTCATCGTTAATGCAACAGAACCTCGCTGCTCTTCGCACAATCTTCATTCTTTCTTGCCTTTCCTTGGGTAGTTCTGCCCATCTTACGTATGCTAACAAAGGAGTTCTCCAGTCTACCATCTCGTTTACCTCCATCACTTGTTTCATGATGCTACTCCGGGCTGCTCCCAAAATCGTTACTGTTCGCGAGCGGCAATCCACTAAGGAGCTTCCCATTTTTGCTAGGTAATCAGCTTTTGCATTTTCCGCCCTAGGGATATGGATCAACTTCCATTCCCCTAGTTTTTTGGCAGCCTCTCTCACTTCCTCGACATACTTCTTCATCCGGTCCTCATTTATCTCAAATTTTCCTTCTACCTGTTGTGTGACCAGTTGAGAATCAGAGTAAGCAATGAGTCGCCGCGCGCCCAAGTCTATCCCCAGCTGCATTCCCTTAACCAGGGCTTCATATTCGGCCTTGTTGTTAGATGCTTTAAAATCGAATTTTATGGCATACTCTAATTGTTCACCCTCCGGGGTAGTAAGGACTATCCCTGCCCCAGAACCACTGGTTGTTGCCGATCCATCCACATGTAATAGCCACTGTCCCTCTGGCGGCGATGGCATGGTCCCCTCTTGGATGAAGTCCGCTAGGGCCTGAGCTTTAATTGTCGTTCTCGGCTCATACTCCATGTCGTATTCCCCCATTTCTACCGCCCACTTCACCTGGCGACCTGACGCATTAGGTCGCCCTAATATTTCTCTTAAGGGCAAGTTGGTTCGCAGTTTTATCCGGTGGGCTAGGAAATAGGGCCTCAATCGCCGGGCTGTAACTACTAACGCCAATGCCCCTCTTTCTAGCTCGGAGTAATTCCGTTCTGCTCCTTGCAAAATTCGGCTTGTATAATAAATGGGTTTTTGCTTACTCATTTCTTCTCTTAGCAAAACCGAGCTAACCGCCCCCTCTCCCACGGATAAGTAGAGTACGAGATCCTCTCCTGGTATTGGTTTGGTGAGCAGAGGCAGTTTGGCCAAATATTCTTTTAATTTTCCGAATGCTGTTTGCGCTTCAGGGGTCCATTCGAATTTGTTCCCTTTTCTTAAGAGTTTAAAAAATGGGAATCCCTTCTCGGCCGAGTGTGATATGAACCGGCTCAGCCCCGCTATTCTTCCTGTTAGTATCTGGATATCCTTGATATTTTTTGGAGGATTCATTTGCAGCACTGCCTTGACCTTTTCCGGGTTAACCTCGATTCCTTGTTCTGTGACTACATATCCCAGGAATTTTCCCGATTTTACTCCAAAAGAACATTTTGATGGGTTGAGCTTCATTCCGTACGTGCGCAGGTTTTCGAACGTCTTTTCTAGGTCTCTGATATGCTCTCCTGCCCTTACGCTTTTTACTAGCATGTCATCCACGTACACTTCCATGTTTCTGCCGATTTGGGATCTAAAGATTCTGTCAACCATCCTTTGATATGGAACTCCTGCATTTTTTAACCCAAAAGGCATGCGTACATAACAAAAAGTTCCTTTTGATACCACAAAACTAACCCTGGGTGCGAGAGGAATCTGATGATATCCCTGAGAAGCATCCATCATACTGAGCAACTCGCACCCCGAGGTTGAATCCACTAGCTGATCTATGCGGGGTAACGGGTAGTGATCCTTTGGACATGCTTTATTTAGGTCCCGGAAGTCCATACACATCCTCCACTTCCCCTGGCCTTTCCCCACCTTGACAGCGTTGGATAGCCACTCCGGAAACTGGATCTCCATTATGTGTCCAGCTCGGAGGAGCTTGTCAACTTCTTCCCCGATGATCCCATCCATCTCTGGCCCAAAATGCCTCCTCTTCTGTTTTACTGGTCTTACGGTTGGGTCGATGTTTAACCTATGCTCAGCAACCGTTGGGCTGATTCCTACCAGATCCTCAGCTGCGAACGCGAAAATGTCCACAAATCTCCTTAGCAGGCTGATAAGGCTTTCCTTTATCCCATCGTCTAACCGACTTCCCACGCGAGTTTTTGTTTCTGGCTTTCCTGGAACCAATTCTATTTCTAGCAACTCCTCATTGGGCTTGACGCCTTCTTCCTCAGCTTCCTCGGGCGCCTTTGATTGTTTATTCTTCTTAAACTTTGGATCCGGGCCTCCTAGCTCGGACATCCTCTTTCCGCGCTGCACTCCCTGCTTTACCGTTGTCTGGTAACAAGAACGAGCTACAAACTGATCCCCAGCTACTTCCCCTACCTCACCTCCTATGGGGAATTTTACTTTCATGTGTGCGGTAGAGGCCACTGCTTCGAACTTGTTGAGTCCCGGTCGCCCTAGAATGGCGTTATAGGCCGATTTGTGTCCACCACTAAAAACCTAAGCGTCTTGACTTTTCAATGGGGCATCCGACCTAGTGCTACCGGAAGCACCACTTCTCCAACCGGTTGTACCTCGGTCATGCAGAACCCATAAAGCGCAGTATCTACCTTCTTTAATTCTACCTCCAGGTTCATCTGTTTGAAACAGTCATAGAATAAGATGTCTACCGAGCTTCCCGTATCGATAAATACCCTTTGCACATCGTAACTGGCGATCTCCGCGGTGATGACCAGCGCGTCATTATGGGGCGCGTGTATCCCGTGATAATCCATGGGGCCGAACTGAATGATAGGCCCGCTGCCTACCGAGGCGACCTCCTTGAACTGATGACACCTAGCCTTTCGCGCGTGGGCTTTCCTAGCCTGATTAGAACTTCCGTCGGTTGGTCCTCCTGATATCATGTGGATCACTCCTTTCTTAGCTGGGGGAGCAGCGGGTCCCTGGGGAGCTTCTCTTTTCACCCCCGCCCCCCCTTGGGGCATGGGTGGTTGCCTCCGACCTCCATTCCTCTGCTGATATGTGAACTCCATTAGATGTCCCGCTCGGACCAGCCTTTCGATCTCGTCCTTAAGGTGCTTGCACTCATCTGTTTTATGCCCATAATCATTGTGGAATCGACAATAAAGCTCTGATTTCGGCTGGATGGGCCTATTAGGACGAGATGCAGGCCACTCGATAACCCTGTTCATCTTATCTTCAACTGCTTCCAAAACCTGTGCTCTCCTCATTGTTAGTGAGCTGTATTGGTCAAATCTTGGTCGCCTTAGAACGGTATCGCTCTTCTTTCGGTCTATTTTTCCCCGTGGCATTTCCTCCCGAGGTAAATTTCCTTGAAAGGTGTACTCCTCGCGCCGTATCAATCTGCTAGACCCCCTTTCCCCATCTTCGGGCTTTTCTTGCAATTCCTCCATATCCTTCTCGGTTTCCTCAACATTAATATATTTCGAACATCGGGCTAAGACCTCGTCATATGTTCTGGCTGGTTTTTTAGCTAATGAAGTACGTAGCAATCCAGGCCTTAGTCCCTGCGTTAAGGCACTGGTTTTTACCTATTCTGACGACGAGGGTACCTCCAGACATGCCTTTGTGAATCGGGTCACATAAGCTCTCAGCGCTTCTCCGGAGTACTGCTTGATACTGAACAAGGACATGAAGGTCTTTTGGTGTGCCCTGGCGCTTGCAAAGTGAGTCAAGAATGCGGAGCTGAAAGTTTTGAAGCTGGTGATTGACCCAGGGGGTATCTGGTGGAACCAATCCTGAGTTGACTCTGTCAGCGTAGCCAGGAATGCTCTGCAACTCACGGCATCCGAATATCGATGTAGTACCGCCATGTTTTCGAATCGGTATAAATGTCGGGTAGGATCTGAGAGTCCATCGTAGGTGAAGGTGACAGCCCTAAACCCATATGGGAGTTCAGCCTGCAGTATGCCTTCTGAGAAGGGATGGCCTGGATGACTCTCCATGTCCTTCCCCGCAACCCTCTGTCGCAACTCCTCTAGCTCGTCTTGCATACTGGATATCAAGGGATCAAGCGTTCTTTCCTGTTTAGATCGCTCCCATATTCTTGGATAACTCTCCCCATGCTCTTCCTGCTGATCAATTTCCTCCGGCCCATCCGAAAGGATGGGTATTACTTTTCGTGGTATTCTTTGTTTTTCGACCTCCCGACTCTTCTGGATTGCATTGGCGATTATGTCGGCTAAGGCTTCCTTCGTCAGTGTGATTGTGCTTGGTGCGGCTTCTTCTACGGGGGTGACGAGTGTTTTTTCCAGAGTCGATTCTCCACCCGCAGTTGCTAGTTCCTCTTCTAAATTTCGGGGTATCAACTCCCCTATTTTCTTCTGGTTCACTTCTTCCGCCATTACTAACCTCACGTCTCAGCTCAAAGTGACTCGATGTCACAATTCCCACAGACGGCGCCACTTGATGTAACCGAGCTGATCGGCCACCAGGAACCGGGTTAATCTCAGGAATTTAACTAAGAAAACCCGAGTGTATGAAGTATTGTCTCTTTCTCTCTCTAAAATGTGCCGTAATCTTAAAATTATGCTTGGTCTCAAGGAAAGCCCCCCTCCTCCTTTTATAGAAGGGAGAGGCGCCTATTCTCTAAGATCTTCCCTGATTTTTAGGGAAGATCCCGGATATCCAGGGATTCAGGCTGCGATTTTCCATCCATGGATTTCCGGGATTGCAGGGTATGGGCTCTCAGTCCCCGAATCTCAGGGATTTTGTCAGGTGAGTCAAGATCTCCTTTCCCGAGAGTTCGACCTTCGTGAGGCCGGAGAGACCTTAGGTCGGCTCATATTATAAAGGATCACTTAGGTCGGGACATTCTTATTCAAATCCGTAGGTCGGAGAGACCTTCGAGGTTGACAACCTTTTAACAGAGGTCACAGGTCAGCGGGCCTCCGAGGTCGGCGCCCTTTTATCTGAGGTTATAGATCGGAGGACTCTGAGGTCGGCATCCTCTCGTCTGAGAACCTAGGTCGGACTTTATTGCTCTAAGAAAACTCTTCTTTACTAAGAGGTCGGTACCCCTTTTAAACCGGGTTTTCAGGGAGCGTATATTCGTCGTCCTATCACCCGTCTTAGGGCTTAAAAGGCGATGTGCCCTTTTATCTAAGCGCCTTGTGCCTGAGGTGCGCCTTTAAAAATTATGTTTCCCTGCAACTCTTCTTTGGCCTCCTTCTCTTCTTTTGACCCCGTTTGGTGTCTATAGTTTCACACCTTCTCACTGGAGCCTCTAGCAGTCTTCTTTACACATGGCCATACCATCTTAGTAGATTTTTCCTCATTTTGTCCTCAATAGGGCCCACCCTAAACTTACCTCGGATCAGTTCATTTCTAATTTTGTCTCTGCGGCATTCTCATTTCTACCACCACCATCTTCTGTACATGTTGGTACTTCACTGCCGAACACTATGATTCGTAAAGCATCACTGGTCTAATTGCCATCTTGTAGTACTTACCCTTGACCTTATTAGGAATATTTTTATCACATAAAACACCCGATGCACTTCTCCAATTCCCCATCATTCTGAAAAATTGAGCCCAAATACTTGAACTCTGTGCTCGAATACTTACTTGTGTAGCCCTTGTACCTCTGTTCTTGTTGTAACTTCATTGCGTATACTCCGTCTTAGTACGAGTTGTTTTAAGTCCTTTATTCTCGAATGCTTCTCTCCATATCTCCAACTTTGCATTAACACATGCCTTCATCTCGTCCACTAAAACAATATCATCTACAAATGATATACACCATGGCACATCATCTTGAACATGTCTGGTGAGTTTGTTCATAACCAAAGCAAATAAGTAAGGGCTCAAAGCAGAGCCTTGGTTTGCTGCTACTGAAAGGAGAATTTGTTTATTGCTAATGTTATATTGGTATTAAGGCAATGGAGGAAATTGAAATGGTTATTGAACGATAATACTACAACGTAAACAAATGGGGGGTTGGGCAGGTATTGTGTATGATGTGGAAACCACTCGAGGGTATTTCCCCGCTTTAGAAATAGATAGCATATTATTCCATTTTATTATCACCCTTCAGGTATGGAATTGAAGACGAGGGAATTGGGATGCTATTCATAATGCACAATTCAATTTTGGTTGGGCGTAATTGTTTTGAGGACCTAAAACTGCAGTTATTTTCTTTTACGACTACCAGATTCTTGAAGACAACTTGGTTAGCATTTCTCTGTCGGTAGAGAGAAGATGGGGTAATGTCCTCTTTGCTTTCCCTCCCTTTAGAATGAAATTGAGAATAGGGAAATTGGGATTATATTCATAATGCACCATATGATTTAAGTAGGGCTGTCAAGAAAATCCGAAAAATCCGATATCCGTCCGAAATATCTGTATTCGTATCCGGAAAATGCGGATATTATCTGTATCCGAAAAAAAGCGGATACGAATATTATCCGTATCCGAAGATTCCGGTTATGGATATGGATATAGGCGCATCCGTATCCGAAAATATCCGTATCCGAAATTATTTATATATAATATATTTTAATATAATTTAATTATATAATTACAAAATATAAGCATGCTACTCCCAATAATACTTTGTCACATGTCTTCATTCTTTATTTCTCAATGTTAAAATATAAGCATGCAGTATAAGTTATCCTTACTTATTAGTTATTTCCCTTTCTTACACAACAATCAGGTCAGCTAACCCAAGTGGTATTGGCTGGTAAGGAGAAGGAGCTCCACCAGGGTTCAAATCCCTCCTGCATTTAAATTTTTGAGGATTAAAAGAAAAGTGGCGGATACGGATAATATCCGTATCCGGATAGCATCTGCCGGATATTATCCGTATCCGATCCGTCCGGATATTTCCGAATCCGGATACGGATTCGGATACCTTTACTAAATGCCTGATCCGGATACGGGTATGGCCATATCCGGCTCCGTATTATCCGTTTGACAGCTCTAGATTTAAGTTAAGTGGAAGCGTTTGGAGGATGAAAAAACTTAACATTTTTTTTTTCTTTTCATGGGTAACATGGCATTAGAGTCTCGATGACAAGTTGATTAGTACCTCTTGATTGATACTGGCTCTTCTTCTTTTGATGAATCATCTCGTGTTATGTTTAGTCTTGTTATTGGTTTGCGAACTATTTAATTTCCAGTATGGTGGGGGTAAAAAAATTGAGGAGTCATGTAAAGCCACATGTAAAGCCATTATTAAGTGCTATAAGAAGGACTCTGTTGACCAATAGGAGTCATATTGCGATGTTATAGAATCTTCTGCAGAGCTTTTAGAAGCTTTTGCTAGGTTAGAAAGTATATCTATGGAAGACCATGGGAGTTTGGACTTTAAAAGAATAACATCTTGGCTTGATAAAGGTGGACAAGTTTTAAAAGCTTGCTCCTTTATGGACGTAATGCAGCCATGGTGTATTATCGGCTGCTGCACATTAGAATACTCCAAGACCACTAAATACTTCCACATCTAAAATGGTTGCAATGTCCCTGTAGGAAGCATATTTCACATAGGTTCTCTGACGGATCACTCATTTGTTTTATGTATCACCAACCGCTAATGTGTTTTTGTACTAACTTCGATGACATGTTTCATGCTTTATACTTTCTGATACTGCATTATAGACCCTCAAGGTTTTTGTAGATTCTGATTCTGCTTAATTACATCAGGGACTTCATGGGTTAGGAGGAAGAATGGGAACTAGAACTATTGGTCCTCAGCCCTTAACCTTTGACCATGCCGCCCAGTTTTTCACAGTTACTGACCCTGACTTTGCTGAGATGGTAGCCCTATGGTCTAAGAATAGTCTTGTTCGTGAATGGCATGGTGCAATTGGAGAGCTTAAAGCTGGTGGGTGTTTTGATCCACTTCCTCCTTTGCCTCCAAGATACATAGGTGTTAATGGGATGCGTCCTCTTGCTGAATCTATACTGGCTGAGGTGCATATTCTTAACATTATTTTTCCTGAAGACTTACAATCTGTGTTACTACTTGTGCCAGCATAACAAGTGCTAAATGGTTTGCCGTTAAAATTTTCGCCACTTGATTCTTTCTTTTCTGTAGCCCTTCTTCTGAAGTAATTCGTTTGCACTATCTAGTTCGCTGCTTCAGTAAAATTCATGAGAAAATATTCGTAATGCAAATGTGGACTTTATTATAAGGAGCAAACACTTTTATTGGCTTGCAGATATCCATTTGAGGGATGATCTGTTGTGCATTGTCATTGAGTTTTTTGGATATTTTTTTTTTCCTTTTTTTTCTTTGAGAGTTGCTGTTTTTGACTTGTAAAATGATAGAAATGTTCTTGGGGAGGATTTTTGACATTTGCTTGACAGAGTTGTCGTCATGTCTTATATGCCTTCAGTGCCAGTATAATTCCCAAGGATTTAACATGTTTCACAAATGAGCAACATCATCTTTACTCTGAGCTTTTCTATCTCATGTTGAGTTGGTTGAGCTTTTCTATCTCATGTTTTCTACTTGGAGAAAGTAAAACTCTGATAATGGTAAATATAAACTTTCTTTTAGTCATATAAACAGTGCAATATATTCTGTAGATATATTTGCAGCACATTTGATAAAAAATGACAACTCTTTAGGTTCTTGTAGCCATATAACAAATATTTACTTAAGAGCCATAGCTTCTTACATAATTTAGTACTAAATCTTTAGCTGATTTGCAATGAATTTCTAATAAGAATTTTTGGTTTAATACATCACTTTTAGGCTTAATGATATTATATTTATAATGTGGAATAATTTTTGTATGCAGCGTCCATAAGCCTGAAGTAAAATATTGACATGACATTGTAGGATTAGCATATATTAGCTCCGCGCATTTTGTTCAACAAGCAAGTAGATGTCTCGAGATCTTATCCTAGCGCAACAGAAAGATATGATTCACGATTGATTATGTTATGTTACACCGAAATGTTTGTTGAGGCAGATGGGCGATATTCAGATTGATTGGATTACAACTCCTCATGGCCTTCTGTTTTATTCATCGCCTAGATTGGACGTCGTGTAGGTGATGATCCCCAATCCTTACTCCTCTTGCTGGCCTGCTGCCAGAATCCTTCTTTCTCCCATAGGATATACTAGGGACCCTAGCTCCTCACCTATCTAAGTACACGAACACTTGAATCCGGCTCTCAATAATAACTCGGTCCACTACTACACTACTATCCCAATCCCATATTATGTTATGGGCTCCTTTTATTATTAACTCGTTTGTCTTCTCATGTATAAGATATTGAATGCCCGTTGACTAAAGTAATTTATTGACAGAATTATATTAAATCAACATCTTTTATCCATGAGTGCTACAAAACTTTATTATCAGGTTGGAAAAATCTAACCACAAGGTTTACATGACAATCATTATGAGCTCCTCAAGGGGACATTTCCAACCCAATTCATTCCATAATCAACAATCCGCTGTACATACAATGTTGTTACCCAATTCATCGAGGCTATTGATTCACTCGCTGATTAGTCGAAGCAATGTACACAACATTATTATCTGTGGATTACGAGGACAAACATCCAGAGGTATTGTTCTCCTATGTAGTATGTTCAATACATCAAGTGCACTAGTGTAGTCATATGGTCAAGATAGACTAATACAAAATCACATTACAACCATATTAATGGTTTTCTCATAACCATCTAGGTTGTCTACAATTATTTATACTTTATAAGCTGATATTATGATCATCTATTAGACGCATGATTTAACATATAAGAAATATAATAAGCAAACATGTGTCCAATTGATCCCCCTTCGAAAATAGGGAAGTAAAGTTTATTGAAAATGAATGCTTTTAGTATACAACTCTAACACTATCCCTACCCCACTCTCCTACTTATACTCAAATTCCATTTGATATAATGCTTACAAATTGGAAACAACCTCACGCAGTCCTGTTCAATACAACACATCATACTAGTGTAATCCTATAGTCAAGATAGACCAACACCAACCCACATTGCAATCATACCACGAGTTGTCCAAATCCATGTAGATTGTGAACAATTACTTGTACTTTATAAGGTGCTCATAATATGATATTTTATGTGACACTACACACCATATTATCTATAATATATAATATTTGATGCATGTATTAGCTTATAACAATTATAACATGCAAATATTTGACCATTTGATTCTCTTTGAGAAAAAGGGAAATATAGTTTATACAAGAAGAATACTTTTAGCATACAACTCTTAACAATTTTTCGCTTATAAGCATCCAAAACAACCTCACGCCGTCCTCTTCAATACACCATAAAGTGTACTAGTTTAATTATATAGCTAGGAGAGATTAACACCTAACCACACTACACTACAATATACCAATGGTTTGCCAAATCCACATAGTTGTGAACAGTTACTTATACTTTATAAAAAATATACGGTGTATGATCTTGTGTCTGTCACCATGTGCCGTTTATCTACAATGTAAATTATTACACACATGCATTAACATAAAACAAATATAATATGCAAACATCTAATCAATTGATTTTCCTTAGTAAAATAGGGAAATTTAGTTTTTACAAAAGGAGAGCTTTTAAAATACAACCTTAACAAATATAATCTCATGCACTAAACCCTTGAAATAGAGGATGAGATGAGCTAACACCTGACCACATCTGGGCAAACAGGTGGCATGCTCGATCTCCTAACTTTACCTGGCTGATATAAATACCAGATGAAATTGCTTTCTTGACACCTCATTGTCGGTTGATTTTTTCTTTCGATGAATTTTAGTTTATTGTAAATTGGTAATATGGGTGCGATCTTAATGTAAAAAGGGATTCCGCTGTGCTGGAGAGGCATCCGAGAAACACTCCCCTTTACTCTTTGAAACACATGTCTTTGTTAACTGTGAAATGTTGTCATCGGTTATTGTTTAATTATTGCTTCCTTATTTAAGTTTTCTAGCTCGTCTTGTTTTCAGAAGATTGTTATTTTTGTATAGTTATGCAATTTGCTAATTTCTTGAAGTTTTTAAACTCAAATAACACTAGTCGTTGTTAATCGACCATGTACACTGAATTGGTTGAATCTCCAGTGGAGATTCAACTTCCATTGATAAATGTATCAATGAGTATGTTTTACTTATGATTAAAAGTTCAAATATCTTAGTAGTAGATTTACAAATAACTAAAGTAGAATAGCAAATCTTGTTGTAATGGAGATGATTAGGAGAACTTATATATATAAGAAATCAATATTCTTGAATGAGACGCAATGTCATCTGATTTAGTATTTCCCTAGATGCTTGTTGAGGATAACCATTACAACATCTTTGACCAAGTGTTGCTCTAAGATCAATACTAGAAGTTCTTTAAGAAAGAAGGTAAGTCCGCATATGTAGCAATCATGGCTGCATTATCCTTTTAGGGCACTTGCTGCAAGGAAGACGATGCCTTGCCTTCTGTGGACTTCTCTTTTGGTGAAAAAATGTATCTTTTCGCACCATTTTGATGTGGATCCTTTATAGCAAATCATTTTTTCTTGGATATTTATTCCAAGCTTTTCCTAGGAATTTGGTTGTAACACACTCCCACCTGATGATCCAAGAAACCTGATAGTGGAATACAAATGTACTAAGCTTCAAGTTTGAAGTAACTTTGCATTTTTCAGTCTTTTTTTTCCCCTTAAAGGAGACATCCTTCATAGAGGTGTTCGGCGGTTCAAAACCGCCGATTCTTTGAACAGCCGGTTTTGGTTCCCGGAAATACGGAATCGAAACCGAACCGCCTTATGGCGGTTCACGGTTAGGTTTTCGAACCGGAACCGATTCGGAACCGAACCGACGGTTCGGCGGTATATTTTTTTATTATTTTTTTTATTTTTTTAAAATAAATAAAATCTAATAAAAGTAACAACAATAATAAAAATAATGATAATGATAATAATAGTAATAACAAATATTGATATTTAATGTATAATATTTTAATTGACATTAATGTAATATATTAGTAAATTAAGTGGAATACGTATAAAATAAAAGTAATAAAAGTCCAATTTGAAGGTTTATTTCCATAAAAAAAATTAAAAATAACAATACTACTATTAATATAATAGTAATAATAATAAAGAATGGTTCAATTTGAAGGTTAATTTCCAAAAAAAGATTAAAAATAACAATTATATTAATATAATAATAGTAATTATAATAAAGAATGGTCCAATTTGATTTTTTTTTTAAAAACTAGCGGTTGAACCGCCGGTCCACGGTTCATCAATACCGCGAACCGGAACCGAACCGCGGTCAACGGTTAACCGGACCGCGGTCAACGGTTAACCAAACCGCGGTTAACGGTTCAAAACCGGCGGTTCGCCGGTTCGAACCGAACCGCTGAACACGTCTAATCCTTCGCAAGCATATGGTTGATGTAAGTAAATCTAATTATATAAAATGCCTACCGGACTACAATGCCCATGCCCATGTCGAGCTTCAAAATAAACAATTCATTCTTATCTCAGGGTTTTGCTAACAAGAATAGACATCCTTCTTGTCATGTGGAGGATAATTAATTATCTTACAAATATATAGTTGCTTCTGTGAGTGTGATAAATCTTTTACATCTATATCCTCCCATGTAACTTATTTATGTCCTCATTTATATCAATATTTGGTTCACCATGAGTCAAAATTGACATGTTGCAGACTTCCTTGGTGAATGTGGTGCGCCGTTGCTGGGTTAGTAAGTTGGAGCCATATAATGGGATGTGGTACTTGAGTGAGAAGGGTAAGCCTCGTGGGCACTTCGATGTAATTGTTATTGCACATAATGGTGAGTATCTCCTCAGGCTATTTGATAATTAGTTTGCATGTGTTAGCAGAAGGATTTTGATTTTCGTATCTTTCTGTAAGTCATTCTTCCAGGACTGTTCTGAAAATAACTGGTTTGCATTCTGCATCTGTTCGCTCCTGCACGGCTTTTTTGTGTGCCCATGACGTCAGTGAAATAAAAATTATTTACTGTGTTCTCTGCGTTACTTCACTATTATGGATGATCCATCACAAGACGTTCTTAAGTAAGCTGAATTGAATTGTTGGGCAATGCTTATCAGTTGTACATGAATAAGATTCTGGGACAAGGAAAATAGCTACTGTTAATAACTACCAACTTACTGTATGTCACACCAGGAAAATGTGCGAATCGACTGCTTGCTTCATCAGGGTTGCCCCTAATTGCTCGACAAATGAAGGTAATTTGACTAGCTATTTGTCTTTGCTGACCTTAAATAGCGTCTTCATTATCCCTTTCTGTTAACGGTTGACATCCCATTGATACAGAGGCTCGATTTGAGTTCCATATGGGCTCTTCTGGCAGCATTCGAGGATCCTCTTCCTATCCCTTTCGAAGGAGCTTTTGTTAAAGGGATCGATTCCCTCTCATGGATGGCAAATAATACGCCGAAACTATTTGGTTTGCAAGGCGGTGGACCTGACTGCTGGACCTTTTTCAGCACCGGAGCTTTTGGAAAGAAAAATAAAGTCCCCCAGGTCAGTTTAATAATTAGTATTCTTTGCATGCAAATGCTTATTCCTGTGGTCATGATTTATGAAAGTTACTGTTTTTGTTTTATTAAGCAATTGAAACCAGAACGCTTACCTGCTTACGAACATAATTATCTTCTCCGATCATTCAGGGAGCAGTGCTAGTGTGTCATTAGCAGACTCACAACTTACTCCTATAATTTTAATGAATTGGCGAAGTTCAGAACTTTTTCAGGTTCATTGCGTGCTTATTCTGAATGAGTGCTTGTATCATTCATGGTTCTGTACACAGAAAGGCGGTGGGAGTGTTTTTTAAACTGAAAAAAGGCTATTCTCAGCTTCTAATTGAAAAAATATGCTCTCTCTCTCTCTCTCTCTCTCTCTCTCTCTCTCTCTCTCTCTCTCTCTCTCTCTCTCTCTCTCTCTCTCTCTCTCTCTCTCTCTCTCTCTCTCTCTCTCTCTCTCTCTCGCTCTCGCTCTCGCTCTCGCTCTCGCTCTCGCTCTCGCTCTCGCTCTCGCTCTCGCTCTCTCCCTCTCCCTCTCTCCCTCCCTCCCTCCCCCCCTCCCCTCTCTCTCTCTCCCTCCCTCCCTCCCTCTATTCTTTTGGTGTCTGAGAAAGCTTCACATGTCTTACAAGTCAGCTAATCTAAGGAATCTTCCTTAATTATTTAAAGCGTTAATCTATGGTATATGAAACACACTTCTACAAATACTCCCTCCTTCCCACTTGAATAGAGTAATTTGGATAAGGTACAACCTTTTAATTTTAGTTACTCTAACGAAAGTATAACTCATTTTAAACCATCTATTCTCACTCATTTTTTATTTTTTTTCTATCAACTAATATTGTAATATAAGAAAACTTTAATTTTAAGGAATATTATATCAATTTAAATTGGATATTAAGATTTTATTTTGAAAGTACCCTCTTCAGGTGGGACAAGATCATGTTTTGAGATTACCCTCTCCAAGTATTACATAATCATCATTAAGACTCTGACCTCAAATTTGTGCCATAAATTTGTGGAGTATCTCCTCTCCTTGACTTTATCTTCTGAAATTGAAAGTTGGGGATGAGATATAAATCTGAGGATGACTATGTTCCTTCGCTATGTCTAGCTTAGAAGATGCTGTTAGTATTACATATGTAAAAACCTATCAGTTGAGCAAGATTTTTGGATCCAATATTTCATGGTGCTCATGCTCATTCTACCCAATAAAACAGTAGGTACAATTGAAGAACAAGTTTAAAGCAATGTAATCTTAGATTCATTTGAAAGTCAACATCAACAATTAATATACCCGAGTTGGATTTTTAATGTAGAAAGCTGAGTATAAATGGATTTTGAAGATGGCATGAACTGCCTGCACAGATTTACCTATGCGAAGTTTCTTATTCCTCTTTATTTGCCAAGAGTTAATATACCCGAGTTGGATTTTAATCTAGAAAGCTGAGTATAAATGGAATTTGAAGACGGCATGAACTGCCTGCATAGATTTACCTATGTAGAGTTTTTTACTCCTCTTTGGTATTTGCCAGGAAAGTGTCCCTTCCAGTACAGCGGAAAAGGTGAAGCAAGCGATGCTTGAAGGTGTTGAGCTTGCTCTGGGACTACAAAAAAGTTCACTTAAAAACCCGTTCTGCAGTCGAGTACAATTGTGGTATGTGGTAACATGTATTGATATCTTGTAAACGTGCATTTGAATCCATGAAGATTCTGAAATGCAACCTTATTATTATTATTATTATTATTATTATTATTATTATTATTATTATTATTATTATTATTATTATTATTATTATTCAGTCATATCTCATGATGTAGGTGTTGATTTTACAATATCAATCACGTAATGTGACATGACTATAGCAATTATCTCGACTCATCGCCGTCTCATGATATTTTACATGTAACTGAAAAAACCTATGATGTTGATGGTTTTAGAATTTCATCTCATTTCACCTTCGCATGACGATTGCGACAGAAAGGCATTCGACGTAAAACTTTGCCACTTTGTCTTTTGCATGAATTTATAGTGTTAACTAATTTTAGACAATTAATTGACACTATAATCTTCATATCACCGACCCCAACATAATTGGAATTAGAATGCCCTTGATTATTATTATTATTATTATTATTATTATTGTTATTAATAATAATAGTAATAATAAAGTAGACTCCTTAAGGTTGGAGTTCCTTACCACATTCACGTTCAATTTGTTTCTATTTTGAATAGTTGGTAGTAAATGAAAACATCTGAATACAAGACCTTGACTTTCCTCTACTGAAGCTTTGTTTGATGGTGGCAATGGCTTTGAATCAACTTTTATGTAACTTATACTTACAGGGGTACGGCTCTTCCCACGAATTCTCCTGGGATTCCATGCATCTTTGATCCTCATGGAAGAGCTGGCATATGTGGTGATTGGTTATTGGGATCAAGCCTAGAAGCGGCAGCGTTAAGCGGAATGGCTCTTGCTAATCATGCAAGTTCTCTTAACATTTTTCTCGCTTTCATCATCGATTTTTGTGCATTTATATGTTAGTTGTAGAAAAAGTATACAGTAATCTTTTTTCTACTAAGAAATTCTATCATATATGTTCCGTTGGTCGTTGCAAAAAGTGCTTTGGTTGATCTTCAGATAGTATTCATTTAATAACTATGAGAAATTGATTTTCTAGTTTACATATTGGAGTAAGTGATTGATGATTTTAGATATTCGAATCTTGAAACTAAAGTGATGAATAATTATCCAAAATTGTAATATATATATATATAGGTATATGCATATGAAATAGTTGATTTGCTTATTTGAATTCACACTACATATACGACATCTTGGATTCTAGATATATTGTAACTATATTTATTCATATTTTATGCGAAAGTGATAATAATAATCAATCTTGACTTTTTATCTTGGGTAGCCTAACAGACTTCAATTTGGAGTTTAATCTTTCTGCTTCATTGTATAGAGATATGGGTCCAACTTAATTGGGGCTCTCTCATGCAGATTGCTGATTACATCCAAAGTGGTGGAACATGCCCAAATGAGTTTGCTGTAGGTTTGCACAAAGAATTCCAACCACTTAAAGGACATGATGATATTGGACAGTTTCCTGGAGTGAGAGTCCGAGACAGAGAAGTAAACTAGGCCTATGATTTGCAAGTTATTGAATAAATCTGCATTCAGCTGTAAGAATACTTGCAGTTATTCTGTAAGCTTTTTTTTTCCTTGTTCATTTGCTTTTGCTTATTAGTACAAATTTGTAATTCACTTAAAAAAAGGTTCCATTGGGCATGACAGTTGAAGGGCATGACAGTTGAAGGATTCTTTCATATTAGAAAAAAAGAAAAAAAAGAAAAGAAAAACTGGAATGGGACACCAGAGTTCCAAGAAGGTGCTTGCTTTCGGAACCATTTGAAGATCCTTCGTGAATCAATATATAAGCTCATGTGATTTTCTTCTCACTGTGTGAAAGGTGTGTCCTTATACCTTTTGCTTATGATTATGTGATCTAGTATTGCGGGGGAACAAGTTATGGGGAAAAAAGGATACGTTCGAGCTATAAATACGAAGTTTCTGAAATTCCATGTTGAGCTAGTTTTGGGGTTGCTTCTATAAAGGTTACTAGTTAAACTTTATGCGCATATAAGGTTACTAGTTAAACTTTATGCGCACATAATGAGGATATCTAGAACTCGACATTGTCAATGTCTTGGTGATTGCCTTGTACTTTCAACTTGGCTTGAAAAGGCATACTAGTTAGTACTGGGCTTTGAGGGCTTTTATAACTCCCGGTGGCACTTCTGATGGTGTATGCCAGATGGATGTTCGTATGCATGCAGAGAATGTTGTGTCTACCGATTTTAAGTTAACCGCATACGTTATTAGAATTACAAATGCTAAATTGTGGCAATACATTATTATCAAGTCTTTGATTATATGTTTAGTTAGTTGATTCTTCGTGGGATTATTTTTAGGTACATGTAGATCGGACTTGTAGCGGTCATGGAGAGAAGATAAGCTCCCGAATGATACTAGCTATGTTGGGTATTATTAATCTGGTTGTCGTTTTTTCACTGTGTATGCACTTTGAACTGTTTATATCTCCGTTATGTGAGTGGGTATTTACAAGTAGCTTCATATGTTTTGTGAACTTGGTTATATTTTTGAAAACTGATTCCCTAAAATATTTTGTTGGTACGTGTAAGCCGTGGCTTAACGTATATTTTTAAAACTGTTTAAGTTTTGGCATTTTCACCTCGTGTTTTGAAACAGGATTTTATGCATTTGGAAAATGGATTCCAGGCAGCCTTTTTTGAATATTTTGAAAGATATCACCATTATTGGCCTTTTGGCATGTTTGACATGATTCTGAAAATGATTTTTAGCCTTGCGAGTTCCAGTGCGGGCCCCACATTGTTGTAATATCCCTGGATGATTTTGGTGGTGTTATGGAAGATGGTATCGGCTAAATGGATTGTGTGGTCCTGACATGTGTGTTATGTGGCTCTACCAGTGTAATAGTTTATGAAAATTGACTTGTGACTTGTGAGTCAAATTGAATTTTAAAGGCCAATATTTTTGAGTGATTTCTTAGTGAAGTTTTAGACTTGAAGATTGAATGGTGCATCCGATGTTGACAAAGGTGAAGAAAGTGTATGTGGTGTTGTATGCTGTGCAATGAACGACTTCTTGTTGACATGTACACGACAATACATGCATATGTGAAGGAGCGGCTTCTGTCAGACTTCTAAGCAAATGAGACATGAAATTTCAAATTCAATACTGAACTAATAAATAGTCTAAAGAATTGGTTCTGCTGTTATACAAATTTGTGAGATATTCTGGAACTTGTGAAGTTGCCATAACAATGTTTTTGGAAATCTTCTGCATACTTTTTGTCAAGACTTGTGAAAATTATGTTTGAAAAAATGTGATGTTTTTGAAAGTTGAGTCCTATACAGTATTACGGGAGATCATCAACTTCAGGCACATGTAAGAATATTTTTTTGGTTATTCAATTGTGGTGAAGATTGGTTGGTTTTATAATGATTTTGGATATTTTGGGGTAAGTTGTTTGTGACAGGATGACAAGTTTCGAGGATGAAACTTATTTTGAGGGGGATATGTAATATTCTGAATTTTCTATAAATTCCGCATTTTTATTTTATTCGAGTTGTATTAGACAGTATGTGATACGTACAATATGGTTAGAACCCGGCCGACCCTCCAGATCTGTTCCACAATAGTTCTGGACAGAAAATCGCAGAAATAGTACAGAAAATTGATTTTTGGCGATCCCATATAATTAAATTTAAACATAAAAATTTATTTCATAAAATCTCTATTATATAAACATTATCAGGAAACTGATAGCTTGTCGTGGTTTATTGTCATTGATACATGAGGATATTGTGTATCAAGTATGTGGAGATGTTGATGTCCGATATATAGTATAATGATTCACATTGAGTTGTGTCAGGAAATGGTCAAGTATAGTAGCTATAACGTACAGTAGAATGAGAAGGTTACATTGCAACATCCCAATTTCCTAGGTATGTTTTTAAAGGGGAAAAAGTAATAAATTTAGGAAAATAAATTTCTTGAGAATAATTAAATCCTCGCCTATAAAGGCTAGCATACTTGTAAGCACCCATTTATTAGAGCAAAATGCTACCGAAATTAAGCAATACAAAACGCAGTGGAATTAATTATATATTACAAACGACAATATCTCCCCAAAACAATCATACTAAAATAATGCAATCAATTTAAATTTGTTTGCAAAAATGACTATCACATGCTTCATTATGTTAGTTGATTCGTTCTTCGGTTTTAATTAACTTGCAAGATCAATTTCGGTTCTAACAATAATGTACAATGTCTTGCAAAGTATAAAATAATTAATCTATTACAACATGAACTTGAATGTGACTGTATGCATAACTTGGATCTTGAGGTCGTGTATGTATCTCGAGATAGAATTTGACATGTAAACATATGAGCATGTAAGATATGTAACGTGAAATGTAACATAAAATCACATACGCAATCCAATTAAAACAATTAAGATAATAACATAGATTTCCACCTGATAATATGTTGCGTATGCTTAAAAAATATAAATGCTTGACTCAACCATAAGCCCATAAATCATTTATTGATAATAATTTAATAATAATACTATTATAGAATAAATATATACATTGCTGAAAATGTAAGAAATAAAATGGATTTGGATACTCTCGGTCACACATACATATACACACATACGGTCGCTATGGCGGCGACGGCTGAGGTATTTGAGAATAGGTTTTGCCAAGAGAAAGGTTTTGATTCATCATAGATTTAAAGGTCTCCTTCACAAATAAATAAATTTAGGGATGAAAATTGAAATTATAGGAAAATAATCTTGGTACCTTTATAAAAAGATGAAAAAATGCAGTAGAACAAAGGTAGTTGATGTTGATTTAGAAGATAAAAATTAGGCAAATTCATCTGGGACTGGACCAAGCGACTGACAACGATCGACGACCAACACTGGAGGAGAGCAGTGGCGGGACTCTAGGATTTTGTGTAGTAGAAAACAGAGAGAAAAAGTGTATTTTATTGTTGGTCACCGTATACTATCTTACAACTTAGAAATAGGGAGTTGAATTAGCTGTACTCTTTTTCGAAGTTTGTTTTTCATAGTGGAAGTCTTAAGCTAAGTTGTTGTACGAAAACTAGACAGTCTCTTGTACCTTGGTGCTTACAGGGTTTTAAAGTAAGTATACTATAAATCACAAACAGTATGAAAGTAGTAAGTATAGAAATGATAACACAGTTTTAATGTGGTTCGAGGTAAACCCCTCTACGTCCACAGGTCCTCCACACATGAGTAAATAGTTTATTGGAGTCGAGTCATACACAACATATGATTTTAGCTAAATCGGTCGCTGTATCATTCACACAGATTGATATAGCCGACTGTATCTTGAGCCGTTCACACAGATTGGCTGTATGCTCCTTTGACTTGCTTCTTGTCACACAGATTGAAGCATCGTCTATGAACTCTCTTCATCGCCTTCCAGCAGCATAATATTCTGACTCAGCCGTAGAAATCGAGTTGGCCAATTGCTTCTTACTGAACCCTGACACAAGTCGAGGTCCAAGGAAGTGACAAGTCCCACTTGTACTCTTCCTATCCAACTTGCAGCCTCAAAGATCCGAGTCGCTGTAGCCCACCAAATCGAATCCTCCTTCTTTGGGATACCACAATCCTACATTGATTGTCCCTTTAACGTACTTAAGGATCCATTTGGCTGTAGTGAAGTGTGACTTCTTAGGTGCCACCTGATATCGAGCACAGACTCCTACAACAAATTGGATATCGGGACGGTTGGCTGTTAGGTACATGAGTGAGCCTATGGGCTTCCTGTAGAGTGATGGATCAACTGAATTTCCAGCTTTCTCAGCACTTATCTGCGTATAAGTGCTCATGGGGGTAGATGCTGATTTTGAAGTGTTCATCCCAAATTTGTTGAGCAGCTCCTTGCTGTACTTCTCCTGGTTGATCAATAAACCTGTACAAAGTTGTTTGACATGCAACCCTAAAAAATAGCTAAGTTCACCCATCATACTCATTTCAAATTTACCTTGCATGAGATGAGAGAACTTCTTACACAGATAAAGATTAGTTGAATAAAAAATAATGTCGTCCACATAATTTGTACCATAAGAAGGTCATCACCTTCATTCTTTTGAAGAGTATCTTGTCGACAACACCTTTCTTAAATCCACTGTTGATAAGATAAAGTGACAGGATTTCATACCATTTCCTGGTGCTTGCTTGAGACCATATAATGTTTTCCTTAGCCTGTATACAAGATCTCCTTCCTCCGTGTTGACAAATATTGGAGGTTGTTCAACATACACTTCTTCAGCTAAGTCTCCATTAAGAAATACACTCTTAACTTCCATTTGATTTACAATGAAGTTCTTGTGAGCCGCAAAAGCTAGGAATATCCTAATAGATTCTGGCCTGGCTACAGGGGCAAATGTTTCATCATAGTTTATGCATTTTTCCTGTCTATAGCCTTGTGCAACTAGTCTGGACTTGTTCCTTATAACAAGGCCATTCCTCGTCCTCCTTGTTTTGAAATACCTATTTGGTTCCAATTACAGCTTGATGGGTTGGTCTGGGGACTATATGGCAAACATTATTCCTTTCAAAACTATTTAGCTCTTCTTCCATAGATGAGATCCAGTGAGAATTATTGAGAACTTTATTGGTCGAGACGGGTTCAGACTGTACTAAGAATACAGCTAGTGTCCACATGGCAAGTCTCCTAAGTTTAGCTTTGGACTTCTGATCAGGGAATGGGACTGTTGACACGTTCTTAGTGTAACTATCACAAGTGCACGATATCGTATCAAGTAGTAAAGTGGACTTTTTGAGTCCGGTTTATCGATCCCACAAGGAAGTTTGGTTATAATTTGAATTATACACTATTAGTCTATTTTTATAGATACTAAGATGAGTGAAACACACAATTAAAGAGTTTGGTTTAATAGTTGCAAAGTAAATGCAATAATAGTTCTAATATTTTAAGGAAATAAAAAGATTGCAATAATAATAGATTGATTAACGATAAAATGAAATAGTTGGGATTACAAACTTAGTTCGTCATTAGTTATAGAAGATGTATAGGAGATCATAAGATGAATTTACTTATTATGTTGTGTAGATTCGATTTTCCTTAAAAAGACGGTTTCTCTTTCGAACTATAAAACGCCCCTTACATATTGAATCAATCCACTATATTTCTATGTTGATTGGTTTCAATACATAGCATTAGGATTTATGAAAATAACTCAAAGAATCATCTAAGGTCTAGAGGTATATTTCTATCCCCTAGAACAACTTAGAGTGAAGATCATTTGATCTAATCAAACATATTTTCTTTCGAAACATATGAAGACCATAAATATCGTCATTTATTGGCCAAATAAATAAAGATTGTTAAAACAATGAAAATCACACACAATAATAAGTAATTCACAATAGATCTTTATACAAACTTAAATAACATGACTAACCTTGTTTATAATCCCAACTTAAGGAACTTAGCCCATAAAGGGTTTAATATACATTATACAAGCTTTGGTGGTCATTCTTAGTTGAATCAAGAGAAAGAATTGATCCTCACTCCCTTAGTAGATAAAGGAGAAAGAAGCAATAAACTCCCTGAACAACATATGCTATACCACACTTACACAAATCACTCAAGAACACAAGTGTGTTCTTCACACAAAAAGAAAAGTCTACAAAAAGTGAAAAATTATAAGATGAATGATGAATGATGAAGGATCCAAGGGGTCTATTTATACACCTAAAGTCATCTAATAGCTCCAAAACTCCAGCATTATTACAATAGATCGGATCAATACCAGCCATCCCCTCAATAATACACAAAAAGTATAAAAAATTAGACAAATCCTCACAATCTGTCAAGAGTTACGGCCGTAACATTAAGGAGTTACGGCCGTAACTTGGATGACTTACGGCCGTAACATCCAGTAGTTACGGCCGTAACTTGGCTTCGTCAATTTGTTCTCTGGTTGCTTTGAGAGTTAGGTTTTCAGCCCAGAATTTCTCAGACTTTGCGTTTTTGCCCCAAATCTTCTTCGGATGATAACTTTTGATATATAACTCTGATTTTGAATCCGGAAAGACTGCCGAATTCGTCTCGGAAAGCCCTACAACATGAATATATCAAAATTCAACAAAGAGAATATTTAATAAACATGTTATTTCTTGAGTAAATCAGTTATTTAATCCGATCATCATCCGATAAAAATAAAATTATTAAAAACTAATTAATTAAAAGCAAAAAACGAGTAGACTAGCTGAATTATGGGTGAATTTTATCGATACAAATCATGGATAAGTGTACAAAATTGACACTTATCACACCCCCAAACTTGAATTCTTGCTAGTCCCGAGCAAGACTCTTTATTATTCGTGCTCCAAAAATAAAAATAAGAAAAATTAATACACACATAAATTAAAATAAAAAAAGAGAAAAGGAGATCAAAATGCCATTAATACACAACAACCAGCTTTATACAGTAGATAGAAATGAATCAAGATTCAAAATAAATCTACTAATGATTTTGAAGTTAAAACACGGTTTTTATTTTGTAATTCCAAATTCAAGGTTTTCCCCCCAAAAGGTTGATTATTTCTTTCCCACTCGTGATACACACGACTCCCTTTAATGGTTGCTCTCGATCACTCGTTTATTTTTCGACTCAATATGAAGAAGAATTTCATTGGCGTCATCAAATATTGTGTTTTTTCACGAAATTGAGTGTATTGAAATTCAGCCGCTAATTAATTCAGATCTGCTCATAAACTACATCCCTTTTAGTGATAGCTTTCACACCGTTATTTGCTAATGTGTAGCTCTTTTCACTAACACAATTTCTATCTCTTTTTTTTTTTATTAAAAAAGTGATAGATTTCACACCGTTATTTGCTAACGTGTAGCTCTTTTCACCAATTTTTCTGTGAGACGGCAGCTACGCACCAACAATGGTTAGTCCTTTATTTTTCGCAAAATTTAAGACCCCCAAAATTAGGCAGCTGTTGCTGCTCAACACTTCTCCTTTTTGTTATTTTTTTTAGGTAATAGCTTTCACACCGTTATTTGCTAACGTGTAGCTCTTTTCACCAATGACTCCTTTTTTAGGGAATATAATTTTTGCAGAAAATCATTTCTTAGTTTAAGCATGAAAAATCAAAAACTCCACAAATTAAGTAAATTTCAGTTCTATTTTTCATCAACCGACTGATTCTTCTTTTCTCAAGGTAACGAATGACTCGATTTTATATGATAACTACAAGGCTTGGAAAGAGAGATTAAGGCTCAAAAAATTTTGGAATATACAATTTTTTATTTTTTTACCGGTTAAAACGATTTTAGAAGTTGTATATAGCTAATTTATTGGTGTTATGGCCAGATCTAGAAATCTCAAAAATCAAAATAATATTAATATATATATATATATATATCTAGAAATATATATTCACTAAACCTAATCAATACCAAATAATAAAAACACACCACACACTACACTAATCAAAACATACCACAATCAAAATCAAAATAAACATCATAGTTCAAAAACCAACAAAATAAACACACAAGTATGAAAAACACACAAGTACGAAAACACCCCCAAACTTATAAGTAAAACTGTCCCGAGTTTTTTTTTTTTTTAGAATTTAAAAGCACGTGAGAAAACAGAAAACTCCCTGAAATTTTTAGCTTTTTGATCCTCCAGGTGTGTCGTCAGGGATGTTTAGAAAACGGAAAAGCTTTTCAAAGCACTTCTCCATTTCTAATTGTCGCTCGATTATTTCATTCTGATTTCTCAAAATTTCAGCCTGGGATGTTTCTAATCCCCGAACTCTTTCAAGCAAATTTTCCTCAAAAGGCGTCAAGTCATCACCGGCATCCTCCTCGGCCTCATCTTCCTCCTCGTAGCTACTATCCTCTTCCGGTTCCAAACGTGCCCGTTTGCTCCTCAACTGAGTACTTCGAAAAATACTACTCCGGCCATCCAGTCGATCCCCATGTGTTAGCATATCACCTCCCGCTGAAATTTTTACTCTCTGGCTCCTGCAAATACCGGTGATAAGGCAGGGGTATGACATCTTCTGCCTAGTCGGGACCATGCCGGCATAGTGACAAATCGTAGTATAAATGTGAGTACCCAAATCCATTTTTACCCCTCGGCGGATAGCAAATAAACCTCGCAGTGTGATGGAAGCGTCGTTAGAGTCGAGGTCGGGTAAATACTCCCGGCTGCCCACATCCATAAGTACCAAGCATCATCAATTAGGTCCGCCTGGTTGTATCGGGGTTTGATCATCCCAATACTGTCATGCAGCTCGCTCACTAACGCCCAGCGTAAAACCCTATCATCCGGCACCTCTTCATTAGGTAAGATAGAAATGTCAATCACGTTAGTACAATTAACCCCCAAATACTTGTTAATGACATCCGGTGAAAAATTAATTGATTTCCCATTCACAGTAGTCTGATGATAAGTAGGCGACCCTACCTGCCCAATGGACTTGTTGAAAGAATTGTAAAAGTTTAGGGTCAAGGTCGGGTTACCATTTGGGAGATCGGAAATAAATTTTTCCCAGCCGTTGTCTATGAATTTTTGGATGAAAGGGCTAGTGATAGTGTCTCTATCCGAATCGCCAATGAAATCATCAAGATTGAACAATCTTTCCTTAATGCACTTTGTATTTTGATTTCTTTGCGGTGGTGCCGGACCTTGAGATGACGAACCGACCTTTTCTTTTCCTTTTGACGATTTCTTCGGTGCCATCCCTGAAATTTAACAAAATTAACTTCCTTTTCATCACACGACTATAATCATCAAGCAAAACCAATAAAACATAAAAAAATTCAAAGATTTTCGTTGTGACATTTCGTCGGACACCTTGAGTTCATAGTTTTTTAACAATTTTTTTTCATTCAAACTCAAATCCATAAAGTCACCACAAATCAATGAATCAAATAACCACACAAATATCAACAATACTAACAAATAAACAAGATTTAATCAACGAATCATACGGAAATAAGAATCGAAAAACAAATATGAAGTGAAAAAAAAACTAAAACTCAAAAATATATAAATTGAAACAAGGATTGAAAGAAAACCTGATGATTATGTGTTAATGTTGATAAGATAATGAATTGTATTGAGGAATTTGAGTTTTTAGAAAGTAGAGATTGAGAGGGGGAAAAAAAAATTTTCGCACTGCTGGTCGCTTGGTGTCTCGTCTGGTTTGTGAATGTGTTGCAAAGTCCATTTTTTTAATACAGACGAGTAGTTACGGCCGTAACATATCCAAGTTACGGCTGTATGATGCATTCGTTTTTCTAACAGGTTTTTAAGTTACGGCCGTATCTTTCCAGACTTACGGCCGTATGATGCATTCGTTTTTCGGACCTTGTTTTAAGATACGGCCGTAACATGCAATAGTTACGGCCGTAAGGTGCTTTCGGCAAAAATATAATGGAACAACATACGGCCGTAAGACTTATAACTTACGGCCGTATTTATTTATTTATATATATATATATATTTTAAGTTTTTAATCTGGTTTTTTAGAAAATTATAATTATTATATGTGTGAGAATAATGAAAGAAAGACTCCTGGATGATATGATCCTTGCTCTTATTGTTGAATCTTTCCGTGTTACCCCAAACTTATTTTGCGATATAATAGAGATTGGGTTGTCTCCCAATTAGCGCTTTGTTTAACGTCTTTAGCTTGACTTCTCGTCAGATTAATTAGGTATTTCCAGCATTATGATTGACTTTGCTGTCGAGAATTCTCCTCCCAGATATGGCTTTAACCGTTGGCCGTTTACTTTGAAACTCCGTCGGTTGTATTATAAATCTCCATGACTCCATGAGAAAACACCTCTTTGATCGTGTAAGGGCCCGTCCATCGTGATCGCAGCTTACCGGAAAGCAGACGCGATCGTGCGTTAAAAAGGAGAACTTGGTCTCCTGCTTTAAAATCTCTTCTTTGAATTCTACTGTCATGCCATCTTTTTGTTTTTTCTTTGTAGATTTTGGCATTTTCATATGAGTCGAGTCGGATTTCATCCAACTCATTTAACTGCAGCAACCTTTTCTTTCCAGCCAATTGTTCGTCAAAGTTTAATTTTTTTATAGCCCAAAAGGCTCGATGTTCAAGTTCTACTGGCAGGTGACAGGCTTTTCCAAAAACCAGACGAAATGGAGACATGCCTATCGGTGTCTTATAAGTCATTACGTAAGCCCAGAGCGCATCATCCAGCTTTTTCGACCAATCTTTCCGAGATGAGTCGACTGTCATCTCAAGTATACGTTTTAGTTCACGATTGGAAACCTCGACTTGTCCACTGGTTTGTGGGTGATAAGATGTAGCGACACGGTGTTTTACTCCGAATTTGGTTAATAGAGCCTTAACCTGGTGATTGCAGAAATGAGATCCGCCATCACTGATAATAACTCTCGGAGTTCCGAAGCGAGTTAATATATTTTTCTTTAGAAAATTTACCACGACCTTAGCTTCGTTTGTTGGTAATGCAACAGCCTCCACCCATTTAGATACGTAGTCCATAGCTACAAGGATGTATTCATTAGAGAATGATGATGGAAAGGGTCCCATAAAATCAATTCCCCAAACGTCGAAGATTTCAACTTCAAGGATGAAATTCATTGGCATTTCATTTCTTTTTGACATGTTTCCATGTCTTTGGCACCGGTCACACTTCGAGACAAGTGTATGTGCATCTTTGAACAGAGTGGGCCAATATAATCCTGCTTCAAGAATTTTTGCTGCTGTTTTTGAACCCCCAAAATGTCCTTCATAGTGAGAGGAATGACATCTTTCTAATACCTTCTCCATTTCTTCTTCCGGTATGCATCTCCGGATGATTTGATCAGTCCTCGTCTCGAACAATAGAGGATCTTCCAGTAATAGTATTTCAACTCGGAGAAGAATTTTTTCTTTTGATGATGGGAAAAATTTGGGTGAATTATTCCACTAACAAGGAAATTAACGATGTCAGCATACCATGGTGCATTTTGTTTTTCCTGGATATTAGAGATTTGGAACAGTTGTTCATCCGGAAATACTTCATTTATTTCCTTCTCTTGAGCATTGTTTTGGTCTAGTCTAGAGAGATGATCCGCCACTTGGTTTTCTGTTCCCTTTCTGTCTCTGATTTCTATGTCGAATTCTTACATAAGTAGAACCCATCGGATTAGCCTTGACTTTGCATCTTGCTTTGTCATTAAATATTTCAAAGCTGAATGATCAGTGTAGACAATGACCTTTGATCCCAATAAGTAGGATCGAAATTTGTCAAAGGCATAAACCACTGCAAGCATCTCTTTTTCAGTTTTTGTGTAGTTCAGCTGAGCATCATTCATAGTCCTGCTAGCATAATGGATCACTTGCATCATTTTGTCCTTCTTATGGCCCAGCACGGCCCCCACGACATCATCACTTGCATCGCACATCAAAATGAATGGAATAGTCCAATCTGGAGAAATGATGATTGGAGCTGATGAAAGCTTATCCTTCAAAGTTGCAAAGGCCACATGGCATTCATTTGTGAAAAGGAATGGTTTATCTTTCTCAAGCAAAGAACAGAGAGGTTTTGCTATTTTTGAGAAATCTTTTATGAACCTCCGATAGAATCCTGCATGTCCGAGAAAACTCCTTACTCCTTTCACCGAAATTGGTGGAGGAAGTTTTGCAATCACTTGGATCTTTGCCTTATCGACTTCAATTCCATGTTGTGAGATTCTATGGCCAAGTACGATTCCTTCCTGGACCATGAAGTGACATTTCTCCCAATTGAGAACTAGATTTGTGTCTTCACATCTTTCCAAGACCATGCCTAAGTGATTTAGGCATTTATCAAATGAATCTCCGAAAACCGAGAAATCGTCCATGAAAACTTCAATGAATTTTTCAACCATGTCTGAGAATATTGACATCATGCATCTTTGAAATGTGGCTGGAGCATTGCACAATCCGAATGGGATTCTTCTATAGGCAAATGTTCCATAAGGGCATGTGAATGTTGTTTTCTCTTGGTCTTCTGGGGCTATTACGATTTGGTTGTACCCTGAATAGCTGTCGATAAAACAGTAGTAAGAATGTCCAGCCAATCTATCAAGCATCTGATCAATAAATGGGAGTGGAAAATGATCTTTTCTTGTCGTCTTGTTTAGTTTCCTGTAATCAATGCACATTCTCCATCTTGTGATCGGTCGTGTCGGTAAAAGTTCATTGTGCTCGTTCTCTATGATTGTAATTACACTCTTTTTGGACACCATATGTACAGGGCTCACCCATGGACTATCTGAGATTGGATAAATGATTCCTGCGTCAAGTAATTTAAGAATCTCTGCCTTCACAATTTCCTTCATGTTTGGATTCAAACGTCGTTGATGCTCAATTGAAGGTTTGCAGTCATCTTCCATCAAATTTTGTGAGTGCATATAGAGGGGCTTATTCCTCTAATGTCCGCAATAGTCCATCCAATTGCTCTTTTGTGATTCCTCAATACCATTAGTAAATTCCCTTCTTCAAGTTCGGTCAATATGTTAGATATGATGACCGGAAGTGTAGAGGAAACACCCAAGTAAGCGTATCTCAAATGTGTGGGTAGAGGTTTGAGATCAAGTATTGGAGCTTCTTGTAAAGAAGGGAGGGGTTTAGCGGAGCTTGTCCCCAATTCTTCAAAATGTGAATGCCTTCTTAAGGGTGGTAGTGCTTCTAGATAGTTAACTGTTTCGGCCAAGTGATATTCTTCTTCCATGCTGGTTAGAGAATTTGCTATACATGTCTCAAGAGGATCTTTAGATAGAATTTTCTCTAAAGACTTGTTCACCATGGCTTCAATTGCGTCTATTCTTAGACAATACTCATCTGTGGAGGGTTGATTCAAAGTTTTTAGGACATCGAAGATGACATGTTCGTCTTCCACTCTGAGAATTAGCTTTCCTTCATAAACGTCAATAAGAGCACGTCCGGTTGCGAGAAATGCTCGTCCCAAAATAATGGGAATATCCTGATCTTCTTCCATGTCAAGGATGATAAAATCTGCTGGAAATATGAATTTATCAACCTTGACGAGCACATATTCTATTATCCCACGTGGATATTTGATTGACCGATCGGCTAATTGTAGTGAAACTGTTGTTGCTTTTGCTTCTCCCAAGTTTAATTTGTTGAAAATTGACAGGGGCATCAAGTTGATACTTGCCCCTAAATCACAAAGAGCTTTGCCAAAATTCACTTCACCAATTGTACACGGGATTGTGAAAGTTCCCGGATCTTTTAGCTTGGGTGGAAACTTCTTTTGTAGTATTGTGCTACATTCCTCTGTTAGCATGACAGTTTCGTATTCTTCAAGCCTTCGTTTGTTGGAAAGAACATCTTTCATAAATTTGGCATAGCTTGGCATTTGTGCTAGAGCATCGGCAAAAGGAATGTTGATGTGTAGCTTTTTGAAAATTTCCAAGAATTTCCCGAATTGAGCATCGAACTTGTGATTCTTCAACCGTTGAGGAAATGGGATAGGTGGAACATAAGATTTTGTAGCAACTGGACCTTTTTGAGATGAAGGTCCTGTATCAGAATCTTTTTCTGATTCTTGATTTTGTTTATTTTTTTGTTTTTCCAAATAATTTTCCATAGAAATTTCGGGTAACTGCACTCCACTTCTTGTTGTGATAGCTTGGATATTTTCCCTTGGATTTACCTCGGTATTGCTAGGTAACATGCCATGAGATCTTTCTGAAAGTATTTTGGCCATTTGGCCAACTTGTGTCTCCAGATTTTTAATTGAAGCATCATTGCGTTGTTGATACTTCAGTTGTTGTTCAGCTAGCTTCGTGATTGCTTCTTCCCATCCGAGCTTCTTTTCTTGATGCGTTGGATTCAACACATTGTTGTTGTTTGCATAAGAAAAATTTGGATGATTTTTGTACCCTGGATTGTATGTTGGCCCGTAAGGATTGTATGCTTGCCTTTGGAAATTCTGAGCATACGCCACTTGTTCTGGTGGTGGTGGTGACTGCTCCTGTTGCACTAAGGGACAGATAGTGCTGTTGTGGGTTGCTCCACAAATTTCACATGAAAAAGCTGAAACTTGTGGAGTTTGCACCATCTTCACAGATTGAGGAGTTGAAAAAGACATTTCCTCGACTTTCTTTGATAGAGCTTCAATTTTTGCCAACATAAGTGAATAAAAATCCACTTCAAAGACACCATTTGGTTTCTTTTGGATATTTATGTATGGCCATCTTGCACTTTGTTCACTTATAACCTCAAAAAGATTATAAGCCTCTTTCATAGTTTTGTTGCCCAGTGAGCCATTTGATGATGAATCGACATTGGCTCGGCACGAAGGTAAAATTCCAGAATAGAAGTAATTGACTTGTGCTCCCAAATTTAAACCATGGTAAGGACATTTTCGTAGCATATCTTTGTATCTCTCCCATGCTTCGTGGAATGATTCTGAATCTTGTTGACAAAATGTAGAGATTTCGTATTTGAGTTTCGCCACTTTTATTGGTGGAAAGTATTTAGTGGTGAATTTTTGGACAAATTCGGGCCAATTTGTTATGCTTCGTGGTGGCAAAGTATCTAGCCACTCTCTTGCTCTGTCCTTCAAAGTGTGCACGAAAAGTCTCATTTTGATCGCCTCATCATTTACATTTGGATATTTGAAATTTCCACATATCTCCACAAAACGGTTAATATGGAGATATGGATTTTCGTCGGTTTTTCCATAGAATGAGTTGTTGTTGGAGAAGAGATTGATGACATCTGGGCGAATTTGAAAATTGTCCACTCCAAATGGTGGATAGATTACACTTGATTGAACGCTCAAAGATGGGGGGTTCATGAATTCCCCAAAGAGCATGTTGTCTTCATCTATTTCCGGCACAATAGGATATTGTTGATGTTGAATGTTTTGAACATTAGGTATTCCCCCACCGGAGGAATTCTTTCGTTATCATTTCCTTGGGGGAGACGTGGATTTAGTTCGTCCGCCATTGATGGTGAAGAAATAATGTTTTTCTTTTGTTCTATTCGCCTTCTTCTGAATGTGGCTTCGATCTCGGGATCTAGTGAAACTAAATCGCGATTGTACGTCCTTCGCATAGACAAGAGAATCTACAACAAAGAAAAAGTTGTATTTATAACAATAGTTAATAATGTAATTTTTCAAATATAACTTATACTTCCCCGGCAACGGCGCCAAAAACTTGACACGTTCTTAGTGTAACTATCACAAGTGCACGATATCGTATCATGTAGTAAAGTGGACTTTTTGAGTCCGGTTTATCGATCCCACAAGGAAGTTTGGTTATAATTTAAATTATACACTATTAGTCTATTTTTATAGATACTAAGATGAGTGAAACACACAATTAAAGAGTTTGGTTTAATAGTTGCAAAGTAAATGCAATAATAGTTCTAATATTTTAAGGAAATAAAAAGATTGCAATAATAATAGATTGATTAACGATAAAATGAAATAGTTGGGATTACAAAATTAGTTCGTCATTAGTTATAGAAGATGTATAGGAGATCATAAGATGAATTTACTTATTATGTTGTGTAGATTCGATTTTCCTTAAAAAGACGGTTTCTCTTTCGAACTATAAAACGCCCCTTACATATTGAATCAATCCACTATATTTCTATGTTGATTGGTTTCAATACATAGCATTAGGATTTATGAAAATAACTCAAATAATCATCTAAGGTCTAGAGGTATATTTCTATCCCCTAGAACAACTTAGAGTGAAGATCATTTGATCTAATCAAACATATTTTCTTTCGAAACATATGAAGACCATAAATATCGTCATTTATTGGCCAAATAAATAAAGATTGTTAAAACAATGAAAATCACACACAATAATAAGTAATTCACAATAGTTCTTTATACAAACTTAAATAACATGACTAACCTTGTTTATAATCCCAACTTAAGGAACTTAGCCCATAAAGGGTTTATTATACATTATACAAGCTTTGGTGGTCATTATTGGTTGAATCAAGAGAAAGAATTGATCCTCACTCCCTTAGTAGATAAAGGAGAAAGAAGCAATAAACTCTCTGAACAACATATGCTATACCACACTCACACAAATCACTCAAGAACACAAGTGTGTTCTTCACACAAAAAGAAAAGTTTACAAAAAGTGAAAAATTATAAGATGAATTGATGAATGATGAAGGATCCAAGGGGTCTATTTATACACCTAAAGTCATCTAATAGCTCCAAAACTCCAGCATTATTATAATAGATCGGATCAATGCCAGCCATCCCCTCAATAATACACAAAAAGTATAAAAAATTAGACAAATCATCACAATCTGTCAAGAGTTACAGCCGTAACATTAAGGAGTTATGGCCGTAACCTGGATGACTTACGGACGTAACATCCAAAGAGTTACGCCGTAACTTCAAATCAATTTGTTCACTGGTTGCTTTGAGAGTTACGTTTTCAGCCCAGAATTTCTCAGACTTTGCGTTTTTGCCCCAAATCTTCTTCGGATGATAACTTTTGATATATAACTCTGATTTTGAATCCGGAAAGACTGCCGAATTCGTATCGGAAAGCCCTACAACATGAATATATCAAAATTCAACAAAGAGAATATTTAATAAACATGTTATTTCTTGAGTAAATCAGTTATTTAATCCGATCATCATCCAATAAAAATAAAATTATTAAAAACTAATTAATTAAAAGCAAAAAACGAGTAGACTAGCTTAATTATGGGTGAATTTTATCGATACAAACCATGGATAAGTGTACAAAATTGACACTTATCAACCGTTCAGGTCCAGATTCTGTTTCCTCTTGTGCATAGAGTACAGTTCCTTGTATATTCCGTATTCTTCTTCTGGTGGAAACACCAACATCAATGTCACCAATTATTAACTCCTTGGGGTGATCTCTTAACCATCTCCTATCGGGTTCTAAGTCAGCATCCCTTGTGGTGTCCTATTGGGCTGTAGTTTCAGCTTTAGCTTCCGCAGCATCAGCTTCAACTACTTCTTTTTTTCTAACAACAGCGGGATTAATTTCTAAATTGACAACAGGGTCTTCCTGAGGCTGTGGTATTTCCTCAAGAGATAAAATTTGGACGGCTTGGGTTAGGTTATCTATTCCTGTAGGAACACATTGAGGTTCATCAAATAACACATGGACTGACTCATCGATAGTCAGTTTCTTTTTGTTGAAAATCCCGGAATGCCTTGCTGATAGAGGAGTATCCAACAAATATACCTTCATCGGATTTCTCATCAAAGGTCTTGAGCTGATTCTTCCCATTATTAAGAACATAACACTTGTATAAAAAATGTGAAAATACGCAACCATAGGAGTTGAGATATATGATTTGCTCTTCACAGAGGTCTTGACTTGCTTGCCTTTTTGACAGGGTCCGCAAATGCGATTCTTATGAAAGGAATATCAGGCAAGTCTCTGACCATACCCCATCGGGACAATTTGTTGATGGTCTTGAAGTTGATATGAGACATTCTTTTGTGCCGTAGAAAGCTTTGATCTGTAGTACCTTTGGCAAAAAAGCAAGAATTACAGCACTAGTAGGTTTCTAATCAGCAAAGTACATGTTACCTGACCGGCTTTCTGTGAGGAATATTTGTTTGGTCTTTCTGTCCTTCACCCTACAGTGGTCTTCAGAGAATTTGATCGAGAAATGTTTGTCACAAAACTGGCTAACACTAAGAAGATTGTACTGTAGTCCTTCTATATAGGCTACGTCGGTGACTTTGAATATTCCTACAAGCAGGGTTCCATTCTCTCTTGTTCTTTATTGGATTTATCACCGGATCACACCTTTGGACCTCGACATTCTACATAATTTGTCAACTTGGTGATATCTCCAGTCGTGTGGTGAGAAAATCCACTGTCGAAGTACCAGATGTCCTTCTCCATGGTATCCTGCAATCAAGAATTAAGTAGATATATGTCCCCTTTGATCTTTGGGTCCTTGGTTATTAGTGCCTTTTAGTACCCAAATTTGCCTGACATGAATGGGTATGCTGTAGGTTGTGTTAGGTCTTCTTTTGCGAGATTTACGTGGGTCAGGCATATAATTGCTCTAAGCATTGTGATTATGCATGAAAATTGAGAATTTTGGTCCCAGTACGGTTGTTTTCCGGAAGTAGAAACCTTATTTCTTGTCTTCTGAATTGCATTCTGGGTTTCCAGACCTGCTGTTGGTACAATTGCGCAACAACTTTCTTTCGAGAAAGGTGCCTGGGTTCCTGTACCCAGTATGGAGGAGCAGTGCACTGTTGATAGTACTTAGGTCGTACGTGGGCACAACCTTCTTTCTTTTCTGCTTATGGTGTTGTTGGTGCGCTTGAGGAGCATACTGTTGATATTTAACACTGCGTCTTAGAGGCTTGTGAGCCTGTGCTTTCCACTGCATGTGATAACAGCTTGGTGGTGGGATGGCAACCTTTGATTTCTGGGAGGGGACAACTGTAGCCTTTCCTTTGTCTATAGGTGCAGCCTTTGGAGCTTCCTTGGTTTTAGGACTAGGTTCCACTCCTATGAAAAATACCGTACTAGTTGTGCCATTATTGGAGAACGGTTGTATCCTAGTCCAGTGCTCAGGATGTCTTCCATCCTCCTAGATGATTTATAAAATGACTTGAGGACGGTCTTGAGTTCTCTTTCTCTTTTCTCGAGAAGCTATATCTTAGCTTCTAGTAAAGCACAATCATTTGTCTTGCTTTGATTATGAGATTTTACCTCATTTAGTTTAGTTGCAATGTGATGATTGCTTTCCATGAGTTTTTTATGAGTTTGTTAATTTTGCAATCTAGAGACATGTTCTCATAAACTTTTAGCAAGTCATTTTCATCCTCCAGCTCTAGATTAGAAACAGAGAGCTGTATGTTTTCTTGTTTAAGCATCTCATGGACTTTTTAAATGGTCCGAAACTCATTCATCATATTTTCAAGGGTATGTGATGCATTTATAGGGATGACTGAGGTTGAACTTACCTCATCATAACTGTCACCATCATCCTCTTCCGTTGCCATAATGCACATGTAGGCTTTATCTTCGATTTCATCATCAGAGGAGTCACTATCGGTGACAGCCTGTAGGCATTCCTTTATTTTGATAAGTGTCGTGGTGGCTTCTGATTCCCCAATCAGTGCCTTAAGCTTATTTCTCCAGACACTTCTTTTCTCATTCTTTTCTTATTGCTCAGTCTATGGTAGCTTCTATACCTTAGGATGAGGACATCTATTTGCATAGTGTCCTGGTTTCCTGCAGTTATAGCATAGACTAAAGTCTTCAGAAGATGGTGACTCAGCGCTTACCTTGTTGAAGGGTTTAGCCTTGTAGAGAGCCTTTTTGGATTTCTTAATGAATTTCTTGAAATTATGCATGAGCAAACCTATTTCATCTTGTGACAGGATTTCATTATCGTTGTCAGCAGTTTTGGATGTGCTAGGGGAAGAGCTGTGTCTCCTGTCAGATACAGTGGCCAATGTTGTAGTCTTGTTAGGGGATTCTTCGGCCTTTTCTCTCCTGTCAATGTCATACTCAAAATCTTTGAGGTCAGAGAAGAGGTCAAAAGTATATATATCATTTAGGTTGCAAGAAACACGTATAGCTGTGGTCTTAGTGTCCCATCGGGCAGTGAGTGATATAAAGATTTTAAGGTTCTTCTCTTTTTGGCTGTACACTTTTCCCAAAGTTTCAAGTTCACTGACAATACCGGTAAATCTTAGATCAAGTTCCTCAAGTGTTTCAGTTGTTTTCATTTCAAAAGATTCAAACTGCTGAGCGAGTTTTGAAATTTTCTTTTGTTTTGAGAGATCAGTTCCCTCACAAATTAACTTGAGTTTTTCTCAGATTTCTTTGCCTCTTACAGCTCTTTACCTTAGACAATGTGCCTTTATATAGTGTGACAAATAGTACATTCATGGCGATGTTGTCTAGATTCGCACGCTTGCGATCATCGGTTGTCCACTGTTCCCTTTCTTTCTCAAGCATTTCTGCATGAGGTTGCCCTTCTATCCTGGCAGCTGGGTTGACCTTCATAATTTTGATAGGTCATTCCTGTATCACTAAGATCATTTCTTCGTGCATGTCAGCAATATGGGCTTCCATCCTGATTCTCCAATCATCAAACTCATTAATAGAAAACATGGAAACTTTGTTTGTCAGTGATGTATTCATATCAATAACATAGGATAAATGATAAAGATATGAAAATGCTGTTCTCGAGGGCTAGTGATTTGGATGTGATTCAGGTTAAAAATTGACTTATTCTTTATAGAATCAACTGCTCCAATACCACTTGTTGGTCACCGTATACTATCTTACAGCTTAGAAAGGGGGGTTGAATAAACTGTACTCTTTTTTGAAGTTTATTTTTCATAGCTGAAGTCTTAAACTAAGTTGATGTAAGTACATCAACTACACAGTCTCCCATAGCTTGGTGCTTACAGGGTTTTTAGAGTAAGTAATAAATCACAAACAATATGAAAACGGTAAGTACAGGAAATGATAACACACTCTTTTAATGTGGTCCGAGGTAAACCCATCTACATACACAAGTCCTCCACATATGAGTAAATAGTTTATTAAAATCAAGGCGTACACAACTATATGATTTTAACTAAACTGGTCACTATATCAATCACACATATTGATACAACCGACTGTAGCTCAAGCCATTCACACAGATTGGTTGTAGGATCATTTGACTTCTTTCTTCTCACACAGATTGAAGCTTCATATCTGAACTCTATTCTTCCCACACAGGCCGGAATAGTTCAACTTAGTCCACACAGGGCTAATAATCTCAACAGAAAGGTTTTGAATCACACGAATCAAACAACAGCTATAGGCTATGAAAGTCTTAGCTATAATGTGCTGTTCTTAGTTGAGAACTTAGTATTTCTTCATTTAAGGATATGCGTTGTAGGCTTGAAGAAATAGATTGCTCTTAGATAATGAATGCTTCAGAGTCTTGATCAAACAGTGAGTAAGTAAGCAATGTCCTCTTGCTTAGAGATATACCTTTATAAATGTAGCCATTGGACGGTTGGTGAGATTTAGACAGATCTGATTGGCGGCTTATATAATATTTGAATTAAAGATGTTTCACACTTAATGCTTTAAACATTCTATTTGATCCGCATTAAATGCTCTTTAGTCTTCAATCTTTTTATCCGCATTAAATGTTGTCCTGTCAGCATTAAATGCTATTTTAAAACTGTGAATACTTTGAATAAAAAGGTTTATCTCACAATGATTTAAAGTTCTCAGTCTAAATCCTGTTGGATTTGTGTTTTCGCTTTCCTAAGTAAAACACCTACAGCTTATTTGCTGTAGCCAACAGTCTTCTTGCTGTACGTTGGAACTTCCATTTGGCTGTTTGATAGATCGTTAGTTGCTGTATGAAGTTCACTGTAGGGACAGAGTGTAGGAAGTATTTATCAAATAACTTGGGGTATTATTTTTCCCAATATTTATGCTGAAGGGGCACATGCATTTATATACTTAGGTTTAATGTTATGTTGTGAGGTAACCTTAGAAGAGTTTGAGAAGGGAGAAAACTCTCCCCCTTCATCAAGCTCCCTTCTCTTGAAGTACAAGACAGTTCTTATTGGGCCATCTAGAATGTGTTAAGGCAAGATGTTTGGGTCAAAAAAGTAATATATATAAAATTTTGAAATTCCTAAACAAAATAATTGTTTAAAGTTTATTAAAATATTAACATCTTGCAAATTACTATACCAATTAAAACTGATGGGCTTAAATTTATGAGATGTCGTACAAATGATTACGACTTTCATTAACTGATATTAAATCAGTTGACTTGCAAGTGAAGTGAGAATAATTGTAAAATAATTACTCACTCTAATAATTAATGTATATGTAATGACACTGGTTGAAGTAAATAAAAATGCATGCATTATTATTATTACAAAAAATATTAATATTATAATATAAAATTACGGGTGTTACATCCTACTCCTGTAAAAGAAGTCATCCTCGAAAATTAATAACGTACATCGACCGAAGAATTGGGATATGGAGCTTGAAGTTCTTCTTTGTGTTCCCAAGTTGCCTCGTCTTTACTATGGTTTGCCATTGGACTTTGACAAACACCTATCCTATTTCTCAACTGGCGAACTATCAGGTCGTGTATTGCTTCTGGTTGCTCATCACAGGTAAGGTCCTTATTGAACTCCTCAGTAGTATAGTTGATGATGTCCACTCGCTTGGATTATACACATACTTCCTCAACAATGATACACGGAAAGCATTGTGCACGACTGAAAATTCTGGGGGCAAAGTCAAACGGTAATCTAACTCTCCAATCTGTTCAAGAATCTTGAACAGTCCCACATACCTCGGTATCAACTTGTTCCTCGAACCAAAGTGAATAATTCTCTTGGTAAGAGATACCTTCAGGAATACCTTATCACCAACACAAAATTCATGATATTTCCTACGCTTGTCGGTGTAAGATTTCTGATGATATTGTGCTATCTTGATCCTTTCTTGGATCTTGTTAACAACACGCACTGTCTATTCTATGATTTCGGGACCTAGTATTTTTCTTTCACTAACTTCATCTCAATACAATGTTGATCGACATTTCCTACTGTATAAGGCTTCATGCGAAACCTTCCCGATCGTTAACTAAAAATTGTTATTGTAAGCAAATTCTACCAGAGGCAATAGCCGTTCCAATTATTAGCCATGTCCAACACACATGCTCGCAATATATCGTCAAGTATCCAAATCGTCCTTTCTAGCTGACAGTCAGTCTGAGGATGATAGGCTGTACTAAAACTTAATTACGTGCCCAAAGCTTCTTAGAAGCTCTCCTAAAAACGCAACGTGAAACGAGTGTCTCTATGGAGACTACAGAGACTAGCACTCCAAGCAACTTTACAATATCTCTGAGGTAATATTGGGCATACTGATCCGTTCGGAAATTCCTCTTAATAGGAGTAAATGAGCTAACTTTGTGAGTAGGTCCACAACAACCCAAATTGCAGGATTCCCTCTTTCTGTCAGGGGCAAACCTACTACAAAGGTCATAGTGATATGTCCCCACTTCCATTCTGGAATATGGAGTGATTTCAATAAACCAAATAGATGTTGGTGTTGTGCCTTCACCTATTGACATACTATGCATCCCCTGACAAAGTTTGCCATATCTCTCTTCAAATCTTCGCACCAAAATATTTCCTTCAGGTCTTGGTACATCTTTGTACCACTTGGATGGGCTGTATATGAAGTATTATGTGCTTCTCTCAATATCACTTCTTTCAGCTCAACAATATTGGGCACAAATTCTCCATTCATAATACATTGTGCCATCATCGGACACATTAAATCCTTCTCCAGAAAGAGTATGTTCTTTCATATTGACCGAAAAGTCATCTTGTCCTTGACCTTCCTTGATTCTCTCTCTCAAGGTTGGTCGTACTACCAAACTAGCTAATACTGACTCTACCGACTTCGACAGTGTAGCTATTTCAAGGTTTATTCTTGCAAACTCCTTGACTAGACATCCCTCTCTCTTCAAATTACAGGCTAGATCTCCTCTAGATATATGTCCCAGTGCATCGATTAAAATGATCGCTTTAACTGGATGGTAATTAATTTTGTAATCGTAGTTCTTGATCAAATCCAACCATATACGTTGTTCACTTCTTTCTATGTGGATAAATATTTCAGACTTTTATGGTCTGTATAAATTTCACATTTACCTCCATAGAGGTAATCTCTCCAGATCTTCAGGCCATGAACTGCAACTGCCAAGTCCAAATCATACGTAGGGTAGTTCAGCTCATGCGGCTTTAGTTGTCTTGAAGCATAGGCGATTACCTTGCCTTGCTACATCAACACACATCCCAAAACTTGATTGGATGTGTTGTTGTAGATGATGAATTCTTTTGCCGGATGTTGCAGTCAATCTTCATTTGAGTTATTGGAAACATTCCTCACATCTCTCGTTCCATAAGAATGTTTCTCCTTTCATTTTGTTGGTCACAATATACTTAACTTACAGTTTAGAGGGGGAGGGGGGGTGAATAAGCTGTACACTTTTTCGAAGTTTGCTATGCATAGCGGAAGTCTTAAACTAAGTTGTTGTAAATAGTAAAGAACAAATCACAGACAATAAGAAAACAATAACTACAGAAAGTAATAACATGTTTACTGTGGTTCGAGGTAAACCCCCTCTACGTCCACATGTCCTTGTTAGATGTATTTTCGTGCGCTTAATTATCATTATTTTATTTCGATTTTGTGTTTAAATCTGCATAAATGAGCTTTAATGCATTGTGCTTATATGTTTTGAAGGAAATTAGAGTCCGGGAGCTTAAACGAGGAAAAATGGGCCAAAACGACATTTCTTGGGTCAAGGGCCGCGTCGCATCGAGCCAGGGCCACGACACAGGCACGGAGCGGTACAAACTGTACTTGGGGCCGCGGCACGCTCATTCTGAGCCGCGGCCCGTAAAGAATTTTGCGCCCAGGCCTAGCAGCATTAAAACTGGGGCCGCAGCACACTAAAGCCGGGCCGCGGCATTGATAAGCTGACCGCGCGGTTTTGGGCTGTTTTGGAGGCTGTCTTTAACCTAATTCCCGGACTCGTTTTGGAGACGAATGAAGGTTATAAAAGAGCAGTGAAGGTTAGAAAATAAGGATCGAAGAGGAGAAAAAAATACCTAGCAGCAGGAAGCAAGGCCAGAGAACGGAAGAAGCCAGTCTTCAATTGTGTTTGATTTTTCTTCCTTATGATTAATTTGAATATTTGTATATATTTTCTAGCATGTCGGGCTAGACCTCTTTTTCTAGAATTGTGATGAAACCGAGATTTTGACGGATTAACTCTTGATTTTTAGATTATTTATATATTTCCCTTTTCTATTGAGTTTTCCCAATTGTTCTTAATGCGTTCAATTATGTGGCCTATGATTGAATAGTTTTAATTACACAACTCGAATCGGGAGAGGAGAATTAGTAGTAAAAATTGGTGAGAATCGTTTTGTTTTGTGAGATAGGAATATACTCACAAGAATTACGTAGCTCGTTTGAAGATTTTAGACTTTTTGGCTATTGTTGAATTAACTCACCTAGGAATAGAGTGATTTATTCACCTTAGAAAATTCTACTGTCCTTGGGAGAGGCATTAGATTATATATTAGAAATCTTCGCTGTCAATAAATTGGGAAATTACATAATTTATATTAATCAAGATTAATTCGGATTAATCGAGGCGGATTCTCAATCCTAGATTTTTCTCTTATTTGATCATCTTTTATCGGATTATTGACTTTATTAGTTGTTTTTAGTTTATCGCATTATTTAGTTTTTAATAATTCTTCCACCACCAAATTCGATCGTTCAAATAAAACTAGAATACAAATAAATTAGTAATTAGTACGTCAGTCCTCGAGGGAACGATATCTTTCTCATCACTTTATTACTTGATTACGACAATGTGCACTTGCGTTCACTAAAATACGTAACAAGTTTTTGGCGCCGTTGCCGGGGACTGATTGTTTTTACTAATATCAATTTGAGTATTTTTACTCTTAATTTGAACATTATTTTATTTTTGTGTAAATTTGTTTTTATTTATTTTCCTTTCAGGAGTTTCGTTTAGTGCATGAGAAAATTTGGTGACGAAGATCTACTCCCTTTGGATACCGAACTCGAGCGCACCTTGCGGAAAAACAGTAAGGAAAGGCGTGAGTTGTCAACTAGATTACCATGGCTGACAACACCGGAAACCAAGGGATCGACAATCCCATTCAGCAAGCTCAACCGGCATTGGCACTCCGTGATTATGCACTGCCACAAATCAACGCAAATTTTTCGGGGATTCGGCGTCCAACCATTCAAGAGAACAATTTTGAGATTAAGCCGGCTATCATCCAAATGGTGCAAGCGAGCCAATTTTGCGGACTGGCGAACGATGATCCTAATGCTCATATTGCATCCTTTCTCGAGATATGCGATACATTCAAGAATAATGGAGTTTCTGATGATGCCATTCATCTACGGCTTTTTCCATTCTCTTTGAGGGACAAAGCCAAGTTTTGGTTGAATTCACTCCCGCCAGGCTCTATCACGACTTGGGCGGAGTTAGCACAAGCCTTATTGGCTAAGTTCTTTCCGCCGGTGAAGACAGCGCGACTCAGAAATGAGATAACTACTTTCGGGCAATTTGAGATGGAATCACTTCATGAAGCTTGGGAGCGATACAAGGATTTGCTAAGGAGATGCCCACACTATGGTCTATCGGTTTGAATACAAATTCAGACATTCTATAACGGACTGAGTGCTTCTACATGCACTCTTGTTGATGCAGCCGCTGGAGGAGATTTAATGGGCAAGAGGATGGCTGAAGCTCATTCTCCATTGGAAGCGATGGCTGCAAATGCTTATCAGTGGCCTTCTGAACGGGTGAACCCAAAGCGAGTTATGGGAATTTCTGAAAACGATCCAATCTCTACACTATCAGCCCAAGTTGCAGCTCTAACTCAACAATTGCAAGTCTTTTCACATACCCCTTCTACCAACAACATGGAAACATGTAATTGATGCAACGGGTCTCATCCTAGTGCTGAATGCCAAGCCGGAAATCCTTTCGAGCAATCTCAGATGGAACAAGCTCAGTTTGTGGGGAATGGAAATCGCCAGAACAATCCATATTTTAACACTTACAACCAATGGTGGCGAAATCATCCCAATCTTTCGTGGAGGAGCGGGCAAGCTTTAAATAAACCTCCGCAAGCTCAATTCACTCAGTCCCCACAGCAGCCCCCTCAACCACCGAAGGTCTCTTTGTAAGATGCTCTTGCTCAAACGGCGGCTAACACGAGCCAATTCACGACTTGCACTGAGACTACTCTATAAAATCATTCCGCTTTTATTCGAAATTTGGAAGTACAAATGGGGCAGATCGCAAATTTATTATCCTCTCAACCTCAAGGTGTATTACCAAGCGCTACTGAAATGAATCCCAAAAAAAATGTGCAAGCTATCGAACTACGGAGTGGAAAGGAGTTACACGAGCAGCCCAAGAGTAGCAAGGAAAAGAGCATCCCCAGTGAGAAAACGAAGGATGAAGAGCCCAAGTCAAAAGCAGCCTCGACTACTCATCCCACACCACCAATCCCATTCCCACAATGCCTGCAAAAGCAAAAATTGGACAAGCAATTCTCCAAATTTCTTGACATTTTCAAGAAATTACATATCAATATTCCATTTGCCGACGCCTTAGAACAAATGCCGAGCTATGTAAAGTTTATGAAGGAGATCTTGTCAAACAAAAGGAAGCTCGAAGAGTATGAGATAGTGGCATTGGCGAAAGAGTGCAACACTATTTTACAGAAGAAGCTCCCACCTAAATTGAGGGATCCGGGAAGTTTCACTATACCATGCACCATTAGAAATTCGTCCTTTGACAGAGCCTTATGTGACCTTGGAGCCAGCATTAATCTTATGCCCCTTTCCATTTTGATGAAGCTAGGTATTGGGGAGGCCAAGCCGACTACGGTCTCTTTGCAATTAGCTGACAGATATATCAAGTATCCAAGGGGGGTAATATAAGACGTTTTGGTTAAGGTCGATAAATTTATCTTTCCTGCTGATTTTATTGTGCTCGATATGGAGGAGGACCATGACATCCCAATTATCTTGGGAAGACCATTTTTAGCAACCGGCCGAACTCTCATTGATGTGGAAAAGGGAAGCTCACTCTACGAGTTCAAGAGGAGCAAGTTACATTTAATATATTTCTATCTATGCAACATCCTAGTGATGTTGAGAATTGCTTTCAAATTGACGTTATTGATTCGTGTGTAAGAAGAGCTTATCGGGAGAGCTATCCATCAGATCAATTGGAGTCCATTTTAGTTGGATCCTCTACTGAGTTGAATCCAGAGCATGTAGCCTATCTACGACACATGGATGCGTCACCACCATTTTTCACTCGTAGACCATGTGAGGAGCTTGGAAGTTCACCAACTCGACCCGTCCCATCAATTGAGAAGCCCCAAAAGCTAGAGCTCAAGCAGCTACCGAATCATTTAAAATATGCATTTTTGGGACCCGACGATTCCCTACCGGTCATTCTTTCTGCCACTTTGGCGGCTGATCAAGAGGAGAAATTATTGAGAGTTTTGAGGGAGTACAAATCTGCCCTTGGATGGTCTATTGTGGATATCAAGGGAATCAGCCCGTCTATTTGTATGCATAGGATTTTGATGGAGGAATACTACAAACCATCCGTGGAGAACCAATGTCGTTTAAATCCAAACAGGAAAGAGGTGGTAAAAGTCGAGGTTTTAAAACTCCTCAACGCAGGTATGATCTTTCCTATTTCTGATAGCAAGTGGGTAAGTCCGGTTCAAGTTGTGTCAAAGAAGGGTGGGATAACGGTTATTCAAAACGATAATAATGAATTAATTCCCACTAGAATTGTTACGGGGTGGCGTATGTGCATAGATTATAGGAAATTAAATAAAGCCACTAGAAAAGACCACTTTCCTTTACCATTTATTGATCAAATGTTGGATAGATTATCCGGACACGATTATTACTGTTTTCTTGATGGTTATTCTGGGTATAATCAGATTTATATAGCCCCAGAAGACCAAGAAAAGACGATGTTTACATGTCCTTATGGCATTTTCGCTTATAGGCGCATGCCTTTTGGTTTATGTAATGCGCCAGCCACTTTTCAAAGGTGTATGATGGCTATTTTTTCTGACATGGTTGAACATTGTATTGAAATTTTTATGGATGATTTTTCTGTTTTCGGTGACTCGTTTGGTTTATGCTTGCAGAATTTGCAGAAAGTCCTGAAACGATGCGAAGAAACAAATCTGGTGTTGAATTGGGAGAAGTGCCATCCACGAGGGCATTGTTCTAGGCCATCGCATATCTGCCCATGGGATTGAAGTCAACCGTGCTAAAATTGAAACAATCGAGAATATGCCTCCGCCTACTTCTGTAAAGGGGGTGATGAGTTTTTTGGGACACGCCGGTTTTTACCGCCGTTTTATTAAGGATTTTTCGAAGATCACGAAGCCGTTGTGTAATTTGCTCATGAAGGATGTCCCGTTTGATTTTGACGAGTCTTGTAAAGAAAGCTTCGACCTATTGAAGAAGGCTCTAAGCACCGCTCCGGTCATAGTCGCTCCAGACTGGAGCCTTCCATTCGAGTTGATGTGTGATGCTAGCGATTTTGCCATTGGGGCTGTTTTGGGACAGAGACGAGGGAAAGTGTTTCACGTCGTGTATTATGCAAGCCGAACTCTTGACGACACTCAAAGAAATTATGCCACGACAGAAAAAGAATTATATGCTGTGATTTTTGCTTTTGATAAATTTCGGGCTTATTTATTGGGAACGAAAGTAGTCGTGTGGACTGACCATTCGGTGACCAAATACCTTTTGGAGAAGAAGGACGCTAAACCAAGGTTGATTAGGTGGGTGCTTCTCCTCCAAGAATTCAATTTGGAAATTCGAGACAAGAAGGGGACTGAGAATGTCATTACCGATCACCTTTCACGCCTAGAAAATCCCCTCGAGAAGGCGGAGAGTCATCCACCAATTGTGGAAAACTTCCCCGATGAACAGCTCTACAAGGTGGATTCGCAACAAGCACCTTGGTACGCTGACCTAGTGAACTATCTGGCAAGCAAAATAATTCCGAATGATCTCTCGCGTCATCAAAAGAAGAAGCTGATTTCAGACGCAAAGTATTACTTGTGGGACGACCACTTTTTGTTTAAAAGATGTCCTGATCGAGTCATTCGCAGATGTGTTCCGGAGGAAGAAACTCGCAGTGTGTTGAATCATTGCCATACATCACCCTACGGAGGGCATTTTAGCGGAAATAGAACAGCCGTAAAGGTCTTGCAATCAGGTTTCTATTGGCCATCATTATTCAAGGATGCTCATTCCTTTGTGTCCACGTATGACCGGTGTCAACGGACGGGAAACATCTCAAAACGACATGAAATGCCGTTAAACACCATACTTGAGGTTGAATTGTTCGACGTATGGGGGATCGACTTTATGGGTCCATTTCCTCCATCAAATAAGAACCTTTATATTCTAGTAGCAGTGGACTACGTCTTCAAGTGGGTCGAAGCGGTGGCACTACCAACAAATGGGTCCAATGTCGTGATCAAATTCATAAAAAAATATATTTTCACGCGTTTTGGGACTCCACGTGCTATTATCAGTGATGGTGGCTCACACTTTGACAACAAGTTCCTCGATGCGGTTTTAAAGAAATACGGAGTCACTCATCGTGTTGCTACAGCCTATCATCCCCAGACAAGTGGTCAAGTCGAAATATCCAATCGAGAGATAAAGTGGATCTTAGAAAAAACAGTCAGCTCGTCACAAAAAGATTGGTCCTTTAAACTTGATGCACTTTGGGCATACCGTATTGCGTACAAGACACCTATCGGCATGTCACCATATCGATTGGTTTTTGGGAAAAGTTGTCATTTGCCGGTAGAGATGGAACATCATGCATATTGGGCGATAAAGAAACTAAATTTTGATCTTAAATAAGCTGGTGAAAAGCGTTGTTTGCAGTTGAACGAGCTGGAGGAGATATGTCATGATGCGTACGAGAATGCAAAACTTTATAAGGAGCGGACCAAGAATTGGCACGATAAGCACATCACACATAGAGAGTTCATTCCGGGTTAAGAGGTGCTATTATTTAATTCTCGGTTGAGGTTGTTTCCTGGGAAATTACGTTCACGATGGTTGGGACCGTTCACTGTAGTTCAAGTATTTCCACACGGAGCAGTGGAAGTACAAAAACATGACCGAAAATTTAAAGTAAATGAGCAGTGGTTGAAGGTTTACACGGGAAATCTAATGGACATGCAGAAGTTGACAGTCGTCCTATCTGCCGCAGAGTGAATTCTAGCAAAGTCCGGCTGAAGACTATAAACTTAGCGCTTCTCGGGAGGCAACCTGAGTATTAGTATAGATTTTAGTTTTTTTTAGCTATTTTCCTTCATTTTAGGAGTCTACTTTTTTGCGTTTTTGGCTATGCTATGCTTATCTCTCATGTTCTAGGTGTTTTCATGTGAAAATTCTGTGCAGGAACCCTCCAGGGCAAAATTTTAAGCTTAGGGCCGCGGCACATAAAGAGCGGGCCGCGGCACACACAAGTCCAAAGTTTCAGCTATCTTTCTGTACTCTGTGCCGCGGCACACACGCCCCAAGAGCCGCGGCACGATAAGGCCGAGCCGCGGCACTCCGAAGCCCCAGATATGCGCCTAACTTGCTGTACTCTGTGCCGCGCCACACTAACCCTGGGAGCCGCGGCACCCTTGCAATGAGCCGCGACACGCTGCGAAATCCCTTGAACACACAAAACAAACTGTACTATGGGCCGCGGCTCACTTTCTTCGTGCCGCGGCCCCTGCCGAGAATTTAAAAGGGCTGGGCTATTAAAAATTCAATCGGCCGAAACAAAAACCACACTTCACAAATCCTTTCCTCCTCCGCGCGGCACTGTAGGTCTCCCTTCAAATTAATTAATTTCTTCTTCTCATCTTCGTCAATCCAACACCAGGTACTCCTTAATCTTTAGTTTGATTTGCAATAAGAATTGAAAAGTGGGGTAATGTTCTTAATTCATTGACGAATTTGTTTTTTATTTCGTAAAGTTCTATCAAGTTTTTTTACGGAATATGGTGATTATCAATTGATTGTTGATTGTGTTTCGTTGTTTTGTCATGAATCGCTGTGATTACCGATTGATATTGTTGTTGTTGGGGATTGAATTGAGCAATTAGGGCTTTTGTTCTTCATTTAAGTTTATGCACGCAAGGTGTTCGATGAAATGCCCCAATAAAATTTTTTGAGCTAAACATCTCCAATTTGTGTGCAACTAATACGATTATCGGAATAAGATGTCCCCCCAACCCTTACGTCAAGTTTGAGTTTAAATTTTTGCATCATATCCCTCGTACAGAAGAGCAAGTTTTTGTTGCTATATTCGTTTCCCGCACGTCATAAGTTGAGATTGATGTAGTGTTATTTTCGTCTAAACTATCCTGCATTTATTTTTCAGGACTTCACTATGGCTCGGAAGAGAAAGCTGAGCACAAGGGCTAGGACGCGATCATCCCCCACGAGAGGGTAAACTTCACAAAACCGGACGGAAGGGCAATCCCATCAATTTTCTGACCCCGAAATCCATCGAATTTTTAACGAAAGAATCCGTCCTCGTTCTATAATTCCTGAGCAGGGATTCACTCCCGCTCCCCAAGACGGCGAGCTATTAAAGATGATTAATGAAATGGGATGGACTCGATTCATTGCACAGCCCGAGCCGGCGGTAATTTCTATCGTCCAAGAATTCTACGCCAGCGCGTTATTACGGCATATCCAGGCAGGGCAGATGATGGGACGACCGGATACACGTACTGAGGTCATAGTCCGTGGCCAGAAAGTGGATTTCTCGACAGCTGCGATACGGCACTTATACGAGCTTCCCGAGGTTAACGAATCGGTATACACGTAGACAGTGAGTAACCTCTCGAGGGAAGCTTTGCTAGAGGCGCTTGCTCAGCTGGATTCGGTTTGGGAGACGCGCGTCCCGGGATCGACGGCCTTCTTCTTCAAGAGTTCCCGCCTCAGTCGGCTCGGGCGAGCTTGGCTTTATTTTCTCTGCTCGCGAGTCGACCCAACTTCGTAGATCCGCTCGGTCCTGTTTCCTCGTGCCCGACTTCTTTATGCCATTACGACCGGAATGCGATGTGGCCCCACGGCTGGTCCGATCTATTCTACAGTGCATCCAGGGAGGGGCTAAGACGGGGCTGAAACACCCCTCTCTCATTTGTGCCATATGCCGCCAGTCCGGCGTGACTTGATCGGATAACGAGCCGACACTAGCACCCCAGGGTCCGATTGATCATCGCATTATTTCTCACTTCGACCAGTGGGGTGGCGCGAGGGCACATCCGCGGGGACGAGGATTTCTTTTGGACGAGACACATGAGCACTCCCCCGAGCCGCTACTTATGACACATGAGCCGATGGCTGATACTGAGGATCAGACCGAGTCCACCCCGCCGCCAGCGAGAGATCACGTCCTTCAGGCGATGTTTGACAGCTTGAGGGAGGAGATGCAAGCGGAGAGATAGCGTCCTCGCAGCCGTTCGAGAGGAGATCCGCCGGGCCAATCGACGTGCGAAGAGGCGCTTAGCTGAGTGAGACGCCTACCACCGGGACTATTTTGCTGTTTGGACGGACCACATCCTTCGCCCGGACGGACCTTTCATTCCTCCGGTCAGGCCACCTACACCACCCTCTTCGCCGGACGAGGCCGATGCCAGTACCTGAGCTTACCTTAGGGAAGTACTTGACCTTTCCCTTACTGCATATTATTATTATTTGTTGTCCACTGAGGTCAATGTACATCCCAAGTTTGTGGGGGGGGTACTTTTTAGTTGTTATTTATTTTTCGTTGTTATTGATTCTAGCCTTGCTTGTCTTCTATGATATTCTGGACTTTGTTTTGCATTCATGAATATTTCGTGCAGCCTTGTGTAAGACTGATTATATGAAACTGATTTCGTTTTGAAGAAACGGATGAGTATTGGTCGAGTTCGCATTATGCGATTTTTGGTCGAGTATTGGTTGAGTTCGCATTATGATTATATATAAGGGAGCACTGTCCGAGGAATATTATGAGATTCTTGTGTTTTTGCCACGAGACTGTGGAATTGGGCAAGTTGGCTTGTTTAATCTAAACATTCATATTGGCGGTCGGCGCAATTCACGTTTGTTAATCTTTGAGCCTTGATTTTCTTCATGAGCTATTGATTTGCACTAAAAATGTTTACCTTGTGGAATCATTGTTCGTACTGTGAATCACTGGTACGATATCCGTGTTATTCTTTGAGATTTTCAGAGTAGTACTGATTAGTTGAGCACTATGGATTTGCACGATTATCCACGATACTTGTCGTCTTATTTGAAATTGATTTTTGCTTGAGGACAAGCAAAGGCTTAAGTTTGGGGGTATTTGTTAGATGTATTTTCGTGCGCTTAATTATCATTATTTTATCTCCATTTTGTGTTTAAATCTGCATAAATGAGCTTTTAATGCATTGTGTTTATATGTTTTGAAGGAAATTAGAGTCCGGGAGCTTAAGCGAGGAAAAAGGGGCCAAAACGACATTTTTTTGGTCAAGGGCCGCGTCGCCTCGAGCCAGGGCCGCGGCACAGGCACGACACCCAGCATGAGCGGTACAAACTGTACCGAGGGCCGCGACACGCTCATTCTGAGCCACGACCCGTAAAGAATTTTGCGCCCAGGCCTGGCAGCATTAAAACTGGGGCCGCGGACCGTGGCGCGGATTTTGGGCTGTTTTGGAGGCTGTCTTCAACCTAATTCCTGGACGCATTTTAGAGACGAATGAAGGTTATAAAAGAGCAGTGAAGGTTAGAAAATAAGGATCGAAGAGGAGAAAAAAATACCTAGCAGCAGGAAGCAAGGCCAGAGAACGGAAGAAGCCAGTCTTCAATTGTGTTTGATTTTTCTTCCTTATGATTAATTTGAATATTTGTATATTGTTTTCTAGCATGTCGGGCTAGACCTATTTTTCTAGGATTGTGATGAAACCGAGATTTTGACGGATTAACTCTTGATTTTTACATTATTTATATATTTCCCTTTTCTATTGAGTTTTCCCAATTGTTCTTAATGCGTTCAATTATGTGGCCTATGATTGAATTGTTTTAATTACGTAACTCGAATCGGGATAGGAGAGTTAGTAGGAAAAATTGGTGAGAACCGTTTTGTTTTGTGGGATAGGAATATACTCACAAGAATTACGTAGCTCGTTTGAAGATTTTAGACTTTTTGGCTATTGTTGAATTAACTCACCTAGGAATAGAGTGATTTATTCACCTTAGAAAATTCTACTGTCCTCGAGAGAGGCATTAGATTATATATTAGAAATCTTCGCTGTCAATAAATTGGGAAATTACATAATTTATATTAATCAAGATTAATTCGAATTAATCGAGGCGGATTCTCAATCCTAGATTTTTCTCTTATTTGATCATCTTTTTATCGGACTATTGACTTTATTAGTTGTTTTTAGTTTATCGCATTATTTAGTTTTTAATAATTCTTCCACCACCAAATTCGATCGTTCAAATAAAACTAGAATACAAATAAATTAGTAATTAGTACGTCAGTCCTCGAGGGAAAGATATCTTTCTCATCACTTTATTACTTGATTACGACAACGTGAACTTGCGTTTACTAAAATACGTAACAATCCTCCACACAGGAGTAAATAGTTTATTAAAATCAAGGCGCACAATTGTATGATTTTCACTAGACCTATCGCTGTATCGTTCACATAGATTGATACACACGACTATAGCTTGAGCCATTCACATAGATTTGTTGTTGGCTTCTTAGACTTTGCTTCTTTTCACACAGATTGAAGCTTCGTCTCTGAACTCTCTTCGTCCCACACAGGTTGGAATAGTTCAATTTAGTCGACATAGGGCTAATGATCTCAATAGTAAGGTTTGAATCACACGAATCAGAACAGCAGATGTAGGCTACGAAAGTCTTGACTGTAGTGTGTTGTTCTCAGTTGAGGACTTAGTATTTCTTCACTCAAGGATATGCGCTGTATGCTTGAAGAAATAAATTGTTCTTAGATAATGAATGCTTCAGATTCTTGATCAATCTACAAGTGAACAATGTCCTATTGCTTGGGCTATTTTTAACCGTGAAAACAAATCCATTATAAATGTACCCGTTGGCCAGTTGGTGAGATGTGGACAGATTGGATTGGCGGCTTATAGAATGTTTTAATTAATGATATCCGCATTTAATTTTTCAGACAATCTTTTTGAACCGTATTAAATTTTCTTTCTCCACAGTCTTTTCGGCTGCATTAAATGCTGTCATGTCAGCATTAAGTTCTCATTTGAGATCGTGAATACTTTGTGAACAAAGAAAGACTTATCTCACAATGGTTTAAAGGTCTAAGTCTAAATTCTGTTGGATTGTATTTTACTTTCCCTAAGTAAAATACCTAAAGCTTCTTTGCTGTAGCCAACAGTCTTTCTTTTGCTGTATGCTGGAATCTTCATTTGGCTGTAAGGAACATATTTTAGGCGATGTATGAAGTTCGCTGCATCTCACATTTGGGGTATTATTTCTCCCAACAATTTCCTCATTTTTGATAATGCCAAAACTTCTTTAAAACACATGGATGTCTTCAAGTCTTTTGTCGGATGATCTGATTTTTGAGACAGACTAAAATATGAACTGCTCGCAGGCAAGTTCTAAAATTTTAAATCCTACAAGACTAAGTATATTACAAATTAAGTTATGATGGGATCGTAGGCATAATCTTACAGGAAATAGTCTAGCAAATAGTCAGATGCCTTGACTTCAGCTTTACTTGTAGTGGAAGTTTTCCTTATGCCAGGAGCCTTGAGTATTCATTCTCAAATTCATCCAACGTCTTGAATTGGTTAGACATGGTGGACTCCCAGAGACAAGACAGAAGTGTTGTGGGAAATTCCCTCACAATATGCCGCAAGTGCACGGTGTCAACAAGTAATAAAGTGATAAGTAAAGTATCGTTCCCTCGAGGACTGATTTCACTAAGTACCAAAATATAGTCAACTCACAATTTTATTTGAAGAACAATTAAATAGAGTTTATATCTAAACTAATTGCAGAAAGTAAATAATAGTACTAATAATAATAATAGTAATACTAATAAGGGGTAGGATTATGATTTTTACCTCAAACAACCGGGAATGATATTTATTCGATTCAATTCACTGTTATTCAATTGATTGTAAGCCAGGATTCCTAAATTATTCTAAAGCCTTTCCCAAGGTCGATAGAAAATACTACGAATTACTAACTCGATATATCCCTATTCGAATCAGATAATTAATAGCTAAAACAGTTCAAGAATTCCCACAATAACAGGCTTCACAATTCGCATGAGTATATCCCTATCTCACGAAAATTATGATTCGTCTAACAAGAACTATGCCTAAATTTCATCTCCCGAATCCATAAAGACATTTAAAACAAATTAACTGTTGGCCAGACAATTAAAAAGCATTAAGAACAGTAAGAAGAATCTAATTCAATAGAATAACGAGTAAATCGAAATAATAATAAATAATCAAACCGTCATGAAATTGGCTACAATCAAAATCCTACTCGAATAGATCTAAAAACTAAGATGCAGAAAAACCGTAGGGATCCGTGGTCTTGTCGTTGCCCCACAAATCTACACCTTGTTCTCTCCTTGATTTCTTCCGCCGCCCCCTATCTAATGTCCTCCTTGCTGTCTTTTTATATCATCTCTTTTTATCCCCCCAGTAGGTTCCTCCCCCCAAGAAAAATAAAATCCTCCTCTCTCCAGTAGTATAATCTCGCACCAGAAGAAAATCCCCTGCGGCCCAAAGCTGATGTACATCCGCGGCCCAATTATCAAATTCAGCATACTTACTGGCAGTGGCGTCTTTTTGCGCTTTTTGTGCCGCGGCTCACTTGGTGTGTGCCGCGGCACACAGTACAGTGTGCACATCATTCGCTGGTTGTCTTCGTGTGCCGCGGTTCACTTGGTGTGTGCCGCGGCTCATGACCAAAAACTGCTATTTTCGCCCGTTTTTCATCGTTTTGGCTTCTGGACTCCGATTTCCTGCAAAACATATAAAAATAATGCATTAAAAGCTCATTTATGCTGATTTAGGCTCAAGATGGATATAAAATAATGATATAAAAGCGCATAAAAATACGCCTAACAAATACCCCCAAACTTGAGCCTTTGCTTGTCCTCAAGCAAACAATTTTCAATTTTAAACAAAATGTATCGTGAATAATCATGCAAATCCATAGTGCTCAACTTAATCAATACTACCCTGAAAATCTCAAAGAATAATACAAGTATCGTAATAGTGAGTCACGTCCCGAACACTGATTCCACAAAGTAACCAATTTCAGTCCTAATCAATCGTTCATGAAGAAAATCAAGCTCGAAGATTAACAATCATGAATTTAACCGACCGTCAATATGAAGGGTTAGATTAAACAAGCCAATTCGCCTACCCCACGCCTAGTGGCAAAATTCAAGAGTTTCATTATCAAAATTACGCCTAGACAAAGATTCCCTTATGTATGATCAATAATATGATTCGAGTTAACCACTAGGTTTCGGTTCTCGGGATATTTCATCGGGATGATCCTAGGTGGATTTCCATTCTCATGTATCGGGAACCGTTTGACGAAAAGACACTCATGGGGCACATGGATGCTTCTAGTTACTAAGTCCCCTCTACAAATGGAGAAAAACTCGAATAGCAATTCCCGCATGTCAAGGTTGTCGCTTTACGCGAGAGTAAACAACGGTCACGTGAATACCCCGGTTACTAGGATTCCCATCATCGGTAATGCGATATTTCTAAATTATTAATCTATTCAGTGGTCGCTGCTTTACGCGAGAGTAAACAACGGGTCACGTGAATACCCCCGGTTACTAGACTTCCCATCATAGAACAAATAGTATCTCGACTTTTTCTTGGGAAAAACTGTCCGACTCTAAACTCAATTTAAATGCCAACACGACTCATGTTACTGGACGACTAGCTAACCGAAAAGTATAACCAAATATATAGGTGGCGATTTGAAAACACATATGTCTCCTTTCTTATCTGCTAAAATTTCTACAAAAACGATAAAATTTCGGACCTAAATGAATACTCAACAGAAACAGAAATCTCTGACTGCAACTCGACCAAAAGTCAACCGTTTCTTCCAAGAGAAATCAGTATCGTAACATCAGTTTTACACATGGAAGCACGAAAAATTCACGAAAAATTCACGTTTTTGAATAAAACCATCAGCAGCATGCAAGGACAATAAAGCAATCGCAATTTATACCCAAGAAAAATTAATAAAATTATCGCATGCTTCAATTTATTCCACGACACATAACATCCTCAATAATAAAACTCATGTGAAAAAAATAAAAGGAAAAGTGAAACTTATTCCAAATGTCTTCTTGAACACCAGCACATGTCTGAGTGGAAACGTCGATCAATCCATACTTCAAATAACGCTCAGCATCACGAGGGACCCCCAAACTTAGTCTCTAGTCATGAAATAACAGTAGACATTAAATCAAGAAAGACTAGAATATGAAGAATAATTACTCATTGGGGTAAAAAAAATTATATTAGAGAAATGAGGGCCAACAAGAATACACGAATCCAAACGAAATACAAAACAAAGGAAAATAATTAATAACGAAAAATCAAATAAAAACAACTAACTAGAAAGCAAGTAAAAATGATGGGTTGCCTCCCATCCAGCGCTCTATTTTACGTCTTGAGCACGACGTGGCGAAAAAAAAATCTAACGTGGTTTCTTTCTAGGGAGATTGCCAAATGCCCCCTTCTTGCAATCAATAAGCCTCTTATTCCACAAGGGAGGCTTTGGCTCATGCCCGGTTGCCAAAAATAATGAATAAGAATAATTATGCGACAACCAAAAATGATGGAAGAATATAATAATGATAAGGCATGAAAAATAAGCGAGTTCGACGGGCAAATAATAAAGAATTATCATGCACAACCTCATTAGAACTCGAAGAATCAGCCTCAACAAAATCATGAGTAATGGGGTCAATCTCTCCCATTATGGATTTAGGAAAAATTATGCGTGGCACCGTTAATAAAATTTTTGGCACAAAAGTATTCACCTTATTAGTCGAAGTTTGATGACAATTTAATGGAATTTCTTTGGAAACATCATCAATGATAACTTCTTCTCTAGGCTCATCACACTTTATGAAATTATTAGGTGATGGGGGATCGACCCTAAAACTCAACACGTCGTTCTTCTCAACCTCCCCCTCAACTTCACTACTAAATATATGAGCTGGAAAATAACCGTAGTGAACCTCAAGACCACGACGTGCACATTCTAGCTCAAAAAGGGTACTATCAGGATTTTTAAGAGTGTCTACACATTGTTCAAGCATGGTCTTTTGTTTCGGGGGAGGGGGTGATCAATTCTATTTGGCAAATTATTAAGAACATCGAAATTTATGAAATGCCAAGGGCCACGATACTCATAGGAAACCATAATGAAGAAAATAAAAATATAGAGACTAAAGAAAAAAAACTTCAAATTAAAATTAGAGTCTCTTGGTATTGATATTAGCGAAAAATCAGTCCCCGGCAACGGCGCCAAAAACTTGTTGTGGGAAATTCCCTCACAATATGCCGCAAGTGCACGGTGTCAACAAGTAATAAAGTGATAAGTAAAGTATCGTTCCCTCGAGGACTGATTTCACTAAGTACCAAAATATAGTCAACTCACAATTTTATTTGAAGAACAATTAAATAGAGTTTATATCTAAACTAATTGCAGAAAGTAAATAATAATACTAATAGTACTAATAATAATAGGGTTATTATACAAACATGTTACTAAAGTTTACTAAAAAATGCAATTTTGTTACTAAAGTTTTTTTTGTTACAAATAGGTTACTAAAGTTTTGCAACCGGTTACTTAAGTAACTAAAGATGTTTTAACCCATTGATACCGGTTACATTGCCAACGTGGATTTTTTTAAAAAAATATAAAAATCCGTAAAATAATTTTATTTTTGAAAATAATATATTTTTTCCAGAAAATAAATTTTTTCGAAAAATATTTTTGCCAAAAAATAATATTTCTCGAGAAAATAATTTTATTTTTTGAAAAAATAATATATTTTTTCCAGAAAATAATTGTTTTTCAAAAAATATTTTTTTGCCAAAAAATAATATTTCTCCAGAAAATAATTTTATTTTTTCGAAAAAAAATATTCTTTTGCCAAAAAAAATATTTCTCCAGAAAATATTTTTTTAATTTTTTCGGAAGAAATAAAAAATTTCCATAAATAATGTTTTTTTCGAAAAGATAAATTTTTTCCTAGAAAATTTTATTTACAAAGACTTTTTCCAGAAAATTTTATTTACAAAGATAATTTGGAAGAAAAATTTTTCAATAAATTTTTTCAAATATTATATTTTTTCCATAAATAATGTTTTTTTCGAAAAGATAAATTTTTTCCATGAAAATATACAAAGACATGCGAAAAAGAAAATTTAAAAGTAAAAAAAAAATAATAATAAAAAAAAAGAAAAAAAACACGCATATTGTAAAGTTCAGTAACCTATTTAATAACCCCGTAAACTATAGTAACTTCTTTGTAACATTTAAAACTATGGTGCTGACGTGGACAAGGGGAACCGGTAATCATCCGGTTGCCCACTCTCGCAGTTACATTTGTGTAAGATTTTAATCTTTGAGTAACCCAGTTGACAAACCCGAAAACTTGAGTAACCTCTTTGTAACAAAAAAAACTTTAGTCAGAAAATTGTCATTTTTGGTAAACTTTAGTAACATGTTTGTATAATAACCCATAATAATAATAGTAATACTAATAAGGGGTAGGATTATGATTTTCACCTCAAACAATCGGGAATGATATTTATTCGATTCAATTCACTGTTATTCAATTGATTGTAAGCCAGGAATTCCTAAATTATTCTAAAGCCTTTCCCAAGGTCGATAGAAAATACTACGAATTACTAACTCGATATATCCCTATTCGAATCAGATAATTAATAGCTAAAACAGTTCAAGAATTCCCACAATAACAGGCTTCACAATTCGCATGAGTATATCCCTATCTCACGAAAATTATGATTCGTCTAACAAGAACTATGCCTAAATTTCATCTCCCGAATCCATAAAGACATTTAAAACAAATTAACTGTTGGCCAGACAATTAAAAAGCATTAAGAACAGTAAGAAGAATCCAATTCAATAGAATAACGAGTAAATCGAAATAATAATAAATAATCAAGCCGTCATGAAATTGGCTACAATCAAAATCCTACTCGAATAGATCTAAAAACTAAGATGCAGAAAAATCGTAGGGATCCGTGGTCTTGTCGTTGCCCCACAAATCTACACCTTGTTCTCTCCTTGATTTCTTCCGCCGCCCCCTATCTAATCTCCTCCTTGCTGTCTTTTTATATCATCTCTTTTTATCCCCCCAGTAGGTTCCTCCCCCCAATAAAAATAAAATCCTCCTCTCTCCAGTAGTATAAGCTCGCACCAAAAGAAAATCCCCTGCGGCCCAAAGCTGATGTACATCCGCGGCCCAATTATCAAATTCAGCATACTTACTGGCAGTGGCGTCTTTTTGCGCTTTCTGTGCCGCGGCTCACTTGGTGTGTGCCGCGGCACACAGTACAGTGTGCACATCATTCGCTGGTTGTCTTCGTGTGCCGCGGTTCACTTGGTGTGTGCCGCGGCTCATGACCAAAAACTGCTATTTTTCGCCCGTTTTTCATCGTTTTGGCTTCCGGACTCCGATTTCCTACAAAACATATAAAAATAATGCATTAAAAGCTCATTTATGCTGATTTAGGCTCAAGATGGATATAAAATAATGATATAAAAGCGCATAAAAATACGCCTAACAAGAAGTATCTCAATAGTTCACTGTTTTCCATGCCTTTAGTTTTTCTGCTGTCGGTTGTGTGTCTGTAGGAAGAGAAATCTTAGCAGGCTTCTGGACTGTACTCTTCCATCAGAATTTCATATCCTGGAACTCAGGACGATAACCAGTCACCTTATACCATCTTGCTCCTTGACCTGGACCAAGTTCGGCCAGTCTCCAAAAATCACAGTGGCTACATTGTCATCGAGTAGCATTTCCATCTTTATTTTTCTTTCTAACCTCCACCTCCTTGCAGATTCACGAGCCTCTTTCTGCTTTTTGGTATTGTCAAGCTCAGTGACTACCATTAATATCCTGGAGAATATCCATCGAGTCAGCTTGCTTGTTCTGAATATCCTTCACCGAGTGAACAAGACTTATGACTACTGTAGTCAGGTCTCAATCTTCTGATCATGGGCATTGAGTCTAGACCTAATGTACTCTACGGATACTGCTGTTTTTGCTTCAAAAACTCATAACTTCTCTTGCTCCTGCTTGATAATTTGCGCACGGTATAATTAGACCTGATGCATGGCCTTGTAGATTGCATTTGGCAAAAGCCTGAAGGCTCCTTCAACGTTCTGCATCTGTCTTTTCACAATAGTAAGTTCATCATGCGCGGTATCTCGCATCCAGTAGAGTTCCTTCCCGACATCATATAGTGCTTTAACAGCATCCTGGAGGAAGATGGTTTGGCGACAGATGCATTACAGTTTCTCGATTCTAGCTTTGGTGCGAGGGGAGTCAGTTTGAGGGTTTGAGGGCTGTCCTACCTGTTCGATGACTACATTGTGGGTATCCTTCTCTGAATTGTCATTAGTTAGGAAGTCTTCGTCTGGATCATAGGATGAACCTGTTGGAATATGAGGGACTACCTGCTAGGCAGCCGGAACCTCTATTAGTTCAGCAAGATTTTCCGTCTGGGAGATAGAAGGAACTAATTTCTCTTGCCTCAATTTGGCATCTGTAGCCTGTTGAACAAGAGGGACTGATTCCTCCTGTTGGCTCTCAACTGTCGCTTGTTACTTAAGAAGTACTGAATCCTCTGGTCGTGCGATGCCGATCGCATCCTCCTCGATCGGAGGGACTGATTCCTCTTGGTGCAGGGCAGATGTAGCAATTTCTTTAATTATAGGAGGGACTGATTCCTCCTGTAAGTTGTCAACCTGGGCAGACTCGTTCCGCGGGGTGTGGGACTTAGGTTTTTCAGATGATTGCCTGGATGTCCCTTGGCCTTGGGCGGCCTGTATGTTGGTAAACTCCTTCTCTCGGGCCTCTTCACGGCTCATCTGTATTCCAATCTGTAAGGCCTCATCGTAGCCGCTAGAGTATATATTGAAATGGTGACTTGAGATACGAGTTCCATCATTTGAGGGCTGTTTCCCCTTGAGTCGTGCCTTCTCCTTTTCCATATAATATTTTGTGATAAGCTCGTGGCAAAATGGATCATTCCATCGGATCAGGACCTCGATGTTGTGGGTGGCTGTAACCTCCAGCACAAATAGCTCCTCGTTATTCCATTATTCCAAATTGTACAGTGTGTCGTAAGGGGCAACCCTGTTGCTTTTTCATACTTTGAAGCATTCGAATGCTTAATCAATTTAGACTTTTCGAACTGTTTGGTTGATGATTGCTTAAGGGGAGGGACTCCAAACATTAGAGGGTTCTAATGCCCGATTGGGAGTCTCTACAAATATGGGAGCTTGTTGAGGATATGGATCCCTGACAGGGTGGGGTGCCCTATTGGGAGAGGGGCTCCTTACAAGGGTAGGGGCCCTGGGAGGAGAAATGGCTGTCGGCTCCAAAGGGGCAGTCGATTCACCAACTCCTTCAAGCTTGCAGACCAAATGGTCATCCATCATAGCCGCAACTGGCTGAAGATCTGCTGTAGGAGAAGCTAGTGTTTCTTCCATTGGAACGGCTTCCGATCTGTGGACTACTGCATGGGTAGGTTTAATAGGCAGAACTGCCTCAGTGACCGCTATAGTCGGCTGAGGTGCTGTAGGAACAACTTTTGCCTTTAAAGACTTGTTGGGATAAACAATCCCGTGTCCTGTTTTGATAATGGCCATCATATAGCAAAGGAGTCGAAAGAGCTGAAATACCGCTAAGTATGGAAGCTGTCTGGAATCTCCATACAGCCTAGAAGATCTCAGTCTATCCTACAGAGCCTACAGCTACTGCAAAAGACAATGCATCGGATACATCAGTCATGCTGTAAGATGTTTTACTTGGGAAAAGTAAAATATATCCGATAGGCCTGATTAAAGAATGCTTTAAACCATTGTGAGATAAACATTATTTATTCATGATGTATTCATGGTTAAAGCAGCATTTATTGCTGATAAGACAGCATTTAATGCAGCCGGAGTGAGACAAGTCTGAACGCTTTGAGGAGCATTTAATGCGAAGTCAAAAAAATATCTGAAGCATTAAATGCGATCTGCTTTAATTTAAATATTCAGCAAGCCGCCAATTAGAGACGTCAACATCTCACATACCCTAAACGGCTACATTTATAACGGATACATTTTCCAAAGGTTATAAATAACCCCAAGCTGAGGACACTTAAAGACACGAAGAATTCGTATATCGCAGAAGCTCTGACAAAATCAGTCTGACATTCTAGCGATTAAAATATAATATATTTCGTGAGCATACAACAAGTATTCAGCGAAGAAATATACAAGTCCTTAATGCGAACAGCACAACATACAACAATTGTATATCAAAGATCAAGCTGTTGTTCAGAGAATTCTACCTTTACCGTTGAGATAATTATCAACCCTGTGTGGACTCTAGATCCTTGCGTATTCTGACCTGTGTGGGAAGAATAACATTGTAGACAAAGCTTCAAACTGTGTGTGAAGAAGCAAGTCAAGAAAGAGCTCAAGCCAATCTGTGTGAACGGCAAAAAGCTTCAGTCCCTGTAACAATTTGTGTGAACGTTACAAAGACAAGGTTTAGTTATAGTCACATAGTTGTGTACGTAGTGATTATAATAAACGTTTTTACTCCTGTGTGGAGGACCAGTGTACGTAGAGGAGTTTACCTCGAACCACTTCAAATTATGTGTTATTTACCTTCTTTCTTATTGTTTTCATAACTGTGATTTATACAAGTATACACTATTAAAACCCTGTATGCATTAAGCAAACAGGAGAAAGCCTAGTTGCTGTATTTACAGAAACTCTCACTTAAACTTCCTCTACGCAAATTCACTTTAGAAAAATGTACAACTTGTAGTACTATCTATTTTCCAAGCTGTTTATTGTATACTTAGTGGCCAACAAGTGGTATCAGAGCGGTTGATTCTAAAAAGAATCAGTCATATTTTTAACCGAATCAGATCCAAAAATTGCTTATTTTTGAAAACAGTCTTATCTTTTCCATTTTATCTAATGGATACCTCAATGATAAACAAGGTTTCTATGTTTTCAATTAACGAATTTGATGACTGGAGAATCAGGATGGAAGCCCATCTTGCTGCCATGCACGAAGAGATGATATTTATCATCCAAGAAGGCCCCATAAAGATAATAAAGGTTAATCCTACCGCAAGGATAGAAGGACAACCTCATGCTGAAATTCTCGAGAAGGAGTGTGAGCAATGGACGACCGACGATCACAAGCGTATGAACCTCGACAATGTTGCTAAGAATGCACTGTTTGTCACCCTTGACAAAGGCACATTCTCAAAGGTAAAGAGATGTAAGACAGGCAAGGAAACCTGGCAGAAACTCAAGATGATTTGCAAGGGAATTGAGCTCTCAGAAGAAAATAAAATTTTAAAACTTACTCAGTAATTTGAATCATTTGACATGAAATCTACCAAAACTCTCAAGGACCTTGACCTCAGATTCACTGGCATTGTTGGTGAACTTGAAACATTGGGTAAAGTGTATAACCAAAAGGAGAAAAACTTGAAAATCTTTAGATCACTCCCTGCCTGATGGGACATTAAGACTACAGCTATGTGTGTCGTGTAATCTTAATGATATTTCTACTTTCGACTTATTCTATGACCTCAAAGCTTTCGAATACGATATTGATAGGAGAGAGAGGGCCGAAGAGTCACCTGCCACGACTACAGCATTGGCTGCTGTATCTGACAGGAGACACAGCTTAGGACCTAGCACATCCAAGTCCGCCCACAAGACTGCTGACAGTGACGATGATATCCTGTCACAAGATGAGATGGCCTTTCTTATGCATAAATTCAAAAAGTCCATTAAATAGTATGGAAAGACTCCCTTCAGGCCCAAGCCATTTCACAAGGTAAGTTCCGAATCTTCTCCATCTGGTGATTCTAACTTGTGCTACAACTGTAGGAAACCAGGGCACTATGCGAATAAGTGTCTGCATCTGAAAGTGCAAAAGTTGCCAAAAGCCGAGCAATAAGAAAAGGATGAAAGAAGGCGTGTTTGAAGAAACAAGCTCAAGGCCATGATTGGTGAATCAGAAGCCTCGCCTGTAATACCTAAGATTTTCATTTCGGTTTGCCTTGAATTACTGGTCATTTTTTGCCGGTTATTTGTTTTGATGATGATTAATTGGATTTCATTTTACGTTATGTACGGTATGATATATCGTGATGTACTGTTCGTCGAGTGAGACATGTTGTCGTGTGCGCCTCTTTGATTAAATATGTGCTTGTGGTGTGGTACATTATGTTTCGTAGTATGCTTGTTATTGTTTTGAATCATAGATGGTGCATCTGAGTCACCGGGACGTTATCGAACGTCTAACCGGGCAGTCGAAATTGTGGCATGAGAGCTACGACCATAAGAATGGTGTGTTACGGCCATAAGGTTATGAGTATTACGGCCATAATGTATGGCCGTAATACGCCCGCACATTTTGGGCAAAAGCCCCGAGGGGCCTGGTTATGGACGTAAGGCCGAGTTACGTCCGTAAGGTACTGCATGTTACGGCCGTAACATGCTCGGCTATATAAGGCCTGGGCGACGGGTTTTGTCCCATTTTTCACCTTTCTCCTTCTTCCTTTGCGATTTGTGGCTGGAATTCGGGAGTAGTGATCAGAGGTATCTTTGATCATCATTTCGGGGAGCCCTATCCATGTTTATCATCATCCTCCACTCAAGTTCGTCCGGATCGAAGGTAACTTCTTGAAATCTCCTAGGGTTGACTTTCGGGATTTTCCTCATGATTTCGATGATTCATCTGATTTTAGTAGGTTGAATGGTGTTATTGAGTATTGTTAATCATGTTCTACGGATTGTATATCCATATCTCGAATTTGTTTGTGATCAACCATGATTTTGGTATTTTAAGGAAGTCTTGAACATTTAATGTCCGATTAAATGTCTCAGATGGTTTCCTTCGATTCTTAGGTGTGTTTTCATTGTTTTCAATCGTTATACTCGTAGTAATCATATTCTCGTTGTTCTCACGGAGGATTGTAGGTGTTCGAGGTTTTCCTGGTTGTGCCGTGTTCATCGGGGTTTCGATATCAATTATTGAGGCAAGTGTCTTGCTTATACGATTTGTGTCTTGTGAATAGAGATTACGTGTTGGGTTTACGATGATTTAATCTACCTTCGTGGATATGATTCCTATGAATTGATTATGAATTGATTATTTCAAACGTTTGATGATACTAATGACATCCTTGCTTGTTCAACGTTGTGGAATTGTGTGGGTTATGTTGATCGTGTTGTTTGGGTTGTGCTTGATTGTTCATGACTTAGGTATCATGATGATTATGATAATTGTGTCGGATTGATTATACACCGTACATGTATTGTGATGTATTATTGAATGGTCGGACATATTTGTAAAACTATGTGTTGTTCGTGGTAGTGTCTTGAGATGATCGTTATGTGTTCTGCAGTGATTGGGTGAAACCAGGTATGGTCCATTGTGGCCTATGGAGTTCGGTAGATGATGTGTACGAACAGTGATTGAGTGGAACCAGGTACGATCCATCGTGGCCTCTTGAGTTCGGTACATGATGTGTACGAACAGTGATCGAGTGGAACCAGGTACGGTCCGTCGTGGCCTCTGGAGTTCGTTATATGACGTGTACGAATAGGATTGTGTAGAACTGAGTACGGTTCGTCGTGGCCTCCGGAGTTCGTTACTTGATGAGTACGAACTGTGATTGAGGTTTTGATGTTGGGTCACAGACCCATGATGATATCCTAGCTAATGTGTTTTGAAACATGAACCGGGCTGAGGCCCTAACGATTTCGAAAAAGGCCTTGTAACTTGGACTTGATGTCCGAAAATGTTTCTTGTTCTAAAATCCCCGAGATGACGGGTTTATTTTCAAATACTTCTTCACTTGTTTTCTAATTAACCAAACCTCTCGGGAATGCCTTGCTAATTGATTGTCTTATATGATTCGTGGTTACTATTTGCTTGTTACATTTTGTATAGGTATGATACTTGTACTAGCCATTCAAATGCTAACCCCTTAAATGGGGGAAATACGTTTCATGCATTTCAGGTGCACACAGTTTGGGGAAGCAGTTCCAGGATCGGGACAGGGAGTGACGAGCTACGATACTAATCAAGAGTCAAGAGTTTGGTCGAGTCATGTGGTACCGATAGAGTTGTAGTCAATCTTCCGCTATTTTGTATCTTTACCCTGTGTGGGTAATTATTGTAAAGAGTTGTATTTGTTGTTTTTGTTAGTCGTGCGACCTCATCGGTCCGTGTAGTTGTTTAAATTGACCTTAATGGTCTGTATTATTATATTGTTTGACCCCGGTCGGTCGAGTATTTTGGTTGTTCAGTGATGTTTATCCTGGTAGACCCTCGTGGGAAGGGTCTACGGCGTGTAATATTTCCATATGATTTTGGGGGTGTTACATTTATGGTATCAGAGCTTAGGTTGCGAAAACCTAGGATGTTGGGTCAAGTCGAGTCATGATTTGTCGAGTAGTGTGTTGTCGAGTCATTCGAGTTCTCGGGGGACAAGTTGAGTTGTGCTTAGTCATACGTGTTGGGTATGCTGTCGAATGGGAGTAGTATCGTGGGCAACCGTCATCTCCGTGCGGCCTTTGTATGTAAGTCTCCTCTTTTACGCGAGGTATTAGTGTTTCATGATTTCATTTTTGTGCGATAATTGTGGTAAATAATTTTGTTTTGCATGGTGCTGTGAAATGAAATCCGTGTTTGATACTTGTAGTACACCGCTTGTGTATTGAGCTGAATGTATTGATGGTTTGGACACCGTGTGGTGCAATATGATGTGAAAGGTGTGAACCTTGATGTGTTCCAGAAAATGTATCGACGGTAGAGTTTGTGAGGAATCCAGATGGATGGTTTTGACGTATGTTTAAACTTGATGCTCACGAGTTGTATTTGATTGAGTTGGTGATCCTGTTTGCCGTTTGGGCATGTGGCTTTAAATTCGGTTATTTTTGGATAGTTATAATTATGTCCGTTGCGTGTAAGTTTGAAAACAGTTTTCTGAAAGATTTTATGCGCTCGAGTATGTTTGTGGAAAAATCGACTTTCAAAAATATTTTGATGGTGCGGTTAAACAACGGTTTTGTATGGATTTTGAAATCGGTTGAACTTTGACGAGATGGTCATATATTTTCAAATAACACCTTCAGACAGTATTTGAAAGATGTGTTTTAAAGTACTTCGGGCATTGTAAAATGTTACCATCATTTTGGAAATGTTGAAAGGATTTTGGAAAATTTTTAATTTGCAAAACGACTTTGATTTTTGGAATTAAAAACATTATGTGTTTGTGTTGGGACTAAGTCGTTGCAACAAACTTGTTATGTTGTTATGCTCGTCGGAGAATTTTGCAGTGTTTCTAAGTGTCGGGATACATTGTTAGGAGTCGATCTTTAACCTTCGTAGCTGTTTCGAGGCTGCTGAGTTAATTCTGCTGTCATGCAGCTAGTGGTTACGGCCGTAAGCTCCTAGTTGTTACGGCCGTAAACTGCATGTTATTACAGCCGTAAGTTTGTGACTGTCACGGCTGTAATCTTGTTGTTACAGATGCATCTGTGCTCTTTATCGGCTATTTGATTTCTGTTGATATAGTCGTATGGTCCGTCAGTGACAATCGTGAACTTAAACAATTGTAAAAGTAATGTTACACCTGTTTGTTTATCCTGTATGGGTATTATTGTCGTGTTATTAATCGTTACCATTCTTGCTAGCGAATTTCGGTTGTACACCTAGATGTTGGGACTGCATAGTCTGATTTAATTATATTATTCTATGATGTTATCCTGACGTGATAGTTGCTCTGTGGTAATTATTAGTGCGGGCACAAGTGGTTTTCCATCCGGGGATGGTTCGGCGAAACCTCTAGGGATCGATGCTTAAGGGCATGGCCGCGGATTACCATGTGCGTTGTTATTCGTAATGGTGTGGCGTGGTAATATGTGGTTACCTTGTATGTCGTTGATGGTGATGATGATATATATTGATAAGGTCATTTTGATGATATCGTTTATCGAGTAGATTTGATATTTCAAAATAGTGTTTTGTAAATGATTTCAAAATGAAACGGTTATGATAATGGATTCATGTTTTTTATTAAACGGCCGAGGTATTAAAAGTATTATCAAAACCTCATTTCAGCAAAATCATACAAACTCAGGATTTTAAAAATATTTTTGAACGAATATCTCGGAGATTTTAAAAGATTGTTACCAATGTTTGACCACTATGATATGTATGTTGTGTTAACCGTGTTTGTATTGGTAAAGGTCGTAAGTTTCTGTTGATATGGCCATGTGAATCACTTATGAATTTAAGTTCTATTGTTGCACTGATAGTTCGTGTATTCATGTAACTATTCAGAGTGGATATTTTATTATGTTGTTGTTTGTTGTCCTATGTCGATCATGTGATGTTTTTCTTTTGTCGTTCTGAAAGGTTTTACGTTCAGTATGCCGAGGGGTCGAGGCCGAGGATGTGGTCATAGTAGTGGACGTAATCAGGAGCATGAGAGGGTGAATCGTTTGTTGTCGAGTACCAATCAACTCAGTACAGAGGGTTGGGATGACCAGTCGCGTGATTATGGGCAATCGGCTTGAGGTAATGTTGTCGTTGGCGCCGCCACCATCCTTCGTCGGGTGGCTGACCAGTTGGTGTAGATGAATCAAGCAGTACACTGGAATGAGTCTCCAGATGGGGATAGTGGAGACGTGATGAAGATACATCCACCTCGTTTTGTAGGTTCATCTGATTTGATAGGTTGGGAGAATTGGCTCTTTCAGTTGGAAAGATGTAGGTCCCAAGTCGTCAGGAATAAGTCTAGAGGGGGGGTGAATAGACTTATTAAAACTCTTTCCTGAAAGTTAGGTGAGTCTCTCAGTTGTGATAAGTACAAATGACTTATGTCGTCTGCAGACAGATAATGCGGAAGACACGACGATACAGATAACTTAAAGTCGTCTGCAGTTAACTTCTAATGGAACAGTAAATATGAATGCAGCAGTTAAGTATGATGTGTAAAGCAGTAAATCACACAGGCACTTATAGTAGTTTCAGAGGTGGGGTAATCCTCTACTAGTCCACTTCTCTCCAAACTAGTTGGAGATAAATTCACTATAACTGTCAACCAGTGATAAAGGTTACAATGAATTTTTCCCTAGTTACAACAGCTTCCAACCAGTGGAAACCCGTGGCCGTTGCAACCCCCTTTGACTGCCTAGGACCTCCTAATTGAAAACTCGTGGATGCCTCAACAACTTCTCGAGCTGTCTATCACCTTCCAATCAAGAACCCGTGGATGCTTTTTCAGTCGCGAAACTTCTGAAACCTCGTTCACAGAAGTACCCCGAACTCAAACTTTAAAGACGAGTTTTTGTCTTTTCCAACTGAAGAGCTTCTCAGAATATGACTGTGTAAGATTTGCTCTTTCACGATGCTATAGATCTCTTTGATAGCTTTGTTTGCTTTGATTGCTTTGTTCGCTTGTAAGTATTGTTCGCATCGTACTTTGCTCAATTCATATCTTCAGATATTTATAGTACGATCCTTAAGCTTCCTTCATAGCCGTTGCATCACTGTAACAAATCCGTCCGTTGGAGAGTGGACTTCTTTGTTTATCTTATCATTTCATTGCATGGCTTGATTCCCCTTTTCATTTCCAACCGTTTGAAAGATTTTCTTTGTTAGTGCCGTTATTCTTGATTAGAATAATCATAAGTCTTCAGAACGTGGATCTCAAGGAATATTTTATTTCTAGCTTTCCGGGAATCTTTTCAGTTTGTCTCCTTACATCTTGCATGTGGCTTTTTGTGATTGTTGACTTTCAACGCTTGCTGACATGGACTGAGTTACTTGGACTTGACCGATATCTGACTGAGAACTTATCTGATATCTCTTGGTTAAACCTGCCTGATGTGCAGTCAACCTTCTCTGATGTAAACTTCTCTGATGTATCTTGGTAGAGGTTCTCTGAGATAAAGTTCTCTGCTCTGGACTTCTCTGAGAAATTCTCTGCTCTGAAGTTCTCTGATATGAAGTCCTCTGATTTGAAGTTCTCTGACCTGATGAATGTTCTCTGATCTGATGGTCAAACTTCAGTTGATATTTGTGTTGACCAGATCTCGTCTGATAACTCCACTGTAGATGGGTTTTGGTCAAAAACTGATCTACAACACTATCATCTATCAAGAGCTTGGTATGAAACATTATATGTGTTTCTGGAGAAGAATAGATTCAGCAAAGGAAAGGCGGACAAGACCTTATTCAGAGTGGAGTATGAAGACCATATATTTCTAGTTCAAATATATGTGGATGATATCATCTTTGGATCAACCAACCCGGAGCTATGCGAGAAGTTCTCAAATCTCATGTAAGGAGAGTTTGAGATGAGTATGATGGGAAAGCTTAATTTCTTTCTTGGTTTTCAAGTCAAGCAAATGGACAAAGGAATCTTCATCAATCAAGCTAAATATACAAGGGATTTAATCAAAATATTTGGCATGGATTCAGCCAAACCAGCAAGAGTACCAATAAGCACATCCCTACACCTTGATGCAGATGAAGGAGGCATTTCAGTGGATCCAACTCACTGCAGAGGACTTATTGGATCACTTATATACCTCACTGCAAGCAAACCTGATATTTCATATGCAGTGGGAGTATGTGCAATATTTCAGTCAAAGCCGAAGCAGTCTCACCAGGAAGCAGCTAAGAGGATAATCAGATACCTTAAGACCACAATCAATGTTGGTATATGGTATCCCAAGGATGATCATTTTGAGTTATCAGGATACTCAGATACAGACTTTGCAGGATGCAAGATTGATAGGAAAAGCACCAGTGGAACGTGCCAATTCCTAGGAACCAGACTGATATTATGGTTCAGCAAGAAGAAAGTATCAAACTCAATTTCCACAACCGAGTCAGAGTACCTAGCTGCAAGTAGCTGTTGTGCATAAATTCTATGGATCAGACAACAGCTAAGGGACTACAACATCGCTGCAAATGAAAGCCTAATATGGTGTGACAACAATAGTTCAATTGCAATAACAAACAACCTAGTATTGCACTCAAGGACAAAGCACATTGATGTCAAACATCATTTCATCAGAGACCATGTGCTAAATAAGAGAGTTAGAGTGGAAAGAGTCAGCAAGGAATTCCAAATTGCTGACATATTCACAAACCTTTACCAAAAGAAAGGTTTCTGGAGCTAAGCAGGGAACTTGGTCTACTAGATTGGGAATCTAGAACAGACGAGAAAGATACCTGATGATCAGACCAGACGGCAAAGAAGCTACCTGATAATCATACCAGACGGCAAAGAAGCTACCTGATGATCAGACTAGACGACAAGGAAGCTACCTGATGATCAGACCAGATGAGGAAGCTACCTGATCAGACCAGACAAGAAAATGTTAGCTGACATCAACCACAGGCGATACAACTTACCTGATGCAGAGCAGACAAGAAGTCAAATGGTCAACCAACTAAGTTTCTCATTCCTTGACTGACTTAATTATTATATTACACGTGGATAAACACATGATCACACTACCTCCACGACATCCAATCAAATTCAACCGTCATTTTAACTTCTCAAAAATTGGACCGCCGCTTACTTATTTTATTATTAAATTCAAAGCGTCCTTTCAAATGACTATATAAGACTGTCAAAACCATTTCACAAAAATTTTATTGTCTTCAAGCTTACGAACCCTAATTTTCAAAAGCAAGAAAAATTCCTGAACATTCACTACACTAAGTCAGAACCCTAATTTTTTTGCAGAAATGAAATCTTACTTCGAAGGTGTCAATCTCAAGCTGGTGAAAGAACAGATCATTTTCAGAATTGTTGTCGACTTTTAAGGGTTACTAGCAACAAACAACTCGGGGGAAATGGCGTATGTGATCCGAATGATGAATAAAAATGGCATCTACCGATTTCTGGACATTTCTCCGAAACAACTTTTCGATGAGGCTGTAATATGCTTCTACAGGGAGGCACAAGTCACCGAGCACTGTATCTCAAGCTCTATTCTTGGAGAATAAGTCAACATCACCCCTCAAACCATCGTTGATGCATTCCAGATGGAGAACAGGGGCATCACCGTCAAAGCCCTGAAGCAAAACCCAACCAAGACTTGGTATGAGATCAATCTGCCAAAGGATACATCTAAGGTCAAACTCACGGCGAAGAAAAATGACCTTAAAAAGGAATACAAATATGTCCTCGAGATAAACAACAAAATTGTCATGGGCATGGCAGGAAGCTATGATCAACTATCTTCTGCCAAGTATGTCGTGATGGGAGTCCTTATACAGCAGAAGAGGATTGACTGGTCTGACTACATATTCAGGCAGTTAGTCCGAGAGGTAAACAAAGTGAGCTGGGATGAGGAAGATAAGAAATTCACACATAATCTGGCGTATGGAACTCAAATAAGCTGGATCTTGGAGTTACTGGGAAAGGCCAAAGGAAGGGCAGACAGCTTTCACCTCAGCAAGACACTTGGTCACTTGGACCATGAAACCCTAAAGCATATCGGAGCCAAGAGGGAAAAGGCAGCTGAGAAAATCAGGAGAATGACATGTGGGACATCTTAGTATAGAGGACCTTCAGACACTGAATCAGAGAAGTCAGATGCAGCTGCAGCTGAGACTTCTCAAAAGTCACCTGTACATGAAAAGCTACCTGCAGGTGACACTGACTCAAACAACATTCCTCTAGCTAAATGGAAAAGGAAGTTACCTGAGGAAGAGAAAGTTGTCCACATCACTTCTTCACCAGATCAGTCCCCAAAGAAACAAAGAGGATTGGTGGACTATCCCTCAGACGAAGAACAAGAGGTGCAGCCTTCCTCATCACCTGCACCTGCAGAATCTGAAGATCATCCTCAACATTCATCTGAGCTGGTCCCTAATGTGGTTCACCTCCTAACTCTTCCAACCCAGACAGAGGAAGAAGAAGCAGAGGAGACAGTTGAAGTACCTCAAGCAGGCTATTCTTTCACTCAGAGCAAACAACTATCTGAACCTGATCACAGCTCAACTACAGATGGTAAGGAAAGAAGTTCTAAACTACTCTTTTATAAACATATATGAAGAATGGAAAGAACTTAAATTGCTCAACTTCTCTCAACTAAAAAGTTTTGTATAGAGAAGTACTTGGGAGCACCCCATGGCTGTAGAACAGCTCATTTTATATTTATGTCAAGAGAATGAGGTGAGAAAGCTACTGGAGGAAAACTGGTTCATATATCACTTTAAACAAAACATGGACCAGTTCATCCTCTAGGTCATGAAAGATGTATTTCAGGGAAAAATCTTTGCTGAGGAGGATGAAGCAAGAAAAGGAGAGAGAGGAGAAAATAAAATTATCATTGCTGAGACTGAAGAAGTTGAAAAAAAAGGTAGAAGTTGAACAGAAAGATGAAGTTGAAAAGAAGGATGAGGAAAATGAGGAAGAAAAAGGAAAAGAAAAGACTGAAGAAGAAAAGGAGATAGGAGAAGAAAAGGAGAAAGAATAAGAAAAAGAGAGAGAAGAAGAAGAAAAAGAGAAAGAAGAAGAGAAGGAGAATGATGAAGGAAAGAAAGAAGAAAAAAATAGAAGATGATGGGATGGGATCATGATCAACAGGAACCTGATCATGCTCCAGGTTCAACCCAAGCTGGAGGATATAATCAGGAGGAACATCCTGAGCAAAACCCCCCAGAAGCAAAAAGTCATATGGAGAACAGAAGTCCTCTGCAGAGAGAAAGTCCCCTGCAGACAAGGACTTATCAGATGGCAAATCAGGAACACCTGAGAAGACCCCATCTGATCAAGCGCCTGCTGATAGGCAGGTCTCATATGAGAAATCCATTGCTCAGAGACCAACTGCACAAGAGGATTCAGGAGAAAATGTTGTTCGTGCAGAGCCACCGGTGTATCAGATACCCCCAAATCTCACTGAGCTGATCAGAGGCATTGTTGAAGAGACAGTTGCTAAGCTTATCTCAACTGAAGTCAAGCCTGAACTGTAGTCCCTAACTGGCAAGTTGGATACTCTGATCAACAAGAAGGACCCTTCCTCAACACCCACTAACAACAGAATGCCTCTTGGCATGTCTGATTTCATGACAAGGGTAGAGGAGCATCTTGCCACTATTCTTGATGCTGGCAAAAAGAGGGAAGATAAGTGTGAAGAAAAAGCAAAGAATGAGACATCAGGTAGGGGGAAGGCAGAGAAGAGATAGCCAGACAAGACCTCCCTCTTCTACAGGCAGGTACCTCTCACCTTAAGAGAAAAAAAGTAGCTGCACCATCTGATCCACCTACAGCCAAGAGGAGGAGGACAAGACATGATCTAGAGGTCAGATATCAATGGTAAGGGAAGGAGCTGCAACATGTTGAAGAGTTCATACCTGCAGAGGCAGAACACATGTGGGGGAGTGCAAGGAAGCAGTTTATAGAGAAGTATTATCTCTGGGAGATGCTTCAAGACAAAGGTTGCTCCCCACAACATACCTTCATCAATTTTATAGATATGAACTTCCCAAAACTCTGGGCAATACTGAAGAAACATGCAAATGGATTCAATGCCTACCCTATGATCCCTGATTTCAGATCTGAAGAAGCTCCCACACTTATGAATAATGAACTTGATGAGCTGGCTCTTCAGGAAGAGATCAGAGAACTTTGCATGGAAAACAACTTCACCACTCCTAACCAACAAGAGTTTGCTTCATTGGTAGTCAAAAGGAAGCATGGGCTAGCCCTAGTATCTAAAAAGCCAATTAGAGCCAAACCATTGAGGTCACTCCCTCCGGCAAGGCAGCAGATCAGAGGAAGAGGGAGAGGAAGATAATCTTGCCTTGTAATTTTCTTTTGTAATTTTATTGTAAATCTTGTATTACCTGTTATTTTTGTAATACTTGTAATCTTCTTGTATTTTGCTTCATTCAATAGCACTGTAATGTAAACATCAAATAAAAATTTATAACAGTCACTTGAATAACAACCACTAGTTGTCTCAAATAGACTGAGTTTTATTGTCTTGCACTTTATTCTGTGCAGACTTTTCTTACATTTGAAATGCTTTAGTTTTGCCATCATCAAAATAGGGGGATTTTGTTAGGAATACTTGTTAGATTTTGATGATGTCATCCATGTATTGATAATTATTCAAATGTATGTTTTTAAGTACTTGGCAATTGTAAAGAAGAACCAAATGAGTATCTTCTATAAGCCTTTAAATTTAGGCCAAGTCTTGATCAAATGTTGATCAGTAGAAAATCGACTAAGTGTAGAACTGTCATTCATCAGAGAAGTTATCAGGCAAGTTCATTATCAGAGAATTTTTGGTCAACGCAGAATATCAGAGAGGTTTGACCAAAACTTCTTTGATAATGAACTTGCCTGATAACTTCTCTGATGAATGGCAGTTCTATATTTAGTCGATTTTCTATTGATCAATATTTGATCAAGATTTAGCCTAAATTTAAAGGCCTATAGAAGATACTCATTTTCTTCTTTACAATTGCTAAGTACTTAAAAATATACATTTGAATAATTATCAATACACGGATGACATCATTAAAATATAACAAGTATTCCTAACAAAAGAACGTTTGATGTTGTAGCTTGTCCGGATGATAGAAGGGTACCTATTGCTCAGTACCTCCTCGACAAAGAAGCTGCAGACTGGTGGGAGGCCGTAGCACCTAGTGATCGTACAGCCACTTGGGCTGAATTCAAGATTGCCATGGAGGCCGAGTATTATCCACTACCTATTCGAGAGCGTAGGATTGTTGAGTTTTTCTGGGATACGCCCCAGGATGTGTCGATATCCCAGGTAATTGTCGATAATAATCGGCAGTTATATTATGTTCGGGTCAAGTGAGAAGTGAGGCAGATAAGGTCCGTTATTTCGATATGCGTATGAAAACTCATGTTCGGCGGCGTATGGCTCCTTTTATGTGTACCACATTCAAGGACTACCAAGATTGAGCCTTAGCATTTGAAATGGATGTATTGTCTACAGAGTCTGTATATGTAACAAAGAAATAGAAGATTTTTGATGATGCATCGGGAAGCAAGGGAATTGGAATTCCAAAACCTCAAACTTCGTATCAGTTGAGTATGGGACCTTATCGGTAAGCTAGAGAATCTATAAGGCCCAGGTCGGTGTCTTTGAGGTCTGGTAGTACTCCAACATGTTTCAACTGTAATGTTCTGGGCCACGAACGTGCGAATTGTAAGGCACTGCTGGTGACTTGTTACAACTGTGGACATAAAGGAGACCGAGTCCAGTATTGTGAGAGAGTATCTGGTGTGATCGATATTCAAGCTTCAATGCCAGTGTTGAGATCGACACATAGAGATCATTAATGACTGTCTTCTTGCTTCTGATTTATTTCCGTGTTGTGGTTCGCTTTAAGTTTCAGGACGAAACTTGTTTTTAGAGGGGTAGAATGTAATACCCGAGATTTCCATTTCTGTTTGCTTTGAATTACTTGTAGTTTTGTGCCGGTTATTTGTTTTGTTGATGATTAATTGGATTTCATTTTACGTTATGTACAGTATGATATATCGTGATGTAGTGTTCGTCGAGTGAGACTTGTTGTCGCGTGCGCCTCTTTGATTAAATATGTGCTTGTGGTGTGGTACGTTATGTTTCATAGTATGCTCGTTATTTTTTTGAATCATAGATGGTGTATCTGAGTCACCAAGACGTTGTCGAACATCTAACCGGACGGTCGGAATTGTGGCATGAGAGCTATGACTGTAAGAATGGTGTGTTACGGCCGTAAGGTTATGAGTATTTCAGCCGTAATGTATGGATAAGTTACGGCCGTAATGCGCCCGTGCATTTTGGGCATAAGCCCCGAGAGACTTGTTACGGCCGTAAGTGGAGTGTCCAAGTTACGGCCATAAGGTACTGCATGTTACGGCCGTAACATGCTCGGCTATATAAGGCCTAGGCAACGGGTTTTGTCCCATTTTTCACCTTTCTCCTTCTTCCTTTGTGATTTGTGGCTGGAATTCGGGATTAGTGATCGGAGGTATCGTTGATCATCATTTCGGGGAGCCCTATCCGTGTTTATCATCATCCTCCACTCAAGTTCGTCCGGATCGAAGGTAACTTCTTGAAATCTCCTAGGGTTGACCTTCAGGATTTTCCTCTTGATTTCGATGATTCATCCGGTTTTAGTGGGTTGAATGGTGTTATTGAGTATTGTTAATCATGTTCTACGGATTGTATATCCGTATCTCGAATTTGTATGGGACCAACCATGATTTTGGTATTTTAAGGAAGTCTTGAACATTTAATGTCCGATTAAATCTCTCAGTGGGTTTCCTTCAATTCTTAGGTATGTTTTCCATTGTTTTCAATCGTTATACTCGTAGTAATCATATTCTCATTGTTCTCACGGAGGATTGTAGGTGTTCGAGGTTTTCCCGATTGTGCCGTGTTCGTCGGGGTTTCAATATCGATTATTGAGGCAAGTGTCTTGCTTATAAGATTTGTGTCTTGTGAATAGAGATTACGTGTTGGGTTTATGATTATTTGATCTACCTTCGTGGATATGATTCGTATGAATTGATTATGAATTGATTATTTCAAACGTTTGATGATACTAATGACATCCTTGCTTGTTTAACATTGTGAAATTGTGTGGGTTATGTTGATCGTGTTGTTTGGGTTGTGCTTGATTGTTCATGACTGAGGTATCGTGATGATTATGATAATTGTGTCGGATTGATTATACATCGGACATGCATTACGGTGTATTATTGAATGGTCGGACATTTTTGTAAAACTATGTGTTGTTCGTGGTAGTGTCTTGAGATGATCGTTATGTGCTGTGTAGTGATTGAGTGGAACCAGGTACGGTCCGTCGTGGCCTATGGAGTTCGGTACATGATGTGTACGAACAGTGATTGAGTGGAACCAGGTACAGTCCGTCGTGGCCTCTGGAGTTCGTTACATGATGTGTACGAACAGTGATTGAGTGGAACTAGGTACGGTCCGTCATGGCCTCTGGAGTTCGTTACATGACGTGTACGAACAGGATTGTGTGGAACCGGGTACGGTCCGTTGTGGCCTCTGGAGTTCGTTACTTGATGAGTATGAATAGTGATTGAATGGATAATGTTTTGATGTTGGGTCACGGACCCGTGATGATATCCTAGCTAATGTGTTTTGAAACAAGAACCGAACTGTGGCCCTAACGATTTCGAAAAAGGCCTTGTAACTTGGACTTGAGGTCCGAAAAAGTTTCTAGTTCTAAAATCCCCGAGACGACGGGTTTATTTTCAAATACTTCTTCACTTGTTTTCTAATTAACCAAACCTCTCGGGAATGCCTTGGTAATTGATTGTCGTATCTGATCCGTGGTTACTATTTGCTTGTTACATTTTATATATGTAGGATACTTGTACTAGCCATTCAAATGCTAACCCCTTAAATGGGAGAAATGAGTTTCATGCATTTCACGTCCACACAGTTCGGGGGAGAAATTCCAGGATCGACATAGAAAGTGACGAGCTACGATACTAATCAAGAATCAAGAGTTTGGTCGAGTCATGTGGCACCGACAGAGTTGTAGTCAATCTTCCGCTATTTTATATCTTTACCATGTGTGGGTAATTGTTGTAATAAGTTGTCTTTGTTGTTTGTGTTAGCCATGAGACCTCATCTGTCCGTGTAGTTGTTTAAAATTGACCTTAACGGTCCGTATTATTATATAGTTTGACCCCGGTCGAGTATTTTGGTCGTTCAGTGATGTTTAGCCTGGTAGACCCTCGTGGGAAGGGTCTATGGCATGCAATATTTCCATATGATTTTGGGGGTGTTACATCACCCGCATAAACGAAAATAGATGAGTGTCGTCAGGCAGTCACTGACAGTGACTCGTCCGATGATGAAATCAAATATAATGTGCTTTATGGCCAAAAAAATACAGGACGACGAAGACAGCGATGATGAGGTGAGCTCAACATCAAATGCTCCTATAAATGCATCTCATACTTTTGAAAACATGATGAATGAATTCAAAAACATTCAAATTGCCGATGAGACTCTGAAATAATAAAACATACAGCTCGAACTTTCAAACTTAGAGCTAAAGAAGAAAATGACTTGCTGAAAAATAACTAAGAAAACATGTCCATTGATTGCGAAAACAGCAAGGTCACATTTGAAAAACTCATGGAAAGCAATCATCAACTTGCTAAAGATCTAAATGAGACCAAGTCTTATACTCAAAGCAAGACAAATGATTATGATTTGCTCGAAGCCAAAGTAAAGACTCTCGAAAAGCGAGAAGGAGAATTAGAGACCATCTTGAAATCATTCGCGAAATCCTCTAAATAGATGAAAGAAATTCTAAATACCGGGCAACATGCTCATGATAAAAGTGGCTTAGGATATAACTCATTCTCCAACAAAGAAAAAACTAGTACGATATTCGTCAGGGGTGTGGAACCCATTCCTATACCTGAAGAGACCCCAAGTCCCGTAAAGGTAACAGTAGCCCCGCGTACAGCAAAGACTGCCATTCCGCCACCAGGTTCATATCACAGACAGTGGAAACCTCAGCCTCAAGGACCTGTAAGGCCAACAGCATGCTCCACGAGCATATCAAAAGCGCCAACAACCGTTCAGGAAGAAGGCTGTATCTAAATATCAAAGGCCTGCACAACAGTACTTCCCATAGTACAGTGCGCCTAGATATTGGATACAAGAGCCCCGGTATCCATCCAGAAAGCAGGTCGCCGTGCAGTATAATTAATAGCTCTGGGAATCCAACTGGAGACCCAAAAGGCAAGCTGTAAGGCCTAAGAAAATGGCTACACCTCTGAGACGGCAATCGTACTGGAATAATAATAATAACCCTTGTTTTTACATGCATAATTACCAAGGTTACAGCGACTACGTGCCTGCTCCAGGTAGACATCGCAAAATTGGACCAAAATTAACCTACAATAAACTAATTGCTGTTAGGAAAATTTGAGTACCAAAAGGCACTAATATTCATGGACCCAACAATCAAAGGGGACCTAAATCTACTTAAATTCTGTACCTGTAGGATATCAAAGAAGATGACATCTGGTACTTTGACAGCGGATGTTCTCGGCACATGATAGGAGATATCAGCAAGCTGTCAAACTATGTAAAAGTCCACGGTCCAAAAGTGCGCTTCGGTGACAAGTCCAAAGGAAGAACAAGAGGGAAGGGAAACCTGCTCGTAGGAAAGTTCAAAGTCACCAATATATCTTACGTTGAAGGCTTATAGTACAATCTACTTAGTATTAGCCAGTTCTGTGATAAACAGTTCTCGGTGAAATTCTATATAGATCACTGTAGAGCGAAGAATATCTTGACCAAAGAAGTTGTTCTCCATGGAAGCAGGTCAGGCAATATGTATATTTCTGACTGGAAGCCTACGAGCTCCACTATTCCGTGTTTTGTTTCCAAAGGCATTGCAGATCAAAGTTGGCTATGGCACAAGAGGATGTCACACATCAACTTCAAGACGATCAATAAACTGGCCAGACAGGGAATGGTTAGAGGCTTGACCGATGTGTCATTCCAAAAAGATAGAGTTTGTGGACCCTGTCAGAAAGGCAAACAAGTCAAATCTGTAATACCCGGTTGTAATTCATTCATTTTCATTCAGTAATTATCAGTCTGTAATTGTCACTCAGTGTATTTTCACTCAATTATAATCATTCATCAATCATGTTATTTCACCGTGTTCACCGTTCGGAAAAACTTCGAGTTGTGTATCGTTATTGTTCATTGTTTCAACTTTCCTCATATGAGTTCTACTTTGTTAGATCACCATTAATTTTTGGTAAGTCCAAAAATTCTAAATCCTTGCAATATTATAGAGCATCGAGTTAGCTTTCCAATGGTTCAAACGGTGAGTCAATCGGAGTCCGGACGAGAGAGTTATGGTCGTTTTAGCTCACCCGCTCATTTTTCAGCTTTTGGCCGATCACCGCCGACCGGACTCGGTCGTGTCGTCCGACACGGCCCGTGCCGTACTCGTCCGGAAAGTGCGAAGTATTCGCCCACGAGACTCGGCCGTGTCGTTTGGCACGGCCGAGTCGAACCCTTCCGGATAAGCGAATCGTCGCCAAAGACGCCCGACCGTGTCGCCTGCAGCACGTTCGAGTCATGCCGAGTCGCTGTCGGACGGGTCATCGTCGGTAGGCCCTCCGCGCCGCGACCGTGTCAAGCCGACACGGTCGAGTCCCTCGTCCACACATCGGCCACTGCATGCGACACGACCGTGCCGATCGGCACGGGCCGTGTCCGGCAGGGTAGTCAACCCCTATAAATTCATTTTTTGAGCATTTCAGCTCATTCCTTCAAGTTTTTTCCACCTTTTACGAGAGAGAGAAGCTTGAGGGAGAGTTTTCTTCATCAATTATCATTTGAGTGTGTATTTTTCATCACCTTCAATCATTTGGGAAGCTTGGATACTCGATTAAACGCGTGTTCTTCGGATTAAAGTACTTGGATCTTCAAGAGGTAATTCCTTCAACACTTTGGACTTCGATTTTGTGTTGAGATATGATGTTTTGGACGTTATAATCGTGTTATATGAAGGGATATGTATATGATTATGAGTTTGTATAAGGATTCATTGGATTATTGAGGGATTATTCAAGAACACCTTGAATATCGAGTTGGAATTGGGGATTTTCGACTAATTGTTGTTATAATCACATTTTTGGATATTCATAACGGATTATTGATCGTATTGGAGATGTTTTGTTGGTTTGAAACACTTCTTGGGGATTTTGATATTGGTATATTGAGGTTTGATTGTAAACAATCGGAGTTTGGATACAACATATTCGATATAATGCCCCAATGAACTTAGTTTAATCGTATCGACGTTTTGAGTTCGTTATATTCGTGTTTGATTCGTATATTGAATGAGTTGTTGGATATTGTATAATTCAAGGTTGTTCGAGCGACCGATATCTCAATTAGGACGTTGTTCGTGGAAGGATAATTGTCACCGGTATTGAGTAAGTTAATTCTTACTCGGTTAAAAGGATATTCATACCTTTTGTTGTTGATCATTCATAATCATAACTCATTCATCATTGTATTAATCATATTAAAATTTGTTATTGTCAATTAATCACTTCAGTCATAAGGAACGACGGTTCCAATCTTTTCGTTGAGCTATCATTCATTTCATTATTACTCTCATCTCGGTGAGTCATTCTTGACTTTGTCAGATTATTATTTATTCATTGATATTCATTACAGTCATTCTCGTTCATATGACCTTCTGGGTTCATATTGCGTGGCCGGGTGCGGATGTGTGGAATTTTTAATCGGGCACGTTATGGCCATGTATTGGGAGTGATACATTGGACTGTGCACAAGGTAACAGATTACCTCCGTGAGACTAATTAGGTACAAGGACGGGTGTGTCCGGTCATTCGTCTTGTACACTTGCACAGAACACTACGGGCGTACTATGATACCCCTCTTCAGCGTAATTCATAACTAAGGATATTTCATAACTTCAGTTAAATCATGATTGTGTATTTTTCAACCCTTGAGGATTGTTGTTACGTAATCGACCCCGTTTGGGGATTTTGTTTTTCAGGTCTTGGCAAGGCAAAGGCACGGGGAGAACACGCCGACGTCGAGGAGTCAGTGATACTAGAAAGGGCCCCGATCTGCTCAGTCACTTGTTCAGTCATTTATGTTTCCTTTATTTATTCCGCTGCAGACATTCCGTTTGAATACTCGTTTCATTCAGTGTTGTGTATTTTATCGTCACATAAGATACACATGTATTCTATTTTATCCTGGGTGTGTTGTATGAAACTCCTAATCGGAGTAATTGATGTTGTAATGTGGTTCGGTACTACATTTACCCTGTGTAATTCATCCTTTTTCATTCGCCTGGTGGGTCCCAGTCGGGGTTCCACGACACTGTAATATCCGCCTAGTTTGGGGTGTTACAGAGTTGGTATCGGAGCATGGTTTTGAATACTACCTTCCGAGTCATGTCTCATTTGAAGTCATCGTCATCAGACTATCATTGGACTTTCGTGTCACGTGTGACCTGTGCAAATGCCGAGCCAATCAGACCGAAAGAACAGTAAGATTTCTAACGCCATGGTATAATTTCTGGCAATAATCATTCATTCATCATTCATCAATTAACAATCCTCAAACATCATCATTCATTGTGATCAGGACGATCATATTAACTCATTAATCACTTAATTCATTTCAATACTCAGTTAATGATCAGGACGATCATATTAACTCATTAATCGCTTAATTCCTTTTATTACTCAGTTGTCGATCTGGATGGTCATATTATCAATCTTATTAAGTTATTCAAGATAATCACTTCAATAATTTCATCAGATAATCATGTCACTTCAGTAAATCATTCATATAATCACTAAGTTAGAACATGTATACTCATTTTCATCATCTCATGACATAATCATAACGTGATATTCATGCGGGGATTATAATCATCATGTGACTTTCCTACTTCAGTATGGAGAGAGCAAGAAGAGGACGCGGAGGACGAGGCCGTGGTGCGGGCCGAATCCCGAGAACTCGTGCGAACACACATGCGAACGCGAGGAATAATGTTAACTCATCTAGCAGTGACGCTGCCACTCATTCACCAGGGCGTGGTCATTCACTTTCGGGGAGTCGTACTCGGGACACGGCTCAGTCAGAAGGTGTTCGGATCGATCCACTCGCCTTTATGCAGGGCATGATGGCCCAGATGACTCAGATGACATAACTAATGGAGACGATGCAAAATTCAGCTAATCAAAATCAACAGGCTCCTCCGCCGCCACCTCAGAGGCAAGAGAGGAATGTGAGCAATATCATCGGCGACATCTCTCGCCAGAGGCCACCTACTTTTGAGGGCTCGTCTGAGCCGGCGGATATTATTCATTGGCTCGAGCATTTCGAGAAGTTGTTTGCTATGGTAGAGTGTCCCGAAGGACACAAAGTTTCTGTTGCGGCTTACTACCTAGGTAAGAGCGCACATTCTTGGTGGTTGTCGTTGAAGCCCACCGAAGGATCATGTACTTGGGAGCAGTTCAAGACTCTCATGATGGAGAGATATTATCCGGCCCCACTCAGCGAGGCCAAGTCGCCGAATTACTCACCCCGATCCCTCAACAGACGAGGATGTTCTCGCCATTGCCGAGAAATTTCAGGAACTTCTTCCGTTCGCCTCATCTATCATTCATTCCGAGGCGGATAAGATTAAGTATTTCAGCAAGAGGCTGAAATCCCGTATGAGATTACAATTGCTTAATCATAATTGCACCACGTTGGCCGAATTCATTGAGAAAACTCATACCTATGAGCTTACTGCTAAAGAAATTGCTAAGCAGCAACCTTCGTCTGCTAGCAAGAAATCGAAGAATCGTAATCAGTCTGAAGGCGGTCAGACAACCTTCAAGAAACCTCGTGCGGGCTCTGCTTTTTCTGAGCGACCTCCTGTTACGTCTAAACCCGCGGAATCTCAGGCACGAGCGGCCAGTTCGGCCATCACATGTTATAACTATGGGGATCTTGGTCATGTCAGCACCAAGTGTCCGAGACAGTCTGTCACATGCCATAACTGTGGAATTGTTGGGCATAAGGCCCGTTTTTGCCGTAGGGACTCCAAACCTACTCTGGCCATCTCAGCCCCCAAGCGTCACCGTTCGTAATCAGGCCACTCAATCGGCTGCTTAAAACGCAGGGAGCGACTAAAGGTGGAGCCTATAGTCATCGACGGAGCGTCCTGCCGGACTAGCAAACCCCGGATTTATGAGATGAAGAAGACCGATGATCCCGAGGCCCAAATGATCTCGTGTACACTCGATATTCTATCTCAACTGTGTGTACCCTTTTTGATACTTGGTGCATCGCATTCATTCATTTCGAATCATGTTTGAGTAGACTACGTGCGGGTAGTGCTACTAGTTGTGAGCCTTATGTCATTGGTCTACGATGGTAGACGAATCATCGTAATCGTGAGATTCGTGGATTGTCCTATTCGGGCCATGGTCATGTATGGCCGGACCTTATCGTGGTAGATTTGCCGAGAGACGACGTCATCTTGGGTAATGATAGGATGGAACGTCATGATCACATCATTAGTGTCAGAAAGCGTATCATTACTAACATTTCGCATTTATGGGGTTGAATGTGTATTTCAGGGAGGTAATCCCGGCTGTTCTGGTAAGGTCATTAATTTGATGAAAGCAGTGCGATTACTCAGTCAGGGATGTGTCGGTTATTGGTGCTATATGACCAAAACCGAGGAATCATCAGTAATGTTGTCGGATATTCCAGTAGTAAGGGAATATGCCGATGTATTTCCAGACGAGTTACCTGGTTTGCCTCCACAGAGGGATGTGGAATTCACGATTGAGTTGGAGCCTGGTACGTCCCCGATATCGAAGGCACCGTACCGAATGGCCCCGACCGAAATGCGAGAGTTGAAGAATCAACTTGAGGAATTGTTCGAGAAAGGTTATATCCGACCGAGTGCGTCCCCGTGGGGAGCACCAGTGCTGTTTGTCAAAAAGAAGGATGGTTCTTTTCGCTTGTGTATCGATTATCGGGAGTTGAATAGGGTGACAATCAAGAATAAGTATCCTTTACCCCGTATCGATGACCTTTTGGATCAACTTCAGGGAGCTTCAGTATTTTCCAAGATCGACTTAAGATCTGGATATCATCAGCTGCGGATTCGAGAGTCGGATATCGCGAGGTCAGCGTTTCGAACACGCTATGGTCATTTTGAGTTCGTAGTTATGCCGTTCGGGCTAACTAATGCACCTGCGGTATTCATGGAACTAATGAATCGGGTCTTCATCGACTTTTTGGATCGATTTGTTGTTGTCTTCATCGATGACATTTTGATTTATTCTCGTAACCGAGGAAACACGAGATTCATCTTCATCGTGTTCTCGACGTGTTGAGACGAGAGCAACTCTATGGAAAGTTTTCCAAATGAGAGTTCTGGATGTGCGAGGTGACTTTTCTCGGACATGTAATTTCATCAGACGGAGTTCGTGTCGACCCTCAGAAGACGGAGGCTATCCGAGACTGGTTACCTCCGAAGAATGTTAAGGAAATCAGAAGTTTTCTTGGATTAGCGGGCTACTATCGGCGATTTGTGGAGGGATTTTCTAAAATCGCTCAACCCTTGACGAACCTTTTGTGGAAGGATAAGAAATACACGTGGTCCGACGCGTGTCAACGGAGTTTTGAGGAACTCAAGAGCCGATTAATGTCAGCACCTGTACTTTCCTTGCCACAGGGGACGGAGGGATTTGTGGTTTATAGTGATGCGTCCGCACAGTGGTCTCGATGTGTACTCATGCGAGAATGGGAAGGTTATTGCTTATGCTTCACGACAATTGAGACCTTACGAGATTAATTATCCGACCCACGACCTTGAGCTAGCAGCCGTGGTGTTTGCTTTGAAAATTTGGCGTCATTATCTTTATGGCGTTACTTGTCAGATATTCACCGATCATAAAAGTTTAAAGTATATATTTACTCAGAAGGAGTTAAATATGCGGCAGAGGCGGTGGTTAGAACTAATCAAGGATTATGATATTGAGATCCTTTACCACCGGCAAGGCGAACGTTGTCGCCGACGCCTTGAGTCGTAAGTCCGTTCAGTGAGCGATGCTTGCTCGCTTAACAGATTCGAAGGAGCTTCAGCAGAATTTCTTAGACCCAAGATCGAGGTCCGCTTCAAATAATTCGGGGACAACTTTGTATGTTAGAGATTTCATCGTCACTTGAGGAGGTAATCAGAGAGAATCGAGTTCGACCTTCATTGTTGCGCATCCGTGAGGATGTGACTCAGGGAAAGCCCACGATTCGTGGTCCACGAGGACGGACTTTTGAGGTTTAAGAACCGGTTGTGCGTGCCGTGAATGACGAGTTGAAAAACTCGATTTTGAGAGAAGCTCATGCTACCCCTTATTCTGTTCACCCGGGTCTAGCAAGATGTATAAAGACTTGAAACAAAATTACTTGGTGGAGTAATATGAAGCGAGAAGTCGCGGAATTTGTTTCGAGATGCTTAACTTGCCAACAAGTCAAGATTGAACATCGGCGACCGACGGGTATGTCAAAACCTCTCCCTATTCAGTGGAAATGGAAAGACATTTCTATGGATTTCATCACGAGTTTGCCGACGAGTCGTCGTGGCATGAATACGATCCGGTGATTGTGGACCGCTTAACTAAATCAGCTCATTTTCTTGAGATTAAGGATACTTGGGGTCCCGAGAGACTTGCCCACTATTCATCAAAGAGATTGTGAGACCGCACGGTACTCCTAAAAGTATCGTTTCCGATCGTGACGGACGGTTTGTGTCACATTTTTGGAAATCGATTCATCGTGCTATGGGAACTCGGCTTAATCTCGATCGCCTTTCATCCTCAAATCACGGACAATCGAGAGGACTATTCTGACTTTTGTGGACTTGTTGAGAGCTTGCGTCCTCGATTGGTAGGTTGCTTGGGAAGCCCATCTACCATTGATCGAGTTCACGTTTAATAATAGTTGGCATGCTTCCATTAAGATGGCACCTTACGAGGCCTTGTACGGTCGCCGTTGTCGCTCTCCTTTGTGTTGGGATGACTTGTCGAATCAATCGGCACCGAGCCCGATATGCTTATAGCCGCGGGAAAAGGTAGCTTTGATCAAGAGTCGTTTGTTGACCGCCAGAGTCGGCGTAAATCATATGTAGATAACCGCTGCCGACCATTAGAGTTCGAGGCTGGTGACCATGTGTTGGTCAAGGTATCCCCGAGTCGTGGTATCTTCCGTTTTGGGAAGAGGGAAAGTTGAGTCCGAGATTCATTGGACCGCTTTGAGATTTTGGATCGAGTAGGCGAGTTAGCTTATCGATTGGCTCTACCTCCGGCGTTGAGCCGAATTCATAATGTGTTTCATGTCTCTCGGGCCATGAAAGTATGTTGCCGACCCGAGTCACATACCGCAGCTGACGAAATCGAAATCGCCGACGACCACTCATATGAGGAGCGTCCTATACGAGTCTTAGAGCGGCGAATCAAACAGCTTGAGAAATAAGACGATTCCTTTGGTTAAGATTCAGTGGTCTAGACACGGAGTCGAAGAGGCCACTTGGGAAACCGAGAAGAATATGCGGGAGAGTTATCCCGAGTTGTTTGACCCTTAGTTTCGGGACGAAACTTTTTAAGGGGGTGTATGTAATACCGGTTGTAATTCATTCATTTTCATTCGGTAATTATCGATCTGTAATTGTCACTCGGTGTATTTTCACTCAATTATAATCATTCATCAATCATGTTATTTCACCGTGTTCACCGCTCGAAAAACTTCGAGTTGTGTATCGTTATTGTTCATTGTTTCAACTTTCCTCATATGAGTTCGACTTTGTTAGATCACCATTAATTTTTGGTAACTCCAAAAATTCTAAATCTTTGCAATATTATAGAGCATCGAGTTATATTTCCAATGGTTCAAACGGTGAGTCAATCGAGTCCTGGACGAGAGTTATGGTCGTTTTAGCTCACCCGCTCATTTTTCGACTTTTGCCGATCATCGCGACCGGACTCGGTCGTGTCCTCCGACACGGCCCGTGCCGTACTCGTCCGGAAAGTGCCGGGTATCTGCCCACGTGACTCGACCGTGTCGCTTGGCACGGCCGAGTCGAACCCTTCCAGATAAGCGAGAATCGTCCCAAAGACGCCCGACCGTGTCGCCCGCACGGCCGAGTCATGCCGAGTCGCCGTCGGACGGGTCATCGCCGGTAGGCCCTCCGTGCCGCGACCGTGTCAAGCCGGACACGGCCGAGTCCTGTCGCCACTGTCGGCCGGTGTGCGACACGACCGTGCCCGATCGGGCACGGCCGTGTCCGGCAGGTAGTCAACCCCTATAAATTCATTTTTGAGCATTTCACTCATTCCTTCCAGTTTTTTCCACCTTTTACGAGAGAGAGAAGCTTGAGGGAGAGTTTTCTTCATCAATTATCATTTGAGTGTGTATTTTTCATCACCTTCAATCATTTGGGAAGCTTGGATACTCGATTAAACGCGTGTTCTTCGGATTAAAGTACTTGGATCTTCAAGAGGTAATTCCTTCAACACTTTGGACTTCGATTTTGTGTTGAGATATGATGTTTCGACGTTATAATCGTGTTATATGAAGGGATATGTATATGATTATGAGTTTGTATAAGGATTCATTGGATTATTGAGGGATTATTCAAGAACACCTTGAATATCGAGTTGGAATTGGGGATTTTCGACTAATTGTTGTTATAATCACATTTTTGGATATTCATAACGGATTATTGATCGTATTGGAGATGTTTTGTTGGTTTGAAACACTTCTTGGGGATTTTGATATTGGTATATTGAGGTTTGATTGTAAACAATCGGAGTTTGGATACAACATATTCGATATAATGCCCCAATGAACTTAGTTTAATCGTATCGACGTTTTGAGTTCGTTATATTCGTGTTTGATTCGTATATTGAACGAGTTGTTGGATATTGTATAATTCAAGGTTGTTCGAGCGACCGATATCTCAATTAGGACGTTGTTCGTGGAAGGATAATTGTCACCGGTATTGAGTAAGTTAATTCTTACTCGGTTAAAAGGATATTCATACCTTTTGTTGTTGATCATTCATAATCATAACTCATTCATCATTGTATTAATCATATTAAAATTTGTTATTGTCAATTAATCACTACCATAAGGAAGCGGTTCCAATCTTTTCGTTGAGCTATCATTCATTTCATTATTACTCTCATCTCGGTGAGTCATTCTTGACCTTGTCAGATTATTATTTATTCATTGATATTCATTATGGTCATTCTCGTTCATATGACCTTCCGGGTTCATATTGCGTGGCCGGGTGCGGATGTGTGGAATTTTTAGTCGGGCACGTTATGGCCATGTATTGGGAGTGATACATTGGACTGTGCACACGGTAACAGATTACCTCCGTGAGACTAATTAGGTACAAGGACGGGTGTGTCCGGTCATTCGTCTTGTACACTTGCACAGAACACTACGGGCGTACTATGATACCCCTCTTCAGCGTAATTCATAACTAAGGATATTTCATAACTTCAGTTAAATCATGATTGTGTATTTTTCAACCCTTGAGGATTGTTGTTCTGTGTAACTGACCCCGTTTGGGGATTTTGTTTTTCAGGTCTTGGCAAGGCAAAGGCACGGGGAGAACACGCTGACGTCGAGGAGTCCCAGTGATACTAGAAAGGGGCCCCAGTCTGTTCAGTCACTTGTTCAGTCATTTATGTTTCCTTTATTTATTCCGCTGCAGACATTCCGTTTGAATACTCGTTTCATTCAGTGTTGTGTATTTTATCGTCACATAAGATACACATGTATTCTATTTTATCCTGGGTGTGTTGTATGAAACTCCTAATCGGAGTAATTGATGTTGTAATGTGGTTCGGTACTACATTTACCCTGTGTAATTCATCCTTTTTCATTCGCCTGGTGGGTCCCAGTCGGGGTTCCACGGCACTGTAATATCCGCCTAGTTTGGGGTGTTACAAAATCCACCCTGAAAAGCAAATCATACCTGTCCACTCACAGAGTTCTGGATATGCTACATTTAGATCTATGGTCCTGTATACCCTGTAAGTCTGGGAGGTAAGAAATATTGTCTAGTTATTGTTGATGATTTCTCCAGGTATGATTGGACAATCTTTCTAAGCAAGAATAAAGAAACCACAACAAAATTGCCTGAGCACCTGAGAAAGCTTCGAAATGAGAAAGGGTTGAGTATCGTGTCCATTCGTTCTGACAGAGGTACTGAATTCACTAACCGCTTTATAGAGCAATATTGTTCGGATAATAGAATACAGCACGAATACTTAGCAGCCCGCACTCCTCAACAAAATGGTTTTGCCGAGCGAAAGAACAGGACGCTCAAGGAACACAAGAACCAGGATCGCCGCAAGCAAGTTGCCGCAGCGGTTCTGGGGCGAAGCAACAAATACATCGTGCTATACAAAAATCCGCTGTATTATCAACAAGAATCACAACAAAACATCCTGTGAGGTAAATCAGTTGCCTACAGGAATCTTTATCAACCAAGAGAAGTACAACAAGGAGCTACTCAATAAGTTTGGGATGAATAACTCCAAATCCTCGTCAACCCCCATGACCACTTCCATGCAAATTAGTGTTGACGAAGCTGGAAATCCGGTTGATCAATCACTCTACAGGAAGCTAATTGGCTCACTCCTGTACCTAACGGATAGCAGGCCCGATAGCCAATTTGTTGTAGGAGTGTGTGTTCGGTACCAAGTAGCACCTAAGGAGTCACACTTCACAACAGCCAAACGAATCCTTAAGTACGTCAAAGGAACATTTGATGTAGGATTGTGGTATCCTAAGGAAGGAGGATTCGATTTGGTTGGCTACAGCGACTCGGATATCAGAGGATGCAATCTATATAGGAAGAGTACAAGCGGTACTTGTCACTTTCTTGGACCTAGACTTGTGTCCTAGTTCAGTAAGAAGAAATTGGCCAACTCGCTTTCTACAGTTGAATCGGAATACTATGCTGCTGGAAGTTGTTGTATGCAGATTCTCCGGATGTAATAGCAGTTATCAAATTATGGAATCATTGCCAAAGAAACACCGATCATGTGCGACATCACGAGTGCAATTTCAATAACGCACAATCCTGTATTGCACTCGCGAACTAAGCATATTGATATGAAGCATCACTTTATCCGGAATCATGTTGAGAATAAGGATGTTCGGATCGAGAAAGTTCATACAGATATTTAGTTGCCCGACATCTTTACAAAACCTCTCAACACAACCAGATTCTGTATGCTTCGACAAGAATTGAGAATGCTACCGCCTGACTCCCTGTAAGTTTTTATGCTTTCTCATTAATTGAGGGGGAATGCTGTAAGACCCAAGAATACAATATCCACATTAATTAACTGTACACTCAGAACAAGTCAGATCTTACTGTAAGAATAAGGTACAAAACCTTCCTACAGCTGACGTGTGCATTAATTAAGGGGGAATACAGTACGACCCATGAATACAGTATTAATCCAAACATTGATGTAAGAATTGAATCCTATATGTACCTTTTAAGGGGGAACGCTATATTATTCGCGGATACAACACATACACTATTGGACATCAATTAAACTTATATTAATATTCTATTCGTATTGAAAACCATTTTAGTCCATGTGCCCTGTTTTAAAATTCAAACGTTTTATATTTAATGATTTAAATGACATATGGACTTTATTACCTCAAACACCGCGATATGAATGATTTCAAAACTGCTGTTTCGTGCATTGAGGGAGACGAACTGTCAGAAGTGGGACCGGTCGTCATTTCAAAGACGGATGGATAAGATGTACCAATTACTCTAAGTTCATCCTGTTCGTTCTTTAAAAAGACGGTTCACATCCCTTAAATCTGACCATTCATGGTATGTAACCCTAATCCTCCCTGCATACTATAAAAGGACTGTATCTTGCTCCCTTTTACTCTTTATGCTTTCTGCAAAATTAAACAAGTCCAGAGCAAACAGCCTACATATTCTGCAAATTTTCTGCACTTTTTCTTTGTGTCTCTTCATATCCTTTCTCTGTAAATCAATGGCAACTTCACAAACTTCCTCTCAATCTCTCAAGAAGAAGGAATCTATCATCGACGGGCGAATATTTACCATATCTATTGTCATGGAGACAGTCCATGTTGAAACTGAAGACACTGACAGAATGGAACGAGTCGTTTCCATAATCAAACAACAAGGCTTATACCGCCTTAGAAGTCAACACACTGAGCTCTACGACGAGCGTATTGTTGAAGAATTTTACCTTGATGCACGAGTTCTTTCCCCTGAAAAGAGGAGGAGATGTCTCTGATATCACTGCTACCGTTCGCGCTATTGAAATTTCTGTGAACCAAGAACTGCTGGAAAACTTATTCAGGCTGCCGTCCGATGGCCTGAAAATGGAGGAACTTGAGACCTTCGGGTCGGAAGAACTGTTGACGGCCTACTGGGGGCTGTTCACAGGTGACGACTCGGACAAGAATGTTCACCCGTCATGCCATAAGAAATTTTTTTACCTACCGTATGTGTATCTACACGATTTTTTCTGCCGAGTTATTGAGAATAGAAATGGAGCTTTTGAAATATGCATGAACCTTCGCTTTTGGATGATGGTAGCATCATGTCCGCCGAAAGGGTTAACTGGTGCCAAATTGTTTTGAAGAGGATACAGGGGGAGGCCACCAAGCCCGTGATGCAGAAGAAATCCTTCGGCCTCATCCTCAACTACATCCTAACTCACTGTGGTGTGCCGCAGTCTCGAAGTGCCAAGAAGATTGGCCTTGGAAAATTCATCGGTGGGAGCAAGCCCACTGTCTTTAACAGAGACGGACTGTTCTCTAGCAGGCCTCATCCCTGGACTATGCTTGTTTCTGATAATCCCATGGATGTTACTATCAAGGCTGTGCGTGAAGAGAAGAAGAAGCGAAAGAGGAGTATCTCTGACAGCAAGTCACCACATGCTAGAGAGAAGGCAAAGAAGAAGCTCAAGAAATCTTCCAAGACTAAGCCTACAGTGGCTACAGCGGCCACTGTAGATGTACCAACGGTTCAACCCGCTGTTCAAATCCCCAAGGGTGCAACCCCTTCGGAGGAAATAGTTGTTGCACATACAGTAGATCCCGAGCCAGTGGCGGTTATGACGGATGAACAACTATTTGCCAAGATAGAGGGCTCTGGAAAGTCGGCTGCCCCTATGGAGCCAAAGGCCGCCTCTCCTGTTAGGGAATCCACACCCATACAGGATCCCTCTCCCAACAGGGTTCCATCCCCTATTCGGGATCCCTCTCCCATCAGGGTACCAACCCCTGTTAGGATTCCCTCTCCAATACAGGCTTCCACACCTGTTGCGGATCAAATCTATATAGTAGACGCAACTACTGTAAGGAGTCCTCCCCATCGGCGCTAATCAACGAAACTTTTCTCCAGGTACAAACTGAACAAACCTACGAGCGCTTTGTAACTTGGAAAAGATACAGGGTCGCCCCGTACGACGACCTATACAACTGGGAAGAATGAAAAGAGGAAGAAAGTGTCATTCTGGAGGTCGGACACCCAGAATATCGAAGTCTTGATTCAGTGGGAGAATCAATTTTTCCATGAGCTGATTTCTAATTATTACGTGGCAAAAGAGAAGGCTCGATTGAAAGGGAAGTCTCTGTCCGATGATAAATCTATTCTAACAGCCATAAATCCAATTCCAAATCTGACGCCGACGACAATGCTTTACAGGCCGGTCTACGGATCATCCGCGAAGAGGCAAGGGAAGGAGAAATGGCTCGTATGCAAGGCCAACAGGGTCAGGGGACCTTCGGAGGTCATCAGTTCCCTTCCCCTCAAAAAGAAGCTGCTCAAGAAAAACAGGAGTATTTAGTACCCCTTGTACAACAAACTGTTCCCGAATAGGCAGACCAGACTGCCTCGGACCATGAAGAAGAAGCCCGCGCCATCCGCCAAGAGGAATCAGTCCCTCTTCTAGAGCAGGCGGAAGCTGAGAGTTAACAGGAGGATTCAGTCCCCCCTGTACCTCCGACTACTGATGATCATTCCAAACAGGAGGAATCAGTCCCTCCTATTGCCAAGACCGAACCAACAGCACTCTCTACTATTCCACCTCAAGATGCCCCAGCATCTCCCTCCTCTGCAAACTCCAAATCTGGTTTCGATGACAGACCATGATGCCCACATCACAATGTGGTTCTTCGTCAACTCAATGAACCATAGAATTCTAAAATCGCATGTCCTGGCTCCCCGCACACCGAGACCCGGATCGATCAACTCCATGTTTCGCTATAAGTATTGTTATTATGCATGTAAAATTGAGAATGTTGGTTCGGGTAAGGTTGTTGTCTGAGGGCGGAAACCATGTTTCTCTGCCATCTGGATTACCTTCTGGGTTTCCAGTTGGATTCCTAGACCTACTGTCGGTAGTACTACGAGGGAGCTTGCTTATGAGAAAGATGCCTGGGTTCCTGTATCCAGTGTCGAGGAGCAGCATACTGTTGATAGTACTGTGGCGTATGCTGTTGATGGAACTTGGGTACAACCTTCCTTCTTCTCTGCTGGCGATATTGTTGGTATGATTGGGGAGCATAATGTTGATGTTGCATATTGCATCTTACAGGCTTATGAGGTTGTGCGGTCCGCTGCTTGCGATAAGATCTTGGTGGTGGAATGACAGCATTCAACTTCTGGGAAGGTACAACTGTAGCCTTTCCTTTTTCTACAGGTGCAGCCTTTGGAGCTTCCTCAATCTTTGGGACATGTTTCAGCCTTTTGTCAAATACTGTACTGGTTTTGCCATTGTTGGAGATCAAGTTTTATACTAAGCCATGTTTATTATGGACATGCTGTCCAGTGCTCAGAATGTCTACCATCCTCCTAGATGATTTCTCAAATGACTTGAGGATGATTTCGAGTTCTCCCTCTCATTTCTAAATAAGCTATATCTTGGCTTCCAGTAAAGCATAATCATTTGTCTTACATTGATTATGAGATTTCACCTCCTTCAATTCAGTTGTAACTTGATGATTGTTTTCCATGAGGTTTTTATTAGTGACATTGCTATATTCGCAATCTAAAGACATGTTTTTGTAATTTATTTTTAGGAAGTTATTTTCATCCTTCAGCTCTGGGTTAGAAAGTGAGAGCTGTAGGTTTTCTTGTTTAAGCATCTCATGGGCTTTTTGAATGGTTCGAAACTCATTCATCATATTTTAAAAAATGTGTGATACATTTACAGGGTTAAGTGAGGTTGAGCTTACTCACCATCACTGTCATCATCATGCTCTTCTTTTGCCATAATCAAATATAAGCTTTGTCTTCAATTTCATCATCAGAGGAGTCAATGCTGGTGACAGCCTTTAGGAATTTCTTTGTTTTGATAGTTGTAGGTGTGCCTTCTCATTCCCCGATCAGTTCATTCAGCTTTTTTCTCCATACATGTCTTTTCTCATCATTCTCTTATTGTGCAGCTTCTGGTAGCTTATGTACCTTAGGATGAGGACATCTATTTTCATAGTGTCTGGGCTTCCTACAATTATAGAATAGGTTAGAGTATCAGGAAGATGGTGACTCAGAACTCACCTTGTTGGAGGGTTTAGGTTTGTAGGGAGCCTTTCATAATGAATTTCCAGAACTTTTGCATGAACAAAGCCATTTCGTCTTGTGCAGGATGTCATCATCAGTGTCAACAGCTTTGCATGTGCTGGGGGCAGAGCTGTGTCTCCTGTCGGATACAGTGGACAATGCTATAGTCTTGGTAGGGGATTCTTGAGCCTTCTCTTTCCTATCAATGCCATACTCAAAAGCTTTGAGGTCAGAGAAGAGGTCAAATTTAGATATTTCATTAAGATTACTAGACACACGCATAGTCGTGGTCTTAATGTCCCAAGGGGCAGGGAGTGATCTAAAATTTTTGAGATTTTTCTCCTTTTGGGTGTACACTTTGCCCAAAGCTTCATGTTCACCGACAATGCCAGTGAATCTGAGATCAAGTTCCTCAAGTGTTTCAGTGGATTCTATATCCAATGATTCAAACTACTGAGGGACTTTTGAAATTTTATTTTCTTTTTAGAGCTCACTTCCCTCATAAATTAATTTGAGTTTTTCCCAGATTTCTTTAGCTGTCTTACAGCCTTTTACCTTTGAGAATGTGCTTTTGTCGAGAGTGACAAATATCGCCTTCTTTGTGATGTTGTCTAGATTTGCACACTTGCATTCATCGGTTGTCCACTGTTCTCTTTCTTACTCAAGCATTTTTGCATGAGGTTGGCCTTCCATCCTGGCAGCCGGGTTGACCTTCATGATTTTGATGGGTCCTTCCTGTATCACGAAGATCATCTCTCCGTGCATGGCAGCAACATCCTAATTTTCTAGTCATCAAACACATTAATAGAAAATATGGGAACTTTGTTGATCGTTGATGTATCCATGGCTATAATATAAGATGAATGATAAAGATATGAATATGTAAAACAATGTAGCTTGGTGCTTACAGATCTTTCAGAGAAAGTAACAATAAATCACATGAAATAAGAGAATAATAAATACAGAAAGTAATAACACAATGTTTAATGATGTTCGAGGTAAACCCGTCTACATCCATAGGTCCTTCACACAGGAGCAAATAGTTTATTAAAATTAGGGCGTACACAACTGTGTGATTTTTACTAAACTGGTCATTGTATCATTCACACAGATTGATACCCATGATTGTAGCTTGAGCCGCTCACACAGATTGGTTGTTGGCTTCTTTGAATTTGCTTCTTCTCACATAGGTTGAAGCTTCATCTATGAACTCCCTTCATCCCACATAGGTTGGAACAGTTCAACTTAGTCTCCACAGGGCTGATGATCTCAACAGTAAAGTTTTGAATGACACGAATCAGAACAGCAGCTCTACGCTATGAAAGTCTTGGTTGTAGTGTGATGTTCTAAACTTAGTATTTCTTCACTCAAGCATATATGTTGTATGCTTGAAGAAATAGATTGCTCTTAGATAATGAATGCTTTGGATTCTTGATTAATCAGTAAGTGAGCAATGTCCTCTTGCTTGGGCTATTTATAACATTGGAAATAGATCCTTACAAAAGTAGTCATTGGTCGGTCGGTGAGATGTGGACAAATCGGATTGGTGGCTTGCAGAATGTTTGAATTAAATGTATCCGCATTTAATGCTTCAGACATTCTTTTTGAACCGTAATAAATGCTCTTTGTCCATAATCTTTTCGGCTACATTAAATCCTGTCCTGTCAGCATTAAATGCTCATTTGGAACTATGAATACTTTGTGAATAAAGAAAGACTTATATCACAATGGTTTAAAGGTCTAAGTCCAAATCATGTTGGATTGAATTTTACTTTCCCTAAGTAAAGTACCTACAACTTCTTTGCTGTATGCTGGAATCTTCATTTGTATGTAGGAAACATCTTTTAGGCGCTGTACGAAGTTAGCTATATGGACAGGTTGTAGGATACATTTATTAAAATATTTGGGGTATTATTTTTCCTAAAACTATTCCAATAAGTTATGGGTGCAGCTATCTTCAAAATTCCTCGGTTTCCGATAATAACCAGCTAAACCCAAGAAACTGCGAACTTCATTAGCGCTTGGCACCTTCCAATCACTGACTGCTTCCACTGTGACCGTTCAACCTCGATTCGTCATGCGGTTATAATATGTCCAAGGAATGCAACCCGATTAAGCCAAAATTCACACTTACTGAACTTCGCATATAACTTATCTTTGGGAAGTATTCCCAACACTGTTCTTAAATATTGCTCATGTTCAACCTTGTTCTTTGAATACTCTAGTATGTCCTCTGAATGCAGTGACAAACTGATCCAAGTAAGCTTGAAAAACTCAGTTCATGAGATCCATGAATACTGGCGCATTGCTCAAATCGAATGGCATCACTACAAACTCGTAGTGTCTATATCGGGTCCGAAATGATGTCTTCGGGATATCATCATCTTTGATATTTAGCTGATGATACCATGATCTCAAGTCAATCTTCGAGAATACTCATGATCCTCTAGGTTAATCGAATAGGTCCTCAATTAGGAAGTGGATACTTGTTCTTTATCGCGAGCCAATTAAGTTCACGATAGTTTATGCAAATCCTCAGACCTTCATCTTTCTTCTTTACAAAGATCACTAGTGCACCCCATGGCGACACGCTTGGTCGGATAAATCATGTAGGGTGCTTTTGACACCGTACTGCTACTCGCACCAATTCCATTGAAAACTCCACTTTTCGCTTTGGCTGAACTCCCAATAAGGGGAACAATATCAGGGTATTCTTTAATGATATGAACATTTGCTACCATGTTATCCGAACTTGCCTTCCACATCATGTTCACTAGTAATTCTTGGAAAATGGGCTTCCTCAACATCTTCACAGACTTCATTGTCGTTATCACCTTAGGAGCCCGATGTACCTTACTCCATCAAAAACTGTCTTACACCATTTGATGTACATAAGGTTACTCTCCGTTCTGAGCATTCTACTACATCTATATGCTTGTCAACCAATCTATTCTCAAGATGACATCAAAGTCACTCAGTTTTACTATATACAAGTGAGCTAAGAGGCTATGTTCATTTATCTCTATCATCACACTATTAGCTACTGCGCTAACATGCACTACGCCACCTGTGGGTATTTTAACTAAAAGAGATCTTGGAGATTTAGTACTTTGACAATCAATCATATTTAAAAGATTCATGGGATAAATGAATGAGATGCACCCATATCAAAAAGTATTATAACAAGAATACTAGCCTCGGATAACATATCTGACATGGTTTCATGCTCTATCTCCTCATGTGCCCCAGACATGCTGAAAATGCAGGTTCTACCTCCTGAACCTTGACCTTACACTCCATTGCGTGATCTTTACTTTATTTTGACGCTCTGAACCACTTGTCCGTCCTCACAGCAGAAATAACATCAGTTATGTCTAAGCATACAGACAACATTGTGTCCATTTCCACATTTGGCACATACATGATTATTGGACTGGGACTTTGCCCCTGTAGATCCCGTCTTATCACTCTTCTCTTTGTTACCACTATTACCCTGATCATGCCACGTAGGCTTAGTGGTACCCACAACTGTGGTAGTCTAGACTTCTCAACATCCAAACTAGCACATATATCCTCTGCTATGAAAAGAGCCTATGTGTAGGACATCCTCCCATGGCCTGCAATATGGTGATGGATATGGTCATGAAGTCCATCATGAAACTTTTGTGCCTTCATCTCATATGTCTCAACCATATGAGTGATAAACACGATTTTCACATGTTAATTGAGGTCATCTTATTATATATTTAGAAATAATTCATGTTTAAACTTGACATTTTATATACAAATTCATTACTTTATGAGATCCACATGTATGTTTTAATTGTGCTTGAAACAGGTGAAAAGTATGTCAAAAATGGAGTTGTAATGCATCTAGAGCTCGAATGGGGCAATAAGATGGGAAAAACGAACTTTCGGGGCGCATACATATGATACGACTATGTCGGATGTCGCTTACACACGACTCGAGCCATGTTGGATGTTAAAAACTGACACGGGTCGTGTCGCCTGTAATCTACCTGTGACACGGTCGTATCGCATGTTCAGATAATTTTCTGCTGCGTGCAGCTTTTTTATTTTGGTCATAACTCTGTCATACGAAATAAGATTTGGATGATTCAAATGGCCACGAAAAAATAAGAGAAAGATCTAAAACTTTCGTGAGTTGGTCCAAAGTCTAGTTCCACAGAAATTTGGAGAAAATTTTGAGCGAAATTCCTTTCCTATTTCGAAATATCTTGACCAACAAGTTAAGTTAAGTTTAAAGTCCTCCTATATAAGGGACCTAAGGGAGCACGAATTTTTGGGTATAAAATCATATTTCATCATCAAGAGACTCAAGAGAACACAAGAAGGAGGAGATCAAGGATCAAGCTTCAAAATCCAAGACCAGAATAAGTCTATCTTGTCTATTTTTTTTCTTTTACTATTAAATGAAGAATGTCCAATTTATCTTATTATAATTCTATAGCCACGATTTTTTGGCTAAACTCTTTTGGATTCAGTATTTGTTAATACTTTAATTATTGTTCATGGATTGAATTTGACATATTTATTTTTTCTCTTTTACTTGTTCTTGGATTTGTTGTCTTAATTCATGTATGAATATAATGCTAATGTTTATGCATCATTTTTTATTAACTTGAGAACCAAAATAAGATAGGTGATCATAGATGGGTCAAATTAAAGACAAAAATGCAGACTAACTTCAAAAGAATAGAGGAAGATTGTGAGAAGTATTCCTAGTTTTTTTATTACAATTGATTTTTGATACTTAGATTCAAATGATCAAATTTGGAAATTTAATTCATGTTTTGCCTTGTTCCAAAAGAAAGGTTAAAATAATTTTGTGAGTTCCTACAAGTATTGAGATTACATAGGGTTTAACTATATAATTCAAATGTCATGAACATTAATTGAAGGAAAGCATGTCCTAGAATCTATCTTATCTACTTGAGTTTTTTCTATCACCATCATCTTTGTTTTAATCTGCAATTATTTTTGTTTTTTTATTTTCACCTTTACTAATATAATTCAACTCAATCCAATTCCATCACCGTTTAAACAATGTCTAAAATATCACGACTGCATTAGTCATAAACCGTCGAAATATTAATCCTAGAGGACTACGACCTTGGATCTTCACAATACTAGAGATACATCATGCACTTGAGGTTTAGCGAAAAATAATTCAGCAAGCAATTGGGCGAAGCGGCACATATGATTGCACTTCCTCTCGTATCCATTCACTGTGGTACCACCCTACGTTATGTATAACAATTTCCTTTGTATCTTAGCCTTGTATACCCTCAGATAATACTTATCCATGACCATATCCTTGAAGACATCCCAAGTGATAGGATCTCGCTAAGTTCTAGCATCCTCTTGATCTGAACACGACACATGAAATTTTACGAGCATTTGTGCGTGCTATGTAGTCAAACGAGATTTTCTATTCCAGCAACCCTTATTCAATAAGATGCAGATCCTTCATGACCAAGAAAAATAGGAGGCTTGAACTGGTGGATGATTCGAGCTTCAACTTGTTCGGGAGTGTTAGGCAGAATAATCATGGCTCCCTACAAGAGCGTTGCCAATCCAGCCAATAGGTGGTCCTGAGAATGTGGAGCACCTTTACTACCATGTTCAATCATGATTCTGCCAACCAATAATAGAACTCATGAGTTAAAAAAGTGCGGAAAATGATTCACAAGGAATATAAATAATGCATATATAAATAAACTCATCATATAAAAAATAAATGAATAAAGATTAAATAATTATTTATTCATTGTATCAATAAGCAACTTGAATAGTCTGTAAAATATTAACAAATCTATAACAAAAAGATAAATAAAATTACTCCTCGTTCTCACTACTAATGATCTCTTTAACTGGAATAGGGGGTCGTAGCAAATACTCATAGATACTAGACTCGTAGTCAGCCATTACAACATCTTTCTCATCACGCAGTATCCCCTCTTACAGTTCTTCTTGCAGCTCTTGCTCTTGCTTCCTCCCGATATTCTTCGGGATCCTCTTCCCCCGAGCTTGACTATAACACCCCAGATCCGATCGGAAATATTACAGAGCCGTGGGCCCCGGAATGGAACCCACAAGGCTAAAAGAAATTTTCTCAAACATTTACAAATGCCCAAGAGGCCAACGACGGTACTATCTTTAAAACATTTGAAGACTATATAAAATCTGTTTATCAAAACAGTCGTAAAAATCTCGTTTGAAAGGACAAGGCCTGAAATGCCAGAACTCAACAGTTTAAAAACATATGTTAAGCTATCGCTTACACGTACCAACAAAATAGTTTAGAAAACGGTTGCCAAAATAACCTAAGTTACCAGATACCAAAAGGCTATTTAAAAATACTCACGCAGCGGAAAAAACAAACAATTAAAAATACTCTAGCAGCGGAATACAACAACTGATCAGGAAACTCAATACATAATTACATGCCCTAGCCAGTATCCTCCGGGAAGCTCATCTCTCCACGACCGCTGCAAGCTCGATATCTCAAGAACCTAAAAAGAAAGCCCACGACGGGGTCAGCCATAATATCCAACAATGATAACCGTCACATTACATTAATAATTACATACCAATGAGAATACAAAATAAGAATACGACCAATGTAATCTTATTGTCATAACTTTACCAAAACTGACATATCGCACAGTACCCAAGGTTCTCAAAACATCATCATAACTCACTGTTACGAAATCTATTAACTCTGTCCAACCCAAATCCGTTGGGTAACAGCATCACATCTCGACACGAAAACCAATTGTCCATCAAAGACAAATACCCAGGGAAATACGGAACATACCTCGAGAGGCACAATACCACGACAATCATGTCAGTCTAATCCGAGATCAGATCAATGCAACATGCGGGCACGGTCCTAACACAAGACCTACAAATGCATACTCATATGACACCGTCAATATGCTCAAAACAATAACAATAGTGTATACTCAATGGAAAGCCCATGATACAGCGCCCTCAGCATAGATCCCAAAGTGATCCTACTAGATCAACACGAAATGGATAACTAACAATATACATATGCACAACAACACATGATAAAATCAATGATGCGAATCCACATGATTCCATCAACGCAATACTGGGTAATCCAACGATCCAGCGCCCTCAGCATAGATCCCCATAATGATCCCGTCGGACCAACGCATGGTGGAAAACCTATCCAACGATCCAGCGCCCTCAGCATAGATCCCCATGATGATCCCGTCGGAACAACGCATAGTGGACATCCGATCCAACGCCCTTAGCATAGATCACACGACCTCACTGGATCAACACAACATAAACAATACAATTATGCATACACATATGCAACTCAATATGTTCATCAACATGAACAACATATGAATCAAAAACATGAACGACACTATGATGAAACAACTAGGACGACTTCATGTTCAGCAACATGAATGACAACCTGCATGGTCAACATCATCAATACCAACTGAATCAATCTAAGATACTTGTCCCGAGTCCTTCAGGAGAAATCTCGATGTCAAATCATCACCGGCGATTATCCTCAATGCTCGGCGATCCAAATGTACCATGGACTATAAATACTCATATCCTCATCTTTATCGCAACGTAACCTTGATACCCGAATATTCCAATAACCGAGATAAATCATATACATTATGATTTAACTCCCAGAATCGGAAAGTCAACATATAATCCAAATCTCCAGAATTTGCAGTAATAATAATTGCTATATGCATTATAATCGAAATGAAACTGAAACCATTCATTAAACATTATAACTGAGCAAGTAATAACTTGCCTCGATACCGATACTACGATGATGAAGCCGCTACCAATCTCATTGCCTTCGTCTACGAGCTCCTCGGCCCTGACCCATGCAATTCACGAACATACTTGAACACGACCACAACATACGGTTATAATCACCGATCAATAATCTCAACCTATTGAAGTAATCAAATAACAACGATTCGATAACAATCAACAACCGACATAGCCAACCAATCAAATTTAACGGGTCAACGATAGCTCGATCCTATATAAAACCAAATAATATACTCAAACCATTTTACGAATTCATATCCATCATATGAACCGAAATCCGATAATTACTAATCAATATAACCGATCGACAAACTCAACGATTTCACAATATCTCGATTAGACACAAGTCCGAACAATCCAACTCAAATAATTACGAATTCATAACCAAAATACGATTATAGATTCGAATGTAAAGGAAATCATATTCGGTGATCAATCACAATCTTTCCGGATTCCAAATTGATATCATGATTCGTATTTCATCAAGAACATACGAATTCTACCACTACAATCAACGAACATTCGATCTTCATATCTAAAGATACCGATAATTCAACCTGTGATCGTCTTGCTATGTTAAATTCATCAAGAAGTTCCTCAAGAACACTAAGTGATTCGAAATCATTTTCATAGCCCTCAACCAACCTAATTTGATATATTCTAATATCTAAACAATCCTCATTCATAATTCAAGGTGTATATTATCATATTTTACAATATATGATCCTCCTAACGTCAATAATCCAAACAATTCTACCAAGAACACCAAGAACACCAAGAACACTATGATTCTATAATCATAACCAACATAATCAAGACATAAACCATCATATCCTTCAACATATAGTTCATGTAGCCTCAAGAATCGTAACAACAACATCATAATCATCTTCGTACGAATCATTCATCAGCAACAACATCAAAATTTGAATTGAAAGAGAGGATTATCTAATATACCTCTTAGAAGATGAAATACACAAGCAAACACTTCAAGAATCATCAATATCCTTATATCCAAGCTCCAATCCCATGTTTCCATGCTCATAATCGACTTAGAAGAGCTAAAACTCCCTCTCTCAGTGTTTGGAGGCGAAGAACGAAGTGAAATACTGAAGGGAAATGAAAGACGGGCATTTACTTATAAAACATTCCAGTTCGTTACGTACGCAACATGCCCATGTTAACGTACGTAACCACCATTTACGTACGCTATCTGACTTTGGTAGCGTACATAACGACAGTCCAGAGTTAACTGACTCATTTCGTTTGATGCCTTACGTACGTAACCCTAGCTCCATAATGTACATAATACGTTGACATGCTACAGTAACATACTCATTAACGTACGTAATGATCCGTCCTTAGCATACGTAATGGTCGGGGTTGACTCGCCTGTCCACATCCGCTGCCGACACCGGGTCCCACCTGCCGACCATGATTCGGTCCTGTCTGATTCCTCTTATTACGTACGTAATGCCTTGGCCATAACGTATGTAACACTAGCAACTTAGCGTACGTTATCTTAAAATCTTAACGTACGTTAAGGGCTCTATACTTGGCCATTTCCAACCGTTCCTGCCTGTCTCGACATACTGAAAACACATACACACATACTGAATACATATACTGAATCCAATAATATTCTCATATGATACCTCTGATACACGATATCCTCATATACAATTGTCGACCAATTACAACAATTATACAAATACAGATGTCTCAGTCCTTCATTTATTTTACCCATACTGTACAGATTCCATGTTGTATAACATAACTCGGATAAAATAACTTTAGACAACAGTAGTAGAAATTCTGGATATTACATTGACTCCATTCATACACTGGAATTTCATCATTGGCATACATATCCAACAATCTTCTGCCTTTGAAATAAAAGTGATTCGTATTCTGCTACTCTTTTGGTGCCTTCTTCACAGACTCCCGCCAAAGCAGGCAAATGTAGTGTCTCGAATTATTGTGCAACACGTGAATCATATGATTCACTTGTTTCAATATTGAACTTTGCATGCCCTACTTTAACCACTTGTCCATTATATTGATCACATAATGTGGTGCATTCTCTGGTAACATGAGATCATCCCACGAGTCCTTGCGTGGCAAAGGATGTGAATCATAGCTAGTCTGTATCTTCCTACGAGCGATCATTCTAGATTTGGTAATTCTAACCATACGTATATTGTAACACCCCCAATATATTCGGGAATATTACAGCGCCGTAAATCCTTTACATAAGGATTTACAAGGCTGAAGACTTGAACAAGTATAAAAAGGTACTGACGAATGGAAATAACGGAATTACAGTACATCAGTTCTGACCAAATACAGAAACAATACAATTGTTCAACAGAACTCAATAATACATCACCAAATTCAAATCATCACAAACGACTTCGTACTCGAGTACTTATTGAAATAACGAATAAACGAAAGATAAATAAACCCGGTCGGGACATCACTCTGCACCCTCGTCACCATACAGTTCCAGTGGTTGTTTCCCCGCTCTCCTGGATCCTGAACACAAACAAAATGTTCACCCCCGAAGGGGTTAGCACAACGATGCTAGTACAAGTACCACAACATATTATTCATATCTCATGGTGAATAATAATAATGTAAACGACAAAATACCAACGAGTCTTCTCCTACGAGAAACTCAAACATAACATACACAACTGATAATCACAACATGATATCAATACATACACATGGTAATTCCATCGATCCAGCGTTCACTGCCTAGAACCCACGATGATCCCGTCAGACCAAACCGTGGTGGAAAAACCCGTCCGATGATCCAGCGCACGCTAGCATAGATCCCCCGATGATCCCGTCGGACCAACACGAGGTGGACACACAATAACGACATACATGCACGACAATATGTATAACAACAATACATAAAACAATTAAGGTACTTGCCTCGATTTGAAGACAATAACAATACTTCCACGAAAATGAACACTCGAAGATCGTCCTCCTCAATCAATCACGTAACGAGACCAAACCTTAACAAAAGAAATGATATAGGATTTATCTCACGTCGTATGAATGTTTAACAATTCGATTAACGGTCAAAAGTTCATAAACTGCAATCTGCCCGAATAGCTTAGCGCACGCTAAGTATTCTGTGTAGCGTGCGTTACGTCTGCCCGATAGCGCACGCAAACAACAAAGCCTAGCGCACGCTAACGATGCATGGTCAGTACTTCACTGATCAGCCAACTGACTCGTGTGATGGTCTAGCGTACGTTACGTACCAAACGTAGCGTACGCTAACTACTGCTCGATAGCGCACGTTAAATTGCATAGCATAGCGTGCGCTATCTATGCATGGCAGTTTACTGCTGAGCAGTAAACTGTTCTTGCCATGTTCGAGACAATGAAATCTTGCGTGATAATTCATGTTACTTCCATGAATACCATGTTCATACCCTTATGAATGATTTACGAATAAAGACGACTTCGGATTCAAGGATATGCATACCAATATAAAACCCTATTCTTTTCCGACTTCAAATCTTCATACGACAATTCGAAAAGCTAAACGGTTGATATCAACACCTCTATATCAGTCCATATTATCATCTTGAAGTTGATAAACGTCCTATATATACTAGATAAATCCTTCCATGATCAAACCTTTAGATTTATCTAACAATAAGGATGTTAACGTCTAGCCCAAGATTATTATGAAATCATCTATTAGATTCGGTTTACCAATGATAGAAGCTTCTCTTCACATATTCAGTGTACTAAGATTCGAATCATGATGATTATAATCAAGGTATTTAAGGCTTATTCAACTCACTATTCCAAACATGATATACTTGGATAATTCATCTATGAAAATCCATATCTTGTTAACATGATCATCCAAATCGTTAGAATCCAACTCTAAGTCTGGAGATAGATTGAACATACCTTAAAATGACGAAATCACTGAACCGTAAGGTAGAATCCAACTCCGGTTGGTTGTATGCCCTTCCAAAGTGCTATTCCACTTCCATGAACATTCCACGTGATAACCAATGTATAAACATCAACAATATGTGTTCTAAGTGAATAGGAGTATTACTACAATTCTCTGAACTCTCAAGATTGAGGAAAGTGCGAAAGAAATGCAAGCCAACACGGTTGATGTCCCATTTATAATATTCTGCATTATTGACAAGTTAGCGCACGCTACTAAGCATCCCTTAGCGTGCGCTAATAATGGTTGACTTCAGATTTTGTCCGGGTGCGTCAGCGGGAATCTTATCCGGTCCCATGTCCCGGCTGGCGCATGTGTTAGCCGTCCCGCTCAATAATTGAGTCCTTAGCGCACGTTACTCCTACCTGCATAGCGTGCGCTAATAATGGCCCGATAGCGCGCGTTAAGATACATTCTTAGCGTGCGCTATCACAAGGTTGCTTGAGCAATTTTGCAAGTTTCTATACTTATGTATAATGATATCAATGCATGAAATATCATACTCCAATAATCAAAATCACCAATCCGAATAATACATGGTTGAATACAGATGAAATACACTGTAATAAATCTGGATATTACATACTCTCCTACTAAAAAGGAGTTTCGTCCCGAAACTCAAGACGAAAATAACTCGGGATATCTAGACTTCATATCAGCTTCTGTTTCCCAAGTGGCTTCTTCCACTCCGTGACGTGACCACTGAACTTTGACCAAAACGATTGACTTGTTTCTTAGTTGCTTAACTCGACTCTCGAGTATCTTGACTGGTCTTTCTTCAAACGTCCCATCCTGTTCGACTTCGATTTCGCCGAAATCAATGATATGACTGGGATCTGGTATATACCTCCGTAACTGGGATACGTGGAACACATTATGAACGTGGCACAATGACGGCGGCAATGCTAATCTGTATGCCAACTCCCCAACTCTCTCGAGGATCTCAAATGGTCCGATATAACTCGGACTCAGCTTTCCTTTCCTTCCGAAACGAAAGATTCCCCGAGTAGGAGAAACCTTCAAAAGTACGTGATCCCCAGTATTGAACTCCAATGGGCGACGACGTATGTCCGCATAGGATTTCTGGCGACTCTGGGCAGTCAACAGCCTCTCACGAATTAAGGCTATCTTCTCTCGAGTCTGCTCGATCAACTCTGGTTCTGTTCCGATCAAGTCCGATGAATCGTCCCAGCATAGGGGCGATCTGCATCTCCTTCCGTATAATGCCTCAAACGGTGCCATCTTAATAGAAGCATGCCAACTATTGTTGTAGGTAAATTCAATCAACGGTAGATGAACTTCCCAATCGTTTGACCAATCTAAGGCACAGGCCCTTAGCATGTCTTCCATCGTTTGTATAGTTCTCTCAGATTGTCCGTCACTCTGCGGGTGATAAGCTGTACTGAAGTTCAATTCGGTCCCCAAGGCCTTATGAACTGCTTTCCAAAAGTGAGACACAAAACGACCGTCTCGATCAGAAACAATGGTCTTCGGCGTACCATGCAATCGAACTATCTCCGAAATAAATACTCGTGCCAACCTCTCTGGTCCCCACGTATCCTTAATGCCTAGAAAATGAGCCGATTTGGTTAAACGATCAACTATCACCCAAATCATGTTCATTCCCGTCCTGGTTTTCGGCATATTAGTGATAAAGTCCATCGATATGTCCTCCCACTTCCATTCAGGAATCGGGAGTGGCTTCAACATTCCAGCAGGCCGTTGATGCTCGATCTTAACCTGCTGACAAGTTAAGCATTTCGAAACATAGTCCGCTACGTCTTTCTTCATGTTGCCCCACCAGAAGTTCTGTTTCAAGTCCTTATACATTTTACTGGTGCCCGGGTGGATAGAATAGGGCGAACTATGAGCTTCCTTCATAATCGTCTGTTTCAGAACATCAACATCGGGAACGCAGAGTCGGTTCTGAAATCTCAAAACTCCATCGTCATGAATTATGAATCCGAGGGCCTTTCCTTGGATCACTTCATCATGTAACCGAATCATCAGAGGATCATCTGCCTGTCTAGATTTGATTTCTTCGGTTAATGACGAAGTTATCTCCATCACGCACAGTTGTCCCTGGACTCTCTGTAACCACACTTCAATCCCTTCACGAATCATCTCTCGCTGAAGGCTAAGTTGAGAGGTCAGTGTCTCCAGCATCTGAATAGAGACAGGCTTGCGGCTAAGTGCATCGGCCACTACATTCGCTTTGCCTGGATGATATAAAATCTCCAAGTCATAGTCCTTAATCAGTTCTAACCATCTTCTTTGCCGCATGTTCAACTCTTTCTGACTGAATATGTATTTGAGACTCTTATGATCCGTAAAGATCGGCGGTGAGTCCGTCATGATAATGCCTCCAGATCTTCAAGGCAAAAACCACTGCTGCTAGCTCCAAATCATGTGTCGGGTAATTCACTTCATAAGGTTTCAGTTGTCGCGACGCATAAGCGATCACCTTATTATTCTGCATCAACACGCACCCAAGTCCTTGGTTCGAAGCATCACTGTAAACTATGAATCCTTCAGTTCCCTGCGGAAGTGATAGAATTGGTGCCGTCGTCAATCTCTTCTTCAATTCATCAAAGCTAATCTGACATAATTCATTCCACTCAAACTTTTGAGTTTTCTGTAGGAGTCGAGTAAGTGGACGGGAGATTTTAGAAAACCCTTCCACGAATCGACGATAGTATCCAGCAAGTCCTAAGAAGCTTCGGACCTCTTTCACGTTCTTTGGAGGCTTCCAATACAATATTGCTTCGATCTTCTGAGGATCTACTCGGACTCCTATAGCTGACACCACATGGCCGAGGAACATTACTTCCTTTAGCCAGAATTCACACTTAGAAAGTTTGGCGTACAATTGTTCGTTTCTCAAAAGTTCCAATACAATCCGCAAATGCTGTGCATGTTCTTCAGGACTCTTAGAATATACCAGGATGTCGTCAATAAACACGACCACAAATTTATCCAAAAATTCAATGAACACACGGTTCATCAATTGCATAAATACAGCAGGTGCGTTAGTGAGACCAAACGGCATCACCACGAACTCATAATGCCCGTAACGAGTTCTGAATGCTGATTTCGGAACATCAGATTCCTTAATTCTCAGCTGATGGTATCCTGATCTCAGATCAATTTTAGAAAATACTGTTGCCCCTTGCAACTGGTCAAACAAATCATCAATCCGTGGCAACGGATACTTGTTCTTAATCGTCATCTTGTTCAGCTCTCGATAGTCAATACACAGTCGGAGCGATCCATCCTTCTTTCGGACGAAAAGAACTGGCGCTCCCCAGGGTGAAACGCTTGGCTGAATATAGCCCTTGTCCAGTAACTCCTCTAACTGCTTCTTCAGTTCGTACATCTCAGTAGGTGCCATACGATACGGCGCCTTGGAAATTGGTGTAGCTCCGGGTTCCAGCTCAATGGTAAATTCCACATCCCTTCGTGGAGGTAGTCCAGGTAACTCGTCAGGAAACACATCTGGAAATTCGTTCACAACAGGAATGGATGAAAGTTCCACAATTTCGTCTTCTTTCTTCATTGCGTAACACCAGTACCCGGTACAGCCCTGTTTTAACAATTTGACAGCTTTCATCGCCTTGATCAATTTTACTGAGCTTCCCAGTTTCCATCCCTCAAACAAAATTTCGGAACCATCGTCAGCGATCAGCGAGATATTCCTCCTTCGGTAGTTCACAATTGCTCCATATCGATTAAGCAAATCGTCTCCGAGTATCAGGTCGTCTCCTTGCATTTCTATCACGATCAGATTTGAGAGCCACTCTCTGCCTCCAAATGATACAGGGAAATTTCTAGTTCCTAAATTTCCGACAATCCTCTCTCCACTCGGTAAACCAACAACATAAGGTTCACAAGCATGAAAACCGGAAATACTCAAACGATTTACACAAGACAAAGATATGAAAGAATGTGTAGCTCCTATATCGAATAAAACGCTAACTGGCTGGGAAAGGATCTGGACAGTACCTGATGCGACAGCAGCAACTTGATCGTCTGTCCTCCTCATATCGTACAGACGTGGGGGAGCAGTTCCGGCACTCGATGTCCCCTTTCGGTCCCATTGTCCTCTGCCTCGCCCGCGGCCAAAATTCTGAGGCATCTGAACACTTTTGCGTCATGGAATCTTGGCCTCCTCGACGGGCATTTGTGGTGTACGGGCTCTAAAAGACTTTGCAGCCTCTTCACAAAACACCGCTCGATGTCCCTCTCGTCCACAATCAAAACAAATCACGGCAGGAAGGGGGCAATTCCGTCGATAGTGCCCCGTCTGGGCGCAGTTAAAGCATTTCCTGGTAACATCAGTAAGAGTTGATGTCGCTCCGAAGTTCTTTCCGCTCCTAGCTGGGTGCGGAGGTTTCTTGAAAGAATGGAAGGATGACTAGGCCTTACGGGCCCCACTGTTCTTGTGCTCTGTAAAAGTACCAGAGACTTTCTGTTTCTTGGATTCTGAAAATTTCTCCATGGCTGCTTCCTTGATCTCATATGCCAACGCCTTATCCTGGTATTGGCGGAGTGTGGTACATTCGAATCCGGACATGTACCTCTGAACTTCTCGTTTCATTCTCATATCGAAATGAATCATCATTTCTGCATCTGTTCTGACCAGATGTCGAACAAATGCCAGCTGCTGGTTAAACGTCTTGATCGCCTGGGATACTGGCACATCAGAAGGCTGAGCGGAGAAAAACTCTCGAACTTTGGCTTCCCTCACAGGACGAGGGCAATACTGGGCTTCCATCATCAATTTAAACTCTGTCCAATCGGCATCATGGTCTACAGGCCGGATGGCTTCCCACCATTCGGACGCTTCCCCTATCAGAAAATATTGAGCGATAGAGGCTCTCCGGTCGTCTGGGCAGTTGATTCCGGCAAAGATTTTCTCCAGTTCTTTCAACCAATGATCCCAGGTGGGAGTCTCAGAAATACCGTCGAATTTGGGTGGTTGCATCTTCGCCACCTCTTGCAGCCACCGATCACCTCGATTTCCCATATCTGGGATCCCTTGCTATCTCTCTCCCTGCTGTAGTCCAACCGCCACTTGCATTCGGTCCACGACCTGGGCGAACTGAGTCATCTGGTTCACCACTTGACGAAGGATCTCTGGTACAGCAGGATCTGGTTCATTATTAATAGACTGTTGCGGCTCGCCTGAGCTATGACTACCCTGATTAGAAGGCGACGCTTCTCTTTCGGCATTTCTCCGTCCGCGTCCATGATCGCGACCACGTCCACGTCCGCCTCTCAACATACTGTAAGCATACATACTCAATATACAGGAAACAACATCGTTCTAATATTCGAGTATAAAGAGACACAACATGAAAAGAACAAGATAGAGTTTAGGAACTTACAACCACTGTTCGCATGAAGACGTAGGCAGTGCAGTGATGTCATTCACGGCCGGTTACCCCAAAAGACATAAATGACCCCTATTTTAACCCAACGGCCAAGATATCCATAATCTTAGCTCTGATACCATATTCTGTAACACCCCCAATATATTCGGGAATATTACAGCGCCGTAAATCCTTTACATAAGGATTTACAAGGCTGAAGACTTGAACAAGTATAAAAAGGTACTGACGATTGGAAATAACGGAATTACAGTACATCAGTTCTGACCAAATACAGAAACAGTACAATTGTTCAACAGAACTCAATAATACATCACCAAGTTCAAATCATCACAAACGACTTCGTACTCGAGTACTTATTGAAATAACGAATAAACGAAAGATAAATAAACCCGGTCGGGACATCACTCTGCACCCTCGTCACCATACAGTTCCAGTGGTTGTTTCCCCGCTCTCCTGGATCCTGAACACAAACAAAATGTTCACCCCCGAAGGGGTTAGCACAACGATGCTAGTACAAGTACCACAACATATTATTCATATCTCACGGTGAATAATAATAATGTAAACGACAAAATACCAACGAGTCTTCTCCTACGAGAAACTCAAACATAACATACACAACTGATAATCACAACATGATATCAATACATACACATGGTAATTCCATCGATCCAGCGTTCATCGCCTAGAACCCACGATGATCCGTCGGACCAAACCGTGGTGGAAAAACCCGTCCGATGATCCAGCAAGACGCTAGCATAGATCCCCGATGATCCCGTCGGACCAACACGAGGTGGACACACAATAACGACATACATGCACGACAATATGTATAACAACAATACATAAAACAATTAAGGTACTTGCCTCGATTTGAAGACAATAACAATACTTCCACGAAAATGAACACTCGAAGATCGTCCTCCTCAATCAATCACGTAACGAGACCAAACCTTAACAAAAGAAATGATATAGGATTTATCTCACGTCGTATGAATGTTTAACAATTCGATTAACGGTCAAAAGTTCATAAGCGCAATGCGCCCGAATAGCTTAGCGCACGCTAAGTATTACGTGTAGCGTGCGTTAAATCGCCCGATAGCGCACGCAAACAACAAAGCCTAGCGCACGCTAACGATGCATGGTCAGTACTTCACTGATCAGCCAACTGACTCGTCTGATGGTCTAGCGTACGTTACGTACCAAACGTAGCGTACGCTAACTACTGCTCGATAGCGCACGTTAAATTGCATAGCATAGCGTGCGCTATCTATGCATGGCAGTTTACTGCTGAGCAGTAAACTGTTCTTGCCATGTTCGAGACAATGAAATCTTGCGTGATAATTCATGTTACTTCCATGAATACCATGTTCATACCCTTATGAATGATTTACGAATAAAGACGACTTCGGATTCAAGGATATGCATACCAATATAAAACCCTATTCTTTTCCGACTTCAAATCTTCATACGACAATTCGAAAAGCTAAACGGTTGATATCAACACCTCTATATCAGTCCATATTATCATACTGAAGTTGATAAACGTCCTATATATACTAGATAAATCCTTCCATGATCAAACCTTTAGATTTATCTAACAATAAGGATGTTAACGTCTAGCCCAAGATTATTATGAAATCATCTATTAGATTCGGTTTACCAATGATAGAAGCTTCTCTTCACATATTCAGTGTACTAAGATTCGAATCATGATGATTATAATCAAGGTATTTAAGGCTTATTCAACTCACTATTCCAAACATGATATACTTGGATAATTCATCTATGAAAATCCATATCTTGTTAACATGATCATCCAAATCGTTAGAATCCAACTCTAAGTCTGGAGATAGATTGAACATACCTTAAAATGACGAAATCACTGAACCGTAAGGTAGAATCCAACTCCGGTTGGTTGTATGCCCTTCCAAAGTGCTATTCCACTTCCATGAACATTCCACGTGATAACCAATGTATAAACATCAACAATATGTGTTCTAAGTGAATAGGAGTATTACTACAATTCTCTGAACTCTCAAGATTGAGGAAAGTGCGAAAGAAATGCAAGCCAACACGGTTGATGTCCCATTTATAATATTCTGCATTATTGACAAGTTAGCGCACGCTACTAAGCATCCCTTAGCGTGCGCTAATAATGGTTGACTTCAGATTTTGTCCGGGTGCGTCAGCGGGAATCTTATCCGGTCCCATGTCCCGGCTGGCGCATGTGTTAGCCGTCCCGCTCAATAATTGAGTCCTTAGCGCACGTTACTCCTACCTGCATAGCGTGGGCTAATAATGGCCCGATAGCGCGCGTTAAGATACATTCTTAGCGTGCGCTATCACAAGGTTGCTTGAGCAATTTTGCAAGTTTCTATACTTATGTATAATGATATCAATGCATGAAATATCATACTCCAATAATCAAAATCACCAATCCGAATAATACATGGTTGAATACAGATGAAATACACTGTAATAAATCCGGATATTACATATATATCGTAATTACATGTAAATAAAATGTCATGATGAATATATGAATAATAGTAACTTAAACTGAAACTTGGTACCTTGGACGGAGTAACGAGGTGGCGAAGCTGAGAGCATATGATAATTTATATTTTTAGAGTGAGTCTACATTAAGGTAATTGTTTTGATATGATACCACTATATAATGCCCCGGCTTTCTAGGTATATTTCTAAAGGGTAAAAAGTAATAAACTTAGGAAAATCAACTTCTGAGAATAACTAAATCATCGCCTAAAAAGTCGAGTCGATACCATATTTATAAACATTCATTTATAAAGGCACAATAGTATCGAAATTAAGCAATACAAAGTACAACATTTTAATAAATATATCACAAATGATGATATCTCTCCAAAACAATCGTCCTGAAATAATACAATCAATTTAAAATACATGATGAAAAATAACTATCATGTGCTTTATTATGCTTGCTGATTCGTTCCCCAGCTCCGATTAACAAGTGGGAATAAATTATTTTGGGGTGAGCTTCCTTCAGCTTGTAGGAGTTACACGTATCAAAATAATATATAATCTCTTAGAAAACATAAAGTGATTAGTCCATTACAACATGAACTTGTAGTTCGAAACCGGTCGAAAAACATCGAATTAGCCATTGGAATGACTAGTGGTCTGTGAAGACTTCATTTGAGTGATTCACTTCCTTCCAAGTCTCCAGACATCATCAAAATTTGTGAGAAGGTATCCTTGGTTGTTAAGAAGTACTGGTTAAAATTTCACTTTATGACTTGGTTTAAAAAAGAGTTAACCATCCTTTAAATGATTGGTCCGCAAGCTGGACGACCAAAAACTCAAGTTTCATCAGCTTATCAACCATTGTCAATGGAACCACATAACATGTAAATGTTATGGTTTGAGTATGACCATTTGTGAACATATATGATCATGCACATATAAGGACTCGATGAAAGGGAGGACTCAGGACCATGCTTATCCGAGTCGCTACGTTATTCTCTCTAGCATAGGATGGTGTCTTCTCCTAATCGTGCCAAAGAATAGAGTTTGAGCAATAAAGATGGCTAAGAAGGATCAGGGGGTCTTTAGCATCACATATGCTTCTAGAAGCAAGACGTGGATGACATAAATGTCATTATCGGTCATGACCCTTGCTCACAACTCCACCAATATACTTTCGTGATTTTGATACAACTTCTTTATTCAAAGAAAAATTAATGCCCGTGGCAATATCATGGTATATGGATCATCAAAACATATCCATAATCTGGACTGTTAAATCCCAAATATGTCAATGTTCCAATACATATCCTGATTACAAAAATCTATGCAAGCCGGACCATATTGACTCATGAATATTCTTTCCCAATACAAGTGATGCATAAGATTTTATTTCTCACAATGAGATGCTATGAGTGATACACGTTGGCATGAGTATCATCCAGTCATAATATGGTTCAATTGTTACGGAACATAGGTGACTAGAAAATGCCATTCGACATTTAGCAAATTGAGCATTATACACTCATTGATTGTGGTGACCTAGTCATCATAGTCACTAGAACCTAAAATATTGGGTTCCTTGGAAGTGGCTTAATAAGCACTCAATTTCGTTTTCAAAACTCTACAAACATGAGCATAACGAATACTTTAACAACATAGATATTTTATACCAGATAGATCAAGATGCTCGATAATATTGAGTGCATAACATGGCAAGATCATATGCCTAAGAGAAAAAAATACACAAGCATGTTATAAAACTAACATGAACATGGAAATCATTTTTCAACATTGTGGGATTCCCCAAAGAAAGCATTTTTCAGTATTTGAAATATGACATTTTAGCATACAATGCATACCAAAAAAATCACATCATCTATAGCAAACTCGGCCAAAAAAAAGGTTGAAAAATGTGTGTCATGAGACCGCTTGTAAATTCAATATGGAAACCAAGTTGGTTGTGATAAGAGTTAGGATAATCACTAGAAACAAAATTCCGTTCAGTTTGACATTTATTCACTGAACAGTGATAACTCCCTTGTTAGGAATGCTATGGACGAACAGTCAGATGATCCTGGAAACTAGACTTCCATATCTTTTTATTAATAGGTCGTGAACCATAAAAATCATTAACTCAGATCACAACCTTGTTTTAAGTGGTTGCTTTAGTACTTCCCAAGTTCAGTGAGAAAATAAGGTTGAAACCATATCAAATAGCATAAGATTTGATGCAGAAGTACGGAAATCACTACACCAAAACTGGATTTTATGACATTGAAACTCCCTGGATTTGTGGCTGAAAATGACAGCCACAACTCTATGACTGCCAATAACAGTCACAAAGACCAAACAGTGATAAATCCAAATGCTTGTGACTGTTAATGACTGTCATAAGAGTTTTGACTGCCTTGAGCAGTCATAAACTTTTTCAAGTTAAACGACAATAACTGTGCGACTCTTATTGACTGTTATAATTTATAATTTTAGTAAATATTAATTAAGAAAGGTAGAAAAATTGAAAACCCTATCTCTATCTCCATTTCTAACTCCTTCCAAAATTTTGCTCCGAAAAACTCTACCCAAAAATTTTGCTCCGGCAAACTCTCATCCTCTCCATTTCTCTCCTCCATTTTTACTTGGTTTAAGCTTCTCTCCCCCTGGATACAACAGAGACTTTATTTCACGAGACTGGTGAAGATACTCAATTCACCCCAGTTCACGTCGACAGTGGCGATGAGGATTCAGGCATCCATCCTTCGGGTATGGCTACAAAATCTACTCACAAGCGTATCAAATGGGATTTGGCTATTCCTGATGAGTTCAACGCTCTATTTTATGATAAGGATATTGGCAATCAGGAGATCATTCTCGGAAAGCCTATTTTGGGTAATACTTTTCTTGATTGTGGTGCTGTTAAGATGTTCTCCGATTTAGGTTTTGAGTTGTTTATTATTAATTTGCCTAAGAAATGTTACCCTAATTTAGTCAAAGAGTTTTATGCGAATTTGCATGTCAATAAACTCTCTATCAGTTTGTGTCTATTTTTGGTGATAAAAGATAACCCTTACTCCTTTTGTGCATAATTTCATCTTGTGCCTTAATCATACATCCACTCTGTCTATTCACACTAAAAGAGGTCCTAAGAGTATGGAGGGTTTTTCTGCTGTTGATAAATTAAAATTACTCTGTAATGTAACACCCCCAAGACGTTCAGGACATATCACAGCACCGTGGACCCCACACTTTGGAATCCACCAGGCTAACGTACCAACCCGACATTCGACAAAAGACAAACATCATCAACATACACATAATTCCATGACTCAAGACATTCAAATCAACAGACTGAACTTAACAATACCATTCAAGATCAAATTCACCCCAAAATGGGTACACATCGTTAATAAATCCAAGAAGGAAGTACTCGAGTACTTAAGCAATGGAAATGACAAATAAATTTAAAGGACATGACATCAAATGGACGACCACTAAATAGAATCACTTTTTCCCATCATCCTCGTACGGCCCGCATGCTCGTTCGCCCCCATGACCTATACCTGAAATACAAAAGTATCCCCCATTTAAGGGGTTAGCGACAACTGCTAGTGCAAGTACAAATCATTTGAACTACCATTCTAATCAGATGAAATATGCGCCAAAAATCATTTTAGAAATCATTTATATTCCAGAATATTTATGGTGCACAAGCACAAAACACATTTCTCCAACAAAACATTTCAATGTTAACCGTTGGTACGAGACTCACGGCCACCGTACCCCACAGAGGCCCCATCGGACCATCCCTGGGTGGTTAACCCTAGTTCGTGATACACACTCACGACAATACGTATCCCTAGGAGCCCCGTCAAACCGTCCCTAGGTGAACATACACATATACATCCACAACAACCACGGAAAGCCATAATCCAAATACTAGAACATGTAAACAAATGTAAAGTACATACCTTTGAGACATCTTCGACAAAACGGAAATGAACAATGACTACGAACGTCCCGGAGGGAACATGGCCGATCCTAAATGAAGGATTAACACAAATCAGTCCTATACAGTAACAATAATCGAATAGAATACTCCCACAACCCTGTTTACAAGTTATAACAACCTACGTTCGATTGATCCGGGCGAGGGTTTTTACAAAACCTCCCCGAAACAACAACTCACGGATTAAACACGATGGAAACGGATTGGGAATCACCCAATAACAATAATCAAAGATAAATATAACAACATCACCGAACAAATCGAGTTCAATCTAGGCAAATCCCGAAAAACCCCCCAAATGAACAAAGGTAGGGTTCTAGACGAAAATACCTTGGATCCGAATGGATGAAGATGATTAGGGCGATGATAAACTTCACTAGGAGCAAAATACTCGATCTCCCAAGAATTTCCATGGGCAAAACTCGAAAAATCACTTGAAACCACGCTGGGAACTAAGCTCTCGGACGAAGGGAGAAGAATGGAGGAAATGACGAAGTGAAGGTCAACTCAGGTTTATAAAACCTGGGCCTTCATTACGTACGTTACATGAGCTGGTTAACGTACGTAATGCTCATTACGTATGTAACACTCACATATTAGCGTATGTAATGGCTGGGCAGAACAGTCTGCCCCAAAACGCTGAGGTCGCTAGCGTACGCTACATTAGACGGCTAGCGTACGCTACAAGAGGCTTACGTATGTAACACCAACGTCTTTACGTACGTAAGGGACTGGGCAAAATTGGGCAGACCCACTGTCCAAAATGCTGAGGGCCATAACGTACGTTACCACTAAGGCATAACGTACATTATGCAGGTATCGATAGAGCATGTTAAAAAGCATGTGTAACGTGCGCTATGTGTTCAGCAGTTCTACACTGCTGAACACCGTTTTCTGCACCGAACAATACAAAATGGAACGCAACACAAGGACAGAACCCAGAAGCGTAAACACGAAATAATCACGACAAAAAAGCTAAGTGCTGAAGGAAAATACAATTCCGACTACCGGGAAATCCGAAATACGACAATAGAGATAAAATTCCCTAAACTTATAGGAAATTACAAAACAGGCCAAACATTCGAAAATCACGATACCACATCGGATTCACAACCCGAAACTCACAACATGAACAACTCAACCATACGAACTTAGGGAAATGAAGATACAATGAAATCGAACAAGTGTTACGAGAATCAAACGCACATACGACAAAACATAACATAAAGCGAAATCACGTAAAAACACATCCAAAACTCCACCAAATGGAAAAGCACCAAGAACAAAATAGATTCAAAACATCGAAACGGTTACAAACGAGTCGATAAAAAATAGACATGCAATAAAAATGGAAACTGCTAAAAATGGAAAGGTACGGATATTACATTCTCCCCCTCTAAAAAGAAGTTTCGTCCCGCAACTTAAGAATAAAAAAGCTCGGGGTATCTCGAACGCATATCCTCCTCCAACTCCCACGATGCTTCTTCTACTCCGTGCCTCGACCATTGCACTTTAACCAAAGTAATGGTTTTGTGCCTTAACTGTTTATCTCGTCGTTCCAAAATCTTCACTGGCCTCTCCTCAAACGTAACGTCCTTCTCGATCTCCACGTCCCCGAAATCAATAACATGAGTCGGGTCCGGAACATACTTCCTCAACTGAGAGACGTGAAACACACAATGCACATGACTCAACGACGGAGGCAATGCTAAACGGTACGCTAACTCGCCAACTCTCTCTAATATCTCGAAAGGTCCAATATACCTTGGACTGAGCTTCCCCTTTTTCCAAAAACAGAAAACTCCCTTCGACGGAGACACTCTCAACAAAACATGATCCCCTACCTCAAACTCCAAGGGTCGACACCTAACATCCGCATAAGACTTTTGTCGACTCTGAGCTGCCATCATCCTCTCTCGAATCAACTCAACTTTATTCCTTGTCTCCAATACACGATCCGGCTCAGTTCCAACTAAGTCTAAGGACTCGTCCCAACATATCGGTGATCGACACCATCGGCCATAAAGCGCCTCATACGGTGCCATCCTAATCGAAGCATGCCAGCTATTATTATAAGTAAACTCAATCAGAGCCAAATGCTCCTCCCAGTCACTACTCCAGTCTAACGCACACGCTCGTAACATATCCTCGAGCGTCTGAATGGTACGCTCGGACTGCCCGTCGGTCTCAGGATGGAAAGATGTACTCAAACAAAAATGCGTCCCCAATGCCTTATGTACCGCCTGCCAAAAATGCGATACAAACCGGCCATCTCTGTCCGAAATAATAGTCTTTGGCGTACCATGAAGTCTCATGACCTGTGCGATAAAAATACGAGCTAATTTTTCTGGACCCCAAGTGTCCTTGAAGCCCAGAAAATGTGCCGACTTAGTCGGTGGTCCACGATTACCCACACCATATTAATTTCGGTCTTCGTCCTCGGCAAATTCATGACAAAATCCATAGAGATATCTTCCCACTTCCATTCCGGGACCGAAAGTGGTTTCAACAACCTGGCTGGTCGCTGATGATCTATTTTGACCTGTTGACAAGTCAAACACTTAGCCACAAACTGTACTACCTCATTTTTCATGTCATTCCACCAGAAATTCTTTCTCAAATCCTTATACATTTTACTAGAGCCCGGATCGACTGAGTAAGGTGACACATGAGCCTCTCGCATAATACCCTGTCTCAATTCCAAGTCGTTCGGAACACACAGCCGTCCTTGGAATCTCAACACACCATCCTCATGAATCATGAATCCCGGGGCTTTTCCCTTCACCACATTCTCGCGGAGCTAAATAAGCATCGGATCTTCCAACTGTCTCTATTTAATGTGGTCAACTAGAGACGAAGAGATCTCAAGAGTGCGCAACTGTCCGGCAGTCCCCGGTAGCACAACCTCAATGCTCAACCCCATCAACTCTCGCTGGAGCCCTGGATGGGCCGTGAGTAACTCAAGGTGTGCCACCACATTTGCCTTGCCCGGATGATAAAGGATCTCGAGGTCGTAATCCTTAATTAACTCCAACCACCTTCTCTGTCTCATATTCAGTTCTTTCTGCGCGAAAATATACTTCAGGCTCTTGTGATCGGTGAAAATCTGACACGACGATCCATACAAGTAATGATGCCAGATCTTCAACACGAACACAACTGCGGCCAACTCAAGATCGTGGGTAGGGTAATTCAACTCGTACGGTTTCAACTGATGGGAAGCATAGGAAATCGTCCGCCCGTGCTGCATGAGCACACATCCGAGTCCTTGGCCCGAAGCGTCGCTATAAACTGAGAAACCTTCATTACCACTCGGTAAAGCCAAAACGGGAGCGGTCGTCAACCGCTTCTTCAACTCTTCAAAACTCTTCTGCCTCTCGTCGGTCCACATAAACTTCTCTGACTTTTGTAACAACTCAGTAAGCGGTCGAGCGAGCTTAGAGAACCCCTCGATAAATCTACGATAATACCCGGCCAAACCCAGAAAACTACGGACCTCCTTCACGTTCTTGGGCGGCGCCCAATCCAACACTGCCTCTATCTTGTGTGGGTCCATACGAACACCCTCGGACGAGATCACATGGCCGAGAAACATAACTTCCCGCAACCAAAACTCACACTTTGAGAACTTCGCAAAAAGACGCTGAGTTCTCAAGATTCCCAACACGATGTGCAGATGACGTGCATGCTCCTCCTCGTTCTCAACACGATGTGCAGATGACGTGCATGCTCCTCCTCATTCCCAACACCGACTCTATCTTGTGTGGGTCCACACGAACACCCTCAGCCGAGATCACGTGGCCGAGAAACATAACTTCCTGCAACCAAAACTCACACTTTGAGAACTTCGCAAAAAGACGCTGAGTTCTCAAGATTCCCAGCACGATGTGCAGATGACGTGCATGCTCCTCCTTGTTCCTCGAGTAAATCAGAATATCGTCGATAAAGACAATTACACACTTATCGAGATATTCGATAAAGACTTTGTTCATTAACTGCATGAACACGGCTGGGGCGTTGGTTAGCCCAAAAGGCATGACCACAAACTCGTAGTGGCCGTATCTCGTCCGAAAGACCATCTTCGGAACATCGGAATCCTTCACTCGGAGCTGGTAATACCCCAATCTCAAATCAATATTCGAAAACATGGTTGCCCCTTGCAATTGGTCAAACAAGTCGTCAATCCTCGAGAGCGGATACTTGTTTTTGATGGTCACCTTGTTCATCTCTCGATAGTCGATACATAGACGAAGTGACCCATCCTTCTTTTTCACGAACAAGACCGGTGCGCCCCAAGGTGAAGCGCTCGGTCGAATATAACCCATGTCTAGCAACTCTCCCAACTGTTTCTTCAACTCAAGCATCTCGGCAGGTGCCATGCGGTACAACGTCTTTGAAATCGGAGCCGCACCCGGCTCTAAATCAACAGTAAACTCAACCTCTCGGTCAGGTGGCAAACCCGGCAACTCGTTTGGAAAAATGTCAGGATACTCGTTAACCACCGGAATATACGAGAGTTCAACTCCCCCCTCTTCCGATCTCAAAGCATAACACCAGTAACCAGTGCAACCCCCTCGAAGGATTTTCACCGCTTTCATAGCGCTAATTAGAAATCTATGACTACTCCACTTATGTCCCATAAAAGAATGCTCAGTACTGTAAGAGGCTAACATCGAAACGGTTCTCGTTCTTTATTTCATGATCGCCCCGTGCCGGTCTAGCCAATCCTCACCAAGAATAAAATCTTCATCCTTAATATCTACCGCAATCAAGTTAGAAGGCCAATCCCTCCCCGCGATACTCACAGGAAAATCTCTAATCTCATGATCCCCCACGATGCTATCCCCACTAGGCAGTTTAACAACAAATGGTTCACATGCAACCAGACCACCAACATGCAGACGACGCACACAATCCAGAGATATGAAAGAGATCGTAGCACCAGAATCGAATAATACAGAAAAAGGATGGTCAAGGATGTGAGCGGTACCTATAGCCACCGTCGCGTCAGGATCTCCAGCTTGTCTCATCTCATACACGGGGCGGAACAGACCCCGCATTAGAAGCTCCCCCTCTAGAAGTCTGCCCACGTCCTAGATCTCTACCGAAACTCTACTGGGGCTGAGAAGCTGTCGGTGCCTGATTCACGCTCGGTTCTCCCGCAGCCGGGGCTGACACCTGAGTAACTGGTGCCCGACCCGCATCTATACAATACTTAGCACGATGCCCCATCCGACCGCAAGTAAGACATTGAATCGGAGGCCTGTCACACTCACTCATCATGTGTACGGGACGACCACAGTTAAAGCAGGTAGGACCACGAAAGGAAACAGTAGGAGCAGACTTAGAACCATTTCCTCGCCCAAATGACGGGGACTGATTCCCGAAGACTCGCGAACCAGACTGAGCCTTCTGATACCCACTAGACTTACCTCTCGAAAACTTATCGGAGGTCTTCTGTTTCTTACCCTCGGTTGCCATCTCTGTCGCAGAAAACGACATCTCATAAGCAATTGCCTTGTTCTGGTAGTCCTTCAAAGTTTACACCCGAGACCAGACATGTAGTGACGAACCCTCGGTTTCATCCGCATGTCAAAATGGCGGATCTTATCTAACTCATCTCGGACCTAATTTCTCACATAGTGAAGTTGCTGGTTGTAGTCCTTGATTGCCTGAAGGAACATCGTGGGGATTAGCCTCGAAGAGGGCTCGGATCCTCCCCTCTTTTACTGGACATGGACAATATTCGTCCTCCAACTCTCAGAACTCTGCCACGTGGCTGCCTGGTCTCGTGGTTTCATTGCTTGCCACCACGTTGTCGCCTCTTTGGCAAGGAATTACTGAGCGATCGGCATTTTCCTTCTCCTCGGAGCAGTTAGCCGCCTCGAACACCTTCACCATCTCGAATAGCCAATTCTCCTAACCATAAGGGTCGGAAGTACCATCAAACTGCGGAGGACGCATACGAACCACGTCCTGAAGTAACTTATCGGTGCCGGAACCAGTAGGCGGAACCGGGTTAGCATTAGCTTGGCCGACCAAGACGGCCTGAGTCAGTAGCGTCATCTGGTTTGCTACTTGTTGCAAAATATTTGCTACTCCGATATTCTCATGAGCATTGCCGGAGGTAGCAGATTGATCCTGCTGGCCCCCGGCACTGGGTGGAATACTGTTCGACAAAGAAGGCATCGCCGAATCAATTCCTGAGTTATCGGACGTCGCCGCCCTACCGGCTGCGCCACGTCCCCTACCGCGTCCGCGACCGCATCCGCGTCCTCTACCGGAAGGTATTCTGAACAAGTAACAGGTGAGTACAGTTCAAACGCAAAACGCAACAAGATACCAAGAAAGGAACAAAACAGAACAACGTAGCGAGTCAAGTTAGGAAAAACTTGCGAGCACCGGCGTACTGAGACAATGGCGTAGTAGTGATACTGTTCAAAAACGACACTCAACCAGACCCAAATAACCGACAGCCTAGGTTTCCATAAACCTGGCTCTGATACCATATTATGTAACACCCACAAGACGTTCAGGGCATATCACAGCGCCGTGGACCTCACACTTTGGAATCCACCAGGCTAACATACCAACCCGACATTTGACAAAAGATAAACATCATCAACATACACATAATTCCATGACTCAAGACATTCAAATCAACAGACTGAACTTAACAATACTATTCAATATCAAATTCACCCCAAAACGGGTACACAACATTAATAAATCCAAGAAAGAAGTACTCGAGTACTTAAGCAAATGAAATGATAAATAAATTTAAAGGACATGACATCAAATGGACGACCACTGAACAGAATCACTTTTTCCCATCATCCTCGTACAGCCCGCATGCTCGTTCGCCCCCATGACCTGTACCTGAAATACAATTTCCCCCATTTAAGGGGTTAGCGACAACTGCTAGTGCAATTACAATCCATTTGAACTACCATTCTAATCAGATGAAATATGCGCCAAAAATCATTTTAGAAATCATTTATATTCCGGAATATTTACGGTGCACAAGCACAAAACACATTTCTCCAACAAAACATTTCAAAGTTAACCGTTGGTACGAGACTCACGGCCACCGTACTCCGCAAAGGCCCCGTCGGACCATCCCTGGGTGGTTAACCCTAGTTCGTGATACGCACACTCATGGCAATACGTATCCCTAGAGGCCCCGTCAGACCGTCCCTAGGTGAACATACACATATACAGCCACAACAACCACGGAAAGCCATAATCCAAATACTAGAACATGTAAACAAATGTAAAGTACTTGCCTTTGAGACATCTTTGACGAAACAGAAATGAACAATGACTACGAACGTCCCGGAGGGAACACGGCTGATCCTAAATGAAGGATTAACAAAACTCAGTCCTATACGGTAACAAGAATCGAACGGAATACTCCCACAAACCCGTTTACAAGTTATAACAACCTACATTCGATCGATCCGGGCGAGAATTTTCACAAAACCTCCCCGAAACAACAACTCACGGATTAAACACGATGGAAACGGATTGAGAAACACCCAATAATAATAAACGAAGAGAAATATAACATCACCGAACAAATCGAGTTCAATCTAGGCAAATCCCGAAAAAACCCTAAAATGAACAAAGGTAGGTTTCTAGACGAAAATACCTTGGATCTGAATGGATGAAGATGATTAGGGCAATGATAAACTTCACTAGGAGCACAATACTCGATCTCCCAATAATTTACTCGAGCAAAACTCGAAAAATCGCTTGAAACCACGCTGGGAACTAAGCTCTCGGACGAAGGGATAAGAATGGAGGAAATGACGAAGTGAAGGTCAACTCAGGTTTATAAAACCTGGGCTTTCATTACGTACGTTACATGAGCTGGTTAACGTATGTAATGCTCATTACGTACGTAACACTCACGTATTAGCGTACTTAATGGCTGGGCAGAACAGTCTGCCCCAAAACGCTGAGGTCGCTAGCATACGCTACATCAGACGGCTAGCGTACGCTACAAGAGGCTTACGTACGTAACACCAACGTCTTTACGTACGTAAGGGACTGGGCAAAACTGGGCAAACCCACTGTCCAAAATGCTGAGGGCCATAATGTACGTTACCAGTAAGGCATAATGTACATTATGTAGGTATCGATAGCGCACGCTTAAAAGCATGCGCAACGTGCGCATGTGTTCAGCAGTTCTACACTACTGAACACCGTTTTCTGCATCGAACAATACAAAATGGAACGCAACACAAGGACAGAACCCAGAAGCATAAACACGAAATAACCACGACAACGAAGCTAAGTGCTGAAGGAAAATACAATTCCGACTACCGGGAAATCCGAAATACGACAATAGAGATAAAATTCCCTAAACTTGTAGGAAATTACAAAACGGCCCAAACGTTCAAAAATCACGATACCACGTCGGATTCACAACCCGAAACTCACAACATGAACAACTCAATCATACGAACTTAGGGAAATGTAGATACAACAAAATCGAATGAGTTTTACGAGAATCGAACGCACATACGACAAAACATAACATAAAGCAAAATCACATAAAAACACATCCGAAACTCCACCAAATGGAAAAGCGCCAAGAACAAAATAGATTCAAAACTTCAAAACGGTTACAAGAGAGTCGATAAAAAATAGACATGCAACAAAAATGGAAACTGCTAAAAATGAAAATGTACGGATATTACACGTAATTTATCTGATTTGGAGGAGTTTGTTGCTCCACCCACTACTCAAGTTACTCATATGACTCCTTTATTGTTTAAGGTCTGGTTGGTCAATATGTCTTCATTTGGAAAGTCGCTCCAATTTTCCTGCTCAGGATGAGTTGGTTTGTACAATAATTGTTGTTTTTCATGAATTTGTTTAGATCTTACTATCTATGGATTCCGTAAACTTGTAATCAGATTGCCATTATATTAGTTACATATATCAGACGTTTAAATGAACGCAAATGTATGTGTGGATATATATATACACTGTTTAGGTCACAATTGGATTTATTATGCTAAACTAAGGGTTATGCCTGACATTGTACTAAATTTATCACTGGTGTATTTGTATGAACTTTCTTATTGTGAGAAGTCTAATCGTTAAAATTTAATGTATTAATTTGGATTGCCGAGTCAGAACCAGCAATAGTTGATCGTCTATGTTTGTCCAAATGAATAACTGTACTCGGCTTTTAATGGAGACACGAGTCTTCAGATGTAGATTCGTGTTTTTTTCTTAGTTGATTGATCAATGATGGTGTTCCGACTCTATATAATTTACTGAGTCAATGAAATTAATTTAAGCTTTTGAAAATGAAATATCGATCAGTAAGTGTACTTACGTTTAGGTTCTGATTTTTGCTTCTTTTTTTCAATCAGTGAATAACACAATGGTAGTGTTTTATCATAAACATATAACAGAATGGTTCACGGCCTTTTCAATAAGTTGTATGTTGTATTTGATGTGTTACTTTATATGTTATCCTTTCAGAGTTTTCAAATACAGTGTAGAGGAAGTTGATTTGAAAGGTGAGAGCTGTGTCGATGCAAAATGGCTGGCATACTTGGAGGCATTCCAATACGTGGTTCATTAATTCAGTCATGGTTTTTCTGGTCATGGATTTGATTTGTCTGATTTAATTTACACAATATGATTGATATTTGTGGAATGATGTGTGCTGCTACTTTAGTTGACTATATTTGTGTTTTGTGTGTCGGTCGGCTGCCATATATACTATTTTAAGGCCAAATGTAACAGGGCTTCTTACAAGGCTCAAATGTAACATGGTTTGTTTTTCAGCGGCAACATCCGTACATCGCGGGAGCGAAGCAAATAGGCCTGAAGGTCAAACGAAATCGAAAGGGAAAGGTAGGCAATTTCTAACTTTTGCTTAGAATGTTTGTAATTGGAATGTTTTTTCTTAGAATTATGATTATTAATTTTCCCCCAGCTTCATGATGTGCTTTATGATGTCTGACTGCCTAAAACTTGTGTAAACAAGATGTTTGTACCACTAAAAGAATGATTTTGTAAATCAATATATGCACCCATTTTGATTTGAGTATGATTAGAAATTAGGATTGATGATAGAATTCTGTTTTGAGTATGATTGGAATTTGTGTAAATATGATGTTTGCACCACTTAAAGTGTTTTTGGATTTTTGTTTAACTTTCATAAGTTAAAATTACTTGATGGTGATTGTTTGAAGAGTTTTTGTGATGATTTGGAGTTATTTTTGAGTGATCAAGACCAAATTGATATTGATGTTATAGATTTATACCAAGAATTATTAGGGAGAAAGAAGTTTTTCCAAGTTGAAGTTAGGGTCGGTCCTGCCTTGTGGTACGAGTTTCTCTTCTTTTTTCCTCTTTCAAGATGGATATACTAAGATGCATAATTTTGCAAGGTTCTTGAAATAATGAATCTTATGAGCTTTATCTACTTGAACTTCTACAACTATTAAAACTAATAAAATATTACTCCACAAAAAGGTGTTTTTATCTTTATTTATTTTGGTTAATGACTGATTTAGATGTTTTATTTTGTGGTTCATACGGAAGGTGCTCCTGAAATGGTCGTCTTAGTAGGCATAGCTCCACCGGTATGTTCCACGGATGAAGCTTGTGATCCTATTAGTGCAATTTGTTAGTTGTTGGTATTTTCAATGTATAACTAGTACTCTGTACTTTTTTTTGTCCACAATAGGTTGGTTCGGAGTGTTTTTCTACACATGTTAATTTTCAACACTAGATTGTGATTTGTAAAAATTTATTTGAGCGTTGTGTTACATTGAGAAATATGATCGGATGGCATTATGAATTCCTTGTGGAAAAATATTGAATTACATGTAGAAAAAAATGTGTTTTTAATATTTTTTTTTTGTATTTTTTACAACATTTGTGACTTCTAAAAACAGCCACAAGTAGGGCTGGGCAAAACAAACCACCCCGCCCGCCCCGCACCGCACCGCACCGCAAAATAGCGAGGCGGGGCGGTTTCAAATGTTGATTTCGCCCCGCCCCGCACAAAACCCGCACCGCACCAAAATTGCGGGGCGAATGCGGTTTTATTTTTTTCCCAACCGCCCCGCAAAAAACCGCCCCGCCCCGCATATAACAAGGGAAAACACTTAGATATTTATATAAATATTGTATTTGCCCCGCCCCGCCCCGCAAAACTATGATTTTGTGCGGTTTTCAATATCAAAAATGCCCCGCCCCGCAAAAACCCGCACCGCACAAAAATTGCGGGGCGGATGCGGTTTTACCTTCGCCCCGCCCCAACCCGCCCCGCCCCCAGCCCTAGCCACAAGTTATAGAAATGGTGACTAGCTTGTGGCTGCTAATGATGGTCATAAATGGCTGTCATGGAAACTGGTATTGTAAAGTCATATAAATGAGGTTTTGTCACTATTTTGTGACTGTTTTTGACAGTCATAAAAAAATTGTGACTGGTGATTTTATGACAGTCATTTGTGACTGTTTTTGCCATTTGTGACCGTTTTTGACAGTCACAAAATCGTGATTCTGGTGTAGTGAATGACAACCATAAAGTCTATAGACATGCTAAAACATTATGGTGGGTTTGATTTATATCAATATCAATGACCCTTTCGTTAACTCCAACTTGGTAGACTTGGAGATAAAGTAGGCATGTCAGTACAAAAAAGGCTGTTCAAAAACTACTAATTTCATTTAGGCACTTTGAAAGCATAAACAAATAAAAAAAAGATGTGACTTTTGGATCACAAATTTGGGCAAAATCCACCAAAATGCATCAAACCAACCAAGTAATTCAATTCTCAATTTGTAAGTATACGTCATAATAGTCATGTTATGGGATGCAATAAGGTCTACCAAAATTAAGTATTTTGAACCATGAGACATAATGAATATACCATAACCAATTCGTCTTGAACAGCCAATAAGATCGACTAAACATATCCAAGCATGTAAGGTGCATGCCTTTACATACTTGAAAAAATATTCAGAATTATAGTCATGCGAACTATGATTAGGATCAAAGAGTTCATGTATTTACCGCAATATGACATTGTTACATGTTAAAATTCATTAGAATTACTCTCACATTCTTCCATATATCATATTGCAAGAAGACGGTGTATGGCTATACCCACATGCCATATTTTATTTTAACAAGATGAAACATGGAGTACTCCAAGTAAGAGACTAGGTCAAGACCAACGGGATGGTCCCTCAATTCAGCGTGACATAGTTCGTCACAAATTGATTTTTAACTGCGATATATTCATTGCAATTGATGATTTTCCCCACTTAAACGTCAAATCCGTGACTAGTCATGTAATATCCTGACTTTTTACTATGATTGTTTCACGTTATTTTATATGAGTTATATTGCACAATGTAAGATCTTTAGTATGGATAAAATAATTTGAGGATTGAGATAGCTATATTGGTATAATTATCGTAGTTGGTCGACAATTGTATTTTAAAGATATTGTGTATTAGGTATATCATATGAGAATATTATTGGAACAACTATACGTATTCATAGGGCTGTAAACGAACCGAGCCGAGCCGAGCTTTGACCTAAACGGGCCGAGCTCAATTTTTTTTCCTGCCGAGCCGAGCCGATCTTTGTTATCGCACAAAAAACGTGTTCGAGCTCGAGCTCGTTAATAAAACGAGTCGAACTCGAGCTGTTCGCGAACAACTCGAGCCGAGCCGAGTCGAGCTCGAGCCGAGCTCGAGCTGTTCGCGAATAATTATATATTTTTAAATTATTTAAATAATATATTTGAATTATTTAAAATAAATATTTAAAATAATCATTAAAAATCATATATTTTTTAAATATAAATAAAAATTAATATTTTAATATATGAAAATTATTTAAAAAATTCTTAATCTCTAATATAATATATAAATATTATTAAAATAAATTTAAGAATATATTTATTAATCGAGCTTAATGAGCCGAACCGAGCTCGAGCCGAGCTCGAGCCGCACATGCCCAAGCTCGGCTCGAGCTCATTTTCTTAACGCACAGATTTTTGTGTTCGAGCTCGAGCTCGAGTTCTTAACGAGCCGAGCCGAACCGAGCCCTTAACGAGCTGAGCCGAGCTTTGTCCGCGAACAGCTCTGTTCGTTTACAGTCTTACGTATTCAGTATGTCACGCATATGTATCCGGTATATCGAGATGATAAACGTAAATAGTTTAAAATTGACTAAGTATATACTTAATGTATGCTAATTGAAGGACGTAACATATGCTAATGTGCAAGACTTACGTACGTTACAAGGTGAGACTAATGCATGTAAGATTATATGGGACAAGGATCCAGGCAGTGGCCGACAGGTGGGACCAGTGGTCGGCATCTTTCGATGTGGGTGCGGACAAGAGAGTCAATAAAGAGTTAACGTACACAATGGGACGAGCATTGTGTACATTAATGGAGTATGAGGTTTATATACTCTACCAAATGAGCATTCCGTACGTAAGGATACCCGATGCTAAAAGACATAGCCTCTAGACTACATATTACGTATGTTATCTTGGTAATATTGCGTACGCCATGGTTTATTACGTGCGTAAGATGATAGATGACATGTACGTAACTGAGATGTAGATTGATTGTTGTAGTAAGTCAATGCTTATGTTACGTACGCTATAACATGGGCTTTGCGTAAGAAAGTCATTGTAACGAAGTGAGACAGTAGCCTCTGGAACAGGATAGCGTATACTATCAAAGTCAGTTAGTGTACGCTATGGAAGCCAACACATGTTATGCATGGTGGCTAGCGGCTGAAATGAAATGTGTAGGTTATAAAATTAGGAATGGTCTTTCATTTCCTCATGATGAAAATCAAGTTTCTCTCCTAGAGAATCGTCCATCTTCACTTCTAAGTGATTTCCAGACACTTGATGGTGAGCTTGAGGGCATGGATTTGGAGCTTGAGATATGGAGTTAAATGATTCTTATAGTTTTAGATTGTGTTGTTCATCTTCAAAGAGGTATGTTGGTTAATCCCTCTCTTCATTTCAAGTTCTTGACATTGTTGTTGATTACTTCGTATGATGATAGATAACGGAAGTGTTGTTGTAGTTCTCGGTGTCTCATGTAGCTTGTTTAAAAAATTATGATATGTTGAAATATATATTGTATTATGAGTTAAGATGATGGTTTAGATGTTACATAACATATTGGATTATGTTGTCTTGGTGATTATGAACAAAGTTATGTTAATTGAACATGTTATTGATTAATTCATTTTCTTGAGAAACTCTTGAAGTATATATTTATCATGATAGGATGAATATGTGCAAGGTGTTGATGTTTTTGGATATGAACATGGAATATTCATCCTAAAATCAAGTTATGCTGATTGATGATGTGATTTTCGTATAGGAATACGAACAATGGTTATGAGTTTAATGAGATCATTATTCATCCTTGAGTATATGTATTCATATGTATTGAACAAGTGTTCAATTCAGATGTTATGATTATTTGGTAACTTTGGAATTATGATTGTTATGACTTTGATGGATATGAACAAGGAGGGATCTTGTTAAATTATATTCAAGGTTGGATCCGAATTTGAGTATATTATGATTCTTATTATCGGATTGAATTAATTATTGATATGATTATCGAATTGCAGAGTTGTATTGTTGTTACGGATTCGTGATTGATTGAGTCGCTCAGTTTATATAGGATCGAAGTATTTGGGTTTGTTGGTTGGTTATGTCAATTGTTGATTGTTATCGAACTTGTTGTTAAATGATTACTGCAGTAGGTTGCGGTAATTGATCGTTGATTATAACCATGTGTTTCGGTTGAGTTCGAGGATGTTTGTGAATTGCTTTTGTCAGAGTCAAGGATCTCGTGGACCAAGGCAAAGGAAATTGGTAACTGCATCACTATCATCGTATCGGTATCGAGGCAAATTTATACTTGCTCAGTTTATAATATTTAATGAATGGTTTCAATTTCATTTCATTTATAATTCATATATAAATGAGTATAAATGTGAATTTTGGAGACTTGGGTTGTACATTTGTTTTTCGATTTTGGAGTTAAATCATAAGGTATATGATTTACATTCGTTATTGGTATACTTGAGTATTAGAGATATGTTTTGATAAAGACGAGATAAGAGTTCTCTACAATCTATGGTACTTTTGGATCGTCGAATATCGAGGATAATCATTGCTGATGGTTTTCAACATTGAGATTGTTCTCGATGGATTCGAGGCAAGTGTCCTAACTATTGTTAATCATTCAGCGTCATTCATGTTATCAGGCATATGTGTGTTGTTGGTTGTATGTCCACCACGTGTTGGTCCGATGGGAACATCTTGGGATCTATGTTGGCGCGTGCTGGCTCATTGGATGGGGTTTTCAACCACGTGCTGGTCCGACGGGATCATCTTCGGATCTATACAGTGAATGCTGGATCACAGATCCCCATGAGTGTGTGTTGTTTTTGTTGTCGTGTTGAATGTATATTGATGTTGTCATGTTGAATGTGCATTGTAGGTCTTTTGTTAGGATCAAGTCCGTATGTTTTATTGACCTAATATCGGATTAGACTTACATGATTCGCCATGACGTTGTAGGTAAGTTCCGTACTCTTTCTTGGTAATTGTCCTTTGATTGACAGTCGATTATGATGTTGAGATTTGATAATGTTGTCCGATAGATCGGATTAGACAGAGCTTCTACATTTTGTAATTGTGAGTTAGATGTTTTGAGGATCTGGGTACTGTCTGGGGATACAATATAGATGTTCGTTATGACTTCTTTTCGTTATTGAGATTATGAGAATTGGAATATGGTAAGTATTATTTTGAACACGAGTTGGTAAGATTATGACGGTAAAATTGTACGGATGATATTTCTTGCTTGTTACTATATTGATATGTAATTATGATGTCGATGAAATCGCTATCATTGTTGAGTATTGTAACACCCGAACCCGAAAAGGGCAAAAATGTAACATTATGGTGCCAATCAGAACATACTACGCAAGCGGAAGACTTTATTATAAATTAAATACTGAGTCAAGTAAAACAACGACTTCCAAAGTATTATCTCGAGAAAGTCTCAGTGAAGGAAATAATCCAAAACATAAGTCTGAAATGAAATAAAACTCCAAAATATTAAGTCTTAAAATACTCCATAAATGGGAATCTAAACATGGGCAGGTCCTCTAGATCCTACTCTCAATGCTCATGCCCAGCATCCCGCTTATTACCTGCCGCAGAGAAAAAAAAAACGCGGCTGAGCTAACACTCAGTGAACAGATATAAATAATGAAAGGTAATAAGCATAAATGAAAGAATGGTGAATGAATCCAAGAGAACCTGCTGAACAAGATGTCGAAGGAAATACGGAACAAACGATGAAGGAGTCAAAACTTAAACAAAGGAAAATATGGGACGGATGTCAAGCATAAACAAAGGAAAATGCCCAAGTAACAAACAAATAACAAATCGTACAAAGGAGTCTAGCTCTCCACATGTACTAATGTGAAATGGTGTGTATTGCACACACACACAAGTCCATTCACCAAATTCTAAACATAACTAAGTACCTAGGATGCATCCATACGCTCCCTACAAAACAGATATACATATGCCAAGTTCTAGACTAAGCATACATATAATATACATGGGCCAAGTGCGCTATATATAGCAATATAAACAAATGGGAACGCCGTGGACAAAGTCACACCTCCACAGATAGTGTCAATACCATTGGTGCATCAATGGCAAGGTCATGGAACCCCCATGACTAGTTAAACAAATATGGGCAACATAAATAGGTAAATGATGTATATAATAATCGTGAGGGACAATTTCTAATTGTCCACCAAGATGATGACTATGGAGATGAATATAGCATCAAGGAATAATCAAACGAACAACAAAGCAAATATGGATCAATGGCATCAAATAACAATCATCAGGAAAATAAGTCATGAGAAACTCTTACTGAAAAAGGGCGGAATATCTGTACCTTAAGAAATGAAAGCAAATGGAAATTGAACACAAGGAAAGGTGGATCACTCCTCCTTCACTGAATCTACACGAATTATAATCATATATTACTTATACATTCATTAAAGTCATAACGGATTCATTACTCAAAGTTACTTATTAATAGGTCAGGGATTTCACAAGTGAATCTGGTTCTGTTTTCTTATGAATTTTAAAGCATAACAAATATGGTTCTGAGGTTTTACAATTTTTATTTGGGATTACCACATGAGTTAAGCACCTCTCCAAATTTTTCCAGATTTTATTTCTAAGTGCCAGTATCATTTCAAAAATCATTTTCCCAAACCTGTCCAGAAACTGTACTGCAGGTATACCCCAAAAGTTTTGCATTTATCAACATAGTTAAACCTTTCAGAAAAATCTACAAAAATTACAGTAACTAAAACACATATTGAATATTCTCCTGATAAAATTTGGGGTTCTCAATCGTTATAGTTTGTGAACTAAAAATCATAGAATCAGACTGAAATCAGACTCAAGATTTTCAGATTCAACAACCGTTTTCTTATAAATTGTTTGGACGACCAAATCAACACCAATCTTCTACAAAATTGGACCAGTTAGTAAAATCTCTGAACTTATCTTTAGACTCAAAAATCATGCTAAAATATATTGTAGAACTCGATCTACGATCCGTACAAGATGGGGTTATGAATTTGTCCAGAAAACAAACGCATCTCTACCACTTCCAACATGTTTAATCATACATATTATTGTATAAACACTTATAGATTGACACCAAAACACACACGTTAATGCCTGACAAAGAAGGTTAATGATTTACCTAGGGCTGAATCAAGAGGATCTACAAGAGAGAAGATGGCGCTCACACAAACACCCAAAAGCTGCCACGAAAGCTTGAACACCAAAGCTGTGGCCCTAACTTGCAACTTCCTTGATTTTGTGGAGAGAAAATAATGGATTTAGGGCTGGTTATGTTTCAGAATTTATAGGGAGGAGAGAAGGCTGAATATTGTGTGATAAGGAGGGAATGAAGCGTAAAAATTATAAGAAAAAACCGTGTGAAGGAAAAAGGAAAGCCGTGTATGTTTTTTTTTAGGCAAGGGATAAAACCATATCTTCTAAAAAGAAAGGATATACACATGAATATTTGGTCTTATCTTGCTGAAGTGTGTAAGTCAAAACGTATATATATGGAATAGACATGCTAGGCTAAGGAAAACGTAAAGTATTTTCGTTAAGCATAGTTTAGGATAAATATTAATATTTTGTATCTTATTTCATAACATATAGTTTTAATTATTTATTAATCATAATATAAACTTAGGTAAAAATCAAATTAGTTATAAAAATGTGAAACTGGATTTTAGAGTTTTACAACTCTTCCGCTCTAAAAAGAAAATTTCATCCGCGAAATTGAAATGAAAACGAAACGGAGACATACCAAGTCACGGAAAGAAATGCGGATAGCTATATCGCATAGATTTTCCGGTCTCCCAAGTAGCTTCGCGCTCGGGATGATTCTTCCAAAGAATTTTGACAAACGGAATGACTTTGTTTCTCATGACTCTTTCCTGACGGTCTAAAATAGCCTCAGGTTCTTCAACAAATGATAAGTCATCACGAATCTGATCCAAAGGATATGAAACCACATGAAGCGGATGATAATTGTAGCCTCTTAGAAGAGACACATGGAAATCATCATGCACATGAGATAGTTGAGGAGGTAACGCCAAACGATATGAAACTTCACCAACACGCTCTAAGATTTCAAACGGCCCGATGAAACACGGACTCAACTTCCCCTTAATACCAAAGCGTTTAACACCTCTGCACGGTGACACCTTAAGGAAAACACGATCCCCAACATTAAATGCTAGGTCCTTCCTATGACGATCTGCATAACTCTTTTGTCGTGCCCTTGCTTCTTTGAGTTTCTCCTTAGCAATGGCAACCTTCTCGTTAGTCACCTCAATCAATTCAGGACCCTCAATAAGTCTTTCCCCAACTTCGTTCCAACAGATAGGTGCTACACTTCCGTCCATACAATATTTCAAACGGGGCACCTTTGATACTAGCATGCCAACTGTTGTTATAAGCAAACTCCACCAGATATAAGTATTCATCCCAATTACCCATCTATTCAAGAGCACAAGACCTCAACATATCTTCCAAAGTCTGAATTGTCCGTTCAGTCTGACCATCTGTCTGAGGGTGAAAAGCCGTGCTAAACTTGAGTCTAGACCCCCATGCCTTTTGCAAACCCTTCCAGAAATGAGAAGTAAAACGCGGATCTCTATCGGATACAATAGTTGCAGGTGTACCATGTAGTCGAACAATCTCTTGTCGAAAAATCTCTGCCAACCTGCTAACTGAATAATCTTTACGAATAGGCAAAAAGTGAGCTGACTTGGTTAAACGATCAACCACAACCCAAATAGCATCATGCTTCTTCTGTGTGCGAGGTAATCCTGTCACAAAGTCCATGGAAATTTGATCCCACTTCCAAGTAGGAATATCTAAAGGCTGTAAAAGACCACTAGGATGTTGATGCTCAATCTTCACTTGCTGACATGTCAAACACTTGGCCACAAATGTAGCCACATCCTGCTTCATCCCATTCCACCAGAAGTTCTGTTTCAAATCTCTATACATCTTGGTTGAACCAGGATGAATAGTGAATGGAGAACTGTGTGCTTCAGACAACACAGCTTCCCGAATAGAAGAGTCGTTAGGAACACACAAACGATCACCATACCATACAATTCCATCATCATCAACACGAAATTCCGTCTGTTTACCTTCCTCCAAGTTCTGAATTATAGACCACAATTCACCATCGTCTTTCTGAGCTTCCTTAACCCGAAGTATAAGGTTAGGTTCAACCTTCAAACTCGCCCAATAACCATCATACCCACGAACACATAGTTCCACCTCCATAAGTTCCAAGTGGTTGATAATCTTTGGTACGATATCAAGACTAGCCAGAATTCCAGACTTCCTACTAAGAGCATCAGCAACCACATTCGCCTTGACTGGATGATACTGGATGTTCGCGTCGTAATCCTTAAGAAGTTCCAACCAACGCCTGTCTCATATTCAGCTCATTCTGAGAAAAGATATACTTGAGGCTCTTATGATCAGTGAAGATGTCACATGTATCTCTATATAGATAATGCCTCCAAATTTTCAGGGCAAACACCACCGCTGCCAACTCTAAATCATGAGTGGGATAATTAGTCTCATAAGGTTTCAGCTGTCTTGATGCATAGGCGATAACCTTTCCATGTTGCATCAGTACACATCCAAGGCCTTTCTTTGAAGCATCGCTGTAGATTTGGTAACCACCGGATCCAGAAGGTAAAGTAAGTATAGGAGCAGAAACTAATCTCTTCTTCAGTTCCTCAAAACTCTTCTCCCGTTCTTCATCCCAGACAAATTTCTCACCTTTCCTCACAAGTTTGGTCAACGGTAAGGCCAAGCGTGAGAATCCTTTCACAAATCTCCTATAATAACCCGCAAGACCCAAGAAACTTCTAACTTCTGTCACAGTCGTCAGTCTCGGCCATTTAGTGATAGCCTCAAAGTTTGCAGGATCCATGGTAATACCATTTGCAGATACGATGTGACCCAAGAATGCCACCTGTCCCAACCAGAAATCACACTTCGAAAACTTAGCATACAGCTTCTTCTGACGTAAAATCTCCAACACAATACGAAGATGCTCTTCGTGTTCTATCTTCATCTTCGAATAAACAAGGATGTCGTCAATGAATACAATAACAAATTTGTCCAAGAATTTGTGGAAGACACGATTCATTAAATCCATGAACATAGCTGGAGCATTAGTTAAACCAAACGGCATCACCAAGAATTCATAATGGCCATAGCGAGTACGGAATGCGGTCTTAGGAACATCTTGCTCCTTCACCCGTAGTTGATGATAGCCAGATCTCAGATCAATCTTGGAAAAGAACTTTGCACCCTGAAGTTGATCAAAGAGGTCGTCGATGCGAGGTAACGGGTAACGGTTTCTGATCGTGATACGGTTCAACTCACGGTAGTCAATACACAGTCTCATACTACCGTCCTTCTTCTTCACAAATGGAACAGGAGCACCCCATGGAGATACACTCAGACGAATGAATCCACGTTCCAAAAGTTCTTGAAGTTGCTCCTTCAATTCCTTCAACTCAATAGGAGCCATACGATAAGGAGCTTTCGAAATAGGTTCAGCACCATGAATCAACTCAATGCTGAATTCAACTTCATGTTCAAGAGGTATTCCCGGAAGCTCTTCTGGAAATACATCAGGAAAATCTCGGACTACAGGATGACCTCAAGGCGAGGTTCATCTACAAAAGTATTCTTGATGGGAGCTAGGAAACCCTCACAACCATGTGAGATCAAGGTATGGGCTTTCAAAGCCGAAATGATTTTCATAGACTTAACAGGTCGAGAACCCTGGTAAATGAATTCGGGATTACTGAGGTCACCAAAGATGACACGTTTGGCATGACAGCCAATCGTAGCTCGATGTTCCGTCAACCAATCCATGCCTAGAATGATATCAAAGTCGCACATCTCTAAAGGAAATAGATTGGCAGAACGAATTTTGTCGTCAAAACGTAAGGGACAGTTCTTAAATTCATGGCTAATAATTACCTGATTCTTCATAGGGGTGGATATAGATAAGGCATAGTCAAGTAATGTAGATGGGATTGTAATATGATTAGCAAATGAAACAGATACCACAGAATGAGTTGCACCAGTATCAAATAAGACAAAAACAGCTCGACCAAACATATATAAGGTTCCCGTAACGGTACCTGAAGCAGTCGCCGCCTGATCTCTAGTCAAAGCAAACACCCGACCTTTAGCAGCTGGCTGTTTCCCAGTACCCTTTCCATTATTCTTAGGACATTCACGGGCTTGATGTCCTACTACACCAAAAGAAAAGCAACCTCCAGTGACTCTGTGACACGGTTTTTCTTGATGCAGCTTCCCACATGTAGCACATGGGGGAGAAGTAGCCTGATCAGCAAACCTCTTCTGATTAGAAGAACCAGAACCGGACCCAGACCCAGAAGCACGGTTGAAATGATGACCACAGTCACGCCCAAACCTCTGACTGTTATCACTCCACCTATCATAGTTTCTCTGATCATGCACCTTCGGGGTATTCACTGGAGTAGGTGATAAAGCCGGTCGAATCCTGTCACCTTCCCTGTTCCTCTTATTACTATTCCTGGACATCTCTCAAAGAATCTCAATGTTACGAGCCGCGTTCGCAACATGGGCGACATCTGTGAACTCCGTGTTCATGATACCATCAAGAATCCAATCGTTCAACGCCCATTTAAAATTCTTGGCCTGCTCTTCATGTGTACCAGCCTTAGCCCCCAAAAACCCAGCCAAACGAAGGAATCTCTTCATGAACTCACCAGTAGTTTCATCCTCCAACTGACGGATAGTATGATACTCACGTTCATACTTTTGCTGTTCTGATCTAGGGAAGTACTACAGAAAGAAGGCATCACGAAACTCCTGCCAAGTCATAGCAGCAACAAAAACATCTCCACCCTTAGCTTGCTTGAATGCTTTCCACCAACTCAAGGCATCACCCTCCAACTTATAGCTAGCCAGCCTAGCTTTAAATTCATCCGCACAACCTAACACCTCGAAAATCTTCTCCACATGCGCAATCCAGTTCTCAGCATCGACTAAAGTGTTAGCAGTGCTAAATGATTTGGGTTTTTGTTTCCCAAAATGCTCTAGCCAAACATGCATAGTGGGGGGAACATCCCCACCAGAACCACCAGAAGTCCCTGTCTGACGAATCTCGTTAGTAATCCTGGCAGTGAGATCCGGTAACAAGGCTTGAACAGCCGCAGCAACTGCCGCGTTAAAAGCAGCTTCATCACTTCCAGATGAGGTAGTAGTACGAGTGTTCACCATCTAAAAGATCAATAAACGAAACAGCAAAGACAAGATTAGAGGCTAAGATCAAAATATAAAGGAAAACGATTAAAGCAGAAGGAAGCCTAATGTCTACCCAATCCTCACAGGTCATAACTTAAGCTCTACAGGTCGAACCTAGTGCTCCGATACTATAATTGTAACACCCGAACCCGAAAAGGGCCAAAATGTAACATTATGGTGCCAATCAGAACATACTAACGCAAGCGGAAGACTTTATTATAAATTAAATACTGAGTCAAGTAAAACAACGACTTCCAAAGTATTATCTCGACAAAGTCTCAGTGAAGGAAATAATCCAAAACATAAGTCTGAAATGAAATAAAACTCCAAAATATTAAGTCTTAAAATACTCCATAAATGGGAATCTAAACATGGGTAGGTCCTCTTGTAACACCCCCAATCCGCTCAGGGATATTACACGCCGTAGAACCTTTCCTCAAGGATCTACCAGGTTGGTAACAACATAGAACATCTCAACAATGCCTTTAAGGCTAAAATGACTCAGTAGACCGATTTGGTCTTTCAATAAATACATACAACTCAAACACATTACATGCCCATGCAGGGGTCGAATACAACACACTCCCGTACAACGGTAAAGAATACTGCAGCGGAAATAAAATACAACTAAACCAATGACATCATACGGATCCTCGTGTGATTAGTATTGTTCATCTTTCATCATCCTTCGTGCCGACCCTGTGTTATGCTCCCAAACCTGAATGCAAAAATAGACATCCACCCCCCGAATACTCGGGGGGTAGCAAAACTCCACTGTTTCGCTAGTGCAAATATAAAGTGCAAAATACGAGTCATACAATCCACATTCCACGAACAACAATAACCAGAAATCCTCAAAGATCCAAACATAATGAAAAGTACTTCCCGAGGCAAGAGTTTGGGTAAAACATTCCAAAACCGAAAGATCACAGATCAAGGGAAACAATTTACAAAACATTTTAATAAACCATCGGGAGTTTTAGTAGAAAACAATTTAGAATTATCGAATCCTTCTCTTACCAAAATCAACAGGGGTCACAACCCAAAGGTTTTGTTTTCACAAATAGAAAACCGAAAACAATTCACAGGGCCAAAACCCAAGTCACGTGTCCTTGATGGACATAAAATCAACATGGCATAATCACACACAAGCATCGCCTAGGACCGGGACGAAGCCACGAATCCCACTCGAGGCCTCTAAGGACCCTCCCGAGCTGGCCACAATCATAAAACAAATCATGCACATGCATCGCCTAGGACCGGGACGAAGCCACAAATTCCACTCGAGGCCTCTAAGGACCCTCCCGAGCTGGCTAGCTAAACAATTCACACACCATATCTCACGGTTGGATCAATCACTTGTTGCATCCTGACCACATGATCACAAGCCATGTATCACCGTAGATTATCTCAGGCTCTCACGGTTGGATCAATCACTTGTTGCATCCTAACCACATGATCACCTGCCATGTGTCACCGTAGACCTTCAACCATATCCACACATTCACACAAATAACATATCACATCAATAATATCCAAGTAACTCACTCAATGACAACAAACACAATGCACGACGCAATGGTCAAATCACAACGCACCGATATGAGATAATATATACATATATATTATCAAAGCACAACTACAACACCAAGTGTATTCATAATAATTCACGTAACCATCCACGAACATAATGTCCACAAAACACACGCGTTTTGAAAGAGGGCCTTTAAAAAGGCTAACCGAGTCTTTGAAAGTGAAATTCAAACGATCAAATAAACACAAGGAGACGCTCACTAATTATCATATCCATAAAACAAGAATTGTATGGACAAGGTACTTGCCTCGAATAATCACAACGCGGAGAATCGACCGAAGTAGGTTGGCACGAACCGACTACGAACTCGCCGACTCCACCGAACGACAACCCGCGACAATAAACTACGAACGAAAACAATAACAACGAAAATGAATTCCAAAGTACGACCCAAAGCCACTGAATTCAAGTAACAAATGACGAAGGTTCAAGCGTTTCCCCCAAAACGGTCAAGAACACGATTCGTCCCGTCAAAACACGAAAACGGAATTCCAAACCGAAATATGGCAATCCATAGGATATGTTTAACAACATCATTTGACAACAATTGGTTCGTCAAAAATGGATAGGAAACGAAATCAAGAACAAAACTCCCAAAAAGTCAACTCTAGGGATTCAAGAAAAATACCTTGATTCGGTGAAGAACAATGGATTAGATGATGTTATAATCACCTAGGATACTCCAAAACACCTTGGATGGAGAAGAAATCGGCCAGGAGCCCAAGCCCTAGTCGCCCTCGTCTCAACCCGCGGAGGAAGAAGAATAAATGAAGAAAAATGAAGAGTAATGACTGCTGTCCAGTTTATATACTGGACAGCTTAGCGTGCGCTAATCCTACCTGATAAGCGTGCGCTATCGAAGCATCAGAACAAAACGTTCTGCCAAAATGTACAGTTAGCGTGCGCTAACGAGACCCCAGACCCAGTCTAGTAGCTCCTGGACTGCCCTGAACTACCGGGTAGCGCGCGCTATCCTCCCCGCCAGCGTGCGCTACCAATGCACCCTAGCGCGCGCTATGTTACCAAATAGCGTGCGCTAACCAACGTTCTAACCCAGTCCAGTAGCCTCTGGACTGTTTCTGCACCACCCGTTAGCGCGCGCTAACGGCAACACTTAGCGTGCGCTAACTTCGGCAACTTAGCGCGCGCTAGCCACAAAGCGTAGCGTGCGCTAACGACTCAGAGAGACAGCAACAGAACATCTCAAAAATGGGTATGACGACATACCCACAACTTTCGGAAATTATAAAACAACCCCAAATGTCCGAAAAATCACGATACGACAACGAATAATCAAACTGAAGCTCACAACACGTATAACAATGTTAAATGAACTTACGAGAAACCCGAAACGACAGTTTCGAACGAGATTCGCAAGAATCGAACTCAAGCGCGGGAAAGTCGCTTAAGAACACGGAACTCAACAAAACGACACCGAACAAACTCGGATGACAAAAGTGCAGAACTAAATACTCTCAGAATGACGAAACGGTCACGATCGAGTCGTCAAAACGGACTCCGGCCAAAAAAAGAAATTTACCGAAAATGTAAAATCGCGGATATTACATACTACCCTCCTTAAAAGAAGTTTCGTCCCGAAACTTAAAACAAGTAGAGAGAAGCAATATCCCGCCAAGAAAACTCAACGAGATACACAAGAAATGCGTAACTTTCGTCCATCAGCGAAACGTTACAAGCAACGCAAAGGAATATACGGTGTGAAAACGCGCTCCACGACGACCAACACAACGCCACTGGTAGAAACATAATAAAACCAACAAGTGACAAGCGTCATCAAACAGATAATATTATTAAGTCAATTATCCGAACATTCACAAAACACAAAGTACCTATTACAAGGAAACACGCACAGTCGAGAAAACAGAAAGTAAACACAAACGATCCACAAGGGCAATCACAAACAATTCGGACTACGCCGAAATCCTCAAAACCACACTAGGCATCTCCCTGTCCTTTCGGAGCAGAGACGCAACCTCCATCCCTAAATCTCTCAGCTACCGTCTCGCAATGTACGGATCGGTGACCCACTTGGCCACACTCGAAACAGCTGACTAGCGGTGAACGAGAATTCTTCGCAGTATGGCCCGCTCGACTACAGTTATAACATATCTTCGAACTACTCACATTACTCACTACAGGGGTACTACTCCTCTGATCACGCGATCTAGGAACCATTTTGGGGTGACGAAACGAAGTCCCAACCTCAAGGGGCCCACTCCCCTGATTTCCTGAAAAGTTCCCAATGGTTTTCTGTTTCTTCGAGTCAGACATACTCTCGGTCGATAATCTGGATAGCTCATAGGCTAACGCCCTATTCTGATAATCTCTCAAGGAAGTACAAGCGAGACCTGCCATGTCTTGTGAATCTCCGGCTTCATCCGCCTACTAAAATGACAAATCTTGTCCTCCTATGTCCTTACTTGATTCTGCACATAGCCGAGATGTTTGCTAAAATCAATAATAGCTTGAGACAGCGGTACATCCTGCGGTTTCGCCGAAAAGAATTCATTAATCTTCTGATTTCTGATCGGCTCCGGACAAAACTCATCTCTCATGAATCTCTAGAACTCTGCCCATGTGACAACACGATCTTGAGGCTTAACAGCCTCCCACCAGCTAGCGGCATCCTTGTCGAAAAGTTACTGAGGTACCGGGACCTTACGTTCTTCTGGACAATCAACTACCTCGAATATCTTTCCAACTGGAAAAGCCAACCATCCCAGCCTAAAGCATCTGCAGCACCAGCGAAACGAGGGGGATTCATACGAACCACTTCTCGAAGCCACTGATTTGCACCAGTGTGCTGGGTCACATCTGTAACACGCTGAACTTCTTGAGTCAACTGAGTCATCTGTGTGGCTACCTACTGTAAAATAGTAGTAATACCGATTCCAATATCATCACCGGCAGCATGATCTCAACCACGCGTCCGATCGCCACGACCACGACCTCGGCCCCTCGGCATACTGAATAAGTAACCATTCAGCACAACAGAAAATCATAACACATAACATATACAACGATTATCATCGTAAGGCAACACACACATGAATATCACAGCAACGACGGCATCGTTCGGCGACATCAACGACTCGAACGATAACCAGTGCACAATTACAAAACATCACGAAACAACCACGTATGTACACAATCATACAAACTCCAGTTCCAATAGCTCGCACAGGTGCGATAACACACAAATCATCACAAAGCGACAACATTCAATACCAACATCTCACCTCTCACAGAGGGCTAATCACAACAAATGCGTGGCAAACGACTCAATGTTCACGCCACCAATTCCATCATACTCGGGAGCTAACATTCTAACCACAATGTGAATATCATACATACATTCCTGGACTGCAAACAGGAATGATAGGTTTTAAAAACGAAAACCACCTTTGAAAAAGAAAGATTTTGGAAACACTAGTTGATCTTGAGTATCACCTTTCAAAAAGTAGTACAAACACCATTATCGAGACTTTGAAATTCATCTTGCGTTTGAACAAAAATGAGGACACTTTTCTTTTAGTGAAAAACTTTCAAAAATATTCAACCCTCGGGTCTAAGCAAAGCATTTCTAAATAATTTGAAAATATCTCAAAGTATTTTGGTCCTCAATTGGAATAATTTTGAAACATATTGCGGCACTAGAAAGCACCTTGAAAGTACCGCGAGAAAATAATTCATTTTAAAAGGTACGTCTCGAAATTTATTTACTAAGATACTCAAGGTTTTCGAAAATCTATTAGGCTAGAATACCTAAAAACTCACATGATCATATATCAAACCGTCATAAAACATTCAAGGCCAAAATGCCAAAACTCGATTTAGAGAGTCGGTTTTACGAAGTAAAAATCAGTTTGCAAAATACTGAAAGTCATTTTGAAAGAACTCACGCAGCGGATAAAATACAGTTCGAAAATACATTAGCAGCGACACTGCTCCTCATATAGACAAAATATGAGAGTCACATAAACGCAATCATGAGACTAAAAATCTGCATAAAGATTCCGTCACTTAACACATAATCATACCAGCAACTCGCATCAGACGAGGCACAAACACAAAGAAGGGAGACTTACATCCACAGGTCGCACGAAGATGATGATCGCCCCACGATACAAATCACGACAAACCAACTCAGACGACGCGTCGCGTAGACCTGGCAAAATAGGCCCAGGCCCGCGGGCCAGGCCAGCCCGCCCGTTTTTGGGCGGGCATTGGGCTTCATATTTTTGGCCCAAAAAAAATCGGGCCTTTTTGGCCCGGCCCAGATTTGGCCCGCCCGTTGAGGCCCGGCCCGCGGGCGGCCCGCCCGGCCCAGTTTTTTTTATATATATTTATGTTATATGTAATTATAATATTTAAAATTTTTTCTTATTTGTTAGATTAGATTACATCTATATGTTAATTATTGAGGTAGTTTTATTTTTTATGGGACTTTGTTATTACTTTGTAGTATCTCATATCAATAATAATATTATTTTATGATTTTTATAAGAAAGTAGTAGCGATAAATGAAATGATGATCAAATAAATATATTTATATATTTGTCTTTTGATTGTGGTAGTGTAGTAAATAATATAATTATCAAATAAAAATAATTGTACATTTATTTAATTGATTGTGATAGTATAATGAATAATATAATAATTACGGATCGAAAAATATTTCTATATTTATTCAGAAATAATATTTCAAAAAAAAAAGAGTCAAGGCCTGCGGGCCGGGCCACGGGCCTAATATTTTTGGCCCAAAAAAAACCGGGCCTTTTTGACCCAGCCCAGATTTGGCCCGCCCGTTTTTTGCCCGGTCCGTTTGGGCCGAGTCCGCCCGTTTGCCAGGTCTAGCGTCTCGACACGACTCAGTAAGACAAAATCCGACGAGACAAAACTCAACAGACACCACTAAACCCGACAGCCTAGGTTTCCACAACCTAAAGCTCCAATACCATTTATGTAACACCCCCAATCCGCTCAGGGATATTACACACCGTAGAACCTTTCCTCAAGGATCTACCACGCTCGTAACAACATAGAACATCTCAACAATGCCTTTAAGGCTAAAATGACTCAGTAGACCGATTTGGTCTTTCAATAAATACATACAACTCAAACACATTACATGCCCACGCAGGGGTCGAATACAACACACTCCCGTACAATGGGAAGGAATACTGCAGCGGAAATAAAATACAACTAAACCAATGACATCATACGGATCCTCGTGTGATTAGTATCGTTCATCTTTCATCATCCTTCGTGCCGACCCTGTGTTATGCTCCCAAACCTGAATGCAAAAATAGACATCCACCCCCCGAATACTCGGGGGTTAGCAAAACTCCACTGTTTCGCTAGTGCAAATATAAAGTGCAAAATACGAGTCATACAATCTACATTCCACGAACAACAATAACCAGAAATCCTCAAATATCCAAACATAACGAAAAGTACTTCCCGAGGCAAGAGTTTGGGTAAAACATTCCAAAACCGAAAGATCACAGATCAAGGAAAACAATTTACAAAACGGTTTAATAAACCATCGGGAGTTTTAGTAGAAAACAATTTAGGATTATCGAATCCTTCTCTTACCAAAATCAACAGGGGTCACAGCCCAAAGGTTTTGTTTTCACAAATAGAAAACCGACAACAATTCACATGGCCAAAACCCAAGTCACGTGTCCTCGACGGACATAAAATCAACACGGCATAATCACACATAAGCATCGCCTAGGACCGGGACAAAGCCACGAATCCCACTCGAGACCTCTAAGGACCCTCCCTAGCTGGCCACAATCATAAAACAAATCACGCACATGCATCGCCTAGGACCGGGACGAAGCCACAAATCCCACTCGAGGCCTCTAAGGACCCTCCCGAGCTGGCTAGCTAAACAATTAACACACCATATCTCACGGTTGGATCAATCACTTGTTGCATCCTGACCACATGATCACAAGCCATGTTTCACCGTAGATTATCTCAGGCTCTCACGGTTGGATCAATCACTTGTTGCATCCTGACCACATGATCACGTGCCATGTGTCACCGTAGACCTTCAACCATATCCACACATTCACACAAATAACATATCACATCAATAATATCCAAGTAACTCACTCAATGGAAACAAACACAATGCACGCCGCAATGGTCAAATCACAACGCATCGATATGAGATAATATATACATATATATATTATCAAAGCACAACTACAACACCAAGTGTATTCATAATAATTCACGTAACCATCCACGAACACAATGTCCACAAAACACACGTGTTTTGAAAGAGGGCCTTTAAAAAGGCTAACCGAGTCTTTGAAAGTGAAATTCAAACGATCAAATAAACACAAGGAGACGCTCAATAATTACCATATCCATAAAACAACAATTGTATGGACAAGGTACTTGCCTCGAATAATCACAATAAACTACATTGGCACGAACCGACTACGAACTCGCCGACTCCACCGAACGACAACCCGCGACAATAAACTACGAACGAAAACAATAACAACGAAAATGAATTCCAAAGTACGACCCAAAGCCGCTGAATTCAAGTAAGAAATGACGAAGGTTCAAGGGTTTCCCCCAAAACGGTCAAGAACACGATTCGTCCCGTCAAAACATGAAAACGGAATTCCAAACCGAAATATAGATATACAATCCATAAGATATGTTTAACAACATCATTTGACAACAATTGGTTCGTCAAAAATGGATAAAAAACGAAATCAAGGACAAAACTCCCAAAAAGTCAACTCTAGGGATTCAAGCAAATACCTTGATTCGGTGAAGAACAATGGATTAGATGATGTTATAATCACCTAGGATACTCCAAAACACCTTGGATGGAGTAGAAATTGGCCAGGAGCCCAAGCCCTAGTCGCCCTCGTCTCAACCTGCGGAGGGAAGAAGAATAAATGAAGAAAAATGAAGAGTAATGACTGCTGTCCAGTTTATATCTTTGGGCGACTTAGCGTGCGCTAATCCTACACGATTAGCGTGCGCTATCAAGCATCGAGAACAAAGCGTTACGCCAAAATGTCTGATTAGCGCGCTAGCTACAAGCGTTAGCGTGCGCTAACGAGACCAGAACCCGATCCGGCTCTGGGCGCCACTTCTGGGTAGCGTGCGCTATCCTCCCCCCCAGCGTGCGCTACCAATGCACCCTAGCGCGCGCTATGTTACCAAATAGCGTGTGCTAACCAACGTTCTAACCGATCCGGTAGCCTGCGGATCATTTACTGCAGGTGCTTACGCTTCGCAACACTTAGCGTGCGCTAACTTCGGCAACTTAGCGTGTGCTAGCCACAAATCGTAGCGTGCGCTAACGACTCAGAGAGATAGCAACAAAACATCTCAAAAATGGGTATTACGACATACCCACAACTTTGGGAAATTACAAAACAGCCCCAAATGTCCGAAAAATCACGATACGACAACGAATAATCAAACCGAAGCTCACAACACGTATAACAACGTTAAATGAACTTACGAGAACCCGAAACGACAGTTTCGAACGAGATTCGCAAGAATCGAACTCAAGCGCGGGAAAGTCGCTTAAGAATACGAAACTCAACAAAACGACACAGAAACGAACTCGGATGACAAAAGTGCAGAACTAAATACTCTCAGAATGACCAAACGGTCACGAGCGAGTCGTCAAAACGGACTCCGGCCAAAAAAAGAAATTTACCGAAAATGTAAAATCGCGGATATTACACCTCTAGCTCCTACTCTCAACGCTCATGCCCAGCATCCCGCTTATTACCTGCCGCAGAGAAAAAAAAACGCGGCTGAGCTAACACTCAGTGAACAGATATAAATAATGAAAGGTAATAAGCATAAATGAAAGAATGGTGAATGAATTCAAGAGAACCTGCTGAACAAGATGTCGAAGGAAATACAAAACAAATGATGAAGGAGTCAAAACATAAACAAATGAAAATATGGGACGGATGTCAAGCATAAACTAAGGAAAATGCCCAAGTAACAAACAAATAACAAATCGTACAAAGGAGTCTAGCTCTACACATGTACTAATGTGAAATGGGGTGTATTGCACACACACAAGTCCATTCACCAAATTCTAAACATAACTAAGTACCTAGGATGCATCCATACGCTCCCTGCAAAATAGATATACATATGCCAAGTTCTAGACTAAGCATACATATAATATACACGGGCCAAGAGCGCTATATATAGCAATATAAACAATTGGGAACGCCGTGGACAAAGTCACACCTCCACATATTGTGTCAATACCATTGGTGCATCAATGGCAAGGTCATGGAACCCCCATGACTAGTTAAACAAATATAGGCAACATAAATAGGCAAATGATGTATATAATAATCATGAGGGACAATTTCTAATTATCCACCAAGATGATGACTATGGAGATGAATATAGCATCAAGGAATAATCAAACGAATAACAAAGAAAATATGGATCAATGGCATCAAATAACAATCATCAGGAAAATAAGTCATGAGAAACTCTTACTGAAAAAGAGCGAAATATCTGTACCTTAAGAAATGAAAGCAAATAGAAATTGAACACAAGGAAAGGTGGATCACTCCTCCTTCACTGAATCTACTCGAATTATAATCTTATATTACTTATACGTTAATTAAAGTCATAACGGATTTATTACGCAAAGTTACTTATTAATAGGCCAGGGATTTCACAAGTGAATCTGGTTCTGTTTTCTTATGAATTTTAAAGCATAACAAATAAGGTTCTAAGGTTTTACAATTTTTACTTGGGATTACCACATGAGTTAAGCACCTCCCCAAATTTTTCCAGATTTTATTTCTAAGTGAAAGTATCATTTCAAAAATCATTTTCCCAAACCTGTCCAGAAACTGTACTGCAGGTATACCCCAAAAGTTTTGCATTTATCAACATAGTTAAACCTTTCATAAAAATCTACAAAAATTACAGTAACTAAAAAACATATTGAGTATTCTCCTGATAAAAGTTTAGGTTCTCAATCGTTATAGTTTGTAAAATAAAAATCATAGAAACAGACTGAAATCAGACTCAAGATTTTCAGATTCAACAACCGTTTTCTTATAAATTGTTTGGACGACCAAATCAACCCCAATCGACTTCTAATCAATTGGACCAGTTAGTAAACTCTCTGAAATTATCTTTAGACTCAAAAATCATGCGAAAATCTATTGTAAACTCGAGATACGATCCGTACAAGATGGGGTTATGAATCTGTCCAGAAAACAAACGCATCTCTACCACTTCCAACATGTTTAATCATACATCTTATTGTATAAACACTTATAGATTGGCACCAAAACACACACGTTAATGCCTGACAAAGAAGGTTAATGATTTACCTAGGGATGAATCAAGAGGATCGACAAGAGAGAAGATGGCGCTCACACAAACACCCAAAAGCTGCTACGAAAGCTTGAACACCAAAGTTGTGGCCCTCACTTGCAACTTCCTTGATTTTGTGGAGAGAAAATAATAGATTTAGGGCTGGTTATGTTTCAGAATTTATAGGGAGGAGAGGAGGCTGAATATTGTGTGATAAGGAGGGAATGGAGCGTAAAAATTATAAGGAAAAACCGTGTGAATGAAAAAGGAAAAGCCGTGTATGTTTTTTTTTTTAGGCAAGGGATAAAATCATATCTTCTAAAAAGAAAGGATATACACATGAATATTTGGTCTTATCTTGCTGAACTGTGTAAGTCAAAATATATATATATGGAATAGACATGCTAGGCTAAGGAAAACGTAAGTATTTTAGTTAAGCATAGTTTAGGATAAATATTAATATTTTGTATCTTATTTCATAACATATAGTTTTAATTATTTATTAATCATAATATAAACTTAGGTAAAAATCAAATTAGTTATAAAAATGTGAAACTGGATTTTAGAGTTTTTCAAGTAATTAATCTTTTATATGTTTTTTTAGATTTTTAGATTTGTTTTAGAAACTAAAACAGTATTTCTATGAAACGTAAAAAAAAATAAATAAAAAATAAATTACTAGCAGTTTTTTATAAATAAAATAAAATAATTCCGATTTTTTGAATTTTTATAAATAAGAAACAGAATTTTTGAATTTTTTATTTCCGAATTTTAAATAAAAATTTCGATTTTTAATATTAATTATATTCCAGAATATAAAAAAGCGAAGTTACAATTTTTTTAATTTTCCAGTTTTTAAATAAAAATGAAGTTCGATTTTTAGTTAAGTTTTCAGATTTTTTAATATTTTTAAACTTTTATATTATTTTTTATTTTTATTATTACATCATAAATTGACCAGCCAATAAACATCTGCCACGTGTCATTTAACTGCCAACTAAGCACTCCGTTAGTAGTTAACGGACAAAAATTAACGGAGGTCCTAACGTGGTCTAACGGATCAAAGATTAGGTCCCAGTTTGATACCTTTCAAAATTTAGGTCCTCAAGTGCTAAAATTGGTAAAGTTGAGGTCCTGTTTTGGTCATTTAGCCTAATATAAACTTAGGTAAAAATCAAATTAGTTATAAAAATGTGAAACCCGATTTTAGGGTTTTATAAGTATTATGGCTGATCCTATCGTGGGCTTTATTTTTAGGTACTCAGAGATCGAGCTTGTAACGGTCGTGAAGAGATGAGATTCCCGGGTGATATTGGCTATGACGTGTATTTGAGAATCGAGTATTTTAACTATTTATTATTTTTCGCTGCAAATGTATTTCTAACTGTTTATCATATCTGTTGCGAGTGTGTTTTAAAATGGTTCTGGTACTTTACAAACTTGGGTTTATTTTAGAAAACCGATTTCCTAAACTATTTTGTCGATACGTGTAAGCGGTGACTTAATGTGCTTTTAGAAACTGTTGAGTTTTAGCATTTTTAGCCTTGTACTTTAAATGTGACTTTATGACGGGACTTTGAAAATTGATTTTGTTTAAATCTTGAGTATTTTGAAAAATATGACCATCATTAGCCTTTGGGGCGTATTTAAAATTATTGCGAAAATAGCTTTTAGCCTTGTGAGTTTCGGTGCGGGGCCCATGATATTGTAATATTCTCAAATGGCTGTAGAGGTGTTACAGAATTTGGTATCGGAGCTTGAATTTTGTGAAATCAGGGCATATGTGTTATGTGGCTCTATAGGTGCAGTAGTAGTGTGACTTTGGGTAAAGTAATTTTTGACTTTTTGAGTCAAACTGGTTTTTGAGTTATAAAAACTTGAGATTATTTTAAAATTGCCATAATTGTGGCATTGGCATTTTGACGTACTTTGTCGAAACTTGTAATTGCTTGTACTTGTGTTGAGACTTTGAAAGTGGAATCGTGTGCTAGTATCACAAGAAATCATCGACTTTACGCACAAGTATACTGTTTTGGTTATACGCTTGTGGTGGTGATTGGTCGTTTTGGTGATGATTTTAATTATTTTAGTTGACCTGTTGTTTATGGCAGGATTGCAAGTTTCAAGGCCGAAACTCATTTTAAGTCGGGTAATATGTAATAGCCTGACATTTTACTATGGTTGATTCTCATTATTTTATCCGAGTTATATTGCACAATGTAAGATCTGTATAGTATGGATAAAATAATTTGAGGATTGAGATAGTTGTATTGGTATAATTGTCGTGGTTGTTCGACACTTGTATTTTGAAGATATTATGTATCAGGTATATCGTATGAGAATATTATTGGAACAAGTATACATATTTAGTATGTCACGTATATGTATCCAGTATATCGACACGATAGTTTAAAATTGGCTAAGTACAGCCTGCTTAATGTATGGTAATTAAAAGACATAGCATATGTGATGAACAAATTATAAACTAGCAAGTGTACGAATTGCTTTTATAGTAAGCGGCAAGTAACTCCGAGGTCGATCTCTCGATGAATTGGAAACGGTTTAAAGTTCGATAATGTTCGGCAAATAGTCGAATGAACAAAAGTAAAGTACATTAAAATACATCATTGGTTTGATAGGATTACAATTACTAACGCATAAAATTAAAATAAACTAAGCGTTGAAAACACCAAATTAATGGTCGGATAATTGAGAGATTACAATGACGAGAATGATATGGGAATTTAGAATCACCGACACACACATAATCAAATATTAGTTCTGATACACAAAGAATTAAGGTTTGGAATTATTGATTGCTCACGATTAAAAGAAATCCGTTTGATGGCGGTAATTCTAAAATCACGATTGTTCTTAACGAAAATAAGAGACACTCCTTTGATGGGGACGAATCTCTGCTAATAATCGACTAACTAATACCTTTGATGGGGTAATTCGCTAAAAGATCGCGGAAAAAGGTTTAGAACATTCACAATCGCTTCTATCGGGTCGTTTGATGGCGAACACCGACAAAAACCCTCGATTAGAATAATAATAACAACTAAGAAATAGGTTTGATGATCTAAATCAAAAGTTCTTATACGAAGAACAAACAAGGAGGAACAATCCCAAACTTTTACCCGGAAAATCAATAGGAACTAACAATCGATAACATGTGTGTGGCTAAATCTAAAAACCCATATGAAATGTTTAGCTACTCATGATTATTTCAATAATAATAATGGAAATTGTAAAAGAAAACATGGTAGAAACTTCCCTTGTAAAAGCCGAAATTGAATTCCCGATGAAGGTTTGATGATCTGCCTTCAAAAACTCATAACAATTGATACAAGGAAATGTAATATCTCACAAATGTATTTTTCACTCCAAGAACATACAATGAAGATGATGAAACAATATCCCATTTTTTCCTCACTTTTTGGTGTTTGTCTCCCTAAATCTTGTGTTTTTCACCCCAAATATCTCCAACAAGATCTGAATGTCTTCCTTAGGGTCTCCACACCTTTTTTTATAGCTAGAGGATCAAGAAAAGGGCTCAAAATCGTGCAAAAATGTCAAAGAAAATGACTTGCACCGAAAAGTGACACGGCCCGTGTCCTGGGACACGGCCGTGTCGTACTACCCTGAAAGCCAGAAAAATGCACTGTCCACGCACTCGGCCGTGTCCTGTGACACGGTCGTGTCATACTGCATTAGAATTGCAGTTTAGGCTGGATAGGGACTCGGCCGTGTCCTATGACACGGTCGTGTTGTACTCTTCCGAAAACTGGAATTTTTACTCGAAAGAGACCCATCCGTTTCCTATGGCAAGGCCGAGTTTCCTGGCGCGGCCCGAGTTGTTTTCTTCTGTTTTGATTCCGGTTTTTGGTCTTCTTCGGCTTGATCCTTCGTTCTTGTATCAATACACCTTGGAATTTAGCATATGATATACCGTTTCGAAGCTAATTTCATGAGGAATTTATATCAAAGGAGAACACATCTCAATTCGGAGTGGTGATTCTGGAATTTAGAAGATACGACCGATATTGCTTCAATCTTTTATCGTTTTAGGCCACGTTTTAGCTCTTGATCGTCATAAACTCCAATATTAGCTATGAAAGCGCATATTTCACCACAATCTTCGCTTGTCTACCTATAAATTAAAAACACAACATACCACGCATAAAAGAGAACAAAAATACTAAAAATCAAACAAAAACATGACTAAATAGAATAGAATGAGTCGATCAAGAATCGACTCATCAAATCCCCCCAAACTTGAACTTTGATCGTCCCGAGCAATGCACTTTTAAAATAACCACTCTCAAAGGGGAACTCAACTGCCAAAATACCTCAAAGGACCTCTTCGAAAATTTCATCAATACGCACAAGTAAAATAAGTTGAGTTCTACAATGTTTTCAAATCTCCGAGGTGCTTCCTTAACATCATAGTCGATACTTGGCAAATATAAACCTCATCGGTCAAGTGTATTCACTCACTCTCAAAGTGATAGGGATAAGTATACGCTCGGAACTCATTCAATGAAATAAGGAACCCCATAGGCTTGCCAATCGCCTTCATCTCTACCACTATTTTGTGCATGCAAAATTTTTGTGAATCAAAAAGGGCTTTACTCGGCTTGTAATGTAGGCTTGGGTCGGGGTGGGATAAATATGGCTAAAGTGAGTTTACTTGAGCAATTTTAGGACTAAATCACCATAATCGCTTTAGAAGCTCAAGATTTTTGAAGTTTGCTTCTTTCAACCCCTTAATTACGAACCACTTGCAACAAGCACTATTGAAAGTGAGAAACGCAACCTTAAAACCCTCCTTATTGCTCCGATTTGTTTTTTTTTGGGTTGTTTTAGGATCTGTTTTACGCGAATGTAAACGATGGGTCACATGAATACACCCGGTTACTAGGATCAAAACATACACAACTGCTTCCAAGCATACTCATACCGTTTTACGCGAATGTAAACATGGGTCACATGAATACACCCGATTACTAAGTTCCCAAAAATAGCGGAGTATTTATTTTCACCATTTCAACACTCCCAACAATATGTATATCACCCAATGTCACCAAAATCTTTGTATCCTCGTCAAAAATAATTTCTAATCGCTCAAGTATGGATCGAAGGATTATAGCAATGGAAAGCTCGATATGTGGTTTAACAATGAAATAGACAATGATCTCAATTGGGTTTATTTAAGGAATAATCAAATGTCGGATTGGCCAAAATCGAAGGGTTAAGATCAAAGGCGCCAAAAATCATTTTCACTCAATTGCACACACACGCTAGTAGTTTTGAACAAGATCCAAGGCAAGTTCTAGAGTCTTAAATCGAGAATGAAACACTCGACAATGAAAATTGCATTTTTGAAAATGCACGAAGGCTCAAAAGCTCACAAGTAGGTTTGTTCATACCTCCAAGATATTTAAACTACTTATTCAATTTCACACCCGTTTCGATTATCAACAATTTTTTCTCTTCAAATGATCCTCGATTTGTATGTCAAAACAACGAAATAAATCCCGAAGCATTCCAAGAAAAGGATTCATACTTCAAAGTTTTTATCAAAATAGCAAGATGGTCAAAACACACCAAATGTATATAAAAACACACCACAAAGAAGTCTACTGACAAAAACAACCAAAAATAAACAAACAAGCATAATAGTATCCAAAAACAAATAAAAACAAGAGTAACGAAGTATTTCTTGACCAACCCCCCCAAACTTGAATTAAAGAATATACGAACGAAAAGGGTATAGTATTTAAATAAAACAATTTCATTGGTCAAGAAATACTTACGACCGGTTTTACTGGTGGGGCGGAGGGAAGTGGCCTTGTTGGACATGCCACCCGTGCATTTGTCTCAAAAGAGACAACATCTCGTTTCGCTCCTGTCTAGCCTCCTCTAGCCTTTGTCTAGTCTCCTCTCGGAAGGCTACGAACTCCTCCCTTAATGTTGGGTGCGAGGGGGCATGTCTAATTTCGGCCTGCCTTGACGTCTTGGGCCGATCTCTGGAGCTTTCTTCTTACTATCCGGGCCTCTTTCATAAGCCTTTTCCTCTTACATCCTCTCGGCTCTATCTTCATCCATAATGCGTCGAGGTCGAACATTTCGGTCGAGAGGGATGTGACCCGGGGGAGCCAATCCAACTGCCATCCGTGCTCGTCGGTGTGCTTCCGTAGCCATTTGCAGATTTCCCATGTCCCGAATATTATTTATTATCGTCAAAGGCGTATTCGGGAGAAGGAAGTGGTCATTTTCGGTCTGGAGGAAGACTGTGCGCGAATCATAATCCAGGATGTTCATTACTTTCATCACAGAGATAGAGAGTAGCTTGTTTCCAGGTAGGGGAGTCCTCTGAGCTAAGGAAATCTCATAGTGAAGTGCGATAGGGGTAATCAAACCCCCTATCCATATATCCCCTTTTTGCTTTGTCGCAACATCCTCGAAATGTTCGGCTATCATAGCCCCGGTGGATGGAATTGAGTTATCGAGCATGTGGGTCAGGATGTATAACTCTCGCAGTGAAATAGGCCCTGTTTCCTTTCGGCCATAAATAGTATTCGCAATCACCTTGTGTAGATATCAGAGTATTGGATTGCGAATATTTGATCCTTTACCCGATTTTGCAACATAATACCGTGCCTCGCTCCCCGGGTATTCCACCATAGCTCTGCAATAGGTTTCACATGCGAACCAGTTTATTGTGTAATACCCGTAATTTCGATTTCCGGTAATTTTTTTTGGTGAAGGTCTGTTTTGATGACTTGCTCATGACCGTTTCATCATTCCGAGAATGATTACTTCTGCACTTTTTGTCATCCGAGTCCGTTTCGGTATCGTTTTGTTGAGTTCTGTGTTCTTAAGCGGTTTTTCCGCACTTGAGTTCGATTCTTGCGAATCTCATCCTAAATTGTTGTTTCGAGTTCCTCGTAAGTCCATTTAATGTTATTATTCGTATTGCGAGCTTTGGCTTGGTGTTTCGATCGTGTATCGTGTGTTTCGGACGTTTTGGGCCATTTTCGTAATTTCCCAAAGTTTGGGGTAATTATATTCCGTTGTCGATTTTCGGGCCTTTGGGTGGTCGGAATCGTGTGTTCTCTTAGTTCTCAAATTCGTATTTGCGAGTACTTCGTAACCGTATCTTCGATTCGCATTCAGGTTCGGGTTTCGGGGTCGTTCGGGCCGTCGGAGTTGGCCGTGACCGAGTCATGGCCGGACAGTCTGTGCCCAGGCCGGCACTGGCCGAGTTACGGCCGGTAGTGCTCGGCAGTTACGTACGTAAGTCCGGTTACGTACGTATGCCTTGGCCGGTTACGTATGTAACGTTGCCGGCATTTCTAGGCAGCGAGTTCGGCCATGGCCGGTTACGTACGTAAGCCATGGCCGATTACGTATGTAAGGCGGCCGGCAGGCTGCCTATATAAGGCCCAGCAGACGAGTTTTTCACCCATTTTCTCATTCTTTTCCTTCTCTTCCGCGGCTGGAGGTGTGGGAATCATGGAGAGATGTTGTTGGACAATCAATCCATGAAGTCTTGGAGTTCATATCATCAATCATCCATCCTATAACATCCCTTGATCTAGCGAATCAAGTCAGATTTTCTAGAAATCTAGTTTTGGGGAATTTGGGTATTTTGGTTGATTTCGTCCGTTTAATCCGATTTAACTTAGGATTGTGATGGATTGATGATTATTTAGATGTATTATATCATTTCCCTTGTTATTCCGTGGTTGGATCGTATCAATTCGTTGTTTGGGTCGAGTTCTTGACCGACGCCTTGAAGGTGTCCGGTAAAATGTCTGAGAGGGGTTTTCGGGCGTTCTACGATTATTCTTCCTCGTATGATCTATGACTTATTTATTATATGTTGTTAGGGTCGAGTTTCTTGCGAAGAAACCGAGTTGAACCCTTCCGTTCGTTATCGTCTTTCTTTCGATAGCATCGGGCGTTTCGAAGCTTTCCGGTTGAGCCATGTTCGTCGGGATACTTGCGTGCCGATTTTGAGGCAAGTACCTTGTCCATACAATTATTGTTTTGTGGATATGATAATTAGTGATCGTCTCTATGTGTTTGTTTGATCATTTGATTTGAGCTTTCAAAAGATTCGGTTTAAGCTCGTTAAGGGCTCACTTTCAAAATGCGTGTGTTTTGTGAACGGTGTGTTTTGGGCAATTGATTATGATTTGATTGTTTTGAACATTGAGGGCTTTGGTGATACCCCTGTTGTTTAAATTTATGGAATCATGTATTCCGCGTTAATCATGTTGCGTTGTGATGAGTTTGATAACGATGTCAAGTAAGTGGCCATCTCTAGTAAGTATTCTTGATGAACTTACATTCTTAGCATATTAGTATTGTATGAGTAACGTGTGTGTGTGTTTGCTCACTACAGGTTAGATCCGACGGGGTCTCGATAGGGCTCCACGAAGCTGTGGAACCGCGAGCTTGCTTTTAACCACTATGAGTTAGATCCGACGGGGTCTCGATAGGGGTCCACGAAGCTGTGGGTCCGCGGTTAAATGTGGTGTGCATTTTACAATGTGATTTGATTATGGCATTTCCGGAAATGAGTGATTTTGAACGGTTTTCATGATTTGCATGCATTGACTAAGTGTGTAAGAGGTAAGTTGTTCATTGGCCTACTTGGCTAGGATGGCACTAGAGTGTTTTGTCTATGTGTTTAGTCGTTTAATTGTGGGGTTTTGATGTTGGAAAACGAACCTTGCTACCGTTCTCGTGTACTGTGATTTGATGTGATTTGGGGCTAAAATCCCAACGGTTTTGTAAAAGTCATTTTGCGGAAAATAAACCTTCGGGGTGGTGACCCCTTTCGTATTTCGAGTTTTGGAAAGAGAAGGATTCGGTAATCCTAAATTGTTTTCTATTAAAACTCTCGATGGCATTTTAAACTGTTTTATAAATTGTTTCCATTGATTTGTGATCTTTCGGTTTTGAAATGTTTTTCCCAAACTCTTGCCTCGGGAAGTACTTTTCGTTTTGTTTGGATCTTTGAGGATTTCTAGTTATTGTTATTCGCGGAATGTGAATTGTATGACTTGTATTTTTGCACTTGTACTTGCACTAGCAAAACAGTGGAGTTTTGCTAACCCCCGAGTATTCGGGGGGTGGATGTTTGTATTGCATTCAGGTTTTGGAGCATAGCACAGGGTCGGCATGAAGGATGATGAAAGATGAACGATACTAATCACACGAGGTCCGTGTGATTTTATATTGGTTTAGTTGTATTTTATTTCCGCTGCAGTATTCTTTCTCCGTTGTACGGGAGTGTTTTGTATTCGACCCCTGCGTGGGCAAGTATTGTAATCGAGTTGTATGTTTTTATTGAAAGACCAAATCGGTCTACTGAGTCATTTTAGCCTTAAGGGCATTGTTGAGATGTTCTATGTTGTTACCAGCCTGGTAGATCCTTGAGGAAAGATTCTAAGGCACTAGTTCTAGCTTTGCCACAGGGGAACGATGATTTTGTGGTTTATAGTGATGCTTCAGGCCTCGGATGTGGATGTGTTTTGATGCATAGAGATAGGGTTATTGCTTATACGTCTCCTCAGTTGAAACCATATGAAACAAATTACCTTACTCACGATTTGGAATTAGCTGCGGCCATTTTCGCTTTAAAAATTTAAGCGGATTGGGGGTGTTACATAAATGGTATCGGAGCTTAGGTTGTGGAAACCTAGGCTGTCGGGTCAAGTCGTGTTGTTTGAGTGTTGTTTCGTCGAATTTTATCTGACTGAGTCGTGTCGCGACATGTCATCTGAGTTTTTTGGTCGTGATTAGTATCGTGGGGCGATCATCATCTTCGTGCGACCTGTGGATGTAAGTCTCCCTTCTTTGTGTTGTGCCTCGTGTGACACGAGCTATTTTTATGATTATTTGTTAAGTAACGGAATCCTCTTACGGATTTCATTCATATGAGGAGTAGTGTTACTCGATTGTGCATGTTTGCGTTTATTTCTTTTATCCGTTGCGTGAGTTCTTTTGTAATGACTTTCGGTATTTTACCGACTGAGTTTTATTTCGAAAACCGATTCCCTTAACCGAGTTTTTGGCGTTATGGCCTTGATCGTTTTGGCGAAATTCTTGTGACGGTATTTAGTATTTTGTAAATGGCTTTTGTGAGTTTTTGAAATATTACCGTCATTGGCCTTTTGGCGTTTTTGTAAATGGTTTTTATCCTGGTGGGTTCCGACACGGGACCCACGACGCTATAATGTTCCGTATAATTACCCGAAATTTTTGGGCATTCTAGCCCATTGAATTATCTTTAAAAACCTTGAGTATCTTAGAAAATAAATTTCGAGACGTACTTTTAAAATGAATTATTTTCTCGTGGTACATCCAAGGCGCCACAATATGTTTCAAAATTCTTCTACCTCGAGGACCAAAATGTTTTGAGATATTTTCAGTGTTTTAGAAACACATTTACTTCGACCCGAGGGTCGAATATTCTGAAAATTTTTCACTAAGAGAAAGTGTTCTCAGTTTTATCAAATGCGAAATGGTTCTCCAAAGTCTCGATAACGATGTTCACGTTTGTATTTTTTTTTGAAAGGTGATACTCCAGATCAACCGGTGTTTTTCTAAATTATTTTCAAAAGGAGGTTTTCGTTTTTAAAACCTATCCATTGCCGTTTGAGGGCTGGGTATGTATGTATGATGTTCGCGTTGTCGTTATGATATTTGCTCTCGAGTATGATCGAATTGGTGGCATGAACGTCGAGGCGTTGCCACGCATTTGTTGTACTAGCCCTCTGTGAGAGGTGTGAACTGGTATTTACCATTTGTCGCCTCGTGGTGATTTGCGTGTTGTCGCACGAGTGTGAGCTGTTGAAGCTTGGATTTTTGTGCGTTTATGCACATGTGTGATTGTTTCATGATGTTGGTGATTGTGTGCTGGCTATCGTTCGGGCTGTTGTAATCGTCGAACGATGCCGTTGTTGTGATTTTTGTATGCGTTGATATGTTATGCTGAGTTGGCATCTCCGGCATGTTGTTTTGCGGTGTTATGCTCCATTCTATCTAGCATCTGTATTTCGGTATGCCGAGCCGAGGCATTTCAACCGTGATGTGCCAGGGGAATGTACGTGCAATTTGTCCTTCCTCGCCTGTGACGCGTTTCAAGTGCGGACTCGAGGGACACCGAATCTAGTTTTGAGAATTGGTTACCGAGACTTCCGGAGTTCGCGCTTCAGCACAGATATCAGAATCGGCTCTGAGAGGCCCATGGGAGATTTTTCTGTCGGTTGCTTTTTGTGTTGTTACCTTGTTTCCGTTGTTGTGAGTTGCGGGGACGACATTTCTTTTATAAGAGGTCGAAGGTAATACCCGTACTATTTTGACTTCTGTAATTTCTCTTTCTCCATTCTTTCAACTCGCTCGTGTTCGTTGATACTTTCTGAACTTGTTCTGTATTTTGGTTTCATCATTCGAACGAGCTGTGATCTTGTTTTGGGTCGATCTGGTTATCGCTGTGACTTTTTCGAGTTCGGTTCGATTCTTGTGAACCTTGTTCGGAAGTGACATCATTTGGTTCTATTAACTCTTCTATTCGAAGTGGATCGGATTTTGAACTTCTGTATTTTCGACTCTGTCGACTTGTTTATGTTCGTTGACATTTTCTGAGCTTGTTCTGCCCCTTGCTTTTGTTGATCAAACGAGTGTGGTATCGTTTCGGAATAACTCGTTTGTCGTTGTGACTTTTCAATTGCTATTCCCTTTCCTGTGGATCTTATGGGAATGCACATCTTGTTGTTTTCACCAGATCATATATTGTCTCGAGCCGAGACGTGAACCTGGGAGTTGTTGCTTGAATTTTATTATTCTTCGTGATTCGAACATGATTATTCGATTTTTGTTGTCTCGATCGTTTGATTGTTCGGTTTTTGTTTATCTCGTGTCGTGATCGTTGAACGTTCAGGCTCCTTCGTAATTCCCTTAAGTTCGGTAAATTAGTCTCGTTTTCGATCTTCCAACCCTTGGGCGGTGGAATTCCGTATTTGTTCAGCGATTGGCTCGCGTTTTGATTGATTTACCGTTGGGTTGGTCAATCATATTGATTTTCGTTCGTTGTGTTTTGTGATTGTTCGGATAATCGAATCGATTGTATTATCTATGTGATGACGCTTGTCACTTGTTGATTTTATTATGTCTCCACGAGTGACGTTGTGTTAGCCGTCGTGGAGCGTGTTTTCACACCGCATATTCCTTTGCGTTGCTTGTAACGTTTTGCCGATAGGCGTAAGTTACGCGTTTCTTGTGTATCTCGTTGAGTTTTCCTGGCAGGATATTGCTTCTCCCTACTTGTTTTAAGTTTCGGGACGAAACTTCTTTTAAGGAGGGTAGTGTGTAATACCCGTAATTTCGATTTCCGGTAATTTCTTTTTTTTCGGCTAAAGTCTGTTTTGACGACTCGCTCATGACCGTTTCGTCATTCCGAGAATGATTAATTATGCACTTTTTGTCATCCGAGTTCGTTTCGGTATCGTTTTGTTGAGTTCCGTGTTATTAAGCGGTTTTTCCACACTTGAGTTCGATTCTTGCGAATCTCATCAGAAACTATTGTTTCGAGTTCCTCGTAAGTCCATTTAATGTTATTATTCATGTTGCGAGCTTTGGCTTGGTGTTTCGATCGTGTATCGTGTGTTTCGGACGTTTTGGGCCATTTTCGTAATTTCCCAAAGTTTGGGGTAATTACTTTCCGTTGTCGATTTTCGGGCCTTCGGGTGGTCGGAATCGTGTGTTCTCTTAGTGCTCAAATTCGTCTTTGCGAGTACTTCATAACCGTATCTTCGATTCCTATTCAGGTTCGGGTTTCGGGGTCATTCGGGCCGTCGGAGTTGGCCCCGGCCGAGTCATGGCCGGGCAGTCTGTGCCCAGGCCGGCACTGGCCGAGTTATGGCCGGTAGTGTTCGGCAGTTACGTACGTAAGTCCGGTTACGTACGTATGCCTTGGGCGGTTACGTACGTAACGTTGCCGGCATTTCTATGCAGCGAGTTCGGCCATGGCCGGTTACGTACGTAAGCCATGGCCGATTACGTACGTAAGGCGGCCGGCAGGCTGCCTATATGAGGCCCAGCAGACGGGTTTTTCACCCATTTTCTCATTCTTTTCCTTCTCTTCCGCGGCTGGAGGTGTGGGAATCATGGAGAGATGTTGTTGGACAATCAATCTATGAAGTCTTGGAGTTCATATCATCAATCATCCATCCTATAACTGATAGGTGTCAATTTTGTACACTTATCCATGGTTTGTATCGATAAAATTCACCCACAATTGAGCTAGTCTACTCGTTTTTTGCTTTTAATTAATTAGTTTTTAATAATTTTATTTTTATCGGATGATGATCGGATTAAATAACTGATTTACCCAAGAAATAACATGTTTATTAAATATTCTCTTTGTTGAATTTTGATATATTCATGTTGTAGGGCTTTCGGAGACGAATTCGGCAGTCTTTCCGGATTCAAAGTCAGAGTTATATATCAAAAGTTATCATCCGAAGAAGATTTGGGGCAAAAACGCAAAGTCTGAGAAATTCTGGGCTGAAAACGTAACTCTCAAAGCAACCAGTGAACAAATTGATGAAGCCAAGTTACGGCCGTAACTACTGGATGTTACGGCCGTAAGTCATCCAAGTTACGGCCGTAACTCCTTAATGTTACGGCCGTAACTCTTGACAAATTGTGATGATTTGTCTAATTTTTTATACTTTTGTGTATTATTGAGGGGATGGCTGGCATTGATCCGATCTATTTTAATAATGCTGGAGTTTTGGAGCTATTAGATGACTTTAGGTGTATAAATAGACCCCTTGGATCCTTCATCATTCATCATTCATCTTATAATTTTTCACTTTTTGTAAACTTTTCTTTTTGTGTGAAGAACACACTTGTGTTCTTGAGTGATTTGTGTAAGTGTGGTATAACATATGTTGTTCAGAGAGTTTATTGCTTCTTTCTCCTTTATCTACTAAGGGAGTGAGGATCAATTCTTTCTCTTGATTCAACTAAGAATGACCACCAAAGCTTGTATAATGTATATTAAACCCTTTATGGGCTAAGTTCCTTAAGTTGGGATTATAAACAAGGTTAGTCATGTTATTTAAGTTTGTATAAAGATCTATTGTGAATTACTTATTATTGTGTGTGATTTTCATTGTTTTAACAATCTTTATTTATTTGGCCAATAAATGACGATATTTATGGTCTTCATATGTTTCGAAAGAAAATATGTTTGATTAGATCAAATGATCTTCACTCTAAGTTGTTCTAGGGGATAGAAATATACATCTAGACCTTAGATGATTCTTTGAGTTATTTTCATAAATCCTAATGCTATGTATTGAAGCCAATCAACATATAAATATAGTGGATTGATTCAATATGTAAGGGGCGTTTTATAGTTCGAAAGAGAAACCGTCTTTTTAAGGAAAATCGAATCTACACAACATAATAAATATATTCATCTTATGATCTCCTATACATCTTCTATAACTAATGACGAACTAAGTTTGTAATCCCAACTATTTCATTTTATCATTAATCAATCTTTTATTATTGCAATATTTTTATTTCCTTAAAATATTAGAACTATTATTGCATTTTCTTTGCAATTATTAAACCAAACTCTTTAATTGTGTGTTTCACTCATCTTAGTATCTATAAAAATAGACTAATAGTGTATAATTCAAATTATAACCAAACTTCCTCGTGGGATCGATAAACCGGACTCAAAAAGTCCACTTACTACTTGATACGATATCGTGCTTGCGATAATTACACTAAGAACGTGTCAAGTTTTTGGCGCCGTTTCCGGGGAAGTATTAGTGTTATATTTGAAAAATTACATTATTAACTATTGTTATAAATACAAATTTTTCTTTGTTGTAGATTCTCTTGTCTATGCGAAGGACGTAAAATCGCGATTTAGTTTCACTAGATCCCGAGATCGAAGCCATATTCAGAAGAAGGGGAAGAGAACAAAAGAAAAACATTATTTCTTCGCCATCAATGGCGGACGAACTAAATCCAAGTCTCCCCCAAGGAAATGATAACGAAAGTATTCCTCCGGTAGGGGGAATACCTAATGTTCAAAACATTCAACATCAACAATATCCTATTGTGCCGGAAATAGATGAAGACAACATGCTCTTTGGTGAATTCATGAACCCCCCCATCTTCGAGCGTTCAATCAAGTGTAATCTATCCACCATTTGGAGTGGACAATTTTCAAATTCGCCCCAATGTCATCAATCTCTTCTCCAACAACAACTCATTCTATGGAAGAACCGACGAGAATCCATATCTCCATATTAATCGTTTTGTGGAGATTTGTGGAAATTTCAAATATCCAAATGTAAATGACGAGGCGATCAAAATGAGACTTTTTGTGCACACTTTGAAGGACAGAGCAAGAGAATGGCTAGATACTTTGCCACCACGAAGCATAACAAATTGGCCCGAATTTGTCCAAAAATTCACCACTAAATACTTTCCACCAATAAAAGTGGCGAAACTCAAATACGAAATCTCTACATTTCGTCAACAAGATTCAGAATCATTCCACAAAGCATGGGAGAGATACAAAGATATGCTACGAAAATGTCCTAATAACCATGGTTTCAATTTGGGAGCACAAGTCAATTACTTCTATTCTGGAATTTTACCTTCATGCCGAGCCAATGTCGATTCATCATCAAATGGCTCACTAGGAAACAAAACTATGAAAGAGGCTTATAATCTTTTTGATGTTATAAGTGAACAAAGTGCAAGATGGCCAGACAGAAATATCCAAAAGAAACCAAATGGTGTTTTTGAAGTGGATTCTTATTCACTTATGTTGGCAAAAATTGAAGCTCTATCAAAGAAAGTCGAGGAAATGTCTTTTTCAACTCCTCAATCTGTGAAGACGGTGCAAACTCCACAAGTTTCAGCTTTTTCATGTGAAATTTGTGGAGCAACTCACAACAGCACTATATGTCCCTTAGTGCAACAGGAGCAGTCACCACCACCACCAGAACAAGTGGCGTATGCTCAGAATTTCCAAAGGCAAGCATACAATCCTTACGGGCCAACATACAATCCAGGGTACAAAAATCATCCAAATTTTTCTTATGCAAACAACAACAATGTGTTGAATCCACCGCATCAAGAAAAGAAGCCCAGATGGGAAGAAGCAATCACGAAGCTAGATGAACAACAACTGAAGTATCAACAACGCAATGATGCTTCAATTAAAAATCTGGAGACACAAGTTGGCCAAATGGCCAAAATACTTTCAGAAAGATCTCATGGCATGTTACCTAGCAATACCGAGGTAAATCCAAGGGAAAATGTCTAACCTATCACAACAAGAAGTGGAGTGCAGTTGCCCGAAATTTCTATGGAAAATCATCTGGAAAAACAAAAAAATAAACAAAATCAAGAATCAGAAAAAGAATCTGATACAGGACCTTCATCTCAAAAAGGTCCAGTTGCTACAAAATCTTATGTTCCACCTATCCCATTTCCTCAACGGTTGAAGAATCACAAGCTCGATGCTCAATTCGGGAAATTCTTGGAAATTTTCAAAAAGCTACACATCAACATTCCTTTTGCCGATGCTCTAGCACAAATGCCAAGCTATGCCAAATTTATGAAAGATATTCTTTCCAACAAGCGAAGGCTTGAATAATACTGGCTTGTCATGCTAACAGAGGAATGTAGCGCAATACTACAAAAGAAGTTGCCACCCAAGCTAAAAGATCCGGGAACTTTCACAATCCCGTGTACAATTGGTGAAGTGAATTTTGGCAAAGCTCTTTGTAATTTAGGGGCAAGTATCAACTTGATGCCCCTGTCAATTTTCAACAAATTGAACTTGGGAGAATCAAAAGCAACAACAGTTTCACTACAATTAGCCGATCGGTCAATCAAATATCCATGTGGGATAATAGAAGATGTGCTTGTCAAGGTTGATAAATTCATATTTCCAGTAGATTTTATCATCCTTGACATGGAAGAAGATCAGGATATTCCCATTATTTTAGGACGACCATTTCTCGCAACCGGACGTGCTCTTATTGACGTCCATGAAGGAAAGCTAATTCTCAGAGTGGAAGACGAACATGTCATCTTCGATGTCTTAAAAACTTTGAATCAACCCTCCACATATGAGTATTGTCTAAGAATAGATGCAATTGAAGCCATGGTGAACAAGTCTTTGGAGAAAATTCTATCTAAAGATCCTCTTGAGACATGTATAGCAAATTCTCTAACCAGCATGGAAGAAGAATATCACTTGGCCAAAACAGTTAACTATCTAGAAGCACTACCACCCTTAAGAAGGCATTCACATTTTGAAGAATTGGAGACAAGCTCCACTAAACCCCTCCCTTCTTTTCAAGAAGCTCCAATACTTGATCTCAAACCTCTACCCACACATTTGAGATATGCTTACTTGGGCATTTCCTCTACACTTCCGGTCATCATATCTAACATATTGACCGAACTTGAAAAAGAGAAATTACTAAGGGTATTGAGGAATCACAAAAGAGCAATTGGATGGACTATTGCGGACATTAGAGGAATAAGCCCCTCTATATGCACTCACAAAAATGGAAGATGACTGCAAACCTTCAATTTAGCATCAACGACGTTTGAATCCAAACATGAAGGAAATAGTGAAGGCAGAGGTTCTTAAATTACTTGATGCAGGAATCATTTATCCAATATCAGATAGTCCATGGGTGAGCCCTGTACATATGGTGTCCAAAAAGAGTGGAATCACAATCATATAGAACGAGCACAATGAACTTATACCAACATGACCCATCACAGGATGGAGAATGTGCATTGATTACAGGAAGCTCAACAAAACAACCAGAAAAGATCATTTTCCACTCCCATTTATTGATCAGATGCTTGATAGATTGGCTGGACATTCTTACTACTGTTTTATCGACAGCTATTCAGGGTACAACCAAATCGTAATAGCCCCAGAAGACCAAGAGAAAACAACATTCACATATCCCTTATGGAACATTTGCCTATAGAAGAATCTCATTCGGATTGTGCAATGCTCCAGCCACATTTCAGAGATGCATGATGTCAATATTCTCAGACATGGTTGAAAAATTCATTGAAGTTTTCATGGACGATTTCTCGGTTTTTGGAGATACGTTTTATAAATGCCTAAATCACTTAGGCATGGTCTTGGAAAGATGTGAAGACACAAATCTAGTTCTCAATTGGGAGAAATGTCACTTCATGGTCCAGGAAGGAATCGTACTTGGCCATAGAATCTCACAACATGGAATTGAAGTTGATAAGGCAAAGATCCAAGTGATTGCAAAACTTCCTCCACCAATTTCGGTGAAAGGAGTAAGGACTTTTCTCGGGCATGCAGGATTCTATCGGAGGTTTATAAAAGATTTCTCAAAAATAGCAAAACCTCTCTGTTCTTTGCTTGAGAAAGATACACCATTCCTTTTCACAAATGAATGCCACGCGGCCTTTGTAACTTTGAAGGATAAGCTTACATCAGCTCCAATCATCATTTCTCCAGATTGGACTATTCCATTCATTTTGATGTGCGATGCAAGTGATTATGCTGTGGGGGCCGTGCTGGGCCAGAAAAAAGACAAAATGATGCAAGTGATCCATTATGCTAGCAGGACTATGAATGATGCTCAGATGAACTACACAACAACTGAAAAAGAGATACTTGCAGTGGTTTATGCCTTTGACAAATTTCGATCCTACTTATTGGGATTAAAGGTCATTGTCTACACTGATCATTCAGCTTTGAAATATTTAATGACAAAGCAAGATGCAAAGTCAAGGCTAATCCGATGGGTTCTACTTATGCAAGAATTCAACATAGAAATCAGAGACAGAAACGAAACAAAAAACCAAGTGGCGGATCATCTCTCTAGACTAGACCAAAACAATGCTCAAGAGAAGGAAATAAATGAAGTATTTCTGGATGAACAACTGTTCCAAATCTCTAATATCCAGGAAAAACAAAATGCACCATGGTATGCTGACATCGTTAATTTCCTTGTTAGTGGAATAATTCACCCAAATTTTTCCCATCATCAAAAGAAAAAATTCTTCTCCGAGTTGAAATACTATTACTGGGAAGATCCTCTATTGTTCAGACGAGGACCTGATCAAATCATCTGGAGATGCATACCGGAAGAAGAAATAGAGGAGGTATTAGAAAAATGTCATTCCTCTCACTATGGAGGACATTTTGGGGGTTCAAAAACAGCAGCAAAAATTCTTGAAGCAGGATTCTATTGGCCCACTCTGTTCAAAGATGCACATACACTTGTCTCGAAGTGTGACCGGTGCCAAAGACATGGAAACATGTCAAAAAGAAATGAAATGCCAATGAATTTCATCCTTGAAGTTGAAATCTTCGACGTTTGGGGAATTGATTTCATGGGACCCTTTCCATCATCGTTCTCTAATGAATACATCCTTGTAGCTGTGGACTACGTATCTAAATGGGTGGAGGCTATTACATTACCAACAAACGAATCTAAGGTCGTGGTAAATTTTCTAAAGAAAAATATATTCACTCGCTTCGGAACTCCGAGAGTTATTATCAGTGATGGCGGATCTCATTTCTGCAATCACCAGGTTAAGGCTCTATTGACCAAATTCGGAGTAAAACACCGTGTCGCTACCTCTTATCACCCACAAACCAGTGGACAAGTCGAGGTTTCCAATCATGAACTGAAACCTATACTTGAGATGACAGTCGACTCATCTCGGAAAGATTGGTCGAAAAAGCTGTACAGAACAGCTTATAAGACACCAATAGGCATGTCTCCATTTCGTCTGGTTTTTGGAAAAGCCTGTCACCTGCCAGTAGAACTTGAACATCGAGCCTTTTGGGCTATAAAAAAATTAAACTTTGTGACGGTTGGTGGAAAGAAAAGGTTGCTGCAGTTAAATGAGTTGAATGAAATCCGACTCGACTCATATGAAAATGCCAAAATCTACAAAGAAAAAACAAAAAGATGGCATGACAGCAGAATTCTAAGAAGAGATTTTAAAGCAGGATACCAAGTTCTCCTTTTTAATGCACGACTGCGTCTGTTTCCGGGTAAGCTTCGATCACGATGGACAGGCCGTTACACGATCAAAGAGGTGTTTTCTCATGGAGCTGTGGAGATTTATAATACAACGGACGGGAGTTTCAAAGTAAACGGCCAACGGTTAAAGCCATATCTGGGAGGAGAATTCTCGACAACAAAGTCAATCATAATGCTGGAAATACCTAATTGATCAGACGAAAAGTCAAGCTAAGGACGTTAAACAAAGCGCTTATTGGGAGGCAACCCAATCTCTATTATTTCGCAAAATAAGTTTGGGGGTAACACGGAAAGATTCAACAACAAGAGCAAGGATCATATCGTTCATAAAATCCAGGGAGTTTTTCTTTCATTATTCTCACACATATAATAATTATAATTTTCTAAAAAAAAAACCAAAAAAAAAAAATAAATAATAATAATAAATATATATATATATATATATATATATATACATACGGCCGTATCTAAAATCATACGGCCGTAAATAGTTTTATGTTTTTAACGAATGCACATTACGGCCGTAACTCCTTATTGTTACGGTCGTAACCTTATAATCCAGAAAAAAAAAAATTCGAATGCTTTATACGGCCGTAATTCGTGCATGTTACGGCCGTATCTTAAAAAAAGGTTCGAAAAACGAAAGACTCATACAGCCGTAAGTCTGGAAAGATACGGCCGTAACTTAAAAACCTGTCAACAAAAACGAATGCATCATACGGCCGTAACTTGGGTATGTTACGGCCGTAACTACACATCTGTATTAAAAAAAAACGGACTTCGCAACACATTCACAAACCAGACGAGAGGCAGAGACCAGCAGTGCGAAAATTTTTTCCACCTCTCAATCCCTACTTTCTAAAACTCAAATTCCTCAATACAATTCATTATCTTATTAACATTAACACATAAATCATCAGGTTTTCTTTCAATCCTTGTTTTATATATTTTTGAGTTTTAGTTCTTAGTTTCTCACTTCATATTTGTTTTTCGATTCTTATTTCCGTATGATTCGTTGATTTAATCTTGTTTAGTTGTTAGTATTGTTGATATTTGTGTGGTTATTTGATTCATTGATTTGTGGTGACTTTGTGGATTTGAGTTTGAATAAAAAAACTTGTTAAAAAACTATGAACTCAAGGTGTCCGACGAAATGCCACAACGAAAATCTTTGAATTTTTTTTTATGTTTTTGTTGGTTTTGCTTGATAATTATAGTCGTGTGATGAAAAGGAAGTTGATTTTGTTTAATTTCAGGGATGGCACCGAAGAAATCGTCAAAAGGAAAAGAAAAGGTCGGTTCGTCGTCTCAAGGACCGGCACCACCGCAAAGAAATCAAAACACAAAGTGCATTAAGGAAAGATTGTTCAACCTGGATGATTTCATTGGAGATATGGATAGAGACACTATCACTAGCCCGTTCATCCAAAAATTCATAGACAACGGGTGGGAAAAATTCGTTTCCGATCTCCCAAACGGTAACCCGACCTTGACCCTAAAATTTTACAATACTTTCAACAAGTCCATTGGGCAGGTAGGGTCGCCTACTTATCATCAGACGACTGTGAATGGGAAATCGATTAATTTTTCACCGGATGTCATTAACAAGTATTTGGGGGTTAATTGTACTAACGCGGTTGACATTTCTATCTTACCTAATGAAGAGGTGTCGGATGATAGGGTTTTACGCTGGGCGTTAGTGAGCGAGCTGCATGACAGTATTGGGATGATCAAACCCCGATACAACCAGGCGGACCTAATTGATGATGCTTGGTACTTATGGATGTGGGCAGCCGGGAGTATTTAGCCGACCTCGACTCTGACTACGGTTTCCATTGGCCACCTGCGAGGTTTATTTGCTATCCGCCGAGGGGTAAAAATGGATTTGGGTACTCATATTTATACTACTATTTGTCACTATGCCGGCATGGTCCCGACTAGGCAGAAGATGCCATACCCCTGCCTTATCACCGGTATTTGCAGGATCCAAAGAGTAAAAATTTCGGCAGGGGGTGATATATTAACACATGGGGATCGACCGAACGGCCGGAGTAGTATTTTTCGAAGTACTCAGTTGAGGAGCAAACGAGCACGATTGGAACCGGATGAGGATAGTAGCCACGAGGAGGAATATGAGGCCGAGGAGGATGCCGGAGATGACTTGACGCCTTTTGAGGAAAATTTGCTTGAAAGAGTTCGGGGATTAGAAACATCCCAAGCTGAAATTTTTAGAAATCAGAATGAAATAATCGAACGACAATTAGAAACGGAGAAGTGCTTTGAAAATCTTTTCCGTTTTCTAAACATCCCTGACGACACACCTGGAGGATCAAAAAGCTAAAATTTCAGGGAGTTTTCTGTTTTCTCACTTGCTTTTAAATTCTAAAAAAACTCAGGACAGTTTTACTTTCAAGTTTGGGGGTGTTTTCATACTTGTGTGTTTATTTTGTTGGTTTTTGAACTATGATGTTTTGATTATGATTGTGGTTTGTTTTGATTATTATAGTGTGTGGTGTGTTTTTATTATTTGGCATTGATTTTTTTTTTAGGTTTAGTGTATATATATTTCTATATATATATATATATATATATATATATATAGTATTTTGATTTATAAGATTTCTAGATCTGGCCATAACACCAATAAATTAGCTATATACAAGCTTCAAAAATCGTTTTAACCGGTAAAAAAATTGTATATTCCAAAATTTTTTGAGCCTTAATCTCTCTTTCCAAGCCTTGTAGTTATTATATAAAACCAAGTCATTCGTTACCTTGAGAAAAGAAGAATCAGTCGGTTGATGAAAAATAGAACTGGAATTTACTTAATTTGTGGAGTTTTTGATTTTTCATGCTTAAACTAAGAAATGATTTTCTGCAAAAATTCTATTCCCTAAAAAAAAAGGGAGTCATTGGTGAAAAGAGCTACACGTTAGCAAATAACGGTGTGAAAGCTATCACCTAAAAAAATAAATGACAAAAAGGAGAAGTGTTGAGCAGCAACAGCTGCCTAATTTTGGGGGTCTTAAATTTTGCGAAAAATAAAGGACTAACCATTGTTGGTGCGTAGCTGGCGTCTCACAGAAAAATTGGTGAAAAGAGCTACACGTTAGCAAATAACGGTGTGAAAGCTATCACCTTTTTAAAAAAATGAGATAGAAATTGTGTTAGTGAAAAGATCTACACGTTAGCAAATAACGGTGTGAAAGCTATCACTAAAAGGGATGTAGTTTATGAGCAGATCTGAATTAATTAGCGGCTGAATTTCAATACACTCAATTTCGTGAAAAAACACAATATTTGATGACGCCAATGAAATTCTTCTTCATATTGAGTCGAAAAATAAACGAGTGATCGAGAGCAACCATTAAAGGGAGTCGTGTGTATCACGAGTGGGAAAGAAATAATCAACCTTTTGGGGGGAAAACATTGAATTTGGAATTACAAAATAAAAACCGTGTTTTAACTTCAAAATCATTAGTAGATTTATTTTGAATCTTGATTTATTTATATCTACTGTATAAAGCTGGTTGTTGTGTATTAATGGCATTTTGATCTCCTTTTCTCTTTTTATATTTTAATTTATGTGTGTATTAATTTTTCTTATTTTTATTTTTGGAGCATGAATAATAAAGAGTCTTGCTCGGGACTAGCAAGAATTCAAGTTTGGGGGTGTGATAAGTGTCAATTTTGTACACTTATCCATGGATTGTATCGATAAAATTCACCCATAATTGAGCTAGTCTACTCGTTTTTTGCTTTTAATTAATTAGTTTTTAATAATTTTATTTTTATCGGATGATGATCGGATTAAATAACTGATTTACTCAAGAAATAAAATGTTTATTAAATATTCTCTTTGTTGAATTTTGATATATTCATGGTTTAGGGCTTTCCGAGACGAATTCGGCAGTCTTTCCGGATTCAAAATCAGAGTTATATATCAAAAGTTATCATCCGAAGAAGATTTGGGGCAAAAACGCAAAGTCTGAGAAATTCTGGGCTGAAAACGTAACTCTCAAAGCAACCAATGAACAAATTGACGAAGCCAAGTTACGTCCGTAACTACTGGATGTTACGGCCGTAAGTCATCCAAGTTACGGCCGTAACTCCTTAATGTTACGGCCGTAACTCTTGACAGATTATGATGATTTGTCTAATTTTTTATACTTTTTGTGTATTATTGAGGGGATGGCTGGCATTGATCCGATCTATTATAATAATGCTGGAGTTTTGGAGCTATTAGATGACTTTAGGTGTATAAATAGACCCCTTGGATCCTTCATCATTCATCATTCATCTTATAATTTTTCACTTTTTGTAAACTTTTCTCTTTGTGTGAAGAACACACTTGTGTTCTTGAGTGATTTGTGTAAGTGTGGTATAGCATATGTTGTTCAGAGAGTTTATTGCTTCTTTCTCCTTTATCTACTAAGGGAGTGAGGATCAATTCTTTCTCTTGATTCAACTAAGAATGACCACCAAAGCTTGTATAATGTATATTAAACCCTTTATGGGCTAAGTTCCTTAAGTTGGGATTATAATCAAGGTTAGTCATGTTATTTAAGTTTGTATAAAGATCTATTGTGAATTACTTATTATTGTGTGTAATTTTCATTGTTTTAACAATCTTTATTTATTTGGCCAATAAATGACGATATTTATGGTCTTCATATGTTTCGAAAGAAAATATGTTTGATTAGATCAAATGATCTTCACTCTAAGTTGTTCTAGGGGATAGAAATATACCTCTAGACCTTAGATGATTCTTTGAGTTATTTTCATAAATCCTAATGCTATGTATTGAAACCAATCAACATAGAAATATAGTGGATTGATTCAATATGTAAGGGGCGTTTTATAGTTCGAAAGAGAAACCATCTTTTTAAGGAAAATCGAATCTACACAACATAATAAGTAAATTCATCTTATGATCTCCTATACATCTTGTATAACTAATGATGAACTAAGTTTGTAATCCCAACTATTTCATTTTATCATTAATCAATCTTTTATTATTGCAATATTTTTATTTCCTTAAAATATTAGAACTATTATTGCATTTTCTTTGCAATTATTAAATCAAACTCTTTAATTGTGTGTTTCACTCATCTTAGTATCTATAAAAATAGACTAATAGTGTATAATTCAAATTATAACCAATCTTCCTCGTGGGATCGATAAACCGGACTCAAAAAGTCCACTTACTACTTGATACGATATCGTGCACTTGCGATAATTACACTAAGAACGTGTCAATAACATCTCTTGATCTAGCGAATCAGGTCAGATTTTCTTGAAATCTAGTTTTGGGGATTTGGGTATTTTGGTTGATTTCGTCCGTTTAATCCGATTTAACTTACAATTGTGATGGATTGATGATTATTTAGATGTATTATATCATTTCCCTTGTTATTCCATGGTTGGATCGTATCGATTCGTTGTTTGGGTCGAGTTCTTGACCGACGCCTTGAAGCTGTCCGGTAAAATGTCTTAGAGGGATTTTCGGGCGTTCTACGATTATTCTTCCTCATATGATCTATGATTTATTGATTATATGTTGTTAGGGTCGAGTTTCTTGCGAAGAAACTGAGTTGAACCCTTCCGTTCGTTGTCGTCTTTCTTTCGATAGCATCGGGCGTTTCGAAGCTTTCCGGTTGAGCCGTGTTCGTCGGGATACTTGCGTGCCGATTTTGAGGCAAGTACCTTGTCCATACAATTCTTGTTTTGTGGATATGACAATTAGTGATCGTATCTATGTGTTTGTTTGATCGTTTGATTTGAACTTTCAAAAGATTCGGTTTAGCCTCGTTAAGGGCTCACTTTCAAAACGCGTGTGTTTTGTGAACGGTGCGTTTTGGGGAATTGATTATGATTTGATTGTTTTGAACGTTGAGGGCTTTGGTGATACCCCTGTTGTTTAAAGTTATGGAATCATGTATCCCGCGTTAATCGTGTTGTATTGTGATGAGTTTGATAACGGTGTCGAGTAAGTGGCCATCTCTAGTAAGTATTATTGATGAACTTACATTCTTAGCATATTAGTATTGCATGAGTAACGTGTGTGTGTATGCTCACTACGGGTTAGATCCGACGAGGTCTCGGTAGGACTCCACGAAGCTGTGGAACCACGAGCTTGCTTTTAACCACTATGGGTTAGATCCGACGGGGTCTCGGTAGGGGTCCACGAAGCTGTGGGTCCGCGGTTAATTGTGGTGTGCATTTTACAATGTGATTTGATTATGGCATTTCCGGAAATGAGTGCTTTTGAACGGTTTTCATGATTTGCATGCATTGACTAAGTGTGTAAGAGGTAAGTTGTTCATTGGCCTACTTGGCTAGGATGGCACTAGAGTGTTTTGTCTATATGTTTAGTCGTTTAATTGTGGGGTTTTGATGTTGGAAAACGAACCTTGCTACCGTTCTCGTGTACTGTGATTTGATGTGATTTGGGGCTAAAATCCCAACGGTTTTGTAAAGGTTATTTTGCGGAAAATAAACCTTCGGGGTGGTGACCCCTTTCGTATTTCGAGTTTTGGAAAGAGAAGGATTCGGTAATCCTAAATTGTTTTCTACTAAAACTCTCGATGGCATTTTAAACTGTTTTATAAATTGTTTCCATTGATTTGTGATCTTTCGGTTTTGGAATGTTTTTCCCAAACTCTTGCCTCGGGAAGTACTTTTCGTTTTGTTTGGATCTTTGAGGATTTCTGGTTATTGTTATTCGTGGAATGTGAATTGTATGACTCGTATTTTTGCACTTGTACTTGCACTAGCAAAACAGTGGAGTTTTGCTAACCCCCGAGTATTGCATTCAGGTTTTGGAGCATAGCACAGGGTCGGCATGAAGGATGATGAAAGATGAACGATACTAATCACACGAGGACCGTCTGATGTTATATTGGTTTAGTTGTATTTTATTTCCGCTGCAGTATTCTTTCCCCGTTGTACGGGAGTGTGTTGTATTCGACCCCTGCGTGGGCAAGTATTGTAATCGAGTTGTATGTTTTTATTGAAAGACCAAATCGGTCTACTGAGTCATTTTAGCCTTAAGGGCATTGTTGAGATGTTCTATGTTGTTACCAGCCTGGTAGATCCTTGAGGAAAGGTTCTACGGCGTGTAATATCCCTGAGCGGATTGGGGGTGTTACATATTGGGTAATGTTCATTGTGTCTCGCATGATAAATGTCTTCCAGTTGGACGATGGTTAGTCTCTCTTCATTATTGTTGAGCCGAAATGTTATTTCGGTTGGTTCACGAGTCACCGGATCTCTTCTGACAGTAAGAGTGCTGAGAAACTCCATCGTGAGACACCTATAAGTTGGACAATGTTGCGTCATCATCCAGGCCCAATTCACTCTTTCTAAGAATTTCATGACGTCTTCTCTTATTCCCATCGCGTTCATACATTCAACATCGGGCCATCGCTTAGGGAGCATCTTTTTCTGTCCCAGCATCTCCCACCTAGCATTTCGTGTTTCAGGGAGATCAATTCCGTAAGAATCGGGAGTTTCGACAGCCCTTTGGATCGCCATCCGTGCCGATTGCTCTTGTTCTCCGGCGTTCCTACCCCTTCCCCGCTGAGAATTTCCTCGTCCACGTCCTCGAGCCATTTTCTGCAAAAATTTTCAATTTATCATTTATCCGAGGACTTAATAACGTATTCCTCCCCCAAACTTATAGCAAACAATGAAACAACCCCCAATATAACCATTATTGATCAAAACAACTCCCAAGTAAAATTTATCGTTTGAATTCTCCAGAAATCATCATCTTCATTATGGAAAACATCCCTTAACTACAAGAATTTCCAATTGAGTAATTTAATCATCAAGCATGAAGAATTATCGAAAATCCCCAATTTTATCACCTTCAATTTTATTCAAGAACCCTAGATAATCAAGGACTAGTGATTCTAATCATCATAGCATGTTCATAACCAAGAAGAATCATCAAAACATGAGAAACATACCTTTATTTCGGAGATATTGAAGAGAGAAAAAAAATTAAAAACCAGTCCCGATTCGTCCGATTTGACCCTTTGAAGAATGAAATTGGTTGAAAAATGATGATTATGTAATTGATTCTTGTATCTCCCCTTGAATTTGCAAAAAATTCCTTTGAAAATGAAGAGATAAATTGATAGGATTGATGCTAGGGTTCGGAGGGGGAGAAAAAGAAAAACTGGGGAAGATGGAAATGGGGGATTCGGCCGTGTACCTCTTATATAGGCCCGACTGACACGACCGAGTTGCCTCTGACACGACCGTATCGAACTGTTCAAAAAAGGCAAAAACCCACTGTCTCACCGACTCGGTCGTGTCCTGTGACACGGTCGTGTCATACTATCCTAGAAAAACAAATTATCACTGTTTTGACACTCGACCGTGTCCTGTGACACGGTCGTGTCATACTAGCCCAGAAAATCAAATTCTCACTGTTTTGACACTCGGCCGTGTCCTGTGACACGGTCGTGTCATACTAGCCCAGAAAATCAAATTCTCACTATTTTGAGACCCGGCCGTGTCCTGTGACACGGCCGTGTCATACTTCATCCGATATTGAATTGTTTACTGTATTGCAACTCGGCCGTGTCCTATGACACGGACCGTGTCCAACCTGCCCCAATTGTTAGTTTATGATAACGCACTCGTTTCCCTGCAATTTTAACACCTACAGTTGAACCGGTCAGTTTTGAATCGAGTAAAAACAAATAAGGAAAATAAATTCGAAAAACAAAAGATGAAAAATCTAACTAAACCGTTGGGTTGCCTCCCAAGTAGCGCTTTTTTATAGTCATTAGCTCAAGCTTCAACATCGTGCACTTCTATGCACTCAAACGCATTGATTTCTTCGATTCGTCCGAAATATGGCTTCACCCTATGCCTGTTTACCTTAAAATGCTCGTTCTTCCGTGGATCAAGGAGTTCTACCACTCCGTGTGGCCATACTTGAACGACTTTGAACGGTCCGCCCCATCGCGACACCAATTTTCCCGGCATGAGCTTAAGACGAGAGTTATGTAACAAAACAACCATCCCAGGTTCGAGAGATTTGCGAATGATATGCTTGTCATGATACCGTTTCGTCCGTTCTTTGTAGAGCTTAGCATTTTCGTACGCCTCATATCACATCTCATCTAGCTCATTTAAATGTAAAAGTTGTTCCTCGCCCGCCTTTTCTTGATCTAAATTGAGCGCTTTGATTGCCCAATACGCCTTGTGTTCTAACTCAACGGGTAGGTGACATGCTTTCCCAAATATTAGGAGATACGGGCTCATTCCAATTAGAGTTTTGTAGGCTATGCGATATGCCCATAAAGCGTCGTTCAACTTCAATGCCCAGTCCTTCCTTGTCGGTTTCACCGTCTTTTCGAGTACTGCCTTTATTTGTCTATTGCTCACTTCGACTTGCCCGGAAGTTTGTGGATGGTAAGCCGTTGCGACCTTATGCATCACATTATACTTATTAAGTAAGCCTGCAAGTTGTCTATTGCAAAAATGCGTGCCTTTATCGCTAATCACAGCTCTAGGCGTCTCGAACCTGCAGAAAATCACATCCCTAAAAAAATTACAAACCACGTTAGTATCGTTAGTTCGGGTTGGAATTGCTTCCACCCACTTAAAAACGTAGTCCATAGCAACTAAAATATATTCAAAGCCAAGGGAAAGTGGAAAAGAACCTATAAAATCAACTCCCCAAACATCGAAAAGTTCCAGAACAAGATTGTTTGTCAACGGCATCTCATTCCTTTTGCTTATGTTCCCCGTTCGTTGACAACGATCGCAACTCTTGCAATGGGAATAGGCATCCTTAAATAATGTTGGCCAGTAGAATCCCGATTGAAGGACCTTGTGCGCCGTTTTCTTCGCGCTAAAATGTCCCCCACAGTGCAAGTCATGGCAAAATGACAAGATGCTCTCGTGCTCTTCCTCCGGGATGCAACGTCGGAATATCTGATCGGGCCCCAACCTGAATAAGTAGGGCTCGTCCCAAAAGTAATGCCTGCACATGGAAACAAACCTCTTCTTCCCGTGATAGGTCAAGTCGGGCTGCAAAACACCACTAACAATGTAATTAACAATATTAGCATACCAAGGTGTCCTAGTCACATCGAATAATTGCTCGTCAGGGAAAGTTTCAACAATCGGCAAAGAATTATCGAGCTTAAAATTACATCCCTCGGTTAATCTAGATAGATGGTCGGCAACTACGTTTTCCGAACCCTTTTTATCCTTAAATTCCAAATCAAATTCTTGCAGCAGAAGAACCCACCGAATTAATCTTGGCTTTGCATCGGATTTTTTTAATAAATATTTCAATGCGGCGTGATCCGTATGCACAATTACTTTTGAGCCAACCAAGTAGGATCGAAATTTGTCTAAAGAAAACACAACAGCTAAAAATTCTTTTTCGGTGGTGGTGTAATTGGCCTGAGCTTCATCGAGCGTTTTGCTAGCATAGTAAATTACGTGGAAAAATTTATTCACTCTTTGCCCCAAAACGGCACCAATAGCAAAGTCGGACGCGTCGCACATAATTTCAAATGGGAGAGACCAATCGGGAGCAACAACAATAGATGTGGAAGTTAACTTTTCTTTCAAAGCATTAAAACCGACCAAACATTCCTCGATAAAATCAAATTTGGCAACCTTACACAAAAGGTTACTTAAAGGGCAGGCAATTTTCGAAAAATCTTTAATGAAACGCCTATAAAACCCGGCATGCCCTAAAACGATTCGAACCTCTTTGACACATGAAGGCGGAGGTAATTTAACAATTAAATCAACTTTAGACTTATCAACCTCCATTCCCTTATTGGAAACCACATGACCCAGAACAAGACCTTGTTTTACCATAAAATGACTCTTTTCCCAATTAAGTGTAAGATTACACTCAATACACCGTTCGAGCACAATAGTCAAATTATTTAAACAATCATCAAAAGTGGTTCCAAACACAGAAAAGTCGTCCATGAATACCTCGATAGATTTTTCTAACAAGTCGGAGAATATGGAAAGCATGCACCTTTGAAAAGTAGCGGGAGCATTGCAAAGACCAAACGGCATACTCCTAAAGGCAAAAGTGCCAAAAGGGCAAGTGAAAGTGGTCTTCTCTTGATCCTCCGGAGCAATGGGAATCAGATAGAAACCTGAAAGACCATCTAGAAAACAGTAATAATCATGCCCGGCTAAACGTTCCAACATTTGATCAATGAAATGAAGGGGAAAATGATCATTTTTTGTTACGGCATTTAATTTCCGATAATCAATGCACATTCTCCAACCGGTCACTGTTCTAGTGGGCACCAATTCATTTTTATCATTACGAACCACCGTTATTCCAGATTTCTTAGGCACTACATGCACAGGACTCACCCACTTACTGTTGGATATCGGGTAGATGACTCCGACATCTAGCAATTTCAAAACTTCCTTTTTCACTACATCCTGCATGTTCGGATTCAAACGCCTTTGAGGTTGCCTAACAGGTTTAACATTATCCTCAAGAATTATTTTATGCATGCACCTAACAGGACTTATCCCCTTGATATCGGAAATACTCCACCCAATTGCTTCCTTTAATTTGGTCAGAACTTCTACTAATTTATTTTCTTGCAAGGGAGTTAATTCGGAAGAGACAATTATAGGGTAAGTGTCACTTTTGCCTAAGAAAACATATTTAAGATGTGCCGGAAGTTCTTTCAATTCAAGTTGGGGTGGGGTGATTTCAACGGACTCCTCAAAATTTAATTCCAAAGGTATCTTAAGATCGTCAACTTCATCAATGGTTTCGGAATTATCTAACAATGCAACATATTCTTCAATTTCTAAATTATTCAGCCCCATATCATGCTCAACGGTTAGAGCATCATGCAACGTGTCCCCTACATCATCATGCAAATATGTATCATTAACCAAAGAATCAACGCAATCAATAAAATTCACATCATGGGCACCATAAATATGAGAAGGGATAGGAGATGAACCGAACACGTCGATTTCCACAGTTTCGCCCAAGACGGTCATGGTGACCTTTCCTTCATCAACATCGACGATTGTTTTTGTTGTACGCATGAATGGCCGTCCTAGAAGTATTGTCCCTTCATTTTCGCTTGTTCCGAAATCGCTCATCTCCAAGATAACAAAATCGGCCGGAATCACCAACTTGTCCACTTGCACTAATAGGTCTTCAATGACTCCCTTGGGGTATTTCACCGACCTATCTGCCATTTGAAGAGTCATTCTTGTTGGTTTGATTCCCCCGAGTCCAAGCCTCAAATAGGTCGAGTATTGCATGAGATTCACACTTGCTCCCAAATCTAGCATCCCACGAGCAACTTTCTTATCTCCCATAGTGATGTCGATCATAAAACTTTCGGGATCGCCTTTCTTTTGACCCCTTGCTTCTACCTCGTAGAGCACAACTTTCTCGTTCCCAAAATATCGTCTTTTGTTGGAGGTCAACTCTTTGAAAAATTTCGTGTAAGCGGGAATGTTCTTCACAACATCCAAGAGAGGTAAGTTGACATGAACCTTCGAAAGCATGTCGTAGATTTCGGAAAATTGCTCATCTTGCTTTGCTTTTCTAAGTCGGCTCGGAAAAAGGACCGGTGGCTTATATGGTTGAGCAGATTTGTGAAGCTTGGAAGTCGAAGTTTCTTCGTCTACTTTCTCTTCTTGATTTCCCGACTCGTCTTCTTTCTCACCGCCCTTTTCTTGGAATGCCTCGGGATTAGCTTCTTTATTAATCACTTTACCACTTCGGAGAGTGGTAGTAGCTTGAGCTTGCTCGGGTTGACTTGGTAGTTTACCCCTTTCTTGTCTACGTGCCTCGGTAGCAAGTTGCCCAATTTGAACCTCTATTTTCTTTACCGAAGCTTCTAAAGATTCTAACCTTTTATTGCTTTCCTTAATGAATGCCGCAATACTCTCCTCAAGAGAGTTCCTTTGTTGTGGAGGTGGTTCACTTTGCGTTCGTTGTTGGGCTCAGTTTCCTCCGTTGTATTGAGCTTGGGCGCTTGTGTCATATGGCATCGGGTTGTTGTTTCTCCATGAGAAATTCGGATGGTTTCTTAGCCCAGGATGATAAGTGTTTGGGAGAGGTGCATTTCTTGTGTTTCCGCCATAATTATTTCTCCTCTCTTCCCACTCGGGCCTTCCCGTGCTTTGTCCCATAGCCCAATTAACTTGTTCAGTTTGTTCTCCCGGAAAAGTATGTGGGCATGAATTGGCATCATGTCCGGGTGCTCCGCAAATCTCGCAAACTCGTGAGCTAGAAGATTTATTTTGTGTCTTGAGTTGTCTTAGTTCATTTGTCAACTCATCGATTTTAGATTGCATCTCGTCCTTCTCGCTTACTTGGTGCACGGCTCCCCTACGAACACGTACACTTTTTGGTTGAGAATTGGCTCCCAACATTTCATACACATCATATGCTTGTCTCTCCGTTAAACCCCAAAACGAACCACCGGCTGCATTATCTACCGCTCCTTGGCAATATTGAGTCAATCCATCATAGAAGAATTGATTAAGTAATTATAGCGGATAGTGATGGTGTGGGCATTGAATGAGGAGCATTTTGAATCGGTCCCATGCTTCGTGAAATGCTTCTCCGTCTTGTTGTCCGAACGTTGAGATTTGAGTTCTCAATTGCGTAGTCTTTGAATGAGAGAAGTACTTGGTAATGAATTTGTCGTAAACTTCATCCCATGTTCTTAGTGAGCCCGGCGCCAAAGTCATCAACCATTGTTTCGCCCCATCCTTGAGTGTATAAGGGAAGCACTTCATTCTTAGTTGATCCTCGCTCAACCCATTTAATGGGAAGTTGTCAATCGCCACATAGAAGTCTCGGATGAATGATAACGGATCCTCACGTGCTAATCCGTGAAGTGAGGGCAATTGCTCGATGTGAAATCTGCTTATGTGGTAGTTCCTCGCTGCCGGTGCTAATTGGATGCATGAAATGGTGGTGTTCACCACGGGCTTTGCATAGTCCCGCATTAGATGTTCAACCGGAGGTTGTTGCGGCATCTTGTAGTTTGCTTCCATCCCATATTGAGGTCTGGGATAATAATTTGCTCCATATTGCACTCCAACGAGTGGTTGTCTCGGATAGAAGTATCTCCCTTGTTGAGCTTCGGGTATCCCTTGATTGCGCCTAACATTCTCATATCTCGGAAACCTTGGTTGACGAATATTTTCTTCATCTATATTCTGGTTGACGAGGGTTTTCTTCTTGGAGCAAAAGTCGCTCTTCAAGATCCGGATTCACCTCGTCATTTGCCATTGATGATGTGGCCACAGTTCTTGGTGCTCTAATCCTTTGGACTTCGTCTATGGGCGGAAGAATCAGGTTACCCAACGATCTCCTACCAAGCATAAACAAAAGAAGTAAGAGCGAATTTTTAAATTTTATTAAAAATAATAAAGAAAAAAATGATCAAGAGTAACAATTCAACTACTATTAAAACAAGATTAAAAATTAAACGCCAATTCCCCGGCAACGGCGCCAAAAACTTGATGAACAAATTATAAACTCGCAAGTGTACGAATCGCTTTTGTAGGAAGCGGCAAGTAACTCCGAGGTCGATCTCTCGAGGAATTGGAAACGGTTTAAAGTTCGATAATGTTCGGCAAATAGTCGAATGAACAAAAGTAAAGTAAATTAAAATACATTATTGGTTTGATAGGATTAAAATTACTAACGCATAAAATTAAAATAAACTAAGCGTTAAAAACACCAAATTAATGGTCGGATAATTGAGAGATTACAATAATGAGAATGATATGGGAATTTAGAATCACCGACACACACGTAATCAATTATTAGTTCCGATACACAAAGAACTAAGGTTTGGAATTATTGATTGCTCACGATTAAAAGAAATCCGTTTGATGGCGGTAATTCTAAAATCACGATTGTTCTTAACGAAAATAAGAGACACTCCTTTGATGGGGACGAATCTCTACTAACAATCGACTAACTAATACCTCTGATGGGATAATTCGCTAAAAGATCGCGGAAAAAGGTTTAGAACATTCACAATCGCTTCTATCGTGTCGTTTGATGGCGAACACCGACAAAAACCCTCGATTAGAATAATAATAACAACTAAGAAATAGGTTTGATGATCTAAATCAAAAGTTCTTATACGAAGAACAAACAAGGAGGAACAATCCCAAACTTTTACCCGGAAAATCAATAGGAACTAACAATCGATAACATGTGTGTGGCTAAATCTAAAAACCTATATGAAATGTTTAGCTACTCATGATTATTTCAACAATAATAATGGAAATTGTAAAACAAAACATGGTAGAAACTTCCCTTGTAAAAGCCGAAATTGAATTCCCGATGAAGGTTTGATGATCTTTCTTCAAAAACTCATAACAATTGATACAAGGAAATGTAATATCTCACAAATATATTTTTCACTCCAAGAACATACAATAAAGATGATGAAACAATCTCCCTTTTTTTTCCTCACTTTTTGGTGTTTGTCTCCCTATATCTTGTGTTTTTCACCCCAAATATCTCTAACAAGATCTGAATGTCTTCCTTAGGGTCTCCACACCTTTTTTTATCGCTAAAAGATCAAGAAAAGGGCTCAAAATCGTGCAAAAATGTCAAAGAAAATGACTTGCACCGAAAAGTGACACGGCTCGTGTCCTGGGACACGGCCGTGTCGTACTACCCTGAAAGCCATAAAAATGCACTGTCCACGCACTCGGACGTGTCCTGTGACACGGCCGTGTCATACTGCATTAGAATTGCAGCGTAGGCTGGATAGGGACTCGGCCGTGTCGTATGACACGGTCGTGTTGTACTCTTCCGGAAACTGGAATTTTTACTGGAAAGAGACCCGGCCGTGTCCTATGGCACAGCCGAGTTGCCTGGCGCGGCTTGTTTTCTTCTGTTTTGATTCCGGTTTTTGGTCTTCTTCGGCTTGATCCTTCGTTCTTGTATCAATACACCTTGGAATTTAGCATATGATATACCGTTTCAAAGCTAATTTCACTAGGAATTTATATCAAAGGAGAACACATCTCAATTTGGAGTGGTGATTCTGGAATTTAGAAGATACGACCGATATTGCTTCAATCTTTTATCGTTTTAGGCCACGTTTTAGCTCATGATCGCCATAAACTCCAATATTAGCTATGAAAGCGCATATTTCACCACAATCTTCATTTGGCTACCTATAAATTAAAAACACAACATACCACGCATAAAAGAGAACAAAAATACTAAAAAGCAAACAAAAACACGACTAAATAGAATAGAATGAGTCGATCAAGAATCGACTCATCAATATGCTAATGTGCAAGACTTACGTACGTTACAAGGTGATACTAACATACGTAAGATTATATCGGACAAGGATCCAGGCAGTGGCCGACATGTGGGACCAAAGATCGGCAACTTTCAGCGTGGGTGCGGACAAGCAAGTCAATGAAGAGTTAGCATACATATGGGACGAGCATTACATACGTTAATGGAGTATGAGGTTTATGTACGCTACCGGATGAGCATTGCATGCGTAAGGATACCTGATGCTAAAAGACAAAGCCTCTGGACTGCGCATTATGTATGTTATCTTGGTAATATTGCATATGCTATGGTTTGTTACGTACTAGGATGATAGATGATACGTATGTAACTGAGATCCACATTGATTGATGTAGCAAGTCAACCCCTATGTTATATACGCTATAGCATGGGCTTTGGGTAAGAAAGTCATTGTAACGAAGTGAGGCAGTAACCTCTGAACAGGATAGCGTACACTATCGAAGTCAGTCAGCGTATGCTATAGAAGCTAACACACGTTATGCATGGTGGCTAACGGCCGCAATGAAATGTGTAGGTTATAAAATTAGGAATGGTCTTTCATTTCCTCATGAAGCAAATCAAGTTTCTCTCCTAGAGAATCGTCCCTCTTCACTTCTAAGTGGTTTCCAGACACTCTAAACTTGATGGTGAACTTGAGGGCATGGATTTTGATGTGAACCAGTCCGACATCATATCATGTAACGAACTAGATGTCCCGAAAGGACCAATAACAAGGTCAAAGGCGAAGAGACTTGAAGTCGCGTTGAACTTATTGATTATCGAGAAAACTAAATTCATAACGAGCTTAGCCGAAGGCGAAAACTTGAAGCTATATTGCGTAATCAATTTTACCGAACAATAATTTAAACTTTGTCTTGTGTAATAAATAGAGTCATCGAGCATTGGTGTCAGGGCCGGTCCTGAGGATTTTGATGCCCTGGGCAAGACTAGAAAAAATGCCCCCACTAAACTATCTTTTATCATGTTTTCCCGAAAAAAACGACTTTAGTTTTATAAACAAAAAGGAAGTTTTTTCAAAGTCATTTTGGACATGAACTACAAAATATCCTATAAAATTCTATAGATTTCAAAAGTTGTTTCAATATTCATATTTTGGGTTGTTTATGTAAAAAATAGTGACGTGTCATATTTTGTGGTACGACAAGTTTTCAAAATGTGTATATTAAAATACTTATTGAATGGTTTAGAATATTTGTGAGAAATTTTAGAATTCATGTATTAAAACGAGACTTCAAAAAGTTCGTTGTTAGTTAATCAATAGTTAATAAATTAAAATTGTTTGAATAATTGTATTAAAACATATATTATGACTTGTTATGTTTCTCGTTCATTGTTATTTATCATTGGATGTTTAAACAAAACGAAAGAGACTAAAAGATTTAACATGTTCGCTGTCAAAACACCTTATAAGGCAAAAGATGAAATTATGTAAGTAATATTAAGTTTGATTTATTAAATATTTAAATGAGACATATGCATATAATCTATGTTGTTTAGTGTTTAGGGAGTTACAAAATGTTTAAAAAAAACGAGTGGCTAAATGAAAGGGGAAAAATCGTAAATAGTTAAATTATCTATTTATGTTGTTTAGTATTAAGGAACTAGAGAGCGGGTTGTTCATGTTATATAGAAAAGATGAAATAGGAGTTTGTAAATAGTTTAATTATTCATGAATAAAACAATATTAAATCAAAAAATATTTGTACTAAGCACGTTGAAAAGTCAAAGAAAAAAAGATGCTTCTTCATCTTCCTCCTTCCCTTTCTCTTTTCTTTACCTTGTTCTTCTTCTTCCATTAAAATCACCAGTTTTGTATTTCTTTCATATACACGAATCAAAACTTATGATGTCCCCTATTTGTTTGATGCCCTGGGTGGTCGCCCAGCTCGCCCATGGCCACAGTCGGACCTGATTGGTATGTGTCAATGTCGATAATTCGAAGTGTTGTTATGTTGTATTTTAATTTTTATATTGAGTCATGTAATATACGTATTTTGAGTTGTAATAATACCTAATATAATGGCGAAAAAGTATCGAGTCGGAATAGGACTAAGATGAGCAAAGAAGACCGAAATTTCTGAGCGTGAAATTTGCGCATCTTTCGTATTTTGGTCATAACTCACTCGTACGGAGTCAGATTGATGCGATTCAAGTGGCCACGTGAAGCTAAGACAAATTCCTATAAGTTGGTGTCAAGATTCAGCATATTTTATGGAAGATACGATCATACAAGCTCCTTGAAATCTACGTCCAGAATTTCTCTCTTTTGAAATTATTTTGATTCCTTTTGTTTTTCTTCATTTTTGACTTGACATTTGTGGTACATTATCTCATGTATTGTGTCTCCATGTGAGAGAGTGTCAGATGCAGAATTTTGGCTATAAATAGCTTTGCATTCCTTTGTAATAGGGGACTTGAATTTATGATAAGAAAAATTACCATTTGTGTATATTTTGTGTGTTTTGTTTGTTGAGGATTCCAAACGTACATACCTTTTGTATTTCAATTAACTTATCGAAGTGATACCGACTTCATGGCATTGTTGAATACACGTATGTGAGTGTTTCGATTTATTTACCAAAAATCTATTACCGTTTTTTGTGGCGTTGTTGAAAGCTCACACCTTTTGGTTTGCTTCGAACAAGTTTCGTAGAGGGTCGAAAGTTTGCCAACACATCCTTATTGGAATGATCATGAACCTAATATCGAATTGCGATATGGATTACTACGGCATGTCATGTAGGGGTCGTATCATTTGGTATCGGAGCGCTTAGGTTGCTCCATATAAGGTTTTATCATCTATTTCTATTTTCTCATCTTATTTCCTTCATTTTTTTCTACCATCTTCTTGTCTTCTCCAAAAAAAAAAAAACTAAACAAAAAAAAGTATACAAAAAAAAAGTATACAAAACATAAATAAAAAAAGGTGTATATATATATATATATCACAAAGGTCTGCTCTACCACCACAGTGAATATATATATATATATACACACATATCTATCACAAAGGTCGATTCTACCACCACTGTGAAATATAAAAATAAATATAAAGCTGGAGTGCGGATTACCGCCCCTGCAAAATTAAAACTTGTCAGATACTCGTCTATATAATCACCTTGTGAGTTGTGGGACATTTATATACAACCGAGTGATACAGACAAGAAACGTAATAAAAATCTAAAAAAGTGATACACGAGCGTTAAGTGAGCGAGCGATATACATGAGAATCTTGTGAGGGTTAATTTGTGTGCGTGTAACAAAAAAGTAAAAAAAAAAAGGGCAAAAAAGAAAGGCAAAAAAAAAAAGAGAGAGCAAAAACAAAAGTAAAAAAAAAGGAAAAAAAAAAAGAAAGGCCAAAAAAAAAAAGAGGAAAATATCATATTCGGAAATTAATAAATAGATGGATATGTTACAAAGTATCCAGAAAATGCTACCAGATTTGAATGTTCGACTAAACAAGACCGAAGAAACTGAAAGGCAAGAAAGTCGACGGGAAACGAACGATACAACGAAGTCTGGTTCAGTTTGAAGGATATGACGATGAGTCCCGTAACCAATTTGAGGAGGAAACTCCGAGGCGCAGGTTTGGGGGCTATCGAGGTAGAGGAGGTGGACGAAGGGACGAAAGTAGGGAGGAGAGGTCTGGGCGAGGGGACAATCGAGATCGAGGGATGGGAAATATACAAATAAAAATCCCATCATTCGAAGGACGGAGCGACCCGAAGACTTATCTCGATTGTGAACGAAAAATTGAAACGGTGTTTGATTGCCAAACGTACTCGGAAAAAAAGAATATGAGGTTAGCAATAACTGAGTTTTCAGAATATGCTAGAATTTGGTGGGATCAACATGTCACGGAGAGACGTGGGAGTGGGGATAACCTGGTGAGAGGATGGGGAGAATTAAAAATTGTAATGAGAAAACGATTTATGCCCAACTACTACAACAAGGAATCGTTTTCTCATTTGCAATCTTTGAAACAAGGCACGAGAAGTGTGGAAGATTACCGGGGGAGATGGATATGCTCATAATTCTAGCAAACGTGACAGAATCCAGAGAAGCTACCATGGCAAGATTTTTGCATGGTATGAGATACGATCTCGCAAAGGAAGTTGACAGACAACACTATGTCGAGTTCGAAGACATGGTGCACGGGGCCGTAAAAATTGAGAAAAACTCACAGAGGGGAAATCTTGACACCACTTCTACGGGGCCCATTACACCTTGGAAGGCTCCGACGGAAAGCCCTTTTAAAAATAAACCAGCTTTCATTCGCATCGAACAAAAAATTCCGAAGGGTAAATTTGAAGTTGGAGGGAGCAGCAGTAAAAAAAGACCAGAAGTACGACCTACCCCGGTAGGAATTACTGTGACCCGAAATCGAGACATCCAATGCTATCGATGTCAAGGTTTTGGCCATATTGCTGCGGAAAGCATCAACAAGCGAACAATGATCATAAAGGACGAGGAGGTTGAGACAGAGGATGAAAAAGAAGAGAAGGAATATGATACCGATGTTGTCGAGAGTGCACCCGCTCTTGTAATACGGAGAATAATGAACGCCCAATCCAAGGAGGAAGAAGGGGTAGAACAACATGAAAATTTATTTCACACGAGAGTTTTTGTTAAAAACAAAAATTGTAGTGTCATAATCTATAATGGAAGCTGTGCAAATGTGGCTAGCACAATGTTGGTTGAAGAGTTGGAAATACCAACACGAAAACATCCCAAACCATACCGACTACATTGGTTAAATGATTGTGGGCAGGTGAAGGTAACTCGACAGGCCCTCCTGTTAATAACCCTTGGGAGATACCAAGACGAGATTTTGTGTGATGTTGTTCCTATGCACGCATGCCACATACTTCTGGGAAGGCCTTGGCACTACGATTTGAATGTTTCTCTAAACAGGAGAACGAACAGGTACACATTCGAAAAGGGGGAAAGAAAATCACCCTAGCACGAATGCTACCCTCACAAATCTTGGAAGACCAAAAACGACTTGAGAAAGAAATCGAAAATAAAAGGAATGGAGTCGGGAAAAAAGAAAAACTAAGAAATAGTGAAAAAAATAAAAAAAAAGTGTGAAAAGGAAAACGAAAAGGAAAAAGGCCCGAAACAAAAAAATATAATGTCTATTGGGGCGAAGGAGTTGAAAAATGAAGTTAAAAAAAAATCTCCTATGTTTTTAATACTAAATCGGAAATGTTGTCCTACAACTAGTTCCGCGGACCGGGAATTTCCGAGTCCTATTCAATCTTTGTTGCATGAATTTTCAGATACTTTTCCTGACGAGCTACCTGCTGGGCTACCACCACTGCGTGGGATTGAACACCAAATTTATTTCGTACCCGGTGCGGTTATTTCGATTCGACCGTCTTATCGAAATAATCCGGATGAGACGAAAGAGATACAACGACAGGTAGAGGAACTATTGGAAATAGGTTATATCAAGGAGAGTCTGAGCCCGTGTGCGGTCCCGGTAATTGTAGTACCAAAGAAAGATGGTATGTGGAGAATGTGCACCGACTGCCGAGCAGTCAACAACATAACGGTAAAGTATAAACACCCTATCCCCAGGTTGGACGACATGCTAGATGAATTACACGGGGCAATTTTATTTAGCAAAATTGATCTTATGAGAGGATACCACCAAATCCATATGAAAGAAGGTGATGAATGGAAAACTGCTTTTAAAACCAAATATGGATTATATGAATGGTTGGTTATACCTTTCGGCCTAACGAACGCACCGAGCACTTTCATGCGCTTAATGAATCATATCTTACGTGCATTTATTGGGAGGTTTGTGGTTGTCTACTTTGATAACATTCTAATTTATCGTAAAAATATGAGCAAACATGTTGAACATTTGAGACTAGTTTTGCAAACTTTGCGTGAAGCACAACTTTATACTAGTCTCAAGAAATGCTCTTTTTGCTTAAAAGAAGTCATTTTCTTGGTTTTGTTGTCGGAGTGGACGGGGTTAAAGTCTATAATGAGAAAGTCAAAGCTATACGCGAATGGCCTTCTCCTGCAAATGCAACTGATGTCCGGAGTTTTCATGGACTTTGCCGGATTTTATCGACGTTTTGTAAAAGATTTCAGCACAATTTCAGCTCCCCTAAATGAGCTTGTTAAGAAAACGTTAAATTTATTTGGGGAGAAAAACAAGAAAATGCTTTCCAAATGCTAAAAGAACGATTGTGCACCGCACCCATTTTAGCATTACCTGATTTTTCTAACACGTTTGAAATTGAGTGTGATGCATCAGGAATAGGAATAGGGGCTATGTTAATGCAGGGGAAAAGAATGATTGCCTATTTTAGTGAGAAAATTGGAGGAGCTTCGTTGAATTATGCCACATACGACAAGGAGTTATACACTTTGGTGAGAGCACTTCAGACCTGGCAACATTACCTGTGGCCCCGAGAATTTGTGATCTACACTGATCATGAGTCCCTACGACATCTAAAGGGGCAAGATAAGTTAAGCAAACGGCACGCCAAATGGTTGGAAGAAATTGAATCATTTCCTTACGTCATCAAGTATAAAAAAGGTAACGAAAATATCGTCGCTATGCTTTATCCCGACGGTATGTTTTGATTAACACACTTTCTTGTAAACTTTTGGGATTTGACATAATAAAAGGGTTGTATGAGAATGACAAATATTTTAGCGGAATCTACGTTGCAAGTAAAGAAAAAGGGGATCGATAAGTTTTACCAAGACGACGGTTATTTATCTAGAGACAATAACCTTTGTATACCTTCTTGATCGACAAGAGAATTATTGGTTAGGGAAGCGCACAGTGGTGGCCTAATGGGTCATTTGGAGTTACTAAAACATGTGATATTTTACAAGAGCATTATTTCTGGCCAAAAATGCGACACGACATTCATAAAATCATTAACTCTTGTATTACTTGTCGCAGGTCAAAATCATGAGTCATGTCTCACGGATTATACATGCCACTTCCGGTCCCTACCGATCCGTGGATAAATATTTCGATGGATTTTGTCTTAGGACTACCACAATCAAAGTCCGGACACGATTATGTTTTAGTTGTTGTTGACAGCTTTGGTATGATGGCCCACTTTATATCTTGTCACAAAACCGACGATGTCGTCAACATTGCTAATCTCTTCTTTAGAGAAATTGTTCGTTTACACGGAATGCCAAAAACGATTGTACCCGACCGTGATACCAAATTCTTAAGTCATTTCTGGAGAGTGTTATGGGCAAATTTGGGAACAAAACTCTTATATTCAACGACGTGTCATCCCCAAACTGATGGCCAAACAAAAGTCGTGAATCGAACACTTGGACAATTGTTACGAACATTAATCAACAAGAATTTGAAAAATTGGTAAGCGTCTTTATATTTTAATGAGTTCGCGTACAATAGGACTGTACACTCTACCACTACACATTCACCTTTTGAAATAGTGTACGGTTTTAATCCCTTAACTCCTTTAGATTTAACTGCTTTACCTACAGGTGAACAAAAGAGTTTGGATGGGAAAAAAGGGCAGAGTTGATAAAAAACTTCACGAGAAAGTTCACGAACAAATCCAAAAACGAAATGAACATAACGCACGACTTAAAAATCAAGGAAGGAAGGAACTCATTTTTGAGCCCGGTGTAATATCCGAATGTTTGATATGTAATTTATCTGTATTTGGAACCTTCTTGATATTTGCTTATGTCGTATTTCCGATTGATGTATGTTTCTACGTATTCGTAAATCAATATTATGGATTGCATGATTTTATAGAGTTTTAGTTGTGCATGTTCTCATCCGTGATTAGCGCACGCTACACTTGTTTTGTAGCGCACGCTAATACTAGGTGGTAGCGCACGCTAATGTTATAACTTAACACGCGCTACAATCAGTCAACCAGATCGAGATAGGATCAGTAGGTGGGGAACCGGATCGTGGGAATCACAGACCCTTTTGGACTCACCCGGACTACTTTTGGAAAGTTGAGTCAACGGGGTTTAGCGCATGCTACAGAGTTGTTCTAGCGCGCGCTAAATTAAGGTCGGTGTCCAGATAGTGAATTAGCGCACGCTAATGAGTTTATAGCGCATGCTAACCCGCATTACTAGCGTACGTTAAGGCTATTTAGCGTATGCAAGGCCGAGGACAGTAGAATGCAGTAGCCTGAGAGCCCGTTAGCACACGCTAAGCTGGAAGTGTAGCGCACGCTAATAATCATTTCTTATAAATAATAGTACAACCCCATCTCATTTTTCACCGTGAACTTCGTCCTTTAATTGACTGCCACGACCTGGATTAGCATCCTCCCGATATTTCCACCCCATATAAACCTCTACCCATGATTTGTTGAAGGCATAGAACATTCAAGATTGGTGTTCAAGCATCCGACGTTGATTTCTACCAAGTGGTTTCATTGTCCCCTTATTGTTCATCCATTGTTCTTCCGTAGTAAGGTATGTGGTGCCTTGATCTTTTGTAATTCATGTTCTTAGTGATGTTCACAAGCATGCCATCAAGATTATTGAAGTTATTACCGGTATAATAAATCGAGCATCATGCTTAGGAGATTTTAGACGATGTGAACTTAAGTTCTTCATCAATCTTTGTTGAACCTTGCATATATCAACCCATGGTTATAATTGCAGAGATACTTTAACTCACCTTGATGATAGTTTCATGATGTTTTTGCGATGAATAACTTGATTGTATCACAACCTAGAATAGGTGAATCCTAGAATGATAAATTTAGAGATGATTCCCCAAACAGGGAACTTGTTCGTATGGATGCTAATAGTATTTGAATAATACCCATGGTGATGATGTGTTATTGAAGAACTTGATTAATTGATGAACAAAGTTGTTTAAATTATCGTTTTCAAAATGTTGATGATGTTCTTAGGAAGTTTTACCGGCATCATTTGATCTTGATGATTCTTATACATTATAACCATACGAATAATTAAGAACGTCATAAAACGATAACCAATCGTAAGAACGAATTGAAGTTAGTATGAATCCTCGAAATGGAATGCGGATATATATATAGATAGTTGAACTAATCGGATTGAAACTAGGATGTCATTCCATTGAACTAGATATCGATAGTTATGAGAATATGTTATTGAATGGATTGTATCCCTTGCAAGGTTGATTGTTTTGCGCGATTATTACTAATCGGGGACCATCTGTTCGTTTCTCAAAGAAGGAGTATTCCCGTCTTCGAATTGAGGTAAGTTATCTTGCTTGGTTATAACGATAATTGGAATTCTTGTGAATGTTATACATTTCGTGTGTACGTGTTGCTTTATGAATCTATGATTCATAATGAGATATCATGTTGACTCTTGTCTATCGTTTACAGTGGGATTGTATTCCCTAGTTCGTACTTTTTGATATCGTTGGTCTTGTTGATCATAGTTTATCGCTTTGGTGTCTTGATCCCCGTTGGATGAGTAATTTGTTGAGTTTTGTTGTCATGTTGCATTGTGACATGTCTGGAATCATATCTGCGTGCCGATTAGTTATTGTGTAGGATTTTTAGCCAGGCACATATATAGTCATACGTGGATGTTTCCGTATTGGATTGTGCACACGAGACGTAGTTCGTGAGGCTAATTAGGTACATTGTCACACGTATATTTTGGATTCCGTATACGGGGTGGACATGTACAAGGACACATTTCCGGATCGAGCGTACTGTGATGTCCATCTTGAGCCATATTGTGGATCGTTCATAGCCCATATATGATTGGACATGTTCGACGGTTTGTGACTAATTGTTCATATGCCCGAGGGTTATGTTCAATAGTCGGAATGTTTTCTTTGAGATCTAATATATATGAATTGTATAACATCTTGAGAATTATTATCATGTATATCTGACCCTGTGGTTTTGGGCGAAATACTTATGTTGTATTTTAGGTCGAGGAAAGGCTATGGCGCAGGGAAAACACGGCGGCGACGAAGGGTTTGCAGGATACTAGTTCAGGGGGCCCGAGTCTATTTTATTCAGTTGTGTTGTGAACCATGTATTGGTATTACTCCGCTTTCTTATAACTCATTTTAAATTGTATTAGTACTTTAAATATATTTCATCTCCATATGGTTTATATTAATGTTCGGATCCTCTGTGTGTGTGTGTGGCATTTTAGTAATATGGTGTATGAACCTCTCGCCGAGGTGATAAATATTAAAATTGTGGTTCGGTACCACAATTATGATTTAATTGATTTGAAATGATATTTTGGTATCACCTGGTGGGTCCCAGTGTGGGGGTCCACGGCACTGTAATAGTCGCCTTTTGGGATGTTACAGAAGATGGTATCAGAGAGTCGTTTTCTTTTAAGAGTCGTTGTGAAATGAACTAGTATCAAGAGACCTTCATGTCACGTGTGACCTGTGCAAGCGCCTGACCCGACGAGCCAAATACGGTATGTTCTTTATGAGCCATGATTTAATTACTAGCGTGATATTGATATCGGAATGGATCTCTTTGTTTATCTTGATATTTCGAGGATCTGTGGCAGGATTTATCTAATTGATAATTCGAGGAAAATTCTGGATTAATTATATGATTGAAATTGTTCGACTCGACGTCGATATGATACTCTGTGTGGCACTAGTAGTGTCGGTAATTCATTATGAACTGTTTTCTTGAATATGTAGTTCCTTGTTGCTCTTAACTTAGCATGACTTTTGACCGGTCATAACGACGGTCATGAAGTGTACTTATGGTTATTATTTTTGTTTGGTTCTTTCAGTATGGAAAGAAATCTGAGAGGCCGTGGCCGAGGGGGACGTGGCCGCGGAAGGGGCCGAATCCCGAGACCTCGAGTCAACACGCATGAGAATGTGGAGCATAGTTCCGCGGGCAGTGATTCGCCTTCTAGGGACCAATCGCATCACACCGAACACGAGAATGCGCGTGTCGATCCTTACGTTGTTATGCAGGGCATGATGGCTCAGATGACCCAGATGGGTCAATTAATAGAAGCTATGCATAGAGCTACTACTGGCCAGCAACAGGGGCCTCATCCTCCACCTCCTGTGCATGGCGGACCCGTGAGTCGGATCATCAGCGACATCTCTCGCCAACGACCCCTGACTTTTGAAGGCTCCTCTGAGCCTGCTGACATTGTACACTGGATTGAACACTTTGAGGAATTATTCGAGATAGTGGACTGCCCCGAAGAGAATCGTGTCTCCGTAGCAGCTTACTATTTTAGCAAGGGTGCCCACATTTGGTGGCTTTCAGTGAAGCCAACTGATGGTGTATATACTTGAAAGGAATTTAAAAACCTCAAGCTAGACCGTTACTATCCAGGGCCACTCCGTGAGGCCAAGCTCTCAGAATTGCTGAACCCATACCCGTCTGAAGATGATGATGTACTATCTGTTGCCGAGAAATTTCAGGCAGTCCATCCTTTCGCCTCATCGATTGTCCGAACGGAGACCGATAAGATCAAATACTTTCTCAAGAGGCTTAAACCCCGAATGAGAATGCAGCTGTTGAATCACCACTGTACGACCCTACCGGAGTTCATCAAGAAAGCTCTGTGTTGTTGCCCAAAATATCTATCCGAAGATTAAATACTGCTGGAAGACGGACAACAAACAATAATTTGCGGGAGCACTTCCGAGAGAAGATAAATAATACAAGATTTGCCGGGTTTGTTAGGCCCGGGCTTGAATGCTCTCGCGAGATAATATTAATACAAATATTCGTGGATACAAGTATTAATGAGAGAAATCTAAATACAATGAGTGTAAAGAGACTCTGTTAATCTGGCTCTTGAGCGAAGCTCGGTGTTCTTCGTCCCCGCCGATCGTCTTCTGGATGAGAGAGGCCGATAGAAGAAGTACCGAATGATAGCTGTTGCCAAGAGTTGGAGATAGCCAAGTGCTGGGTGTTGAATCTCGTGGGAATGCAGAGAGTGTTTTGTGAGCCAAAATCTCGGTCCCTTGGACAAGTGTAGGGAGCCGTGTATATATAGGGGCAGCCGGGTCCTGCCTACTGGCGGGCGATCGCCTTCCGGCCATTATAATAATGGGGCGATCGTCTTCCGGCCAATATTATAATGGGGCGATCACCCAGGCTGTCGGGCTAAAGTCCAAGGTAGGTGCCGGCGCCAGCTGGGCGGTCCAATGAGAAGCCAGCACGCGTCCAGAGTCACTGTCACATGCGGCCCTACTGATAGCTTTCGGCGGACTCACTGTCACATGCGGCCCTACTGACAACTTTCGGCGGCTTGTCGGCTGGTGGAATGATTCTGCCAGGCTGTGGTCAATGACCCGAGATTTGCGGATCTTGTCTCGGCTCTTGCACGTGGTGCCAGTCTTGAGGCTCGGCCTTTGCCGACTGGATGGCCATCGGCCCTGATCGACATGAGGTGGTCGTCTCTAGCTGGTCATCAGAGGTCGTCATCGGCCAGTTGCTGAGGGTCGGCATTGGTCGGTCATCAAGGGTCGGTCGGCAGGTGCCGAGAGAGGATCGTATCTGAGGTCGATCGCTCGGCACCGGGACTTGTCCTGGGACCTTCGGTTGGCCGATTTAGCTTGTCCGCTGGGCTAAGGCTCGATCGCCTGATCGCTGGTCGACAGTTCTGCCTCGGCTGCTCGGCAGTGGCTAGGTCGCCCGATCTCCGAGGCGATCGCCGGTCGGAGAGTGTTAATTCTTGACACAACAATTGCCCCCCAGCTTGCTCCTATGTTGAAGACATGGGGCGAGGTGGTTCTTGCTGGCGATCGTGTAAGATGAGGACGGGCGATCTTGCTGAGCTGACTTTGGTTTTGGACTTGGGCTATCATGGTCGATTGGCTTAGCTATCTTTCAGTCTTGTACCTGCAAAAAACAACATTGGCCGATCCCCCTCGGAAACATGGTGGTTTCGCTTGTTTGAGGAATCGTGCACAGTCGCGGAGATCGATGGACCGACTCCATGACCGTGTCTTGATGCGTGAAGACATTGAGTGTCTCGTGACTCACTTTATTATGAGGGTCCTCTGTTAGGCTGCGCCTCGCCTCGTATTTAAACGAAGGGCGTGCGGTCTCGGTCTAGAGGAGTCCTTGCGCGGGGCATCGTCGGATGAATCAACTCCACCTCCGCGGCTTGTTAGCTCTGCTTCCACCTCGGCCAGCCATGGAGATGGCCGACCTCGACGGTGTACATTGAGACGGGGGTTGTGGCACGTGTCGCTTTGTCCGGGTAGATCATCTTTAGATGGTGAACCTTGAGGGTGGGCGACCGTGTCCGCTGATTAATGTTAGAGAGCCCTTAGACTACGCCGGCCTCGTATTTAAACGAAGGGCGGGCGATCTCGGCCGAAAGGGACCTTGCATGGCCGAAGCAGCCGGTTCCATCGACTACCAGGACCATGGCTTTATGATGCGCGGTGGAGGCGATCGCGAGCCTTAGTCCCTCATGATGGACTGTAGGTGGTGAGCGAGTCCTCCGGCTCTGCTGGATAGTAGCGACCGGGCTGGGAGACTGGAGGTCGTCGCTCGGGCGCCGATCGCTCTACTCCTAGGCTAAGAAGAAGCCTTTGCCTGGCCAGGAAATCTGCGGCTCTAGCCCGGAAGGCTGCGTAGGTCGTCGGTTGGGTCTTCGTGAGATGCCTGAACATAGGCGAAAAACCCTGAAATCCTCCTAGGACCGCGTAGAGGGCGGTCTCATCGCATACGGGCTCGCCGTTGAGGATGATCATGTCAACCCGGTCGATGTAGTCCGAGTCGGACTCTTCCTCTCCCTGCTTGATTTGCATCATGCGAAGGGGACCTTCTGGCCGGACGACTCTGGTGGTGAAGTATTCCGTGAAGACGTGCGCCAGCTCGTTAAAGGAGCCAATGGACCGAGGTGGCAATGAGGTGTACCACCGGTGGGCGAGGTCGTCCAGTGTCAGAGGGAAAATTCGGCACCTGGTCGCGTCAGATGCCCCACACCCGGTCATGTAGATGTTGAACTTCCTCAGGTGCGTCTGGGGGTCCGATCGCCCCTCGTACACGGGTGTTTGCGGGGGAGCGATCCTGTGCTGCACGGGGGCGAGCTCGATGTCGATCGCGAGCGGCTCGCTTGGCTCGGCGATCGTCTTCATGGCGCCTACCCTGGATTCCAGGAGCGCTTTCACGTCGTCGAGTTGACGTTGTTATGCGGCAATCGCCGTGGCTCGGCCGCTCGCTGATCGGCTTTGGGAGCGGGAGCCGAGGCGATCGTGTACCGATCTCCGGACTCCGCTGCTGCCGACCTCGGCTATTTGGCGAGCGGGAGCCAGGTGGCTGGGTTGCCTTCTGGGAGCCGGGTAGGCCGAGCTCCTGGTGACGGACTCAAACTCCGTCGTCTCGTAGCTGGGGCCAGACTGCCCCGGTCGCCAGGTCGGGTCGCTGCCCAGGCGATCGAAGACAGAGGTGCCCCGGCTGCTGAGCACCTCTTCATGCGGACGAGAGCCTCCTGGCGATCGCTCGGCCAGTAACGCCTTGAGCTTCCGCTTGGACTTCCGGCGGGCAGCCGAGGGGGTGATAGCAGGAGGCGCGTCGAGAGCACTACGTCGCTCCTGTAGGACGGCCATGACCTCGTCGATCTGCTCCTTGGTTCGGATCTGATCGAGCGAGAGGCTCGGGCCGCCGTCAAGGGATGGGATCGAGCCTCTCGATCGCGGTGGCCGCCTTCCACCATCGGGCCGGCTCGGGGACGAACGGGGCAGAGTGCAGCCGGTCGGCCGGCTTTCTTCGACGCGGAGGCGGAAGACATGATTTCTGAAGGATTTCTTTGAAGTGCAGTGAGTGTCACTTCAAGTATCTGCCCAGAGAACAGTGAGTGTTCTTCGGGACGGTAGGTGTAAAAATTTGAGGGTTAGATCCCCTCCTTCTAGCGCCAATTGTTGTTGCCCAAAATATCTATCCGAAGATTAAATACTGCTGGAAGACGGACAACAAACAACAATTTGCGGGAGCACTTCCGAGAGAAGATAAATAATACAAGATTTGCCGGGTTTGTTAGGCCCGGGCTTGAATGCTCTCGCGAGATGATATTAATACAAATATTCATGGATACAAGTATTAATGAGAGAAATCTAAATACAATAAGTGTAAAGAGACTCTGTTAATACGGCTCTTGAGCGAAGCTCGGTGTTCTTCGTCCCCGCCGATCGTCTTCTGGATGAGAGAGGCCAAGAGAAGAAGTACCGAATGATAGCTGTTGCCAAGAGTTGGAGATAGCCAAGTGCTGGGTGTTGAATCTCGTGGGAATGCAGAGAGTGTTTTGTGAGCCAAAATCTCGGTCCCTTGGACAAGTGTAGGGAGCCGTGTATATATAGGGGCAGCCGGGTCCTGCCTACTGGCGGGCGATCGCCTTCTGGCCATTATAATAATGGGGCGATCGTCTGCCGGCCAATATTATAATGGGGCGATCACCCGGGCTGTCGGGCTAAAGTCCAAGGTTGGTGCCGGCACCAGCTGGGCGGTCCAATGAGGAGCCAGCACGCGTCCAGAGTCACTGTCACATGCGACCCTACTGATAGCTTTCGGCGGACTCACTGTCACATGCGGCCCTACTGACAACTTTCGGCGGCTTGTCGGCTGGTGGAATGATTCTGCCAGGCTGTGGTCAATGACCAGAGATTCGCGGATCTTGTCTCGGCTCTTGCACGTGGTGCCAGTCTTGAGGCTCGGCCTTTGCCGACTGGATGGCCATCGGCCCTGATCGACATGAGGCGGTCGTCTCTAGCTGGTCATCAGAGGTCGTCATCGGCCAGTTGCTGAGGGTCGGCATTGGTCGGTCATCAAGGGTCGGTCGGCAGGTGCCGAAAGAGGATTGTATCTGAGGTCGATCGCTCGGCACCGGGACTTGTCCTGGGACCTTCGGTTGGCCGATTTAGCTTGTCCGCTGGGCTAAGGCTCGGTCGCTTTGATCGGCTGGTCGCGATTCTGCCTCATTGCTCAGCGTGCTAGGTCGCCCGATCTCCGAGGCGATCGCCGGTCGGAGAGTGTTAATTCTTGACACAACACTCTGGAATACGAACTTACCACAAAGGAGATTTCCAAGAAGCAACCACAGTCTAATAATAAGAGATCCAGAAACCAGAATCATACTGACAGTAACCGGGGGACACTCAGGAAGCCCCAGTTGTTGTCGAACCCTTCTGAACGACCACCCATGGCATCAAAGCCATCCGGATCGCACTCTCGACCGGTCAGTTCATCTGTTGTGTGCTATAACTGTGGGGACCAGGGGCACATTAGCTCCAAATGCCCGAAGCCGGCCGTCGCATGTCATACTTGTGGGAAGAATGGGCATCGTGCCCGTTATTACAGGAATGGACCGGGACGGGATCCAGTAGCATCTCATACTCCAGTTCAATCTTCTGTCCAGGACCGTGTACCTCCGTCCGCTTCTTATCAGACTACTGGGGCAACCTGAGGGATGGGCCGTGGAAACCAAGCTGGTGCATCTGGTGCCGGAGCTGCAAAACCCAGGATTTATGAGATGAAGAAAGACAACAATCCCGAAGCCAGCATGGTTGCAGGTACTCTCGAGATCCGATCTCAGCCCGTCTGTGTTCTTTTTGATACTGGTGCTTCACACTCCTTTTTATCTACTTCTTGTTTGAGTCGTTTGTAATTAGATCATGTTACCAATTGTGAACCTTATGTAATTGGTCTACCCGATGATAGAAGAATTGTTGGGAGTCGTGAAGTGCAGAACTGTCCGATTCGCATGAACGACCGTGAGTGGTTGTCGAATTTAATTATGGTCGATTTACCTAAAGATGATGTGATCTTGGGTATCGATTGGATGGATCGTCATGATGCCATGCTTAGTGTCCGCAAGCGAACAGTGACCGTTACATCTGAAGATGGTGTTGAGTGTATCTTTCAGGGTGACAATCCCAGCCGTTCCGGGAGAGTCATCAGCGCTATGAAAGCAGTGAAACTACTTAACCAAGGGTGTATTGGTTATTGGTGTTACATGACCAAAACAACGGATCGACCAGTCGAATTATCCAATATTCCAGTAGTCCGAGACTACCCAGACGTATTTCCAGATGAGTTGCCATGCTTACCTCCACATCGTGATGTAGAGTTTACTATTGAGTTAGAGCCAGGTACGTCCCCGCTTTCGAAAGCACCGCATCGTATGGCTCCAACCAAGATGCAGGAGTTGAAAAACCAGCTTGAGGAGTTGACTGAGAAAGGTTATATTCGACCTAGTGCGTCCTCTTGGGGAGCACCGGTGCTTTTTGTACAGAAGAAAGATGGATCCCTGTGTTTGTGCATTGATTACCTTGAGCTGAACAGGGTAACCATCAAGAACAAATATCCACTGCCTCGCATTGATGATTTATTGGATCAACTTCAGGGAGCTGCTGTGTTTTCTAAGATCTACTTGAGATCTGGGTATCATAAGTTGAGGATTAGAGGGTCTGACATTTCGAAGACCGCTTTTCGTACTCGCTATGGGCATTATGAGTTCGTAGTGATGCCTTTTGGACTGACTAATGCACCGGCGGTATTCATGGAGTTTATGAATCGGGTTTTTATTAATTATTTGGATCGCTTCGTAGTCATTTTTATTGACGACATTCTGATTTACTCTCGTGACCATGAAGAACATGAGCGTCATCTCCATCAGGTTCTCAATGCATTGAGGCGAGAACAGCTTTATAGAAAATTTTCTAAATATGAATTCTGGATGCGTGAGGTTATCATTCTCGGGAATGTGATATCAGCTGATGGGCTGAGAATAGACCCACATAATACAGAATCTATCCGAGACTGGATACCACCAAAGAACGTGAAAGAAGTTCGCAGTTTATTGGGTCTAGTAGGTTATTACCGACGGTTCGTGGAAGGGTTTTCCAAGATTGCCCAACCGATGACTAACATGTTGAGGAAGGATAATAAGTATTAATAGTCATAGGCATGTCAGCAAAGTTTTGATAAACTCAAGATTCGATTGATTTCAGCACCTGTTTTGGTTCTACCAAAAGGAACGGAAGGATTCGTAGTGTATAGTGACGCGTCGAGACAGGGCCTTGGATGTGTACTGATGCAGGAAGGGAAAGTGATTGCCTACGCATCGAGACAATTGCGACCCTATGAAGTTAACTATCCAACCCATGATTTAGAGCTAGCAGTCGTGGTGTTTGCTTTAAAAATCTGGCGTCACTATCTGTACGGAGTTGCCTATCAAATTTTTACTATCACAAGAGCCTGAACTATATTTTTACTCAGAAGGAGTTGAACATGAGGCAGAGAAGGTAGCTAGAACAAATCAAAGACTATGATATCGAGATCCTTTATCATCCGGGCAAAGCAAATGTGGTTGCCGACGCCTTGAGTCGTAAGACAGTACAGGAACAGATGCTTGCCCGCTTGACAGTCCAGAGGGAATTGCAGTTAGAGTTCGTGAGACCAGAAATTCAAGTATGGTTATAGAATATTTAGGGACAACTCTGCACACTTGAGATTTCATCGTCCCTAGATGACAGAATCAGATCGAAGCAGATTATGGACCTATTCTTATCTCGAGTTCGAAATGAAGTAACTCAAGGGAAAGCCCCTGGATTTGTGATCCATGAGGATGGATTAATACGCTTCAGGAATCGAGTTTGTGTACCCGCAGACGAAGAGTTGAGGAACTCTATCCTGAGAGAGGCCCATGCTACCCCATACTCCATTCACCCGGGATCTAGCAAGATGTATAAGGATTTGAAACAATGTTATTGGTGGGGGAATATGAAGTGTGAAGTTGCAGAGTTCATATCGAGATGTTTAAGCTATCAGCAGGTTAAGATTGAGCATCAGCGACCCGCAGGAATGCTGAAACCGCTCCCGATTCCCGAGTGTAAATGGGAGGACATATCGATGGATTTTATCACTAGCTTGCCGACGAGTCGTCGAGGGAAGAATACGATTTGGGTGGTTATGGACCGTCTAACCAAATCAGCCCACTTCTTGGATATTAAAGACACATGGGGACCCGAGAGATTGGCCCAGCTGTTTATTAAAGAGATTGTAAGGTTACATGGTACCCCCAAGAGTATTGTATCAGATCGTGACGGGCGATCCGTGTCTCACTTCTGGAAAGCAGTTCATCGTGTGATGGGCACGCAATTGAACTTCAGTATGGCATTTCATCCACAAACTGATGGTCAGACTGAAAGGACTATCCAAACTCTAGAGGATATGTTGAGGGCATGCGCTCTTGATTGGAAGGACGATTGGGAAGCCCAACTACTTTTAGTGGAATTCACATATAATAATAGTTGGCACGCTTCGATTCAGATGGCACCTTATGAAGCATTGTATGGCCGTCGTTGTAGGTCTCCTTTGTGCTGGGACGATCTATCTGAATCTTTGGGTACGGAACCCGATATGTTGTTAGCAGCCCGTGATAAGATCACTCTAATTAGGAGTTGTTTGTTAATGGCTCAAAGCCGACAGAAGTCTTACGCAGACAACCATCGACGACTGCTTGAGTTCGAAGTTGGCGACCATGTACTAATGAAGGTGTCCCCTACTCGAGGTGTTTTTCGTTTTGGGAAGAGGGGCAAACTGAGTCCGAGGTATATCGGTCCGTTCGATGTTTTGGAGCGAGTAGGCGATCTAGCCTATCGTCTGGCATTGCCATCAGCTCTGAGTCGGATTCATAACATGTTTCATGTCTCCCAGTTGAGAAAATATGTTGCTGTTCCAAGTCATATACTTCAGTTCGATGAGATCGAGATAGCGGAGGATCATTCGAACGAGGAGCGTCCTGTACATATACTTGAGAGGAGGATCAAGCAGTTGCGGAACAAGACGATTCCCCTACTGAAGGTTCAGTAGTCACGACACGGAGTTGAAGAAGCTACGTGGGAGACGGAGAGAAGCATGCGAGAGAAGTATCCCGAGTTGTTTACCCCATAGTTTCGAGGACGAAACTCCTTTTAAGGGGGGAGTATGTAATATCCGAATGTTTCACTACGCCATAGATTGCCTACGGCAACTCCTACAAAATGTTGCAAGAAGCAAAAAAAACGTTGCTGTAGACAAGAAAATCAAAACGGCGACACTTTTTTGGTGTTGCACTTTTCACCGCTGCCGTAGGTCCCTATAGCAACACTTATGTCACCTACTGCAACACCACTCATTTTGTTACCATAAGACTGCAAGGCATCGTTACCTATAGTCTACAGCAACATTAAACAAGTGTTGCAACAGATGTCAATTTTCTGTAAAAGTAGGGGGACACATATGGGCCCACATAGTGGGCCCCGCCTGTGGACTCCACATGTGGGGTCCAATGTGGGCCCCAACTGTGGGGCCCATACCTCTGTTGCAACACTTTTTTTGCAACACTTTTTAAGTTTCTGCAACACCTTCTAGTAAGTAATTACAACTTTTTTTTTGTCTACAACAACGTTTTTTTGTCTACAACAATGTTTTTCTTGCCTACAGCAACGTTTTTTTGTCTATTGCAACACTTTCACAAAAAAAAAATTGACAAAAAATATTTGTTTATATTAATTACCAATCCATTACAATTCCGAATCCATCCATTCAAAATACAACCCATCCATCCAAAATATCTAAAAAACAGTACTTAAGGTTTACTTAAAAAACAATACAAGGTTTTAATACAACGACCAAAAGCCATAAAATACGGTACTTAAAAAACATCGAATCTAAGATGTAGCATCTCCTCCGGTAATAGGAGTGTCGTTGTCGTTATCACTTGATATTGTGGGACAATTCCACCAAATTGATGTTCAAGCTTGGGTTTATTTCGCCTAATTTCTTAAGCACCCAAGTTAGGTTCTCCTGCACCTTATTATTCACCTGTACATACCTATTATTAAAGAAAAAGGTCAGGTAACCAAAAAAAGCAAAGGGGAAAAAATGATGTTCACAAATATCAGCCAAGGAAACACATAGAATAAAAAAAACATTCCTTCATACCTGTTAATGCTACGATTAGATAACTATTATTTTCGGCAAGTGCAATGCTATGATTACGCAACATAATATTATTTTTTGCAACCCAAACACCACTCCCTAAATAAAGAAGGCAAAATATAACCACAATTCCCCATAACACAACATATGATACACGAGAAGCAAACCAGTAGAGGCCCAAACATCACACCTTTCACATAGAAGAAGCATTTTCCAAAATTCATACAGTAGACGAATACTTCTTCAAGATCGTATCTCGGAACATGAAAATATACATGTACAAGCATTTAGCAGAATAAGTTAGTGAGAAGCTATCCTACTAGCTTGCACATAAGAGGAACCACAATGGTAAAGCCAATGTGTTGCTGGCCCATGTGAAGGAGACAATCTGTAAAACCCAGCTCCTAAAATATATCTCACCAGCATATTTGAAGAAAAAGGAGGACATAATTCCTTGTGCAGTTGTTACATATCAAAAATATGGTAGCTTTTGAAAGTCCTTCCAATATATTGATATTGCTGGGACCTGAAACATTTCTTGCAATATAACTTATATAAAAGACAGTAAATCAAATTTATCCCTCCGACCTACTCTTTCAACATTTGTTTATGTTAAACCACCTGGAGATAAATGCTAGTGTCAAATTGGCTTTTCAGGGCATATTCATTGAAGACTGAGGCCATAGAAGGAACTGTCACCTGCATTAAAATATCTGAAGTGGTTTATGCATGGAAAGAACAAGTCAATGAAAAATGTGGAAAGGCAAAAAGAGAAAGCACAAGAATAACATCAATACACAGATACTATCAACATCGAGATTCCCTGAATAACTTATAAATATAAATGTGCACATGTATGCACCAGTTGTTATGGGGAGACTCAAAGCAGTGGTACCCTCCGGCATGGATTTAAGTTGATTTATACTGATCCCAATCAGCAGCAAAGCAAGAGCCTCCCACTGTGACATAAAAGACGGGCGACGGAAATATCGCTGCCTCTATTATATGGCTACAATATATATATGATATTGTGGATCTTTCCCATCACAGCCTCTCATCTTTCCAAATTAAAGAAAGAAACCAGATTTTCTCAAGAGAAAGAAGAATGTATGAACTTAGCAAGCAAATCAGGACAATTCATGTGAATAATGCCACCAGTAGAGTTCGAACACATAATTAGGACTCCAAGGATTTATAAAATAAAAGCACCGACACATACAACATTTAGAACATTGTATAAAATTTGTACAATACCGATATCCGAAGAGACGGCACGAGATATTTAACAAGAGGGTGCGATTATTGACCCGTTTCAATGTTGATGATATCGACCTACACAAATGAATACATATTCGTGTTCTATTCGCCGAAACAATAATATTTATACAGAATTTGATCCCGGAAAACTTCCTAATCGTATCTCCTACAACGAGAACACATATAGAGCCACACAATTCATACCAAAAAAGCTCATGGAATCACTTAAAAATCATACAAGTTACCAAAAAAAAGGCAACAAAAATGTTATATGTTGCAGCAATCTGGAAAAAATGGAACAAGAATCTGTCATCGCAAGATAAAAACCGATATATCAACTTTTTAATACCGATTCATGTAGATTGCATTCCTATTGCATTTAAGTTTATGAACCGGGTCACCAGCAAGTGAAGAAATATTCAATCTGTAAAATAGGAATAAAGACGAAGGAGAAGTTCATAACAAAAAAATTGAAATTAGACTGAACCTCAGGTTTGCTTTGTTCTTTTTTTGGTTGAAACTAAACGTAAAAATCTACATATACAAGCAGAAGGGGAAAACGAGTTCTTACAATTGAAGGTCAGCAATCTTAGAAATCAAAAACTTGGTGGCACCCTCGATGTGCTTCTTGAACATCGTGCACTTCTGTTCATCTTCCGCAGCAAGCTTGGGTGTCCACAACTTGATGTACTTCTTCATGTACGCAACGAATTGCCTCTTGTCAAATGGCGGTTGTTCCTGTAAAAACGCCAAAATCAGATGAAAATAAATCCAAAACACCAAATTCACACAAGTGGATGGCAAATTTAGGGATAGGGATACGAAATACGAACCTGGAGCCTGAATTTGTCCACAATGTCCACCACTTTCGTGGCTCTGTCATCCACACCTTCATCATCTTCACCGCCGTCAGCGGAAGAGTTTGCACCGATGTCTACCTCAACTGCTACTTTAACCACCCACTGTGATCCACAACGAAAACTCAATATCAATACTCGTGAATAAGATGTAATGTGAGGATCCAATCCCTTGAAAAATACTTGAAAAAAAATTACAGCAACATATTGTGAGAGAGAAAAACACTAACCTTTCGTTCAACTTATCAGATTTGTGAAGTATGAGGACTGAATATGTTGGGCAAAGTGCATAAAATCAGGTACTAAGAAATCAATAACCACCGCCTCAGTGTCACGGGATGCCCGCGACCCCAGGCGGTATTACCTGATCAACGGCCATTCATGGGGCCCACTTGCAGCTTTGTGGGACGCAGAGCCTCACCGCACTTCAAGTTGTCATCTATAGTGTAGGGCTTTACTTTATTGTTCATTGTAATAGCTAGTTAGTGTTGTAATAGCTAGTTAGTGTTGTAATAGCTAGTTAGTGGTTGCTCAGCTTTTCAATATCCACTGTTTTCATTAGCCTTTATTTTTCTAAGCCTATTATAGGGGGGAAGAGTGTACTGAAGAGTTGTAGTACGAATTGGCTAGTTTGCTGAGACCCTCCTATCCGTGTATGCTTGTAATCGTTGTTGCCTATTGTAATCGTTCATTGTATTAATACAAATCGATTTTCGTCTTCAATTTTGCTGTGCCACTAAAACGCCTCGGCGTGATTGCGTCGCATTAGCCCCAACGCTCGAACGAGTTAGGCCGCGTAGTCGAGTAAATTGACTACTAGCCGCACGGCGCGTACATTACATACAAACTATAAGCGCCCGTGACGGGTGGTATCGAGCCGGTCAAGGTCTAAAGAATGGAATCGGGTAACGAGACGGAAGTCCCTAGAAAGCAGGGCAAGAAAAAGGATGACGGAAAGAGGAAAGAGGCCGAGGCCTCTAAAGCCCAATTCGATAACCTAGAGCAAGAGTGCTCTAGATTGAGATATGTTGTCGAGACCTTGGAGGAGAAGGTCGAGACCCTCGAGGCGGAGAATGAAGATCTCCGAGCCCAGTTGGGCGAATGCAGAGAAGTCTGCCGAACCCTTGCAGAGGCAATGGGAGCCAACAATACGGCTGAAATGAGACGCGAGATGGAAGCAATGAGTATCAGTTGGATTGCTTCAAGAAGCAATGAACAACACACCCCATGTTGCTCAAGAACCTATTACGAGAATTCGGATCCCCGAACCAAGTTCCTATAGTGGAACCCGAGATGCCAAAGAAGTTGAGAACTTCTTATTCGACATGGAACAATACTTCCATGCCGCTAATGTTTTGGACGAAGCGAGAAAGGTGTCAACCGCCACAATGTATTTGATCGATGATGCCGAATTGTGGTGGCGCACCAAATATGCGGACATTCAGGCTCAACGAGTAAGAATTGACACTTGGGAACAATTTCGAGAAGCCATCAGGCAACAATTCTTCCCAGAGAATGTCGAGTACAATGCAAGAAGGGCCTTGCGAGATTTGAAGCACACCGGTCTTATTCGAGATTACGTGAAGGCATTTTCGACACATATGTTACACATTAGCGATATGTCGGAGAATGACCGGTTGTTTACGTTCCTGGAAGGATTGAAACCATTTGCTCGTACGAGCTTCGCGCCAACGAGTCACAGACCTCAGTACCGCCATGGGAGCGGCCGAAAGATTAATGGATTACACGTCGGAACCTCGAAAGGATCGTCCCGTAACAACAAACATGACACCGTCCCGAAGTGTAATGCCAAGACCGTTCAAACCTAACTTGAGTCGGAGTGTAGGGGATCGGCAAACCTATACCCAAGGAAGTTCATATGGGAGCACGAATCGTAGCAAACCTACAGAAGGTCAGCAGGCCCCTTCCCAACGGATCTTTAAATGTTTCCTATGTGATGGGCCTCATTTTCTCACTAATTGTCCGAAGAGGCAACTTTTGAGCGCCATAACAAGCGCCGCAGAATCGAGTTCGCAACCGAAAGAAGAGTTGCAAGTTCCAGATGAGGAAGGAAGATCGGAAGATGAGGAAAACCTTGGGGCCATCAATCAATGGTGCAACTCGTTAACCCATCAGGTGACAGCTAAGGTAAGAGTGCCGACAAAAGCTAGAAAACCCGCACCTGCTCTCCCGACAGATGGTCCCGATAAGAAAAAGAAGGGATTAATGTTTGTTGATGTTAAAATCAATGGGAAAAATATTCGTGCTATGATAGACTCGGGTGCCACCCATAATTATCTGGCGAGCACCGAAGTGGAGAGACTTGGACTGTTGTTAGAGAAAGGAGCGGGTCGAGTTAAAGCCGTAAACTCTCCGGCAAAACCTATAGCGGGGATTGCCAAGGTGTTCGAATTAAGGTAGGAGCCTTGAAGGTAGGGCCGACCTATCCATTGTGGAGATGGATGACTACAAATTAATACTCGGGCTCGAGTATATGCGTGACACTCAAACCCTAGTCATGCCGTGTGCCGATGCACTCTTGGTTTTGGGGGATAAACCACATATTATCCCAACAATTAGCGCAACCCAAGGGCAAAGTAACCTATCCGCATTACAATTCAAGAAGGGATGCAGGCACGGGGAACCGTCCTTCCTGTGCGCCTTGCAATTCGACGAAGTAGAGGAGTTGTCAGGTCCTATCCCTGATGCTGTGAAGCACCTCCTAAACGAGTTTGAAGATGTTATGCCCGATGAATTGCCTCGGAAGCTTCCACCTAAGAGGGTGGTTGATCATGAGATCGAGTTGGTGCCGGGCACAAAACCTCCTGCCCGAGCCCCTTATCGTATGTCGCAACCTGAGCTTGTGGAGCTCAGAAAATAGTTAAAAGAGATGTTGGAATGTGGTATGATCCAACCGGCGAAATCACCGTATGGAGCTCCTGTTCTCTTTCAGAAAAAGTCGGACGGAACTCTGCGATTGTGTTGTGATTATCGTGCTTTAAATAAAATCACGGTGAAGAATGTGTATCCTATTCCGCTCGTAGCAGATTGCTTCGACCGTCTCAGTGGAGCGGAGTACTATACAAAGATCGATCTGAGATCAGGTTATTGGCAAGTTCGCATCAAGGAGGGGGATGAGGTAAAAACGACGATTGTCACACGTTACGGGGCCTTCGTATTCTTGGTCATGCCCTTTGGCCTAACAAACGCCCCAACAACTTTTAGCACCTTGATGAATCAAGTTCTCCAAGGGTTCTTGGACGAGTTTGTCGTGGTATACCTGGACGATATTGTTATATACAGCCGAACCTTGGAAGAGCATGTGGAACATTTGAGAATGGTTCTTACTAGGCTTCGTGAGCACGAACTATATGTTAAGCTGTCGAAGTGCTCATTTGCCCAGAAGCGAATCAGTTTCTTGGGTCATATCGTTGAGTGTGGCAATATTCGTATGGATCCGAGAAAAATACGAGCAATTCAAGAATAGAAACCACCAACCGATGTACATGAAGTACGGTCATTTCTCGGGTTGGCGAATTACTATAGAAGATTTGTGATGGGGTATGCCGGAATAGCAAGACCCCTAACCGATTTGACAAGAAAGACGGAAGTTTGGAATTGGTCTCCAGAATGCCAAAATGCCTTCGACAACTTAAAGAAGGCCATCCTAACAGACCCGGTCCTCGCACTACCGGATCTATCCAAACCTTTTGTGGTTGAAACATATGCTTCAGATATTGCACTAGGAGGAGTTTTGGTGCAAGATGGCCATCCTGTTGCCTTCGAGAGTAAGAAACTTAAGGATGTCGAGAGGCGTTACACGGTGCATGAGAAAGAGCTTTTAGCAGTGGTCCATTGCCTTCGACTTTGGAGACATTACTTATTGGGGTTGCCGTTTATTGTAAAAACTGACAACACTGCTGTTAGTCACTTCCTATCCCAGCCAAAGCTTACTGGGAAACAAGCGAGATGGCAGGAACTATTGTCCGAGTTCAACTTTGTGATTGAGTATCGTGCCGGTTCTAGTAATCAGGTGGCGGATGCCCTGAGCCGCAGATCCGACCTGGCTGTTCTACAAGTGCTGGCAGCACTTTCCTCGAGCCAGGTGACCACTCCAGTAAAAGATCGAATACGAGAACTAATGGGAGCCGACGCAGCGGCTCAATGTTTGGTAAATCTTATCCGCCAGGGTACAACACGGAGATTTTGGCTAGAGTATGGTCTCTTATGGACCAAAGGGAGACGACTCTATGTACCTATAGGCGGCGATATGAGGAAAACTATTATTGCGGAATGTCACGACACCCTCTGGGCGGGCCACCTAGGAGAGGAGCGCACTGTGGCCTTAGTTCAACGAGCTTACTATTGGCCCCAAATGCGGGACGACATTGAGATGTTTGTCCGCACCTGCTTGGTGTGCCAACAAGATAAACCTGATCGACAAAAGAAGGCCGGCTTGCTGGAACCACTACTCATTCCTGTCAGGGCTTGGGAAAGTGTTTCAATGGATTTTATCACCAGTCTACCAAAAGTTGGGGATCTTGATGCCATTATTGTTGTGGTAGATCGGTTCTCCAAATACGCTACATTCATAGCAGCACCCAAGACAGTTTCGGCGGAAGAGACAGCTCAGCTCTTTTTCAAGCATATTGTTAAGTATTGGGGACTGCCGAGGGACATTGTTAGTGACCGAGACACCCGGTTTACTAGTAGCTTTTGGACCGAGCTCTTCAAACTACTCGGCTCCAAGTTGAATATGAGCTCTAGCTTCCACCCACAATCTGATGGCCAAACTGAAAGATTTAACTCAATGTTGGAGGAATATCTTCGACATTTTGTAAGCACTAATCAGAAGGACTGGGTGAAGCTCTTGGATGTTGCTCAACTGTGTTTCAATGCTCAAAAATGCTCTACCACCAATAAGAGTGCTTTTGAAATTTGTAATGGGCAGCAGCCACTCCTCCCGCACAATATTGATACTGTTCCACAAAATGCCAGGCCTACTTCGGCACAAACATTTTCCCTTGAATGGGAACAAAATCTTGATTTGGCCCGTGGCTACCTGGAGAAGGCTCAAAAGCGGATGAAAAAATATGCTGATCTTAAACGCCGCTTTGTTGAATACTGTGTGGGTGACAAGGTGATGGTGAAGATCCCGAACCAGAATTCCTCCAGAGCAACACGGGGGAGAGATTCACGGCTAATGCAAAAATATATTGGGCCCCTAAGCATTCTCAAAAGAGTCGGAAATGTAGCCTACAAGCTTGAGTTACCCCAGTGGTGGCGCATTCATAATGTCTTTCATGTCAGCCAACTCAAGCCATATCAGGCAGACAAAGAGGACACCACACGCAACCTGCCCAACCGTCCACAACTAAAACTACGCAACTTGGGGAAGAGGGTGGCCGAAGCTATTATCGACCACCGTGATGCAGGGCCGAGAAAGAAGCTATACAAAGAATATTTGGTGAAATGGAAGGGCTGCAGCATGGAGGAGAACACTTGGGAGAGGGCGATAGCACTTAAAGCTTTTCAACCCCTACTGGATGCTTATCTCACATCTATGGCGCCGGGGACGTCACCAACTCAGAGGGGGGAGTGCTGTCACGGGATGCCCGCGACCCTAGGCGGTATTACCTGATCAACGGCCATTCATGGGGCCCACTTGCAGCTTTGTGGGACGCAGAGCCTCACCGCACTTCAAGTTGTCATCTATAGTGTAGGGATTTACTTTATTGTTCATTGTAATAGCTAGTTAGTGTTGTAATAGCTAGTTAGTGTTGTAATAGCTAGTTAGTGGTTGCTCAGCTTTTCAATATCCACTGTTGTCATTAGCCTTTATTTTTCTAAGCCTATTATAGGGGGGAAGAGTGTACTGAAGAGTTGTAGTACGAATTGGCTAGTTTGCTGAGACCCTCCTATCCGTGTATGCTTGTAATCGTTGTTGCCTATTGTAATCGTTCATTGTATTAATACAAATCGATTTTCGTCTTCAATTTTGCTGTGCCACTAAAACGCCTCGGCGTGATTGCGTCGCATTAGCCCCAACGCTCGAACGAGTTAGGCGGACGTAGTCGAGTAAATTGACTACTAGCCGCACGGTGCGCGTACATTACATACAAACTATAAGCGCCCCGTGACACTCAGGTAATTGATGTAATATCCGCAATTTTCGATTTTCGGTAAATTTCTTTTTTCGGCCGGAGTCCGTTTTGACGACTCACTCATGACCGTTTCGTCATTTCGAGAATGATTAATTCTGCACTTTTTGTCATCCGAGTTCGTTTCGGTATCGTTTTGTTGAGTTCCAAGCTTTTTAGCGACTTTTCCGCACTTGAGTTCGATTCTTGCGAATCTCGTCCGAAACTGTTGATTCGAGTTTCTCGTAAGTTCAATTAATGTTAGTATTCATGTTGCGAGCTTTGGTTTGGTGTTTCGATCGCGTATCGTGATTTTCAGACGTTTTGGGCCATTTTCGTAATTTCCCAAAGTTTTGGGTAATTACTTCCGTTGTTGAATTCCGAGCCTTCGGGTGGTCGGAATTGTGTGTTCTCTTAGCTCTTAGATTTGTCTTTGCGAGTACGTCGTAACCGTATCATCGATTCGTATTCAGGTTCGGGTTTCGGGGTCGTTCGGGCCGTCGGAGTTGGCCCCGGCCGAGTCATGGCCGGAAACACAGGCTCAGCCGCAAGACCGGCCGAGTCACGGCCGGTAGTGCTCGGCAGCTTCGGCCGAGTCACGGTCGGCAAGCGGCAGCTTCCGCCGGCAGCCGCACTGGGCCGCGGGAGATCTTTGGCCGGGCCGCGGCACACTCTGTGGCATTTTTCGGCCAAACCGATCAGACGGTGCCGCGGCACACGCCGGGGGCCGGCACACCGCCGACCACCGGGAGCCATTTTTGGGCTGTGCCGCGGCACACTCCCGGCCACATGGCACACTGTGCCTATTTATGGCCCCGCACACGGGTTTTCGCCATTTTTCCTTCTTCTCCTTCTCTTCCGCGGCTGAGGGTGATCTTACCATGGAGCCATGTTGTTTAACAACAAATCCATGAAGTTTTTGAGTTCATATCATCAATCAATCATCCGTTATCATCCTTTGATCCAGCGAATCAAGGTAATCTTTCTTAGAACCCTAATTTCGTGAATTTGGGGGTTTTTGCGTTTTTGTCCGATTCGTTCCGTATTATTGATTAATTCATGATGGGTATGATTAATCTTGGTAGTATTCTTGTGTTTAACATCATTTAATCCATTGTTCTTCGTCGAATCGAAGTATATTTCTTGATTTCCTTTGAATCGACTTTTTGGGGGATTTGTCCTCGATCTCGTTTTTCATCCGTTTTTGATGGATAGATTATGGTTAAATGATGTTGTTAAACATATTCTATGAATTGTATATCCATATTTGAACTTGGAATTCCGTTTTCGTGTTTTGTCGGGATGAATCGTGTTCTTGGCCGTTTTGGGGGAAACGCTTGAACATTCGTCGTTCGTTCTTTGAATTCAACGGCTTTGAGTCGTGTTATGGAATTCATTTCATCGTTGTTATTGTCCTTCGTAGTTTATGAACGCGAGTTGGCGATCGGTGGAGTCGGCGGGTTCGTAGGCGGTTCGTGTCAACCTACTTCGGTCGATTCTTCGCGTTATTCTTATTCGAGGCAAGTACCTTGCCCATACTTTTCTTATTTTGTGGATATGATGACCGGTGATCGTCTTGGTGTGTTTGTTTGGTTGTTTGAAATGAAGTTTCAAAAGATTTCGGTTTGGCCTCGTTAAAGGCTTTCTTTCAAAATGCGTGTGTGTTTTGTGAACGGCGTGTTTTGGGAATTGATTATGATTTGATTATTTTGAACGTTGAAGGATTTGACGATGATACTCCTATTGTTTAAAGTTATGGAATCGTGTATTCCGTATTTAATCTTGTTATTGCGTTTTGAAGAGTTTGATAATGGTGTCGAGTTAATGGCCATCTCTAGTGAGTATTCTTAATGAACTTACATTCTTAGCATGTTAGTTTTGCATGAGTAATGTGTGTGTGTGTATGCTCACTACGGGTTAGATCCGACGGGGTCTCGGTAGGGGTCCACAGAGACGTGGATCGACGAGCATGCTTTTAACCACTACGGGTTAGATCCGACGGGGTCTCGGTAGGGGTCCACAGAGACGTGGATCGACGGTTAATTGTGGTGCATTTTACAAATGTGACTTATTTATGGCATTTCCGGAAATGAGTGCTTTTGAACGGTTTTCATGATTGCATGCATTGACTAAGTGTGTAAGAGGTAAGTTGTTCGTTTGGCCTACTTGGCTAGGATGGCTCTAGAGTATTTTGTTGTTTGTGTTAAATCCTTTAATTGTGGATTTTGACGTTGGAAGACGAACCTTGTGGTCGTTCTTGTGTACTGTGAGTTGATGAGATTTGGGGCTAAAATCCCAATGGTTTTGTAAAAGTCATTTTACGGAAAGTAAACCTTTGGGGCGGTGACCCCTTTTGTCTTTTGGGTTTTGAAAAGTAGGATTTGATAATCCTAAATTGTTTTCTATTAAAACTCTCGATGGCATTCTAAATCGTTTTATAAATTATTTCCATTGATTTATGATATTTCGGTTTTTAAAGGTTTTCTCAAACTCTTGCCTTGAGAAGTACTTTTCGTTTCGTTTGGATCTTTGAGGATTCCTGGTTATTGTTATTCGTGGAATGTGAATTGTATGGTTCGTATTTGCACTTTGTACTTGCACTAGCAAAACAGTGGAGTTTTGCTAACCCCCGAGTATTCGGGGGGTGGATGTCTATTTTTGCATTCAGGTTTTGGAGCATAACACAGGGTCGGCACGAAGGATGATGAAAGATGAACGATACTAATCACACGAGGATCCGTTGATGTCGTATTGGTCTAGTTGTATTTTCTTTTCCGCTGCAGTATCTTTTCCCCATTGTACGAGAGTTTATTGTATTTTGACCCCTGCGTGGGTATATGTTGTAATTGAGTTGTATATTTTTATTGAAAGACCAAATCGGTCTACTGAGTCATTTTAGCCTTAAAGGCATGGTTGAGTTGTTATAAGTCGTTACCAGCCTGGTAAATCCTTGAGGAAAGGTTCTACATCGTGTAATATCCCTGAGCGGATTGGGGGTGTTACAATTGACCTGAAGAACCAGAGACGATCGTTCACATAAAAGCAGACGACTCAGTAGGTGAAGTGAAAACATAATACCTCACAATAGCAAACTCATCTAAGATCATTTTGAATTTATTACCTTTGCTCTCAAAGTCTCAACATCAGCTTACATAAATGGTATCGGAGCTTAGGTTGAGGAAACCTAGGCTGTCGGGTCAATTCGTGTTGTTTGAGTCTTGTTTCGTCGGATTTTGTCTGACTGAGTCGTGTCGCGACGCGTCGTTTGAGTTTGTTGGTCGTGATTAGTATCGTGGGGCGATCATCATCTTCGTGCGACCTGTGAAAGTAAGTCTCCCTTCTTTGTGTTGTGCCTCGTGTGACACGAGCTATTTTTATGATTATTTGTTAAGTGATGGAATCCTTATGTGGATTTTGATTTCACGATATGTATTTAGTCGACTCTCGTATTTGATTTATACGAGGAGTGTCGTCGCTTGTGATGTCTTTTTATTGTTGTTTTTGTCCGTTGTTGATGATTTTCGAATTAATTTGCACGTTTTACAAGTTCTCTTGTGGAGGCTTTGTGCTTATACGCATTCGAATTGTTCACTAGCCAGTGCGGGAGGGTCCTTAGAGGCCTCGAATGGGGTCAGTGGTTTTGTTCTGAATGTGGTATTTTTTTTCCGTTTATTTCCGTTTAAAGACATGTACTGTTTTGATCTTAAATGTTTTGATGCGTGTACTAGGAGTTGTTTTAGTGAACGTCGATATGTGTGAGTTTTGGGCATTCTGGCCTATTGGATTTTTGAAAACCTTGAGTATCTTGGAAAAATAAATTTCGAGACATACTTTACAAATGAGTTATTTTCTTGTGGTACATCCTAGGTGCCACAATATATTTCAAAAAAAAAAAAATTCTACTTCGAGGACCAAAATGCCTTGAGGTATTTTCAATGTTTTAGAAACACTTTTATTTAGACCCGATGGTCGAATATTCTGAAAGTTTTCACTAATAGAAAGTGTCCTCATTTTTATCAAATGCGAAATGGTTCTCCAATGTCTCGATAACAATGTTTCACGTTTGTACTTTTTGAAAGGTGATACTCAAGATCAACCGATGTTCTTCTAAATTATTTTCAAAATGAGGTTTCGTTTTTAAAACCTATCCATTCCCGTTTGAGGGATGGGTGTAATATCCGCATTTTTCTTTCCCTTGTATTTTTATTTCCGGTGTATTTTCTTCGTCGTGTATCTTTCAGTGTATATTTTCCTGTCATCTATCGATCTGATTCTCGTTATTATTGTGCGGAACCGCCGTTTTGGGGTTGCCATGGGTTCATCTCGTGTTATTGTTTCCCCGATGTTGATTCCTATCGCTTTTATTCTCTTTCCGGATCATTTTTATCATTTTGGGACCAAAAAGGGGTGTGGGCCGCGGCACAAGGTGTGTGCGCCGCGGCACACACATTTCTCCAGTTGTTGGTCGAGCGGACTGTACTGTGTGCCGCGGCACACCCATCCGGTGCCGCGGCACATTGCCGAGTCAGTGCCGCGGCACATTGCCGAGTCAGTGCCGCGGCACACCCGTTCGGTGCCGCGGCACACTCGTGTGACATCTGCGACCAAAACCCGACTGTATCGGGTGCCGCGGCACACGCAGGCCGTGCCGCGGCACACTGCCGAACCCTGGGAGCAAATTTTTGGCCTGTGCCGCGGCACACTTCGTCTGAGCCGCAGCACACCATGCGGTCAACTGTATAATCTCGTTCTTATTAGACGAGATCGGCCATTTCCTTCACTTCTTCACCTGCGCACGAGAGAGAGAGGGGACTAAGGAGGAGAACTTCTCAAACATTCTTCAATTGGGGGTTGATTTTCATCATTCTCCTTCGGTTGTGAGCCCGGATTACCAATCTAACGCGTGTTCTACGGATCTTAGTACTTGAATCTCCAAAGGTAATATCTCTTAGAACCCTATTTTCGAATAATTTGGGGGTTTTGGGATTTTTCTTCCGATTCGTTCCATTTTGTTGGTGGATTCATGATGAATACGATTAATATTGTTGGTATCTTTAGTTTTCCTACGGATTCATGGATATTTTGTGGGTTTTTACGGAATCGAGAGGGTTTGGTTGTGGTCCGCCCTCGTTGTTATTTTTGGTACGAATATACATGAATCGTAGGCGGGTTTTCGGGTGTATTCAATTTCCGTATTCGTCTAGAGTTGGTTGTGATTTTGTTATTCGAATCGTTAGGTTCATTTCTGTCGGTTCCTCGCGGTCGTGTTCGATTCTTCCTTTCCGTTCGTATCACCGTCTATTAACCGAGGCAAGTACCCTTATGAACTTACGATCTTGACATAGTAGTTTTGTATGAGAAATTGTGTGTGTGTGTATACTCACTACAGGTTAGATCCGACGGGGTCTCGGTAGGGCTCCACGAAGCTGTGGAACCGCGAGTTGCTTTTAACCACTACGGGTTAGACCCGACGGGGCCTCGGTAGGGATCCACGAAGCTGTGGGTCCGCGGTTAATTGTGGTGCATTTTACAAATGTGATTTGTTTATGGCATTTCCGGAAATGAGTGTTTTGGGAACTATGTTTTCTTGATTGCATGCATTACTGTATGTGTAAGATATAAGACGTTCATTTGGTTACTTGTACTAGCGTAATTGCTAACCCCTCTGGGGACCCGTTTTGGGGAAATTCGTTTTATGAATTTCAGGTCAGGTTCATCGAGACGAGCGGGTGCTGGACCAGTATGCGGATGATGGCCGTGCGTGATGATTGTGCACGAGTGGTGTCTTATTGCCTTCTATCTTTTTATTTTTGTGGTCTTTAAACTAATAGAGGTACCGAGTACTTAAGAGTTTTTACTCGTCGGGATTGTATTGTTGTTTATTATGCTTGCGTCGGATTATGGTGTTATGTTAGACCGGTTGAACCGGGTGGATTATTTTGTTGGGCGTCTTTATGACGAGGTATCTTTCTGTTGTTTCTGTGAGTCGATGAGTATGATGCTTGATCATCCTGGTGGGCCCCATATAGGGATTCACGGCGCTGTAATATACCTCGGATATCCTGGGGGTGTTACAGAAAATGGTATCAGAGCCCTAGGTTTATGGATACCTAGGCTTGTAGGTTTATTGGGTCTTGTTGTATTTTGTTTTGCACATCATCATCACGCTGTCATGATTCCGGTACTACCAGTGCCCGTAAGTTTTCTTTCCTCTGTTCCTTATACTCTTGTATCGTACCTTTGATTCTCGATTTGCGATCGTTCTTTTCTTGTACTTACCATCGTATGGCTTTTGCTACTTATTTAACTCCAGTATGGATGCTGGAAGAGGTCGTAGTCGTGGTTGTGGTCGCAGTCGTGGTCGTGGACGCGGCCGGGGACGTGGGGCAGCCGGTGGGGCGGCCACGTCACAGTCTTCGGGAGCCGGCAGTACCGGCGACCGTCACAGTCATGCTTCTTCTCAGGAGCACGCCGACCTTGGTATTGCGGCTGTTATGCAGCAAATGGTGAATCAAATGGCGGCGATAGCTCAGGAGGTTCAGAACCCGGATCCGGCCCATGCTAATCGGGGCGGAGCGGATCGTTGCCTTCAGGATGTCATCAAGATGCATCCTCCTCAGTTTTCGGGAGCTTCAGACCCGATCGGCTGGGAGGGGTGGATCAAGGAGATATCTAAAGTCTTCACTGCCACCAACTGTCCCGAGGACCGTAAGGTCCCCATTACCCAGTACTTCCTCACTGGGGACGCTACGGATTGGTGGGAGGCCGTTGGGCCCAAAGACCATGTTGCTTCGTGGACCGAATTCCAAGAACTGATGGAGACTGAATATTGCCCGTGGTCGGTCAGACAGGCTCGAGTACATGCTTTCTATGATGCTCAACCACGGGATATCCCCGTATCTCAAGCTATTGCCGACTTTAACAAGGAATTGGGTTATGTGAAGACCCAAGTTGTCGAGGAGAGCGACAAAATCTTCCATTTTTCCAGGCGGATGAAATTGTCTATTCGAGACTATATGTCGGGGCTCGTCTGTACTACCTTGAAGGATTACCAGAGTAGGGCCCTTGCTTACGATATGTCTGTGACGGCGAGTGAGGCGGCCCGCGAGCAAGAAGCGTAAGTCTCACGGGAATTTTCGGGCCACAAAGGTGGGGGTCGGCAGAAATTCCACCGCTAACTTTTCATTGGTGGTGGCCCATCTCGATCTACCGGGTTTCCCGTAGGGCGCCGGTGCCCCTTCTCGAGAGGTGAAGTGCTTTAACCGTGGACGCAGGCCACATCGCCGTATTTGTCCGAACCCTTTGCCGACGTGTAATCGGTGTGGCCGGTCACAAGGCCGCTTTCTGGCCGAGAGGAGAAAATCCTTGGTGCCCGGATTCCATTCCAGCCTAGGGAACCAAGTGTGAATCAAGGATCGTTTGCTCCTCAATCTCCGCCGAGTGCTAGTCGGGGGAGAGGTCGGGGTCAGCCCTCTAAGGGGGGAGCTTCCAGCGTCGGCTCAGCCCACCCGCGTATCTATGAGATGCGGAGAGCCGATGATCCAGCGGCTACCGTGGCGTCAGGTACCGTTCATATTCTTTCTCATCCTGTCAGTGTGCTTTTTGATTCTGGTGCTACGCATTCGTTCATATCTCTGGATTGTATGCGCCGTTTGAGTCTCGACTGTTTGACGCCTTGTGAGACCTTCATCGTTAAGCTTCCTAGCGGTGATCGGATCGTTGGTGATCAGGAGGTTCGAGACTGTTCTGTGTTTATTTGTGAGAGGGTTTGGCCCTCTAATCTTATTGTTGTGGGTATTGAGGGTGAGGACTTAATTCTCGGGGATGATTGGCTCGAGCGTCATGGTGCAATCATGAACTACCGCACGAGGATCATCACCATGTTAGCCGATGGCACCGAGCACTCTTTCGCCGGGCAAAAGAGGGGGAACCAAAAATTCGTTATTAACGCCTTGAAGGCGATGAGACTCCTGCGAAAGGGGTGTACTGGCTATTGGTGCTACGCCTTGAAGGCGGAGAGTGGTGGAGTCGAGCTTTCATCGATTCCAATCGTTAATGAGTTTTCTGATGTATTTCCTGACGAGTTACCGGGATTGCCACCGGATCGTGAGGCCGAGTTCGCTATAGAGTTAGAGCCGGGTGCGGCTCCTATTTCGAAGGCGCCCTATCGCATGGCACCTTCAGAGATGTCCGAGTTGAAGAAGCAGTTGAGTGAGCTTCTTGAGTTGAGGTATGTTCGACCGAGCGCCTCGCCTTGGGGCGCACCGGTCCTGTTTGTGCGGAAGAAGGATGGTTCACTACGTTTGTGTATCGACTATCGCGAACTAAACAAGGTGACCATCAAAAACAAGTATCCTTTGCCGAGAATTAACGACTTGTTCGACCAGTTGCAGGGGGCTGCGGTATTCTCGAAGATTGATTTGAAATCGGGGTACTATCAGCTCCGGGTGAGAGAGTCCGATGTGCCGAAGACAGCTTTTCGGACGAGATACGAACATTATGAGTTCGTAGTTATGCCTTTCGGGTTAACTAATGCGCCGACGGTGTTCATGCAGTTGATGAACAAAGTCTTTATCGAGTATTTGGATAAGTGTGTCGTCGTCTTCATTGACGATATTCTTATTTATTCGAGAAACGAGGAAGAGCATGCCCATCATTTGCGGGTAGTGTTAGACATTTTGAGGGCCGAGCAACTCTATACGAAGTTCTCGAAATGTGAGTTCTGGCTGAAGGAAGTGATGTTTCTAGGTCACGTGATTTCAGCCGAGGGGGTTCGTGTAGATCCGCAGAAGATAGAGGCGGTATTGGGTTGGGCACCGCCTAAGAATGTGAAGGAGATCCGTAGTTTCTTGGGTTTGGCTGGCTACTATCGTAGGTTCGTCGAGGGTTTCTCGAAACTAGCTCGGCCACTTATGCAGTTACTCCATAAATCCGAGAAGTTCGTCTGGAATGACGAGAGGCAGTTGAGTTTTGAGGAACTGAAGAAGCGTTTAACTTCAGCCCCGGTTTTAGCATTGCCATGTGGCAACGAGGGTTTTGCCGTTTATAGCGATGCTTCGGGTCAGGGTCTTGGGTGCGTATTGATGCAGCACGGCAAGACCATTGCCTATGCGTCGCGACAGTTGAGGCCGTATGAGCTGAACTACCCTACTCATGATTTGGAGTTAGCGGCAGTCGTTTTCGCGCTCAAGATTTGGCGTCACTATCTTTTCGGCTCTGCATGTCAGATTTTTACCGATCATAAAAGTCTGAAATACATATTTACTCAGCGGGAGTTGAATATGAGGCAGAGGAGGTGGTTAGAGCTGATTAAGGATTATGACCTCGAAATCCTTTATCATCCGGGCAAGGCGAACGTCGTGGCCGACGCCTTGAGTCGGAAACCGATTGCATTGCGATCGCTTGAGATCCTTACGTCTCAGTCTGAGCTTCGGTGGGCTTTGATCGAGTTAGATGTTGAGGTTCTATTGCCGGGAACTGTCGGGCAACTTTGTGCTTGTAACACCCCCAATCCACTCAGGGATATTACACGCCGTAGACCCTCTCCTCGAGGATCTACCAGGCTGATAACTAAAATCAAACATCTAAACATCGCCTTTAAGGCTAAAATGACTCAGTAGACCGACTTGGTCTTTCAATAATAACATACAACTCATTCCCAAACACATACCCACGCAGGGGTCAAAATAAAATAAACTCCCGTACAACGAGGAAAAGATACCGCAGCGGAAAAGAAAATACAACTGGACCAATACGACATCAACGGAACCTCGTGTGATTAGTATCGTTCATCTTTCATCATCCTTCGTGCCGACCCTGTGCTATGCTCCAAAAACTGAATGCTATAATAGACATCCACCCCGAATACTGGGGGTTAGCAAACTCCTTTGTTTTGCTAGTGCAAGTACAAGTGCAAAATACGAGCCATACAATACAAGTTCCAAGAACAATAATAATCGAAATCCTCAAAGGTTCAAACGTAAGGAAAAGTACTTCAGGAAAGAGTTTGGGTAAACATTTCCAAAGCGAAAGATCGCAAATAAGGGAAACAATTTACAAAGCAGTTTAAAATGCCGTCGAGAGTTTTAATAGAAAACAATTTAGGATTATAAAATCCTTCTCTTTCCAAAAAAATCAATAGGGTCATGACCCAAATGTTTTGTTTTCGCAAATAGGAAACCACCAATAATTCTGAGGTCAAAGCCCAACATCACGTGTCCTCAACGGACGAAAAATCAACGGAACATAATCACGCACGCGCATCGCCTAGGACCGGGCGATACCACCGACATCCCACTCGAGGCCTCGAAGGACCCTCCCGGCGGCTAGCGAAACAAATCACACACATCTCACGGTTGGATCAATCGCTTGTTGCATCCTGGCCACATGATCACATGCCATGTGCCACCGAAGATTATCTCGAGCTCCCACGGTTGGATCAATCACTTGTTGCATCACAGCCACATGATCACATGCCATGTGCCACCGTAGACCTTCAACCATATCCACACATTCACACAAATAACATATCACATCAAGGATATTCAAACAATTCGCCCAGAGGCATCAAACACTTAGCAAAACACCACGTCAATCCACAACGCACCGAAATGACATAATATACGTCCACACACAATACTAAGTGCAACATGAACACCAAGCATATACATAGAATTCACATAGTTATTCTCGAACCACACCAATCACAAATCACACACGGTTTTGAAAGAGGCCTTTGAGGCTAACCAAATCTTTTGAAAACTCATTTCAAACAAACAAACAAACCAAGGCGATCACCAATCATCATATCCGCGAAACAAGAAAAGTATGGACAAGGTACTTGCCTCAAAATCGATACGCAAGTATTAACGAACACGGCTCAACGGAAAGCTTCAAACGCCCAATGCTATCGAAGCGGAAGGCGGCGGCGAGCGAAAGGGTTCAACACGGTTTCTTCGCAAGAAACACGACCTAACATCATACAATCAATAAATCATCGACCATACGAGGAAGAATAATCGTAGAAACGCCGAAAACCCCTCTAAGACATTTCTGGGCACCTTCAAGGCGTCGGTCAAGAACTCAACTCAAACAACGAATCGATACGATCCAACCATGGAATAACAAGGGAAATGATATAATACATCTAAATAATCATCAATCCATCAAAATCCTAAGTTAAATCGGATTAAGCGGACGAAATCGAACAAAATACCCAAAATCCCCAAAATCTCCCAAAAATGGGTTCTTAGAAGATTACCTTGGATTAGGATGAATGATTCAAGAAGAAATCGATAATCTACAACAAAACTCGAAGTGGATGATTTCTTCCGGTCCGAAAATGTTAAAATCGCCCAAGAGTTGCTCTGGATCGCCCAAAACGAGAGGAAGAAAAGAGAGGAGAGGAAAATGAAAACCTTCCCAGATCCCGTGTAAAATAGTGAAACACGGCAGAACCTATCGGCCAGCCTATCGGCCGATAGGCCCAACCGATACCCCTACAGAATGCCGGCAGAGAGTCTATCGACCCCCTATCGGCCGAAAGGCTCCTGGAAGTGATCGGCCAAGCGAAACGACCATAACTCTCTCGTCCGGACTCCGATTGACTCACCGTTTGAACCATTGGAAAGCTAACTCGATGCTCTATAATATTGCAGAGATTTATAATTTTTGGAATTTCCAAGAATTAATGGTGATTTTACAAAGTCAAACTCACATGTGGAAAAGTCATTTAAGGACACGGAACTCAACAAAACGACACCGAAACGAATTCGGATGACAAAAGTGCAGAATTAAATATTCTCCGAATGACGAAACGGTCATGAGAGAGTCGTCAAAACAGACTCCGACCAAAAAAAGAAATTTACCGAAAATCGAAAATTGCGGATATTACATTCTACCCTCCTTAAAAGAAGTTTCGTCCCGAAACTTAAAACAAGTAGGGGAAGAAATATTCCGCCAGGAAAAACTCAACGAGACACACAAGAATGCGTAACTAACGCCCAACGGCGAAATGTTACAAACAACGCAAAGGGGTATACGGTGTGAAAACACGCTCCACGACCAACACAACGTCGCGGTAGAGACATAATAAAACCAACAAATGACAAGCGTCATCAAATGGATAATACAATCAAGTCAATGATCCAAACAATCACAAAACACAAATTACTTGTTACAAGAAAACACGCATCGAGAAAGCGAGAGAATAAACACAAAAGCGATCCACAAGGGTAATTATAAATAATTCGGACTACGCGAAATCCTCAAAACCACCCTAGGCATCTCCGTGTCCTTTCGGAGCAGAGACGCAACCTCGATCCCCAAATCTCTCGGCTACCGTCTCGCAATGCACGGATCGGTGACCCACACAGCCACACTCAAGCGGTGACTAATGGTGAGCGACAATTCTTCGCAGTATGGCCCGCTCGACTACGGTTATAACATATCTTGAAGTGCTCACATTACTCACTGCGGGGTACTACTCCTCGATCACGCGATCTAGGAACCATATTGGGATGACGAGACGAAGTCCCAACCTCAAGGGGCCCACTCCTTGATTTCTGAAAAGTTCCCAGCGGTTTTCTGTTTCTTGAGTCGGACATACTCTCGGTCGATAATCTGGATAGCTCATAGGCTAACGCCCTATTTTGATAATCTCTCAAGGAAGTACAAGCGAGACTGCCATGTCTTGGAGAATCTCCGGCTTCATCCGCCTACTAAAATGACAAATCTTGTCCTCCTCTGTCCTTACTTGATTACGCACATAGCCGAAATTTGTTTGCTAAAATCAATAATAGCTTGAGGCAATGGTACATCCTGCGGTTTCGCGAAAAGAATTCATTAATCCTCGATTTCTGATCGGTTAGGACAAAACTCATCTCTCATGAATTTACGGAACTCTGCCCACGTAACAACGCGATCTCGAGGCTTAATAGCCTCCCACGCCTAGCGGCATCTTTGTCGAAAAGATCTTGAGCTCAGGGACCTTACGTTCTTACGGACAATCAACTATCTCGAAAATCTTTTCCAACTGGAAAAGCCAACCATCGGACCTAAAGCATCTGCGGCACCGGTAGCGAGGGGATTCATACGAACCACTTCTCGAAGCCACTGATTTGCACCAGTGTGCTGGGTCACATCTGTAACACGCTGAACTGCCTGAGTCAACTGAGTCATCTGAGTGGCTACCTGCTGCAAAATAGTAGCAACACCAATACCAATACCATCACCGGTGGCATGCTCTCGACCACGCGTCCGATCGCCACGACCACGACCTCGACCCCTCGGCATACTAAATAAGTAACCACTCAGCACAACAAGGAATCATAATACATATCATATACAACAATTTCCATCATAAAGCAACATGCATACTAAAATCATAGCAACGACGGTATCGTTCAGCAATCTCAACGGCCCGAACGATAACCAGCACATAATCACAAAACATAATCACACATATACACGAACATACCAACCCAAGCTTCAACAGCTCACACTCGCGTGTCAACACGCAAATCACCACGAGGCGATAAACAGTAAACACCAGTTCACACCTCTCACAGAGGGCTAACAAAACATATGCGTGGCGAACGACTCAACGTTCACACCACCAATTCAATCACAATTCGGGGTTAACACCGTAACGAAAGTTCGAAAACCATACACGCATTTCCGGTCCATAGCAGGAATGATAGGTTTTAAAAACAAAAACCACCTTTTGAAAACAGTTTGGAAACAACAGTTGATCTTGAGTATCATTTTACAAAAAGTAGTACAAACACCATTATCGAGACTTTGAAAGTCATCTTGCGTTCGAACAAAAATGAGGACACCTTTCTTTTAGTGAAAAACTTTCAAAAATATTCGACCCTTGGCTCTAAGCAACTGCATTTGAAAATATCTCAAAATATTTTTGGTCCTCAATAGGAAAATTTTTGAAATGTATTGCGGCATTAGAAAACACCTTGAAAACACCGCATGAAAATAATTCGTTTTAAAAGTACGTCTCGAATTTTAATTTTCTAAGATACTCAAGGTTTTCAAAAATAATTCAATGAGCTAGAATGCCCAAAAATTTGAGGTAATTACAAGGAACAATATAGCGCCGTGGGTCCTGCAGGAACCCACCGGGTTAAAAACCATTCACAAAACGCCAAAAGGCCGATGACGGTAATATTTCAAAAACTCACAAAATCCATTTACAAAATACTAAATTCCGTCATAAGAATTTCGCAAAATGATCAAGGCCATAATGCCAAAAACTCGATTAAGGGAATTGGTTTTGAAATAAAACTTCGATCGGTAAAATACCGAAATCCATTCTGAAGAACTCACGCGGCGGATAAAAGAAATACGATTCGACATGCAGTCCGGCAACAATACTCATCATACGAACGAAATATGAGAGTCAACTAGTCACGTATCAAGAAATCAAAATCCATAAGAGGATCCGTCACTTAACAAATAATCATAAAAATAGCTCGTGTCACACGAGGCTCAACACGAATAAGGAGACTTACATCCACAGTCGCACGAAGATGATGATCGCCACGATACTAATCACGACCAACAAACTCGACAGCCAGCGTCGCGACACGACTTAGTCGGACAAAATCCGGCGAGGCAAAGACTCAATAGACACCACTGACCCGACAGCCTAGGTTTCCACAACCTAAGCTCCGATACCATTTATGTAACACCCCCGATCCACTCAGGGATATTACACGCCGTAGACCCTCTCCTCGAGGATCTACCAGGCTGATAACTAAAATCAAACATCTAAACATCGCCTTTAAGGCTAAAATGACTCAGTAGACCGACTTGGTCTTTCAATAATAACATACAACTCATTCCCAAACACATACCCACGCAGGGTCAAAATAAAATAAACTCCCGTACAACGGGAAAAGATACCGCAATGGAAAAGAAAATACAAGCTGGACAATACGACATCAACGGAACCTCGTGTGATTAGTATCGTTCATCTTTCATCATCCTTCGTGCCGACCACTGTGCTATGCTCCAAAACACGAATGCAAAAATAGACATCCACCCCGAATACTCGGGGGTTAGCAAAACTCCACTGTTTTGCTAGTGCAAGTACAAGTGCAAAAATACGAGCCATACAATACAAGTTCCAAGAACAATAATAATCAGAAATCCTCAAAGGTTCAAACGTAAGGAAAAGTACTTCCCGAGGAAAGAGTTTGGGTAAACATTTCCAAAACTGAAAGATCGCAAATAAGGGAAACAATTTACAAAACAGTTTAAAATGCCGTCGAGAGTTTTAATAGAAAACAATTTAGGATTATAAAATCCTTCTCTTTCCAAAAAAATCAATAGGGTCACAGCCCAAATGTTTTGTTTTCGCAAATAGGAAACCACCAATAATTTACAGGGTCAAAGCCCAACATCACGTGTCCTCAACGGACGAAAAATCAACGGAACATAATCACGCACGCGCATCGCCTAGGACCGGGACGATACCACCGACATCCCACTCGAGGCCTCGAAGGACCCTCCCGAGCTGGCTAGCGAAACAAATCACACACATCTCACGGTTGGATCAATCGCTTGTTGCATCCTGGCCACATGATCACATGCCATGTGCCACCGTAGATTATCTCAGGCTCCCACGGTTGGATCAATCACTTGTTGCATCCTGGCCACATGATCACATGCCATGTGCCACCGTAGACCTTCAACCATATCCACACATTCACACAAATAACATATCACATCAAGGATATTCAAACAATTCGCCCAGAGGCATCAAACACTTAGCAAAACACCACGTCAATCCACAACGCACCGAAATGACATAATATACGTCCACACACAATACTAAGTGCAACATGAACACCAAGCATATACATAGAATTCACATAGTTATTCTCGAACCACACCAATCACAAATCACACACGGTTTTGAAAGAGGCCTTTAACGAGGCTAACCAAATCTTTTGAAAACTCATTTCAAACAAACAAACAAACCAAGACGATCACCAATCATCATATCCGCGAAACAAGAAAAGTATGGACAAGGTACTTGCCTCAAAATCGATACGCAAGTATTAAGCGAACACGGCTCAACCGGAAAGCTTGGCGCCCAATGCTATCGAAGCGGAAGAGCGGCGGCGAGCGAAAGGGTTCAACACGGTTTGTTCGCAAGAAACACGACCCTAACATCATACAATCAATAAATCATCGACCATACGAGGAAGAATAATCGTAGAACGCCCGAAAACCCCTCTAAGACATTTCTGGGCACCTTCAAGGCGTCGGTCAAGAACTCAACTCAAACAACGAATCGATACGATCCAACCATGGAATAACAAGGAAATGATATAATACATCTAAATAATCATCAATCCATCAAAATCCTAAGTTAAATCGGATTAAACGGACGAAATCGAACAAAATACCCAAAATCCCCAAAATCTCCCAAAAATGGGTTCTTAGAAGATTACCTTGGATTAGGATGAATGATTCAAGAAGAAATCGATAATCTACAACAAAACTCGAAGTGGATGATTTCTTCAAGTCCGAAAATGTTAAAATCGCCCAAGAGTTGCTCTGGATCGCCCAAGCGAGAGGAAGAAAAGAGAGGAGAGGAAAATGAAAACCTTCCCAGATCCCGTGTAAAATAGTGAAACACAGTGAGAACCTATCGGCCAGCCTATCGGCCGATAGGCCCAACCGATACCCTACTGAATGCCGGCGGTAGAGTCTATCGACCCCCTATCGGCGAAAGGCTCTGAAGTGATCGGCAAAAGAAACGACCATAACTCTCTCGTCCGGACTCCGATTGACTCACCGTTTGAACCATTGGAAAGCTAACTCGATGCTCTATAATATTTCAGAGATTTATAATTTTTGGAATTTCCAAGAATTAATGGTGACTTTACAAAGTCGAACTCCCACGTGAAAAAGTCGATTAAGGACACGGAACTCAACAAAACGACACCGAAACGAACTCGGATGACAAAAAGTGCAGAATTAAATATTCTCCGAATGACGAAACGGTCATGAGAGAGTCGTCAAAACAGACTCCGACCAAAAAAAGAAATTTACCGAAAATCGAAAATTGCGGATATTACAGTGCTTTGGAAATTTCGTCGTCTTTGATCGATGAAATTAAGCTGAAGCAGTTAGAGGATCCGATGATTACTCAAATCCGAGAGAACGTTCTTAACGGAAAGTCTCCTGGGTTTGTGATTCACGAGGATGGTGCTTTGAGATTCCAGAGTCGGCTTTGTGTGCCGAACGACTCAGAGTTGCGACAGAGTATTTTGCGTGAGGCCCATGCTACACCTTATTCCGTTCATCCTGGTTCGAGTAAGATGTACAAGGACCTGAGAAGGAATTTCTGGTGGAATGATATGAAGGAGGAGGTCGCGCAGTTTGTAGCAAGGTGTTTGACTTGCCAGCAAGTCAAAATCAAGCATCAGCGACCGGCCGGGCTTTTGCAGTCACTTCCCGTTCCGGAATGGAAATGGGAAGATATATCGATGGACTTCATTACGAGTTTGCCGAGATCGAGGTCGGGCATGAATATGGTATGGGTGATTGTCGATCGTCTGACCAAGTCGTCACATTTTTTGGGCATCAAGGACACTTGGGGCCCGGAGAAGTTAGCTCGTGTGTTTATCGCGCAGATTGTGAGGCTTCACGGTACTCCGAAGTCTATTGTTTCGGATCGTGATGGCCGTTTTGTATCGCACTTATGGCAGGCGGTGCATAAGGCGTTGGGTACCCGACTGCGTTTGAGTACCTCTTTTCATCCCAGTCAGATGGACAGTCGGAACGCACTATCCAGACGTTCGAGGATTTGTTGCGTGCCTGTGCTCTCGATTGGAGTAGAGACTGGGGGGAACATTTGCCATAGATCGAATTCACGTACAACAACAGTTGGCACGCGTCGATTCGGATGGCACCGTGTGAGGCACTTTATGGGCGGCGATGTCGATCACCGATTTGTTGGAATGAGGCGTCCGATTTAGTCAGGACTGAGCTGGATGTCGTTTTAGAAACCAGGCGGAAGATAGAATTAATTCGGGAACGGATGTTGACTGCCCAGAGTCGACAGAAGTTGTATGCCGACGTCTGTCGTCGACCTTTGGAATTCGAAGTGGGAGACCACGTTCTGCTAAAGGTGTCGCCGACGAAGGGAGTTTTTCGTTTCGGGAAGAAAGGGAAGTTGAGTCCGAGATTTATCGGCCCCTTTGAGATTCTCGAGCGAGTCGGTGGGTTGGAATACCGTTTGGCGTTACCTCCGGCCTTGAGTCATGTTCATAGCGTTTTTCATGTTTCCCAGCTGAGGAAATATGTCCCGGATCCTAGTTACGTCATCGATTATGGCGAGATTGATATTGCTGAAGATATTACTTTTGAGGAGCGTCCTTTGAAGATTTTGGAGCATCGTGAGAAACGACTGAGGCATAAGACCATTCCTTTGGTCAAAGTGCAGTGGTCGAGACACGGTGTCGAGGAGGCAACTTGGGAAACCGAGGATAGCATGCGTGCTAGGTACCCTGAGTTGTTTGTTTCTTAAGTTTCGGGACGAAACTTATTTTTAGAGGGGTAGAATGTAATATCCGCATTTTTCTTTCCCTTGTATTTTTATTTCCGGTGTATTTTCTTCGATTGTAGTAACCCTCGTGTATCTTTCAGTGTATATTTTCCTGTCATCTATCGATCTGATTCTCGTTATTGTTGTGCGGAACTGCCGTTTTGGGGTTGCCATGGGTTCATCTCGTGTTATTGTTTCCCCGATGTTGATTCCTATCGCTTTTATTCTCTTTCCGGATCATTTTTATCATTTTGGGACCAAAAGGGGGTGTGGGCCGTGGCACAAGGTGTGTGCGCCGCAGCACACACATTTCTCTAGTTGTTGGTCGAGCGGACTGTACTGTGTGCCGCGGCACACCCATCCGGTGCCGCGGCACATTGCCGAGTCAGTGCCGCGGCACACTCGTGTGACATCTGCGACCAAAACCCGACTGTACCGGGTGCCGTGGCACACGCAGGCCGTGCCGCGGCACACTGCCGAACCCTGGGAGCAAATTTTTGGCCTGTGCCGCGGCACACTTCGTCTGCGCCGCGGCACACCATGCGGTCAACTGTATAATCTCGTTCTTATTAGACGAGATCGGCCATTTCCTTCACTTCTTCACCTGCGCACGAGAGAGAGGGGACTAAGGAGGAGAACTTCTCAAACATTCTTCAATTGGGGTTGATTTTCATCATTCTCCTTCGGTTGTGAGGCCCGGATTACCAATCTAACGCGTGTTCTACGGATCTTAGTACTTGAATCTCCAAAGGTAATATCTCTTAGAACCCTATTTTCGAATAATTTGGGGGTTTTGGGATTTTTCTTCCGATTCATTCCGTTTTGTTGGTGGATTCATGATGAATACGATTAATATTGTTGGTATCTTTAGTTTTCCTACGGATTCATGGATATTTTGTGGGTTTTTACGGAATCGAGAGGGTTTGGTTGTGGTCCGCCCTCGTTGTTATTTTTGGTACGAATATACATGAATCGTAGGCGGGTTTTCGGGTGTATTCAATTTCCATATTCGTCTAGAGTTGGTTGTGATTGTGTTATTCGAATCGTTAGGTTCATTTCCGTCGGTTCCTCGCGGTCATGTTCGATTCTTCCTTTCCGTTCGTATCACCATCTATTAACCGAGGCAAGTACCCTTATGAACTTACGATCTTGACATAGTAGTTTTGTATGAGAAATTGTGTGTGTGTGTATACTCACTACGGGTTAGATCCGACGGGGTCTCGGTAGGGCTCCACGAAGCTGTGGAACCGCGAGTTGCTTTTAACCACTACGGGTTAGACCCGACGGAGCCTCGGTAAGGATCCACGAAGCTGTGGGTCCGCGGTTAATTGTGGTGCATTTTACAAATGTGATTTGTTTATGGCATTTCCGGAAATGAGTGTTTTGGGAACTATGTTTTCTTGATTGCATGCATTATTGTATGTGTAAGATGTAAGACGTTCATTTGGTTACTTGTACTAGCGTAATTGCTAACCCCTCTGGGGACCCGTTTTGGGGAAATTCGTTTTATGAATTTCAGGTCAGGTTCATCGAGACGAGCGGGTGCTGGACCAGTATGCGGATGATGGCCGTGCGTGATGATTGTGCACGAGTGGTGTCTTATTGCCTTCTATCTTTTTATTTTTGTGGTCTTTAAACTAATAGAGGTACTCGAGTACTTAAGAGTTTTTACTCGTCGGGATTGTATTGTTGTTTATTATGTTTGCGTCGGATTATGGTGTTATGTTAGACCGGTTGAACCGGGTGGATTATTTTGTTGGGCGTCTTTATGACGAGGTATCTTTATGTTGTTTTTGTGAGTCGATGAGTATGATGCTTGATCAGCCTGGTGGGCCCCATATAGGGATTCACGGCGCTGTAATATACCTCGGATATCCTGGGGGTGTTACAATGGGTATGTATGTATGATGTTCGCATTGTCATTTTGATGTTTGCTCCCGAGTATGACCGAATTGGCGGTGTGAGCGTTGAGTCATTTTCCGCACATTTGTTGTGTTAGCCCCTTGTGAGAGGCGGGATGTTGGTGTTGAATTTTGTCGCCTCGTGGTGATTTCTGCGTTGTCGCGCATGTGCAAGCTGTTAGAGCTTAGGTTGGTATGGCCGTGTTCATCGGTGATCGTTCCGTTATGTGTCGGTTGTTTAATGTCTTGTTACCTTGCTCCTGTTTTTGTGAATTTCGTGGATGAGGTCGGAGGTAATACCCGTACTATTTTGACTTCTGTATTTTCTCTTTCTCCATTCTTTCGACTCGCTCGTATTCGTTGATACTTTCTGAACTTGTTCTGTATTTCGGTTTCATCGTCCGAATGAACTGTGATCTTGTTGTGGGTTGATCTGGTTATCGCTGTGATTTTTTTCGAGTTCGGTTCGATTCTTGTGAACCTTGTTCGGAAGTGACATCATCTGGATCTATTAGTTCCTTTATTCGAAGTGGATCGGATTTGGAACTCCTGTGTTTTCGACTCTGTCGACTCATTTATGTTCGTTGACATTTTCTGAACTTTCCCTATCCCTTGCTTTTGTTGATCGAACGAGGGTGGTGTTGTTTCGGAATAACTCGTTTGTCGTTGTGACTTTTCAATCGATATTCCCTTTCCGGTGGATCTTATGGGAATGCATGTCTTGTAGTTCTCACCAGATCATCCTGTGAGTTGTTGTTTGAATTTTATTATCCTTCGTGTTTCGGACATGATTGTTCGATTTTTGTTGTCTCGGTCGTTTGTTTGTTCGTTTTTTTTTGTCCTCGTTTCGTGATTGTTGAGCATTCAGGCTCCTTCCTAATTTCCTTAAGTTCGGGAAATTAGTCTTGTTTTCGATCTTCCAACCCTTGGGCGGTGGAATTCCGTATTTCTTCAGCGTTTGGCTCGCGTTTCGATTGATGTACCGTTGGGTTGGTCAATCATACTGACTTTCGTTCGTTGTGTTTTGTGATTGTCGGATAATTGACTTGGCTATATTATCCGTTTGATGACGCTTGTCATTTATTGGTTTTATTATATCCCTAACGGTGACGTTGTGTTGGTCGTCGTGGAGCGTGTTTTCACGCCGTATGTCTCTTTGCGTTTCTTGCAGCGTTTCGCCTGTAATATCCGCAATTTTCGATTTTCGGTAAATTTCTTTTTTCGGCCGGAGTCCATTTTGACGACTCGCTCATGACCGTTTCGACATTCTGAGAATGATTAATTCTACACTTTTTGACATCCGAGTTCGTTTCGGTGTGGTTTTGTTGAGTTCCGTGCTTTTTAGCGACTTTTCCGCACGTGAGTTCGATTCTTGCGAATCTCGTTCGAAACTGCAGTTTCGAGTTTCCCGTAAGTCCGTTTAACTTTGTTAGACGTGTTGTGAACTTCGGTTTCGTTATTCAATCACGTATCGTGATTTCCGGGCGTTTTGGGCCATTTTGTAATTTCTTGAAAGTTATGGGTATCCGTATCTGTAATTGTTGTCTCGACCCGTTTCTTGGTCGCGTATGATTAATTATGGTATTATGTTTTCATTTCGGGTCATTGATGTCGTCCGCGAACTTTTCGTCGTGTTCGTTCCGTGCGTTTTCGGAAATCGAGTCGTCGAGCCCTGGTGGTCGGGTACTGGCCGGACGGTTGCGGGACTGGCCGGACGATTGCGGGCACCGGCCGGACAGGTGCGGCAGGAACCGGAGTAGCGCACGCTATGGCCGGAAGGCTGCGCGCGCTAACCGGCAGGTGTAGCGCCTTATCGGGCGCCTAACGCCGCCTTCTCGGTGCAGGCAGTGGGGTTCTGAGGTTCTGGACTCGGTCAAGATCGGCAGGTAGCGCACGCTACGGTCGGTCGTAGCGGACGCTAACCAGCAGGGGTAGCGCACGCTGTCGGCCGACTAGCGTACGTTACCAGGGCGAGCTGTTTAGTCCAGAGGCTACTGGACAGGTCGGCTAGCGCGCGCAGGCTTCCGGCCGTAGCGCACGCTAGCGGGAGTCGGCTCGGCAGGTTTGGTCGGTGGTGCCGGGTCGTGCGGGCCCTAGCCGAGGGTACTCGGCCGATACCGGCCGATAGCGCACGCTAGTCCGGGAAGGCTAGCGCACGCTAGTCCGGCCCAGTATAAATGTGGATGAGCAGTCACATTTCATTTCATTTTTCACTTCCTTCTTTCTCCGTCCGCGGCTGGCGATTCATGGGTGACGAAAGCCATGTTGTTTAACAACAAATCCATGAAGTTCTTGAGTTCATAACATCAAGCAATCATCCGTTATCATCCGTTGATCCAGCGAATCAAGGTAATCTTCCTTAGAACCCTAATTTCGTGAATTTGGGGGTTTTTGCATTTTCGTCCGATTCGTTCCGTGTTGTTGATTAATTCATGATGTGTATGATTAATCTTGGTAGTATTCTTGTGTTTAACATCATTTAATCCATTGTTCTTCGTCGAATTGAAGTATATTTCTTGATTTCCCTCGAGTTGACTTTTTGGGGGATTTGTCCTCGATCTCGTTTTTCATCCGTTTTCGATGGATCGATTATGGTTAAATGATGTTGTTAAACATATTCTATGGATTGTATATCCATATTTCAACTTGGAATTCCGTTTTCGTGATTTGACGGAACGAATCGTGTTCTTGGCCGTTTTGGGGGAAATCCTTGAACCTTCGTCATTTGTTCTTTGAATTCAGCGGCTTTGGGTCATACTTTGGAATTCATTTTCGTTGTTATTTTTTTCGTTCGTAGTTCATTGTTGTGGATTGTCATTCGGTGGAGTCGGCGAGTTCGTAGTCGGTTCGTGCCAACCTACTTTGGCCGATTCTCCGCGTTGTGGTTATTCGAGGCAAGTACCTTGTCCATACTATTCTTGTTTTGTGGATATGATAATTAGTGATCATCTTGGTGTGTCTGTTTATTTGTTTGAAATGAGTTTTCAAAAGATTCGGCTAGCCTCGTTAAAGGCTCACTTTCAAAACGCGTGTGTTTTGTAAATTTCGTAGGTTATAAGTGACTACGTGAATCCTTTAGATATATTTGGTGTTATGTTTCGCTTGATAATACGTGCGTACGTATATTGCATATTTCCGCCGCGTTATGGTTGACGAGCGTGTTGTTATTTATTCGTGTGGTCGTGGATTGACGGACGAATTATGTGAACTGGTGTATTGATTTGATAATTGTTACACGATTGACTGTGTGCTTGATGTCTGTGACAATGTGAATACTTGTTATTGAGAGACGTCATATCCGGGAGCCTCTGAGGGCGGGGCGTGTACTCCGGCCTGGTGTACGCTGCAATGTGCGGCTCCATATGGGTGGTGAACGCCGGTGTTACATAATGCGTGCGTCAAGGGCGGCTCTTGTGGGAGTGATCGCCGGCGCAGTAACGTATTCAAGGAGCGGCCAACATAGTGGAGTGAACGCCGGTGCACAGGTGCGCAGTGGAGGCGCCTGGCAGGCTTATTGGTTCCGGATATTTGAGTGATAGCTAAGACCCCGTTACCGAATGATTATCATATTTCAAAATTTCTTCAACTCTTTTCAAATGCTGGTCTCGATATAGACCGTGAGTTATGTTTTCTGAAAGTGTGTTTCAACTTGTTTAAAAATGTTGGTATCAGGGTTAATTAACCAAGGACATTTGACGAGATCTCCGAGTGTTAATTAATCAGGGGTCTTGAGCAGTTTTTGGGCGAACGAAAGGCTGTGTCCTTGATTATACTATGTTGACATTTTGTGTATTGGGTCGAGGACCCCGTGTGATGTTGAGATGTTTGATCTCGTGTTGATATTATTTGGATTGGGTCGAGAACCCCGTGGGAAATATTTGTGAAGACTCGTTTGTGTTGATTAAGTGGTTTTCTTGCAAATTGTTTTCTATTAAAACTCTCGATGGCATCTTTAAAACTGTTTTATAAATGGTTTCCCTTTTATTTGTGATCTTTCGGTTTTGAGAAGTGTTTACCAGACTCATGCCTCGGGAAGTACTTTTCGTTACGTTTGGGTTTTTGAGGATTCCTGGTTATTGTTATTCGTGAAATGTGAATTGTATGGCTCGTATTTGCACTTTGTTCTTGCACTAGCAAAACAGTGGAGTTTTGCTAACCCCCGAGTATTCGGGGGGTGGATGTCTATTTTTGCATTCAGGTTTTGGATCATAGCACAAGGTCAGCACGAAGGATGATGAAAGATGAACGATACAAATCACACGAGGATCCGTTGACGTCGTATTGGTCTAGTTGTATTTTCTTTTCCGCTGCAGTATCTTTTCCCCGTCGTACGGGAGTTTATTGTATTTTGACCCCTGCGTGGGTATGTGTTTGGAATTGAGTTGAATGTTATTATTGAAAGACCAAGTCGGTCTACTGGGTCATTTTAGCCTCAAAGGCGATGTTTAGATGTTTGATTTTTGTTATCAGCCTGGTAGATCCTCGAGGAGAGGGTCTACGGCGTGTAATATCCCTGAGCGGATTGGGGGTGTTACATTTATGGTATCGGAGCTTAGGTTGAGGAAACCTAGGCTGTCGGGTCAATTCATGTTGTTTGAGTCTTGTTTCGTCGGATTTTATCTGACTGAGTCGTGTCGCGACGCGTCGTTTGAGTTTGTTGGTCGTGATTAGTATCGTGGGGCGATCATCATCTTCGTGCGACCTGTGGAAGTAAGTCTCCCTTCTTTGTGTTGTGCCTCGTGTGACACGAGCTATTTTTATGATTATTTGTTAAGTGGTGGAATCCTTATGTGGATTTTGATTTCACGATATGTATTTAGTCGACTCTCGTATTTGATTTATACGAGGAGTGTCGTCGCTTGTGATGTCCTTTTATTGTTGTTTTTGTCCGTGGCTGATGATTTTCGAATCGATTTGCACGTTTTACAAGTTCTCTTGTGGAAGATATGTGCTTATACACGTACGACTTGTTCACTAGTCGGTGCGGGAGGGTCCTTAGAGACTTCGAATGGGGTCAGTGGTTTTGTTCTGAATCCTAGGCGGTCTTCGACTCCGGTATTTTATCGTTTATTTCCGTTTAAAGACATGTATTGTCTTTGTTTTAAATATTTTGATGCGTGTACTAGGAGTTGTTTTAGTGAATGTCGATACGTGTGAGTTTTGGGCGTTCTGGCCTATTGGATTTTTGAAAACCTTGAGTATATTGGAAAAATAAATTTCGAGACATACTTTTCAAATGAGTTATTTTCTTGTGGTACATCCTAGGTGCCACAATATATTTCAAAAAATTTCTACTTCGAGGACCAAAATGCTTTGAGATATTTTCAATGTTTTAGAAACACTTTTATTTAGACCCGAGGGTCGAGTATTCTGAAAGTTTTCACTAAGAGGAAGTGTCCTCATTTTTATCAAATGCGAAATGGTTCTCCAAAGTCTCGATAACGATGTTTCACGTTTGTACTTTTTGGAAGGTGATACTCAAGATCAACCGGTGTTCTTCTAAATTATTTTCAAAATGAGGTTTTCGTTTTTAAAACCTATCCATTCCCGTTTGAGGACTGGGTATGTATGTATGATGTTCGCGTTGTCATTTTGATGTTTGCTCCCGAGTATGACCGAATTGGCGGTGTGAGCGTTGAGTCGTTTTCCACACATTTGTTGTGTTAGCCCCCCGTGAGAGGCGGGATGTTGGTGTTGAATATTGTCGCCTCGTGGTGATTTCTGCGTTGTCGCGCATGTGTGAGCTGTTAGAGCTTGGTTTGGTATGACCGTGTGCATCGGTGATGGTTCCGTTATGTGTCGGTTGTTTAATCTCTTGTTACCTTGCCCCTGTTTTTGTGAATTTCGTGGACGAGGTCGGAAGTAATACCCGTAATATTTTGACTTCAGTATTTTCTCTTTATCCATCCCATCGATTCGCTCATATTCGTTGGTACTTTATGAACTTGTTCTGTATTTCGGTTTCATCGTCCAAACGAGCTGTGATCTTGTTGTGGGTCGATCTGGTTATCGATGTGACTTTTTCGGGTTCAGTTCGATTCTTGTGAACCTTGTTCGGGAGTGACGTCATTTGTTTCTACTATTTCTTTTATTTGAAGTGGATCAGATTTTGAACTTCTGTATATTCTACTTTGCCGACTCATTTAGGTTCGTTGACATTTCTGAGCTTGTCCTGCCCCTTGTTTTTGTTTATCGAACGAGTGTGGTATCGTTTCGGAATAACTCGTTTGTCGTTGTGACTTTTCAATCGCTATTCCCTTTCCTATGGATCTTATGGGAATGCATGTCTTGTAGTTCTCACCAGATTATCCTGGGAGTTTTTGTTTGAATTTTATTATCCTTCGTGTTTCGGACATGATTGTTCGATTTTTGTTGTCTCGATCGTTTGTTTGTTCGGTTTTTGTTCTCGTTTCGTAATTGTTGAGCATTCAGGCTCCTTCATAATTCCCTTAAGTTCGGGAAATTAGTCTCGTTTTCGATCTTCCAACCCTTGGGCGGTGGAATTCCGTATTTGTTCAGCGATTGGCTCGCGTTTTGATCAATATACCGTTAGGTTGGTCAATCGTATTGATTTTCGTTCGTTGTGTTTTGCGATTGTTCGGATAATTGACTTGATTGTATTATCCATTTGATGACGCTTGTCATTTGTTGGTTTTATTATATCCCTAACGGCGACGTGTTGGTCGCCGTGGAGCGTGTTTTCTCGCCGTATATTCCTTTGCATTGTTTGTAACATTTCGCCGTTGGGCGTTAGTTACGCATTCTTATGTATCTCGTTGAGTTTTTCCTGGCAGAATATTTCTTCTCCCTACTTGTTTTAAGTTTCGGGATGAAACTTCTTTTAAGGAGGGTAGAATGTAATATCCGCAATTTTCGATTTTCGGTAAAAAAAATTTTTCGGCCGGAGTCCGTTTTGACGACTCGCTCATGACCGTTTCGTCATTCTGAGAATGATTAATTCTACACTTTTTGACATCCGAGTTCGTTTCGGTGTGGTTTTGTTGAGTTCCGTGCTTTTTAGCGACTTTTCCGCACTTGAGTTCGATTCTTGCGAATCTCGTTCAAGCTAACTGTTTGAGTTTCCCGTAAGTCCGTTTAACTTTGTTAGACGTGTTGTGAACTTCGGTTTCGTTATTCGATCACGTATCGTGATTTCCGGGCGTTTTGGGCCATTTTGTAATTTCTTGAAAGTTACGGGTATCCGTATCTGTAATTGTTGTCTCGACCCGTTTCTTGGTCGCGTATGATTAATTATGGTATTATGTTTTCATTTCGGGTCATTGATGTCGTCCGCGAACTTTTCGTCGTGTTCGTTCCGTGCGTTTTCGGAAATCGAGTCGTCGAGCCCTGGTGGTCGGGTACTGGCCGGACGGTTGCGGGACTGGCCGGACGATTGCGGGCACCGGCCGGACAGGTGCGGCAGGAACCGGCGTAGCGCACGCTACGGCCGGAAGGCTGCGCGCGCTAACCTGCAGGTGTAGCGCACGCTATCGGATGGCCTAACGCACGATATCGGGTCTGGGCAGTGGGGTTCTGAGGTTCTGGACTCGGTCAGGATCGGCAGGTAGCGCATGCTACGGTCGGTCGTAGCGCACGCTAACCGGCAGGGGTAGCGCACACTGTCGGCCGACTAGCGTACGTTACCAGGGCGAGCTGTTTAGTCCAGAGGCTACTGGACAGGTCGGCTAGCGCGCGCAGGCTTCCGGCCGTAGCGCACGCTAGCGGGAGTCGGCTCGGCAGGTTTGGTCGGCAGGTTTGGTCGGTGGTGCCGGGTCGTGCGGGCCCTAGCCGAGGGTACTCGGCCGATACCGGCCGATAGCGCACGCTAGTCCGGGAAGGCTAGCGCACGCTAGTCCGGCCCAGTATAAATGTGGCTGAGCAGTCACATTTCATTTCATTTTTCACTTCCTTCCTTCTCCGTCCGCGGCTGGAGATTCATGGGTGACGAAGCCATGTTGTTTAACAACAAATCCATGAAGTTCTTGAGTTCATAACATCAAGCAATCATCCGTTATCATCCTTTGATCCAGCGAATCAAGGTAATCTTCCTTAGAACCCTAATTTCGTGAATTTGGGGGTTTTTGCATTTTTGTCCGATTCGTTCCGTGTTGTTGATTAATTCATGATGGGTATGATTAATCTTGGTAGTATTCTTGTGTTTAACATCATTTAATCCATTGTTCTTCGTCGAATCGAAGTATATTTCTTGATTTCCCTCGAGTTGACTTTTTGGGGGATTTGTCCTCGATCTCGTTTTTCATCCGTTTTCGATGGATCGATTATGGTTAAATGATGTTGTTAAACATATTCTATGGATTGTATATCCATATTTCAACTTGGAATTCCGTTTTCGTGATTTGACGGAACGAATCGTGTTCTTGGCCGTTTTGGGGGAAATCCTTGAACCTTCGTCATTTATTCTTTGAATTCAGCGGCTTTGGGTCATACTTTGGAATTCATTTTCCTTTTTATTGTTTTCGTTCGTAGTTCATTGTTGTGGATTGTCGTTCGGTGGAGTCGGCGAGTTCGTAGTCGGTTCGTGCCAACCTACTTCGGCCGATTCTCCGCGTTGTGGTTATTCGAGGCAAGTACCTTGTCCATACTATTCTTGTTTTGTGGATATGATAATTAGTGATCATCTTGGTGTGTCTGTTTATTTGTTTGAAATGAGTTTTCAAAAGATTCGGCTAGCCTCGTTAAAGGCTCACTTTCAAAACGCGTGTGTTTTGTAAATTTCGTAGGTTGTAAGTGACTACGTAAATCCTTTAGATATATTTGGTGTTATGTTTCGCTTGATAATGCGTGCGTACGTATATTGCTTATTTCTGCCGCGTTATGGTTGACGAGCGTGTTGTTATTTATTCGTGTGGTCGTGGACTGACGGACGAATTATGTGAACTGGTGTATTGATTTGATAATTGTTACACGATTGACTGTGTGCTTGATGTTTGTGACAATGTGAATACTTGTTATTGAGAGACGTCATATCCGGGAGCCTCTGAGGGCGGGGCGTGTACTCCGGCCTGGTGTACGCTGCAATGTGCGGCTCCATATGGGTGGTGAACGCCGGTGTTACATAATGCGTGCGTCAAGGGGCGGCTCTTGCGGGAGTGATCGCCGGCGCAGTAACGTGTTCAAGGAGCGGCCAACATAGTGGAGTGAACGCCGGTGCACAGGTGCGCAGTGGAGGCGCCTGGCAGGCTTATTGGTTACGGATATTTGAGTGATAGCTAAGACCCCGTTACCGAATGATTATCGTATTTCAAAATTTCTTCAACTCTTTTCAAATGCTGGTCTCGATATAGACCATGAGTTATGTTTTCTGAAAGTGTGTTTCAACTTGTTTAAAAATGTTGGTATCATGGTTAATTAACCAAGGACATTTGACGAGATCTCCGAGGGTTAATTAATCAGGGGTCTTGAGCAGTTTTTGGGCGAACGAAAGGCTGTGTCCTTGATTATACTGTGTTGACATTTTGTGTATTGGGTCGAGGACCCCGTGTGATGTTGAGATGTTTGATCTCGTGTTGATATTATTTGGATTGGGTCGAGAACCCCGTGGGAAATATTTGTGAAGACTCGTTTGTGTTGATTGAGTGGCTTTCTTGCAAATTGTTTTCTATTAAAACTCTCGATGGCATCTTTAAAACTGTTTTATAAATGGTTTCCCTTTTATTTGTGATCTTTCGGTTTTGAGAAGTGTTTACCAGACTCATGCTTCGGGAAGTACTTTTCGTTACGTTTGGGTTTTTGAGGATTCCTGGTTATTGTTATTCGTGAAATGTGAATTGTATGGCTCGTATTTGCACTTTGTTCTTGCACTAGCAAAACAGTGGAGTTTTGCTAACCCCCGAGTATTCGGGGGGTGGATGTCTATTTTTGCATTCAGGTTTTGGAGCATAGCACAAGGTCGGCACGAAGGATGATGAAAGATGAACGATACTAATCACACGAGGATCCGTTGACGTCGTATTGGTCTAGCTGTATTTTCTTTTCCGCTGCAGTATCTTTTTCCCGTCGTACGGGAGTTTATTGTATTTTGACCCCTGCGTGGGTATGTGTTTGGAATTGAGTTGAATGTTATTATTGAAAGACCAAGTCGGTCTACTGGGTCATTTTAGCCTCAAAGGCGATGTTTAGATGTTTGATTTTTGTTATCAGCCTGGTAGATCCTCGAGGAGAGGGTCTACGGCGTGTAATATCCCTGAGCGGATTGGGGGTGTTACATCGTCGTTGGGCGCGAGTTTTCTGTTTTTGTGTATCTCGCCAAGTTTTCCTGGCGGGTATATTGCTCCCCCCTACTTGTTTTAATTTTCGGGACGAAACTTCTTTTAAGGAGGGTAGAATGTAATATCCGCAATTTTCGATTTTTGGTAAATTTCTTTTTTCGGCCGGAGTCCGTTTTGACGACTCGCTCATGACCGTTTCGTCATTTCGAGAATGATTAATTCTGCACTTTTTGTCATCCGAGTTCTTTTCGGTATCGTTTTGTTGAGTTCCGAGCTTTTTAGCGACTTTTCCGCACTTGAGTTCGATTTTTGCGAATCTCGTCCGAAACTGTTGATTCGAGTTTCTCGTAAGTTCATTTAATGTTATTATTCATGTTGCGAGCTTTGGTTTGGTGTTTCGATCGCGTATCGTGATTTTCGGACGTTTTGGGCCATTTTCGTAATTTCCCAAAGTTTTGGGTAATTACTTCCGTTGTTGAATTCCGAGCCTTCGGGTGGTCGGAATTGTGTGTTCTCTTAGCTCTTAGATTCGTCTTTGCGAGTACGTCGTAACCGTATCATCGATTCGTATTCGGGGTCGTTCGGGCCGTCGGAGTTGGCCGTCGAGTCATGGTTTGGGCAACACAGGCCCGGAAGCCGGCCGAGTCACGGCAGTAGTGCTCGGCAGCCTCGCCGAGTCACGGTCGCGGTGCTCGCGGCTCTGGCCGGCGAGCCGCACCGTGGGCCGCGGCACATCTTTGGCCGGGCCGCGGCACACTGTGGCATTTTTCACCAAACCGATCAGGGTGCCGCGGCACACGCGGCCGGGCCGCACACCGCCGACCAGGGAGCCATTTTTGGGCTGTGCCGCGGCACACTCCCATGCGCCGCGGCTGTGCGGCTTATTTATGGCCCCGCACACGGAGTTTTGGCCATTTTTCTCCTTCTTCTCCTTCTCTTCCGCGGTGAGGTGATCTTACCATGGAGCCATGTTGTTTAACAACAAATCCATGAAGTTCTTGAGTTCATATCATCAATCAATCATCCGTTATCATCCTTTGATCCAGCGAATCAAGGTAATCTTCCTTAGAACCCTAATTTCATGAATTTGGGGGTTTTTGCGTTTTTGTCCGATTCGTTCCGTATTATTGATTAATTCATGATGGGTATGATTAATATTGGTAGTATTCTTGTGTTTAACATCATTTAATCCATTGTTCTTCGTCGAATCGAAGTATATTTCTTGATTTCCTTTGAATCGACTTTTTGGGGGATTTGTCCTCGATCTCGTTTTTCATCCATTTTTGATGGATCGATTATGGTTAAATGATGTTGTTAAACATATTCTATGGATAGTATATCCATATTTCAACTTGGAATTCCGTTTTCGTGTTTTGTCGGGACGAATCGTGTTCTTGGCCGTTTTGGGGGAAACGCTTGAACATTCGTCGTTCGTTCTTTGAATTCAACGGCTTTGAGTCGTGTTATGGAATTCATTTCATAGTTGTTATTGTCCTTCGTAGTTTATGAACGCGAGTTGGCGATCGGTGGAGTCGGCGGGTTCGTAGGCGGTTCGTGTCAACCTACTTCGGTCGATTCTTCGCGTTATTCTTATTCGAGGCAAGTACCTTGCCCATACTTTTCTTATTTTGTGGATATGTTGATCGGTGATCGTCTTGGTGTGTTTGTTTGGTTGTTTAAAATGAAGTTTCAAAAGATTTCGGTTTGGCCTCGTTAAAGGCTTTCTTTCAAAATGCGTGTGTGTTTTGTGAACGGCGTGTTTTGGGAATTGATTATGATTTGATTATTTTGAACGTTGAAGGATTTGACGATGATACTCCTATTGTTTAAAGTTATGGAATCGTGTATTCCGTATTTAATCTTGTTATTGCGTTTTGAAGAGTTTGATAATGGTGTCGAGTTAATGGCCATCTCTAGTGAGTATTCTTAATGAACTTACATTCTTAGCATGTTAGTTTTGCATGAGTAATGTGTGTGTCTGTATGCTCACTACGGGTTAGATCCGACGGGGTCTCGGTAGGGGTCCACAGAGACGTGGATCGACGAGCTTGCTTTTAACCACTACGGGTTAAATCCGACGGGGTCTCGGTAGGGGTCCACAGAGACGTGGATCGACGGTTAATTGTGGTGCATTTTACAAATGTGACTTATTTATGGCATTTCCGGAAATGAGTGCTTTTGTTCGGTTTTCATGATTGCATGCATTGACTAAGTGTGTAAGAGGTAAGTTGTTCGTTTGGCCTACTTGGCTAGGATGGCTCTAGAGTATTTTGTTGTTTGTGTTAAATCCTTTAATTGTGGATTTTGACGTTGGAAGACGAACCTTGTGGGCGTTCTTGTGTACTGTGAGTTGATGAGATTTGGGGCTAAAATCCCAATGGTTTTGTAAAAGTCATTTTACGGAAAGTAAACCTTTGGGGCGGTGACCCCTTTTGTCTTTTGGGTTTTGAAAAGTAGGATTTGATAATCTTAAATTGTTTTCTATTAAAACTCTCGATGGCATTCTAAACCGTTTTATAAATTATTTCCATTGATTTATGATAATTCGATTTTTAAAGGTTTTCTCAAACTCTTGCCTCGAGAAGTACTTTTTGTTTCATTTGGATCTTTGAGGATTCATGGTTATTGTTATTCGTGGAATGTGAATTGTATGGTTCGTATTTGCACTTTGTACTTGCACTAGCAAAATAGTGGAGTTTTGCTAACCCCCGAGTATTCGGGGGGTGGATGTCTATTTTTGCATTCAGGTTTTGGAGCATAACACAGGGTCGGCACGAAGGATGATGAAAGATGAACGATACTAATCACACGAGGATCCATTGATGTCGTATTGGTCTAGTTGTATTTTCTTTTCCGCTGCAGTATCTTTTCCCCGTTGTACGGGAGTTTATTGTATTTTGACCCCTGCGTGGGTATATGTTGTAATTGAGTTGTATATTTTTATTGAAAGACCAAATCGGTCTACTGAGTCATTTTAGCCTTAAAGGCATGGTTGAGTTGTTATAAGTCGTTACCAGCCTGGTAAATCCTTGAGGAAAGGTTCTACGGCGTGTAATATCCCTGAGCGGATTGGGGGTGTTACAATTGACCTGAAGAACCAGAGACGATCGTTCACATAAAAGCAGACGACTCAGTAGGTGAAGTGAAAACATAATACCTCACAATAGAAAACTCATCTAAGATCATTTTGAATTTATTACCTTTGCTCTCAAAGTCTCAACATCAGCTTTCAGAACTCTATTGTCAACAGCTGCTTCATTGTACTTCTGGCTTATGTCAGTAAAGCGCTCGAGTAAGGAAGAGTTTTCTACTCTTAGTTGAGAGACCTATGATTGATGAACCATGACCAAGATCTAATTACAGAAAGAATATTACACCCGAGAGACAAATTAATAAGAGTTGATTTTCATACCTGCGTCTCTAGCTCAGTCAAATGAGCTTGCTTTCTTCTTCTTGAGCGCCGAGCTGATTCTCTATTCGAAAGCATCCTGAAGAAGAGTAGACTGATTTATTAAACAATCATAACAGGACTTCGCTTAAAACTATCTGAATGATGCTGGACATCCGAAAGAAACAAGAAAAGGAACAAGAAAATAACACAACTGAAAATCACAAACCAAACCCAACACACGAACACATAAAATTAGGGTTTCATCGAAGAAGCAGAAGAATACTCACAAAAGAAACAAGCGTAAGGACTTCACACGAGCTATCGAGTGATGAGTTCGTTGAATTCTCCGTATCCTTCAATCGAAAATGATTTCCCTTCGATTATTCCTTTTATGTTTTCCTTTTTTACTGTTGTCTCTTCCTTTTGCGATTATTTAAGAAATGTTAACCACTCCACACTGTCAAAGCAGAGAGGTTACGGGAGAAGAATAAGGGGAAAAGAAGGTGAAGGAGACACGGGAAGCAGGTGAGGCATAGAGGAAGTGGGCGATGAAATATGCCAATATTATACGCTACAATATGATGGGTAGTTGGTTTTATCTGACCCAACAAGGTTCGACAATAAATTAACCGAATAAAAATGGATTAATTTGAGATTCATTATTCAGTCCCCTAGTTCGATTATTCAATTAATACGCTGCGTCACATAACACCAATACTAACTCGCCAATATATTAGTCTAATGTATCCACTTGATATTTTAATCAGTTAGCTAAACGAACTAAAAATGAATCAAATCAGTAAAAAAAATTAATACCATCAAAATTTCTATTTAAAAATTCTTGGATATTACATATAATTATTGGCACCTTTTATTCTATCTATATAATTATTTTAAATATTATAGTTTGTTTTAATTTGTTCATATCAAATCTAATTAAAAAGTATTACTTCTGAATAAATGTCATACTCCACTTCAATCAAAATTAATTAGTTCTCAAGTAAAAGATTATTTAATTTTAATTTTACATAAAAAGATATGAAGTTTTTTTAAATAGTACATCTACGGCAACACTGTGTCATAAAATGTTATAGCATATAACACTTTGCTATTAAGGCAACACTTTGTAAACATATACAGCAACATCGAAAAAGCAATGTTGCAGCAGGTAAAAATTTTAGAGCTACTACAACATTTTTTAGCGCAACACTAACAAAATTTGTTGCCGTACGACATCTATGGCGTAGTGTTTGATATGTAATTTATCTATATTTGGAACCTTCTTGATATTTGATTATGTCGTACTTCTGATTGATGTATGTTTCTACGCATTCGTAAATCAATATTGTGGATTGTATGATTTATAGAGTTTTAGTTGTGCATGTTATCATCTGTGATTAGCGCACGCTACACTTGTTTTGTAGCGCACGCTAATACTGGGTGGTAGTGCATGTTAATGTTATAACTTAACGCGCGCTACACTCAGTCAACCAGATCGAGACAGGATCAGTAGGTGGGGAACCGGATCGCGGGAATCACGGACCCTTTTGACTCACCCGGACTACTTTTGGAAAGTTGAGTCAATGGGGTTTAGCACACGCTATAGAGTTGTTCTAGCGCGCGCTAAATGAAGGTCGGTGGGCAGTCAGTGAGCTTCGTAAAACTTGTTAGTGTGATATCCGGAATTTCTACTACTGTTGTTTGATATTATTTTATCCGAGTTATATTGTACAGCATGGAATCTGTACAGTAGGGATAAAATAAATGAAAGACTGAGATGTCAGTATTGATATAATTGTCGTATTTGGTCGACAATTGTATTCGAGGACATAATGTGTTGAGTAATGTATATTTGATATGTCGTATGTTCGTATTTGATATGTCGAGATGTTGGACAAGGATAGCTGAAAATGGCTAATTATAGCCTTATTAGCGCACGCTGATATTCATGCATAACGCACGCTATCGTGCAGGATTAGCGCACGCTACATTTATAGGTTAGCGTACGCTAGTGCAGACAGATCGGAAGGAATCTACGTGTGGACCATTTGCTGCGCACGCTCGTAAGTCAACGGTTGTTGTCCTGAAGTATTAGCGCACGCTAAAGATTAGGCTTAGCGCACGCTAACTATATATCGATCAACAAGGAATCTTATCCTTGCGGATCTTTGTCGGAATGTGGGGGCGAGTGGTAGGTGAACACTGTAGTAAGTCAACTTCGGATAGCGCACGCTAAGAGTAAGGACTTGCGTACGCTAGACATGATGATTTACGTACGTTAATGCATGGGCATTACGTGCGTAAGGTAGTTCTGAAGCAAGACGGTAGCCTCTGGGCCGATGGCGCACGCTAACAAAGTCAGTTAGCGCACGCTAAGGCTAGCGCACGCTAAACATAATGGTTTAGCGCACGCTAGTGATGTATTCTATTTAAAGGGACAAACGGGTGTCATGAAACATTTCGTCCATTTCTTTCCTTTCACCCGATAGAGACAACCTTGTGAGAACATTTGGAGTTCCTAAACACTGAGGGATGATCCTCTTTAACAAGATTAAAGATGGAAATCATGAAGTAAAGCTTTGTTCTTGAAATCATTGGTGATTCTTGGAAATCAATCCTTTCCTTCAAAAAAAGGTAATTACTCTTCACTTTAAGATTTCGTTTTGGATTGTATATGATGTTCTTGAGTTGATGACTATCATATAAACAAGTTGATGAGCATGACGACGAGTTAGATTACCGTACTAAGTTAGTGTTGTTATCAATATATGAGTATTGATATGTTTCGTATGGTTTTGGATGGAATTCAAGATATATGTTGATGTAATTCCCTTCTTCAATTCGGATTTTTGATGTTTTGTCGTTGGTTACTTCGTATGGTAACGATTATGGTGATGCTACTGTGATTATTGAAGTTATATGAATTGTATGTCGAAGAACATGATGAATAAGGATTTTTAGATGTTAGAACACATCGGATTTTATCATTTTATGGATCATTAACGTGAATTTGGATAATTCGTGTTCTTGAAGAGCTATTAAATTATATGTCATGATTGTTATGAAATCCTTAATCTCGAGATGAGTTGATCATTGTCATGATGGAAGTGTTAGACGATGCTTGAAATGCATGCCACTGCACAGCATTAGCGCACGCCACGTTCTCGCCTAGCGCGCTAACGGGAGCAACATTGCGCACGGTAAGTTAGGTGATTAACGTGCGCTACGTTGGCAGACAGTGCTGTATTTTTGTGTTTTGATTAGGTTTTCGTGATGGTTTGACTTGGTTGGTTCTGACTGTGTTTATTCGAGGTTGTGTTGAACCGTTGAGTTCGATTGGTTAGTTTTCTCAGTTGTTGACCGTTATCGGATATGTGTTATTTGATTTCTTCGATAGGTTGAGATTATTGATCAGTGATTATAACCGGATATTGCGGTCGTGTTCGAGTATGTCCATTGTATTGCTTTTGATCGAGGATGAGGAGCTCGTAGATAAAGGCAATATGTTCGGCAGCAGCTTCGTGGTATCGGTATCGAGGCAAGTTATTACTTGCTCAGTTATAATATTTAATGAATGGTTTCAGTTTCATTTCGTTTATAATGCATATAGCGATGATTATTATTGTGAACTATGGGTATTCGGATCGCATATCGTTCTTTCGATTCTGGGGGATAAATCATAATGTATATGATTTATCTCAGTTATTGGTATGTTCGAGTATCGAGGTTACATTATGGTAAAGACGAGGATATGAGTATCTATAGTTCATCGTACGTTTGGATCGCCGAGCATTGAGGATAATCGTCGGTGATGATTGGACATCGAGGTTGCTCCCGAAGGACTCGGGGAAAGTATTCCATATTGATTATGGTTTAATGATATTGATTTTGGTCTTGTACACTTTCTTTCATGTTGTTGAACATGAAGTCGTCCTAGTAAATTGTCCTGTTATCGTGCATGTTATGTTCATGTTGATGAACATATTGAGTTGCATATGTGTATGCATAATTGTATTGTTTATGTTGTGTTGATCCTGTGAGATCATGTGAATTATATGTTGTGTTGATCCTGTGAGATCATGTGAATTATACGTTGTGTTGATCCTGTGAGATCATGAGATCTATGCTGAGGGCGCTGGATCGGATGTCCACCATGCGTTGGTTCGACGGGATCATCATGGGGATCTATGCTGAGGGCGCTGGATCGTTGGACAGGTTTTCCACCATGCGTTGGTTCGACGGGATCATCATGGGGATCTATGCTGAGGGCGCTGGATCGTTGGATTACCAGTATTGTGTTGATGGAATCTTGTGAATTCGCATCATTGATTTTATCATGTGTTGTTGTTCACATGTGTATTGTTAGTTATCCACCTTATGTTGATCTGATAGGATCAACAAAGGGATCTATGCTGAGGGCGCTGGATCGTTGGATTTCCATTGAGTATACATGATTATTATTGTTGTGATCATATTGACGAGATCATATGAGTATGCATTTGTAGGTCTTGTGTTAGGACCCTGTCCATATTGCATTGATCTGATCTCGGATCAGACTGGTATGATTGTCGTGGCACTTCATATCTCGAGGAATGTTCCGTATTTCCTTTGGTATTCGTCTTGATGGACGATCGGTTATCGTCTTGGGATTTGATGATGTTATTCGATTGATCGTATTGGTCAGAAATGGTATATTTCCGTATCGTGAGTTGGTTATGATAGTTTGAGAATTACTTGAGTAAGCAAAGTTATGGCGGTAAGATTACGTTGGTCATATTCTTATTCTGTATTCTCATTGGTATGTATTATTGATGTGATGTGATTGATATCATTGTTGGATATTATGGCTGACCCCGTTGTGGGATTTCTTTTTAGGTTCTTGGAGTATCGAGCTTGTAGCGGTCGTGAAGAGATGAGCTTCCCGGAGGATACTGGCTAGGACATGTTCTGTGCACTGAGTTTCTTGATTGGTTCTTGTATTCCGCCGCTAGAGTATCTTTTTGGTTGGTCTTTTTCCGCTGCGTGAGTATTTTGAGACACTCTTTTGGTATCTAGTAACTGAGGTTACTTTGGAAATCGTTTTCTAAACTTTTGAGTGTCGGTCGTTTGGCCTTGCGATTTCAAATAAGTTTTTACGACGGTTTTTGATAAATGGACTTTATAAGTCTTTGTGAATTTTTAAAGATAGTACCGTCGTTGGCCTCTTGGGCATTTGTAAATGTTTACGAAAATTCCCTTTAGCCTTGTGGGTTCCATCTCGGAGCCCACGGCGCTGTAATATTTCCGGTTAAATCTGGGGGTGTTACAGAATATGGTATCGGAGCTTAGGTTGAGAAAACCTAGGCATTTGGGTCGAGTTGGGTCGTGTTTTTGTTGTGTCATTCGAGTTGTCGGTTGACAAATATTAGAGCCGTGAGTCTTTGTTGTTCACTCAGGCTTGTGCGTTATCGGATTTGCCAATATCATACTGGGCTTGTTATAACTTTTCCAAATGATGTTAACGAGATTCTCTAGAATGAGATGTATTGTGTTCTTGAGTCGAACTGATTTGGCAAACGTGTGTTTTGAAAATATCCATGTCGAGTATTTTCTAGAGTCGGGACATGTGCCAGTATCACGGGGAATCGTCGGCTTCACGATCTGTAAGCATTTGGATTTTTGAATTTCATTGAGATTTATTGCCGTTCTAAGTTGATATGTTTTGAGATTCAGCAGATATCATGCGTTACGGTATGAGATGTCAGAGTGGGACAGGATTGATGATCTTGAGAAACTATGATTTTGGAAATCAGTATGTTGATTGAGATTTTGGAACTCTATCGTGTGGTTTCCCGATGGAATATCGGTGGATTTTGGTGACAAGCTGAACTGATATACAGGAGTATGGATATGGTCAAGCATTTGCATAAATTCCATTTTATTTAATCGTGTGTATTTGAAAAGAATTTTTTGCGATAACTTGGCACCAGCGAACCGATCTAATTTTTAAAATTGATTTCGTGGTCTTACGGAAATTTATGTTTTGAGTTTTCAAACTCTTGAAAGAATTTTCGAAAATTTGTCTTTTGACAAGACTATATGATTTCAAACTGGTTTTGAAAATATGATCGATATACATACGCATTTAGTGTATATTACATGGTGAAGTTGTGAGTGTGACTCACGAACTGGATAGTACATCAGTATGGTACGATGAAAGAGATTTGATCGTTAGTATGGTAGTTTGGTTATCCAGGGATGATCTGCTGATCTATCGGATAAGAGAAATATGTTTCGTGTTGTAGATTCATGCACATAATATTATTTTGGAAACTTGGGATTTTGTGAAACCGGGACATATGTGCTATGTGATTCCATTGGTACGGTAGTAGCGCGATTTTACCATGGTGATTTTTGAATGATTTCTTTGTAAGTGTAAATTTGGGGATGGTAACCCCATGCTGGTTGTTTTGGATATTGAGCGGTCGTTCCCACTCCTTGTATGAATTGGCATGTTCGTCGGTTTACGATTCGTTATTCGCATGCCGAGGGAAATGTTCGTCAGTGGGTATGTTTATTGAGATCCGCTGTATGTGATCGGTGTGTCGTTTTGAGAATTTCGATTTTTCGTATATCTGTCTCTGTGGTTCGGTGTCCATCGTGATTGGAGCTTACCGTTAAGGTATTCTCGATTGTGTTTTGACCTCTGGTTGGTCATATTGAAGTTTATCATGTTGATGATATTCTCGATTGTGTTTTGACCTCTGGTTGGTCATATTGAAGTTTATCATGTTGATGATATTCTCGATTGTGTTTTGACCTTTGGTTGGTCATTTGGGAATTTACCATGTCGATGATAAATTCGGTTGATTGTTGATCATTGTTGGTGATTATCTGAGCGTTCGGATTTTGTGTTGATGTTTCGGAATTCGTGTCATTGTTTTGGGCAGTTGTTTTGCAGATATATTGGGACTTGATTATGTAATCAGGCAGACGGGATTTGATTCGGGCAGATTGTTTCATCCGAAGATGATATATTTTGTTGAGAATCAGGGAATTGTGATCGTAAGCGTATTGAGATCGCATGCAGTGAGAACGGCGCTAGTATCTCGGAGATCGTCGACTGCGTATTTGTAAGTATGCGGTTTTGGCTATTCGAATAATGATGATTGATCGGTCGTGATGATTTTGGGATATTTTGGGTTGAGCAGTATGTTTGTTTGTTTTCTATGACGGATTGCAAGTTTCGAGACGAAACTTATTTTAAGGGGTGTAGAATGTAATATCCGAATTTCTACTCTGTTGTTTGATATTATTTTATCCGAGTTATATTGTACGACATGGAATGCATGCGGTAGGAATAAAATAAATGAAGGACTGAGATGTCAGTATTGATATAATTGTCGTATTTGGTCGACAATTGTATTCGAGGACATAATGTGTTGAGTAATGTATATTTGATATGCCGTATGTTCGTATTTGATATGTCGAGATGTTGGACAAGGATAGCTGAAAATGGCTAATTATAGCCTTATTAGCGCACGCTGATATTCATGCATAACGCACGCTATCGTGCAGGATTAGCGCACGCTACATTTATAGGTTAGCGTACGCTAGTGCAGACAGATCGGAAGGAATCTGCGTGTGGACCCGGCTGCTTTCGGCGCACGTTCTGGTAAGTCAACGGTTGTTGTCCTGAAGTATTAGCGCACGCTAAAGATTAGGCTTAGCGCACGCTAACTATATATCAGTCAACAAGGAATCTTATCCTTGCCATATGCTGTCGGAATGTGGGGGCGAGTGGTAGGTGAACACTGTAGTAAGTCAACTTCGGATAGCGCACGCTAAGAGTAAGGACTTGCGTACGCTAGACATGATGATTTACGTACGTTAATGCATGGGCATTACGTGCGTAAGGTAGTTTACGAAGCAAGACAGTAGCCTCTGGGCTTCGATAGCGCACGCTAACAAAGTCAGTTAGCGCACGCTAAACATAATGGTTTAGCGCACGCTAGTGATGTATTCTATTTAAAGGGACAAACGGGTGTCATGAAACATTTCGTCCATTTCTTTCCTTTCACCCGATAGAGACAACCTTGTGAGAACATTTGGAGTTCCTAAACACTGAGGGATGATCCTCTTTAACAAGATTAAAGATGGAAATCATGGAGTAAAGCTTTGTTCTTGAAATCATTGGTGATTCTTGGAAATCAATCCTTTCCTTCAAAAAAAGGTAATTACTCTTCACTTTAAGATTTCGTTTTGGATTGTATATGATGTTCTTGAGTTGATGATTATCATATAAACAAGTTGATGAGCATGACGACGAGTTGGATTACCGTACTAAGTTAGTGTTGTTATCAATATATGAGTATTGATATGTTTCGTATGGTTTTGGATGGAATTCAAGATATATGTTGATGTAATTCCCTTCTTCAATTCGGATTTTTGATGTTTTGTCGTTGGTTACTTCGTATGGTAACGATTATGGTGATGCTACTGTGATTCTTGAAGTTATATGAATTGTATGTCGAAGAACATGATGAATAAGGATTTTTAGATGTTAGAACACATCGGATTTTATCATTTTATGGATCATTAACGTGAATTTGGATAATTCGTGTTCTTGAAGAGCTATTAAATTATATGTCATGATTGTTATGAAATCCCTAATCTCGAGATGAGTTGATCATTGTCATGATGGAAGTGTTAGACGATGCTTGAAATACATGCCACTGCACAGCATTAGCGCACGCTACGTTTACTGCCTAGCGCGCGCTAACGGGAGCAACTTAGTGCACGCTACGTTAGGTGGTTAACGTGCGCTAAGTAGGCGACGGGCGATATTTTTGTGTTTTGATTAGGAATTCGTGATGGTTTTACTTGGTTGGATCTTACTGTGTTTATTCGAGGTTGTGTTGAACCGTTGAGTTCGATTGGTTAGTTTTCTCAGTTGTTGACCGTTATCGGATATGTGTTATTTGATTTCTTCGATAGGTTGAGATTATTGATCGGTGATTATAACCGGATATTGCGGTCGTGTTCGAGTATGTCCATTGTATTGCTTTTGATCGAGGATGAGGAGCTCGTAGATAAAGGCAATATGTTCGGCAGCAGCTTCGTGGTATCGGTATCGAGGCAAGTTATTACTTGCTCAGTTATAATATTTAATGAATGGTTTCAGTTTCATTTCGTTTATAATGCATATAGCGATGATTATTATTGTGAACTCTGGGTATTCGGATCGCATATCGTTCTTTCGATTCTGGGGGATAAATCATAATGTATATGATTTATCTCAGTTATTGGTATGTTCAAGTATCGAGGTTACATTATGGTAAAGACGAGGATATGAGTATCTATAGTTCATCGTACGTTTGGATCGCCGAGCATTGAGGATAATCGTCGGTGATGATTGGACATCGAGGTTGCTCCCGAAGGACTCGGGGCAAGTATTCCATATTGATTATGGTTTAATGATATTGATTTTGGTCTTGTACACTTTCTTTCATGTTGTTGAACATGAAGTCGTCCTAGTAAATTGTCCTGTTATCGTGCATGTTATGTTCATGTTGATGAACATATTGAGTTGCATATGTGTATGCATAATTGTATTGTTTATGTTGTGTTGATCCTGTGAGATCATGTGAATTATACGTTGTGTTGATCCTGTGAGATCATGAGATCTATGCTGAGGGCGCTGGATCGGATGTCCACCATGCGTTGGTTCGACGGGATCATCATGGGGATCTATGCTGAGGGCGCTGGATCGTTGGATTACTAGTATTGTGTTGATGGAATCTTGTGAATTCGCATCATTGATTTTATCATGTGTTGTTGTTCACATGTGTATTGTTAGTTATCCACCTTATGTTGATCTGATAGGATCAACAAAGGGATCTATGCTGAGGGCGCTGGATCGTTGGATTTCCATTGAGTATACATGATTATTATTGTTGTGATCATATTGACGAGATCATATGAGTATGCATTTGTAGGTCTTGTGTTAGGACCCTGTCCGTATTGCATTGATCTGATCTCGGATCAGACTGGTATGATTGTCGTGGCACTTCATATCTCGAGGAATGTTCCGTATTTCCTTTGGTATTCGTCTTGATGGACGATCGGTTATCGTCTTGGGATTTGATGATGTTATTCGATGGATCGTATTGGTCAGAAATGGTATATTTCCGTATCGTGAGTTGGTTATGATAGTTTGAGAATTACTTGAGTAAGCAAAGTTATGGCGGTAAGATTACGTTGGTCATATTCTTATTCTGTATTCTCATTGGTATGTATTATTGATGTGATGTGATTGATATCATTGTTGGATATTATGGCTGACCCCGTTGTGGGATTTCTTTTTAGGTTCTTGGAGTATCGAGCTTGTAGCGGTCGTGAAGAGATGAGCTTCCCGGAGGATACTGGCTAGGACATGTTCTGTGCACTGAGTTTCTTGATTGGTTCTTGTATTCCGCCGCTAGAGTATCTTTTTGGTTAGTCTTTTTCCGCTGCGTGAGTATTTTGAGACGCTCTTTTGGTATCTAGTAACTGAGGTTACTTTGGAAATCGTTTTCTAAACTTTTGAGTGTCGGCCGTTTGGCCTTGCGATTTCAAATAAGTTTTTACGACGGTTTTTGATAAATGGACTTTATAAGTCTTTGTGAATTTTTAAAGATAGTACCGTCGTTGGCCTCTTGGGCATTTGTAAATGTTTACGAAAATTCCCTTTAGCCTTGTGGGTTCCATCTCGGAGCCCACGGCACTGTAATATTTCCGGTTAAATCTGGGGGTGTTACAGTTAGCGCACGCTAACCCGCATTACTAGCGTACGTCAAGGCTATTTGGCGTACGCAAGGCCGAGGATAGTAGAATGCAGTAGCCTGAGAGCCCGTTAGGGCACGCTAAGCTGGAACTGTAGCGCACGTTAATAATCATTTCTTATAAATAAGACTGCACCCCCATCTCATTTTTCACCCTGAACTTCGGACTTTAATCGACTGCCATGACCTGGATTAGCATCCTCCCGATATTTCCACCCCATATAAACCTCTACCCATGATTTGTTGAAGGCATAGAACATTGAAGATTGATGTTCAAGTATCCGATGTTGATTTGCACCAAGTGGTTTCATTGTTCATTCATTGTTCTTCCGTAGTAAGGTATGTGGTGCCTTGATCTTTTGTAATTCATGTTCTTAGTGATGTTCACAAGCATGCCATCAAGATTATTGAAGTTATTACCGGTATACTAAATCAAACATCATGCTTAGGAGATTTTAGACGATGTGAACTTAAGGTCTTCATCAATATTTGTTGAACCTTGCATATATCAACCCATGGTTATAATTGCAGAGAATATTTAACTCACATTGATGATAGTTTCATGATGTTCTTGCGATGAATAACTTTACTGTATCACAACCTAGAATAGGTGAATCCTAGAATGATAAATTTAGAGATGATTCCCCAAACATAGAACTTGTTCGTATGGATGCTAATAGTCTTTGAATAATCCCCATGGTGATGATGTGTTCTTGAAGAACTTGATAAATTGATGAACAAAGTTGTTTAAATTATCGTTTTCAAAATGTTGATAATGTTCTTAGGAAGTTTTACCGGCATCATGATTACTTAGTGTTTGCTCTTGATGATTCTTATACATTATAACCATACGAATAATTAAGAACTTCATAAAACAATAACTGATCGTAAGAACGAATTGAAGTTAGTATGAATCCTTGAAATAGAGTGCGGATATATATATATATATATATATATATATATATATATATATATATATATCTATGTGTGTGTGTGTGTGTATAGATAGATAGTTGAACTAATCGGATTGAAACTAGGATGTCATTCCATTGAACTAGATATCGATAGTTATGAGAATATATTATTGAATGGATTGTATCCCTTACAAGGTTGATTGTTTCGAGCGATTATTACTAATCGGGGACCGTCCGTTCGGTTTTCAAGGAAGGAGTATTCCCGTCTTCGAATTGAGGCAAATTATCTTGCTTGGTTATAATGATAATTAGAATTCTTGTGAATGTTATACATTTCGTGTGTAAGTGTTGCTTTATGAATCTATGATTCATAATGAGATATCATGTTGACTCTTGTCTATCATTTACAGTGGGATTGTATTCCCTAGTTCATCCTTTTTGATATCGTTGGTCTTGTTGATCATAGTTTATCTCTCTGGTGTCTTGATCCCCTTTGGATGAGTAATTTGTTGAGTTTCATTATCATGTTGCATTGTGACATATCTGGAATCATATCTGTGTGTCGATTGGTTATTGTGTAGGATTTTTAGCCATGCACATATATAGTCATACGTGGATGTTTCCGTATTGGCCTGTGCACACGAGACGTAGTTCGTGAGACTAATTAGGTACATTGTCACACGTATATTTTAGATTCCGTATACGGGGTGGACATGTACACGGACACATTTCTGGATCGGGCGTACTATGATGTCCATCTTGAGCCATATTGTGGATCGTTCATAGCCCATGTATGATTGGACATGTTCGACAGTTTGTGACTGATTGTTCATACGCCGAAGGGGTATGTTCAATAGTCGGGATTTTTTCTTTGAGATCTAATATATATATGAAATGTATAACATCTTGAGAATTATTATCATGTATATCTGACCCTGTGGTTTTGGGCGAAATACTTATGTTGTATTTTAGGTCGAGGAAAGGCTATGGCGCAGGGAGAGCACGGCGGCGACGAAGGGTTTGCAGGATACTAGTTCAAGGTCCCCGAGTCTATTTTATTCAGTTGTGTTGTGAACCATGTATTGGTATTACTCCGCTTTGTTATAACTCATTTTAAATTGTATTAGTACTTTAAATATACTCCATCTCCGTATGGTTTATATTAACATTCGGATCTTGTGTGTGTGGCATTTTAGTAATATGGTGTATGAACCTCTCGCGGAGGTGATGAATATTAAAATTGTGGTTCGGTACCACAATTATGATTTAATTGATTTGAAATAATATTTTGGTATCGCCTGGTGGGTCCCAGTGTGGGGGTCCACGGCACTGTAATAGCCGCCTTTTAGGGTGTTACACCCGGAGATTGGGTTTGGATTCACTTGAGGAAAGAAAGATTTTCGGAACACAGTAAATCAAAGCTCATGCCACGTGGAGAAGGACCGTTCCAAATTATGGAACGAATCAACGATAATGCCTACAAAGTCGATCTCCAAGGTGAGTATAATTTTTCGAGTACCTTTAATGTTACTGATTTAAGTCCTTTTGAATTTTCAGATTCGAGGTCGAATCCTTCCGAAGAATGGGGAGATGATGTGAACCAGTCCGACATCATATCACGTAACGAACTACATGATAATGATGTCAAAGGCGAAGAGACTTAAAGTCGCGTTGAACTTATTAATTATCGAGAAAACGAAATTCATAACGAGCATAGCCGAAGGCGAAAACTTGAAGCTATATTGCGTAATAAATTTTACCGAACAATAATTTAAACTTTGTCTTGTGTAATAAATGGAGTCATCGAGCATTGGTGTGTGTCAATGTCGATAATTCGAAGTGTTGTTATGTTGTATTTTAATTTTTATATCGAGTCGTGTAACATATGTATTTTGATTTGTAATAATACTAATATAATGGCTAAAAAGTATCGAGTCGGAATAGGACTAAGATGAGCAAAGAAGACCGAAATTTCCGAGCGTGAGACAAATTTGCGCCTCTTTCGTATTTTGATCATAACTCACTCGTATGGAGTCAGATTGAGGCGATTCAAGTGGTCACGTGAAGCTAAGACAAAGTCCTACAAGTTGGGGTCACGATTTAGCAGATTTTATAGAAGATACGATCATACAAACTCCTTGAAATCCACCAGAATTTCTCTCTTTTGAAATTATTTTGATTCCTTTTATTTTTTTCATTTTTGACTTGACATTTGTGGTACCTTGTCTCATGTATTGTGTCTCCATGTGAGAGAGTGTTAGGTGCATAATTTTGGCTATAAATAGCCTTGAATTCCTTTGTAATAGGGGACTTGAATTAATGATATTACCATTTGTGTATATTTTGCGTGTTTTGTTTGTTGAGGATTCCAAACATACATACCTTTGTATTTCAATTAACTTATCGAAGTGATCCCAACTTCGTGGCGTTGTTGAATACACGTATGTAAGTGTTTTGATTTATTTACCAAAAATCTATTACCGGTTTTTGTGGCGTTGTTGAAACCTCACACCTTTCGGTTTGCTTCGAACAAGTTTCGTAGAGGGTCGAAAGTTTTACAACACATCCTTATTGGAAAGATCCTAAACCTAATATCAATTTGTGATATGGGTTACTACGGCATGTCATGTAGGGGTCGTATCAAATTTGGAGCTTGAGATATAGAGTTATTAGTGATTCTTGTGGTTTTAGATTGTGTTGTTCATCTTCAAAGATGTATGTTGGTTAATCCCTCTCTGCATTTTGAGTTCTTGATGTTGTTGTTGTTGTTTACTTCGTGTGATGATAGAAAATGGAAGTGTTGATGTAGTTCTCAGTGTTTCATGGAACTTGTTGAAGAAGATGATAACATATTGATATATATTGGATTATGAGTCAAGATGATGGTTTAGATGTTAGATAACATATTGGATTATGTGGTCTTGATGATTATGAACAAAGTGATGTTAATTGAACATGTTTATGGATTAATTCATATTTTTGAGAAACTCTTGGAGTATATATATATATATATCATGATAGAATGAATATAAGGTGTTGATGCTTTTAGATATGAACATGGAATGTTCACATCAATAATCAAGTTATGTTGATTGATGATGTGATTTTCATATAGGAATACGAACAATGGTTATTTAATGAGATCATTATTTATCGTTGAGAATATGTATTCATAAGTATTGTATAATTGTTCAATTCAGATGTTAGGATTATTTGGTAACCTTGGAATTGTGATAGTTATGACTTTGATGGATATGAACAAGGAGGAATCTTGTAAATTTATATCAAGGTTGAATCCGAATTTGAGTACGATAATCCTTCTTATCAGATTGAATTAGTTGTTGATATGATTATCGGATTTTGGAGTTGTATTGTGGTTATGGATTCGTGACTGATTGATTGAGTTGTTTGGTTTTGTATAGGATCGAAATATTGTTGAACTGTTGAGTTTGTCGATTGGTTATATCGATTGGTGATTGTTATCGAACTTGTTGTTAATTGATTATTGCAATAGGTTGTGATAATTGATCGTTGATTAGAACCATGTTGTCGTTGAGTTCGAGGATGTTTGTGAATTGCTTTGGTCGGAGTCAATGAGCTCGTGGACGAAGGCAAAGGAAATTGGTAAGGGTTCGGTATCGTCATATGAGTATCGAGGCAAGTTTATACTTATTCAGTTTATAATATTTAATGAACGATTTCGTTTTCATTTCATCTATAATTCATATAGCAATGAGTATAAATGTGAATTTGAAGACTTGGGTTGTATGTTGTTTTCCGATTTTGGAGTTAAATCATAAGGTATATGATTTACATTCGCTATTGGTATACTTGAGTATTTGAGATATGTTTTGGTAAATATGAAAATAAGAGTTCTCTAGATCTACCGTACTTTTGGATCGTCGAATATCGAGGATAATCGTAGGTGATAGTTTGCGACATTGAGATTGTTCTCGATGGATTCGAGGCAAGTGTACTACCTATTGTTTATCATTCAGTGTCATCCATGTTATCATGCCCGTGTGTGTTTTTAGTTGTATGTCCACTACGTGTTGGTCCGACAGGATTATCTTGGGATCTATTCTGGCACGCGCTGGTTCATTGGATGGGGTTTTCCACCACATATTGGTCCGACTGGATCACCTTTGGATCTTTGATGTGAATGCTAGATCACAGATTACCATGAGCGTATGTTGTTGTTAACGTGTTGGGTGTATATTCGTGTTGTCATGTTGAGTGTTAATTGTAGATCTTTTGTTAGGATCAAGTCCGTATGTATGTTGTATTGACCGAATCTCTTATTAGACTGACATGATTCGTCGTGATGTTGCGTATCTTGAGGTATGTTCCGTATTCCTTCTTGGTACTTGTCTTTTGATTGACATTTGATTATCATGTTAAAGGAACTTGTCTTTTGATTGACAGTCGATTATCATGTTGAGATTTGATGATGTTATCCTATAAATTGGATTCGAAAAAACTTGTACATTTTGTATTGATGAGTTATGGTGATGTTTTGAGGATCTGGGTACTATCTGGGGATACAATATAAATGCTCGGTACGAGTTCTTTTCGTTATTGAGATTACAAGAGTTGGAATATGGTAAAGATTGTTTTGAACACAAGTTGGCAAGATTATGATTGTAAAATATTACGGATGATATTCTTACTTGTTACTGCATTGATATGTAATTATTGATGTTGATGTGATTGCTATTATTGTTGAGTTTTATGGCTGACCCCGTCGTCGGCTTTGTTTTTAGGTACTAGGAGATCTAGCTTGTAGCGGTCGTGAAGAGATGAGCTTCTCGAATGATACTGGCGATGACGTGTATTTAGAAATTGATTATTTTAACTATTTGTTATTTTTCGATGCAAATGTATTTCTAACTATTTATCATATCCGCTGCGAGTGAGTTTTAAAATAATTCTGGTATTTTCCAAACTTGGGTTTATTTTAGAAAACAGATTCCCTAAACTATTTTGTCAGTACGTGTAAGCGGTGACTTAATGTACGTTTTGAAATTGTTGAGGTTTACCATATCGGGCCTTGTACTTTCAAATGTCACTTTATGACGGGACCTTGATAATTGATTTTATTTAAGTCTTGAGTATTTGGAAAGATATGACCATCGTAGCCTTTTGGGCGTATTGGATATGATTGTGAAAATATATTTTAGCCTTGTGGGTTCCAGTGCGAGGACCACGGTACTGTAATATTCCCGAATGGATTTGGAGGTGTTACAAGTCATGAACAAGTCATAACTTTACTATTACTGATAATGTTCATTCCTTTCAATTTTTTGTTTAAAATCGACAAAACGAGGACATCAAATCGCGCCCAAAGTACGTGGTATATGCAAAAACCACACATATCGACTATCAACAATTATACATGACTCTCCCAATTCTATCACATAGTTTAGTTTGAAATATGAGAGTGATACCACCTCTCATAGTCTCATCCACCGCAAAGTAGAATTGAAGATAAAGAGACTAAATACCCATATCCCCATAATATTCCCAAAAGAGATGAAATAAGGACGAGCTGGATAAGTACCTTATAATAAAATTTTGCACGTGATACAGAACAATCAATAGTGTGCCCCGATTGATTGGTTGGTACTCGATGCAACGACCTGAAACCGAGGGCGTAATTTTGGCGGGTCCGGAGAACACAAAAATCAAGAGATGGTGTTTGAAACTTGTAGACCAAAAATTTAGGTGGGCCAAGCCAGGTTGGTTTGGGTCGCCGAGATGGGTTGTGTTGGTTTCCGGGTTACGGGCAGCGACGGCGCGGTGGACAAAATTTTTAGTGAGGGCGGCAGGGGCCGGTGCCGTGGTCCAGGCTGGTGGACGGCAGCGGACGAGTGGTGTGATCGGGTTGCAGGGATCGGTCGGGCGGGGCAGAGGGGATCAGGGCTCGGGCAGCGGCAGCAAAGCAGGCTTAGATGAATTTGGGGGCCATAGGGACTGGGAAAACGGGTCGCGACTGACGGGCGGGTCAGATGGGATCGAGGCTCGGGCACGACGGCGCAGATGGCAGCGTAAAAAAACTACCGTTGATCACGAACTCTTTCAATGATAAATACAAGTCGGATTCTGATCTCCACCATTGAATTTGTAAATATGTTTGTGAGGAAGGTGTTGGGTTTTCTATGCATCGAATACATCAATCAAGAGTAAAACGCAGCGGAAGAAATAATAAGAAAACCCAATTTAGGATCTCATGCAGTAATTTAATTATTTAATTAAAGGGTTAATCGAATTACCTTAATCCGACGAACAAATCTGAACCCGGACTAGAAGCTGATGAATATCTCCTTCCTCTCTGGGTGATCCACACACGAACAATTCCACAAGCCGGATTGCTAGATCCTTACGAATAATATTGATAAATTGTACAACACAAATTCCTTACTAGAAGGATTGTACTATCGATCAAGATCAACTAAGGGAAGAATATTAGATGACCGATGTCGTTCTCCTACTATAAGAGGAAGAGACCGATTTTTCTTTCTTTCTGGGGGGGCGGGGGGCGATTTTTCCTTTTTTTTCTTATTGACAACTCTTGTCCAAGATCTTATATTTATACTAAGTAAACTCTAGATTCAAGAATCTAGTATTTGCTTAGTTACCCCTCATCTCATTAAATAATACAATATATATCCAATATTATATATATTACTTATTATTTAATCTTCTTATAAATATAATATCCAATATTATATTTTTTATTCCCAGTTGATATTTATTCATACTTGTCTATAATTGTCGTACGTGCGACCCAAAGGCTTATATTATATTGGAAATTATTTAATACCTTATTAAATAATAAATCATAAGAGGCCTCTATCAAGACATTATGATTACCCAAATAATATAAGTTAATAGTCCATTAAACCTTTTAACGTGTCAAGTCCCTTTATCGCGCGATATCATATTTGAACTAAGTCATGGAGTCTGTCATACTTATTTATGTTCAAATGCTTTCTCGACCTTAAGTAGACTGATTGAATCAAATGACTCTTCATTTGAGCATGGCCATGCATTTTCTTCAGTCATACTTATCGAGCGGCCCAGCAGATATCTCTCTCTCACTAAAGAGAGGGACAAATCCCCATCTTGATTATTCATTGCCCTCTACATGACTCTCACTATCCCGATTCGCTAACCTTTATGATCACCATGTTTCATATGACGTTGGATTACGTCAAGGCATAGCAGTTATCATGTTGGACTCTATGATAATCTCAGGTTCAAGGATTTATTAACATACTGTTATATTGAGATTCACTTATGACATTTCCATGCGGTGATCTCAATGCGGGTCTGTCCAGTATTAGTTCTCCAACCGATACCCATAAGATTGATCCGTACCATACGCATAATCATCCGATGATTATCAATCAAATTTATACTAGTATATTAATCACTTGAGTCTCTACTCAACGCGATTATACCAGGGACATTTGAATAATCTTATTATTCGTGAATAACTATTATTCCATTATTATAATATTAAAACATACACATATTATAATAATCAACGAGAAATAAATGATATCAAATAACCTTATTTAAATGTGACAATTACAAATCTAGGCACATCGAATGTCTTAGGGCACTATTCCCAACAATCTCCCACTTGCACTAGGACCATTCATTCATGACTTTTAGTTCTATCGCTCTGGAATGCTCAACATACTTTCCTTGTGAGAGAGGCTTGGTAAGTGGATCTGCAACATTCTCTTCTGTTGCTACTTTGCATATTGTAATATCTCCTCGTCTGACGATCTCTCTGACTAGGTGATATTTTCTGAGTATATATTCAGAATTATGATGGGACCTAGGCTCTTTAGCTTGTGCAATAGCACCATTATTGTCACAATAAAGGCTTATGGGACCCTGGATGGTCGGCACCACTCCTAGTTTGGTAACGAACTTCTTGATCCATACGGCTTCCTTAGCTGCATCCGATCTTTGCCAGTACTCGGCTACGTAACAGAATCAGCAACCGTGCTTTGCTTGGAACTTTTCCAACTCACAGCACCTCCATTCAATACAAACACATAACCAGTTTGCGATTTAAAATTGACTTTGTCGGTTTCGAAACTTGCATCGGCATAACCTCTTACAGCCAGCTCGTTTCCCACCCCTCTATAAACTAGGAAATCATCCTTAGTTCTTCTCAAGTACTTTAGGATGGTTTTCACTGCTGGCCAATGACTTTCACCTGGATTTGATTGGTATCGACTTGTCATGCTAAGGGCAAACGATACATCTGGTCGAGTACAAATCATGGCATACATAATCGATCTAATGGCCGAAGCGTATGGTATCTTGCTCATACGGGCTCGCTCAGCAGGAGTCGAAGGACTCTGAGTGTCACTCAGATGAATGCCATGTGACATTGGCAAGAGTCCTCTCTTGGAGTCTTGCATATTGAACCTCTTCGATATTTTATTAATGTAAGTACATTAACTCAGACCAATCAATCTCTTTGATCTATCTCTATAGATCTTTATCCCAAGAATGTAAGCAGCTTCTCCTAAGTCTTTCATTGAGAACAACTTCCCAACCAATTCTTGATTGTCTGCAAGGTGGGAATGTTATTTCCAATGAGTAATATGTCATCTACATATAAGACTAAGAAAACAACTATTTTCCCACTAACCTTCTTGTACACACATGGTTCATCTTCATTTTGAATGAACCCAAACTTTTTGACAGTTTCATCAAAACGAAGATTCCAGCTCCGAGAAGCCTGCTTCAACCCAGAAATAGATCTTTGAAGCTTACAAACCTTTTTAGAATTTTCTGGATGAATAAAACCTTCAGGTTGTGTCATGTATACATCCTCGAGTAAGTTTCCATTAAGGAATGCTGTTTTTATATCCATTTGCCATATTTCATAATCATAGTATGCGGCAATGGCAAATAAAATTCTAATTGATTTAAGCATGACTACTGGCGAAAAGGTCTCATCATAGTCAACACCATGAATCTGTCTATAACCTTTTGCCACTAGTCTAGCTTTATAGGCTTGCAGATTATCATCCATGTCTTTCTTCTTTTTATAGACCCATTTGCACCCAATAGTTTTAACACCCTCAGGTGGATCTATCAAGTTCCAAACTTGATTGTCATACATGGACTGCATCTCTGACTTCATGGCTTCTATCCATTCCTCGAACTCTAGTCCTAAAGCAGCTTCTATATAGCTACTAGGCTCATCATCTATGAGCGATGCGTCATCATCCTCTGTTATGAGATAACCATATCTCTCAGGTTCATGTCGCATCCTATCATATCTGCGAGGGACTTGTGTGCTTGGAACGGGCTCTTCAACTGATTGTTGAGCCTGTTTGATTTCCATCGGTGAAGCAATGTCTTCTTGTGGTTCTCGAGTTTCCTCGAGAATTACTCTTCTCCCACTGTCTCTTTTGGAAATAAATTTCCTTTCTAAGAACACAGCATTTCGAGCAACAAACACTTTATTCTCAGCTGGCTTATAAAAGTAATATCCTTTAGTTTCCTTAGGATACCCCACAAATAAACATCTTTCAGATCTGGCTGCCAGTTTGTCAAACACTTGGCATCTTACGAATGCTTCGCAACCCCAGATCTTTAGAAAAGAAAAGTTTGGTCTCTTACCAGTCCATTTCTCAAATATTGCCTATAAATTGACGAACGAAATTAATATAATTTTTTTCCAACTTAGCATCTCATGCTAAAGGTTTACTAGTATTTTCAAATTATTGTAGTTATTAGGTGTTGCCATTCTGATACCATTGTTCACTATTTTAATTCTAATTTTATTTCTTAACTTCACTTGTGTGGATCTAAATATTCTGATATGTAACCTTTTGATTTATTCACTAGTAGAAAAATATCATTTCACATCGGATATTTTATATCGGTTCTATAATAATCGATTTAGAAAGTGATACGGCCATTTTCTAAATCAGTTCTAAAATAACCGATCTAGAAAGTGGCATGATCATTTTCTAAATCGGTTATTTAGAACCGATCTAGAAAGTGCACTTTCTAAATCGGTTATTTTAGAACCGATTTAAAACCCACTCGAAAAATTATATTTAAATTTAATATAAATGCAAGTTTTTCAAACAACTCACCTTAGCCTAGTGGTTGGGACTTCGCTCCCCAACCACAAGGTCAATGTTCTCAAACCCCCATGGCAACAAATTGAAATAATACATTGATATTTCAAGACTGGGTCGGGCTAGTTGTGGTCGGATCGGGGTTGGGTTGTGGTCCGGTCGGACCCGAGCTGGGTTAGGATTATTTTTTTGGGAAAAAAATAAGACTTTCTAAATCGGTTCAAATAGACATTCTAGATCGGTTAAATAACCGATGTAGAAAGCAGACTTTCTAGATATTTCAAGACTGGGTCGAGTCTTGGGCCGGGCCGGTTGTGGTTGGGTCGGGCCGGGCTGTGGTCGGGTCGGACCCGAACTGGGTTAGGGTCATTTTTTTTGGAAGAAAAATAAGACTTTCTAGATCTGTTCAAATAGACATTCTAGATCGGTTAAATAACCGATGTAGGAAGCAGACTTTCTAGATCGATTCTGGAAACCGATGTAGAAAGTCCAGACTTTCTACATCGGTTGGATCTATAACGGTTATTTAACCGATTTAGAATGTCTATTTTACCCGATTTAAAAAGTGTTTTTTCTAGTAGTGATTTAATCTTGCTTTCAATTTTTTTTAGCTTCAAACAACATTTTTACACTTGTGAAGCTATAATTTTTTTTAGCTTGACAGTCAAATATAAATGGGAAGTCATTACATGTCTATTTTTGTAGTGATATAGCATTTTTAGTCCTATTATATTTTCTACCCAGCAATTTAGTTCTATAATGTTCTGATGTGATACTTCAGGTCCATGATAATTTTATCTTTAGTTCAAACATAAACCTCTCTCTGTAACTTTAATATATATTTTGTATATTTTGTTGTTTAAGGGTAATGTCACATATAAAATAAAACATGGAATTAGCAATTTGAGAACAAAATTGCACCAATTTAAAATCTAGAGGACCCGAGTTGTGGCATTTGGAAATATATGGGACTCAAATGCAAAAATTCAAATTCTAAGGAAGTGTAAATGCTAAGTACTTTACGTATCTACTTGACCAAATCCATATTCACGACTAAGGGTGGCCCATGAACCGAACGTTCGCGAACTGTTCGTGAAAAAACTCGGTCAACGGTCAGTTCGAGTTCGGTTTGACCGAACCGAACATGTTCGCGAACATGTTCGAGTATATTCGAACCGAACATCGAACATTTTATATTTTGATCGGGTGTTCGCGAACTGTTCGCGAACATATATATTTATATATATATATATATATATATGTTTGGGTTAAAATAAAAAGTGTGTTAAAATAAAAAGTGTAGGAAGCCACCAGGAGCTGCCATGTATCCCAATTAGTCCGCCCCTTTTTCTAATACTCTCAGGGGTATTTTCGTATTTTACGTTCAATCATATAAAAACTTTTATCCTCATTCATTCTCTAATTCATCCTCATTCCCTGCTTTCCTCCTTCCCTCATTCTCCTCTCTCATCCTTCGATCCACCAGTCACCGACGCCTTCACGACCATTCACCACCGCCTTCACCACCATTCACCACCACCTTCCCCATCATTTACCGTCAACCATTCGCCATCGTTCCCCGTCAAAGATGTAACCAGATTAATTATTCAATTTGAAAGTAAGGTTTTTTAATTGTAGTTAATTGTTACTCTTAATTAATATGGATATATTGATATTCGTTTGCATGTATATGATGTTCATTGATTTATATTAAATAATTTGTTCATTTTTTGTTGTTATCATTCTAAATATGTTATATTCAAAGTGTCTAGATCTGAACCAAATAAATACAAATTTTTTTAGTAAAGCTGCACATAAGGTGTTTGATAAAATGTCTTGCTGATAGTTTACAACTCTGATGCACTAAGTTTACACTGTGATGCATCAGCTTTTAAATCTTTAATTTTTTAGTCATTTTTAGTGGAAAATGCTTATATGTGTAGTTGTATGTGTATAAAGTTGTTATGAAATACTAATGCAACAAGTTTTTGTTTTTGGAATATATAGATATGAAAAAAAAATACAAAATGTGTTTAGTAAAGCTGCACATAAAGTGTATGATAAAATGTCTTAGTGAGATTTTATAACTCTTATGCACTAAGTTTATACTGTGATGCATCAGCTTGTTATGTTTAATTGTTTTAGTCATTTTTTAAGTAGAAAAGGCTTGTATGTGTATTTGTATGTGTATAAAGTTCTTATGAAATACTAATGCATTAAGTTTTTGTTTTTGGAAAATATAGAACTAAAACCTTATTTACTGCATTATAATTATTTATCTAGATGCATGTAGACTATAGTAAAAATGCTACCGCGTCACTATTATATGTTAGTGCATCACAGTTCATTTTCAGTGTATGATATAGTTTTCCATAATACTATTATGATATAGTTTTCCATATAGGAGATATGTCATATGCAAATGGATATCTCTCACAATGGGACCAGTTCACAGCACAAGTTGAGCCCATTGCATTAGTAAATCCTTACATGGTTGCGAGGTTTGGATTTCTTATGTACTTGTAGAGATGGTAAAATGTGGTTTGGTAATGGGTCAAAAGGGGTTCAAGGCGAAAACATTTTTTCCTAATATATTTTAATATAATCAACGAATATGATCACAAGAATGATATTGTACCAGTTATAATCCAGTTTTATGTTTAAAATGATTTAGGATGTTTTATACGTTGTATACACTTTGGGTGACTATGACCTGTATTCGAATTAGCTATCTATTATTCAATTGTTCCCCTTTACAGGTTAGTAAACCCAATTGAACCCATTCCTATCTCCAAAGTAAATGGGTCAAAATGTTCACCTCTATGTATTTGTTTATAGGTACTTAACAAATTATGGGATGTTTCACTTGCATAGCTGATTCAGAGCACGATTGGAGAGAGGGTTCGGATCAGTACAAATGGATTGAAAAGTATCTTGCATCAGTTGACAGAAATAAACAGCCATGGCTGATCTTCGCTGCTCATCGTGTGCTTAGATATTCTTCCAACAGTTGGTATGCCCAGGAGGGTTCATTTGAAGAACCCATGGGAAGAGAACATTTGCAGAAGCTATGGCAGAAATATAAAGTGGATATCACGTTCTAGGGACATGTTCATAATATCCAGGACAACATTGTGATCCCTAAAACAGTGATGCAGTAAAATATACAACGTAATGCAGTAAAATATACAATCTGATGTAATTGAATAACATAGTGATGCAGTATTGTATTATTTTGATGCAACAGTATGATAACATTGAGAAGCATGAGTATGTATAACATTGTGATCTAGTAAATAAACATTGTGATGTAGTAGAGTAACATAGTGATGCACTAAAATTATATTGTATTTCAGCAGAAAGATACCACTGTGATGCAGCAATATGATAACATTCTGATGCAGTAAAATTTTAACAATATTTAAAAGGAGCATTCGAGAAAGAGTAGGCATTTAAAAGTAATTCAATTATAAATGTCACTAATTATTCAAACATAACATTGTGATGTAGACATAAGTTTTTAGGTACATCATGCAATGGAAAATAAATCAGTAGTAATGAAACATTGTTTTTTAACGATCCACATGTATCATCCGAGATCTTTGTTACGCGTTCAAGAATCCCTTGATTAAATCCGTGTTTCAATTTGATTCTATCTTCTGGTATTCGAGATTTGGAGTTCTCTTTTTGAAGCTTGTTATGCCTCAACGGCTGCCAAGATTTCGTCCTTTTCTTATTCAACTTCGTATCCATATATGAAGTCGAAGCTGGTGTTGTTTCATGATGCTAGTCAAATGTTCCAAATTCAGGTCAATAAAAACCAAAGCTCTTTATAAATTTGGCAGATATTTCATATGATTAATTATGCTTAATCTTATACGCAATTAATCTAATTTTAAGGCTTCTAGTTATTGAGTTGCAGCGCCTCTAACATATCTAAACTAGAAGGAGGAAGTAACAATGGGTCGGTCATGATTCGTATTGCCGAAACATTTAGACACAAAAAGTCCTTGTGTGTAACCTAATCTAGAATTATATGCCACAGATTCCTACTGCATCAGTGCATTACAGCTCTGCGCATAACCTAATCTAGCATTATATTCCACATACAAGTAACTACTGCATCACTTCATTACAAAAAATGCATCAAACACACAAGCACACACACAGACATACACTTTTCGACACAAAAAATGCTCTGCGTGTAACCTAATCTAGCATTATATTCCACAGACAAGTAACTACTGCATCACTTGTTTACAACAAATGCATCATGCATACAAATACACACACAACCACTTTTCGACAAGTAATACACCCTACGCGTGACTTAGTCAAACCTTATATGACAAAATAAAAACCTACTGCATCACTACTTCACAGAAACTGCATCATGCATAAAAATACACACACAAGAACTTTTTGACAAGTAATACACCCTACCGTTACCTATTCGAACCTTATATGACACAAATAACCACCTACTGTATCACTTCTTTACACCAATTGCATCATGCACAAAAATACACACTCAAGCACTTTTCGACAAGTAAAACACCCAACGTGTTACCTAATAGAACCTTATGTGCCATGAATGAACACCTACTGCATCACTGCTTTACAGAAACTGCATCATGCACACAAATATACACACAACCACTTTTCGACAAGCAAAACACCCTACGTGTTACCTAGTCGAACCTTATATGACACAAATGAACACATAATGCATCAATGTCACTGCATCATGCACACAAATATACATGCAACTAATTTTCAATAAGCAAAACACCCTACGTGTTACCTAGTCGAACCTTATATGACACAAATGAACACCTACTGCACACTGCTTTACAAAAATTTCATCATGCATACAAATACACACACCACTTTTCGACAAGCAAAACATCCTACACGTTACCTAGTCGAACCTTATATGACACAAATTAACATCTACTGCATCACTACTTTACAGAAACTGCATCAAACACATTTTCGCACATAATACAACCTATACGTAGCTTATATCAGCCTTATACACAAAAATTAAGCAACTACTGCATCACAGTTCAAAACAAGGTGCATCATTCATACAACAGATAATACAAACACATTTTCGCACATAATACAACCTATATGTATCATATATCAGCCTTATACACAATAATTATGCATCTAGTGCATCACAATTTAAAACAAGGTGCATCATTCATACAACCACAGACAGAACCACATTTTAATACATAACACAACCTCACGTAGCCTAATTCAGCCATATAGCCAACAACTGGACAGCTACTGCATCACACTTACAAATCTATTGCATCAGTCATAAACATACAAATGCAAGCACATTTTGCCACAAATGAACATGTATTGCATCACTGTTTCTCAACAACTACAACATTTTTCGTTCAAATAATAACCTAATGCATCAATAAAAAATAACCTACTGCATCAGTAAAAAATAACCTGATACCTCAATAATTCTATTACTTTTTCTAATTGAACTGAAGAAATAAAACACTAATTTAGTAAAATAAAATTAACAAAAAACTGCAGTAAAAATTTTAAGTTTTCGAGATCACCTTATAATAGAATTGTCTTCACCATCGGTTTGATGCTGTAACGATTTGACGAAATTAGTGTGTGAAATTACTGCGTGAAATTAGTGTGTGAAAATTGTGTGAAATTAGTGTGTGAAATTGGAGAGAAAAGTGTGTGAAATTTGGGGGAATATAGTAAGAAGAAAGTGGGTTTTGTACGGATGGGAAAAAGACGATGAGTATTTCTCATTTGGAAGGGTACATATTTGCCCTTCAAGTTTGCATTATTTACAATAATGACACTCCGTGTTTTTGATCTTGCAATTCTAATCCAGCGGTTGAGATGGCTTCCTACACTTTTTATTATAAGACACTTTTTAAAATAACCCCACCATATATATATATGGCACGAACATAAACAATTGAACACAAATGAACCAAACGAACGAACAGAACAATTGAACACAAACGAACAAAGCATACGAACAGAACAATTGAACACAAACGAACCAAAGACGAACAATAAAACATATGTCGAACCGAACTCGAACACTAATTTGTAATGTTCGTCGAACACGAACATGAACCGAACACTACACGAACCGAACGAACGAACAGTCAATAACACCAAAAATTCAGTTCGTTCGGTTCGTGTCCACCCCTAATCACGACTCACTAGTAATAGATACGGGACCAATCTGGTAAATATATAATTGAATCAAGTTGAATATTACAATATTCTACTTACACTTGACTAATTTAAAGAAGACTTATTCTTATCTTTTAACATTTCGATATAAATTATGTCGTCTTTGTTTGAGGAGAAAAGTAAAGACAGCAAATCAATTGTATTGATAACAATGAATAGAGGGGCCTTTATATAGGCATTACAAAGAGGGTCTTTCCATACATAGGATTCCTAGTTAAGGTAAGACATCTAACAGGATCCAACTACTTATGGAAGAGTCTAGAACCTTCCATAACTCTTATTCCCCTACAACTAGTATTAGGTAAGACACCAATACGGGAAGGATTTCCCGGAACACTCCCCCTGTGTCGAACGCTAATACTAACATGGTGCACACAGTGTTGCCTCGGTAAAAAAGCTTTCCAAGTCAAATAAAACCCCGTGGGAAAAACAAAGACTTTGGTGAGGAAAAGGAGCGCAACGCACCAACTACAAATGTCAGAATCATGTGAAGTATACTCCCCCTGAGGTATACATGATAGCTCATTCCATCGAGCCATCTTTAGTTGAGCTCGGATAATCGACACATTCCGATGCTTCTCACATGTTTCTCAAATGTAGATTTCGGCAGAGACTTAGTGAACAAGTCTGCGATGTTCTCATCGGAACTCACTTGTTTCACTTCGATATTCAGCAATTTCTGTTGCTGCTGATTATAAAAGAACTTCGGCGCAATATGCTTGGTATTGTCACCCTTTATGAAACCTAACTTCATCTGCTCAATGCATGCCGCATTGTCCTCAAAGATGCAAGTAGGGGTTGCTGTAGTGGGATCTAATCCACACGTTCCTCGTATATGGTCTATGACTTACCGGAGCCAAATGCACTCCCTTACGGATTCATGCAATGCAATTATCTCTGCACGGTTCGAGGAAGTAGCAACCAGGGTCTATTTGGTAGATCGCCAAGATATCGCCGTATTCCCAATGGTGAAAACATAACCAGTTTGGGAACGTCCTTTATGCGGGTCAGAGAGATAACCGGCATCAGCAAATCTAACTAACGTGTCGTTAGGATTCTCTGCATAAGGGGTAAGCTTGCTCGCATTAGCACTTCTGGTAGTCAAGCTACCATGCTTAGCTGCAATATCAGAGGAAGATCGACGGTCGGTATGCATCGTCTTAACCTCAACAATTCCTTTCGGAATATCACTCTCTTTTGCGTAGGGAAAGAACAATCCAAGGTCACTGGAGCCTTTCAAGTATCGAAAGATGTGTTTTACTCCATTCCAATGCCTTATCGTGGGAGCGGAGCTAAATCTCGCTAACAGATTCACAGAGAATGCGATGTCTGGACGAGTACATTGAGCCAGATACAACAACACACCGATTGCGCTAAGGTACGGTGTTTCTGCTCCAAGGACCTCTTCATCCTCTTCTTTAGGACGAAACGGATCCTTGTTCATTTCCAGACTTCGACCAATCATGGGGGTAGCAAGATGATGTGCCTTGTCCATGCTAAATCGCCTGAGCATTTTGTGGACATAGGCAGATTGATGAATGAGTATACCATCATCTAGATGTTCTAGCTCTAAGCCCAAGCAGAATCGAGTCCTCCCCAGATCTTTCATCTCAAATTCGGATTTAAGGTAGCGGGCCGTTTCATTGACCTCATCTATGGTACCGATGACATTCATGTCATCTACATAAACGGCTACAATCACGAATCCTGCATCTGTTCTTTTCACGAATATGCATGGACAGATGTCACTGTTCTTGTATCCCTTCCTAACCAAGTATTCACTTAGGCGGTTGTACCACATCCTTCCGGATTGTTTCAAGCCATACAGTGAACGACGCAATTTCACAGCGTACGCGCTCCGTGGTTTAGAGCAACTTGATTTGGGCCATGAAATCCCTTCGGGGACTTTCATATAGATATCCGTATCTAGATCCCCATAAATATACGCTGTAACCACATCCATAAGCTGCATGTTCAGTTTTTCGGACACTACCAAACTGACTAAGTAGCGGAAAGTGATGATGTCCATAACGGGAGAATACGTCTCCTCGTAGTCAATGCCAGGGCGCTGCGAGAAGCCTTGGGCAACTAGTCTCGCTTTGTAACGCATGACCTCATCCTTATCATTGCGTTTACGAACAAAGACCCATTTATGTCCAACTGGTTTAACGCCCACGGGTATTGGCTCTATACGGCCAAATACCTCACGTTTAGCCATTGAGTCTATTTCAGCCTGCATTGCATCTTTCCATTTCGGCCAATCGGCTCGTTGTTGACACTCAGCAACCGAGCGCGGATCAGCGTCGTCGTCTTAAATAATTTCTTGCGCGACGGAGTAGGCAAAAGCATCGTCGACTAGCGTGGACGACCTGTCCAATAGTACGTATTCACTCGTACATTGCATCGAGATTTCTTTATTTTCTGACATCAACAAAGTTTCCGACGCGTCCGTCGATTGTTCCATTGTTGATTCGAGGACATATCCGTAGTCAGAGATAATCTCGTGTGATGGAGTCACTGTGTCGATGATGAGAGGATTTTGTGCCTCCGTTCCTCTTCTCTTTCGAGGTTCGGTATCCTTTCTACCCACTGGCCTCCCCCTCTTTCGAGCAGGGATAAGAGCAGCCGAAGCAGCCGTCCCACCACTAAGGTTGACGCCGGTGGCATCATTCCTTTGGGCGGCTGAACCTTGCCCTATAACTGGGACTTCCAACCTTGCAGGAACATTCGCAGCGGGAATGGTAGATCTTGTCACTTTCGCAGTATCAGTAAAGCTGTCGGGCATCAAATCTGCAACTTTCTGAAGACTGAGAATATGTTGCACTTCTAGCTCGGATTGAGATGTGCGGGGATCTTGATGAGGCAAGGAGAGAGCACACCAGACAATTTCCTGGCGTTCAACTGGAATCGTTCGATTCCTCTCTCCCCCCAACGACGGGAAGTTTGTCTCATCAAAGTGACAATCTGCAAATCTTGCAGTAAACAGATCTCCTGTCAAAGGTTCCAAATAGCGGATAATTTTAGGCTATTCATAGCGAACATATATACCTAATCGTCTTTGCGGACCCATTTTAGTACGCTGTGGAGGCGTAATTGGCACATATACCGCACAACCAAAAATGTGTAAGTGTGAAATATCAGGCTCATATCCAGTTACCAACTGGTACGCACTAAACGGTTGATTGGCAGTGGGTCGAAAGCGAATAAGTATAGCCGCATGCAAAATTGCATAACCCCAGGCAGAAATCGGCAAGTTGGTGCGCAATACCAATGCTCGGGCGATAAGCTGTAACCGCTTAATCATAGCCTCGGCAAGGCCATTCTGCGAATGAACGTGGGGGACGGGATGTTCAACATCAATCCCAATCGACATGCAATAGTCGTCAAAAGACTTTGACGTAAACTCTCCAGCATTGTCCAATCTTAATGACGAGATTGGGAAGTCGGGGTGGTTAGCCCGTAACTTGATGATTTGTGCTAGGAGTTTAGAAAATGCAGCGTTTCTCGTGGATAGCAGAGCGACGTGTGACCATCGCGTCGATGCATCAACCAGAACCATAAAATATCTAAATGGTCCGCACTCTGGTTGAATAGGTCCACATATGTCCCCTTGAATTCTTTGTAAGAAGCGAATATTTTGTGTTGAGTCTTTAGCAGAGGACGGAGAAGGTATCAACTTTGCTAGTGAACAGGCTTTACAAAACGATTTATGGGCATTAGAAATTGCCACGGAAGCCTCGGGATTTAGAAGAGATGCACCGTCAACCTTATTAGGGCGTGCGATCTTTAGTCCCGGTGATACGGTATCAAGCTCACTCACATCAATGCCGATATCGAGTGGTGCTTCCAATCGTTTTCTGGACTTGAAAAACGGATGACCATGTGAGTTTTTCAAAATGCGAATCATCATGTCGCGTCCAGGGTGACCGAGTCGGTCATGCCATAGTTGGTATGCTTGAATCACACGATTCGTGACTCACAAAGATAGGATTCAATAACCCTTATTGTAGTCTGGTATAAACCACTACTTAGACTCATAAGTTTCTCGAGAACGCGGCGTATTCCGCATTCTGCCAGAGTAACACACAAAAATTCTGTCCCATTCTCACAATGTGTATCAAGGTGATAACCGTTGGCACGGATGTCCCTAAAACTTAGCAAGGTTCGGTTTGCTCTTGGGGCATAGAGAGCATTTGTGACATTGATATGCGTACCATTAGGTAGCAAGAAATGAGCAAGTCCCCTCCCTTGAATTACTTGGGAGGAACCAATCATTGTTGTCACTGAGGATATGTATGGCACAATATCCTTGAATAATTGCCTATTCCGAAGAATAGTGTGGGTTGTTTCACTATCAGCAAGGCACTCAATTTCGCCACGAGACATCTACAATAAGACATGAAACTCAATTAGTCTTATGATTAGAGACATAGCGAAAACTCATTTACATCGAGTTTGGGGAAATTCGACCAAGTTGGTTAGGATCAAAGTTAGCACAATCGCTGGAAATAATTTCCACGCAGCTTGACCTTTGTTCACTAAAACAGCAATAACTTCTTCGTTAAGAAGGCTATGGATGAACGGTCAGTTGTTTTGGAAACTAGACTTCCGTATCTTTCTGTCCATAGGTCGTGCACTTTCTGGATCATTAAACTGAGATCTCAGTGCTCGTTTCAATTTGCTATTTTGGTATTTCCCTATTGTTGAGTGATAGAGCAAGGTTGAAGCCTTTTTCAAAGGCATTATTGTTGATACAATACTATGGAAATATGTCCATAGGAGAGTTTAAATACTTTAAAATGCATCTTGGTTTTCGATTTATATCTCTACTAATGATCCTTTCGGTAACTCCAACTTGGTAGACTTGCAGAGAAAGTAGGAATGTCGGTACAGCTAAGGCTGTTTAAAAACCACTGATTCCGTTTGAACTCTCAAAGCATAAACAAATACCAAGGAGGATGCGCCTAGTCTTGATCAAAAGTTTTGATGAAATCTTACCAATGTATCCATTTTTTAACCAAGCAATTCATTGCTAGCAATTATTTTGTGATAAACCAAACATGCTTTCGAAGGGAAAAAATAAAATTCATCTTTGCACAATCACAGCAATTAAAATAATTTTATTCATCATGACCAACTTTATTACATTCATGAAAATCCAAAGTAGTTCTCGGAAACTAGAAACAAGACAAAACATAACCAAAGCGTAAAACTAGTCAAAGTAGGCAACATCCATATGTTGGTCTTTGTCCGCAATGGTGAGAGGAGTGATCTCAGTATGGATCTCAATATGGTTCACCTCCGTATTATCATTATCTTCTTCCATGTAATTCGACTCTTGAGTCAAATATTGTTTATAGTGCTTGTAGTAAGCTTGGATGTTCTTTGGCGCTTTGCAATTGCGGTAAGTATGCTTCTTCGATCCGCAAGTATAGCAATTCCGGCCTTCCTTTAGAGTGGTTCCATTCCCGGCGGCAGGAGGCGGCCCACGTGGTTGGGTTCCACTAGGTCCCGTGGCCGAGCCACCTTGCCTCTTCCACACGTTGGAACGACGACCTCGTCTTTTCCCTCGCTTGCTCGAGTCATGCATCCGTGGTGCTTGCAAAAACTGAGTAGCGTTGCCTTTTCTATTTTGTCGTGGTGCTTTCATGTGGGTAGCCTGATTCACTTCCGGAATCGGCTTCGTACCAGCTGGGCGCGCATTGCTATTGAGAATAATTTCATCATGCCTTTCTTTTTTCGCGAGGTGGGAGATAAGGTCACTAAAGTTCTTAATTCTCCCTTCCTCATAGGCAACGCGCAGCTGATGAGCAATTACACTTGCTCCCACGGGAAACGTGTTAAGAGTCTTCTCGATCAAATCTTGATCAGCTTCTTGACACCACAAAAACCAAGATCAGCGCGAAGATCGAGGATAGCTTGATTATAGGCTTCCACATTCGCATAATCCAAAAATCGGATTTGCTCCCACTGAAGTTGCAATTCGGGGAAGCGCTGATCATGCACATTATTAAATCGTTGTTCGAGTGTATCCCATAGTTCTTTAGGGGTTTGTAAGTTCATATAACACTTTTTCAACAACGGATGTATATGTCTACGCAAGTACATCAGTGCATTAGCCTTGGTTTCCTCGCTCGGTTCTTGAGCGGTAGGCTCGTTAGAGGGAAAGATGGTGGTGGTAAATCTCTTACCGACGAACGCCAAGCGAACGTCTGAGACCCACCTATGGTACTCCTTACCAGCATGGTCAAGGATGTCGAACTCCGGATGAACATTGGAGCTTTGTGCCATCTACAAGATATAAACAAGAGGAAGTTAGTCTTGTTGGAATTTCAGTGACAATGTAAACGGTCACAATCGATGCTTTTAAAAGCGTGTAACATAACCGTTACTCGATTTACTTCCATTAATTGTTGTTTAGTAAAGTCGACAAAAAACGGCGATATCAGATCGCACCCAGATACGTGGTGTATGCAACAACCACAAGTATCGACTTTTCAACAATTCTGTGACTCCCCCAGGACCGTCACACAGTTTTCTTCGACACGCAGAGATACCGACTTCTCTCGCGGTCTCATCTACCGCAAAGTAGCGTGGGAGATAAAGAACCCAAAACTCGTGTCCCCAAAAAAAATTCCCAAAAGGAGAGAATTGAAATAGGGACAAGTTAGATAATTACCTCGATTATAAAATTAGGCACGTGCTGAATTTGTGGTGTGCTTCGATCTACCGGTTGGTACTCGATGCGACTACGTGAAACCGGAGGCGCAATTTTGGCGGCTTCCGAAGATAGGTTGATGTTCGGGTTTTGGTCCGAGAGTCGGAACCGGGTCGGACTAAGGCCGGAGCCGGGCGGCGCGCGGCGCGGTGGCGCGGGCGGCGGCGGGCGCGGGCGGGCGCGCGGCGGTGGCGGGGCGAGGGCGGCGGTCTGGCGGCGGCGCTGGCCAGTGGCTGGGCGGCGGCGGTGGCGTGGCGGCGGCGGTGGCGCCTGGTGGCGGAGGTCCGCGGCTGGGCGGCGAGGTCTCGGCGAGGCGGTGCTCGGCGGAGTGGCTGGCGGGCGGAAGGCGTGGGCTTGAAGTGGCCAGCAAGGCTGGCGGTGGCGAGGTCCGGCGGCGTGAGTAAGGAAGCATGGCAAGGCGCGGGCTGACGGCAAGTGGCATGGCCGGCAGTAAGTGGCTGGCAGCGATGGTGGCACGGGTAGCGGCAATGGCAAGCGGCGAAGGCCGACGGCGGTGGTGGGCGGCGACGGAGGGCCGACGACGGCGGTGGTCCGGCTGGCGGTGGTCCGGCGGTGGCGGGCGGCGAGGGTCGGGCCGCGATTTTTCTTTTTTTTTTCGCTCGAGCTACGTGCCGATAACGTGTTTGAGGAGAAAAGTAAAGACAAGAAATCAATCAGATTGATAACAATGAATAGAGGCCTTTATATAGGCATTACAAAAAGAGTCTTTCCATACATAGGATTCCTAGTTAAGGTAAGACATCTAACAGGATCCAACTACTTATGGAAGAGTCTAGAACCTTCCATAACTCTTATCCCCCTACAACTAGTATTAGGTAAGACACCAATACGGGAAGGATTTCCCAGAACAGTCTTATCCTTATTCTTTTAACATTCAATACAAGGTCTTCTATCTTATCCCTTTAAAAATAAAATATATTCAAATTAGAATATTACTATACATACTTTAAGAAAAGTTAAATGACCAAAAAGGGCTAGGAATTTACGCTCAATTTGCATTTTAGTTACGAACTTTTTTTTTTTGTATAGTTTAGGTACACGAACTTACCACTGTTAAATCAAGTCAGACCTTCTGTACTATTTCCATCAATATTGCCGTGACAGCGTGCCACCTTGCAGTAAACTTAGTTTAACATAGGTAAGTTCGTCGACCCAACCTATACAAGAAAAGTCAGTGGCCCAAAATGCAAAATTGGTTGCAAGTTCATAGCCCTTTTTAGTAATTCAGCCGCACAACAAATACAAACTTCTAACTTGTAACTAAGAGGATTGTATTCAATTCAGATTTTGGTGGATTAATAATAATTATTGGATTTTTAAAGATTTTGGCGGATTAAAAATAATACATGGATTAATAATAATCATCGTAGAATCTTATAAAGTTGATGGAGAGTCTTTCAGATTTACAAATGAATTCTTAGAAATCCTTCAAAATCTCATTGATTTTGGTGAGATTTCAAAACTTACAAAAAAACACTAACAAATCCACCATTTTAATGAATCCAAAAAAATCCATGGATTTTTGAATACCTTCAGATTTTAATGGATTGTTTTAAATCCAGATTGAATACACCAAGATTTTAAATGACATTTTGGAATCCTAATTGAATACAACAAGATTTTAAATGACATTCTAAAATACAAATTGAATACCTCAAGATTTTAATTGATTAAGAACAAATCCCAATTGAATACACCCTTCATCTTATACTCTATTTTCGCATTTTTCTCCATATCCAAATAATTTCTCAAAACCTCAACTTGAGTTTCAAGTGTCTTTCCTTTCTTCAAAACTCGGATTCTAGAGTGGATATAATGATTTTGGTTAGCAGCATCAATTTCTTCAGTTGCCTATTTGAAGGAAATTCGCAGTGTTCTTCTTTTTAGCCCCAAAGTTACCACAACCATTTTTCTTTTTCTTTTTGCCTTTCACACTTGTAGTGGCTATCCTCAATGGTGATTCTTTACTGCGCTTGCAGAACAACTTCGAATTAACGATACACTTACTGGTAACCATTTGCTGTGAAATTAATTTTTTCCTTTTGGGTTACACTACCTTTTGTGAAATTTGCTGGTAACAAAAAATGCAAAATGAGTGTAAGTTTTTCCTTTTGGGTTACATGAGGGGAGAAAAAAGCTTAACGCCTATCAAAAACGACACGCAACGTGTCCGGTAACAAAAGAATCTTCATTTATGGGGGAACCAAGTTTATCAAAACCAATTTTTCTGAAGACGAGGACCCTTGTTTTGCCAAAAAGATAACACACTGATTCCCCTCCCCCAAAGTATGCTCAAGGGAAATGTCCCAATCACACCCCTAAAGCTGACGAATCAGAGCAATCATTCCCAAATCTATGGAACTGGGCTTCAGCCTTTGAAATAAGATTGATAACCAACAAACTTTCAGAGAAACACTTCAATCTGAACCCCAACTCCCAACAGAGCTTCCAGGCCACGCATGGGGGAAATAAGCTCAGCTTGAATTGCGACCGACATACACAGAGATTCAGAGAAACCTTGGAGAAAATACCCCCCCCCCCCCCCATCACGAATAAGACCACCGAACCCCGCTACTCCTGGGTTGCCCAAAGCGCTACCATCCACATTTAAAGAAACAAAACCCAAAGGAGTTTTAATGAACCTGGCCTGCCGATGTGTCACAGGGCGTTTTCCATATTATTCGGAGTACCCGGGATTGCCCCGGACTTACAAAGGATTATGTTGGATAGTTGCCCTGCAACACGAATAAGGTTGGGGACGTGCGACAGTGGTCGGCGTCCGGAGTGTGTTCGTGCGCGAGCAGGACATTGAGTCGTTGAGCAGAGGGCTTTAAGAGAATAGTTTCGTGGAATGCTTGGAGTGGGGAGTTCCTTGGAGTGTTGGGAAGGTCTCCACCAAGTTTCACAACTAGACGGTTCCGTTTGAGTAGCGAACGATGCGAAGTATCGAGATGCTGCAGTGCAGTGGCATTGTAGTAGTTTCAGAATATTGCAGAGGCAATTCCTCACTCCTCGAGTATCGGATGAGGCTGAAAAATTGGGGACTTATAGATAATGTTGTAAGCTACTCTACGGTTCAAGCGGATAAGGATTTGGAGTTCGGAAGAGGGAGTTACGCTCGATGTGCTTCCTCGGCCAGTCAATGTCTAGTGCAATTACAAGGCATTATTTTTCTAAGCCTATTATAGGGGGGACAGTCCTTAGATGGGCAATGGTGGGCAAGCGGCCGCCTCTTCTCGTCTTTGCCGAGCACCAAGCGTGCAATCTTCCTAGAGGTAAGAGGGGCCTCTAGGGAGCCAACTCTAAGCATTCGAAGTGTGCGAGGAGTTCCCGAGCGAGTTGGAAATCGTTAGGGCGGCGTAGGACCTATGTGGTCTGCGTTGGGCTTAAGGTTGGCATGGAGGCTCTAGTGTGACCGGAGGGATGCCGTCGGCCATATAACACTTTCTCTATGTCGATTGGGCAATCGAGGCACTCACTTAAATCATACGCCTCGTGAGCTTACTCGTAAGCATTAGCTATCGGTTCCGGCTATACTGCGGGGGATCGTTGGCTTGTACATGTGGTTGCGAGACAACACCACATTGCGGATTGAAGGTAATATGTCGGTATGCGAAGTAGTCCCAAACATCGTGAGGGGCAAATATATATTGATGGCATGAATCTAAGCCAAGATCTAAAAGGTTGTCCGTCTCGGGTGAGGTACTCTCAAGGGCGCCAAGGTACTGCACCTAGGAAGTCCCGAGTGAGTGTCGAGCACGAGGAATTGCACTTCGGGCATGCGAGTGACCCTTAGTGTCGAGTGCCATTGCGGGTTAAGCTTGAAGGATATGAGATACCGGCCCTTAGTTGGTCAGAGGCAAAGGACAGGCGGGTGCCTAGCGTTTGACGCAGCACAATGGACCAGTGCATGATATCTCTAATGTTGGTACTATATGAAATCTCGTTGATGGTAGCCGGACGGAGACTCGGAAGTTTCCTAGGCGCACGGGTGATTCGTGATCCGCTGCACGAATTCGACGGCCTGAACCTCAGTGAGCCGCACCCCGTGACAAGGGGTATCAGAGCCTGGAATGTCGCATCCAGGTTTCAGTTGAGCTTTGTTGAATATCTTGCTTCCCCTTGAGAACCGGATACCAAAATTGTGCCGAATTTTTCTTATCAGCCATTGTAGTGGCATTTCAGCGAAGGGCTTGCAGTGCGTTCTTACGTATTGTGGCAGAGTTGAGAATTAAGTTGGCAGTGGGACTTGAGCGAATGGTAGTACCTCGAGTTGGCTTTGCAATTGGGCGAATGGTAGTACCCTGGTTGTTTGGTTTCTGTCGGTGATGTTCGAAGGCTTTGTTCGGTGCGAGTTGTTGGCATTAGTGATTCCGGCGAATGGTAGTAACCGAGTTACGACGTGTTTAATGACTATATTTATTCTCTGCGAGTACGGTTGGCAGTTGGTTAATGTGAGGGGAACATCCTCATCAGTAAATTGCGGACACGTGAGCAACGGTGTTGGTGTAATCTGATCAGAAACTTTATGTTGGCCTATTTTTGTGGGCTTATAATACATCTTGATCTCCTATAAGGAGACATGCCGGTGAGCCGGGTGGTGTGCAGTAGCCACGTCTGCCAAGTTGCAGCCATGTTTGCGTAGCGCCGCAGATTGAGAGGTGATTTGGGTTTGAGACCTATTTGGGCAAAAACTTCAGTGCGGGAAACCGTCACAGCACGTTCAGGTGAAAAACTTAGGCTGAATCGTAGTGCGCGCAAGCGTCATAGCACTTGAGGTGCATTGGTTACAAAATGAGATTTGAATTGTTGTGCGCAAAGCGCTTTCGCACATGAGGTGCAATCGTAACACAGCCACCATGGAAGTTGCAAGAGTGGAGTGTTCAGTCTTCCAGGTTCGAGTCGGGCAGATATGAGAATGGTCATGCTCCAAGTGTGGTGTTGCATGTCCCAGCAGTCTATGAGGGACAAGAGATTTGGGTCTGGCCTCCAACATGAGTGGGGGAGGGCCAGACTCTCAAGATGAAATGGGCTGATTCGAGAATGATGTTCCTTAAGGGGATTCCAAAGCCTAGAGTATGGGCTCTGTGGTTGAGGGATTTTCTGAAAGGGACTGAGTTATATGGAGCATCGGGCTCCTTGGTTACCGAGGAGGTGTGTCCATCCTGGACACACACGTGAGCGATTTCGAGATGGCTGTTCTTGGAAGTAATTTGGAAGCCAATAAATGGGAACTATTGGTCTAAGGATTTATGATGGGAGCAAGCTGAATGAGGTGTGCTCGTACGGAGTACACAATCGTGCGTTGAGCAATAAGGCCAGACGACCAGGTTACGAGTTAGGCCAGAGGGCCTGGGTTCGTGTCTTCGTCTGAGTATGAGGACCAGCGAGACCAACCCGCGAGTTTTCGTCACGCCAGGCTGAAGGCCGGTGACGCGGTGTGCCGAGAGTTAGGCATCACCTTCGAGCGGGGGAGAGTGCGTTGATCACGCGCACAACCTTCAAGCTCCTTGCCGTAGAAGTGCGGTGGCCTGAGGGCCGAGAGTTTAGTGATCTATGAGCAGCCGTACAGGCCTCTTTCGACTTGTGCTAGAGGGCACTTGTCTTACAGAGTTTCAGATTGGGTTTGGCTCGTCCTTGATAGAATTCGGAATCCGTATTATGGGGTATCGTTAGTAAGGGTTCTTGAGAGGGCAGCCACGGTGGTATTTTGAGCGGAGCGCAAGGCTCCTTTGGATGGGTTCTTGGTGTTAGTGAGCACTCTTTGAAGTATCATGTATTCCAGACGTTCAGGCAAATCGACCCGGTTTAATTCGGAGAACTTGTCGCTAGTCTCGGACTTGACAATGAGGGAGTAGCTTGAATTGAGCTAGAGTGGCAATCTTACACCATCGGTGGGTTTTTCGTTATATCGAGGCATGGAGAGAATGATTCCTGCCAAGATTAGAATGGGTGTGCGCCGAAGAGAGGCAACATCCGGGAGGAGATGGAGGTAGAGTGTCGGGTTCGTTGCCCAAGTATTTTGATGATGAGATGGGCAGCGCATGTACATAGAGCAGGTTGTGTGTGCATGCGTTGACGAGGACGTCAACGGATCGAGAGGGGGAGGATGTCACAGGGCGCTTTCCATATTATTCGGAGTACCTGGGATTGCCCCGGACTTACAAAGGATTATGTTGGATAGTTGCCCTGCGACACGAATAAGGTTGGGGACGTGCGACAGTGGTCGGCGTCCGGAGTGTGTCTGTGCGCGAGCAGGACATTGAGTCGTTGAGCAGAGGGCTTTAAGAGAATATTTTCGTGAAATTCTTGTAGTGGGGAGTTCCTTGGAGTGTTGGGAAGGTCTCCACCAAGTTTCACAACTATACGGTTCCGTTTGAGTAGCGAATGATGCGAAGTATCGAAATGCTGCAGTGCAGTGGCATTGTAGTAGTTTCAGAATATTGCAGAGGCAATTCCTCACTCCTCAAGTATCGTATGGGGCTGAAACTTTGGGTACTTATAGATAATGTTGTAAGCTACTCTACGGTTCAAGCAGATAAGGATTTAGAGTTCGGATGATGGAGTTACGCTCGATGTGCTTCCTCGGCCAATCAATGTCTAGTGCAATTACAAGGCATTATTTTTCTAAGCCTATTATAGGGGGGACAGTCCTTAGATGGACAATGGTGGGCAAGCGGCCAGTCTTCCTCGTACTGTCGAGCACCAAGCGTGCAATCTTCCTAGAGGTAAGGGGGGCCTCTAGGGAGTCAACTCTAAGCATTCGAAGTGTGCGAGGAGTTCCCGAGCGAGTTGGAAATCGTTAGGGCGGCGTAGGACCTATGTGGTCTGCGTTGGGCTTAAGGTTGGCATGGAGGCTCTAGTGTGACCGGAGGGATGCCGTCGGCCATATAACACTTCCTCTATGTCGATTGGGCAATCGAGGCACTCACTTAAATCATACACCTCGTGAGCTTACTTGTAAGCATTAGCTATCGGTTCCGGCTATGCTGCGGGGGATCGTTGGCTTGTACATGTGGTTGCGAGACAACACCACATTGCGGATTGAAGGTAATATGTCGGTATGCGAAGTAGTCCCAAACATCGTGAGGGGCAAATATATATTGATGGCATGAATCTAAGCCAAGATCTAAAAGGTTGTCCGTCTCGGGTGAGGTACTCTCAAGGGCGCCAAGGTACTGCACCTAGAAAGTCCCGAGTGAGTGTCGAGCACGAGGAATTGCACTTCGGGCATGTGAGTGACCCTTAGTGCCGAGTGCCATTACGGGTTAAGCTTGAAGGGTATGAGATACCGGCCCTTAGTTGGTCGGAGGCAAAGGACAGGCGGGTGCCTAGCGTTTGACGCAGCACAATGGACTAGTGCATGATATCTCTAATGTTGGTACTATATGAAATCTCGTTGATGGTAGCCGAACGGAGACTCGAAAGTTTCCTAGGCGCACGGGTGATTCGTGATCCGCTGCACGAATTCGACGGCCTGAACCTCAGTGAGTCGCACCCCGTGACACGATGGCATCTTTCATTATTTTCCTTCGAGGTTAGTCCAAAGGTTGCGCATGAAATTGCATGAGCCGCAAGCACTTGAGCCACAACATGTGAAGCCTTAAAGTCCTTACCATGAAATATTAGCATGTTGCGAGCCAACCAAATATACCACAATACGTGAGCAACTATTAAGCCATGAGCCTTAATAATACCAAACAGCCAATCAATATTAATTGTGACTCTCCTCTGGATGATGAAAGGCAGTTGCAGTGTAATCAAGCCAAATAGTCTGAACTACTATGTATTCTCCAAATAAGTGAACAATTGATTTCTCTTCTGAACCACATAAAGGCAAGCTTTGTCAACATTCAAACCCCTAGAACTAAGGACTACTCTCGTGGGAATAGCACCAAGGCACATCTACCAGAGGAATAACTGTATGTTTGCTGCTACCGGGAACTTCCATAACCACCGCCAGTGAGAGCTGCATTGTGTGGTCGCGGTCGGTGACTTTCGTAATTAATTATAGTGTAAGAATGATTGCCCACCCTTTCTCATTCCTCCTTAGGGTAACATATAATATTTACAATGATAATTAGAGGCTACAATTTAGGCTATAATTTAGGGATTATTTTGACTAACTAATGTGACTTATGCTAACCTTATTTTCAATAACTTTGACTAAAATATTTATTACAAAAGATTTATATAGTCTATTACACCCCACAGTCGAATCGGTTGGTTTACGAACAGTTAGACTGTCCCGAAAATCATCAAATAGTACACGCGGAAGACCTTTAGTGAAAATATCGGCAATCTGATAACGGGACGGAACGTGTAGGACATGTACATGTCCGCGTTTAACCTTTTCCCGAACAAAGTGAATGTCCATCTCAATATGCTTGGTACGTTGATGTTGTATCGGATTTCCAGATAAATATATGGCACTCATATTGTCACAATAGACCAAAGTTGCTTTTCGAATGGGGCAATTGAGCTCAAGCAATAGATTTCGAATCCAACAAGATTCGGAGACAACATTCGCAACGCCTCGATACTCAGCTTCGGCACTAGACTTCGAAAGAGTAGGTTGGGGTTTGGAAGACCAAGAAATCAAGTTATCCCCTAAGTATACACAATAACCCGAGGTCAATCTTCGAGTGTCCGGACACCCTCCCCAGTCTGCATCTGTGTATGATAATAGTGATTGTAGAGAGGATTTATATAAATGCGTACCTAAATCAATCGTACCTCGAATATAACGCAAAATGTGTTTCAATGCCTCCATATGTTCAACTTTCGGAGCATGCATAAATAGGCAAACCTGTTGTACGGCATATGAGATGTCCGGGCGAGTAAATGTTAAATATTGCAAAGCACCTGCCAGACGACGATACTTTGTAGGATCCTCAATGGAGTGCTTGTGGAAGCGCTTAGTTTGCCTTTCGTATCAACTGGAGTGGGACAGGGCTTACAATATGACATGCTTGCCCTATTAAGAATATCCTATGCATAAGATCTCTGAGACATGAAAATGCTATTTTTGTCCCGAGAGACGGTAATCCCTAAAAAGTAACTCAACAGACCCAAATCTTTCATTGCAAATTTCGTAGCCAACTTGGACATAATGCTGAGTCTGAGAGAGTCTGAAGATGCAGTTAGAATAATATCATCTACGTATAACAAAATATATGCAACATCCTTTCCACGACAATAAATAAATAAAGAATTATCAGAAGCACTGTGTGAAAAACCAATGGTTGCCACATATTCAGCAAATCGCTGATACCATGCCCGGGGTGCTTGTTTCAAGCCGTAAAGTGATTTTCGCAGAAGACAAACATGATTCGGAAGAGCCGGATCTCAAAAACCCAAGGGCTGGTACATGTACATAGTTTCGTTCAAATTACCGTGGAGGAAAGCATTATTGACATCAAGTTGATGAATGGACCAAGAAAGAGACAAAGCAATAGTGAGAACCACCCTGATAGTGGTTGGTTTAACAACCGGACTGAAAGTGTCATCACAGTCAATTCCCTCCCATTGAGACCTGCCATCACCTACAAGACGTGCTTTATGCCTTTCAAAAGTACCACCAGATTTCTTTTTATGCTGAAAAATCCACAAAGAATGAATAATATTAGCATTTGACGGACGGGGTACCAATTCCGAAGTCTTACTATCAATTAGAGCATTATATTCATCAAGCATAGCATTTTTTCAATTCGGGTCATTAAGAGCAATAACCGGGTTCTGGGGAATTGGAGAGATGGATGTAGTTGTGGCATGGAAGGCATGATTTTTATATTTCAAATTTGGTTTGACAATTCCATGTTGACTACGTGTAGTCATGCGGGTAGGGGGAGGTGTAGTGGGCTGGGTAGGTGGCTGTTGCTGAATAGTGAGGAGAGTGCAGTGGATGGGACAATGGGGAAGCAGGCATGTTAATGGGCTGCACTTGTTGCACCTGCTTAGTGGTGTAACACCCCCAATCCGCTTAGGGATATTACACGCCGTAGAACCTTTCCTCAAGGTTCTACCAGGCTGGTAACAAAACCGAACAACTCAACAACGCCTTTAAGGCTAAAATGACTCAGTAGACCGATTTGGTCTTTCAATAAATACATACAACTCAATTACAATCCATGCCCACGCAGGGGTCGAATACAATACACTCTCGTACAACGGGGAAAGAATACTGCAGCGAAAATAAAGTACAACTAAACCAATATGACATCAAACGGGTCCTCGTGTGATTAGTATCGTTCATCTTTCATCATCCTTCGTGCCGACCATGTGTTATGCTCCCAAACCTGAATGCAAAAATAGACATCCACCCCCCGAATACTCGGGGGTTAGCAAAACTCCACTGTTTTGCTAGTGCAAGAACAAAGTGAAAATACGATCCATACAATTCAAGTTCCACGAATAACAATAGCCAGAAATCCTCAAGGATCCAAGCATAACGAAAAGCACTTCTCGAGGCAAGAGTTTGGTAAAATATTCTAAAACCGAAAGGTCGCAATTCAAGGGAAAACAATTTATAAAACGGTTTGAAATACCATCGAGAGTTTTAATAGAAAACAATTTAGGATTATCAAATCCTTCTCTTTAAAAATCAACGGGGGTCACAGCCCAAAGGTTTTGTTTTCGCAAATAGAAAACCGACAACAATTCACAGGGCCAGAGCCCCACATCACGTGTCCTCAACGGACATAAAATCAACAAAACATAATCGCGCACGCGCATCGCCTAGGACCGGGACGAAGCCACAAATCCCACTCGAGGCCTCGAAGGACCCTCCCGAGCTAGCTAGCGAAACAAATCACACACATCTCACGGTTGGATCAATCGCTTGTTGCATCCTGGCCACATGATCGCATGCCATGTGCCACCGTAGATTATCTCAGGCTCTCACGGTTGGATCAATCACTTGTTGCATCCTGACCACATGATCACGTGCCATGTGTCACCGTAGACCTTCAACCATATCCACCCATTCACACAAATAACATTTCACATCAAGGATATTCAAACAATTCGCCAAGAGGCATCAAACACTTAGCAAAACACCACGTCAAGCCACAACGCACCGAAATGAAATAATATACGCCCACACGCAATACCAAGTGCAACCTCAACACCAAACATATCCATAGAGTTCACAGAGTCATTCTCAAACCATACCATTCACAAGACACACGCGTTTTGAAAGCAAGCCTTTCACAAGGCTAAACCGAATCTTTGAAAGTGAAATTCAAACGATCAAATAAACACAAGGAGACGATCACTAATTATCATATCCATAAAACAAGAATTGTATGGACAAGGTACTTGCCTCGAGTAATCACAAACGCGAAGAATCAACCGAAGTAGGTTGGCACGACCCGACCACGAACTCGCCGACTCTACCGAACGCTAACCCGCGACAATAAGCTACGGACAACAATAACAACAATGAAAATAAATTCCAAAGTACGACCCAAGGTCGCTGAATTCAAAGAACAAACGACGAAAGTTCAAGGGTTTCCCCCAAACGTTCAAGAACGCAAATCGACCGACCAAAACACGAAAATGGAATTCCGGGTCGAAATATGAATATACAATCCATAGAATATGTTTAACAACATCATTAAACAACAATCGGTCTATCAAAACCGAAAGGAAAACGAAATCAAGAATAATCCCCTAAAAAGTCAACTTTAGGGATTCAAGAAAAATACCTCGATTCGGCGAAGAACAATGGATTAGATGATGTTATAATCACCTAGGATGCTCTAAAACACCTTGGAATGGACGAAAATTAGCCCAGGTCGCGAACCCTAGTCGCCACGTCTCAAACCCGCGGAGGAAGAAGAAGAAATGAGGAAAATGAGGATTAAAGATGCTGTCGGTTTATATCTTTGGGCGGCTTAAGCGGCGCTAATCCTACGATTAGCGTGCGCTATCAAGCATCGTAACAAAACGTTACGCCCAAAATGTCTGATTAGCGCGCGCTAGCTACAAATGTTAGCGTGCGCTAATGAGGCCCAGAACCAGATCCGGTAGCCTGCAGGCGCCTGAAAATACGGATAGCGCGCTATCCTCCCCAGCGTGCGCTACCAATGCACCCTAGCGCGCGTTATGTTACCATATAGCGCGTGCTAACCAACGTTCTAACCTTGATCCGGTAGCCTGCGGGTGATTCTGCACCACCCGTTAGCGCGCGCTAACGGCAACACTTAGCGTGCGCTAACTTCGGCAACCTAGCGCGCGCTAGCCACAAAACGTAGCGTGCGCTAACAACTCAGAGAGACGGCAACAGAACATCTCAGAAATGGGTATGACGACATACCCACAACTTTGGGAAATTACAAAACAGCCCCAAATGTCCGAAAAATCACGATATGACAACGAATAACCAAACCGAAGCTCACAACATGTATAACAACGTTAAATGAACTTACGAGAAACCCGAAACGACAGTTTCGAACGAGATTCGCAAGGATCGAACTCAAGCGCGGGAAAGTCGCTTAAGAACACGGAACTCAACAAAACGACACCGAAACGAACTCGGATGACAAAAAGTGCAGAACTAAATACTCTCAGAATGACGAAACGGTTACGAGCGAGTCGTCAAAATGGACTCCGGCCGAAAAAAGAAATTTACCGAAAATCGAAAATTGCGGATATTACATTCTACCCTCCTTAAAAGAAGTTTCGTCCCGAAACTTAAAATAAGTAGGGAGGAGCAACATCCCGCCAAGAAAACTCAACGAGATACACAAGAAATGCGTAACTTTCATCCATCGGCGAAACGTTACAAGCAACGCAAAGGAATATACGGCGTGAAAACGCGCTCCACGACGACCAACACAATGCCACCGGTAAAAACATAATAAAACCAACAAGTGACAAGCGTCATCAAACAGATAATATTATTAAGTCAATTATCCGAACATTCACAAAACACAAGGCACCTATTACAAGGAGACACGCACAGTCGAGAAAACAGAAAGTAAACACAAATGATCCACAAGGGCAATCATAAACAATTCAGACTACGCCGAAATCCTCAAAACCACACTAGGCATCTCCGTGTCCTTTCGGAGCAGAGACGCCACCTCGATCCCCAAATCTCTCAACTACCGTCTCGCAATGTACGGATCGGTGACCCACCTGGCCACACTCGAAACAGCTGACTAACGGTGAACGACAATTCTTCGCGGTATGCCCCGCTCGACTACAATTATAACATATCTTCGAACTGCTCACATTACTCACTGCAGGGGTACTACTCCTCTGATCACGCGATCTAGGAACCATTTTGGGATGACGAAACGAAGTCCCAACTTCAAGGGGCCCACTCCCCTGATTTCCTGAAAAGTTCCCAACGGTTTTCTGTTTCTTCGAGTCAGACATACTCTCGGTCGATAATCTGGATAGCTCATAAGCTAACGCTCTATTCTGATAATCTCTCAAGGAAGTACAAGCGAGACCTGCCATGTACTGACGAATCTCCGGCTTCATCCGTCTACTAAAATGACAAATCTTGTCCTCCTCTATCCTTACTTGATTCTGCACATAGCCGAGCTGTTTGCTAAAATCAATAATAGCTTGAGACAGCGGTACATCCTGCGGTTTCGCCGAAAAGAATTCATTAATCCTATGATTTCTTATCGGCTCCGGACAAAACTCATCTCTCATGAATCTCTGTAACTCTGCCCATGTGACAACACGATCTTGAGGCTTAACAGCCTCCCACCAGCTAGCGGCATCTTTGTCGAAAAGATACTGAGCTACCGGGACCTTACGTTCTTCTGGACAATCAACTATCTCGAATATCTTTTCCAACTGGAAAAGCCAACCATCCCAGCCTAAAGCATCTGCAGCACCTGCGAAACGAGGGGGATTCATACGAACCACTTCTCGAAGCCACTGATTTGCACCAGTGTGTTGGGTCACATCTGTAACACGCTGAACTGCCTGAGTCAACTGAGCCATCTGTGTGGCTACCTGCTGTAAAATAGTAGCGACACCGATACCGATATCATCACCGGCAGCATGATCTCGACCACGCGTCCGATCGCCACGACCACGACCTCGGCCCCTCGGCATACTGAATAAGTAACCACTCAGCACAACAGAAAATCATAACACATAACACATACAACGATTACCATCGTAAGGCAACACACACATGAATATCACAGCAACGACGGCATCGTTCGGCGACATCAACGACTCGAACGATGACTAGTGCACAATTACAAAACATCAGGAAACAACCACGTATGTACACAATCATACAAACTCCAGTTCCAATAGCTCGCACAAGTGCGATAACACACAAATCATCACAAAGCGACAATATTCAATACCAACATCTCACCTCTCACAGAGGGCTAATAACAACAAATGCGTGGCAAACGACTCAACATTCACGCCACCAATTCCATCATACTCGGGAGCTAACATTCTAACGATGATGTGAATATCATACATACATTCCTGGACTGCAAACATGAATGATAGGTTTTAAAAACGAAAACCACCTTTGAAAAAGAAAGATTCTGGAAACACTAGTTGATCTTGAGTATCACCTTTCAAAAAGTAGTACAAACACCATTATCGAGACTTTGAAAATCATCTTGCGTTTGAACAAAAATGAAGACACATTCCTTTTAGTGAAAAACTTTCAGAATATTCGACCCTCGGGTCTAAGTAAAAGTGTTTCTAAGACATTGAAAATATCTCAAAATATTTTGGTCCTCGAGGTAGAAGAAATTTAAACATATTGTGGCACCTTGGATGTACCACGAGAAAATAATTCATTTTAAAAGTACGTCTCGAAATTTATTTTCTAAGATACTCAAGGTTTTCGAAAATCTATTAGGCTAGAATGCCTATTAACTCACATGATCATATATCAAACTGTCATAAAACATTCAAGGCCAAAATGCAAAACTCGATTTAGGGAGTCGGTTTTACGAAGTAAAAATCAGTTTGCAAAATACTGAATATTTGTAACACCCCAAAAACCATACGGGAGTATTACACGCCGTGGGCCCCGCGCCGGAACCCACCAGGCTAAAAACCATTTACAAAAACGACAAGAAGGCCGATGACGGTAGTATTTTCCAAAACTCACAAAATCATTTGAAAACACCAACTACCGTCAAGACAATCAAGGCCAAAAACTCGGTTAAGAGAATCGGTTTTCGAAATCAAACTCAGTTGGCATAAAGACGAAAGCCATTTGAAAGAACTCACGCAGCGGATAAAATACAGTTCGAAAATACACTAGCAGCGACACCGCTCCTCATATAGACGAAATATGAGAGTCACATAAACGCAATCATGAGACTAAAAATCTGCATAAAGATTCCGTCACTTAACACATAATCATACCAGTAACTCGCATCAGACGAGGCACAAACACAAAGAAGGGAGACTTACATCCACAGGTCGCACGAAGATGATGATCGCCCCACGATACTAATCACGACCAACAAACTCAGACGACGCGTCGCGACACGACTCAGTCAGACAAAAGCCGACGAGACAAAACTCAACAGACACCACTAACCCGACAACCTAGGTTTCCACAACCTAAAGCTCTGATACCATTTATGTAACACCCCCAATCCGCTTAGGGATATTACACGCCGTAGAACCTTTCCTCAAGGTTCTACCAGGCTGGTAACAAAACCGAACAACTCAACAACGCCTTTAAGGCTAAAATGACTCAGTAGACCGATTTGGTCTTTCAATAAATACATACAACTCAATTACAATCCATGCCCACGCAGGGGTCGAATACAACACACTCTCGTACAACGGGGAAAGAATACTGCAGCGAAATAAATTACAACTAAACCAATATGACATCAAACGGGTCCTCGTGTGATTAGTATCGTTCATCTTTCATCATCCTTCGTGCCGACCATGTGTTATGCTCCCAAACCTGAATGCAAAAATAGACATCCACCCCCCGAATACTCGGGGGTTAGCAAAACTCCACTGTTTTGCTAGTGCAAGAACAAAGTGAAAATACGATCCATACAATTCAAGTTCCACGAATAACAATAGCCAGAAATCCTCAAGGATCCAAACATAACGAAAAGCACTTCTCGAGGCAAGAGTTTGGTAAAATATTCTAAAACCGAAAGGTCGCAATTCAAGGGAAAAAAATTTATAAAACGGTTTGAAGTACCATCGAGAGTTTTAATAGAAAACAATTTAGGATTATCAAATCCTTCTCTTTAAAAATCAACGGGGGTCACAGCCCAAAGGTTTTGTTTTCGCAAATAGAAAACCGACAACAATTCACAGGGCCAGAGCCCAACATCACGTGTCCTCAACGGACATAAAATCAACAAAACATAATCGCGCACGCGCATCGCCTAGGACCGGGACGAAGCCACAAATCCCACTCGAGGCCTCGAAGGACCCTCCCGAGCTGGCTAGCGAAACAAATCACACACATCTCACGGTTGGATCAATCGCTTGTTGCATCCTGGCCACATGATCGCATGCCATATGCCACCGTAGATTATCTCAGGCTCTCACGGTTAGATCAATCACTTGTTGCATCCTGACCACATGATCACGTGCCATGTGTCACCGTAGACCTTCAACCATATCCACCCATTCACACAAATAACATTTCACATCAAGGATATTCAAACAATTCGCCAAGAGGCATCAAACACTTAGCAAAACACCACGTCAAACCACAACGCACCGAAATGAAATAATATACGCCCACATGCAATACCAAGTGCAACCTCAACACCAAACATATCCATAGAGTTCACATAGTCATTCTCAAACCACACCATTCACAAGACACACACGTTTTGAAAGCAAGCCTTTCACAAGGCTAAACCGAATCTTTGAAAGTGAAATTCAAACGATCAAATAAACACAAGGAGACGATCACTAATTATCATATCCATAAAACAAGAATTGTATGGACAAGGTACTTGCCTCGAGTAATCACAAACGCGAAGAATCAACCGAAGTAGGTTGGCACGACCCGACCACGAACCCGCCGACTCTACCGAACGCTAACCCGCGACAATAAGCTACGGACAACAATAACAACAATGAAAATAAATTCCAAAGTACGACCCAAGATCGATGAATTCAAAGAACAAACGACGAAAGTTCAAGGGTTCCCCCAAACGGCCAAGAACGCAAATTGACCGACCAAAACACGAAAACGGAATTCCGGGTCGAAATATGAATATACAATCCATAGAATATGTTTAACAACATCATTAAACAACAATCGGTCTATCAAAACCGAAAGGAAAACGAAATCAAGAATAATCCCCTAAAAATTCAACTCTAGGGATTCAAGAAAAATACATCGATTCGGCGAAGAACAATGGATTAGATGATGTTATAATCACCTAGGATGCTCTAAAACACCTTGGAATGGACGAAAATTAGCCCAGGTCGCGAACCCTAGTCGCCACGTCTCAAACCCGCGGAGGAAGAAGAAGAAATGAGGAAAATGAGGATTAAAGACTGCTGTCCAGTTTATATACTGGACAGCTTAGCGTGCGCTAATCCTACCTGATTAGCGTGCGCTATCGAAGCATCAGAACAAAACGTTCTGCCAAAATGTACAGTTAGCGCGTGCTAGCTACAAATGTTAGCGTGCGCTAACGAGGCCCCAGACCCAGTCCAGTAGCTATCCTCCCCCCAGCGTGCGCTACCAATGCACCCTAGCGCGCGTTATGTTACCACATAGCGTGCGCTAACCAACGTTCTAACCCAGTCCAGTAGCCTCTGGACTGATTCTGCACCACCCTTTAGCGCGCGCTAACGGCAACACTTAGCGTGCGCTAACTTCGGCAACCTAGCGCGCTCTAGCCACAAAACGTAGCGTGCGCTAACAACTCAGAGAGACGGCAACAGAACATCTCAGAAATGGGTATGACGACATACCCACAACTTTGGGAAATTACAAAACAGCCCCAAATGTCCGAAAAATCACGATACGACAAAGAATAACCAAACCAAAGCTCACAACACGTATAACAACGTTAAATGAACTTACGAGAAACCCGAAACGACAGTTTCGAACGAGATTCGCAAGGATCGAACTCAAGTGCGGTAAAGTCGCTTAAGAACACGGAACTCAACAAAACGACACCGAAACGAACTCGGATGACAAAAAGTGCAGAACTAAATACTCTCAGAATGACGAAACGGTTACGAGTGAGTCATCAAAACGGACTCCGGCCGAAAAAAGAAATTTACCGAAAATTGAAAATTGCGGATATTACAAGTGGGTTGGTCAGAATTGGCCAAATCATTCAGAATATGAAATCTAAGAGGGGAAATCTCATCACCCAAAAAATCATAAGAGGTTGAAGTTGGGGTATGGATTTTTGAGAAAGGAAAATTTGTTTCATAAAACCACACATGTCGAGCAATAATTATTTGATGGCTCGATAAATCATAGAATTTGTACCCCTGATGGTTAGAAGGATAACCTAGAAACACACACGGAGTTGATCGAGGTTGTAGCTTATGTATTTGGGTAGAGGTAAATAGAGGAAAACATAAGCACTCGAAAACCCGTAAATGAGAATATGAGGGATTCTTTTGAAAAAGGATGTGAGTTGGCATCTTGTTTGCTAGGAGTTTGGAGGGCAAAATATTGTGTAAATACGTGGCCATGCCCAATGCATGGCGCCAAAATAAAGGTGGCACAGAAGCATGGACTAGCATTGTACGAACAATATTATTGATTGGTTTATTTTTTCGCTCGGCTTTACCATTTTGTGGTGAAGTATGAGGACAAGAAAACTGAAAAACCATCCCATGTTGTTCACAAAATTTATGAAAAGGACCATTAGCAAACTCACGCCCATTATCACATTGAAAAGCTTTGATTTCCCTCTCAAACTGCGTTCGGATATATGTGCGAAAAGTCAAAAAAAATATTATGGACTTGAGACTTATTGGAGATTGGGAAAGTCCATAGAAAATTTGTGTAATTGTCTAAGAAAAACACATAATATCGATGCCCAGATGAGCTAAGAATGGGTGACGTCCATAAATCACTATGAACAATATCAAAAGGCATAGTAGTAGTCGAAATTGAATCATAAAATGGCATTTTAATTCATTTCCCCAAAAGACAAGCATGGCAAACATCAAATTTTGCCTTATTACATTTAATGGGATTGCTACTACGTGAAGAACGAAAAATTGCATCGCCCGGATGACCTAAACGGGAGTGCCACACATTGGGTGAAATAACAGCAAAAGCAGAAGGTGTTTTGGAAATGGCTTGAGATTTTGTTGTGAATGGGTAGAGGTCGCCCGTACTCTCACATCTCATTAGGTTGCTCCCCGTCCGCAAATCCTTCACAGAAAGCCCAAAAGGATCAAACTCAACGGAAACCATATTATCGGTAGTAAATTTACGAACATGTAGGACATTTTTCAGGTTTAAGGATGGATTAGTGGATGTAAGAGATGTATGTCCATAACCGTGAATTGGAATCATGCTACCGTTACCAACAATAATGCCGTTATTTTGCTCAACTGAAAGTAAGACGTGAGATTACCTTGGGAAGAGGTCATGTGAGATTTTGCTCCTGTATCCATATACCAGTGGTTGTCGTCAGGCGTAGTCAAAGACATTGTATGCATAGCCTGCGCAATATCAGTGGGCATATAGCCTGCATTTGTTGGAATAGGAGCAGCATAATATGCTTGAGGGGGATGCTGACCAATAATGCCCGCCTGCGTTGGAGGAGGCTGCTGTTGTGCCAGCGACCGTGGCTGCTGCCAGCCTGCAGTAGGATATGGACACGGCGGGGTGGCCCAAGGATGTGGTCCCCAGGGCGCCCATGGTGGGTAGTGTAATACCCGGTTGTAATTCAGTCATTATCATTCAGTAATTATCATTCAGTTATTGTCACTCAGTAATTATTCACTCATTAATGATCATTCATCGTTCATATTCATTTATTGTATTCACCGATCAGAGTAATTGTATCGTACATCAGTTATTATTCGTCTTCCTACCTGGTTGGAGGATCGAACTGTGGTCATCATCATTGTCACCTTTGTAGCTGGCTGTGTGTGATGAGTAGCGCACGCTACGTACTCTTCATTAGCGCGCGCTAATTGAGTATGGGTAGCGCACGCTATCTCTCAGTATTAGCGCACGCTAGCGTGGTTCAGGCTGACAGTCCAGAAGGCACTGGACTGCAGTCGAGTTGATGTAGCGCACGCTACTAATGGTAAGTAGCGCATGCTAATAAGTTTGGATAGCGCACACTATGCAATCCGTGTAGCGGGCGCTAAGGCCGATCAGGCAGAGTCCAGTGGGTACTGGACTGATTTTGGAATAATTCCTAGCGCACGCTATGAGTGGATTTTAGAGTATGCTAATGGGGCAGTAGCGCACGCTGATAATTGGGCGTAGCGCGCGCTATCGCGAGCAGGTCAGAGGACAGGAGGTTCTGGACTTCAGTCATTGGACATCAGGTATTTAGCTAGCGCACGCTAACATTTGGAGTTAACGCACGTTATCGGGAGGGCGTTAGCGCACACTATCAAGTTCGTAGCGTACACTAACGAGGCAGTCAGAGTTCACTGGACTGTTTGGTTAACCCGTTAGCGCACGCTAAATATCAGGTCGTAGCGTGCGCTAAACTGGAATTACTATAAATAGGACAGTCCGGCTCAGATTCATCATTTTCACTTCTCACTTCGATTCCCGGCGATTTTGGGCGATTCGGAGATATCTTTTCGAGCTGCACTCATCCATCATCATCTTCAGCTTATCATTTGGACTTATCATCATTTCATCCTCTCCAACACATCAAATCAAGGTAATTATTTCTTGGATCTAGAATTTCGGATTTTGGGTATTTTCCTTCCGATTTCTTCGTGAAAGCTTGGATTGTTGTTGGAATATGTTAGATATGGATTATCTACCTTGAACAAACGTATTCCTACGGATTTATTGATATGTTTTTCGGATTTGATGAACATTTGGAGAATTAATCAAGAACCCTTGATGTTGACTTTGGTTATTTTTGGGGGTTTCCGAGTATAGTTGTCGTAACTTCGAGTTGTGGTTTCCTATGGGAATATTGATATCATCGAAGGTGTTTTGTCGGATTGAACTACTCATTTTTGAAGTTGGTTTCGATATATTTGGGTTTTGGTTATAAACGAGAGTTGATGTTCGCTAAGTGGTTGTTTGAATGCCTCAATGAGTTTGGATATTGTTGTATCGACCTTTGAGTTAGTCGTAATTCATGCTTGATACGTATATTGAGCGGATTATTGGTAATTGTGTTATTCAAGGTTGTTCGAGCGACCGACATCTCTTTTTAGGACGTTGTTCGAGGAAGGATATTTCAACATCGGTATTGTGTAAGTAAATTCTTACTCGGTTAAAAGGATATTCATTCCTTACGTTGTTGTTCATTCATACATGTAATTCACTCATAATATATCGTTCATGTCGAGACTTGTACTTATCAACTCATCATGTAACTCACGAGGAACGACGGTTCCAAAATCATTTCATTGAAGCTATCACTCGTTGATCATTATTTCATCCTGGTGAGTCGTTCTTGATCCTTATCGGATTCTATTCATTACTCCTCACCTTGGTCATTTTTGTTCTGGTGATATTCCGGAATTATATTGCATGGCCGGTTGGCGCATGTGTGGAATTTTAGTCGGGCACACTATGGTCATGTGTATTTTCAGGACTCCGGACACATTGGACTGTGCGCATGGTAATGTGTATAAGCGGGACTCCGGACACCTTGGACCGTGAGACTAATTAGGCCAATAGCGGGTGTATATGCGGTAGTACGGACACTCGGCTATTTGTGCTCTTACGCAGTTCATTCGGGCGTACATTGATGTTCATCATTCAACTTAATTCATTAATTCATTTATGTGATTGTTGTATACTGTTCAACTCTTGAGGATTGTTGTTCTGTGTAACTGACCCCGTTGGGGGGTGTTGTTTTCAGGTCATGGCAAGGCTAAGGCACGGGAAGATAATGTTGACGGTGAGGAGTCCCAGTGATACTAGTAGGGGGCCCAGTCCTTTTCAGTCATTCGTGTTTCTTCATTTTATTTCCGCTGCAGACTTTCGTTTGAATACTCATTTTATTCAGTGTTGTATATTTTATCTTCATATAAAATATACATGTACTTGGGTGTGTTGTAATGAAACTCCTCATCGGAGTAATTTGATGATATAATGTGGTTCGGTACTACAATTATATTATTTAAGTCATTAATTTTCATTTGCCTGGTGGGCCCCAGTCGGGGGTCCACGGCACTGTAATATCCGCCTAGTTTGGGGTGTTACAGGTAGAACCAAGGCTGTGGATCAGCGGCTGTCTGCTTCCTAGAGGAGTGTGTTGTGCGGCGATTAATACGCCTCGATGGCGATCGGCATAATGGTCTGAGAGCCAACCATAGAAGACATACGCTGGGCAAACACCAAGCAGTCGGCACCCAAGGCGATCATCTTTTGGTATCTGGCGATCGTCTATGATGTCCGACCATAGACGATCATCTCGTGCCACGTATAAATCCAACATCTGTCAAAGTCTTCGAAGACCGAATATTGGACGGAGACCCACGTGCAGATCCGCAAAAGGCGCCGCAAGATAAGGCCTTTGACCCCAGCATGTCATCTACATCTCACCTATCGACAGGCCCACCGAAAGGTACAAAGTGGGTCTCCCCGGACAGTGACTCAGGACGCATGCAAGCTCCTCATTGGCCCGCACAGCTGGTTGCCAGCTGCAGCCTCGGACTTTAAGGAAACAGTCCCACGTGATGGGACGATCGCCCACATTATTCTAATATAGAATACGGTGGTCGCCCGAGATCGCCGGGAAAGACCTAGCAGCCTCTTCTACTATAAATAGAAGGCTTCCAACAGTGGCCTAAAATCATCGAGAGTACAGTGAAAAACGCACAGAGAGAGAGATACATTCTCATACACAGAACATCATAAGCAAGAACTCACAGAGCTTCATATCTGTTTCTTCCGGCAACCTTCACGCTCTATAGCTAAGATAACTAGAATCATTACACTCATTGTAATAGTATTCTAACATTAATATTTGTACTCTAAAGTATTTATATTAATAACATCTCGCGAGAGCATTCAAGCCCGGGATTAACAACCCCGGCAAACCTTATGTTATTTATTTTCCCACGGAAGTGTTCTCGCAATTGTTTGTTACTTGACCATTCCAGCAATATCATCTCCGGATAATATTTTGGGTAACAACAATTGGCGCTAGAAGAAGGGGCCCTCTTAACCTTCATTTTTATTCCGACCGTCTCTAAGAACACTCACTGTTCTCCGGGGCATATACTTGAAGAAACACTCACTGTTCTTCAAAGAAAAACCTTCAAAGACATGACATCTGCCACGACCTCCAAAAGAGCCACCCTGCGATCTGCCGAAAATCTCATTCCAGCCCAGACCGAATCCCAGCCTACGGCGGAAGGCGACCGCAGCAACGCTAGACTCTCACTCCCGCCCCCAAGGGATGGTCCCAGCCTCTCACTCGATCAGTTCCAGATAGCGGAACAGATTGAGGAGGCTATAGCCATCCTCAGGGAGCGACGGAGGGCATGCGACTCGCCCACCATTACTCCGTCAGCCATCCTCCGAGCAGGCAAGCGGAAGCTCAAGGGGATATATGTTGAGAAATCGACAGAAAACCCCGAGCCGCAGGAAAAGGCTCTCGTAAGGCGGGACGGCTCCGTCTTCAGCCGCCTAGGGAGTGACCCCTCGTGGCGACCCGGGCGTTCAAGCCCCAGCAGGGAGGCATCGGAGTCCGAATCCGTCACCAGGAGTTCGGCATATCCGACTCCCAGAAGACAATCCGGCCAACGGGCTCCCGCTCGCCCAAGAATTGAGCTCGGTGGTGGAGAGCTCGCCATCCACCATGGGACCAGGAGATCGATACACGATCGCCTTGGCTCCCGCTCTGAGAGCCAATCAGCAAGCAGTCAGGCTACGGCTATGGCCACCATGCAGCGCCAGCTCGACGAGATGAAGGCGCTCCTAGAGACTGGGGTAGGAGCCAAGAGATCGGTCGTCGGACCGAGTGAGCCACTCGCAGCCCAGATCAAGCTCGCCCCGGTTCAACCAAAGATCGCTCCCCCTCAAACACCTCTATACGAGGGGAGGACGGATCCTGAGACCCATTTGAGTAAATTCCGGATCTACATGACCGGATGTGGAGCATCAGACGCGACGAAGTGTCAAATGTTCCCATTGACATTGGGCGACCTCGCCCACAGGTGGTACATCTCACTACCACCTCGCTCGATCAATTGTTTCGAGAAGCTGGCGAACGACTTCACGTCATACTTCGCCGCCAAAGTTGCTCGGCCAGAAGGCCCCCACCGCATGATGAAAATCAGGCAGGGGAAGGACGAGCCCGATGAAGACTACATCGACCGGGTGGATGAAATAGTCCTCACCGGAGAGCCTATTAGCGACGAGCTCGCTCTCTACTCGGTCCTAGGGGGATTCTACGGCCACTCGCCCATGTTCAGGCACCTTAAAAAGGACATCCCCCGACCTACGCGATCTTCTACGTCAGGGCCGCCAATTTCCTCGCTAGGCAGAGGATGCTCTCCCTCCGCTTAGGTGAGGGATCTATCAGGGAAGGGAAGACGCCATCTTCCATCCCGAGAAAGGCGGTCGCCAAGCCCAGAAAGGCGATCGCGAAGCCGCCCGGCGAGTTCAAAGCTTTCGAGGATGTGGAGGTTCACCTCCTCCGTAACCTCAACCTATCTCCGACCCACATCTTCAACGCCATCAAGGGGCGCGAATGGCTTAGCAAACCAAAGCCAGTGAGGGACCACGGTCATCTAGACTGCAGTAAATTTTGTGCCTACCACAAAAGTCCCGGCCACAACACCTACCAGTGTCGCGACCTCCTCAGGCAACTCTGGCGACTGTTTGAGGAAGGCAAATTGGTTAACTTGGTTACCAAACCAGAACCTCGAGCAGAGAGGACCGGAGGCCGTGAACGCCGGCAAAGCGATGAAATACCTCCCAATCCGGTCGCCAGGATCGAGCTGAACGAGCCGGAGTATTCTGATGAGTCTATACCTCCGATCAACCCTGGCGGCCGAATCAATATGCTTCAGGCGGGGGGTGGAAACCTCGGGGGCCTTTCCCCAGTTTCCACTCTGTCAAACAGAAAGCAGAAGGCCGAACTGAGGGCGTTCTCCGGGGTCCATGTCGTGGTCCCACCGGAGCCGACCATCTCTAGAGACGCGCTCATCACCTTCTCCAACAAGAATAGGGTGGGAGTGCAGTGCCCCAAAGAGGATGCATTGGTGATCTCTGCATGTATCCTTGGGAAAATGGTCGATCGCGTGTTGGTTGACAATGGGAGCTTTTGCAATATCATATTCAAATCTGCTCTTGACCAGCTCGGCAACCTAACCAAGTTCATCAAGCCATTCGACACCGTGCTCCAAGGGTTCGGCGACAGCACAGTCCAAGCCTATGGAAGGATCAAGCTCTCTGTCGAGCTATCATGTTACTACGATCCCAAGGTTAGGATTACTAGGAACCTAAACTTTGTAATCATAGATAGGCTCAGAATCTATAATGGGTTCCTAGGTCGTCCATTTCTAGAAACCTACGAGGCGGTCGCCTCCTCTTTCTTTTATTATATAAAATTCCTCACTATCGATGGGACGGTCGGTACTGTAAAAGGAAACCAATTAATGGCTAAGAGATGTTTGAATTACTCCTGTGTCGTAACTTCTTTCAATGCTTCCCATGCTATGTGTAACATTGAACCCATGGAGATCGACTAGCCAAGCACACCGTGTCATCCCGACTCAGAGGACGGCATCTCACAACGATTGACGGACGACATAGAGCCAAGGATCGGTTTCGTGCCAAGCCTCGACATCGATCCCAGGATCGAGTCCGGAAATTGTTCCAAACGAGAGGCGCCGTCCCCATCGAAGAGTTGGAAAATATAATGATAGATCCGGCTCGCCCGGAGCGGGAAGTACAGATCGGCACAAGCGTCGACCTCAAATTAAAGGAGGATCTGATCAATTTACTATGTAAGAACATCGGAGTCTTTGCCTGGTCGCATCAAAATATGGTTGGCATTAGTCCAGAACACGCTTTCCACTATCTAAAGATCGACCTGGCAAGGAAGCCTGTTCACCAGAAACGTAGGAAATTCGGTCCTGAGAAGTACGCAGCGCTCGACATAGAAGTCAAAAAGCTACTCGAGAACAGACTAATCGGAGTAGCTACAGACGAGCCACAATGGGTAACCAACACGGTACTCGTCAAAAAGCCAAATAGCTCCTTGAGGTTATGCATCGACTTCACCGACCTCAACGCGGAATGCCCAAAAGACCACTTTCTGATGCCTCATATTGATCACTTGGTCGATAGTACAGCAGGTTGCGAAATGATGTCGTTCATGGATGCCTTCGCCGGATACCATCAAATACCAATGGCGGAGAAAGACATAAAGCACACATCTTTCCACACGGAAAAAGACATATACTTTTGGGTCCGAATGCCGTTCGGTCTGAAGAATGCAGGGGCGACCTACCAACAGTTAGTCAACGGGATGTTCGCTAACCAGATCGGCAAGACCATGGAGGTCTACATTGACGACATCGTGGTCAAAAGCCTAAAAAAAGAAGATCACCTCAATGACCTTGCCGAGACGTTCGCCATCCTCGAGAAGTTCAATATGAAGCTAAACCCCAAGAAATGCAACTTCGGGGTGAGCTCCGAAAAATTCCTGGGACACATCGTGAGTCAGAGGGGGATCGAGGCGAACCCCACCAAGATCCAGGCGATCCTCGACATGCAGGAACCGCAGAATGTCAAATAGGTGCAACGCCTCACTGTTTGTCTAGCCGCCCTCAACCGCTTCATATCTCGACTCAGGGATAAAAGCAAGCCAGTCTTCGTGACCATAAAGAACAAGAAGTTCGCATGGACAAAGGAGAGTCAAATGGCGTTCGCTAAAATTAAGGAATATCTATCTAACCCCCAGATCTTGGCGAAATCGATCCCCGGCGAAAAGCTATTCCTTTACCTGGCGGCCTCGGAGGTCGCGCTGAGTGCTGTTTTAGTGCGAGCAGAGGGGCAAGACCACTGGCCGATCTATTTTGTTAGCCAAGCGCTCCATGACGCGGAAACGCGATACACACCTCTGGAGAAGATCGACTACGCTCTAGTCATGAGTGTTCGTAAACTAAGGGCCTACTTCTTCGAACATCAAGTGGAGGTTCTGACGACTCTCCCCCTAAGGCAAGTCCTGCACCGGCTAGACACTAACGGGCGACTCCTCAAGTGGTCACTGGAGATCGCCCAATACGGTATCACGTACGCTCCTCGCACGACGATCAAAGGCCAGGCTCTGGCGGACTTCGTGGTGGAATTAACATTCCCTCACAGTCCGACCCAGGTCGGCCGCCCTGCTTGGAAGTTGTATGTGGATGGCTCGACAACCAACTCACGAGCAGGGGCAGGGATTGTCCTCATCAGCCCCGACGGCCAAAGGTTCACAAATGTTGTGCGTTTCGGGTTTCGGGCGACCAACAATGAGGCCGAGTACGAAGCCTTGGTAGGCGGGCTCGATCTGGCCCTCACCCTGGATGTTCGTCGTCTCCACATCTTCATGGACTCCCTCTTGGTCGTGAACCAAGTCAAGGGAGAATATGAGGCGCGCGGCGAGCAGATGGTCAAATACCAAGAATGGGTCGCCGAAATGTGCACGAAATTTGAGGAAGTGCTAATCGAACAAGTCCCGAGAGAGCACAATTCCCAAGCCGACGCCCTATCGAAACTGGCATCATCAGATGGGGCGACCGATTTCTCTAACATCCAAACCACGAAATCAGCAAAACCGGCGATCGACAGAAACCTGGTTACCACAGTTGCCATTGCCGAAGAAAACTGGATGACTCCGTTCATTAAATACTTAAAGGACGGGACGGTCCCCGACGACCGTATCAAAGCTCGCCAACTTCAGCTCCGTGCAACCAGATACACCCTACTGGACGACCGGATTTACAAGCGAGCTTTCAGCCTTCCCCTCCTCAAGTGCATTACGCCGGAGGAAGGCCAGCTCGTTTTAGCCGAGATCCATGACGGGATCTGTGGAAATCATGCCGGAGTCCGAGCTCTCATCCACAAAACAACCAGGCAAGATTTTTTCTGGCCTTCGCTTCAGAAAGATGCGATCGCCTATGCCAGATCGTGTCATAGGTGTCAAGTGATGGGCCCAAACATTAAGCTCTCCCCCGAGCAACTCACTTCTATGTACAGCCCATGGCCGTTCGCCCAATGGGGCATCGACCTCATCGGTCCCTTGCCAACGACGCCAGGAGGATGTAAATTTGCCATCGTAGGGGTCGATTACTTCACAAAATGGGTTGAGGTCGAGCCACTCAACAAGATCGGCCAGGAGCAAGTAATTAAATTCATTTGGAAAAACATCATATGCCGGTTCGGTCTACCACAGGCTATCATCTCCGACAACGGAAAGCAGTTCGACAGTTTGTAAGTAATGCAATTCTGCGACAAATGGGAATCAAGAAATTGTTCTCGGCCCCTTACCACCCTCAGACGAACGGGCAGGTGGAGGATGTAAACAAGATGCTCAAACACACGATCAAAGCAAGGCTTGAATCCAAACAAAGACGATGGGCGAGCGAGCTCCCAGACGTTTTGTGGTCCTACCGTACAATGACCCGAAACTCGACTGGCGAAACCCCATTCGCCCTCGCCTTCGGAACAGAAGCGCTGATCCCTTCGGAGATCGCCGCCCTCAGCCACCCAACTGAACAAGAGATGACGACGGACAATGATGTGGCCTGGCGTGTAACACCCCCAAGTTATTCAGGGATATTACAGCGCCGTAAGCCCCGCCGTGGGACCCACAAGGCTATACATACGCGGAACCATAAATTTTGACCGATAAGGTCTACACACAATGGAATGAAAAACGATACAAAGGTATTCGAAATATAACCAATGTACTCACAGACATTACAACTCAATTCAATACTTCGGTAAACACAGTAGGAACATCAAGGAAAAGGAAAACAATACTCGAGTATTCAAAAGACAATCCCGTACAACAACACTGAACCGGAACTCCAAACATAACTGGAAGAAAGACACAGTATCACACTTGCCCACCATCCTCGTGCCGACCCGATACCTGCCTGTCCGACCTCCTGGAACCTGAAATACATGAAACGTATTTCCCCCATAAAGGGGTTAGCCGTCGAATAGCTAGTGAAAGTATAACAATATGAAACATAATACTCCTCGACAATAAAGTAAATGTAATCCGTCAATTCATCAATATCCGTCAATTCATCAATATCCGTCAATTCATCAATTTAAGACTAGTATTCCGGAATGACTAAAATCTCAAGACGTATGTGAATGCCGTAAAAACGGTTCGTTCATATCATACGCCGTTACATGTAGGAATGTCGTCAAAACGGTTCGTTCATTACATGCCAACATTATTTCATATGAATGCCGTAGAAACGGTTCGTTCATATCAACCATGGAATCGCACCAGAGGCTACGAAACCCTCAGAGGACCATAGGCCCGTCCCGGAGTGGCTAGAAATAATCATATCATCAATATTTCATACTTTCAAAGTCGAGAACGTACAATCATAAATGTATACTTGCCTTTGAGACATCGAGAAATCGAACGGAGGAAAGGTATGAGTTCGGTAGGTCCAAGAACGCGCTTCCGGCACCTAAACGATTCGCAAGGAATATGATAATCAATTATCCGTATTCAAATTACACGAAGAAACCCCCGAAACCCGTCTACGATTCATAACAATATACGGATAATCAACTAGAGGTTGGAAAAATCGTCCAAATCTCCCAAGTCCGAAAACGACATAATCTAACCCGTAAAATCGGAAGAAAACACTCATACGGTATAGATATATATCAAAATCTCAAGGTTCTCAAGCTTCAATCGGATAAAACGGACGAATCTACGAAAACCCCCAAAAACCAACACAAAATCAAAGTGTTCTTGAATAATCTTTCAATAATCCGATGAATACCCAATCAAGTCCATAATCACGCCTATATCACATCATACACCATGATTTTATCATCCAAAGCGTCAAAACCCACACAAAATCGAGAAGTCAAGATGTCGAAGAAATTACCTCTGAATTTCCAAGCTCTATGATCCAAGGAATACGCGATAGATCGACTATCCGGGCTTCCCAACCGATTGAAAGTGGTAAATCTTCAACCCACAAGTGATAGTTATGAAAAGAGCTCCTCCCTCAACTCTCTCCCTCGCGATAGAAGAAGGAAATGGAGGAAGAAGGCTGAAATCTCGCTTAAAAGGCCGAATTATGCAGTTGACCGCATTGTGTGCCGCGGCTCAGCATAGGTGTGCCGCGGCACAGGCCTAAAAATTGTTCCTGTGTTTCGGTGTGTGCCGCGGCTCAGGTGTGCCGCGGCACCGGGTACAGGCGGGTTTTGGCTGAGGATGCAACACCAGTGTGCCGCGGCTCAGAATAGGTGTGCCGCGGCATTGGCTCGGCAGTGTGCCGCGGCTCAGTTCATGTGTGCCGCGGCACCGGGTACAGCCTGCTCGGCCAAATATAGGAAATGTGTGTGCCGCGGCGCACACTCCTTGTGCCGCGGCTCACACCCCCTTCGGGTCCTAAAATGATGGAAAATGACCCGGAAAGAGAATAAGAGTAATAGGATTCAATGTCCGGGCAACAATATCACGAAGATAAAAGTACGGAAATCCCAAAACGGTGGTTCCAAGCAATGATTACAAGGGTTCGCTCAATAAATCACGATCCGAAGAATAAGAAGAGGTTTGAAATGACATGACTTTCGACTGGGTATTACATTCTCCCCCTCTAAAAAGAAGTTTCGTCCCGAAACTTTAAGAAATAAATAGTTCGGGGTATTCCACCCGCATCTTCTCTTCCGTCTCCCAAGTCGTCTCTTCGACTCCATGCCTCGACCATTGTACTTTAACCAATGGAATGGTCTTATGCCGAAGTTGTTTCTCACGGCGCTCAAGAATCTTCACGGGTTTCTCCGGAAAGGTAATATCCTCGGCTACGTCAATCTCACTGTAGTCGATAATGTGGCTCGGATCCGGTACGTACTTCCTCAACTGGGACACATGAAAAACACTATGGACGTGACTCAAAGCTGGAGGCAACGCCAAGCGATAAGCTAAGTCTCCAACTCTGTCCAAAATCTCGAAAGGTCCGATATACCTTGGACTGAGTTTTCCCTTTTTGCCAAAGCGGAAAACTCCTCTGGTCGGCGATACTTTGAGCAAGACGTGATCCCCCACCTCAAACTCCAAGGGTCGACGACGAGTATCGGCGTAAGATTTCTGACGACTGCGGGCGATCGATGTCGGTCTCGGATGATAGAAATCTTTTCCTTGGTCTCCAACAACATATCTGGTTCCGTCCCAACTAGCTCAGAAGCCTCGTCCCAACATAATGGCGACCTACATCGCCTACCATAGAAAGCCTCGAAGGGTGCCATTTTGATCGACGCATGCCAACTATTATTGTAAGCAAACTCGATCAACGGCAAGTGAAGCTCCCAATCATTACTCCAGTCTAAGGCACAAGCCCGCAACATGTCCTCCAACGTCTGAATCGTCCTCTCTGTCTGACCGTCCGACTGAGGATGAAAAGAGGTGCTCAATCTCAACTCAGTACCCAGAGCCTGATGAACGGCCTGCCAAAAATGCGATACGAAACGACCGTCTAGATCAGAAACAATGGTCTTGGGGGTACTGTGTAATCTCACGATCTCCGCGATAAAGGTTCGAGCCAATCTATCCGGTCCCCAAGTATCCTTAATGCCCAAAAAGTGTGCAGACTTGGTCAATCGATCGACAATTACCCAAATCATATTCATTCCAGCCCGAGTTCTTGGCATGCCAGTGATAAAATCCATTGAGATATCTTCCCACTTCCACTCGGGAATGGGAAGTGGTTTCAACAACCCCGCCGGTCGTTGATGTTCGATCTTGACTTGTTGACACGTCAAGCACCGTAATACAAACTCCGTAACATCCTTCTTCATGTTATTCCACCAAAAATTTCGCTTCAAATCTTTGTACATCTTACTCGTCCCGGGGTGGATTGAGTAAGGCGTAGCATGGGCTTCTCGGAGGATTCTCTGTCTCAACTCTAAATCGTTCGGAACGCAAAGTCTGCCCTGAAATCTCAGAATACTATCCTCGTGTACCATAAAGCCAGGAGCTTTTCCTTTAATCACGTCTTCTTTCAGTTGAGAAATCATCGGGTCACTCCACTGCTTCCCTTTGATGTCGTCAACTAAGGACGAAGTAATTTCGAGAGTACACAACTGTCCCTGTACTCGTTGAAGCCAAATTTCTATCCCTTGCTCAATTAAATCCTGACGAATCTTCGTCTGAGACGTAAGAACCTCAAGCATTTGAAGAGATGCCGATTTGCGGCTCAAAGCATCCGCAACGACATTGGCTTTTCCGGGGTGGTAAAGAATCTCCAAATCATAATCCTTTATCAATTCTAACCAACGTCTCTGCCTCATATTTAGCTCCTTCTGACTGAAAATATATTTCAGGCTCTTGTGATCGGTATAAATCCGACACGGTGAACCGTACAAATAATGCCGCCAAGTCTTGAGTGCGAAGACAATTGCGGCCAACTCTAAATCGTGAGTAGGATAATTCATCTCATAAGGTTTTAATTGTCGAGACGCAAAAGCTATCGTCTTATCATGCTGCATAAGCACACACTTGTGCCTTGACCAAGCGTCACTATAAACCGCAAAGCCCTCGCTACCATGCGGTAAAGTTAAAATCGGCGCTGAAGTCAATCGTCTCTTGATTCATCGAAGCTCTGTTGTCTCTCATCCGTCCAGATAAACTTTTCGGTCTTCTGGAGTAATTTTGTAAGCGGTCGAGCGAGTTTCGAGAACCCCTCGACAAACCGACGGTAATACCCAGCAAGGCCCAAAAAACTACGAACCTCTTTAACATTTTTAGGCGGTGCCCAATTTAGCACTGCCTCGATCTTCTGCGGGTCTACACGAACCCCTTCGGCCGAAATCACATGGCCGAGAAACATAACTTCTTCCAACCAAAATTCACATTTCGAGAATTTTGCATAGAGGTGCTCGGTTCTCAAAATGTCTAAGACCAAACGCAAGTGCCGGGCATGTTCCTCCTTATCTCGAGAATAGATCAAGATGTCGTCAATAAAGACGACTACACACCTGTCGAGGTACTCGATGAATATTTTATTCATTAATTGCATGAATACTGCCGGCGCATTCGTCAACCCAAAAGGCATAACTACAAATTCATAATGCCCATATCTCGTCCGGAACGCCGTCTTCGGAACGTCGGACTCCCTCACCCTGAGTTGATAATACCCGGATCTTAAATCAATTTTCGAGAAAACCGCAGCTCCTTGCAATTGATCAAATAGATCGTCTATACGAGGTAAAGGATATTTATTCTTGATGGTTACTTTATTCAGCTCACGGTAGTCAATGCACAAACGTAGTGAACCATCCTTCTTCCTGACAAAAAGAACGGGCGCGCCCCAAGGCGAAGCGCTCGGTCTGATGTACCCTTTTTCCAAAAGTTCTCCCAACTGAGTCTTCAATTCCTGCATCTCGGAAGGTGCCATCCGATAAGGTGCTTTAGAAATCGGGGCCGCATCCGGCTCTAAATCCACGGAAAAATCTATCTCTCGATCTGGCAGTAATCCCGGGAGGTCATCCGGAAAAACATCGGGATATTCATTAACGACCGGAATCGAAGAGAAATCGATTTCAATTCCTTCCGTTTTCAATGCATAACACCAATAGCCCGTACAACCTTTATTTAAAAGTCTTACGGCCTTCATGGCACTGATAAGTAACTTGAATTGGCCCGAATTACGTCCCAAAAACGAGTACTCAGATCCGTCCTTAGTCATCATAGTGATAACTTTGGTACGGTAATTCATAATCGCCTGGTGATTATTAAGCCAATCCTCGCCGAGGATTACGTCCTCGCCTTCCATATCAACTACAATTAAATTTGATAGCCATTCCATGCCGGATATAATCACCGTAAAGTCTCTAATCTCCCGGTTCCCCACGATTCTATCCCCGCTCGGCAGTCTCACGATGAAGGGATCGCAAACAGTCAGACAAGTTATATTCAAACGGCGTACACACTCTAAAGAAATAAAAGAATGTGTAGCACCCGAATCAAAAAGCACACGGACTGGATAAGATAAAATATGGATGGTACCTGAAGCCACCGCCGCGTCGGGCTCGTCTGTTCGACGCATCTCATAAACTCGTGGTTGTACCGAACCGACGCTAGAGTTCCCCCCTCCAGCGTTCTGACCCCGTCCCCGGCCCCTGCCAAAATTCTGCTGAGGTTGACCAGCTGGGGCAGAAGCCCGAGTGTCCAAAGTCTGATTCGGCTCGGAACAATAAGTCGCTCTATGTCCCATCTGTCCGCACGTGTGACACTTCAACGGTGGAAAGTGGCATTCCAAATTAATGTGGCCTGAACGGCCACAATTATAGCAAGTCACCGCGCGATTAGAGGTACCCGAAGTGGGACGGTAACTCCTCCTCCCTTTACTAGAACGTGACGACTGTCCGACAAAACGGTTAGTCGTCTGTGACTTCTGAAAGTTGCCAACCTTAGAGCCAGAAAATTTTCCCCCGACTTTCTGCTTCTTCGGTTCTTCAACGGTATCATTGTCGGGGCTCAACATATCATGGGCTAAAGCTCTGTCCTGATACTCTTTCAGTGTGGTACAAGCAAATCCGGCCATGTACCGCCGTAAGTCCAAATTCATCCGCATATCAAAATAACGGATCTTATCACGCTCGTTACGTACTTGATCCTTCACATGGATTAATTGTTGGTTATACTCCACGATCGCCTGCGAAACGGGAATATCTTGTGGTTTAGCCTCGAAGAAGGCTCGGATTCGGCTCTCTCGTACCGGCCAAGGGCAAAACTCGGCCTCCAAAAGTTCCTTAAATTCATCCCATGAGGCAATACGATCCTGTGGCTTGGTGACCTTCCACCAAGTAGCGGCCTCCTTAGTGAGGAAATACTGAGCAATCAGTACTTTCCTCACCTCGGGGCAATCAACTGCCTCGAAAATCTTCTCCAATTCTGCTAACCAATCCTCCCAGCCTAACGGGTCTGTGGCACCGCCAAACTGTGGAGGGTGCATACGGATTACATTCTGAAGCAGGGCATCCGTGTTTGGGTTCGGGTTATTCAGCTGAACAGTTTGGGCCAAAATAGTCATCTGAGTAGCCAATTGTTGAAGTGCGTTCGCCACTCCAACGTCTACGTTGTTCCCCTGACCATCCGACTGGTCGTGCTGACCCTCGGTATCGGGATGCACCGAGTTCGACAAACTGGGGTTGGTCGACCCCGCAACTGAACTGATGGAAACGGCCGCGCCACGACCTCTTCCTCGCCCACGGCCACGACCACGGCCACGGCCCCTACCAGCTGACATACTGAATAACACACAAGTCACGTAAGCACAATTCAATCACGCATCAACAAAGTGTCCGATTCTCAAGAATACCGATAAAAGGAAGCAAAACGAATAAGGAATCACCAAAAGAGTGAGAGGTCTTACAAGTACCGGTCGCACTGTGATGATGGCAGAGTAGTGATACTGTGGACAATTAACGACTCGATCGACCCAAAAGACCGACATCCTAGGTATCCATAGACCTAAGCTCTGATACCATATTCTGTAACACCCCCAAGTTATTCAGGGATATTACAGCGCCGTAAGCCCCGCCGTGGGACCCACAAGGCTATACATACGCGGAACCATAAATTTTGACCGATAAGGTCTACACACAATGGAATGAAAAACGATACAAAGGTATTCGAAATATAACCAATGTACTCACAGACATTACAACTCAATTCAATACTTCGGTAAACACAGGCCGGAACATCAAGGAAAAGGAAAACAATACTCGAGTATTCAAAAGACAATCCCGTACAACAACACTGAACCGGAACTCCAAACATAACTGGAAGAAAGACACAGTATCACACTTGCCCACCATCCTCGTGCCGACCCGATACCTGCCTGTCCGACCTCCTGGAACCTGAAATACATGAAACGTATTTCCCCCATAAAGGGGTTAGCCGTCGAATAGCTAGTGCAAGTATAACAATATGAAACATAATACTCCTCGACAATAAAGTAAATGTAATCCGTCAATTCATCAATATCCGTCAATTCATCAATATCCGTCAATTCATCAATTTAAGACTAGTATTCCGGAATGACTAAAATCTCAAGACGTATGTGAATGCCGTAAAAACGGTTCGTTCATATCATACGCCGTTACATGTAGGAATGCCGTCAAAACGGTTCGTTCATTACATGCCAACATTATTTCATATGAATGCCGTAGAAACGGTTCGTTCATATCAACCATGGAATCGCACCAGAGGCTACGAAACCCTCAGAGGACCATAGGCCCGTCCCGGAGTGGCTAGAAATAATCATATCATCAATATTTCATACTTTCAAAGTCGAGAACGTACAATCATAAATGTATACTTGCCTTTGAGACATCGAGAAATCGAACGGAGGAAAGGTATGAGTTCGGTAGGTCCGAGAACGCGCTTCCGGCACCTAAACGATTCGCAAGGAATATGATAATCAATTATCCGTATTCAAATTACACGAAGAAACCCCCGAAACCCGTCTACGATTCATAACAATATACGGATAATCAACTAGAGGTTGGAAAAATCGTCCAAATCTCCCAAGTCCGAAAACGACATAATCTAACCCGTAAAATCGGAAGAAAACACTCATACGGTATAGATATATATCAAAATCTCAAGGTTCTCAAGCTTCAATCGGATAAAACGGACGAATCTACGAAAACCCCCAAAAACCAACACAAAATCAAAGTGTTCTTGAATAATCTTTCAATAATCCGATGAATACCCAATCAAGTCCATAATCACGCCTATATCACATCATACACCATGATTTTATCATCCAAAGCGTCAAAACCCACACAAAATCGAGAAGTCAAGATGTCGAAGAAATTACCTCTGAATTTCCAAGCTCTATGATCCAAGGAATACGCGATAGATCGACTATCCGGGCTTCCCAACCGATTGAAAGTGGTAAATCTTCAACCCACAAGTGATAGTTATGAAAAGAGCTCCTCCCTCAACTCTCTCCCTCGCGATAGAAGAAGGAAATGGAGGAAGAAGGCTGAAATCTCGCTTAAAAGACCGAATTATGCAGTTGACCGCATTGTGTGCCGCGGCTCAGCATAGGTGTGCCGCGGCACAGGCCTAAAAATTATTCCCAGGTTTCGGCAGTGTGCCGCGGCTCAGCTCAGGTGTGCCGCGGCACCGGGTACAGGCGGGTTTTGGCTGAGGATGCAACACCAGTGTGCCGCGGCTCAGAATAGGTGTGCCGCGGCATTGGCTCGGCAGTGTGCCGCGGCTCAGTTCATGTGTGCCGCGGCACCGGGTACAGCCTGCTCGGCCAAATATAGGTAATGTGTGTGCCGCGGCTCACACTCCCTTCGGGTCCTAAAATGATGGAAAATGACCCGGAAAGAGAATAAGAGTAATAGGATTCAATGTCCGGGCAACAATATCACGAAGATAAAAGTACGGAAATCCCAAAACGGTGGTTCCAAGCAATGATTACAAGGGTTCGCTCAATAAATCACGATCCGAAGAATAAGAAGAGGTTTGAAATGACATGACTTTCGACCGGGTATTACATGGCGGATCGACTTGGACATGCTCGAAGAACGGCGACTGACCTCGGAAATGAAGAACACAATCCACAAAAGGAGATCCGAGAAGTTCTTCAATTCGAAGGTCAAGGAAAGATGGTTCCAAGTGAGCGACCTAGTCCTCAAAAAAGTCCATACTTACACTGGAGTCTTTGGCCCGAATTGGGAAGGCCCCTTCAGGATATCTAAGTGGCTAACTAGGGGAGCCTACGAACTTGAACACTCTGACGGCACTCCGGACCAATATCCCTAGAATGCCGTACATTTGAAGAAATACTACCAGTGAAAACTTTGTATCCAGTTTCAGTTACCCAATGTACAAAGAATATAATGAGATTTTCATATCTTATCTATATGATTCGCCTCGATGAAAACGAACAACTAAAAAGAGGACGGCTCGCTCGCCCTACAAGAGGTCATCGTCTAAACCTGACAGACCTATGCAAGCGATCGCCCCTCCAAGCACAACGTATACCGTCGAGGGTCGTCATCTAACATGGCGATCCGAGGTAGAAAAGTGCAGACGTGGTCCTGGATGTCGATGGAACCGACAGCTTCGTCCATGCAAGGTTCCTTTGGGCTGCGATCGCTCGCCCTTCGTTTAAATACGAGGCGAGCGTAGCCGAAGGACCCTCCAATTAAAACCATGGACACGCTCGCACTCCCTCAAAAGTACATCATCTAACATGATATACCCGGACAAGGCGACGCGTCCCTACCCCGTCACAACATATACCGTCGAAGGTCGCCATCTAACATGACGACCCGAGGTAGAACAGTGCCATCAAGCCGCGGACGTGGAGTCGAATAAACCGACAACGCCCCATGCAAGGACTCCTCCAGACCGAGATCGCTTGCCTCTCGTTTAAATACAAGGCGGGCGCAGCCTATCGGAGGACCCTAACAATAAAGTGAGTCACGGGGCAGACCTACGGATGGAATGTCCCTCGCATATAAAGACACGGTTACAGAGGTCGATCCATCGAACTCAACGACCGTGCACACAGTCGTCCTACCTCAAAGAATCGGCAAAACTCAAGATAGCTCATCAAACGTACTATTTTCGTTCCCTTACTTACACTAAGTAAACGAAAACAAGGGGCAGAGGGGAGCTATTCCTAGATGCGATCGGAAGGAAGGGACCACACACGATCGTACAAACAAGGCATCAGGTGAAATTGTGTAAACACTTGTACAAAGTCATATGCAAACATTCAGAAGAAACAATCGTACATGTAAGGAATCAGATGCAAAGAAACAGTATTTTATTCCATTCAAAAAGTTGTGTACATTCAAGCCCGAAGGCAATACAAGAGGAAAACAGAGAATTACAGGCGAAGGAAAACAAAAAATCACTCAGGCCGCCCCCGACTGGTCCTCGCCCCCAGCAAGCGGATCGGTACGCGCTCCCTCATTGACTTCAGGATAAATAAGTTTATCCGGAAAAGTATACCAGCTCAAGTCAATCCCCAAGTCGGTGAGGTCGAGAATTGGCAAGGAAAATTCAGGATGCAAAGGATGCTCAAGAGCATAGGCTTTGAAGGTCTCCATCATAGGGCCGACCTCGATCCCTACCTTATTGCCGGCACGGATAGCGTCGGTGTAGGCCATAAAATAGGCGAACTCGCCGACGTATCCCACATTCTGGTAGGGATCGGTCTCGATCTCCTTTAACTGCTCCTTCAACCCCGCAGTCATCTTGTCAGCACCCGCAAGCTCGGCTACCTTGGCGGCCAGTTCACCCTTCGCCTTCTCCAGCTCGCCGTTGAGACGATCCACGGTCGCCTTCAGCCTAGTCACCTCCTCCTTCGAGGCCGCGTGCAACCGACGAGCATCCGTCATCTGGTCGCGGAACCGATTGGCCACTTCCTTGGATCGGCCAAGCTCTTGCTTCATCCGGTCGATTTCTTGCTTGGACCGTTTGGCCGTCTCAATATATTCCTTCTCCATTGCCTGGATCCGGCTAGCGAACTCGGCATTCTGGTTCCGAGCGACCTCGAGATCTTGATGGAGGCAAGCATTAGAAGGTCGCCCCTCATAGTCCTTAACGGCTTGGGCGGCCATCGTCTCCGCCTGGAGAGTCAGGGCGAGCGTCGCCTGCATGGCATCTCCAGACCGCCTACGAGCAATCGCGTCGAGATTGGTCGTCCAAGCCTTAGGCAGAGAGGTGATGGCCTTGGAGACGTAAGAAGGGACATCGAGGGACTGGCGCGGAGACTTGCTCGCCAGGAAATCCAGCATCATCGGCGAGACGTCCGGATCGGCAAGACGGACCCTGCAACACAAACAAAAAGAAACAAAGAAGTCAGCATATGCCTTACACAAATGGCCTAACTCAGAAAGATCAAACCGGTCTTACCTGTTGACCAACTCGGGGTCGCGGCCAAAAAAGGGCTTGCCACGAGGAGTTTCAGCTTCGGCGATCGCCGCAGTTTTCAGGAACCCGGTCGAGGACCTAGAGTCGGATCCCTCCGCCATCGGAACAGCAGAGATAGGTGCTACGGCAACCGGTGGCTCCAAAATGGATACGTCTGCCTCAGCAGTCGGCAGGGACTCCTCCGGCCTCCGCCTCTTGTGGTTGCGCTGGAGTTGTTCTTCCTCCCGAATTTCCGGCTCGACAACAGGCACCGTAGCAGACCTCACCGCAGGGACAGGATGAGACGTCGTCGCCGGGGCACGACCCGTCTTCTTTCCCTGGTGAAGGCGACCCAACAGATCGGGGTTCGACATTGCGATCTCTTGCGGTGGCTTAGCGTAGCGGGGGAAATGGATCTCTGTCAAAGAAGAAGTTCAAACAAAGTTAGACATTTACTTCAAATCAGACGATCGTCATACAGAAGAAAGGAAGTAAGACTTCATACCTGGAACCTTCAGATGGCGAGGGTAGCGAAACAATCGAGCTCCCAACCGATGAAGTTCTTGGTTGACTGAGCGAACGTCAATGAAAGAGTCTGGCAGACTTCGAATTTGCTCCCAGACGATCAGAAAATCGAAAGGAAGGTCGGCAATCGCCGGAACAAGGGAGCCTGCAAAAAGGAAATAAAATTAGATCAGTCCAAGACGTATCCGATCAAAGGGAGAGTTAAAAACCTTACTCGGATTCCTCTCCCGAAAATTGGTGGGGATCTCCAACTCTTCCTCCGGCCTATCACTCGACGCCGACCTCCACGCTCCGCCGACCCACCACTATTTTTCCAGGTCGCCCCGAGTCTTGTTCGGCACCCCGAGGACCACTCTTCCCATTCGACCTTGAATGTGATAACCGCCGACCGACCCCTTATGCGCAGTCAGTTTGAAGAGATAGTTCATTTCCATCGCAGAAGGGAGACGGAACAACCGGTGACCGCCAAAAATTGTCATAGTGCTGATGATCTGTAGCCAGGCGTTCGGCGTCAGCTGGAGCGGCGCCAAATTCCAGGCGATCAACAAATATGACATGGCGAACGGCAAGAGGAACCGCAGGCCGACATCCATAATCATCTCATTAACGGTGACCAGACCCTCGGGAGTTTGATCGGCACGTTCGTTCTCCGAGGGCACGTGCAGCGAGACGTCAGAGGGAATATGGAATTTCGCCCTCCAGCGACTCAAGTCATTCTTGGTCGCCAAGCTCCGAATCTGACCAAGAGTCCACAGAGAAAAGTCAGCGGCCCGAAATGTCGTCCGCCTCACAGGTTCATGGGGGTGAGCGGCGGAATATGCCTCGAATTCAAACTCGGGACACGGTCCGGCAATCCCCTCCATGAGACCGGCGAAGTCCAAAAAGGCCCGGCCGAAAATGCTGTGTTTCTCCCAGTATAGCCTCACCGCATCATCCTCATCCACCGGCGGATCCCTCTGCCTCGTCGCCGCCGCCGATCTCGCCACGTCAGCTTCATTGAAAAGTTCTTCAATCTCCGCAGGCGCAATCCCCGCACGAATGGCCTCGACGGCCATTTCCATATGAAGACCCACGGGGGTTTCTTCCCGGTCAGGCGAAGCCGCGGCGGCAGAAGAGCTACCGGCCTCGTATGTTTTAGATCCTCCTCCGGATATGTTCTTAAAAGTAAAGGGGAGAGAAAATTTGTGTTCTTACCTAAAAAGAAGGATGGTCGGCACAAGGATCTTCGAAAAAATTCAGCAAAGTCTCGACTGAAAAGTAGGGGCGCATAAAGAATGAAACGGTAATGGCCCTAGTCCTTTTATAGGCGAGTGCAGGGACCTTTGTGCAAATAGGCAGAATCCCGGGGGCAGAAGTGCAACCGTCGGGGGGTGCACATTAAATGCAACCCTCGAAACCCGCGTACGCGTCTTTTCGAGGGCACGCTAGGCGACAAGTCTGACAAAACCGTCGGACTCCCCCAATGGTAGCGCGACGCGTGTCCCTGCAACGTTTCGAGAGCCCACCTTCATTTCCCACTATTTCCAGCGCATAAGGAGATCATCCGGTTTCGAAATCAGATCGTCCAGGCGACGATCGTCCTTGTCATAAATAAATGAGCCAATCGTCTAAACACAGGCGATCGCCAACAGTACCACCTCACCCCATGTTTTAAACATCGGAGCGAGCTGGGGGGCAATTGTTGTGTGGCGATTAATACGCCTCGATAGCGATCGGCATAATGGTCTGAGAGCCAACCATAGAAGACATAAGCTGGGAAAACACCAAGCAGTCGGCACCCAAGGCGATCGTCTTTTGGTATCTGGCGATCGTCTATGATGTCCGACCATAGACGATCATCTCGTGCCACGTATGAATCCAACATCCGTCAAAGTCGTCGAAGACCGAATCTTGGACGGAGACCCACGTGCAGATCCGCAAAAGGCGCTGCAAGATAAGGCCTTTGACCCCAGCCTGTCATCTACATCTCACCTACCGACAGGCCCGCCGAAAGGTACAAAGTGGGTCCTCCCCGGACAGTGACTCAGGACGCGTGCAAGCTCCTCATTGGCCCGCACAGCTGGCTGCCAGCTGCAGCCTTGGACTTTAAGGAAACAGTATTCTAATATAGAATACGGCGGTCGCCCGAGATCGCCGGGAAGGACCTAGCAGCCTCTTCTACTATAAATAGAAGGCTTCCAACAGTGGCCTAAAATCATCGAGAGTACAGTGAAAAACGCACAGAGAGAGAGAGATACATTCTCATACACAGAACATCATAAGCAAGAACTCACAGAGCTTCATATCTGGTTCTTCCGGCAATCTTCACGCTCTATAGCTAAGATAACTAGAATCATTACACTCATTGTAATAGTATTCTAACATTAATATTTGTACTCTAAAGTATTTATATTAATAGCATCTCGCGAGAGCATTCAAGCCCAGGATTAACAACCCCGGCAAACCTTGTGTTATTTATTTTCCCACAGAAGTGTTCTCGCAATTGTTTGTTACTCGACCATTCTAGCAATATCGTCTCCGGATAATATTTTGGGTAACAACAGAGTGGTTGTTGGTTTGCTGGTGGTTGCGATTTCCGCCGCCGCTACCACCGTTCCCATTGTGTCCAACGCCGCAGTTGTTGTGGTTGTCACCGCCGCCACGACCGCGGTTGTTTTTCTTCCCTTTATAGGTTGAATTTCCGCGATTGTGGTTGAAATTTTCAGGGCAGTGGTGGGACCTGATTCGGCGTCCAGCTCGTCGCCATTGTTCTCTTCTTCAAGGTCAAGCATCGAACGAACAACCTCAAAGGAGGGCAGAGGGACTGTTGAATGGTGGTCCGGAAATGCTTGTAGTCGTCCGTGAGGCCGCAAAGAAGGCGAAGAACCAGTCGTTCATCAGAGACCTTATGTACGATATTCCTCAGGTTGTCGGAGAGAACTTTGAGACGAGTACAATAAGCCTTGACATTAGGAAAGTCAATAAGCTTGGTGTTTGTAAACTTTGCATCTAGAGCAAGAGCCCTAGCCGACTTGTTGTCTTGGAAAAGAGTGATTAGCCGGTTCCAAGCGTCGGCGGCGGTATCGTCTTGATCGATGATCGTATTAAGGAGATCATTTGATATAGTGCCATAAATCCATTGACGAACAATGTCATCGAGCCTCTCCCACAAGGCTTTGGCAGCAAGTTTCTCCGCGTCTGTAGCAGTAGCCGAAGATGATGATTTTGTGGGGTCCGGGATGATGTGGTCGATCACCAGATGGGCTCTGCAATGAAGCTTGAATAGGGTAGACCAATTGTTGAACTGATTACCTTCATAATCGAGGACGATAGGGATGCAAGTTTTAATATTGGCGACAGTTGTTGCGGGATGAAATTTTATGGCGTCTGCCATGGGAGATGAAGAGAAGAAAAAAAAGAAAAAAATGAAAGAGGAAGGAGAAGGAGATGCAGGAGGTGGCGGATGCTAGGGTTAAAGAAAACCTAGTCTCCCGATACCATGTAAGAATGATTGCCCGCCCTTTCTCATTCCTCCTTAGGGTAATATATAATATTTACAATGATAATTAGAGGCTATAGTTTAGGCTATGATTTAGGGATTATTTAGACTAACTAATCTGACTTATGCTAACCTTATTTTCATTAACTTTGACTAAAATATTTATTATATTTATATAGTCTATTAATAAGCACTCTTTGCAAAGGGCCTCTTGGTTTAAATGACCTAGTCAAACACAATTTTTGTTTAAAAAGACCTCCATCTATGTTTTTTGTTTATATAGCCCTTTTTTAAAGAATAGATTAAATAATTTGTTCAATTACTAAAATATCCTTGATGTGTTTATGAGCACGATTTATAAATCGTTATTCTACTGATATAACGAGTTCAACATCGTTGCATTATATTTATAATAATGCCCACATATTGTATGCATCCTAACAACAATGTCTAAGTCGTTATAACGACTTTCAAGTTGTTTCTGTATCAGAAATCGTTAGTCTTTAAATAACGAATTCCAAATCGTGTTAACTGAAAATATAATCAGAACGATTTGCAAGTCGTTTCTGTAAACATATAACGACTTCAAGTTCGATTTGCTCCATTGTAAAGATATTACAGAACGGTATCTATATCGTTTCTTTATAAATTATAAAAACTCCAGATCGTTCCATTCAAAGTTTATTCTATCGCGAGTTATAAATCGTTTGTTCGCTAGAAGAACAATTTGGCTATCGTTTTGTAAAAAAACAACATTGATGATAACGTGGTGTATATCGTTTTAGAAGAAATTTTACGAACCCAATATTGTTTCAGTATAAAATATAATTATAATGAGTTACATAACGTGTCTTCATATAGAACACGATATGAATTTCACTATGGCTTAACTTGATAATTCTATCATTGGTTTCCATCCGGAATGAGTCCTAAGTGTATACATGGATAAAAGAGTATCATATAAAATGGTTCTAGTACATTTAAAAATGGACGAAATTAAAGATATAAATGATTGATAAATTATCTACTATTGTAGAAGTTGTATTGTAGAAGATAGATTATATAATTTTTAAAAATTAAAAAGAAAAGATCAATCATATCTATCTTTAAATTCTATACGAAATATCGTTTAGTAAATAAAACTAATTTTGGAGTCTAATAAAAAATAAAAGTAATCTTTAATAAAAGAGATAAATGAATACTTTTGTAACACAACAATAAATCGTAGTTTGAGGCCTAAGAAAAAATCTCTAAGTTAAATATCAAACATAATTGTTTGGTGCATAATTTGCCTCACATTCACAAATATGTAAAATCCATCGAAAACCTTTTATAATATAAAGTCATAGAAATTATTCTACAAATTACAAAATAGAGTTCTTCAAAAAAATAATACCTAACCGATAATTTTTAAAGCTTAATATTTTTATTTACACTCGCCATCGGTATAGCGCTTCCTCCAATAACCTTAAAAATATTGACCAAAGATCATAACGTGGTGTGTATCATTTTAATGGAGATTTCACAAGCGTAATATCATTTCAGTATAATTTTTAGTTATATAGAGATACATATCGTGTCTTTGTATGGAGCGCGATTTATTTTTCGTTATGGATTAAAATTGATAATTTGGTTGTTCCTTGCCATCCGTCATGACTCCTACATGTGTATACAAGAAAAAATTATCATACAAGGTGATTCAAATGCATTTTAAAATGATTGTCAAATAGATAGATATGATTTGATCAACTATTCAATGTAAAAGTTATGTAAATTGAAATTGAGAACTTGAATGACTGATCATCATTTTGAAATTATTTTGAATCACATTGTATGATATTTTTCACTCGTGTACACATGTATGAGTCATGACGAATGGCACAGAACAATAAAATCATCAATTTTAATCAATAACGATAAACAGGGCCGATTACCCAGCGAGAACTATACATTCTGACGCACATGCTCGATGGGACAAATCCAGCGACCGGGGCAATACTAGCCGATCATTTTGAGGATATCGTTACGAAACCTAGAGGGAGATTTGGATAGGTGGTTTGATTACCCCTATCGCACTTCATTATGATATATCATTTGACCAAAGAACTCCCCTGCCAGGAAACAAGCTTTTATCCTTATCGATGATGAAAATGATGAACATCCTGTATTATGACTCGCGTACAATATTCCTCCAAAATGATAATGATCATTTCCTCCTCCCGAATACGCCTCTGACAACGAGTAATAGTATTTTGTATTTGGGAAACATACAGATGGCCACGAATGCGCACAAAGCAGCCCGGATAGCAGCAGGCTTGGTCTCCCCAGGTCACAGTCCTCTTGATCGTAATGTTCGACCTCGGCGCACGACAGATAAGGACAGATCCGAGAGGATGGAAGAAGAAGACAGAGCTGACAGAATGGAGGAAGAGGAATCTTATGAGAGAGGGCCGAATAACGATGAAGAAGAAGAAAGTTCTAGACCGAAGAAAGATATGCCCCATCTCGTCCAACACTTAGAGAGGAGTTTTTGGCCTTCCGAGAGGAGACCAGACAGAAACAGGACGAGATGTTAACTTTATTGAGACAAATGCATAAGTGGAATATCCAGCAGGGCCACTTTCCTCCGCCCCACCAGTAGAACCGATTGTAAGTATTTCTTGACCCCGTAATATTTTCTTTAAAAATACTATACCCCCTTCGTGCTTATATTTTTTCATTCAAGTTTGGGGGAGAGGTTGGGTCAAGAAATACTTATTTTGTTTGTTTGTTGTTGTTCTCCGTACTTTATTTTGTTTATTTTTCCATTTTTTTATTATTTCTATAGAAGACTTTGAGTGTGTTTTTATTTTGTTTGGTGTGCTTTGAGTATCGTGTACTTTGATGAAACTCGGAAAAATAAACTTTTGTCTTGGATACCTATATTGTTATTTGGATATGCAAATCGAGGATAATTTGGCGAGGAAAAATTGTAGATAGTCAAAAGGGTGTAGAATTAAATAAATGGTTTAATATCTTGGAGGGATTAACAAATCTTAATTTATGAGCTTTTGAGCCTTCGTTCATCATTAAATATGCAAGTTTCATTGTCGAGTGTATCATTCATGTTTTAAGACTCTAAAACTTGCCTTGGTATCTTATTCGAAACCACTAGTGTGTGTGCAAATTAGTGAAAATAATTTTAGGTGGTTTTTGATTTAGCCCTTCAATCTTTTTGGCCAACCCGACAATTGTTAATTCCCTAGTTAGCCCAATTGAGCCTAAAGTTTATATTTTTTTTGGTGCCACATAATGAGCTTTCCGTTCCTTTAAATTCTTTTTCCTATACTTGAGCTTATTAGAACTAATTGATAAAAGAATGAAATAATATGTGTGGAGGCGAATGGGGGAATGGGGAAGAGTGTTTAAATTCTAAGATTGGGTTGGTTCAAAATGATATATCAAAATAAATTTGAAGGTAGAATGTTGTGATGAAATGATGATGTTGTTCACTATATGGAGAATCACACTGGGTTTACCAAAATAAAATTATCAAAAAAAATGGAGCAATAAGAAAGAATAAGGTTGTGATTTTCACTTTCAAAAGTGCTTGATACGATTAGTATAAAGTGAAGGGGTTGACAGAAGCAAATTTCAGAAAAATTTTGAGCTTCTAAGTGAGTGAAGTGATTATTGGGATTTAGTTCTAATTTGCTAAAGTCAAGTCACTTTAGCCATACTTATCCTACCCCGACCAAAAAGCCTACACTACAACCAGTAAAGTCCATTTTGATTCACAAATTTGCATGCACAAAATAGTGGTAGAGATGTAGACGATTGGCAAGCTTATGGAGATTCTTATTTCATTGAATGAGTTCTGAGCGTATACATGTCCCATTATACACTTTGAGAGTGAGTGAATACACTTGACCGGTGAGGTTTGTATTTTTCAAGTATTGAATATGATGTTAAGGAAGCACCCCGGAGATTTGAAAACTTTAAAGAACTCGACTTATTTATCACTTGAGGCGTATTGATGAATTCTCGAAATGATCCTTTGAGGTGTGTTGAGGGATGAGTTCCCTTAAGAGTGGCTATTTTAAAGTGTATTGCTCGGGACGATCAACATTTAAGTTTGGGGGATTTTGTTAACACTCATTTTTACACATGTTTCTATAAGGTTTTTCCGGATTTGAAGATCCTAAAATGTGTGAAATTGTGTTGTTTATACTTAAATTGTGTTTGTTGGACTCGATCACGCTTGGGTATGTTTGGTTGCTTTTACAGGAGTTTTTAAGGCCATTATCAAGCATGAATGAAGTCCCAACTCACAATATATATCGAGTGATGCATGAACGAAAGATCGAGCCGTAAAAGACTGAAAAATGGTGTTAGAACAGACTGACACGACCTGGGCCGTGTCAAAGTAACCCGACCGTGTCATCTAACCCGACCGTGTCAAACAAAACGGGCCGTGTCAGCTGACACGGCCAACGACCCGATCGGGTAACATGTCCAGAACTTTTGGAAATCTAGAGCACTTCGACACGGGCCATGTTATTTGACACGGGCCGTGTCACTGTTAGGTGCAAAGTCCCTTGATTGACGTTTTTACACGGTATGAACAATAAAAATGGCTTTTTGGATTGATAAAAAGGCCTTGGACTGTACTTGAGGAGGATATTCAGACTTGGAGAGTTGGTGAGGATTGAAAAACACAAGATTGAGAGAAAAACTTACCAAAAGGAGGAGACTTTGAAGAAAGTACAAGAAAGAACACATCAAGAACACTTGAAGGCTTGAACCGAGACCACTCAAGACACCATCCGAGTTTATCTTCTTCCTATCTTTTAGTCATTTTTGTTATTTATTTAGCTTGAACATGATGATTATTGATCTTTCTTTCATTACCATGTCCGGCTAAACTTGTTAGATTCTGGGTATGGGAGTACGTTGATTCACTATGGTTTTGAAGGATTGGCGATTATATATATCTAGTGTGGTTTCTTTATCAAATACTTGGTTTTGATTCATGTTAGAACACTTGATCAATATTTTTACATGTTAAACTTAATTACTCATAATTCGAAAGAAGAGGGTATCAATAGGTTTTCGAGTATTTGACATAGTTAATTACGTGATTGAGAAATCAGTGATAAACTATGATGATATTTAATCTTATGAACATTTGGAGTTAGATAACTTATAATAGACGGAAACGTTATTATAGATTGTTTAATCTACGTTTTATTGCATCTCGAGAGGGACTTTAAAATATTGTTGTGGCTATCATTTTAGAAACGCACATAAAATTCTTTGAAATCAATCCCGACTAAACTTAGTAATCAACGGAAACCTAGCCTTGACATCTATCTTTCAAAACTCTTAAAACTCTCTTTGATTCAAATATTACACTTGTTTAAATTAATTTTCATTATTTTATTTTATTTAGTTAACCATTCATCCACCTCAACGATCGTCTAGATAAAATTGGGATCACTATAATCTAGTAATCAATACAATAGGAATAATTAGTCTCTGTGGAATACGACCTTGCTCGCCGCTTCCTACATTTACTCCGTACACTTGCGGATTGTTTAAAAATATAGCAAACACCGAAATACTTACCTAAGTCTTTCGTAAAGGCAATCTGAGTAGCTTGAGTTAAACGCTCTATGTCACTATTAGGCACCCTTGCGGAAGCAAACATCTTCTACTTCTCCATGTTCACTTTGATCCCAAATATAGCACAAAAATTAGTAAGCACCTGACTGTGTACATGGAGCTGAGACACATTAACTTTGCCAAATAACAACATATCATACGCGAAAAATAATGAGAGACGGAGGGGCCATTTTTGGAAATCTTAATGAATTGCCACTCTCCTACAAGCACTGATTTATTAATCATTTCACGCAAACGCTCCATACAAAGAACAAATAAGTATGGGGATAGAGGATCTCCTTGACGAAGGCCCCTAGATGGTGAGAACCTCTCCAAGCGCCCACCATTCCATAATAACGAAATTGTAGAGCTAGTAATGCTATGCATAATAAGAGAAATAATATTAGTCGTAAACCCAAACATTACTAAAGTAGTGCGGAGGAACTCCCAATCAATCCGGTCATATGCTTTTTCTAGATCCAGCTTTAGGACAAGCTCACCATTCTTACTTTTTTTCTTGTTCAAATAAGTAACAATTTCCGGAAGCACGATTGCATTATCTCTGATACTTCGACCTGGGACAAAGCTACCTGGAGTGGATTAACAAGATCATGTAGAAAAGGGCACAACCTGGCAACTAAAACTTTTGAAATTAGTTTGTGCACCACATTGCAAAGGGTGATAGTCCTGAAATCTTTGAACAATGTCTGATTATCCCATTTAGGTATTAACACTGAAAGTGACTCTGCCGCCCTGACATCAAAACCACCTGTCTCAAATGCTGCTTTAACAAACTTCCAAACATCATCACCCACCTCATTCCAGAACATCTTAAACAAATGGATTGGAAGCCATCCGGCCTTGGGGCCTTATGCACCTCACATTTAGTCACCGGCTATTGGAGAATATTTTTTTCTGACTCCCTAAGAGTAGCTTGAATACGCCCAAACTGACTTGTATTCACTGATTCACCTCTTCTAAAGAGGCCATGAAAATAACTCCGAGCTTCTCTCTTTAAGATATCCTGATCAGTACACCAAACACCAGAATGCAAATTAAGCCCCATAATTTTATTCCGCTAACGACGGATAATTGTTTGGGTATGGAAGAAGGAAGTATTGCGGCTCCCAAGCTTAATCCAATTCTCCCGTGATTTCTGGACCCAAATGCTCTCTATTGGAAAAGAATAGTCTCATACTCAGTCAAAAGCTCCTTCTGCAAGATCCATAGACTAGCTGAGTCAGTGTGTTCTAATACCCACTTGATACCACGTAACCTTTTCTCTAGCTCTTTCTTTTTGGTAAAAATATTCCCCAAACCGTTGAAAAAAGCTAGAAAATTAAATAAGAGATTTAATTTTGTAAAGCTTTTATTTGATTGTTCATTAAAAGACAAAACAGTGTATTTTGTGAGTAGAAAAGAATCCCACATGGAACAAAAACAAAGGAAATGAGCACCTTATAAGTGTGAGCAATTAAATAACCATTAATAACATGTGGTAGGGCCATGTGGATGTGAGGTGGAGGTGAGGTGGCAAATCTATGCAAATTTTCACTCTCACATCGCCGCTCGCCGGTGTTGCCACCGGCGACAACGGCGTCCGGCGTCCGGCTTAGAGGCTTTAGTGGCGCTTCGTAGGCGCACTTTGGAACGAACGGTTGTTTGGCCAACGGTCGTGTCGTTTGAACGAAATGGTGCTCCCTTTCACGAATAGGTATGATTTATTTATAAAACCAAGTTCGGTTTCATAAGTATATACAGATTTTCGAATCACCTATTCTCTTTTCTTGAATACTTATAATCCAGAAAAAATTATTCTTGCCTATTTTCGGATTTCACTTTGTCTTAGTGCAGTCCGAAATTAAGGCTTGTCGTATCCTGCGGTATTCTTGTTTGTGACCTTAAGACACATTTCGGGGTGCAAGAAATACTATAAGGAAAGCGCTTCCATGCGTGATTCAAGCCTCGACGTCTTTAACTTTGAAGAATTTTCTAACAATCTTATAGTAATCGCTGCAATGGCGACCGAGGCTCTTGTTTCGAGTTTGAAGGTGATGAACCAAGACTTCGTCAAGTTGGACCGCCGATGGAACCAACTACACTCGGCCGGGCAGACAAGATGCGTTTCTTCCTCACCGCCATGAAGGTCTTCTACGTGTTGGACCCAACGTTAAAGCCTATCCCAGCCAACAGAGGAAGATTCAAGAACTCAAGGCGAGACGGAAGAAACGCGTCAAGAGGACGAGTTGTCGTGCCGTGGCCATATTTTGAACACTCTCTCCGACCGTCTCTACGATCTCTACACCGACAATCCATCAGCTATGGAGATTTGGAAGGCACTCGAGTACAAATTCAAGGCCGAAGAAGAAGGTACCAAAAAGTTCCTTGTCTCTAGTTACTTCGATTTTAAGATGTTTGATGATAAGCCCATACTTGCTCAAGTACATGAATTGCAAGTTATTGTCAACAAATTGAGGGCTGTGAAGATTGATATTCCGGAGACTTTCCAAGTTGGTGCAATTATTGCGAAGTTGCCCAATTCCTGGAAAAGCTACCGGAAGAAACTTCTTCACAATAATGAGGACTTCTCTTTGGAACAAATCCAGAAACATCTTCGAATCGAGGAGGAATCGAGGATGAGAGAGAAGACGACGGATACCGGTACTTTCAAAGCCAACGCGGTGAGCGCGAAAGGCAAGAGAAAGTGGAATGAAAAAGGAAGTTCTTCGGGTCCCAAAAAGGATTCAAAGAAATTCAAGCATTCCAGCAAATTCAAGTCCGGCAACAAGTCCGTGTCCAAGGGATCCAACGGGGGCTGCTATGTGTGTGGCAAACCCGGTCACTATGCTAGAGATTGTCGACTCCGTAAGACGGCGGAAAAAGAAGTCGACGCCACTATGACCGATGGGAACATAATCGCTACGGTGAGCGAAATTATGGCGGTTAAGGGAAAGATTCAAGGGTGGTGGTACGACACTTGTGCTACCGTCCACGTATCCTATGATAGGACTGCTTTCAACACCTATTCTGAAGTCGACGGAGGACAAGAAGTTCAGATGGGAAACGAGCAACGCTCAAAGGTCGTCGGCATCGGAAACGTGGAACTCAATTTCACATCCGGAAAGAAGGTCACTTTGACCAATGTTCTCCATGTTAGGAAATGAATAGGAACCTTGTTAGTGGTGATCTCTTAGGTAAACCGGGGATCAAATCTGTGTATGAGTCGGGCAAGCTTATCTTGACCCGTAATGGTGTATTTGTTGGAAAGGGCTACTCCAGTGAAGGGATGGTCAAATTATGTATTGTTGACAATGTCATTAATAAGATTTCTCCTTCTGCTTATATGATTGATTCCGTTTCTTTATGGCATAGTAGATTAGCACATATAGGATTTAGCACTATGAAAAGATTAATTAAATGTGGTTTAATTTCGTGCAAATCTGATAAATTAGATAAATGTGAAATATGTGTGAAATCTAAAATGATAAAGAAACCCTTTTATAGTGTAGAGAGAAACTCTAAATTGTTAGATCTTATACATTCTGATTTATGTGAATTCAATGGGATGTTAACCCGTGGGGGTAATAAGTATTTTATTACCTTTATTGATGATTGCTCTAGATTTACATATGTGTATTTATTAAAACATAAAGATGATGCTTTTAATGCTTTTAAGATGTACAAGGCTGAAGTTGAAAATCAATTAGGAACTAAAATTAAAATTCTTAGAAGCGATAGAGGTGGTGAATATTTTTCTAGTGATTTCAATGCCTTTTGTGAAGAAAATGGTATTGTTCACGAGTGTTCCGCACCACGCACACCACAACAAAACGGTTTAGCCGAACGTAAAAATAGAACACTTCAAGAGATGATAAATGCCATGTTAATGCATTCTGAATTACCTTTTAGTTTGTGGGGTGAAGCTTTATTTTCTGCATGTCATATTTTAAATCGTATACCTTTAAAGAAAACCCAAATTTCTCCGTATGAGGTATGGAAAGGGCGAAAGCCGAATATTGGGTATTTCAAAGTGTGGGGGTGCTTAGCCTACTATAAAAACATGGATCCTAAAAGGACCAAGTTGGGTCCTCGAGGATACGAAGTGCTTTTATTGGCTATGCTACGAATAGCAAGGCATATAGACTTCTAAATTTAGAATCTAATGTCATAGTAGAATCCGAGACGTGGAATTCTTTGAAAATTCTAATTCTAAAGAAAAGGAATCTCAAAATTCCACAAATGAAGAACCTCGAGAGGAGAGTTCTTCTAGGGTTGTTGTAGAACAACCGTAACCTCGGATTAGCAAGAGAGTTCGTAAGACTAAGGATTTGGGACTCGATGAAATAGATTCTCAACTTATTTCTTTTTACATAGTAGAAGGAAATAGAGAGAATTTTGCCCGAAAGATTCCGATTATTCTTCTTGTTGAAGATAGTCCTAAAACTTATAATGAAGCAGTGGCTTCTCGGGACTCCACTTTTTGGAAGGATGCTATCCAAGATGAAATGGATTCTATTATGGCAAATCACACTTGGGAGATTGTCGATCTACCCAAAGGGTCGAGACCCATTGGATGTAAGTGGGTGTTTGAAAGAAATACAAAGATGGCACTCTTAACGCTTACAAGGCTAGATTGGTAGCCAAAGGATTTCGACAACGGGAAGGAATCGATTATTTTGACACATATGCACCGGTAGCAAGAACAACAACAATTAGAGTACTGTTCGCCTTGGCTTCTTTATATAACCTAAATGTTCATCAAATGGATGTCAAGACAAAGATTTTTAAATGGAGATCTCGATGAGGAGATTTACATGGAGCAGTAGGAAGGCTATGTGCTTCCGGGTAATGAACAAAAGTTTGTAAACTTGTCAAATCCTTATATGGATTAAAACAAGCACCCAAACAATGGCATCAAAAGTTTGACTCGGTCATACTTTCGAATAGATTTATTCCTAACGCTTTGTGACAAGTGTTTGTACACAAAAGTGCGTGGTAATGTTGTGATCTTCCTATGTCTCTATGTTGATGATATGTTGATCATTAGCAACGAGATGGAAGGAATATTAGAAACGAAGAGGTTTCTATCTTCCACTTTCAAAATGAAAGATCTTGGACAAGTTGATACTATTTTAGGTATCAAGGTTCGTAGAACTAGTGGGGGTTATGAACTTAGTCAATCACACTATGTTGAAAAGTGCTTGACAAGTTCAAACATCTAAAATTCAAGGAGGTGAACACCCCTTTGATCCCAGTGTAAAACTTGAAAAGAATGATGGAAGAGTCAGGCCCAATTGGAATATGCTAGTGCTATTGGTTGTCTTATGTACTTGATGCAATGTACTCGACGGACATAGCATTCGCCGTTAGTAAAATGAGTAGATTTACTAGCAATCCAAGTGCCGAGCATTGAAGGCCATTAGAAGAATTTTTGGATTTCTTTTAAAAACAAAATCTTGGACTTCAATACGGTCGATTTCTGCCGTACTAGAAGGATATACTGATGCAAGTTGGATATCAAGTGTCGGAGATAACAAATCTACGACAGGATGGGTATTTACACTTGCCGGAGGAGCAGTTTCTTGGAAATCAAAGAAACAAACGTGTATTACTCATTCGACCATGGAATCAGAGTTCGTGGCTCTAGCTTCCGCAGGTCAAGAGGCTGAATGGTTAAGGGATCTTCTTTTAGAAGTTCCATTGGCTAAAGACAATATATCAACCGTGTCGATACATTATGATAGTCAATCAACTTTAGCAAGAGCATACAGTGAAGTGTATGTTGTTGCCCAAAATATTTATCCGAAGATTAATACTGCTGGAAGACAAGATGATGGAGAATCGATTACGATGGTTTGGTCATGTGAGAAGAAGACCTATTGATGCCCCAGTGAGGAGGCTAGAAAGTTGGGGAGCAAGTAATGTTGTGAAAGGTAGAGGAAGACCCAAGAAAACTTGGATAAAGATGATTGAAAATGATATGCGGTTTCTTGGAATTGGAGAAAGTATGGCGTTGGAGAGGCAAATGTGGCGGGAAAGAATACGGATGGTGGATGGAGTCTGATTCTTTTTTTTTTTTTTTTTTTTTTAAATTCCTATTTTCTTTTATTTCATGTTATCTTTTTTTCTTTTTTTTATATTTTTTATTTTTTTTTTTTTTCTTTTTCTTTTTTTTTTTTTCATTCATTCTCTTTTTTTATTTGCTTTTTTCTCTACTTTTTCCCTCTTTTTTCCTTTTATGTTATTTATGTAACGATTATTGACGGTTTCAAAGTTTGATTCATGTTAGCCGACCCCAAATCATTTTGGGACTAAGGCTTAGATGTTGTTGTTGTTGTTGTATTAATACTGCTGGAAGACGGACAACAAACAACAATTGCGGGAGCACTTCCGAGAGTAGATAAATAATACAAGATTTGTCGGGTTTGTTAGGCCCGGGCTTGAATGCTCTCGCGAGATGTTATTAATACGAATATTCGTGGATACAAGTATTAATGAGAGAAATCTAAATACAATGAGTGTAAAAAGACTCTGTTAATCCGGCTCTTGAGCGAAGCTCGGTGTTCTTCGTCCCCGCCGGTAATCTGCTGGATGAGATAGGCCGGGAGAAGTAAGACCGAAAGATAGCTGTTGCCAAGAGTTGGATGTTTGCCAAGTGCAAGTATTTTGCTTCTGTATGGTGTGAAATGCGAGAATGCAGACTGTTCAGAGAGTCAGAATCTCGGTCCCTTTTTACAAGTGCCTGCTGCCTTGTATATATAGAGGCTGAGGGGCCCTGTCCCCTAGTGGGCGATCGCCTTTCGGCATTTAATGTAACGGGGCGATCGTCCTAAAGGGCACGTGGGCTGCCTGCCAAAAGTCCATAGATCCAGCCGGCAGCTAGCTGAGTGGCCCAATGAGGAGCCGGCACGCGTCCTAAGTATCGTCAGGAGGTCCCACTTTGTTACTTTCGGCGGATTTCGTCAGTAGGTGCAGCAGGCGCCAGGCTGTAGTCACATGTCTTGTCCGCCAACTCCTTTCGCAGGTCTGGGCCCTGTTGGTAGGTGAGGTAGATGACAGGTTTGTCAGCGCCTTTTGTGGATCTGCACGTGGGGTCAGTTTTGAGACTTGGCCTTGGCCGACTGGATGGCCATCGGCCCAGATCGTCATGATGCGGTCGCCTCTAGCTGGACACCGAGGATCGTTCTCGGCCCGTCACTGAAGATCGGCAATGGTCGGTCGCCAAGGGTCGGTCGGCAAAGCGCTGTGAGATGATCGTCCATAAGTCGGTCGCCAGAAGTCGGTCGCCAGGCGCCGAGCGATGATCGTATTGGATGTCGATCGCTCGACACCGGGACTTGTCCTGGGACCTTCGGCTGGGCGATTCATGCTTGTCTTTCGGGCTAAAGCTAGGTCGCACAGTCGCTGGTCGGCAGATCTGCCTTGCCTCCTCGACGGTAAGTCGGTCGCTCGGCCTCGGAGGCGATCGCCGGTCGGAAGGTGTTAAATCTTGACACAACAATTGCCCCCCAGCTTGCTCCTATGTTGAAGACATGGGGCGAGGTGGCTCTTGCTGGCGACCTTGCTGAGCTGACTTACGATTTCGGACTTGGGCTACCATGATCGATTGGCTAGCTATCTTTCGGTCTTGTACTGCAAAAAACAACATTGGCGATCCCCACGGAAACTTGGTGGTTTCGCTTTGTTTGAGGAATCGTGCACGATCGCGGAGATCGATGGACCGACTTCATGACCGTGTCTTGGTGCGCGAAGACATTGAGTGTCTCGTGACTCACTTTATTATGAGGGTCCTCCGCAGCCGCGCCTCGCCTCGTATTTAAACGAAGGGCGTGCGGTCTCGGTCTAGAGGAGTCCTTGCGCGGGGCGGCGTCGGATGAATCAACTCCACGCCGCGGCTTGTTAGCTCTGCTTCCACCTCGGCGCCCATGGAGATGGCCGACCTCGACGGTGTACGTTGAGACGGGGATTGTGGCATGTGTCCACTGATTAATGTTGGAGAGCCCTCAGACTACGCCGGCCTCGTATTTAAACGAAGGGCGGGCGATCTTGGCCGAAAGGGACCTTGCATGGCCGAAACAGCCGGTTCCATCGACTGCCAGGACCATGGCTTTATGATGTGCGGTGGAGGCGATCTTATGCCTTAGTCCGTCATGTTATATCTTTGGATGTAGATGGCGATCGTGTCCTCCGGTGCGGATGATGTAGCGTGATGATCGGCGATCGGGCGGAAGATGGCGATCGTCGCTCGTGCCGATCGCTTATTCGTAGATCGATATTGGCGATCGGGCGGGAGATAGTCGTCCGGTGCCGATCGCTACGCTCACAAGGCTAAGAAGAAACCTTTGCTCGGCCGTAAAATCTGCGGTTCTTGCCGGAAGGCTGCGTAGGTCGTAGGTTGGGTCTTCGTGAGATGCCCGAACATAGGCGAAAAACCCCGAAATCCTCCTAGGACCGCGAGGGCGGTCTCATCGCTTATGGGCTCGCCATTGAGGATGATTACGTCTACCGGCCGATGTAGTCCGAGTCGGACTCTTCTTCTCCCCGCTTGATTTGCATCATGCGAAGGGGACCTTCGGGCAGACGACCACGGTGGCGAAGTACTCAGTGAAGCCGTGCGCCAGCTCGTTAAAGGAGCCAATGGACCGAGGTGGCAATGAAGTGTACCACCGGTGGGCGAGGTCGTCCAGCGTCAGAGGGAACATTCGGCATCTGGTCGCGTCAGATGCCCCGCACCCGGTCATGTAGATGTTGAACTTCCTCAGGTGCACTTGGGGGTCCGATCGCCCCTCGTACACGGGCGTTTGCGGGGGAGCGATCTTATGCTGCACGGGGGCGAGCTCGATGTCGATCGTGAGCGGCTCGCTTGGCCCGGCGATGGTCTTCTTGGCGCCTGCCCTGGATTCCAGGAGCGCCTTCATGTCGTCGAGTTGACGTTGCATCGCAGCCATCGCCGTGGCTTGGTCGCTTGCAGATCGGCCTTGGGAGCAGGAGCCGAGGCGATCGTGTACCGATCTCCGGGCTCCGCTGCCGCCGGCCTCGGCAATTCGGCGAGGGGGAGCCAGACGGCTAGGCTTCCTTCTGGGAGTCGGGTAGGCCGAGCTCCTGGTGACGGACTCAAACTCCGTCGTCTCGCAGCTGGGGCCGGATCGCCTTGGCCGCTGTGTCGGGTCACCGCCTGTGCGATCGAAGACAGATGTGCCCAGGCTGCGAGCGCCTCTTCTTGCGGGTGAGAGCCTCCTGGCGCTCGCTCGGCGATAGTGCCTTGAGCTTCCGCTTGATCTTCCGGCGAGAGACCGGGGCGGTAGCCGGAGGCGCGTCGAGAGCACTCCGTCGCTCTCGTAGGACGGCCAGGGCCCCTTCGATCTGTTCCTTGGTTTGGAAACGATCGAGCGAGAGGCTTGGGCCGCCGTCGAGGGACGGGATCGAGCGTCTCGATCCGCGCGGCTACCTTCCACCATCGGCCGCGCTCGACCGGGACGGAACAGGGGTTTGGCCACTGTCGGGCCGGCTTTCTTCGACGCGAGGCGGAAGACATGATTTGAAGGATTTCTTTGAAGTGCGGTAAGTGTCACTTCAAGTATACATCCCGAACAGTGAGTGTTCTTGAACGGTAGGTATAAAAATCGAGGTTGGATCCTTCTTCTAGCGCCAATTGTTGTTGCCCAAAATATTTATCCGAAGATTAATACTGCTGAAGACGGACAACAAACAACAATTGCGGGAGCACTTCCGAGAGTAGATAAATAATACAAGATTTGACGGTTTGTTAGGCCCGGGCTTGAATGCTCGCGAGATGTTATTAATACGAATATTCGTGGATACAAGTATTAATGAGAGAAATCTAAATACAATGAGTGTAAAAAGACTCGTTAATCCGGCTCTTGAGCGAAGCTCGGTGTTCTTCGTCCCGCCGTGTCTATTTGGATGAGATAGGCCGGGAGAAGTAAGACCGAAAGATAGCTGTTGCCAAGAGTTGGATGTTTGCCAAGTGCAAGTATTTTGCTTCTGTATGGTGTGAAATGCGAGAATGCAGACTGTTCAGAGAGTCAGAATCTCGGTCCCTTTTTACAAGTGCCTGCTGCCTTGTATATATAGAGGCTGAGGGGCCCTGTCCCCTAGTGGGCGATCGCCTTTCGGCATTTAATGTAACGGGGCGATCGTCCTAAAGGGCATGGTGCCCGCCAAAAGTCCATAGATCAGTGGCAGCTAGCTGAGTGGCCCAATGAGGAGCCGGCACGCGTCCGGAAGTACTGTCACAGGAGGTCCCACTTTGTTACTTTCGGCGGATTTCGTCAGTAGGTGCAGCAGGCGCCAGGCTGTAGTCACATGTCTTGTCCGCCAACTCCTTTCGCAGGTCTGGGCCCTGTTGGTAGGTGAGGTAGATGACAGGTTTGTCAGCGCCTTTTGTGGATCTGCACGTGGGGTCAGTTTTGAGACTTGGCCTTGGCCGACTGGATGGCCATCGGCCCAGATCGTCATGATGCGGTCGCCTCTAGCTGGACACCGAGGATCGTTCTCGGCCCGTCACTGAAGATCGGCAATGGTCGGTCGCCAAGGGTCGGTCGGCAAAGCGCTGTGAGATGATCGTCCATAAGTCGGTCGCCAGAAGTCGGTCGCCAGGCGCCGAGCGATGATCGTATTGGATGTCGATCGCTCGACACCGGGACTTGTCCTGGGACCTTCGGCTTGGGCGATTCATGCTTGTCTTTCGGGCTAAAGCTAGGTCGCCTGGTCGCTGGTCGGCAGATCTGCCTTGCCTCCTCGACGGTAAGTCGGTCGCTCGGCCTCGGAGGCGATCGCCGGTCGGAAGGTGTTAAATCTTGACACAACAATTGCCCCCCAGCTTGCTCCTATGTTGAAGACATGGGGCGAGGTGGCTCTTGCTGGCGACCTTGCTGAGCTGACTTACGATTTCGGACTTGGGCTACCATGATCGATTGGCTAGCTATCTTTCGGTCTTGTACCTGCAAAAAACAACATTGGCCGATCCCCCACGGAAACTTGGTGGTTTCGCTTTGTTTGAGGAATCGTGCACAGTCGCGGAGATCGATGGACCGACTTCATGACCGTGTCTTGGTGCGCGAAGACATTGAGTGTCTCGTGACTCACTTTATTATGAGGGTCCTCCGTTAGGCTGCGCCTCGCCTCGTATTTAAACGAAGGGCGTGCGGTCTCGGTCTAGAGGAGTCCTTGCGCGGGGCAGCGTCGGATGAATCAACTCCACGCCCGCGGCTTGTTAGCTCTGCTTCCACCTCGGCCAGCCATGGAGATGGCCGACCTCGACGGTGTACGTTGAGACGGGGATTGTGGCATGTGTCCACTGATTAATGTTGGAGAGCCCTCAGACTACGCCGGCCTCGTATTTAAACGAAGGGCGGGCGATCTTGGCCGAAAGGGACCTTGCATGGCCGAAACAGCCGGTTCCATCGACTGCCAGGACCATGGCTTTATGATGTGCGGTGGAGGCGATCTTATGCCTTAGTCCGTCATGTTATATCCGGATGTAGATGGCGATCGTGTCCTCCGATCGCGATGATGTAGCGTGATGATCGGCGATCGGGCGGAAGATCGGCGATCGTCGCTCACCGCCGATCGCTTATTCGTAGATCGATATTGGCGATCGGGCGGGAGATAGTCGTCCGGTGCCGATCGCACGCTCACAAAGGCTAAGAAGAAACCTTTGCTGGCCGGAAAATCTGCGGTTCTTGCCGGAAGGCTGCGTAGGTCGTAGGTTGGGTCTTCGTGAGATGCCCGAACATAGGCGAAAAACCCTGAAATCCTCCTAGGACCGCGTAGAGGGCGGTCTCATCGCTTATGGGCTCGCCATTGAGGATGATTACGTCTACCCGGTCGATGTAGTCCGAGTCGGACTCTTCTTCTCCCCGCTTGATTTGCATCATGCGAAGGGGACCTTCGGGCCGGACGACCACAGTGGCGAAGTACTCGGTGAAGCCGTGCGCCACTCGTTAAAGGAGCCAATGGACCGAGGTGGCAATGAAGTGTACCACCGGTGGGCGAGGTCGTCCGGCGTCGGAGGAACATTCGGCATCCGGTCGCGTCGGATGCCCCGCACCCGGTCATGTAGATGTTGAACTTCCTCAGGTGCACTTGGGGGTCCGATCGCCCCTCGTACACGGGCGTTTGCGGGGGAGCGATCTTATGCTGCACGGGGGCGAGCTCGATGTCGATCGTGAGCGGCTCGCTTGGCCCGGCGATGGTCTTCTTGGCGCCTGCCCTGGATTCCAGGAGCGCCTTCATGTCGTCGAGTTGACGTTGCATCGCAGCCATCGCCGTGGCTTGGTCGCTTGCAGATCGGCCTTGGGAGCAGGAGCCGAGGCGATCGTGTACCGATCTCCGGGCTCCGCTGCCGCCGGCCTCGGCAATTCGGCGAGGGGGAGCCAGACGGCAGCGCCTTCCGGGAGTCGGGTAGGCCGAGCTCCCGGTGACGGACTCAAACTCCGCTGCCTCGCACTGGGCCGGACGCCGGCCGCTGTGTCGGGTCACCGCCAGGCGATCGAAGACAGATGTGCCCAGGCTGCCGAGCGCCTCTTCTTGCGGGTGAGAGCCTCTGGCGCTCGCTCGGCAGTAGTGCCTTGAGCTTCCGCTGATCTTCCGGCGAGAGACCGGGGCGGTAGCTGGAGGCGCGTCGAGAGCACTCCGTCGCTCTGTAGGACGGCCAGGGCCCCTTCGATCTGTTCCTTGGTTTGGAAACGATCGAGCGAGAGGCTTGGGCCGCCGTCCGAGGCGAGATCGAGCGTCTCGATCCGGCGGCTACCTTCCACCATCGGCCGCGGCTCGACCGGACGGAACAGGGGTTTGGCCGGCCGGTCGGGCCGCTTTCTTCGACGCGAGGCTAAGACATGATTTACGAAGGATTTCTTTGAAGTGCGGTAAGTGTCACTTCAAGTATCGTCATCCGAGAACAGTGAGTGTTCTTGAACGGTAGGTATAAAAATCGAGGTTGGATCCCCTTCTTCTAGCGCCAATTGTTGTTGCCCAAAATATTTATCCGAAGATTAATACTGCTGGAAGACGGACAACAAACAACAATTGCGGGAGCACTTCCGAGAGTAGATAAATAATACAAGATTTGACGGGTTTGTTAGGCCCGGGCTTGAATGCTCTCGCGAGATGTTATTAATACGAATATTCGTGGATACAAGTATTAATGAGAGAAATCTAAATACAATGAGTGTAAAAAGACTCTGTTAATCCGGCTCTTGAGCGAAGCTCGGTGTTCTTCGTCCCGCCGTGTCTGCTGGATGAGATAGGCCGGGAGAAGTAAGACCGAAAGATAGCTGTTGCCAAGAGTTGGATGTTTGCCAAGTGCAAGTATTTTGCTTCTGTATGGTGTGAAATGCGAGAATGCAGACTGTTCAGAGAGTCAGAATCTCGGTCCTTTTTACAAGTGCCTGCTGCCTTGTATATATAGAGGTGAGGGGCCCTGTCCCTAGTGGGCGATCGCCTTTCGGCATTTAATGTAGCAGGCGATCGTCACAAGGGCACGTGGGTTTGCCAAAAGTCCATAGATCCAGTAGGCGGCTAGTGAGTGGCCCAATGAGGAGCCGGCACGCGTCCTAAGTACTGTCACAGGAGGTCCCACTTTGTTACTTTCGGCGGATTTCGTCGATAGGTGCGGCGGGCGCGGCTGTAGTCACATGTCTTGTCCGCCAACTCCTTTCGCAGTGCAGGCCTGTTGGTAGGTGAGGTAGATGAGTTTGTCGGCGCCTTTTGTGGATCTGCACGTGGGGTCAGTTTTGAGACTTGGCCTTGGCCGACTGGATGGCCATCGGCCCAGATCGTCATGATGCGGTCGCCTCTAGCTGGACACCGAGGATCGTTCTCGGCCCGTCACTGAAGATCGGCAATGGTCGGTCGCCAAGGGTCGGTCGGCAAAGCGCTGTGAGATGATCGTCCATAAGTCGGTCGCCAGAAGTCGGTCGCCAGGCGCCGAGCGATGATCGTATTGGATGTCGATCGCTCGACACCGGGACTTGTCCTGGGACCTTCGGCTTGGGCGATTCATGCTTGTCTTTCGGGCTAAAGCTAGGTCGCCTGGTCGCTGGTCGGCAGATCTGCCTTGCCTCCTCGACGGTAAGTCGGTCGCTCGGCCTCGGAGGCGATCGCCGGTCGGAAGGTGTTAAATCTTGACACAACAGTGTATAATGGAAAGTCTAGACATATTAGTCTTAGACATAACTATGTGAGGAAATTGATCAAAGATGGAATCATTTCGCTCACATATGTGAGATCAAGCTTTAACATTGCTGATCCATTCACAAAACCTCTTGCTAGAGATTTGGTGAAATCGACCTCGAGAGGGATGGGTCTTAAACTCCTTGAGTAGTGATCCGACTATGATGGCAACCCAACCTAACGTTAGGAATTGACTAACATTAGGTTCAATGGGTAAGAACAAGTCATTGATTTGGATGTTCACAACATTATACAATAATGTTGGCTGTTACTATTGGAGGTTGAGTTTTTTCTTAACTCTTAATGAAGTTCGATCATGAGGACAAGTATACGTAAGTACTTGAGAATCTTTGTAAGAACTTCACCTATGTGAATTTAAGGATGGTGCCGTCCCAAAGTGAGAGTTGGAGTTTCTCTCATGAAAAATTCACGAGAGGATGAGCACATGGCCATTAACGGTGCTAAGCGTGATATGTAGGCAAAGAACACTAAAGAGTGTGTGTTGAGTAATACCGACTTTATCACAAGAAAAATAGGTTCAAAGCCTAGCTACCTAATTTTTCGATAAAGTCTTGTGTTGCTTATACTAAGGATTAGTTCAAATCGAAGATACTTATCTGTACTAACACTCTTTGTTTTTCTTACGGATTCTATTTTGTCTTTTACGAACAAGTGGGGGATTGTTGAAAAAAGCTAGAAAATTAAATAAGAGATTTAATTTTGTAAAGCTTTTATTTGATTGTTCATTAAAAGACAAAATAGTGTATTTTGTGAGTAGAAAAGAATCCCACATGGAACAAAAACAAAGGAAATGAGCACCTTATAAGTGTGAGCAATTAAATAACCATTAATAACATGTGGTAGTGCCATGTGGATGTGAGGTGGAGGTGAGGTGGCAAATCTATGCAAATTTTCACTCTCACATCGCCACCTCGCGACAACGGCGTCCGGCGTCCGGCTCCGGCTCGGGCTTAGAGGCTTTAGTGGCGCTTCGTAGGCGCACTTTGGCAAAAGTCATGTCTCTTCATTTGGTAGTTATTTTTGCTGCTTAAATGAAAAGTCATGTCTCTTCATTTGGTAGTTATTTTTGCTGCTTAAATGAAAAGTCATGTCTCTTCATTTGGTGGTTATTTCACGCTTAAATGAAAAGTCATGTCATTTGAAGCGAGCGGTTGTTTGGCCAACGGTCGTGTCGTTTGAACGAAATGGTGCTCCCTTTCACGAATAGGTATGATTTATTTATAAAACCAGTTCGGTTTCATAAGTATATCTGATTTTGAATCACCTATTCTCTTTTCTTGAATACTTATAATCCAGAAAAAATTATTCTTGCCTATTTTCGGATTTCACTTTGTCTTAGTGCAGTCCGAAATTAAGGCTTGTCGTATCCTGCGGTATTCTTGTTTGTGACCTTAAGACACATTTCGGGGTGCAAGAAATACTATAAGGAAAGCGCTTCCATGCGTGATTCAAGCCTCGACGTCTTTAACTTTGAAGAATTTTCTAACACAAACACCTATTTATTAAAAACTGAGGACTCGTGAGATACATATTGCAAAGCTCCACTACATTACTTTCCGCCTGACACCAGAAGTTTCTAACTAGCTGAGGATACTCGGAATGTGTGCACCACACTGCAAGAAAGAAGGATTTCCCTACATACGATAGTCATCAATACTTTGTGCAAACCTGTCAGCTCGCATACTATTGAAAACACCACCATTGCTCTGAAGGAAGAAGGATTTCCCTAAGATCACCAATCCAATTCCAAGGAAAATCAGTTCGACACCTTAGCTGGCGAAGATAGTCCCAAAGATGGCAACGAACAGAATATGTAGGGGCTAGTATAGATACGAGAGGACATCCAACTCCAAGGATGTGTGTAAGTTCGTAGCCCTTTTTGTTAATTTAGCCTTGAGAAAATACAATTAGATTGAAAGCATTAACTGAAACCTACCTAATGAACATTTAGAGCATACATTGTGCGAGTCACACTTAGACCCTATTTTAGCTTAATGTCAGCACTTTTTACTTCATTTAAATTCAGTTCAATTCAATTCAGCACATTTTATTATTATTATTGATATTAATATTTTCAATAATATTATATATATAGTTAATAGTATTGTTGTATATGTTGTTATCTAATTTTAATTATTATTATTATTGATATTAATATTATCAATAATACTTTTATATATTTGTTTTTATTATTAATCTCACTATTTTTGTTATTGTTTTTAGTAGTACTTTTATATATACTATTAACTATATATAATATGTGTTATTGTTTTTGGTAGTACTTTTATATACTATTATATATTTGTTGTTGTGCTTGTTGTAATCTAAATATTGCTATTTAATATTATTACTTATTACTAGTCTTGTGGAACTATTATTATTATAGATACTATTAAGTTTCATTTTTATTATTACTAATATTTATTATTATTGCTATTGTTATTACTATTTTTTATTATATATGCATTGTTGTCTAATATATTAACTTTAGATGATTTTACTTAAGAATTATTATACATTATTACCATTATTATTATATTAATATTAATTTACTAAATAATTTCAATTAAGAACATAGTATTTATTATTATTATTATTATAGTAATATTATTATTTTTTAATGACTTTAAGTAAAAATTATAATACATAATTGTTATTATTGTTATTAATATTATTATATTATTAATAATAATAATATTACTATAGGTTCATCACCTCTTAGTTCAGTTTAATTTAGTTCAGTTCAGCAAAATTCAGTTCAATCAGTTAAGTTAAGTTTACTTCAGCAGAGTTCAGTCTAGTTCATTTCGGTTCAATTAACAGAATCTTAATGTAAGACCGCTTTTAATTAGTTGTTGATAACTGCTTTTCAGTCCAAGACTCTGTTCTTTTGGGCTTAATTTCATAATATTTCGATTGATTCAAGCACTTTTGATTCGATTTAGTTCAATTGATTCAATTTAACCTTTGTCCATTTGATTCGATTCGGCCGGTCTTAAAATCAATAATATTGATTACTATTATTATAAATATATTATAAACAATATTATATATATAATTGAACGACATAAACCGAATTGATTACGTGGATCTAAGGAGCCTGGGCATAAGCCCGGTAGGGCCCACAAATCAAGACCCTGCAAAGCCCAGGGGTAAACTTCTCAACCCTGCGTAAGGAATGACATCTAGGCCGACCTGAATGCCAGATATCCTAACTCGGCTTGCCTCAGTTCCGATTCAGGTCTAGACCTTATCAGGCGACCATCTTATCACGCCGACTCGGTTTAAGTGACAGAACAGGCCGAAATCCCTCAACCTCTACTCCTTGACGGTAGATGAAGGTCCTATCCTTCCAGCACGACACGGAATCTGACGAAATCCAAGATAGAGAGAAATAAAGATATCCTTACTTAACAAGGACTCTTTTCCACAAGGAAACTGTATCCGCAATCCTTATCAGGGTTTTACTTCCCATATATATATGAAGTCCAACACCAACATGGACTCGATGACTTTCTCCGCAAGTTAGGCTTGCAATATTCATGTTTATATAATAGGTGTCCTCGCACCTACACTGGTACACGCAGAATTCTTGACTCTCAATACAGTCAATTTAATTTATTTCCACCATATATTCAGTATACTTACTCTCACGCCGGAGGGCCTTCGCCGGTGAAGCCCCGGCTCAGTGCACTTGTTTTCTTGTGTGTAGGTCTGATCAGGAAGTTCACTCGCCGGAATTATCCGAACCGCTTGGATAAGGGCTGATCCGATACGTTTTGGCAGCATCAGTTTGGTTCTGTTGTCGGGAAGCATCGAAGAACTTCTTTCGGATAACCACGAATCAAGGCTGAAACTCCCCAAGACGGGCATGAGACCAGCGTCACCTCTGGTGATCAGAACCCGCCTCAACAGACGAATCGACAAAGCGCGGTCGTCGCCGCCAAAAACCCGATCAATATTACAAATAATACTACGGAACTTCCTCCACCACCTTACCACAGTGCAGGCATGACCCTGCGCAACCGGGGACTTCCTCCCGCAGTGGACCACGAGTATCTATGGCCGTCGGAGACGAGCGGAAACCTCAACGATCCAGCCTCAGAATAATGATGATGGCCCCCCACGACTGCCTCCAATAGACATAAAGACTTTACTCCATCAGAATTTAATAACACTCCAATAGTTGGCCGAAACTCAAAGGGCCCTTCTCGAATATGACCCAAATAATTCCATGGCACATCCCCTTCAACCCTCCAAAACTAGGACAACGGGAGGAATCCATAAAGAGAGTAAAGGACTCCACCGGTGGGTAATCAACGTGACGGACCCCCTCCGGTAAAACCAACTCAAAATCGTCCCAACCAGTTTAAAGGACGGTGGGACAGAAGATACTGACGAGGAGAAGATCTGAGGGATCAATTAAATAGGCGAAGAGAGGAAGAGGCCGAGTCTCCTGAAGTCAGAATAGTGGGAGAGAGGTGGCCTAAGGCCGACCTAAGAAGAACTCCTAGGTGGACATCTCCCCATCACAATTCCCCCATCCAGCCCCCGTCGGGTCCGGCGAGGAGTCGAGTTGTAGGGGCGAAACAAGACAACCGAGGGAGGCAAAGTCGAGGTAAAGGCGCGGAAAAGCAAAGGAGATCCTGCAGTAGCTCAGGGCTGGAAGCTCGCGTCTTATGGTAATTGAAAGAGAATGGATAACATGGATAAGAAGCAGGGACAGAGTAGACGAAGAAATGAGTATGATGCTATGCGCCCTTTTGTTCAGTGGATTGTCGATTTGCCTCTGAATCCTCATCTTAAGCTCCCCAATATGGACAAATACTCAGGCACTTCTGACGTCAGGGACCATCTTCAATCCTTTGAGGGCATGATGGCCCTGGTCTCTAACCAAGACGGCATTCTTTGTAAAGCTTTCGCTAGCACCTTGGCTGGAGCGTCCAGGCCCTGGTTCATGGATCTATAGAAGAGGAGCATCAATTCATTCTCAAAATTGAAAAGACAATTCTTGTAATACTTCGCCACGGCAGGAGCAAGAAAGAAACGATTGTCTGACTTAGCAAACACCGTCCAAGGGAAGAACGAGTTGACCATGGATTTCTACAACAGATTCAGGACCTTGGCCGACTCCATAGAAGATCGCCTCACGGACAGGGAGATCATCGTGTGCTTCACTAACAGACAGAGATCTGAAGCCCTTACCCATGAGTTGTTTATAAGGGAGCCAGCGACAAAGGCAGACCTATACCACATGGCCTACGCCACGGGCCTTGCTGAAGAAAAGAAGAAACAGAGGTCAGAGAAAGAAGATATGGACCGAGATAGGGACGTAGAAAGCAAGCCGACTAACGGCGCCTATTTTCGACGCTCCAACGGCGCAGGATTTAAAGGTAAAAACAGAACCAGAGGAACAGAGAAATATGAGGTCTTCATCCCCTTCACAAAGCCGATCTCAAAGATACTCAACTTGGTGGATCTTCCTACATCCAAGACCATCAGAGACAACCCTAAATACCCTAAAGATGCCAACAAATACTGCACCTACCATAAGGATAAGGGGCACGAAACGGAGAATTGTTACTCCTTGAAAAAAATGGTGTAAAAATGGATCGACGAAGGGAAGCTAGATCGGTATGTCATGAAGAAAGATGGTAAAAGGATAAGGGACGATAGGCTAGAGGAGGAAGAAGACAGGCTGCCCAGGGCCAAACTGCACGTCATCAGAGAAGAAATCCCTTCAAATACCAAATTGAAAGAGAAAATCCATGAGCTAAGTAAGGTGTATCACATCCCACCATGGATTCATAGGGGCGAGGAGGCAATAAGATTTTCTCCAAATGAGTTGGCAGAAAACAGAGCCACAAGGGAACAACCCCTAATGATCAAAGGGAGGATAGATAACTGCGAGTCAGAGAGGCTCCTAATTGACTCAGGGGCCACGAAAGATATCCTATACTACAGAACATTCAAAGAGATGGGGTTAGTGACAGCATGCTGTCTCCTTACAACGGAAGACTTGAAGGATTCACAAACCATAAAGCAGAGGCGAAAGGGACTGTGGACCTAATACTCGAGGTTGGAGACTATCACTTCCGAACCTCAGCCAATATAACATTCATTGTTGTGGACTTAATATCAGATTATCATGCCATTCTGGGCTCTCCCAGTCAAGGCAAACTCGGCATGGTCGCCTCCCTACCTCACCAAAGGGCGAAGTTTCCCACACCAGCGGGAATAGGATGTGTCCTGGGGACTCCCAAAAACTTCTTGGAACATGTCATGAAATCTAGAAAAACGAAACATAAGATGGAAATCGACACTCCATAAAAGAACATCACCATCGCCAAATCCACCAAAGTTACAGGGTTGAGCCCCTAAAGAGAAATCCTCCGGGCAATGGTCGAGATACCCTGGAACTCGCAGCATGCTATGAGACGCTTGAGAAAGGATTACCAATAGAAAAAGTTAAACCGAGCTATCCGTTTACTTTTGATGTAAAGGCCCTTTATCTATCAAAATCTGTTTCGTCATTCTGTCGAGTACTTAATTCGTACATGCTTAGACATTACATAACAATGTTTGAACATCAAAACAAGTCTGGAGCACTAACGCCTGACTTAAACATTTAAAGCAAGGCAACTCTTACAAATTCAGATGAAAGCCTGGTTCCCATAAAGGCTAAAGCATACATAACATGCTTGGTCACCAACACGCTGAGTTAAGACTAAAACATCTAACTCAGAAATCTGGGCCTAGTTCTGACAACTAGTCTGCTCAAATTTAAAAATGAGTACATGACACTCAACATGCTGAGTTAAGATTAAGACATATAACTCAGACAATCAGAGCCTAGTTCTGACAACTAGTCTGCTCAAATTTAATAATTAGTACATGACACTCAACACGCCGAGTTAAGATTGAGACATCTAACTCAGATAATCTGAGCCAAGTTATGACAACTAGTTCGCTCAAATTTAAAAATGAGTACACGACACTCAGCATGCCGAGTTAAGATTAAGACATCTAACTCAGACAATCTGAGCCTGGTTCTGACAACTAGTCTGCTCAAATTTAATAATGAGTACATGACACTCAACATGCCGAGTTAAGATTAAGACATCTAACTCAGACAATCTGAGCGTAATTCTGACAACTAGTCTGCTCAAATTTAATAATGAGTACATGACACTCAACACGCCGAGTTAAGATTAAGACATCTAACTCAGATAATCTGAGCCTAGTTATGACAACTAGTTCGCTCAAATTTAAAAATGAGTACATGACACTCAGCATGCCGAGTTAAGGTTAAGACATCTAACTCGAACAATATGAATCCAGTTCTAAACAATTAGATCAAGTTTGACAAACGACATGCCGATCATAGATAGACGATCCCTGGCTCATCTACACTTGGCTCGTACTGGCTAAAGTGATCATAAATAAACTAAGGGATACATCTCGGCCTTACCCCGTTGTAAAGTGAGATCTCCTTCTGACATTTTCAGGAAGGCCAACCTCAACTACTCAGCCTAACGATAAACCAGTTCGTGGTTGGTTAAGTGTGAGAATCTCGTAATACGGGATAGAAAACTTGAGCATGAACCGCGTATCAAGGGTATAGAAAGAAACATGGAGAAAACAGCCAAATCAGGTCAAGAAGAATATAGGAAAAGCATGAAGACCCCGATAAAACAACCGGGCTCAGATATTATAAGTATTCAAACAAAAGAGTACATAGTTCTAGCCAAATCGGCTTACAATCCATCCAAATACAAAGACAAAAATTGAACTATCCAAGTCAGGTGCCATCCTCTTCCTCGGCCTGTGCTATCAAGCTGTCGAAATTTTTCGCTTGAAGAGTCGGAAGAACTCATACCGGCTTCCTTTCTTGAGAATCCCTAGCCCTTATGTTCTTAAGAGCATTCTTAGAGTACGAGATCATAGAATGAGCCGCCCTGGCTTCGGAACTGTAAGGATCTTGGATGAAGAGTCGGGTGTTGGAACATTTTGTTCCATACATGATTAATAATGTTTTGATGATTAAGTTTTTACACAAAACAAAACAACAAAGAGACGAAGCAAAGCATCAAAGGAAACGAAATGCAAAAAGCTGGATTTATGCAAGCTTAACGTACGTAACATAAGCTATATAACGTACGTAATGTAAGCCACTTAGCGTACGTAAGAGATGATGGTTAGCGTACGTAAAGATGTGTTTCAGAGTTGAAACGAGAAGAACATTGGACAAATCAAAGTCAAAAATGCGGCAACGGATATATGACGTCAGCAATGAAGTATACTTAACGTACGTAATGGATTGTTGATAACGTACGTAAGGAAAGAAACGAATGTTACTGGACCGAAACTGGACTAAGCTAACGTACGTAACCATGTGAGGTTAACATACATAATATCTATAGCGTACGTAACATTGGTGTGATAACGTACGTAATGGTGGAACAGGAAGCTAACGGCTAGTTGAGGCTTTGGAGCCTATAAATACCACATCCTTGGTATTCATCCATACAACAACTTCAATCAAAACATTCATTCATCTGAGATTCATATATACTCCATTGTTGTTGTAATATTGAGCTTATATTATTAGTTTGAGTGTTTATACATTCAACACATACACGAGAGGTGAAATAAAAGATACGATTGGATTCGATGTTATTAGGATCAAGGATCCGGCATTATTAGAATCACAATCGATATCTTCGTGAGGTTTATCTAGTACCCATAGAAAGCTAGAGCGGTTGATTCCTTGTCCATAGAAAAGGAAAACGGTTTAACTTGGACCGACACAAAGACAAGTACGAGTGATTTATCACGTACCAATAGAAGACGTGATTGTAACGGTTATACCTCGACCGATAGAAGAGAGGTGCAGAGGTTTTTATCTTCAACCTATAGAAAAATATACCGAGAGAGGACGTAGGCTCGTTTATAGCTGAACCTCTATAAATCTGTGTGTCGTTTAATTTCCGCACTTTATTTTACGCTTCCGCAACACGGCGCATATTCCGATTTTGCTCCAACATCGGGCGAGCTTCTCCAAAGGCACCTTGACTTCAGGGTCAATGTAGAGGAGCCGAGATAAATTGGACCAGGCATCGCCGTAGACAGAGCCCGCTTCATCAGCCAAGTCATCCTAATACTGTTTACTATTTCGGTATCGCTCGACGACGGCCTCCTCTTTGCCAGGCAAGCCCTCCTCAAGAAAGGCCAGCCTTTCATCTGCGGCATTCTTGTCAAACACCAAGAGCTCGGCCCTCTTCCTCTGTGCCTCGGCCTCGGCCTCAGCAATCTCCCGAGCGAACTCAGATTGCAGCAAGGCCTCCTTTAATTTCTCCAAGTCATCCAATGCAGACCTCTTGGCAAACTCAGCCTGTTCTACCTTCAGCACGGCATCGTGCACCAAGGCATCGTGAGAAGCTTTCTCCTTCTCGAGGGATTAAACCTTATCAGCAAGCTTAACGATGGATTCTTGGGCTGACTTGGTCGCCGCCTCATTCTTGTGAACCAGATCCACGACCTGCCTGAATACCGCATACTCGTGGTGGGCTATGGAGGCGAGCTACAAAAATAAAATAAACTCCGTTCGAGCATATTGCAAAAAAGAAATTGCGAAGTATGGGAAATCGGCACGGAATAAATGGTCCCTCACTAAGAATTAAACCCTTCCTGTTGAAGAGTTGGAGCGAACTCGGCTTGTCAGCAACGAGTCGTTCAATATAAGATGTATTTATGGCGCGCTTGATGACCGGTCCCCCAAACTTCAAGGCGGCCTCGGATCGAACAGTCGAATCAAACCCAGACAAAATGGGCGCAGCAGCAAAGGAGTCAACCAAGTTTTTAATCTCGGCATCGGATAGGGCGCAAGCCGAGGATGAACCATATGGTAAGGGAATGGTTCTCTTCTGAGAAGGCTCTTCTCGAGCTCGACCTCCATCATCCCTCGGCCTTTTCTGTCTCTGGAGACGCTCTGCCTCGAGGTCCGACCCGTGATCTCGGCCCAGTCCTTGAGAGTGTCCCTGGACTTGACTCCGGGCACGAGTCCGAGTAGGACTAACTTCCTCGGTGGGCTCCCTCTCGACTTCTGCTTCAGGTTGAGACGACGCCCCGGCTTGAACGATAGGTGGCTCCTTAGGAAACGAAGACTCCCTTTTCTCTTTCAGGTCCTTTTGCTGAGCCGCCATATCGGCATGTCTATTTTCAACTCCCCTCAACCGGGTTAGCCTCTTCTTTTCTCGAGCCGACATCACGGGGTCGATGTGCTCCTCATTGAACTTTTGGATGTCCTCTATCGAGAGATCTGCGCAAAAATAAATGTTAGCCCAGGATGAGATGGGAGAAAAAATGAAGGTGACAACAAGTATGAAGAAAATTACATCTTACGATGTCCACGGCTTCTAAGCACTTGTACCCCTCGGCCATGCAAGTTGCACAATCCTCGTGAAAGATGAAATTGGGGTGAACAACCCAGTCAGGAAACCGAGTCCCCCTTTTGACCTCGACCAAAGGTCTAACCCAAGCTATGGGCTCCCTCATAAGGCCGGCCTGAACATGGTAACAAAAGTCCGTCTCCAGCTCAGCCCAGTTGAGAATGGCAATGGAGGAGAACTGCTCGAGTTTCACAATCAAGTCCGCACTCCAGTCCAGCTCGTGAACGCCCAAAGGACGATGCGGTGAATTAACAGGTGCTGCAAATTCCCAGCCATGCCGTCTCTCAACCTTGATCACGTGCCTGTTCCAACCTGTGACCTTATTGATGGTATTTGAAATAGGGGCCATGAGCTTGGGTTTGTTAGGATCAGACTTAATGATGATGGTTCTAGTTTTGCAGTTGTAAGACGAATTGAAAAAGTGATAGAAGGCAAACATGCACGGCTCGAAGCTGAGACCACGGCACAAGACACTACACCATAGATTGGCTATAGCAACCATATTTCAAAAATTTCATCAGAAAACGTTGCTATTGATAGACCAGCTCGGATATATTGCAATGCATTTATAAAGTGTTACAATTGAAGCGAAAAAGTTGGAAATAGTGTAAAATTTACATTCTATTGCAACAATTTAAGAATTCGTTGCTGTACATAGCAATTTGGGGCCCAAAATTTAGACGGGTACTAAAGAAATTGAGCGGGCTTTTGAAAGATTTTGCCGGCTGAATAAAACCAACATTAAAAAAAGCTTAATAATCGTTGCTGCTGCTGGGCGATTTACACACACACTAGGTGCGATTTACACACACTAGGGATTTCTTCCTCTCGACCGGCCCAGATTTTAGTATCATCCTCCGATTCTGGATTTCCTCCATCGCGATTTCAGCCGCTCTTCCACTTCACGGCGCCCACCTGGTTACAATAGTTGTACCTGTCCAGATTGCTTTTGTGTCAGACGTCGGGCGACGACTTCGCCGTGAGTCTTTAGGTCAGCCTCCAAGTTCAACAACGTCGGTTTCCACCCCTTTTGCTGATTCAAGGCTGAAGTCAACTCAGTGAGTCCGTTCCGATCTCGTTTTTGCGGCGTCTATCCAGGGTTTCCTCAGCCCTCACCACAATCGATTTCTTAGCATCCGACCCGGTTGGTAGGTTCTCACCCGTCCCAGATCCCACAGCAGTTCGGGTCACTATATTGATTGTTTTCCTATATTTTTCTCAACCTTACTGTTATGCTCCTGCATCCTTACTGTTATGCTCCTGCTTAATCTTATGCTATTCATTTACTTAATATTTCTTCTAATTTACATGATTTTGGATGCTCTTGTTGCTGTCTTATTGATGAAATTATATACATGATGATGGTAGGTAACATAACATGATAGTCACGGTTCCTAATTTCACTCAATTCTTATTTCTATTAAATTAATATTGTGAGTATCTCAGTTACATGTTAAGACAATTTAACTTCTTCTTGCATGATATATTTGAACTACGATAGGAATAGAGATTGATTAAGATCTCATCTAACTAAATATACCCGGATCTTGAACAATCACAACTTAGCTTTTAAGATTTTGTGAGAAGTATAGGCATCACAAAGAACTCAGAAAATTGAGGTAAACTTCCAGAAAAGTTTTATCCGACTGTTCTTTTTTCCCCAATTCTCATTGGACTAATATGAAGTGTTATTGAGTTTGACGGTTTTCAATTGAATACAACTGAATTTGAAGTCATTAAACACTTCGGAAATCGGGTACCGATTAGTGATACTTTAGTTAGAGATGTATAGATTCTTCTTTTCCTTTTTCTAGATGCTTAAACTTATATTGAAACACTGTATCTCATGGTAAATTTGATGAAAGATTAAAAACTAATATATTTTATTTATTCATTGTATTTTGAAGTCCCACTCTTTCATTTTTTGCAAGAGATATTAATCCGATTGCAAAAGTTTACTCATATTATCTTGACAGGTAAAGATAATAGTCTACCAAATATAGTTAACGAACATTTCAAAAGTCGCTGGTTTGGTGGTTGGACAAACGACGTAAGTACTTGTAAGTTGAATTCTGTTTCTATTGTCCTTTCATGCTAATCTCTTCGTGAATGTCTTATTCGATATTCACTTAGTACTTTCTGATGTGTTGTATTGTAAAACTGCATGGAACGAATACATGCGTACAACCTTAAGAGAACCGTTTTACTAAAGTAGTTCAATATGAAAGTAATTTACGCATGTAAGCTTTGTGATGGTCTGCTTGGTACCCTGTGGTATGTTTTGCTTGGGCATCAAAGCAGGATTTGGGATTTTTTATGTTATGCCGAAGTGAGATTCACCTCTTGCTTTCGAAGTTTAAAACCTTTTGTCTAGCATAAGAAATGAAGAAATCTCGAGGTTTATACTAGTAATTCATATTGGACAAAGTTATTAACTCATGAGGCTCAGTTAAGAGCTTTGAGGTGTGAGCAGGAAGATGAGTGCAGAAGACTGCAGGAGGAGTTGGATATTCAGAAGACAAAGGTAATTTTCCTCCAATTGTGTGGTAAATAGTTTTACCACTACGTTACTGGCTTTTTTTTTTAATCTCGGGAAGAGAGGCGAAGGCCTTCTGCACTGCGGTTGAAAGTAATGAGTGACATGGCACAAGAGGACCAGGAGGTGAATTCGAAAAAGGTCTGCCCTATATAATAATCCCTCCACAATTCTTTACTCAAATAATTATAAAGAAAGCTCTGCTTTGTATTCAAATCATATGTCGTTACATATAGTGGGGTGAAAATATTTTCCCGTTAACGAATTAGGGCTAAATATATACGCAGCATTTGTTCTACTAAGGTCTCTGATAATAAATAATTCTAGTATATACGTAGGGTTCGTTCTACTAAGATCACCGAATATATAGATACTTCTAGTGAAGTGTTGCAATAACTTATGATCATTACCATAGAATTTAGTGGTGGAAATTTCTCACTAGACTGGTTATTGGAAAACTGATCCAGTATAGAGTATCAATTTCCCCCTTTTTTTTTCTATTTTGCATGCTTTTTTTTTCCTTTTTTTTTTTAGAAAAATCTTCTGTCATTTGGAAAGATAAAAATACCTGATAATCAGTTCAGGTGATATTGAGAAGCCTAGTCATGATTAGTTAATGTCAGAATATTCTGAGTTAATTGCCAAAAATTCCTACCTGCAGTTTTCATGAATTACTAGTAAATTCCTACCTGCAGTTTTCATGAATACTATTACGTCGATCCTCTTGCTTCTCTTTTGTAAATTTATTTCTTAAAAGGCTCAATTTTATTCATGTAATTACCTGTTTTTTTTTTCAAAGTTTAGGTGCTGATATTATTTATGATTCATCGTGCCTTCCACATCTTGTCCGAATCTTGGCTGTTGTTCTGAAGCACGGCCATTCGGATGCTGAACCCAGCGCTGATTGTCAGCTTGATGATTCCCTAGGAAAAGAAACGAGCAATGATAGACTCATAATGATCCATCCTCCTCCAATAGAAAATTTACGCTGGAGTTCATAAAAATCTAAACAAACTCCTTAAATTTCATCCCCATAATTTTTTTCCCGTTAGTTTCAGTTATGAAATCACGATCAGAAATAGGGAGATGAGGGCAAGGTGGGGGTGTTTCTTCAATCACGATCTTGAAATCAGTTATAAATATTTCACGGCTATGGATCCTTTTGCATTTGGTGGATCCAGAAACCAGTTGGATCAGCACTGGGACATGAGTATACCTCCATATTCTGCACTCCCTTATGTCACTGTATTTCAGAGCCTCAGAGCTATGGATCTTCCTGCACTTCATGGATCCAGAAATCAATTTGGTCAGCACATGGACATGAGCTATGAGGTCACATTGATACTTCTTTTCACCTCTTACAAAAATAGAATACTAGTAGTATTTAGTCATTAAAACATATGAAGTATTGCCTTGAGCAGTGGCTCCTTATGCTGGGAGAGTGGATTGGAAATGTCCACACTAGCTTGTCTGGCGATTTAATTTCAAAATGTCCACACTACCATGCTTTTGTGAAATAATCGTATGCTTTCATGCTTTGATTGCTTAAAATTGAAAACTTAAAAATGGTACCCAAGTGGTTTCTTTTGCTTTTTGTTAACATATAACTTTACAATCGTGTCTTTGTCCTTGCCTTTCAGGCATTCAAAGGTAAACACTCCAAGAATGCAGGCAAGAAGATGTTTCAACAGTAACTACCATGGACAAAGAGGATGCAGATGAGAGAGCAAATATTAACTATGTTTTGGTTTTCAGTTATTAAAGTTATTGTAAAAGAATTGTGTGCTACTACTTCTATTGAGGACGGAGATGAGACGGATGAAGATGAAGATAGATGAAGATGAAGATGAAGAGGAAGAGGAATAAGAGCCATGACTCATGTTTATATAATGTTTAACTAAGATATTGGTCTATGTATTACTAAGTTAGATTGTGTGTCACTTGAACTTAGTTATTTTGCTTCAACTTGGTCATTTTCCTAAACTTAGTCTGAGTGAATTTATTGATGTTGGAACAACTGTAATATTGCTCGGTTGGATTGATGTTACGATATACCAATTGAAATAAATCTAATGGTCATGCCTGTTTTTTTATTTAGCATTGCAATAGAAGCTTAAATGTTGCCATATATGTCATATTCATTAATAAAATTAGATTGCATTTGATTCTCAATACGTTGCAATTGGGCATATATATGTTGCCTTAGGGTTGCCTGAATCCATGTATTGCAACAATTAACACAAAAAAATCATTGCAAAAAAATGTTGCCATAGGTAGTCCAAGATATTGCAATGGTGTTAAACATGTTGCTATAGCCGTTGAATCGTTGCCATATACTATTTTTGCAACGATAATATGCCGTTGCAATATGGTACCAAATTTGTTGCCATAAGGGCCCTATGGCAACCAGAGCAAAGTGCACGCTTGATTTTTGCATAATCGTTGCAATAGGCCCTATTGCAATGAATTTAGGGCATATTGCAACGTATTTTACACGTTGCTGTATGCAATCTACGGTGTAGTGAGATAATAAAGCGGTGAAATACCTGACCGCGTTGGCACCAACATGGGCTGGGACAATTTCCCAGTCCTCCAAAAATTGATTAATGAAAGGGTCCAAGGGCAGTCTCAAACTGAGGTGGAATTGCTTAAAATAAAACGGGATGAGGGCGTCACTGTAGTAGAAAGTTTTAGCTTCATGCTCATCGGCGAATGGAGTGGCCAAACTATGGTGGAGCTTATACTCATTCCTATCCACCTCATATGTGGTATAAAGTTCCTCAAGCATATCGTCCCCCCTTTGGGATTCTTAGGTCGAAAAGAGCCTCCCGGGTTTATCTGGCCTTTGCCTCGACTATGTTTTGAGCCGACAACCTCGGAGTCGAACTCCCCGACGGGCCTGTCAGAAGTACTCTCTCCAGCCATACTTGTAGAAGAGGACAAGGGATTAGACTCACCCTGTGAAGATGACGAGATGACCTTCTCCCTCGTCTCGACTACTTGCGCCGAGGAGGAATCTCCCCCAAGGCGAAGCCGAGCTTGAGACTTGTCCTTGACATAATGCAAAAAGATGCAGTCTAGGATTTCGTCTAAACTATCAAGAGTCAACACGTCGACATCACTACCATCTACGTTCCTAGGCGCAAAAGACCCAGAGAGATATCTAACATCCGCTCTAGAGGTTTTGTTCATGTACAACATTTCGCCAATGGCCGCGAGGGATAGAAGCCTCCACGACCCATCGGATTTAACATAAATCCTAGAGTTCCTAGTGTAGAAACCGTAAGTGGAATTCTTTTCCAAATACCCACGCTTAGACATCTTTAGGACGCGAAGTTTAACAGAAGGCTTGAAGCTTTGAAAAACTCAACAATGGCGGAAAAAATAATTGGAAAATGGAGCTGGAAAAATACCTCAAGAAGCAAAGATAAGCGGATGAAAATAAACGGGAAGCAATGCCGGAAGAACTGTTCGGAGTAAATCGGCAGAAAAACAGCCAGAAATGGAGCGGTATAAAGTGTCGTCGGGCCACTGCAAACTGTTCTCTGTTCGGAATCCGAAGAATGAAGGGAATAGTTTTGATTTTATAAGGAGGGTACGCGGGTGTCATAATTGCACCGCATTAATGGTCGCGGTTCTCTAGGAGAGTGTCTCTTCACCTTTCCATTTGCATGCCGCCCAATTACATGAAGGGATTCAAAGCGATTGGTATGACCGAACCCTTAAAATTCAGTGAGACGCCCAAACAAGTTGAGGCCGACATAACTCCAAGCAAAGTCGGCTTCAGAGAAGCAACCAAAACCCTGAAGGATAAAGGATGGACTTGAGTTCCTACTCGGCATGCCGAGATAGAAACTCAGGAGCCACTGAACGACATAAATTGAATTGATTACGTGGGTCTATGGAGCCTGGGCATAAGACCAGTAGGGCCTACAAATCAAGAGCCTGCAAAGCCCACAGCTAAACTTCTCAACCCTGCGTAAGGAATGAAATCTAGGCCGACCCGAAGGCCAGATATCCTAACTCGGCTTGCCTCAGTTACGATTCAGGTCTAGACCTTATCAGGCGACCATATTATCACGCCGACTCGGTTTAAGTGACATATTATCCCTCGACCTCTACTCCTTGACGGTAGATGAATGTCCGATCCTTCCAGCACGACACGGAATCTGACGAAATCCAAGATAGAGAGAAATAAAGATATCCTTACTTAACAAGGACTCTTTTCCACAAGGAAACTATATCCAAAATCCTTATCAGGATTCTACTTCCCATATATATATGAAGTCCAACACCAACACGGACTCGATGACTTTCTCCGCAAGTTAGGGTTGCAATATTCATGTTTATATAATAGGTGTCCTCGCACCTACGCTGGTACACACAGAATTCTTGACTCTCAATACAGTCAATTAAATTTATTTCCACCATATATTTAGTATACTTACTCTCACGCCGGAGGGCCTTCGCCGGTGAAGCCCCGGCTCAGTTCACATGTTTTCTTGTGTGTAGGTCCGATCAGGAAGTTCACTCACCGGAATTATCCGAACCGCTTGGATAAGGGCTGATCCGATACGTTTTGGCAGCATCAATAATAATTAAATTTTTTATTATTGTTTATATTACCAATAATATTATATATATATATATATATGTGTGTGTGTGTGTGTGTGTGTTAATTAGTATTATAATTATTTTCTATTATTTTATTATTATTGTTGTATTTAGTCTTGTAATATAAATAATAAATTATTATTTTTGTTTTCTTTAATAAGTTTTTTATTGATATTGATTAATATTATATAAAGTTATTATTAAGATTAATCTTATCTTATTATTATAATTTAAGTTGTTGTAATATAAATAATTATTATATTATATAAAATTACTAGTATTATTAATATTAATATTATTATTATTATTATTATTTATGTTGTTGTAATACAAATAATACTTATTATTATTATTACATATATTGTTGTGTAGTATTATGATTATTCATATCATATAGTATTATATATTATTTATAGTATTATTATTATTAATGATATCAATATTATATATATTATTATATATATTTTGTGGTATTACAAATCTTATTATTATTATTACTGTTTTTGTTGTTGTGATATAACTAATTTTATTATTATTGTATATATTGTTGTGTGATATTATTATTATTGTTATTCTTGATATTAATATTATCAATAATATTATATTAAAATATTATTATTATTATTATAATATATTTGTAAATGTTACATATATTTTATCTATATTACTCAATATTATTATTATTTTATTATTACTTTTATTATTATTATCTATTCAGTAATTTAGTTTAGTTCAGTTCAGCACAAGATAGTTTAGTTCAATTGATTCGTATTTATCTAGTTGATTCAAAGATAATTGATTTAATTGATTCAGTGAAATTTCAAAGAAAGAGCCTAACACATGTAGTTTGGGGAAGTTAATATTATCTAGAAATAAGAATCATTGTATTTTTTTGAATGCAAAATTATATTCATATTCTTAAAATATGAATATATATTAATATTCTTATCTAGATTCTTATTCTCACATTCGAACTTGACTCTTAATAAATGAATTTGAATACCGAATCAAATCAAAGTTTTCTTATTACTGCATCTGTCATATTTAAAGAGGATAATTGCAAAATATAATTTTGTCCCATTTGAATAGAGTAATTTAAAAAAAAAAGTCTTGATATCTAATCAACTTATATATACTATTCTTTAAAATAAAAAACTTGTTATATAAATTACACTATTAGTGGATTGAAAAAAATAAATAAAAAATAAATATTATAACTTCATTACTTAACCACATAATCTATTCAAAAAGGACGGAGGGAGTATGGTAAAATATCCCTAGTGGGGGTCTTTCATCACCGGCCCTTAGCCACTTATTTTTTATTTTATTTTTGAAATTGACTTTCTATACTATCCTATTACATGAAATCCTATTACATGAAATCTCATTGCCAAAATTCGAACCTTAGTCTTTTCCCCCAAAGGCAAATGTCTTTCAAAATTTCTCTGCTAGGCAGATGTTGGCCCTTAGCCACTTATGATAGGTTACATAACTAAATCCACAATCCCAAGTTTATTATATATATATAAGACAAAATGACGGAAATGGGCCCTATAGTTTGACAAAATGATCAAATAAGGACCAAATGTTCAAAAGGTATCAAACAAGGCCCTATAGTTTACTCCGTCCAACTGCGTTAGGCCTTCCGCTACTGGACGGCCGTTAAACAATTAACTTTCATCCTACGTGTCCAGTTATCTCACACGTGGCGAATACTATGGGCCCTATAGTTTGACAAAATGATCAAATAAGGATCAAATATTTAAGACAAAATGACCGCATGGGCCCTATAGTTTGACAAAATGATCAAATAAGGACCAAATGTTCAAAAGGTATCAAACAAGGCCCTATAGGCCCATTACATAAATTACATAAATTATTTGGATAATATTGAAAATACAAAAGCAAATCCAAAACTTTTAAAAATATATAGTTGATTTCAAAAATAAATAAATTAAAAAATCTTTTAAAACTAAACAAATAAAAAATCACTTGAATCACTTAAAACGATCAATTTTTTATTTTCTAAAATTCTCTTTGTATAAAGACGGATCTATGGATTAATATATATTATCATAAAATTTATTGTTATCTATTTAAAAATATCCCTTTCAAAATTCATAAAATCAGTATTATATAATTTAGTAAATATGAGTTTTTTATTTATTTTGTTATTTTATATAATTAAATAAGATTTCAAAGTAAAATAGACTAATATATTTATTCTATAGTTTCTTTGATTTATTTATAAATAATTACTAAAACTATTGTTTCTACACTTTCAATAATATTTTTTATTAAGATTATTTTGATTTATTTAATTCATTAGGACTTCGATCAATTTTTATTTTCTAAAATTCTCTCTGTACAAAGATGAATCTATGAATTAGTATATTATTATTAAATTTATTTACCTATGTATTTAGAAATATCTCTTTGAAAAATCATAAAATCAGTAATGATTTAATTTAGTAATTATTTAAAACTAAGATAGACTAATTGGTTTTTTTCATAGATTCTTTGATTTATTTGTAAGTAATAATTAAAACCATTGTTTCTACACTTTCAAATTGGGACTACTTATGAAGGCAAAATGACCAACTGGACATTTATGAATGAAGAAAGAACATATGATCCCTAATTTCAGTAGCGGAAGGCCTAACGCAGTTGGACGGAGTAAACTATATGGATTAGTATATTATTATTAAATTTATTTACCTATGTATTTAGAAATATCTCTTTGAAAAATCATAAAATCAGTAATGATTTAATTTAGTAATTATTTAAAACTAAGATAGACTAATTGGTTTTTTCCATAGTTTCTTTGATTTATTTCAGTAGCGGAAGGCCTAACGCAGTTGGATGGAGTAAACTATACGAGCCCAAATGATCAAAAGGTATAAAACCGAACTTAACCGAACCGAACTTCAAAAAAATCGAACTAAATCGAAACTGAATATTTGATTCGATTCTCAGTTTTGGTCAAAAACCGAATCGAATGGAACCGAGTCCACCCCTAGGTGGGAGGACGGAATGCTGGGGGAGGGGTGGGGTGGGCGCTGGAGGGGGGAGGTTCGCGTAAGTGGATGTTTGTGTCATCCTTTAATTGGCTGTTATTTTTCTCTTTATTTTTTGAATTTTTTTCTGAAAAAATATATTTTCTTTGTTTGATTTCATTTTTTCTACGAAATTAAATTAATCCATATTTTACGATCTTTAATTTGATATCTAATATATTGTTGGTTCTGCGAATTTCTAACAATGTAATTACAATCAAATTATAAATAAAGCAAACTATTACAATTCTAGTAAATTAAAAAACTGAATAAATATACAACTTAACAGATACGATTAGAACTTTTTCTGTAAGACAATTTTGCCCTCGTATAAGAGCAGACGACTCAGGCAAGATGTCCCCAAGATACAAGTGCTACATTTCTGAGGTAGGTGCTCTCAAAACTCAGAACTCCGGTGAACGTTCAAGTGCTAAAACTGAGCACGAAAAGCAAGAAGAAAATATACTGCAATATGTCGTATGTTTGTATTTTGTTCTATGTTCTAGTATATGTAATAAAATGCATAAGACCCCATTTTATAGGGTCCAAAACCACTCCAACGGGTGGGAGGTTACTGCAGATTAAAGTGTCATTATTCTCTTTAATCCTTCAGCTGAAAGGTTACCTCCATAAATAATCTCATTCAATTCGGATGTTACACTATGGAGTGTGAAGAGTCATATTCCAGTCTCAACCTGCTTATTTCAGCTGAGTCAAAATATCAGCTAGATTCTCAACATAACTTATTTCAGCTAGGTTCTCAACCTGGCTTATTTCAGCTGGGTTCAAATATCAGCTGAGTTCTCAACCTGTGTTCAAATATCAGCTAGGTTTTCAGCCTGACTTATTTCAGCTAGATTCAAATATCAGCTGGATTCTCAACCTGGCTTATTTCAGCTGGGTTCAAAATATCAGCTTGGTGCTCTAACCTGGCTGATGACATTGGACTTGGCTTCAAAAAATTAATATAGTTACAGCCCAAGCTTCCAAGGCACAAGGTCTAAGTCGCTCAAGTCCAGCTCAAACTCCAATTGCCAAGAACCAAGAACCCGAGCCCGAGCCGGGCCGGCGGGTGGGCGGCAGCGGCGTGTGGGCTTTGCATCGTTGGCCCACTACTGTATACTACTAACTTGTTGAACTACCCATACATCTTCTTACTAATAAGCTAGTCAAGAAGGCTTTAATTTTCCAACGTGGCATGACTTTTCATACCCACTTTAACTCTTCACCATTTCAATTAAATGACCAATTATTTATTTCTCATTCTCGGAAATCTGTTTTGAGAAAAACAACATCTTATATTTATCTCCACGAAATATAGATTCACAATTTAATATTTAATTCTCAAGAATTAAATATTTTATTATCATTAAATTAGTTTAAATTGTGTCAAAACTGTTTTTTCTTAAAAATGAATTTCCAACAATCTCCCACATGAGTGGAAATAAATACATGCATGAATACAGACTCATATACCCAATTTCTGTGAAATAATGCTGCATGGGAAAATGTAGTTTGTGGACATTCCTTAGTAAAATATAGCCGGATATACCGGCGGCTTAGTTGACACGGTGCCTTGAACTAATCCTCCTTGGTGTATACCGAGTCAACGACATTTACACAACAATGTCTCAACACCTTTTATTCTCATAGTTGTGTCCGTTTTAGCCATGGACAACATCTTGGTTTCCTAAGTGTTTATTCGAGGTGGTCTGTCCTCACACTTAGGTAGGTGGTCTCCTTTTACAAAGTATCCTGCAATACTTCTCCTTTTCAAGGACAAGGAACCATTAAAAGTCCAGAGACTTAACCTCACCACAATCACAGGATTCAGCACTTACTCTGCTCTATAGGGATGGTTTTGTAATAAGCGGTATTCAATAGAACTTTCCTAACTTTGTTTTCCCATTGAAGCAAGTTTCTGGGATCTCCAATCTTCAAGGTTGGGTTACCACTATGATCGTTCTTTTCAAGATGTGGATTTTAATCCCATTCCCTCTAGCAGTTTATGAAATTGATATCTATTCAGACCTTTTGTGAGTGTATCCGCCAAATTAACATTTGGCCTCACATAGTCAATACATATAACTCCATTTTTGATCAATTATCACACGGTATTAAGTCTTCGACGAACGTGTTGAGATTTACCATTATACATAAGGCTCTGTGCTCTTCCAATTGCAGCTTGGCTATCCCAATAAATCATAACACTAGGCACAGACTTCTTCCAGCATGGAATATACTCAAGAAAGTTATGAAGCCATTCATCTTCTTCTCCATCTTTATCTAGAGTTATAAATTCCGATTCCATGGTGGATATGGCTATATAAGTTTGCTTGCTTTATTTTCACGATACAGCTCCATCCCCAATAGTAAATACATACCCAATTGTAGAGTAAGAGTCTTTCGTGCCTGAAATCCAATTAGCATCAATATATCCTTCAAATACTGCAGGATAATTAATATAAAATAGCTCATAACTTAGAGTGTACCTTAAGTATCTTAAAACTCTAGTCAGTGCATTCTTGTGCTCTTTACTCGGATTACTCGTGAACCTGCTCAACTTGTTTACAGCAATTGCCAAGTCTGGTCGTGTACAATTCGTAATATACATTAGGCTTTCGATGACTCTTGAATATTCAGCTTGAGCCACTGGATCACGTCTATTCTTACTTAAGTGAACACTGGTATCAACAAGTGTTTTTACAGGTGCGCTGTCAAAAGCGTTGAACTTCTTGAGCATTTTCTCTACATAATGAGATTGTGATAAGAAAATACCTTCCGACGTTCTGTTAATTTTATTCCAAGAATTAAATCAGCTAAATCCAAATCCTTGATGTCGAAGTTTCGGCTTAACATCCCTTTTGTATTCACAATTACTTCATTGCTACTACCCATGATAAGCATATCGTCTACATATAGATAGACTATGAAAAATGACTTAGGTGTGCCTTTAATATACACACATTTGTCATAATCATTGATCTTAAATCCATTTGTCAACTTAGTCAAACTTTATATACCATTGTTTAGAAGCTTGTTTTAGCCCATACGGTGACTTTAAAAGTTTACACACTTTCTTTTCCTGACCAGGGGTAATGTATCCTTGAGGTTGTTCCATATAAATTTCTTCTTCTAATTCACTATTCAAGAAAGCATTTTCACATCCATTTGATGAATCTCGAGATTGTGCAATGCAGCAATAGCAATAAGCACTCGAATAGAAGTTATTTTGGTTACTGGTGAATATATGTGTCCAAGAAATCACAACCTTCTTTCTGTTTAAACCATTTGGCAACAAGTCGGCCTTAAACTTGTCTATTGACCAGTCATCTTTATATTTCCTCTTTAAAATCTATTTACATCCTAAAGGCTTGCATCGTGGTGGAAGATCAACCAGCTCCCATGTATAAATTTGCATGATAGAATCCATTTCACTATAGATTCGCTTTTTCCAAAAAGAAGGATCAGGACTAGCATAAGCTTCCTGTATCGTGTTTGGATCATCATAAACTGCATAAGTCACAAAGTCAGTACCAAATGACTTAGCCTTTCGAGCTATCTAACTCTATCTTGGATCTTCATCCATAAGATTTGAACTACTTGCAGTTTCAAGAGGTTTTTTTGAGCTTGTCACAATCCTCTCTTTACAAGGATAAATATTTTCAAAGAAAACAACATTTCTAGACTCAATGACAGTTCTTTCATACATATGAGGAATTTCAGATTTATGAATTAGAAACCGGTATGCACTACTGTTGTATGCATCACCTGAATATGTATTCAGATTTCTTTAGACCAATTCTTACTTGTTTTGGTTCAAGTACTTCAACATTTGCCAAACACCCCCACACTTTAAGATATTTGAAAGAAGGCTTGCGCCCTTTTCATAACTCATACGGAGTTTTATATTTCCTTTTGTGTGGCACTATATTCAGAATGTGGTTAGCTGTAAGAATAGCTTCCCCCCACATGTTCTGTGTCAATCCTGAACTTATTAATAAAGCATTGATCATTTCTTTCACCATTTGACTGAGGAGCATAAAGAGCAATCGTTTGGTGAATTATGCCTGAATCAGTACATAACTTTTCAAACAGTGCTACATACTCACCGCCTTGGTCACTTCGGACTGCTTTTGTTTAACAATTCAGTTGATTTTCAGCCTCATTTTTATATATTTTAAAGGCCTTGGTTGCTTCTTCTTTGCTTCTCAAAGTAAAACACATAGCAATATCTTGTGCAATCATCTATAAAAGTGATGAAGTATTTTTTACCTCCTCTAGTTTGCATAAATTTTAAATCACACACATCAGTGTGAATTAATTCTAGAGGAGTAGTGTTCCTTTCCACTGAATGAAAAGTCAGTTTAGCCATTTTTGCTTCAATACATACTTCGCATTTCTTATTAAGTCCAATATGGATTTTAGGAATCAATTCTAGATTAAAGTATTTTAATCGATTTTAGACCAACATGTCCCAATCTAGAATGTCATAAATCTGAACACGCGACCAAGTAAATAGAAGAATGAGCATTATTGTTATTATTTTATTATTATCATTATTCTTATTATTATTATTATTATTATTATTATTATTATTATTCTTGCCTTCACGGCCTACAGGCATCACATTCATTTTGAACAATCTCCTGTTAAGGTATCCTCGACAAAGGAACATTTCAAACTTGCTCATAATAAATTTACCAGACTAAAAAACTAGTCTAAACCCAAGACTAACTTGTATAGAGCCTGAAACTAAATTCCTCTGGACGTCTGGGACATTCAGCACATCTTTAACCAATAGCTCATTTCCATAGGTCACCTTAAAGACCAAGTTCTCCACACCTACAATTACAAAAGAAGCAGAGTATGCCATATGCAGTTTCCTACCATCGATAACAATATAGGAAGAGAACATGTCCTTGTCAGAACAAACATGATGAGTAGCCCAAATATCAACGTACCAGGCGTGGTGATTCTCCACCATATTGGTTTCAATCACCATAACTGAGACCTCCTCATCCAACTCATCAATCATGGCTGACAGCTCCAGATCTGGAATGTCAATATCGCCATGTTCAACCACATTGGAAACTCGCTTGTCTTTGCTTCACTGAACAGTTGAATTTATTGGCAAGCGATAGTCCTTTGCTTATCGTTTGGCTTACCACAGTTACGGCAGTTTCCTGTAAAATTTTTTGCCTTAAAAGGCATTTTTTGTTTTTCTTGAACATGGTTCAGTTTTCTCTTTTTGCTAGAGGATCCATGTTCAAGCAAGTTTGCTTTGGCTTCCATCGGGGCTCTTTTGAATTTAGAGTCAGACTTTCGGTTGTATTCCTCAATTCTGAGTCGAACAACCAAGTCCTCTAAACTCATTTCCTTTCATTTGTGTTTCAGGTAATTTTTGAAGTCCTTCTAATTAGGAGGCAACTTCTCAATTACCGTCCCCACAACAAACGGTTCAGGAAGGATCATTCCTTCAGCATTGATTTCGTGCACAATCAATTGAAATTGTTAGATTTGTTCAATAATGATTTTAAAGTCCGTCATCTGAAAGTCCAGGTAGCGTTCGATCACGAACTTTTTAGATCCAACATGTAACACCCCCAATCCGCTCAGGGATATTACACGCCGTAGAACCTTTCCTCAAGGATCTACAGGCTGGTAACAACATCGAACATCTCAACAATGCCTTTAAGGCTAAAATGACTCAGTAGACCAATTTGGTCTTTCAATAAATACATACAACTCAAACACATTACATGCCCACACAGGGGTCGAATACAACAGACTCCCATACGACGGGAAAGAAAACTGCAGCGGAAATAAAATACAACTAAACCAATGACATCATACGAGCCATACAATACAAGTTACAAGGACAATAATAACCAGGAATCCTCAAAGATCCAAACGTAACGAAAAGTACTTCCCGAGGCAAGAGTTTGGTTAAAACATTCCAAAACCGAAAGATCATAAATCAAGGGAAACAATTTATAAAACAGTTTAAAATGCCATCGAGAGTTTTAATAGAAAACAATTTAGGATTACCAAATCCTTATCTTTCCAAAATCAACAAGGGTCACCGCCCAAAGGTTTTGTTTTCACAAATGAAACCAACAAGAATACACAAGGTTAAAACCCACGTCATGCGTCCTCGACGGACATAAAATACACACGCACCCGTGAAGTTTCACTCGTGAATCCAAGGCGAAACCATTGGACTCCCTCCGTGGCCCCGTCGAACCCTCCCGATATGAGCAAACACATTCACAAAACATACACACGCACTCGTGAAGTTTTTACTCGTGAATCCAGAGTGAAGTCATAGATTCCCCCGAGGCCCCGTCGGACCCTCCCGAGGTGAGTAAAATACATTCACTAAACATATACACCAACCTGTGAAGTTTTTACTCATGAATCCAGAGTGAAGTCATAGATTCCCCCGTCGGACCCTCCTGAGGTGAGTAAAATATATTCACTAAACATACGCACCAACCTGTGAAGTTTTTACTCGTGAATCCAGAGTGAAGTCATAGATTCCCCCGAGGCCCTGTTGGACCCTCCCGAGGTGAGTAAACTACATTCACTAAATATACACGCACAGGCATTGCCTAGGACCGGGATGCCACCACAGACATCCCACCCGAGGCCTCGAACGACCCTCCCGAGCTGGCTAGCGAAACAATCATGCACAAATAACATATCACACCAATGATATCCAAACAATTCACCAAGAGGCATCAAACACTTAGAAAAACACCACGTCAAACCATAACGCACTGAAAAAAGATAATATACGTACACACGCATTATCAAGCGCAACATCAACACCAAACATATCCAAAGGATTCACGTAGTCACTTACAACCCACACAATTTACAAAACACACGTGTTTTGAAAGTGAGCCTTTAACGAGGCTAGCCGAATCTTTTGAAAACTCATTTCAAACAAACAAACAAACATACCAAGACGATCACCAATCATCATATCCACAAAACAAGAAAAGTATGGGCAAGGTACTTGCCTCGAATAAGAACAACGCGGAGAATCGACCGAAGTAGGTTGGCACGAAATGACTACGAACCCGCCGACTCCACCGAACGCCAACTCGCGATAATAAACTACGAAGGACAATAACAACAATGAAATGAATTCCATAGCACGACTTAAAGCCGTTGAATTCAAAGAACAAATGACAAAAGTTCAAGTGTTTCCCCCAAAACGGCCAAGAACACGATTCGTCCCGTCAAAACACGAAAACGGAATTCCAAAACGAAATATGGATATACAATCCATAGGATATGATTAACAACATCATTTAACAACAATCGATCCATCAAAAACGGATGGAAAACGAGATCAAGAATAAATCCCCCAAAAAGTCGATTCGAAGGAAATCAAGAAATATACTTTGATTCGACGAAGAACAATGGATTAAAAGATGTTAAACACATGAATACTACTAAGATTATTCATACCCATCATGGATTAATCAACAATTTGGAACGAATCGGACAAAAACCCAAAAACCCCAAAACTCAAGAAACTAGGGTTCTAAGAAGAGATTACCTTGATTCGCTGGATCAAAGGATGATATAGGATGATCGATCAATGATATGAACTCAAGAACTTCATGGATTTGTTGTTCAACAACATGACTTCGCCTCCTCCGAAGCTCCAGTAGCGGATCGAAAAGAAGGGAAATGAAAAACGAGTGAAAATGAGGCTGCTTTGTCATATATATACTGGGCCGGAACTAGCGTGCGCTAGCCTTCCTGGACTAGCGTGCGCTATCGGCCAGTATCGGCCCAGAACCCTCGGCCAGGGCCCGCACAACCTGGCACTGCCGACCAAACCTGCCGACCGTGACCTGCCCGCCCAACCCCCGCTAGCGTGCGCTGCGCGGACGCTAGCGCGCGCTAGCCGACCTGTCCAGTAACCTCTGGACTAAACAGCTCGCCCAGGTAACGTACGTTAGTCGGCCCACAGCGTGCGCTACCCCTGCCGGTTAGCGTGCGCCACGACCGACAGTAGCGTACGCTACCTGCCGATCCTACCCGAGTCCAGAACCTCAGAACCCCTCTGCCCAGACCCGATAGCGTACGTTGGACCGGTCGACAGCGTGCGCTACACCCACCGAGCTAGCACGCGCAGCCTTCCGGTCGTAGCGTGCGCTACGCCGGTTCCTGCCGTGCCTGCTCGGCGATGCCAAACACTTCCGATCTTGCACTGTCCGGCCACCGCTTTCGGCCGCCATGGCCCGACGACTCGATTTCCGAAAACATACGGAACAAACACGACGAAATGCTCGCGGACAGCATCAACGACCCGAAATGAAAACATAATGCAATAATTAATCATACGCGACCAAGAAAAGAGTTGAGACAGCAAATACAGAAATGGATACCCATAACTTTAGGTAAATTACAAAATGGCCCAAAACACCTGAAAATCACGATACGTGATCGAATAACCAAACCGAAGTTCACAACACGTCTAACAAAGTTAAACGGACTTACGGGAAACTCGAAACATTAGTTTCGAACGAGGTTCGCAAGAATCGAACTCAAGTGCGGAAAAGTCGCCAAAAAGTACTGAACTCAATAAAACAACACCGAAACGAACTCGGATGACAAAAAGTGCAGAATTAATCATTCTCGGAATGACGAAACGGTCATGAGCGAGTCGTCAAAGTGGACTTTCGCCGAAAAGAAGAAATTATCGGAAATCGAAATTACGGTTATTACACACTACCCTCCTTAAAAGAAGTTTCGTCCCGAAACTTAAAACAAGTAGGGAGAAGCAATATCCCGCCAGGAAAACTCAACGAGATACACAAGAAACGCATAACTTACGCCCAACGGCGAAACGTTACAAGCAACACAAAGGAATACACGACGTGAAAACACGCTCCACGACGATCAACACAACGTCGCCGTTAGGGATATAATAAAACCAACAAATGACAAGCGTCATCAAACGCATAATATAGTCAAGTCAATTATCCGAACAATCACAAAACACAACGAATGAAAATCAATATGATTGACCAACCCAACGGTACATCAATCAAAACGCGAGCCAATCGATGAACAAATACGGAATTCCACCGCCCAAGGGTTGGAAGATCGAAAACGAGACTGATTTCCCGAACTTAAGGGAATTACGAAGGAGCCTGAACGTTCAACAATCACGAAATGAGATCAACAAAAACCGAATAATCAAACGATCGAGACGACAAAAATCGAACTATCACGTTCGAATCACGAAGAACAATAAAATTCAAACAACAACTCCCAGGTTCACGTCGCGGCCGAACAATGAAACCGAAATACAGGACAAGTTCAGGAAGTATCAACGAACACGAGCGAGTCGATAGACTTGAGAAAGAGGAAATGCAGAAGTCCAAAACAATACGGGTATTACGTTCGACCTCTTATAAAAGAAGGTCGTCCCCGCAACTCACAATAACGGAAACAAGGCAACAACACAAAGGCAGCTGACGGAAACATTCCCCATGGGCCTCTTAGAGCCGATCCTGATATCTGTGCTGAAGTTCGTGCCCCGAAAGACTCGGAACCCAACTCGCAAAACTGGATCCTGTGTCTCTCGGGTCCATACTTGAAATGCGTTACAGGCGAGAAGAACAATTGATACGTGCATGCCCCCGGCACACCACGGTTGAAACACCTCGGCTCGGCATACCGAATATACAAATGCTCGATACAATGGAACATAACATCACAAAGCAACAAACCCGAGATGCCAATTCCACACAACACATCAACGTAAGGTAGCCCGCATACACAGAAGCATAGCAACGACGGCATCGTTCGGCGATCTCAACGGCCCGAACGATAACCAGCACATAATCACAAAACATCATACAAATATTACCGGACCGCAACAGGAACGATAGGTTTTTAAAAATGAAAACCACCTTTGAAAAAAAATTAATTTTGGAAACACTAGTTGATCTTGAGTATCACTCTTCAAAAAGTAGCACAGACACCATTATCGAGACTTTGAAAACCATCTTGCGTTTGAACAAAAATGAGGATACTTTTCTTTTAGTGAAAAACTTTCAAAAATATTCGACCCTCAGGTCTAGCAAAGCATTTCCAAAATTACTGGAAAGAAAAAAATATATTTTGGTCCTCAAGGTGAAAGAATTTTGAAACAGATAGTTGCGTTATTAGGCGCCTTGAAAATACAATCCATTTAAAAGTACGTCTCGAATTTTATTTTCTAAGATACTCAAGGTTTTCGAAAATCTATTAGGCTAGAATGCCTAAAAACTCACATGTAACAATATTCACTTACATACAATCATAATACACGCATCAACTCGCTCAAAATCAAAACAACACCTGTCTTTTACCGGAAACAACAGTCAAATATCACAGTCAAAAGGACATAAATAATGAGAATACTCCTCATATAAATGTAACATGAGTCACATAAACGCATCACGAAACCGAGAATCTACATAAAGATTCCATCACTTAATACAAAATCAAACAAATAGCTCGTGTCACACGAGGCACAATACAAAGAAGGGAGACTTACATCCACAGGTCGCACGAAGATGATGATCGCCCCACGATACTAATCACGACCAACCAACTCAGACGACGCGTCGCGACACGACTCAGTCAGACAAAATCCGACGAGACAAAACTCAACAGACACCTCTGACCCGACAGCCTAGGTTTCCACAACCTAAGCTCCAATACCATTTATGTAACACCCCCAATCCGCTCAGGGATATTACACGCCATAGAACCTTTCCTCAAGGATCTACCAGGCTGGTAACAACATCGAACATCTCAACAATGCCTTTAAGGCTAAAATGACTCAGTAGAACGATTTGGTCTTTCAATAAATACATACAACTCAAACACATTACATGCCCACGCAGGGATCGAATACAACACACTCCCATACAACGGGAAAGAAAACTGCAGCGGAAATAAAATACAACTAAACTAATGACATCATACGGATCCTCGTGTGATTAGTATCGTTCATCTTTAATCATCCTTCGTGCTGACCCTGTGTTAGGATCCCAAACCTAAATGCAAAAACAGACATCCACCCCCCGAATACTCGGGGGTTAGCAAAACTCCACTGTTTTACTAGTTCAAGAACAAAGTGCAAATACGAGCCATACAATACAAGTTCCAAGGACAATAATAACCAGGAATCCTCAAAGATCCAAACGTAACGAAAAGTACTTCCCGAGGCAAGAGTTTGGTTAAAACATTCCAAAACCGAAAGATCATAAAACAAGGGAAACAATTTATAAAACAGTTTAAAATGCCATCGAGAGTTTTAATAGAAAACAATTTAGGATTACCAAATCCTTATCTTTCCAAAATCAACAGGGGTCACCACACAAACGTTTTGTTTTCACAAATGAAACCAACAAGAATACACAAGGTTAAAACCCACGTCATGCGTCCTCGACGGACATAAAATACACACGCACCCGTGAAGTTTCACTCGTGAATCCAGGGCGAAACCATTGGACTCCCTCCGTGGCCCCGTCGAACCCTCCCGAGATGAGCAAACACATTCACAAAACATACACACGCACTCGTGAAGTTTTTACTCGTGAATCCAGAGTGAAGTCATAGATTCCCCCGAGGCCCCGTCGGACCCTCCCGAGGTGAGTAAAATACATTCACTAAACATACACACCAACCTGTGCAGTTTTTACTCATGAATCCAGAGTGAAGTCATAGATTCCCCCGTCGGACCCTCCTGAGGTGAGTAAAATATATTCACTAAACATACGCACCAACCTGTGAAGTTTTTACTCGTGAATCCAGAGTGAAGTCATAGATTCCCCCGAGGCCCCGTTGGACCCTCCCGAGGTGAGTAAACTACATTCACTAAATATACACGCACAAGCATTTCCTAGGACCGGGATGCCACCACAGACATCCCACCCGAGGCCTCGAAGGACCCTCCCGAGCTGGCTAGCGAAACAATCATGCACAAATAACATATCACACCAATGATATCCAAACAATCTACCAAGAGGCATCAAACACTTAGAAAAACACCACGTCAAACCATAACGCACTGAAAAGAGATAATATACGTACACACGCATTATCAAGCACAACATCAACACCAAACATATCCAAAGGATTCACGTAGTCACTTACAACCCACACAATTTACAAAACACACGCGTTTTGAAAGTGAGCCTTTAACGAGACTAGCCGAATCTTTTGAAAACTCATTTCAAACAAACAAACAAACATACCAAGACGATCACCAATCATCATATCCACAAAACAAGAAAAGTATGGGCAAGGTACTTGCCTCGAATAAGAACAACGCGGAGAATCGACCGAAGTAGGTTGGCACGAACCGACTACGAACCCGCCGACTCCACCGAATGCCAACTCGCGATAATAAACTACGAAGGACAATAACAACAATGAAATGAATTCCATAGCACGACTTAAAGCCATTGAATTTAAAGAACAAATGACAAAAGTTCAAGTGTTTCCCCCAAAACGGCCAAGAACACGATTCGTCCCGTAAAAACACGAAAACGGAATTCCAAAACGAATTATGGATATACAATCCATAGGATATGATTAACAACATCATTTAACAACAATCGATCCATCAAAAATAGATGGAAAACGAGATCAAGAATAAATCCCCCAAAAAGTCGATTCGAAGGAAATCAAGAAATATACTTTGATTCGACGAAGAACAATGGATTAAAAGATGTTAAACACATGAATACTACTAAGATTATTCATACCCATCATGGAATAATCAACAATTTGAAACGAAACGGACAAAAACCCAAAAACCCCAAAACTCAAGAAACTAGGGTTCTAAGAAGAGATTACCTTGATTCGCTGGATCAAAGGATGATATAGGATGATCGATCAATGATATGAACTCAAGAACTTCATGGATTTGTTGTTCAACAACATGACTTCGCCTCCTCCGAAGCTCCAGCCTCGGATCGAAAAGAAGGGAAATGAAAAACGAGTGAAAATGAGGCTGCTCTGTCATATATATACTGGGCCGGAACTAGCGTGCGCTAGCCTTCCCGGACTAGCGTGCGCTATCGGCCAGTATCGGCCCAGAACCCTCGGCCAGGGCCCGCACAACCCGGCACTGCCGACCAAACCTGCCGACCGTGACCTGCCCGCCCGACCCCCGCTAGCGTTCGCAGCGCACGCTAGCGCGCGCTAGCCGACCTGTCCAGTTGTTGGGATTCGGTGCCTAAAACGAAGGCCCAGCGGAAGCGGTAAAACGAAAATTAATTCAATCCGAATCCCAATGAAGATCGATCGAGATACGCATATACGAATATAAAATAAGCAAAGGAAGATTCGAAATCATACCCTTGTCGTCCGTTGATTATATGGATTTCCTTCTCTTGAGCTATTCCCCTAACGATCCAAAATGCTCCAAGCCCTTGGATGATCCAACGCCGAAAAAACCGCGTCTCTACTTGTCACGCGTCGGAGAAACAAACGGAATGACAACACTCGATTAACCTCTAAGGTTACGGCTAGAATCAAGTGATGAAGCTTTGATTATAACACTCTAAGTGTATAATTCATTTCTCTCAATTAATTTCTTGATTTTCTCCAAGAACAACAAGAACAAGATGAAGAATGAGATGAAGACTTTGGAATGAACTCTAAGTTCTTTCTCACTGTTTCTCTCTCTCCTACTTACGTATGGAATCAATTGTATGTAAGAGAGTCATAAGTCTTCTCCATTTATTCATTCTTTATTCACCAACAACCCACTAAAGATCTCATCTCACATGAGAGATGCCTTTCAAGTCATTGTCTTCCATTTAAAAATGGAAACAAAAGACAAGATGAAAGGTGGTGGAAATGGGGGGGGGGGCAGCCATCTAGAAGGGTAGGTGGAGTTCGGTCCGTTTCGGACTCCCGCGAGTCCAAACAGATAAACTCCGAATCCGTTCTGATGTATTTATATTAATTAATTAATCTAATTAATTAATCATATCTAATACATAACAACATAATTAATTTCTACAAGAAATAATTATATTTATGAATTAAATTAATCACCCAGTAATTTATTTAATTCATTTGGCCGTAAATTAATTTATCCAATAAATCAATTTAGACATCCAATGTCCAATAAATTAGATATCCAATATCTAATATTAATAATGAGAGAACAAGCTAGATTCATTCCGTCGTCAATCCTATTGCGCGACTCGGTAGGTTCGTCTCAGTCAGCAATGGGAGGAACCAAAGAGTAGTAGCACCACCTAGCCATCCTGGCGGCCTACACCGTACCCCAACTGAGAACGAATGATTGGGATCATTCAAGAACCATTCTATCGTGAATACCAGTATACGTATAAACCCTTCTTTCAAATGTCCCGATCAAGTTATAGGGTCACGGTCGATCAAACCATCTCATACATTTGACGCTATGCATGCGTTAATGCAAATCGAGATCATTGAGCTCTCATGTATCCAATACAACTAGCTCCAATGCTTTGGCCAAAGACTTATGATCTCATCTGCCAATAACCGCATAGGACATTTAACCCGTTCACTAACAGGAGAAAGAATTCTATCTTGGTATTCAGTAGGACCTGCTACTTGCCCATCAAGATGCACGTCGATGTTGACCCCCGCCTTCCGGTTTACAGGGTCGAACTACTCTAATGAAAATCTTGACGTCACAAGCACATACCTACTAAATCCTCAAGTCTAAGGTTCACGAATACCTATCACAACCTTTCGATTCCGTCATTGACTGTCCCGGAGTGAAATCCGTGTGACGAATCGAGGGTGAGTCGGTTCGAGTATACTAATCCAATTAGCATACCTATAACGTGTGCTCCCACTAAACATTAGCGTTCGACAGGCACTCTTCATGTCAAAGAACACGTCATACAAGTCTTCACATAAACTTAATGCCCAGTCAAGTTTCATCGACTTGCGAACGATTAAGTATTTGAGCTATAAACCTTTCCAGTGCCGACCTCCTTATCCAATAAGGAGTGGAACGTTTTTCTCTCAAATACATGGACTAGTTTCTATATGTATATTTACGAGTTAGGAACGCCAGTAACTACCAGTAAATAAAGAAACATTCATTGCCTTATATTAATGATTTACATAATTACAAGTACAATGCCCTCACTCAATATCCTCTGAGTGGCATTCGAGGGCATACTCCCAACATTCTCCCACTTGCACTCAATGCCACACACTATGGTATCTAATACCCATATTCTCCAGATGACGCTCCAAGCTAGTCTGAGAAAGTGGCTTGGTCAGTGGATCAGCGACGTTGTCGGCTGAGTCTACTCTGTGCAGCACAATGTATCCCTTGCGAACAAATTCTCTTACGAGATGATACTTCCTCTCAATATGTTTGGTGTTGTTGTGAAACCTCATCTCCTAGGCCTGTGCTACTGCTCTGGCAGCGTAACACACAGTCTCACGAGAAGTTTACCTAGTAACTTCTTAACCCTTCCTTTGGAGGCCTCCGAGGCCGCTTTATACTCAGCCTAACTGGTGGAATCAGCAGTCGCGCTATACTTGGCACTATGCCAAGATACTGCTCCTCCATTAAGAGTAAATGTAGCCAGAAGTAGAGATAGAATCGTCTTTCTGTCCTTGGAAGTTCAATACAGTGAATCCCATCACATTCAGTTCTCCATCGCCATATATAAGAACCATATCTCTAGTCCTTCTAAAGTACTTGAGAACGTTCTTTACGGTAGTCTAATGTTCCCTGCCTGGGTTTGCCTGAAACCTACTCACCACGCTTACAGCATGCGCAATGTCAGGTCTCGTACACAATATAGCATACATAAGGCTACCCATGGCCGAATCATATGGTATATTACTCATTTCCTTCCGTTGTTCCTCACTTTGAGGACACATCTTCAAGGAGAGTTTTATTCCATGTCGCATCGGTAGGAACCCACTTTTAGAATCATCCATCTTAAATTGCTTTAAGATTTTATCTATATAGAGGGCTTGGGAAAGACCTATTGTTCTCTTCGCTCTATCCCGGTAGAGTCGAATACCAAGAATATAGGTAGCTTCTCCCAAGTCTTTCATAGAGAAATTACTTAAAAGCTAATCTTTCACAGAACTGAGCATTCCCACATCATTTCCTATTAGTAGAATGTCATTTACACATAGTACTAAGAATATGATCTAGCTCCCACTAACCCTCTTGTATACACAAGGTTCCTCTTCGTTTTGCATGAAGTCAAACTCTTTGACTGCCTCGTCAAAACGAAAAAGGTCCCAACTACATGAAGACTTCTACTGTCTATTTCATGGAGTCTACATCCACCATTGCTAGGTCATTTTTTCGCGGGTCGGTCTCTTGTTTATCACCTGGAACCTCGTAGAAACCCAGTTCCTCCAAGTGCATAAAACTATACCTCTCAGGTAATTGAGACACCCTACTTGACCTACGAGGTGGTTGTACTTGTGTTATAGAAGGTTTGGTTCTATTTTCTTGCACAGGTGTCTCCCGAGGAGTTTCATTGTATTCTTCTAAAGAAATACTTCTACGTGCTCCGCCTTCCTGAATGAACTCATCTTCCAGGAAGTGTGCTTGTAAAGCAACAACGATCTTTCGATCTTCGGGCATGTAGAATATATATCCCATCGTCCCAGATGGGAATCCAATGAAACATCCCTTTGCGGACCTAGCTTCCAACTTCTCCACCTTAGTCTTCTTGACATAAGCGGGACATCCCCAAATCCTAATGTGATTAAGACTTGGTTTCCTGTCCTCCCACATCTCATGTGGAATTTTAGGAACGGATTTGGAAGGACATCTGTTCAAGATATACTCGGCAGTCAGGAGTGCATACCCCCACAGGTAAATTGGTAAGTCAGTGTAGCTCAGCATGGAATGGACCATGTTCAACAAAGTCCGGTTCCTTCTTTCTGACACACCATTTAACTGAGAAGTACCTGGAGGTGTTAGTTGTGAAACTATTCCATGTTCCTTAAGGAACTCGTCAAACTCCGTACTCATATACTCGCCACCTCGGTCCAACCGAAGTGCTTTGATATGATTACCAGTTTGTTTCTCGACTAGTGCCTTGAATTCCTGGAATTTCTCAAAAGCCTCGGATTTATGTTTCATTAAGTATACATAACCATACCTAGTATGATCATCTGTAAACGTAATGAAATATTGATATCCGTCACGTCCGCTTCCAAAGCACCACAAACGTCGGTATGGATTAATCCCGATTTATCGGGCTCTTTCAAAAGTCCCTGTGAAGGGGGACTTAGTCATTTTACCTTTAAGGCAAGATTCACAAGTAGGAAAGAGATCCGATCCCAATGGACCCATAAGTCCATCCTTTTCCATCTTGTAAACCTTGGTCTGACCAACATGACCAAGTCTAAGATGCCATTTAAAAACTTGATTGGTTTCATCCCTACCACGTTTTCTAGTCATAGTATTCACAACTACTTTGTTGCTGAGATTTAGATGATACAATCCATTTAACAATGTAGCAGTACCCACTAGTTTATTTCTGAAATAAATTTTGCAGGAACCATCACCAATGAAAAATGAAAAACCTTTTCGGTCCATGACCGGAATGGATACAATGTTTTCTGCCCCTTGGGCAAAACAAGTACATCTTCTAAAGTCAAAACAAAGCCGGATTCTAAAACCAAAAGAAGTGATCCTATGTCGGTCGCCTCGACACTATGCCCGCTTCCGACTGTGATCATAACTTCTCCAGCTCCAAGCTTCCTACTTTGTTCCAGATCCTGATTCACGGTACAAATATGAGAACTAGCACCAGAATCCAGTATCCAGAAGTAGAAAATACATGTGAGAACAATTTGTTTCCAAAACTAAAAGTTACAGACTGAAGTGCCATGAAGAATCGGACAGTCTCTAGCCCAGTGGCCCAGCTCACCGCACTTGAGACAAGCATCCTTCTTCTTCTTGTTCTTCGGAACCATCGGGGCCTTGCCCTTACCCTTAAGGTCCTTTGCTTGTGGTCTAGTCCGCTTATTGGTCTTTTTCTTCTTATTCTTAGACTTCCGAAGTCAAGAAGAAATCACAAGGGCCGACTCCTTCATCCGCGAGTCTTCATCCGAGGCCGAGCGGTCACAAGTTTGTTCATTAGCCCGGCTAAATTACATGCAATCTCATTGCGGTTAAAGTTCATAACAAACTGTGAGAATGAATCAGGGAGAGAATGTAGTATAAGGTCGGTTTGGAGAGAAGTATCCTTTTTATTCTCTAGAGCCTCCTATCTCTCGATCATGGATATCATTTTGAGGACGTGTTCCCCAACCTGCTCACCTTCCTTCATCCTTGCACCGAGCAGTTGCTTGGATATCTCATATCTAGCGATTCACTTGTGCTCACCATAAAGTTCGGTTAAGTGAGATAGAATGCACTAGCGAAGTCATTTTCTCATGAGCTCTCGAAGCTCATTAGACATGGAAGCCATCATATAAACACGGACTTTCACGTCATCCTTAACCCACTTTTCGTGGTTTTCAATCTCTTCTGATTGGCTCGGTCCGCACAGAGGCGCGGAATGTCCGTCTCCAAGACGTATCCCGGTGCCTCTATACTGAGGACAATCATCAGATTGCGGAGCCAATCCACAAAGTTAGGTCCCATTAAGGTGTTCTTTTCGAGTAGAATTGCGAGTGGATTCATTGTCATATTGAGAGTTATGTCTGCATTAAGTATAACAGATTAATTAGTGACTTGTTATATTATGATATGAGTATAGAATTAAGGTCTTTTCTTTTCTTGTTACCCAGCTCCCACTATTTTTATCGGAACAACACACTCCCATGTGAAATCCGGAAGTATCGTCGCTCTACTTCATAGTGGTCATCGAGTTCTTTATAAATCTTAATAGAGGGCAACCGAACAGGTTTCTAGTCTATTAATTTTCATAAAGTGGTGTCCAACACCAACCCATATAATGGATGATTCGATCTTCTTTTTCCCCTTGTTCACTCCCCTCAACCTATACGGTTTCTATGGTTCGTGAACAAGTTAAGTTTATACCATCGACGCAAATCAGTTTCACAATTGAATCTTATCCGGCAACCTATCAGGTTTCTAGGGATAAAATTTGCTCCAACCGAAGGCATCCAATGCGCTCCCGGTAATTTATCCGTCCTCCCCGAACGACTACCCCGATAACTCGGAAGCATAGCACATCCGGTTTGGATTTCAATTTCGAAAACTTCGATGGAGGGAAGGAAAACCTTGAAACCTTATAAACTTAATAATTTGTTGTGGGAGAATTTTCGCGATTAACGTTACACTTTGCACATTAATCATTTTAGCGCGTTTGTTGCATTCATACAATATGAAACAACCATTCACAACCTAGTTGCTACCAACATATGGTTCATGGACCGTTCCTAGAAAACAAAAACTCCGTAATCTAATTACAAGTCTTCGTCTTGAATCTTCGTCTTCTCGAAACGGATCTTCCTCCGGTCTTCGTCATTACATATAAATTTTACATTGAAAAATTGCATCCTAGATACAAATATTTCTAGTAAAATAAATAGGCTCAAAACGGCCTTTACAACCCAATCGAATAAAACGAACGAATCAAACTAAATTCATGAACCACATCCCCATTCAAAAGCATTCATCCAATAAATACTCAATAAATGGATAGCGAGAAGATTACATATGATCCAATCAATAATCAACAATAAATAGAATTGATCCAATCAATTCAACAATAATCGACAATTTAATTTTCGTCCGTAGTGTACCCTTAAAATATTTTCTTTGAATTTTCCTTCATCAAAAATTCTAAATTAATGATTTTAATACAGGAAAATTCAATAATCGAAAATATACTGAAAAACGAGACCCAGTGCCCGACAGCCTGGAAACTGCCCAGCAGCACCAGGCACCCTGACCGGCAGCCTACAGGCCACGCCCGGCTCTAGACAGGAAAGGGCGCCCCGACCATGCCCGGACACGACCGTCAGGATACAGCACTACCCGGTCGGATACACAGAGCACTCGGCTCGATACAGCACCACGCCCGGCAGGACTCGGCTCGATACAGCAAGTGTCCGGCCGGATCAGCGAGCACTCGGCTCGATACAGCACCACGCCCGGCAGGACTCGGCTCGATACAGCAAGTGTCCGGCCGGATCAGCGAGCACTCGGCTCGATACAGCAACACGCCCGGCAGCACTCGGCAGAATACAGCAAGCGTCCGGCCGGATCCAGCGAGCACTCGGCTCGATACAGCAAGGCGCTCGGCCGGACTCGGCAGAATACAGCAAGCGTCCGACCAGATTTCTAAAATCCTGTTATTCCTGATCTGAATATTATTAATATAAATCATATTTCCAAGAAAAACCTAATTTATACCATAACATAAAATCACGGAAAAACGACACTACGACGAACAATAAAATATCTACGATTATCAAAGTGATTCTAAATCACAAAATAAGCATTCCAAATGCTAAATATCGTATATACGATCGCAAGACCTCGCTCTGATACCACTGTTGGGATTCGGTGCCTAAAACGAAGGCCCAGCGGAAGCGGTAAAACGAAAATTAATTCGATCCGAATCCCAACGAGGATTGATCGAGCTACGCATATACGAATATAAAATAAGCAAAGGAAGATTCGAAATCATACCCTTGTCGTCCGTTGATTATATGGATTTCCTTCTCTTGAGCTATTCCCCTAACGATCCAAAATGCTCCAAGCCCTTGGATGATCCAACGCCGAAAAAACCGCGTCTCTACTTGTCACGCGTCGGAGAAACGAACGGAATGACAACACTCGATTAACCTCTAAGGTTACGGCTAGAATCAAGTGATGAAGCTTTGATTATAACACTCTAAGTGTATAATTCATTTCTCTCAATTAATTTCTTGATTTTTCTCCAAGAACAACAAGAACAAGATGAAGAATGAGATGAAGACTTTGGAATGAACTCTAAGTTCTTTCTCACTGTTTCTCTCTCTCCTACTTACGTATGGAATCAATTGTATGTAAGAGAGTCATAAGTCTTCTCCCTTTATTCATTCTTTATTCACCAACAACCCACTAAAGATCTCATCTCACATGAGAGATGCCTTTCAAGTCATTGTCTTCCATTTAAAAATGGAAACAAAAGACAAGATGAAAGGTGGTGGAAATGGGGGGGCAGCCATCTAGAAGGGTAGGTGGAGTTCGGTCCGTTTCGGACTCCCGCGAGTCCAAACAGATAAACTCCGAATCCGTTCTGATGTATTTATATTAATTAATTAATCCAATTAATTAATCATATCTAATACATAACAACATAATTAATTTCTCCAAGAAATAATTATATTTATGAATTAAATTAATCACCCAGTAATTTATTTAATTCATTTGGCCGTAAATTAATTTATCCAATAAATCAATTTAGACATCCAATGTCCCAAATTTAATTAGACATCCAATGTCCAATAAATTAATTAATTAATATAAATACATAACAACATAATTAATTTCTCCAAGAAATAATTATATTTATGAATTAAATTAATCACCCAGTAATTTATTTAATTCATTTGGCCATAAATTAATTTATCCAATAAATCGATTTAGACATTCAATGTCCCAAATTTAATTAGACATCCAATGTCCAATAAATTAGATATCCAATATCTAATATTAATAATGAGAGAACAAGCTAGATTCATTCCGTCGTCAATCCTATTGCGCGACTCGGTAGGTTCGTCTCAGTCAGCAATGGGAGGAACCAAAGAGTAGTAGCACCACCTAGCCAGCCTGGCGGCCTACACCGTACCCCAACTGAGAACGAATGATTGGGATCATTCAAGAACCATTCTGTCGTGAATACCAGTATACGTATAAACCCTTCTTTCAAATGTCCCGATCAAGTTATAGGGTCACGGTCAGTCAAACCCTATCTGTTACTCGACGCTATGCATGCATTAATGCAAATCGAGATCATTGAGCTCTCATGTATCCAATACAACTAGCTCCAATGCTTTGGCCAAAGACTTATGATCTCATCTGCCAATAACCGCATAGGACATTTAACCCGTTCACTAACAGGAGAAAGAATTCTATCTTGGTATTGATAGGACTCGCTACTTGCCCATCAAGATGCACGTCGAGGTTGACCCCCGCCTTCCGGTTTACAGGGTCGAACTACTCTAATGAAAATCTTGACGTCACAAGCACATCCCTACTAAATCCTCAAGTCGAAGGTTCACGAATACCTATCACAACCTTTCGATTCCGTCATTGATCGTCCGGAGTGAAATCCGTGTGACGAATTGAGGGTGAGTCGGTCGAGTATACTAATCCAATTAGCATACCTATAACGTGTGCTCCCACTAAACATTAGCGTTCGACAGGCACTCTCCATGTCAAAGAACACGTCATACAAGTCTTCACATAAACTTAATGCCCAGTCAAGTTTCATCGACTTGCGAACGATTAAGTATTTGAGCTATAAACCTTTCCAGTGCCGACCTCCTTATCCAATAAGGAGTGGAACGTTTTGCTCTCAAATACATGGACTAGTTTCTATATGTATATTTACGAGTTAGGAACGCCAGTAACTACCAGTAAATAAAGAAACATTCATTGCCTTATATTAATGATTTACATAATTACAAGTACAATGCCCTCACTCAATATCCTCTGTGTGGCATTCGAGGGCATACTCCCAACACCAGTAACCTCTGGACTAAACAGCTCGCCCAGGTAACGTACGCTAGTCGGCCCACAGCGTGCGCTACCCCTGCCGGTTAGCGTGCGCCACGACCGACAGTAGCGTACGCTACCTGCCGATCCTACCCGAGTCCAGAACCTCAGAACCCCTCTGCCCAGACCCGATAGCGTACGTTGGACCGGTCGACAGCGTGTGCTACACCCACCGAGCTAGCACGCGCAGCCTTCCGGCCGTAGCGTGCGCTACGCCGGTTCCTGCCGTGCCTGCTCGGCCAGTGCCCAACACTTCCGACAGTGCTTCACCTGTCCGGCCAGCTGCTCAGCCGCCATGGCCCGACGACTCAATTTCCGAAAACGTACGGAACGAACACGACGAAATGCTCGCGGACAGCATCAACGAGCCGAAATGAAAAAATAATGCAATAATTAATCATACGCGACCAAGAAAAGAGCCGAGACAGCAAATACAGATACGGATACCCATAACTTTGGGTAAATTAGAAAATGGCCCAAAACGCCCGAAAATCACGATACATGATCGAATAACCAAACCAAAGTTCACAACACGTCGAACAAAGTTAAACGGACTTACGGGAAACTCGAAACAGTAGTTTCGAACGAGGTTCGCAAGAATCGAACTCAAGTGCGGAAAAGTCGCCAAAAAGCGCGGAACTCAACAAAACAACACCAAAACGAACTGGGATGACAAAAAGTGCAGAATTAATCATTCTCAGAATGACGAAACGGTCATGAGAGAGTCGTCAAAACGTACTTTTGCCGAAAAAAGAAATTACCGGAAATTGAAATTACGGTTATTACACACTACCCTCCTTAAAAGAAGTTTCGTCCCGAAACTTAAAACAAGTAAGGAGAAGCAATATCCCGCCAGGAAAACTCAACGAGATACACAAGAAACACATAACTTACGCCCAACGGCGAAACGTTACAAGCAACACAAAGGAATACACGGCGTGAAAACACGCTCCACGACGACCAACACAACGTCGCCGTTAGGGATATAATAAAACCAACAAATGACAAGCGTCATCAAACGGATAATATAGTCAAGTCAATTATCCGAACAATCACAAAACACAACGAACGAAAATCAATATGATTGACCAACCCAACGGTACATCAATCAAAGCGCGAGCCAATCGCTGAACAAATACGGAATTCCACCGCCCAAGGGTTGGAAGATCGAAAATGAGACTGATTTCCCGAACTTAAGGGAATTACGAAGGAGCCTGAACGTTCAACAATCACGAAACGAGATCAACAAAAACCGAACAATCAAACGATCGAGACGACAAAAATCGAACTATCACGTTCGAATCACGAAGAACAATAAAATTCAAACAACAACTCCCAGGTTCACGTCACGGCCGAATAATGAAACCGAAATACAGGACAAGTTCAGGAAGTATCAACGAACACGAGCGAGTCGATAGACTTGAGAAAGAGGAAATGTAGAAGTCCAAAACAATACGGGTATTACGTTCGACCTCTTATAAAAGAAGCTCGTCCCCACAACTCGCAATAACGGAAACAAGGCAACAACACAAAGGTAGCTGACGGAAACATTCCCCATGGGCCTCTTAGAGCCGATCCTGATATCTGTGCTGAAGTTCGTGCCCCGAAAGACTCGGAACCCAACTCGCAAAACTGGATCCTGTGTCTCTCGGGTCCATACTTGAAATGCGTTACAGGCGAGAAGGACAATTGATACGTGCATGCCCCCGGCACACCACAGTTGAAACACCTCGGCTCGGCATACCGAATATACAAATGCTCGATACAATGGAACATAACATCACAAAGCAACAAACCCGAGATGCCAATTCCACACAACACATCAACGTAAGGTAGCCCGCATACACAGAATCATAGCAACGACGGCATCGTTCGGCGATCTCAACGGCCCGAACGATAACCAGCACATAATCACAAAACATCATACAAATATTACCGGACCGCAATAGGAACAATAGGTTTTTAAAAATGAAAACCACCTTTGAAAAAAAATTAATTTTGGAAACACTAGTTGATCTTGAGTATCACTCTTCAAAAAGTAGCACAGACACCATTATCGAGACTTTGAAAACCATATTGCGTTTGAACAAAAATGAGGATACTTTTCTTTTAGTGAAAAACTTTCAAAAATATTCGACCCTCAGGTCTAGCAAAGCATTTCCAAAATTACTGGAAAGAAAAAAAATATATTTTGGTCCTCAAGGTGAAAGAATTTTGAAACAGATAGTTGCGTTACTAGGCGCCTTGAAAATACAATCCATTTAAAAGTACGTCTCGAATTTTATTTTCTAAGATACTCAAGGTTTTCGAAAATCTATTAGGCTAGAATGCCTAAAAACTCACATGTAACAATATTCACTTACATACAATCATAATACACGCATCAACTCGCTCAAAATCAAGACAACACCTGTCTTTTACCGGAAACAACAGTCAAATATCACAGTCAAAAGGACATAAATAATGACAATACTCCTCATATAAATGTAACATGAGTCACATAAACGCATCACGAAACCGAGAATCTACATAAAGATTCCATCACTTAATACAAAATCAAACAAATAGCTCGTGTCACACGAGGCACAATACAAAGAAGGGAGACTTACATCCACAGGTCGCACGAAGATGATGATCGCCCCACGATACTAATCACGACCAACCAACTCAGACGACGCGTCGCGACATGAATCAGTCAGACAAAATCCGACGAGACAAAACTCAACAGACACCACTGACCCGACAACCTAGGTTTCCACAACCTAAGCTCCGATACCATTTATGTAACACCCCCAATCCGCTCAGGGATATTACACGCCGTAGAACCTTTCCTCAAGGATCTACCAGGCTGGTAACAACATCGAACATCTCAACAATGCCTTTAAGGCTAAAATGACTCAGTAGACCGATTTGGTCTTTCAATAAATACATACAACTCAAACACATTACATGCCCACGCAGGGGTCGAATACAACACACTCCCATACAACGGGAAAGAAAACTGCAGCGGAAATAAAATACAACTAAACCAATGACATAATACGGATCCTCGTGTGATTAGTATCGTTCATCTTTAATCATCCTTCGTGCCGACCCTGTGTTAGGCTCCCAAACCTGAATGCAAAAACAGACATCCACCCCCCGAATACTCGGGGGTTAGCAAAACTCCACTGTTTTACTAGTGCAAGAACAAAGTGCAAATACGAGCCATACAATACAAGTTCCAAGGACAATAATAACCAGGAATCCTCAGAGATCCAAACGTAACGAAAAGTACTTCCCGAGGCAAGAGTTTGGTTAAAACATTCCAAAACCGAAAGATCATAAATCAAGGGAAACAATTTATAAAACAGTTTAGAATTCCATCGAGAGTTTTAATAGAAAACAATTTAGGATTACCAAATCCTTATCTTTCCAAAATCAACAGGGGTCACCGCCCAAAGGTTTTGTTTTCACAAATGAAACCAACAAGAATACATAAGGTTAAAACCCACTTCATGCGTCCTCGACGGACATAAAATACACACGCACCCATGAAGTTTCACTCGTGAATCCAGGGCGAAACCATTGGATTCCCTCCGTGGCCCCGTCGAACCCTCCCGAGGTGAGCAAACACATTCACAAAACATACACATGCACTCGTGAAGTTTTTACTCGTGAATCTAGAGTGAAGTCATAGATTCCCCCGAGGCCCCGTCGGACCCTCCCGAGGTGAGTAAAATACATTCACTAAACATACACACCAACCTGTGAAGTTTTTACTCATAAATCCAGAGTGAAGTCATAGATTCCCCCGAGGCCCTGTCGGACCGGGACGCCACCACAGACATCCCACCCGAGGCCTCGAAGGACACTCCCGAGCTGGCTAGCGAAACTATCTTGCACAAATAACATATCACACCAATGATATCCAAACAATTCACCAAGAGGCATCAAACAATTAGAAAAACACCACGTCAAACCATAACGCACCGAAAAGAGATAATATACGTACACACGCATTATCAAGCGCAACATCAACACCAAACATATCCAAAGGATTCACGTAGTCACTTACAACCCACACAATTTACAAAACACACGCGTTTTGAAAGTGAGCCTTTAACGAGGCTAGCAGAATCTTTTGAAACCTCATTTCAGACAAACAAACAACATTACCAAGACGATCACCAATCATCATATCCACAAAACAAGAAAAGTATGGGCAAGGTACTTGCCTCGAATAAGAACAACGCAGAGAATCGACCAAAGTAGGTTAGCACGAACCGACTAGGAACCCGCCGACTCCACCGAACGCCAACTCGCGATAATAAACTATGAAGGACAATAACAACAATGAAATGAATTCCATATCATGACTTAAAGCCGTTGAATTCAAAGAACAAATGACAAAAGTTCAAGTGTTTCCCCCATAACGGCCAAGAACACGATTCGTCCCGTCAAAACACGAAAATGGAATTCCAAAACGAAATATGGATATACAATCCATAGGATATGTTTAACAACATCATTTAACAACAATCGATCCATCAAAAATGGATGGAAAACGAGATCAAGAATAAATCCCCCAAAAAGTCGATTCGAAGGAAATCAAGAAATATACTTTGATTGGATGAAGAACAATGGATTAAATGATGTTAAACACAAGAATACTACTAAGATTAGTCATACCCATCATGGATTAATCAACAATTTGGAACGAATCGGACAAAAACCCAAAAACCCCAAAACTCAAGAAACTAGGGTTCTAAGAAGAGATTACCTTGATTCGCTGGATCAAAGGATGATATAGGATGATCGATCAATGATATGAACTCAAGAACTTCATGGATTTGTTGTTCAACAACATGACTTCGCCTCCTCCGAAGCTCCAGCCGCGGATCAAAAATAAGGGAAATGAAAAACGAGTGAAAATGAGGCTGCTCTGTCATATATATACTGGGCCGGAACTAGCGTGCGCTAGCCTTCCCGGACTAGCGTGCGCTATCGGCCAGTATCGGCCCAGAACCCTCGGCCAGGGCCCGCACGACCCGGCACTGCCAACCAAACCTGCCGACCGTGACCTGCCCGCCCGACCCCTGCTAACGTGCGTTGCGCGGACGCTAGCGCGCGCTAGCCGACCTGTCCAGTAACCTCTGGACTAAACAGCTCGCCCAGGTAACGTACGCTAGTCGGCCGACAGCGTGCGCTACCCCTGCCGGTTAGCGTGCGCCACGACCGACAGTAGCGTGCGCTACCTGCCGATCCTACCCGAGTCCAGAACCTTAGAACCCCTCTGCCCAGACCCGATAGCGTACGTTGGACCGGTCAACAGTGTGCGCTACACCCGCCGAGCTAGCGTGCGCTACGCGGTTCTGCCGTGCTCGCCGGCGCTCAAGACTTCCGACATGCCGCACTGTCCGGCCACCGCCACCCGCCATGGCCCGACGACTCGATTTCCGAAAACGTACGGAACGAACACGACGAAATGCTCGCGGACAGCATCAACGACCCGAAATGAAAACATAATGCAATAATTAATCATACGCGACCAAGAAAAGAGTCGAGACAGCAAATACAGATACGGATACCCATAACTTTGGGTAAATTACAAAATGGCCAAAACGCCCGAAAATCACGATACGTGATCGAATAACCAAACCGAAGTTCACAACACGTCTAACAAAGTTAAACGGACTTACGGGAAACTCAAAACAGCAGTTTCGAACGAGGTTCGCAAGAATCGAACTCAAGTGCGGAAATGTCGCCAAAAAGCACGGAACTCAACAAAACAACACCGAAACGAACTCGGATGACAAAAAGTGCAGAATTAATCATTCTCGAAATGACGAAATAGTCCTGAGAGAGTCTACAAAACGGACTTTCGCCGAAAAAAAGAAATTACTGGAAATCGAAATTACGGTTATTACACAACATCATCGGTTTTGTACTTCTTCTACAAAGAACTCCAGTACTCTTTGGAGGTCTTGATTTTGCTGTACACGTTGCACAAAGAATTAACCATCCAATTCAATATCGTCTTACGGCAGATAAAATCACTATTAATCTACTGATCGTAAGCAAAGCACTTTGTACGATCATTTTCCGTCTCACTGACCACAAGAGGATCATCCTTGAGATAAATAGCAAGTCCAAAGGTAGTGCTATGAAACAACATCTTTTGCTGACATCTCTTAAAGTCAACACCCGAAAATCGCCGGTTTCTTAGCTTTATCGCAATAGTAGGTGCGTAACATTAGCGGCTTTAGGCTGGCAAATGAGCAAAGATCGATCGCCATTGGAAATTATAGAAAATAAAAAAATTATCTTACGATTGTTGGTTCTGTGAATTTCCAATAATGTAATTACAACAAAATTACAAATAAAGGTAAAATATTATAATTCTTGTAAATTAAAAAACTGAATAAAAATACAACTTCGCAGAGGCGAGTATAGCTTTTTCCGTAAGATATTTTTGCCCCCGTATAAGAGCAGACGGCTCAGGCAAGATGACCTCAAGATACAATTGCTACGTTTCGGAGTTAGGTGCTCTCCAAAACTCATAACTCCATCGAATGTTCAAGTGTTGAAGAGCGAGAAGAAAATATAATGCAATATGTTGTATACTTGTATTTCGTTCTATATTCCTGTATATGTAATAAAATGCATAAGACCCCCTTTTATAGGGCCCAAACCACTCCATCAAGTGGGAAGTTACTGCAGATTAAAGGGCCAATAATTCTCCTTAATTCTTCAGCTGAAAGGTTACCTCCATAAATAATACATTTAATTCGGACGTTACACTATGGAGTGTGAAGAGTCATGTTCCAGTCTCAACCTGACTTATTTCAGCTAGGTTCAAATATCAGCTGGGTACTCAACCTGTTTATTTCAGTTGAGTTCAAATATCAGCTAGGTTCTCAACCTGGCTTATCTCAGCTGGGTTCAAATATGAGATGAGTTCTCAACTTGTGTTTAAATATCAGCTAGATTCTCAATGTGTCTTATTTCAGTCGAACGTGGCTGCAAAAATTAATATAGTTGCTGCCCAAGCTCCCAATTCACAAGGCCCAAGTCGAGCCCAAAGTCCGATTGCCAAGAACCAAGCTCGAGCCCGAGCCCCTGCCTGAGCACGATCCGACGAGCGGACGGTGGCGGCGCGCATGTGGGCTTTGCATAGTGTATACTACTAGCTTGTTGAACTACTCTTGCATCTTCTTACTAATAAGCTAGTCAAGAAGGCTTTAATTTTCCAATGTGGGATGACTTTTCATACCTACTTTTCGCTTCACCATTTCAATTAAATGATCAACTTTAATCATTTATTCTCACTCATCGAAAAACGAGTTTGAGAAAAAATAAAATCATACGTCTATATCCTCGAAACATAGATCACTTTTTAGTACTTAATTCCCAAGAATTAAGTATTTTATTATCATTAGATTGGTTTAAATTGAGTCAGAACTCATTTTTCCTAAAAACAAATTTTCAACATATGTTTATAATATTAGTGTTAATTTAATAGTAATATATTTTGTCTATTGGATATCAATGAAGAAATAACTGGACTTAATTGGACTGACAATATTTATTAATTTTAAATATAATCTATTATTTTTTGAGTTTATTCAAATTCATAAACTTAACTTTGTGGAGATAACTAAATTTGGAGTCATATTATAAATATTATGAATAATGGTTTTTTATTAAATATTTTCAACACATATTAGAAATATTAATTAAATTTGATCTTAATATTTCATCGTATAATTATATAACCTCACACTAATTTTCATTATTATATTATTTTTGATTAATAAATTATAACTTTGTACGAATTTTCATCATTCCACTACTAATAAGCTACACATGTTTTAGTTGGCTTGGGGTAATTCCCACGAGGCTACTCCCGAGGAATTCAAGTACCGGGAGTACGAGTGAGGTGGCTATGCGCACATTTTAGCGACCCGGACTATATTGTATGTAATCGACCAATAACTATTGTCGTAATATTATTGTTGTTTAAAGACATGTAACATATATGAAACTTAATTGTGCTAATTTTGTTCATGTTTAAATGAAAATTACACGTTTCTATGTGTAGGTGAGCAGTTCAACCAACATTGCTAACTGTAAGGATTTGACGGAGCACCTCAGCTCAGGTTTGTGGTCGTTAGTGAGAGTTTCGTACGAGGCTACTTCTGATAAAAATGTGACGAATGCCTTTATCTACATGACTCGGAAGGCATATCTGAATTTCCTGGATAGACATGTAAGTTCTAATTGTATCCTAACCATTTTAATACTGCTACCAATCTCTACCTCTAAACATTATTAATATTCAGTTACTTATTTTGTTCCCACTTAATTAGGAGAGAGTGATGGAGGAGTATGAGATGATGTTGACAGAGATAGAGAGGGGGGAGCATCCGGATTTGGACGAAACCGGCCTCGATTTAGCATGCCGAGAAATCGATCAAGCTAATCCCTACATTAGAGTAAGGGTGTGGGCTACAATTTACCCTCCTAAAGGGAGTCATCACCGGACGCCGATGATGTAATATTCGTATTTTTTTTCTTTTCCTGTACTTTTTCGATGTTGCGTTTTCCTATTTTGGGTGGCTCGTGTGTAACCGTACGTGTATTTCGGGAATACTTAATTTCGGATTTATTGTATTCAATTCCGTAATTTTTGGCTTTTCCGTCGCTATTTGATTCGATTCTCGTAATTATTGTTCGGAACCGCCATTTCGGGGTTGCCGTAAATCCATTGTATGTTATTATACGTATTGTGATGTTCGTGCTCCGGTGTTCCGGGACCGTTGTTATCGTGTGCCTAGCGCACGCTAAGTTCGTATTGTAGCGCACGCTAAGCATACTTTAGTAGCGCACGCCACACTTGTCGGTAGCGCGCGCTAGCGAGTCAAGCCCGGCAGTGGCAGTGAGCCTGTTTCTGGACTTTGTCCTCTGGACTAACAGATTAGCGCACAATATGTTTTGTCTAGCGCACGTTGTTGTTGAGGACTAGCGTGCGCTAATGCGATAGTCCAGTACTGGGCAGTTTACTTCTGGACTTGGTTTGGTGTCCAGGTAGCGCACGCTATGGCCCGATAGCGCGCGCTACCGAGAGGCTGTTAGCGCACGCTAATTCCTGTTAGCGCACGCTAACGGTCCAGAACTATAGGTTCTGGACTGGGGTGTTAACTTTCTGGACCGGAGTATCAGCCGATAGCACACGCTAACTTGAAATGTTACCGCACGCTAATAACACTCTGGTTATAAAAACCAGAGAGTTGGCCGGGATAGCTCATTTCTTCTCCTTTTCTTTTCTCCTCCGAGAGTTGGGCGATTTGGGCGACTGGAAACTTGGAGTGGGGCGATTATCATCATCCATCTAATATTTTGCGTCTCTAGTACCGATTTATCATCATCTAATCATCCTCTACCTCTTGAATCAAGGTAAATCATCTAGAACCCTATTTCTGGGGAGATTTGGGGGTTTTCGAGTTTTTGTTCGATTCGTTCCGTGTTGTTGATTAATTCATGATGAATATGAGTAATCTTGTTGGTATTCTTGGTTTCCCTATGGATTCAGGGTATATTTCATGGTTTTTTGCGTATTCGAGAGGGTTTGGTTGTGGTCCGCCCTCGTTGTTGTTCTTATAGGAATATACATGAATCGTAGGCGGATTTTTGGGTGTATTCCATTTCCGTAATCATTTAGAAATGGTTGTGACTGTATTCTTCGAATCGTTAGGTTCGGTTTCTCCGGTTCCTAGCGGTCGTGTTTGATTCTTCCTTTCCGTTCGTGTCACCGTCTTTCAATCGAGGCAAGTACCCTTATGAACTTACAATTTTGACATGGTAATATTGCATGAGAAATTGTGTGTGTGTGTGTATGCTCACTACGGGTTAGATCCGACGGGGTCTCGGTAGGGGTCCACAGAGGTGTGGATCGACGAGCTTGCTTTTAACCACTACGGGTTAGATCCGACGGGGTCTCGGTAGGGGTCCACGGAGGTGTGGATCGACGGTTAATTGTGGTGCATTTTATAAATGTATTTTTGATATTGGCGTTTTCGGAAATGTGTGTTTCAACCGATGTTTTCATGATTGCATGCATTGACTATATGTGTAAGGTGTAAGTTGTTCATTTGGTTACTTATACTAGCGTGATTGCTAACCCCTTTGGGGACCCGTTTTGAGGAAATTCGTTTTATGAATTTCAGGTCAGATTCATCGAGACGAACGGGCGCTGGACCAGTACGCGGATGATGGTCGTGCGTGATGATTGTGCACGAGTGGTGTCTTATTATTTTCTACCTTTTTACTATTTGTCAACTTGTAAACTAATAGAAGTACTCGAGTACTTAGGAGTTCTTGGTTGTTCGGATTGTAACGTTGTCTATTATGTTTGCGTTGGATGGTTGTGTTGTGTTTGACCGGTTAAACCGGGTGGATTATTTTGTTTTGCGTTTTTATGACGAGGTGTTATTTTTTTTATTCTTCGAGTCGATGAGTATGTTAGTCGTTTATCTTGGTGGGTTCCATGTAGGGATTCACGGCGCTGTAATATACCTCAAATATCTCGGGGGTGTTACAGAAATGGTATCAGACTCTAGGTTTATGGATACCTAAGCTTGTCGGTTTACTGGGTCTTGTAGTCTTTCGTTTTGCACATCGTCATCACGCTGCCATGATTTCGGTGCTTCCAGTGCCCGTAAGTTTTCCTTACTCTGTTCTTTGTTTCCTTGTATCGCACCTTCGATTCTTGATTGTGCTTGTTTTTCCTCTCGTACTTACCACCGTATGGCTTTTGCTACTTATTTAACATCAGTATGGATGCTGGAAGAGGTCGTGGCGTGGTCATGGTCGTGGACGCGGCCGGGGACGTGAGGCACCCGGTGAGGCGGCCACGTCGCATTCTTTTGGAGCCGGCAGTACCGGTGACCGTCATAGCCATGCTTCTACTCAAGATGGCGCCGACCTTGGTGTTACGGCCGTTATGCAACAAATGGTGAACCAGATGGCAGCGATAGCTCAGGTGGTTCAGAACCCGAATCCGGCCCATACTGCTCGGGGCGGAGTAGATCGTTGGCTACAGGATGTCATCAAGATGCATCCTACTTAGTTTTCGGGAGCTTCAGACCCGATCAGCTGGGAGGGGTGGATCAAAGAGATATCCAAAGTTTTCGGCGCCACCAACTGTCCTGAGGACCGAAAGGTCCCTATTGCCCAGTATTTTCTCACTGGGGATGCTACTGACTGGTGGGAGGCCGTTGAGCCTAGAGACCACGCTGCTACGTGGGATGAGTTTAAGGACTTGATGGAGATCGAATACTGTCCATGGCCGGTCAAGCAGGCTCGAGTCCATGCCTTCTTTGACGCTTAGCCTCGGGAGTCTTTTTATGAGGCTATTGCTGATTTCAACCGGGAGTTGGGCTTCGTGAAGGCCCAGGTTAGAGAAGAGAGTGACAAGATTTTTCACTTCTCCAGGCGGATGAAATTGTCAATTCGTGACTACATGTCTGGGCTCGTCTGCACTACTTTGAAGGATTATCAGAGTAGAGCCATTGCTTACGATATGTCTGTGATGGCTAGTGAGGCGGCTCGCGAGAGCAAGAAGCAGAAGTACGCCGGTAGTTTTTCCGGACACAAGGGTGGGGGTCAGCAGAAATCCCAATATGCTAATTTTTCCGCCGGTGGTGGTCCAGCTCGTTCTACTGGGGGCCATCCGTGGAACTACGAGTACTCCTTCCCGTGATGCGAAGTGTTTTAACTGTGGCCGACTGGGCCATATCAGTCGAACTTGTCTGAGCCCTTTGTTGACGTGTAATCGGTGTGGCCAGTCGGGCCACAAGGCTGCTTTCTGTGCTGAGAGGGAGAAAATTCTTGGTGCCCAGGCTTCCATTCCAGCGCCTAGGGAACCAAGTGTGAATCAAGGATCGTTTGCTTCTTAGTCTTCTCCGAGTGCCAGTCGAGGGAGAGGTCGGGGTCAGCCCGCCAGAGGGGGAGCTTCCAGTGTCGGCTCCGCCCATCTGCGTGTTTATGATATGAGGAGGGCCGATGATCCATCCGCCACCGTAGCCACAGGTACCGTTCATATTCATTCTCATCTTGTCAGTGTGCTTTTCGATTCTGGTGCCACACATTCGTTCATATCTCTGGAGTGTGCGCGCCGTTTGAGTCTCGACTCTTTGACGCCTTATGAGCCTTTCATCGTTAAGCTTCCTAGTGGTGATAGGATCGTTGGTGATCAGGAGGTTCGAGACTGTTCTGTGTTTATTTGTGAGAGGGCTTGGCTCTCTAATCTTATTGTCATGGGAATTGAGGGTGAGGATTTGATTCTTTGGGATGATTGGCTCGAGCGGCATGGTGCGATCATGAACTACCGCACGAGAATCATCACTATGTTAGCTGAGGACGGCACTGAGCACTCTTTCGTCGGGCGAAAGAGGGGAAACCAGAAGTTTGTTATTAACGCTTTGAGGGCGATGAGACTTCTGCGGAAGGGGTGTATTGGTTATTGGTGCTACGCCTTGAGGGCGGAGAGTGGTGGAGTCGAGATTTCATTGATTCCAGTTGTTAGCGAGTTTCCTGATGTTTTTCGTGACGAGTTACCGGGGTTTTCACCGGACCGTGAGGTTGAGTTCGCTATAGAATTAGAGCCAAGTGCAGCTCCGATTTCGAAGGTGCCGTATCGCATGGCACCTTCAGAGATGGCTGAGTTGAAGAAGCAGTTGAGTGAGCTTCTTGAGTCGGGACATATTCGACCGAGCGCTTCGCCTTGGGGCGCACCGGTCCTGTTTGTGCGGAAGAAGGATGGTTCACTGCGTTTATGTATCGACTATTGCGAGCTAAACAAGTTAACCATCAAGAACAAGTATCCTTTGTCGAGGATTGATGACTTGTTCGATCAGTTGCAGGGAGCTGTGGTATTCTCGAAGATCGACTTGAGATCGGGGTACTATCAGCTTCGGGTGAAGGAGCCCGATGTGCCGAAAACAGCTTTTCGGACGAGATACGGACATTATGAGTTTGTGGTTATGCCTTTCGGGTTAACTAACGCGCCAGCGGTATTCATGCAGTTGATGAACAAGGTCTTTATCGAGTATTTGTATAAGTGTGTCGCCATCTCCATTGACGATATCCTTATTTATTCGAGGAACGAGGAGGAGCACACGCATCATCTGCGAGTAGTATTAGACATTTTGAGGACCGAGAAACTCTATGCGAAGTTCTCGAAATGCGAGTTCTAGATGAAGGAAGTGATGTTCCTAGGTCACGTGATTTCAGCCGAGGGAGTCTGTGTGGATCCACAGAAGATCGAGGCAGTGTTGGATTGGGCACCGCCTAAGAACGTGAAGGAGATCCGTAGTTTTTTGGGTTTGGCTGGCTACTACCGTAGGTTGTTGGGATTCGGTGCCTAAAACGAAGGCCCAGCGGAAGCGGTAAAATGAAAATGAATTCGATCTGAATCCCTACGAGGATCGATCGAGCTATGTATATACAAATATATAAACGAAAAACGAGAGTTGTAAGAAACTCACCCTTGAAGTCCGTTGATTAAATGGTATCCTTCTCTTGAGCTATTCCCCAAGCTTTAATTGAATTCTCTACGATCCGAAGCACTCCAAGCACTTGAATGATCCAACTCCGAAATACCGCGCCTCTACTTTTCACGCACCGAAAAAACGACCGAAACAACAACACCTTGCTATCCTCCAAGGATACGGCTAGAGCTAGGTGATGAAGCTATTGATTATAACACTCTAAGTGTTTTAATGTTTGATCTCTCTATTTTTCTCTCAAATTTCTCTAAGAAAAATGAAGAAGAAATAAATGAAGAAGATGAAGATGAGTGATGAACTCAAAGTCACTTTCTCTCTCTCTCTCTCTCCCTCTCTCTCTCAATATCATACGTATGATTCCAAGTGAATGAGATTGAGATGAAAGTCTTCTTCTTATACTATATACACACCAACCACTTTCACAACTCATCTCACATGAGAGATGTCATTCAAGTCATTATCATTCATTAAAGAATGAAACAAGAATCAAATGGAATGTGGGTGGAAATGTGGGGGGCGTCCCATGTAGAAAATGATGAGTTCGGTTCGTTTCGGACTCCCGAAGTCCAAACAGATAAACTCCAATTCCGTTTCGATGTATTTATATCGATTAATTAATCCAATTAATTAAACATATCAAATACAAAATAATATAATTAATTTCTCCAAGAAATAATTATATACATGAATTAAATTAACCACCCGGTAATTTATTTAATTCATTAGGCCGTAAATCAATTTATCTAATAAATCGATTTAGACATCTAATGTCCCAAATTTAGATATCCAATATCTAATATACATAATGAGAGAATTAGCTCGTTTCATTCCGTCGTCAATCCTATTGCGCGACTCGGTAGGTTTGTTGCAGTCGGCAATGGGAGGAACCAAAGAGTAGTAGCACCGCCTAGCCAGCCTGGCAGCCTACACTGTACCCCAACTGAGAACGAATGATTGGGATCATTCAAGAACCATTCTGTCGTGAATACCAGTAAATGTATAAACCCTTCTTTCAAATGTCCCGATCAAGTTATAGGGTCACAGTCAGTCAAACCCTATCTGTACTTGACACTATGCATGCGTTAATGCAAATCGAGATCATTGAGCTCTCGTGTATCCAATACAACTAGCTCTAATGCTTTGGCCAAAAACTTATGATCTCATCTGCCAATAACCGCATAGGACGTATAACGCGATCACTAACGGGAGAAATAATTATATCTTGGTATTCAGTAGGACCTGCTACTTGCCCGTCAAGTTGCACGTCGAGGTTGACCCCCGCCTCCCGGTTTATAGGGTTGAACTACTCTAATGAAAATCTTGACGCCACAAGCACATCCCTACTAAATCCTCAAGTCGAAGGTTCACGAATACCTATCACAACCTTTCGATTCCGTCATTGACTGTCCCGGAGTGAAATCCGTGTGACGAATTGAGGGTGAGTCGGTTCGAGTATACTAATCCAATTAGCGTACCTATAACGTGTGCTCCACTAACCATTAGTGTTCGACAGGCACTCTCCATGTCAAAGAACACGTCATACAAGTTTTCACATAAACTTAACGCCCAGTCAAGTTTCATCGACTTGCGAACGATTAAGTATTTGAGCTATAAACCTTTCCAGTGCCGACCCCCTTATCCAATAAGGAGTGGAACGTTTTGCTCTCAAATACATGGACTAGTTTCTATATGTATATTTACGAGTTAGGAATGTCAGTAACTACCAGTAAATAAAGAAACATTCATTGCCTTATATTAATGATTTACATAATTACAAGTATAATGCCCTCACTCAACATCCTCTGAGTGGCATTCGAGGGCATACTCCTAACAACGTGAATCCGCAGAAGATCGAGGCAGTGTTGGATTGGGCACCGCCTAAGAACGTGAAGGAGGTCTGTAGTTTCTTGGGTTTGGCTGGATACTACCGTAGGTTCGTCGAGGTTTTATCGAAACTGGCTCGGCCGCTTACGCAATTGCTTTAGAAGTCCGAGACGTTCGTCTGGAATGACGAGAGGCAGGCGAGTTTTGAGGAGCGGAAGAGGCGTTTAACTTCGGCCCCGGTTTTAGCATTGCCGTGTGGCAATGAGGGTTTTGTTGTTTATAGTGACGCTTCGGGTCAGGGTCTGGGGTGCGTATTGATACAGCACGACAAGACCATTGCATACGCGTCGAGATAGTTGAGGTCGTACGAGCTTAACTACCATACTCATGATTTGGAGTTAGCAGTAGTTGTCTTTGCGCTCAAGATTTGGCGTCAGTATCTGTCTGGCTCCACATGTCAGATTTTTACCGATCATAAAAGTCTGAATTACATATTCACTCAGCGGGAGTTGAACATGAGGCAGAGGTCGTGGTTGGAGTTGATTAAGGATTATGATCTTGAAATCTTTTATCATCCGGGCAAAGCGAACGTCGTGGCCGACGCTTTGAGTCAGAAACCAGCTGCGTTGAGGACACTTGAGATCCTTACGTCTCCGTCTGAGCTTCAGCGGGTTTTGATCGATTTGGATGTTGAGATTTTATTGCCGGGAGCGGTCAGACAACTTTGCGCTTTAGAGATTTCGTCGTCGTTGGTCAATGAAATCAAATTGAAGCAGTTGGAAGATCCTATGATTTCTCAAATCCGAGAGAATATTCTTAAAGGAAAGTCTCCTGCGTTTGTGATTCATGAAGATGGGGTATTGAGATTCCAGAGTCGGCTTTGTGTACCGATCAACTTGGAATTAAGGCAGAGTATTTTGCGGGAGGCCCATGCTACGCCTTACTCCGTTCACCTGGTTCGAGTAAGATGTACAACGACCTGAGGAGGAATTTTTGGTGGAATGATATGAAGGAGGAGGTCGCACGGTTCGTAGCGAGATGATTGACTTGTCAGCAGGTCAAAATCGAGCATCAGCGACCGACTGGATTATTGCAGTCACTTCCCGTCCCGGAGTGAAAATGGGAAGATATTTCGATGGACTTCGTCACGAGCCTGCCGAGATCGAGATCGGGCATGAATATGGTTTGGGTGATCGTGGATCGTCTGACCAAGTCGGCGCATTTTCTGGGCATCAAGGATACTTGGGGTCCAGAAAAGTTGGCTCGGGTGTTTATTGCACAGATTATGAGACTTCACGGTACTCCGAAGTCTATTGTTTCGGATCGGGTTGGCCATTTCGTATCACACTTTTGGGAGGTAGTACATAAGGCATTGGGTACTCGTTTACGTCTGAGTACCTCTTTTCATCCTCAGTCGGATGGACAGTCGGAATGCACTATCCAGACGTTTGAGGATATGTTGCGCGCTTGTGCTCTCGATTGGAGCAGTGACTGCGAGGAGCATTTGCCATTGATCGAGTTCACGTACAACAATAGTTGGCACGCGTCGATTCAGATGGCACCGTACGAGGCGCTTTATGGGCGGCGATGGCAATCACCGATTTATTGGAACGAGGCATCCGATTTGGTCGGGACCGAACCGGATATAGTTACAGAGACGAGACGGAAGATGGAATTAATCCGGGAGAGAATGTTGACTGAGAAGTCATATGCTGACATCCGTCGTCGACCTTCAGAATTCAAGGTGGGAGACCACGTTTTGCTAAAGGTGTCGCCGACGAGGGGAGTTTTCCGCTTCGGGAAGAAGGGAAAGTTGAGCCCGAGATTTATAGGACCCTTTGAGATTCTCGAGAGAGTCGGCCAGTTGGCATACCGGTTGGCGTTACCTACAGCCCCGAGTCACGTTCATAGTGTTTTCCACATTTCCCAATTGAGGAAATACGTCCCGGATCCTAGTCACGTTATCGATTATGGTGATATTGATATCACTGAGGATGTTACTTTCAAGGAGCGTCCCTTGAAGATTTTGGAGCACCGTGGGAAGAGTTTGAGGCATAAGACCATTCCATTGGTCAAGGTACAGTGGTCGAGGCACGGTATCGAAGAGGCAACTTGGGAAACCGAGGATAGCATGCATCCTAGGTACCCCGAGTTGTTTGTTTCTTAAGTTTCGGGACGAAACATATTTTTAGAGGGGTAGAATGTAATATCCGCATTCTTTTTCTTTTCCCGGTACTTTTTCGATGTTGAGTTTTCCTGTTTTGGGTGGCTCGTGTGTAACCGTACGTGTATTTCGGGAATACTTAATTTCGGATTTATTATATTCAATTCCTCAATTTTTGGCTTTTCCCTCGCTGTTTGATCCGATTCTCGTAATTGTTGTTCGGAACCGCCGTTTTGGGGTTGTCGTAAATCCATTGTATGTTATTATGCGTATTGTGATGTTTCGTTCATGTTCCGGTGTTCCGGGACCGTTGTTATCGTATGCCTAGTGCGCGCTAAGTTCGTATTGTAGCGCACGCTACACTTGTTGGTAGCGCACGCTAGCGAGTCGAGCCTGGCAATGGCAGTGAGCTTTTTTCTGGCCTCTGTCCTATGGACTAACAGATTAGCGCACACTACGTTTTGTCTAGCACACGTTGTTGTTGAGGACTAGCGCGTGCTAAGTGTCCGATAGCGCGCTCTAATGCGATAGTCCAGTACTGGGCAGTTTACTTCTGCACTTGGTTTGGTGTCCAGGTAGCGCACGCTATGGCCCGATAGCGCGCACTACCGAGAGGCTGTTAGCGCATGATAATTCCTGTTAGCGCACGCTAATGGTCCAGAACTATAGGTTCTGGACTGGGGTGTTAACTTTCTGAACCGGAGTATCAGCCGGTAGCGCACGCTAACTTGAAATGTTAGCGAACGCTAATAACCCTCTGGTTATAAAAACCAGAGAGTTGACCAGGATAGCTCATTTCTTCTCCTTTTCTTTTCTCCTCCGAGAGTTGGGCGATTGGAAACTTGGAGTGGGGCGATTATCATCATCCATCCAAGATTTTGCGTCTCTAGCACCGATTTATCATCATATAACTACCTCTTGAATCAAGGTAAATCATCTTGAACCGTATTTTTGGGGAGATTTGGGGGTTTTCGAGTTTTTGTTCGATTGTTTCCATGTTGTTGATTAATTAATCTTGTTGGGGAGATTTGGGGGTTTTCGAGTTTTTGCGTATTCGAGAGGGTTTGGTTGTGGTCCGCCCTCGTTGTTGTTCTTATACGAATATACATGAATCGTAGGCGGGTTTTCGCGTATATTCCATTTCCATAATCATTTAAAAATGGTTGTGATTGTATTCTTCGAATTGTTAGGTTCGGTTTCGCCGGTTCCTAGCGGTCGTGTTTGATTCTTCCTTTCCGTTCGTGTCACCGTCTTTCGATCGAGGCAAGTACCCTTATGAACTTACAATCTTGACATGGTAGTATTGCATGAGAAATTTTGTGTGTGTGTATGTATGCTCACTACGGGTTAGATCCGACGGAGTCTCGGTAGGGGTCCACGGAGGTGTGGATCGACGAGCTTGCTTTTATCCACTACGGGTTAGATCCGACGGGGTCTCGGTAGGGGTCCACGGAGGTGTGGATCGACGGTTAATTGTGGTACATTTTATAAATGTATTTTTGATATTGGCGTTTCCGGAAATGTGTGTTTCAACCGATGTTTTCATGATTGCATGCATTAACTATATGTGTAAGGTGTAAGTTGTTCATTTGGTTACTTGTACTAGCGTAATTGCTAACCCCTTTGGGGACCCGTTTTGGGGAAATTCGTTTTATGAATTTAAGGTCAGGTTCATCGAGACGAACGGGCGCTGGACCAGTAGGCGGATGATGGTCATGCGTGATGATTGTGCACGAGTGGTGTCTTATTTTTTCTACCTTTTTACCGTTTGTCAACTTGTAAACTAATAGAAGTACTCGAGTACTTAGGAATTATTGGTTGTTCGGATTGTAATGTTGTCTATTATGTTTTCGTTGGATGGTTGTGTGGTGTTTGACCGGTTGAACCGGGTGGATTATTTTGTTTTGCGTTTTTATGACGAGGTGTTATTTTATTGATTCCGCGAGTCGATGAGTATGTTGGTCGTTTAGCTTGGTGGGTCCCATGTAGGGATTCACGACACTGTAATATACCTCAAATATCTCGGGGGTATTACAGATGATGGGAGCTGAAGGCAACAAATTATTGGAGGATACTCTAGGGTGTCGAAGCAATCACGGTCACATTCAAAAGGCCTATCTAGAGGAGCAATTGAGGATCGAGAGGGAGCTCCGAGCTGAGGAGAAAAGGAAGTCTCAAGACCAATTCCAGAAATTCCAGGAGGAGCAAGGAAGGCTCAACAAGAGATGTTATCTCATAAGGAGGCCATGATGCAGTATATGATGTCATTGAGTCATACCGTGACTCAATCAAAAATTCAGGCACACCACCCCCTCCATTCTTCAATTTACAAAGAACCCCCCTCTTATTTACAGTCTCGGTACGACGACATGCAAGACGGTAGTAATCCTTCGTCTATCTTTAAGAATTTGACGGATTTAGGTGGATTCTAGTTGTGGTTGTAGTAGTACTTTTGCTATATAAAGATATTAATACTAAATATTTACTTATTTAGACCCGTATTCATTAATGTTGGTGTTTATAGTGATTTTGTTGATGTTGCTACGTGATATGTTGATATGGTGTGATTTTTATAATTTTGGTGTATAAATTATGTTTTTCGTACATTGATCTATGGTGATTATGATATATGGTGATGTACTGTACATTTAGAATATACATGTTAAGTGTGAACAGGTTTGAGGATCTCAAAATTTGAATATTTGTTTAATGGACTTTAGCCGACAACATTTGCACAAACTGTAGGCTAAAGTTGTTTTTTTATACATAAAATCACTTTAGCCGATGTAGTCGTCGGCTAAAACAGTGGAGTGTAGGTGATAATATTTTTACCGTCGGCTAAAACAAATACAGTTTAGCTGACAATTATTTAGGCGTCGGCTAAACTCCAACTTTAGCCGACGACCTTCCGTCCCTGCCGTCGGCCAAACATTAGCCGATCGACCTCGGCCGGCCAACTTTAGCCGACGGTCTGCCACTTTATCCGACGTTTTTCGGCTTTAGCCGATGATTTTTTTGTTGCAGGCTAAAAATGTGAACATTTGTAGTTTTCATATTATATCTGATTAATTTAATGTGTAATTATATTTATTCTTTCTAATTTTGATTTAGGAAAAACTAATATAAGGATAATAAGAAAATTAATATTATCATATTTAATGAACCAGAAGAATCGTGATTGTGTATTCAGATATGATTGTGTAAATATCAGCATTATAAATACGAGGCATTCCGACCCGTGCGATGCACAGATTTTGTTTGCTATTACAAAATCACACTCTTATTTGTGTCAAAAACTTATTTTTATATCAGATGTATGTTAACGGATCGAAATATATACAAATGTATTAAGTCAAAATTGTTTGGCTCTCTTTACGCTCTCTCTTCCTGCAGGACAATATTCATGATGTAAACTTAACCAAACTAACTCAATAGTGCTCTCTATATTAATGACTTCCGACTTCCATTCTAATTTTTGACCCAAACTAATGGAGCTGTAATATAAAAAGTATACACTCAATTTTTTTTAAAACCTAACCAAAGAAATAATGAGAAACTGTACATTAAGAGATCGAATTGAGAGATTTAATATTATCCATCAGCATTCTTTAAGAGCTAATCCACCCGACACATCCATTCAAGAGCCGTTTAAACCAAAATTACTTGTTTAAACCAATTACCTAATCTACCCGACACATCCATTCTACTGCCTTCAATGTATACAGTGAAATAGGGTTCGTCTTGCTTAGCTTCTTGATCTCACCATGTGAATAATTTGGGAAGGCAAGCTCTATTCAAGAGCCGGTGAAACTGAGATTCCAGAGGCTAATTAATTCATTCATTGAAGCTGCTTGATGGCTATTAAGAACAGATGTATTTCGAACGTTTGATCTCTTTCTTCAATCCAGCACACTCTTGCTCAACCTGTGCACGTGACCGAAAAACCTTGTTTATCAACAATCGGAAGGAACAATATAAACCAACAATAGCTAACTGCATACTATTACAATTTATTACCAAATCTAATTTTGTTCTTAAGGAATCCAACTGTGCATCAAGATCAGAGTTACCAACAACATCAAGCAGATGCTTCATCCGGAAGAAAGATCAAACATTGAGTTTGGTAAAAAAAATACAATAAATGCAGGGTATTCAGATAATTCATATTACACTTGAACCAAGTGCCATAAGGTACTCAATGCAGCATAGCAATTATCTAGAAAAATAAGTAAGCGTACATCTTTAGGCAGTGAAAATCCTTCCGAAACAGCAAATATATGAAGAAAACAATAATACTTCTCCCTCATAGACAAATACTTATACAAAGATGACTGAATCATGTTTCGAATATAATTCACACCCTGCATGTAACAGTTTGAAGTCATAAAGAAAAAACACGTCAAAACCAAATAATACAGAACATTATAACAGCTATAAATCAAAACATGAGAACAGTTAAAGTGAACTGAACCTCAAACGACGTCTTTTTTTCATGGTACGTTGGCGCACCAATAGTTTTCAGATGATGGATACGCCTATGTATATAACCATCTCAAAATATAACGACTGTATTTCAATTCGTTGGGTCGGTCTCTTGGCTATCACTTGGAACCTCATGGAGACCCAGCTCCTCCAAATGCACAAGCCCATACCTCTCAGGTAAATTAGACACCCTACTAGACCTACGAGGTGGTTGTACTTGTGTTTCAAAAGGTTCAGTTCCAATTTCTTGTACAGGTGTTTCCCAAGGAGTTTCATTGTATTCTTCTAAAGAAATACTTCTACCTGCTCCGCCTTCCTGAATGAACTCATCTTCCAGGAAGTGTGCTTGTAAAGCAACAACGATCTTTCGATGAGGTTCCATGAACCACATCACCATTCAAAAATAATGCATCCAACACATTAAATAAATGGCATTCATAATGAATATGAATATTGATCCAATCAATATAAAACAATCCATCCAAAACGAATTAATCCAATTAATTCAAACAACCGTCAATTTTAACTTGTTCCGGACGAGAAAATATTTCATTAAATTAATTCCCCTAAGAATAAAATTACCATAATTAAATCTTAGTCAAATTAAATCCAATTTAATTTGTGGGAAATTAATTATCGAACGAAATATAAAAAACGGAGTCGGAAAACACGGCCGGGCCAAGCCCGGGACACTGCCCAGCAGGCTGCCGAGCAGGGCCTGCACAGGCTGCCCAGCAGGGCCTGCACATGCTGCCGAGCATGTCCGGCAGGGGCTGGCAGACCGCGAGGCAGCGCCCGGACAGCTCCAAGCTGCCGGGTCCGTTTACGTTTTTGGCTCGTTTTTTCACCCCGATTCCAAAAATAATATTTTTCTAATCTTTATATTACACATTTAAATCAGTTTTTCAAAAGAAAAATAAATTTATATTGTAATATAAAATCATGAAAAATTAATTTTTAGATGAACAATAGAAAATCAACGATTAATACGATTATGATTCCAAATCATACACCATCTAATCAAGCATTCCAAATGCCAATATCATTTATACGATCGCAAGACCTACGCTCTGATACCACTGTGTGGATCTGCAGAAGATCGAGGCAGTGTTGGATTGGGCACCGCCTAAGAACGTGAAGGAGGTCTGTAGTTTCTTGGGTTTGGCTGGCTACTACCGTAGGTTCGTCGAGGGTTTCTCGAAACTGGCTCGGCCGCTTACGCAATTGCTTCAGAAGTCCGAGACGTTCGTCTGGAATGACGAGAGGCAGGCGAGTTTTGAGGAGCGGAAGAGGCATTTAACTTCGGCCTCGGTTTTAGCGTTGCCGTGTGGCAATGAGGGTTTTGTTGTTTATAGTGACGCTTCGGGTCAGGGTCTGGGGTGCGTATTGATGCAGCATGACAAGACCATTCCATACGCATCGAGACAGTTGAGGTCGTACGAGCTTAACTACCCTACTCATGATTTGGAGTTAGCGGCAGTTGTCTTTGCGCTCAAGATTTGGCGTCACTATCTGTCTGGATCCGCATGTCAGATTTTTACCGATCATAAAAGTCTGAATTACATATTCACTCAGCGGGAGTTGAACATGAGGCAGAGGAGGTGGTTGGAGTTGATTAAGGATTATGATCTCGAAATCCTTTATCATCCGGGCAAAGCGGACGTCGTGGCCGACGCTTTGAGTCAGAAACCGACTGCGTTGAGGACACTTGAGATCCTTACATCTCAGTCTGAGCTTCAGCAGGTTTTGATCGATTTGGATGTTGAGATTTTATTGCCGGGAGCGGTCAGACAACTTTGCGCTTTAGAGATTTCGTCGTCGTTGGTCAATGAAATCAAATTGAAGCAGTTGGAAGATCCTATGATTTCTCAAATCCGAGAGAATATTCTTAAAGGAAAGTCTCCTGGGTTTGTGATTCATGAAGATGGGGTATTGAGATTCCAGAGTCGGCTTTATGTACCGATCAACTTGGAATTAAGGCAGAGTGTTTTGCGGGAGGCCCATGCTACGCCTTACTCCGTTCACCCTGGTTCGAGTAAGATGTACAATGACCTGAGGACGAATTTTTGGTGGAATGATATGAAGGAGGAGGTCGCACGGTTCGTAGCGAGATGTTTGACTTGTCAGCAGGTCAAAATCGAGCATCAGCGACCGACTGGATTATTGCAGTCACTTCCCGTCCCGGAGTGAAAATGGGAAGATATTTCGATGGACTTCGTCACGAGCCTGCCGAAATCGAGATCGGGCATGAATATGGTTTGGGTGATCGTGGATCGTCTGACCAAGTCGGCAAATTTTCTGGGCATCAAGGATACTTGGGGTCTGGAAAAGTTGGCTCGGGTGTTTATTGCACAGATTGTGAGACTTCACGGTACTCCGAAGTATATTGTTTTGGATCGGGATGGCCGTTTTGTATCACATTTTTGGCGGGTAGTACATAAGGCATTGGGTACTCGTTTACATCTGAGTACCTCTTTTTATCCTCAGTCGGATGGACAGTCGGAACGCACTATCCAGACGTTTGAGGATATGTTGCGCGCTTGTGCTCTCGATTGGAGCAGTGACTGGGAGGATCATTTGCCATTGACCGAGTTCACGTACAACAATAGTTGGCACGCGTCGATTCGGATGGCACCGTACGAGGCGCTTTATGGGCGGCAATGTCGATCGCCGATTTGTTGGAACGAGGCATCCGATTTGGTCGGGACCGAACCGGATATAGTTACAGAGACGAGACGGAAGGTGGGATTAATCCGGGAGAGGATGTTGACTACTCAGAGCCGACAGAAGTCATATGCTGACATCCGTCGTCGACCTTTAGAATTCGAGGTGGGAGACCACGTTTTGCTAAAGGTGTCACCGACGAGGAGAGTTTTCCGCTTCGGGAAGAAGGGAAAGTTGAGCTCGAGATTTATAGGACCCTTTGAGATTCTCGAGAGAGTCGACGAATTGGCATACCAGTTGGCGTTACCTCCAGCCTCGAGTCACATTCATAGTGTTTTCCACGTTTCCCAATTGAGGAAATACGTCCCGGATCCTAGTCACGTTATCGATTATGGTGAGATTGATATCGCTGAGGATGTTACTTTCGAGGAGCGTCCCTTGAAGATTTTGGAGCACCGTGAGAAGAGTTTGAGGCATAAGACCATTCCCTTGGTCAAGGTGCAGTGGTCGAGGCATGGTATCGAAGAGGAAACTTGGGAAACTGAGGATAGCATGCGTCCTAGGTACCCCGAGTTGTTTGTTTCTTAAGTTTCGGGACGAAACTTATTTTTACAGGGGTAGAATGTAATATCCGCATTTTTTTCTTTTCCCGGTACTTTTTCGATGTTTCGTTTTCCTGTTTTGGGTGGCTCGTGTGTAACCGTACATGTATTTCGGGAATACTTAATTTCGGATTTATTGTATTCAATTCCGCAATTTTTGGCTTTTCCCTCGTTGTTTGATCCGATTCTCGTAATTGTTGTTCGGAACCGCCGTTTCGGAGTTGTTGTAAATCTATTGTATGTTATTATGCGTATTGTGATGTTTCGTTTGATGTTTCGTTCATGTTCCGGTGTTCCGGGACCGTTGTTATCGTATGCCTAGCGCGCGCTAAGTTCGTATTGTAGCGCATGCTAAGCATACTTCAGTAGCGCACGCTACACTTGTTGGTAGCGCGCGCTAGCGAGTCGAGCCTGGCAATGGCAGTGAGCTTGTTTTTGGCCTCTGTCCTATGGACTAACAGATTAGCGCACACTACGTTTTGTCTAGCGCACGTTGTTGTTGAGGACTAGCGCGCGCTAAGTGTCCGGTAGCGCGCTCTAATGCGATAGTCCAGTACTGGGCAGTTTACTTCTGGACTTGGTTTGATGTCCAGGTAGCGCACGCTATGGCCCGATAGCACGCGCTACCGAGAGGCTGTTAGCGCACGCTAATTCCTGTTAGCGCATGCTAATGGTCCAGAACTATAGGTTCTGGACTGGGGTATTAACTTTCTGAACCGGAGTATCAGCCGATAGCGCACGCTAACTTGAAATGTTAGTGCACGCTAATAACCATCTGGTTATAAAAACCAGAGAGTTGACCAGGATAGCTCATTTCTTCTCCTTTTCTTTTCTCCTCCGAGAGTTGGGCGATTTGGGCGATTGGAAACTTGGAGTGGGGTGATTATCATCATCCATCCAATATTTTGCGTCTCTAGCACCGATTTATCATCATCTAATCATCCTCTACCTCTTGAATCAAGGTAAATCATCTAGAACCCTATTTTTGGGGAGATTTGGGAGTTTTCGAGTTTTTGTTCGATTGTTTCCGTGTTGTTGATTAATTCATGATGAATATGAGTAATCTTGTTGGTATTCTTGGTTTCCCTACGGATTCATGGTATATTTCGTGGTTTTTGCATATTCGAGATGGTTTGGTCGTGGCCCGCCCTCGTTGTTGTTCTTATACGAATATACATGAATCGTAGGCGGGTTTTCGGGTGTATTCCATTTCCATAATCATTTAAATATGGTTGTGATCGTATTCTTCGAATTGTTAGGTTCGGTTTCGCCGGTTCCTAGCGGTCGTGTTTGATTCTTCCTTTCCGTTCATGTCACCGTCTTTCGATCGAGGCAAGTACCCTTATGAACTTACAATCTTGACATGGTAGTATTGCATGAGAAATTGTGTGTGTGTATGTATGCTCACTACGGGTTAGATCCGACGGGGTCTCGGTAGGGGTCCACGGAGGTGTGGATCTGTAATATCCGCAATTTTCGATTTTCGGTAAATTTCTTTTTTTCGGCGGAAGTCCGTTTTGACGACTCGCTCATGACCGTTTCGTCATTCCGAGAATGATTAATTCTGCACTTTTTGTCATCCGAGCTCGTTTCGGTGTCGTTTTGTTGAGTTCCGTGCTTTTTAGCGGTTTTTCCGCACTTGAGTTCGATTCTTGCGAATCTCGTCCGAAACTGTTGTTTCGACTTTCTCGTAAGTTCATTTAATGTTAATATTCATGTTGCGAGCTTTGGATTGGTGTTTCGATCACGTATCGTGATTTTCGGGCATTTTGGGCCATTTTCGTAATTTCCCAAAGTTTGGGGTAATTACTTTCCGTTGTCGAATTTCGAGCCTTCGGGTAGTCGGAATCGTGTGTTCTATTAGTGCTCGGATTCGTCTTTTCGAGTACTTCGTAACCGTATCTTCGATTCGTACTCAGGTTCGGGTTTCGGGGTCGTTCGGGCCGTCGGAGTTGGTCTCGGCCGAGTTATGGCGGGCATCTTTGAGGCGGGCCGACTCTGGCCGGGTAACGTGCGGTAGTGATCGGCGATTACGTCGTAAGGCCGGATTCGTCGTAAGGCCACTGGCGTGCGTCGTAACGTTCGGCATTTTCCAGCAGGAGTTCGGCCATGGCGATTACGTCGTCGTAAGCGTGGCCGATTCGACGTAACCGGCCGGCGATCGGCTATTTAAGGCTGGCGGCGTTTTCTTGACCATTTCTCACTTCCCTTCTTATCTTCCGAGGCTTATGTTGTGCTAATCATGTAGAGATGTTGTTGGACAATAAATCCATGAAGTTCTGAGGTTCATATCATCAATCATCCGTCCTATAACATCCTCCGATCTACTGACCAGTCGATTTCCTAGAAATCTAGTTTTGGGGAATTTGGGTATTTTGGTTGTTTCGTCCGATTAATCCGATTTATCTTAGGATTATGATGGATTGATGATTATTTAGATGTATTATATCATTTCCCTTGTTATTCCATGGTTGGATCGTATCGATTCGTTATTTGGGTCGAGTTCTTGACCGACGCCTTGAAGGTGTCCGGTAAAATGTCATAGAGGGGTTTTCGGGCGTTCTTCTATTATTCTTCCTCGTATGATCGTTGTTTTTTTGATTTTATATTGTTAGGGTCGTATTCTTGTGATGGACTCGTGTCGGTACCCTCCGGTTCGTTGTCTTCTTCGGGTCCGAGCTTCCGGTTGAATCGTGTTCTTGGAGTGTTCGGTTGCGGTCATTAAGTCGAGCTTTCCCGTTGCTCGCGTGCGTTGGACTTGAGGCGAGTATCTCGTCTATATTCTTTATACTTTGAGAATGTGATGTGTCGTGAATTTAACGTGGACTCGTTAGTGACGGTATATTTAACCGTAACTTACTTTAAATGAAGATGTGATTTTATGAAGGTAATTACCAACGTAAACTTTAGTTTCAAGAATAATGATAACTACCTCTTCATGTTATTTTGTGACTAAAATAAATACTAGAAATGAGTAGTTAAATGAAGAATTGTGGAATCGCGTAATACTTGTATTATTTGCTCGTTGGCCTTTTTCCTGAATGATGGTTTGCTGTGGATATTGTGCCTTTGTGGAAGTTATGTTACGTTAACTTATATGTTACGTGTTTCCGGTTGTAGTGAATATTATGCCTTTGTTGTTGTTGTGTATCTTAGCGAATTGAGATGTTGTCCGGGTAGGGTCCCGTCGAGGCCTCCGGAGGAGCGTGCTTGCGAGTACGGCCAGACGTTATGTTGTGACCATAAGGTTATCAATTCGGGTAGGTCTGGGGAGGGCTCCGAGAATCGGCACTTGCGAGTGCGATGTCATGATAACTTATGGGCGTGCTTGAATGGTGTTATCCGGGTAGGGTCCGTCGAGGCCTCCGGAGGCGCGTGCTTGCGAGTACGGCCAGATGTTACGAGTTGACCATAAGGTTATCTAATCGGGTAGGTCTGGAGAGGGCTCCAATAATCGTCACTTGCGAGTGCGATGTCAAGATAACTTATGGGTGTGTTCGAGTTTATTCTTGATGACTAATCCGGGTGGGACCCTTCGGGGCCACGGAGACGTTTTGACTGTTGATTTGATATCTCTGAATTGTTTATGTTTGAATCTTGAATCCCGATTATATTGGTGAATATGGTTTTGGTCTTGAGGTTTGAGTTGAGAATAAAATCATTTGTATGATTTTGAAAGAAAACCTTTTGAAAAGGAAAAACATTCATATTTCAGGATTTTACACTGAGACCCCCGAAGTCTCTAAATAATCTCTTACAATGATTGAGTAATCCCCATGGTTTGTTTTAAAGGAATAAATTTTCAAAAGACTTTAGACTCGGGGATCGTGTTACTACCTTGTCGAAATGTTATTTTCATAACGGTTGTATTCTTGATGTATAATTGTATAGCTTGGTTACTTGCTAGCGATTCCATCGCTAACCCCTCGTTGGGGTTTTTGTTATTTATTCCGGTGTTACGATGGAGAGTGAGCAACCACGGGATTGGCTCGGAGGATGATGCAATGCAACGATACTAGTCACGGTTGTAGTCTGTCGTGCATCGGTGATATGTCGGTTTGAGTTCTTGTCATCCTTGAGGGATGGACATTTTATGTACTATGTGATCGAGTTGTATTTTAGTTTCATCGGATGTACGGTTATCTTTGTGTTTTGAGAGACCTAATCGGTCTACGGTATTATGTTTTGGTCAAGTTGACCGCATGTGGGTTTTGATTTGTAGTCTCCGCTTTGGTAGCTCCTTGTGGAAAGGGGTCTACGGCGTGTAATATCCCTGAGTGGATTGGGGGTGTTACATAAATGGTATCGGAGCTTAGGTTTGCAAAAACCTAGGCAGTTGGGTCTAGTTGGGTCTTGTCGAGTCGTGTCTTGTCGGAGTCGTGTCTTGTCGTGTCACCTGGGTGAGCAGTTGTGAACAAGCGAGATCATTGCGATCCGTTGTGATCAATTGTGGTTCGTGTGATTAGTATCGTGTTGCAACCATTATCTCCGTGCGACCTGTGAATGTAAGTCTCCCTTCTTTGTGTTGTGCCTCGTGTGACACGAGCTATTTTTATGATTATTTGTTAAGTGACGGGATCCTCTTATGAATTTTGATTTCTTGATACGTGACTATTTCACTCTCATATTTCGTTCATATGATGAGTATTGTTCTTTGGGAATTTGTGCATGTCGAACCGTATTTCTTTTATCCGCTGCGTGAGTTCTTTTGTAAAGGATTTCGGTATTTTACCGACTGAGTTTTATTTCGAAAACCAATTTCCTTAATCGGGTTTTTAACATTATGGCCTTGATCATTTTGGCGAAATTCTTATGACGGTATTTAGTATTTTGTAAATGGCTTTTGTAAGTTTTTGAAATATTACCGTCATCAGCTTTTTGACGGTTTTGTAAAAGGTTTTTAGCCTGGTGGGTTCCGGCGCGGGACCCACGGCGCTATATTGTTCCTTGTAATTACCTGAAATTTTTGGGCATTCTAGCCCATTGAATTATTTTTGAAAACCTTGAGTATCTTAGAAAATTAAAATTCGAGACGTACTTTTAAAACGAATTATTTTCTTGCGGTGTTTTCAAGGTGTTTTCTAATGCCGCAATACATTTCAAAAATTTTCCGGTTGAGGACCAAAAATATTTTGAGATATTTTCAAATGCAGTTGCTTAGACCCAAGGGTCGAATATTTTTGAAAGTTTTTCACTAAAAGAAAGGTGTCCTCATTTTTGTTCAAACGCAAGATGACTTTCAAAGTCTCGATAATGGTGTTTGTACTACTTTTTGTAAAATGATACTCAAGATCAACTGTTGTTTCCAAACTGTTTTCAAAAGGTGGTTTTCGTTTTGAAAACCTATCATTCCTGTTTGCGGACCGGAAATGCGTGTATGGTTTTCGAACATTCGTTACGGTGTTAACCCCGAATTGTGATTGAATTGGTGGCGTGAGCGTCGATTCGTTCGCCACGCATATATTTTGTTAGCCCTTGTGGGAGGTGTGATGACGATCCTTAATGTTGTCATTTCGTGGTGGCTTGCGTGTTATCGCACCTGTGTGAGCTGTTAAAGCTTGGGTTTGTACGTTTGTGTACATATGTGATTGTTTCATAATATTTGTAATTATGTGCTGGTTATTGTTCGGGCCGTTGAGGTCGCCGAACGATACCGTCGTTGCTGTAGTGTTTGTGTGTATTATTTTACGATGATAATCGTTGTATATGATATGTATTATGATCCCTTGTGCTGAGTTGGCATCTCCGCTATATTGTTTTGCGACGTTATGCCCCATTGTATCTAGCATTTGTATTTTCGGTATGCCGAGCCGAGGCATTTCAACCGTGATGTGTCGGGGCATGCACGTGTAAATTGTTCTTCTCGTCAGTAACACATTTCAAGTGTGGACTCGAGGGACACCGAATTCAATTTTGCGAATTGGCTACCGAGACTTTCGGAGTTTGCGCTCCAGCGCAGTTATCAGAATCGGCTTTGAGAGGCCTTTGAAGGATGTTTCTGTCGGTTGCTTGTTGTGTTGTCGCCTTGATTTCGTTGTTGTGAGTTTCGGGGACGACACTTCTCTTAGAAGAGGTCGAATATAATACCCGTATTATATTTGGCTCTGCATTTTCTCTTTCTCAACTCTATCGGCTCATTGGTGTTCGTTGATACTTTACGAACTTGTCTGTATTTCGGTTTCATCGCTCGAGCAGTGTGATCTTGTTTTGGGTCGATCCGGTTATCATTTGTAACTTTTCGAGTTCGGTTCGATTCTTGTGAACCTTGTTCGGAAGTAACATCCTTTGGTTCTACTAATTCTTTTATTGGAAGTGGATCGGATTTGGAACACTTGTGTTTTCGACTCTGTCGACTCGTTTATGTTCGTTGATATTTGAGCTTGTCCGCCCCTTGCTTTTGTTGATCGAGCAGTGTGGTAATATTTCGGAATAACTCGTTTGTCGTTGTGACTTTTCTATTGCTATTCCCTTTCTGTGGATCTTATGTGAATCACATCTTGTTGCTTTTACCGGATCATATATTGTCTCGAGCCGAGACGTGAACTGAGAGTTGTTGTTTGAATTTTATTGTTCTTCGTGATTCGAACATGATTGTTCAATTTTGTTGTCTCGACCGTTGTGGTTCGATCGTTTGATTGTCCGGTTTTGTTGATCTCGTTTCGTAATTGTTGAGCGTTCGGACTCCTTCCTAATTTCCTTATATTCGGAAATTTGTCTCGTTTCGATCTTCCAACCCTTGGGTGGTGGAATTCCGTATTTCTTCGCCGATTGGCTCGCGTTTTGATTGATGTACCGTTGGGGTGGTCAATCATATTGATTTTCGTTCGTTGTGTTTTGTGGATTCGGATAATCGACTTGGTTATATTATCTGTTTGATGACGCTTGTCACTTGTTGGTTTTATTATGTCTCTATCGGTGGCGTTGTGTTGGTCGTCGTGGAGCGTGTTTTCACGCCGTATGTTCTTTTGCGTTTCTTGCAGTGTTTCGCCGTCGGGCGCGAGTTTCGGTTTTGGGTATCTCGTCGAGTTTTCTGACGGTGGATATTGCTTATCCCTACTTATTTTAAGTTTCGGGACGAAACTTCTTTTAAGGAGGGTAGAATGTAATATCCGCAATTTTCGATTTTCGGTAAATTTCTTTTTTCGGCGGAAGTCCGTTTTGACGACTCGCTCATGACCGTTTCGTCATTCCGAGAATGATTAATTCTGCACTTTTTGTCATCCGAGCTCGTTTCGGTGTCGTTTTGTTGAGTTCCGTGCTTTTTAGCGGTTTTCCGCACTTGAGTTCGATTCTTGCGAATCTCGTCCAAACTGTTGTTTCGACTTTCGTAAGTTCATTTAATGTTAATATTCATGTTGCGAGCTTTGGCTTGGTGTTTCGATCACGTATCGTGATTTTCGGGCATTTTGGGCCATTTTCGTAATTTCCCAAAGTTTGGGGTAATTACTTTCCGTTGTCAATTTCGAGCCTTCGGGTAGTCGGAATCGTGTGTTCTATTAGTGCTCGGATTCGTCTTTTCGAGTACTTCGTAACCGTATCTTCGATTCGTACTCAGTTCGGGTTTCGGGTCGTTCGGGCCGTCGGAGTTGGTCCCGGCCGAGTCATGGCCGGGCATCTTTGGGGCCGGGCCCACTGGCCGGTAACGTGCGGTAGTGATCGGCGATTCGACGTAAGGCGATTCGCACGTAAGGCCACGGCCGTGCGTGCACGTAACGTTCGGCATTTTCGAGCGGGGAGTTCGGCCATGGCCGGTTACGTACGTAAGCCATGGCCGATTACGTCGTAACCGTGATCGGCCTATTTAAGGCACAGCGGCGTTTTCTTGACCATTTCTCACTTCCCTTCTTATCTTCCGAGGCTTATGTTGTGCTAATCATGTAGAGATGTTGTTGGACAATAAATCCATGAAGTTCGAGGTTCATATCATCAATCATCCGTCCCTATAACATCCTCCGATCTACTGACCAGTCAGATTTCCTAGAAATCTAGTTTTGGGGAATTTGGGTATTTTGGTTGTTTTCGTCCGATTAATCCGATTTATCTTAGGATTATGATGGATTGATAATTATTTAGATGTATTATATCATTTCCCTTGTTATTCCATGGTTGGATCGTATCGATTCGTTATTTGGGTCGAGTTCTTGACCGACGCCTTGAAGGTGTCCGGTAAAATGTCATAGAGGGGTTTTCGGGCGTTCTTCGATTATTCTTCCTCGTATGATCGATGATTTATTGATTATATATTGTTAGGGTCGAATTCTTGTGAAGGACTCGAGTCGGAACCCTCCCGTTCGTTGTCTTCTTCGGGGTCCGAGCTTCCCGGTTGAATCGTGTTCTTCGGAGTGTTCGGTTGCGGTCATTAAGTCGAGCTTTCCCGTTGCTCCGCGTGCGTTGGACTTGAGGCGAGTATCTCGTCTATATTCTTTATACTTTGAGAATGTGATGTGTCGTGAATTTAACGTGGACTCGTTAGTGACGGTATATTTAACCGTAACTTACTTTAAATGAAGATGTGATTTTATGAAGGTAATTACCAACGTAAACTTTAGTTTCAAGAATAATGATAACTACCTCTTCATGTTATTTTGTGACTAAAATAAATACTAGAAATGAGTAGTTAAATGAAGAATTGTGGAATCGCGTAATACTTGTATTATTTGCTCGTTGGCCTTTTTCCTGAATGATGGTTTGCTGTGGATATTGTGCCTTTGTGGAAGTTATGTTACGTTAACTTATATGTTACGTGTTTCCGGTTGTAGTGAATATTATGCCTTTGTTGTTGTTGTGTATCTTAGCGAATTGAGATGTTGTCCGGGTAGGGTCCCGTCGAGGCCTCCGGAGGAGCGTGCTTGCGAGTACGGTCAGACGTTATGTTGTGACCATAAGGTTATCAATTCGGGTAGGTCTGGGGAGGGCTCCGAGAATCGGCACTTGCGAGTGCGATGTCATGATAACTTATGGGCGTGCTTGAATGGTGTTATCCGGGTAGGGTCCGTCGAGGCCTCCGGAGGCGCGTGCTTGCGAGTACGGCCAGATGTTACGAGTTGACCATAAGGTTATCTAATCGGGTAGGTCTGGAGAGGGCTCCGAGAATCGTCACTTGCGAGTGCGATGTCAAGATAACTTATGGGTGTGTTCGAGTTTATTCTTGATGACTAATCCGGGTGGGACCCTTCGGGGCCACGGAGACGTTTATTTGTTGATTTGATATCTCTGAATTGTTTATATTTGAATCTTGAATCCCGATTATATTGGTGAATATGGTTTTGGTCTTGAGGTTTGAGTTGAGAATAAAATCATTTGTATGATTTTGAAAGAAAACCTTTTGAAAAGGAAAAACATTCATATTTTAGGATTTTACACTGAGACCCCCGAAGTCTCTAAATAATCTCTTACAATGATTTCTGGAGTAATCCCCATGGTTTGTTTTAAAGGAATAAATTTTCAAAAGACTTTAGACTCGGGGATCGTGTTACTACCTTGTCGAAATGTTATTTTCATAACGGTTGTATTCTTGATGTATAATTGTATAGCTTGGTTACTTGCTAGCGATTCCATCGCTAACCCCTCGTTGGGGATTTTGTTATTTATTCCGGTGTTACATTTGGAGAGTGAGCAACCACAGATTGGCTCGGAGGATGATGCAATGCAACGATACTAGTCACAGATTGTAGTCGTAGTCATCGGTGATATGTCGGTTTGAGTTCTTGTCATCCTTGAGGGGATGGACATTTTATGTACTATGTGATCGAGTTGTATTTTAGTTTCATCAGATGTACGGTTATGCTGTGTTTTGAGAGACCTAATCGGTCTACGGTATTATGTTTTGGTCAAGTTGACCGCATGTGGGTTTTGATTTGTAGTCTCCCGCCTGGTAGCTCCTTGTGGAAAGGGGTCTACGGCGTGTAATATCCCTGAGTGGATTGGGGGTGTTACAGGATCGACGAGCTTGCTTTTATCCACTACGGGTTAGATCCGATGGGGTGTCGGTAGGGGTCCACGGAGGTGTGGATCGACGGTTAATTGTGGTGCGTTTTATAAATGTATTTTTGATATTGGCGTTTCCGGAAATGTGTGTTTCAACCGATGTTTTCATGATTGCATGCATTGACTATATGTGTAAGGTTTAAGTTGTTCATTTGGTTACTTGTACTAGTGTAATTGCTAACCCCTTTGGGGACCCGTTTTGGGGATATTCGTTTTATGAATTTAAGGTCAGGTTCATCGAGACGAACGGGCGCTGGACCAGTACGCGGATGATGGTCGTTCGTGATGATTGTGCACGAGTGGTGTCTTATTTTTTCTACCTTTTTACCGTTTGTCAACTTGTAAACTAATAGAAGTACTCGCGTACTTAGGAGTTATTGGTTGGTTATTGGTTGGTTATTGGTTGTTCGGATTGTAACGTTGTCTATTATGTTTGCGTTGGATGGTTGTGTGGTGTTTGACCGGTTGAACCGGGTGGATTAATTTGTTTTGTGTTTTTATGACGAGGTGTTATTTTGTTGATTCCGCGAGTCGATGAGTATGTTGGTCGTTTAGCTTGGTGGGTCCCATGTAGGGATTCACGACGTTGTAATATACCTCAAATAACTCGGGAGTGTTACAGATTATGGGAGCTTAAGGCAACAAATTATTGGAGGATACTCTAGGGTGTCGAAGCAATCAAGGTCACATTCAAAAGGCCTATCTAGAGGAGCAATTGAGGATCGAGAGGGAGATCCGAGTTGAGGAGCAAAGGAAGTCTCAAGACCAATTCCAGAAATTCCAGAAGGAGCAAGGAAGGCGCAACAAGAGATGTTATCTCAGAAAAAGGCCATGATGCAGTATATGATGTCATTGAGTCATACCGTGACTCAATCAAAAATTCAGGCACACCACCCCCTTCATTCTTCAATTTACAAAGAACCCCCCTCTTATTTACAGTCTCGGTACGACGACATGCAAGACAGTAGTAATCCTTCGTCTATCTTTAAGAATTTGACAGATTTAGGTGGATTCTAGTTGTGGTTGTAGTAGTACTTTTGCTATATAAAGATATTAATGCTAAATATTTACGTATTTAGACTCATGTTCATTAACGTTGGTGTTTATAGTGATTTTTTTGATGTTGCTACGTGATATGTTGATATGGTGTGATTTTTATAATGTTAGTGTATAAATTATGCTTTTCGTACATTGATCTATGGTGATTATGATATATGGTGATGTACTGTACATTTAGAATATACATGTTAAGTGTGAACAGGTATGAGGATCTCAAAATTTGAATATTTGTTTAATGGACTTTAGCCGACAACATTTGCACAAACCGTAGGCTAAAGTTGTTTTTTTATACATAAAAGCACTTTCGATGTAGTCGTCGGCTAAAACAGTGGAATGTAGGCGATAATATTTTTACCGTCAGCTAAAACAAATACAGTTTAGCTGACAATTATTTAGTCGTCGGCTAAACTCCAACTTTAGCCGACGACCTTCCGTCCCTGCCGTCGGCCAAACTTTAGCCGATCGACCTCGGCCGGCCAACTTTAGCCGACGTTTTTCGGCTTTAGCCGATGATTTTTTTGTTGCCGGCTAAAAATGTGAACATTGGTAGTTTTCATATTATATCTGATTAATTTAATGTGTAATTATATTTATTCTTTCTAATTTTGATTTATGAAAAACTAATACAAGGATAATAAGAAAATTAATATTATAATATTTAATGAACCAGAAGAATCGTGATTGTGTATTGAGATATGATTGTGTAAATATCAACATTATAAATACGAGACATTCTGACCCGTGCGATGCACATGTTTTGTTTGCTATTACAAAATCACACTCTTATTTGTGTCAAAAACTTATTTTTATATCAGATGTATGTTAACGGATCGAAATATATACAAACGTATCAAGTCAAAATTGTTTGGCTCTCTTTACGCTCTCTCTTCCTGCAGGACAATATTCATGATGTAAACTTAACCAAACTAACTCAATAGTGCTCTTTATATTAATGACTTCCGACTTCCATTCTAATTTTTGACCCAAACTAATGGAGCTGTAATATAAAAGGTATACACTCAATTTTTTTTAAAACCTAACCAAAGAAATATTGAGAAACTGTACATTAAGAGATCGAATTGAGAGATTTAATATTATCCATCAGCATTCTTTAAGAGCTAATCCACCCGACACATCCATTCAAGAGCCGTTTAAACCAAAATTACTTGTTTAAACCAATTACCTAATCCACCCGACACATCCATTCTACTGCCTTCAATGTATACAGTGAAATAGGGTTCGTCTTGCTTAGCTTCTTGATCTCACCATGTGAATAATGTGGGAAGGCAAGCTCTATTCAAGAGCCGGTGAAACTGAGATTCCAGAGGCTAATTAATTCATTCATTGAAGCTGCTTGATGGCTATTAAGAACAGATGTATTTCGAACGTTTGGATCTCTTTCTTCAATCCAGCAGACTCTTGCTCAACCTGTGCACGTGACCGAAAAACCTTGTTTATCAACAATCGGAAGGAACAATATAAACCAACAATAGCTAACTGCATACTATTACAATTTATTACCAAATCTAATTTTGTTCTTGAGGAATCCAACTGTGCATCAAGATCAGAGTTACCAACAACATCAAGCAGATGCTTCATCCGGAAGAAAGATCAAACATTGAGTTTGGTAAAAAAAATACAATAAATGCAGGGTATTCAGATAATTCATATTACACTTGAACCAAGTGCCATAAGGTACTCAATGCAGCATAGCAATTATCTAGAAAAATAAGTAAGCGTACATCTTTAGGCAGTGAAAATCCTTCCGAAACAGCAAATATATGAAGAAAACAATAATACTTCTCCCTCATAGACAAATACTTATACAAAGATGATTGAATCATGTTTCGAATATAATCCACACCCTGCATGTAACAGTTTGAAGTCATAAAGAAAAAACACGTCAAAACCAAATAATACAAAACATTATAACAGCTATAAATCAAAACATGAGAACAGTTAAAGTGAATTGAACCTCAAACGACGTCTTTTTTTCATGGTACGTTGGCGCACCAATAGTTTTCAGATGATGGATCCGTCTATGTATATAACCATCTCAAAATATAACGACTGTATTTCAATAAGTCGGAGCCCAAAACCTCATATAAGACTCATATAAAACTCATATAAGCTGGTAAAAAAACAAAAATATATAACCAATGAGTGCCAACAGAACCCAAAATCCTATTTTTATTTTGATTCTTTTACTTTTTTTTACCAAAAATTATTAACCGGTGCATCTCTGCTGTTACAATAATAAAAAATAATAATAAAAAAATAAAGGAATGAAAAATACTGCCATTAAAATAAAGGAGAGATGGATTTACCAAAGCGAGAATAAGATTTATGGGGCTATGGTATTTTTCCGAGTCTCTTTCTTTTGCGAATTCATCCATTTTCTTCTTGAGAAGATCCAGCGTCACACACCCTTCCCCTGCGCCTTATTTGGCTCCAGTCATCTTTCCTTTTGATTTCTCAAACTTTCTGCCCACCAACTCTGGTGAAGAAATCGGGAAAACCAAACAGCACACTTTGTTCTGCTTTGATCCACCTTTTATGGATGTATATCTCGAATATATAAAAACAAACATTTCAGCGAAAGTTAGGGAAGGGAGATTGAGATGGTTTGGCCACGTCCGCAGGAGGCAGGCATCTGCTCCGGTGAGGAGGGTCGAGAGTTTAGTAGTTGTCGGGGAGAGGAGGAGAGGCAGGCCGAGGAGGACGTGGGAGGAGCAGCTGAGATTAGATTTGAAGGCCTTAAACCTTTCTGAGACCATGACTGTTGATAGGTGCGCTTGGAGACACCAGATCAGAGTTGTGGATTCTTTAGTTGGGAGTGGTGCTGTAGTTGAGAGCCTCAGGGTTGGGTTGTCTCGGTTAGCTTTGACCTAGAGCATTGCATTTTTACATTTATTGTATATTTTATCCTATTGCCTTTTGCGTGTGGTGTATTTTTGACAGGGAGCTGTGCGCGGAGTCAACCTCTCTTCTGTTTGAGCAGCGTTCATCGGGAGTGAAGTAGCCAAATTCCTCTTAGGTAAGTCCCATGTGGATTAAGCCATGGGCTCAGGTATGGTATTGAGTTTTTTCGTATCATATGCTTCCCTTTGTATTTTTCACTCAATATGTTGTTGTGCACTAAGCTGAGGGTCTTCACGGAAACAGCCTCCCTACCATAATAAGTAGGGCATGGTCTGCGTACATCTTACCCTCCCCAGACCCTACTCTGAGCGGGATATACTGGTTATGTTTGGTTTGGTTTGGTTTAGAGCAGTCCTGGTTTAACGTTAGCTGGGAAGAAGCCAATGAAAAGATGGATGAGTAGTTTAATCGTTTATTTATTGTTGAAATTCAATTATTGCACACCAAAAGATAGACGTTAAAATCTTATGATAAAGAGATGTGTCTTTCGAAATTCTTCAAACATTGATTGGAAGTAGTATAGATTATTATGACACCATATTTTATATATTAAAATTATGTATTTGGTATAATGACAAAATTTAATACTCCACATTAATTAGGAGGACTTAATCTTTATATATATAAGATTAATATATAAGTATAATTAAAGGTAAACTAAAAATATTAAATATTGGTAATATACAGAGATATACTTTCTTCACCTCCAGTCACTTATCGTAACTAATTTAAGAAACTAATCATGCACAATATATATTTACATTAGTAGAATTAATGGTTTAATAATATATTATTAGAAATTTTACAAGCCGTGCAACGCTGGAGAAATAATAGTTATTATAATAAATCAGTGAATAAAATTATTTAATCTTGATGATGTATACGCAAAATAAATGAAAAGCAACTATATATATATATATATATATATATATATACACTGGATGTGCAGAAATTACGAAGTGAAAATAGTTAGAAATTCATCCCTACAAAACAAAGTAATTAATAATTAATTATAAAGATTAAGACAGTTAGAAATGAAGGGTGCAATACAATGTGAGAAGCCAAAGATAATTATGAAATCTATAATTAGAAATCTATAAGAGAATTATGAAATCTCACAAAATTAAAATAAATGCAAGAACAACGACTTGTGCTAGTATCTAAATATAATATGCAGGTAATTAAACTACTACTTGCAAGTATTCAACTATATTTTACTTTGTTGAATGTTGGTCATTGAATATCCAAATGACAGGTATTCAAATGCAATATTTTGGGTAAACGAACTATCAGTTGTAAGTACCTAATGCGTCAATTTTGTAATTATTTTTTATGTGATAGATTTATATTATTTATTTATAGTTATTTTATAAATATGTAAAGAACCCAATAAATAATAGTGGGAATCAATTTTTTAATACCAAATCATAAAATTGATAAGTGTTATATCCCCATTCATAAAACTATAAGGCCATTTTCTCGTTGCTGTTTTGAGGTCATTTTCTGTTTTTATTTTCGAAAACACTAAAAACGTGTTCTTTTTATCATTTTCGAAAATGCATTTTGGAAAACAAAAAAAATATTTGTACACAAAACGCAAAATGTCCAAAACCTCGTTTTGAGCGTTTTGTATGTATTTCAACAAAAAAATCTTCAAAATGCTCAAAATGCATTTTGAGTTTTTTTATTTTTTTTATTATCCTAATTTGAAACAAGTCTAAAATAAAGATTTATGAATTCAATATTACTATTACAAAAAAAAAAAATTTTGCAAAATAAATTTAACAGAACGCGTTTTCAACAACTTTGAAAATAAAAATAAAAACAGAAAACATAAAATATTTTGCAAAATGAAAGTACAAAATAAAATACAAACAGAACGCCCCTAAGTTTTTAGTACCATTTTGATTAAAAAGACTAAAATGTCCTCTCTTTTCTTGTAACGTTGACTTTTCCCTTTTATATTTTATTTAGTTTAAACTACTTTTCTTCTCTTTTTTCTTTTTTACTTTCCTCATCTGCTCCCATCGATATTAATGTCCAACAACCAAAATTTAGCTACAATATATACATCAAAACAACACAACCATTTTTGACAAAGGGTCTCTCAAAAGTCTTATAAAAATCACAAGATTATTCGAAAAGAAAAGTTGACGTTCAAATAGGACTTCATTTGTCGTGCTGCTGGGTTCATAAAGAAAGTATGCATCAGAATTTGACTGCTGGAAATTTTTTTTTCCCGACCAGTTCTTACGGACACGATCGCTGCACACGATGGGAAGCCACCGTGTGCAACGGTCGTGTCCAACGACCTTGACATCGTGCGCACAACTAACGTGTTCACGATCGTCTACAAACGTGTGCAGCGATCGTGTTCATGGCCAGAAACTTGCACACGGTATCATACGACCGTGTGCATTGGTCGTGTCCAAGGCAGACCGTTTTATAATATTGTTCGCTCAGTTTTCTGAATAGTTATTCATCTTTTTGTAATCAGATGTCGTGGCAGCGTATTTTGATACATCACGGTGGTCATTGGGAGCGATCGACATATGTAGACGGGGACTCCTTTTTTGTCTACATCGACACGAGCAAAGTTAGTCGTGCAAACCTCGTGAGGATTATCAGAGAGGGTTTGGGTGGTCCAAATGAGTCCGATTAAAAATTATGGTACTTGACACACATGGCCAAGGGAAACAAAGTAAAAATCCTATTACGGGGCGATACCGAGATACTTCGATTACTAGTAGAATACAAGGAGGATCCTGAGGTCTATGTTGAGAACGGCAGCTCCTCCACTACCAAGGTTAATATGGGATGTAGCAGCTCGAGAGTAGAGCCCAACAACATAAATTATGACATGTCTTCCGAAGATTATCAATACGAGGAAGATGAGGAAGACGAGGAAGATGAGGAGGTGCATACATCCGAAGATGAAGATTGTTGTAAAGACTTGCTTGAGTCACTAGCTGTGGAATTTCTTGCTTGGGTTCGCCAACCGGCCTAAATGGATAGGATTATGAGTCGTCGGAAATTCTCATCCGACCATCAATCTGCGAGCGCGCATGAGCATCTACAATCAATGCGTAACTGGATCATTCCATTTCCGGACCCCGGTAGTGCCGGGACATTGGGTTGGGTCGAGCAGCCTCCACCGGTTACCGGTCAGCTAGAGGTGGGGTCCACCTTTCATTCCAAGATAGAGTTGAAGATAACTATAGGAATGTATCATTTAGAAAATATGCTACAGTGTATCACTGATCGTTCCGCCGATAAACGTATAGTGTTTGTCTGTAAAAGTGGGTGAAAAAAATATCAGTTTAGGTTGTGTGCTATTGAAGGTGCAACTATTTAGAGAATTACTAAGTTGACCTTGGAGCACAGCTGTCACCCTGATTTGAACCGTGCTACCGCACGATCGGTCACTTCTGAGGTTGCCGCCCATTATTTTGCTAAAAGATTGACTGGTGAGGGGGTCACTTTGAGGCCAAGGGAGATGATTGCAGAGATGTGTAGGGAGTACGGCACTGACATGCTATACAGTTTTTCTCTCCGGACGAGGAATATAGCGATAGAGAATACATATGGCAGCTTTGATGAGTCGTATCAGAGGCTCCCATCTTATCTGTATTTGTTAAAACAGCGTAATCCAGGGACATTTTATGATTTTCAGACGACTCGTGAGGGAGTGTTTTGCCACATGTTCGTTGCACTCGGACAGAGTATTAGGGCATTTGATACGTGCCTTCGACCGATGATTATAGTTGATGGGACCCACCTGAAGGGAAGGAATAAAGGAACTCTATTTGTGGCCGTCACATTTGACGGGAACGAGCAAGTATTTCCTCTTACAGTTGGTATCGGTCCGATAGAGTTCATGGACTTATTTTCTGTATAACTTGCGCAGATGCTACAATCCGATGGAAGATTTACTGATTGTGAGTGACCAACATAAGAGCATTCAGAATGCTGTTCGAGCTGTCTATCCGAATGCATTCCACGGGTTGTGCTATCACCATCTTGCAAAAAATCTGACCTCCTACGGTACGCATGATATAGGACTCTTTAGAACTGCTGCCTACACGCATCGTAAAGAAGTTTTTGAAAACTACTTTTCGAAACTACATATTGAAAGCCCTAACGGGGCTCACAGGCGCCTTTCTGAAATTGGGCCAGAGAGGTGGGCTAGGTCGAAGTGTCCGGTACGACGCTATAACTTCTTGACATCCAATGCTGTTGAATGCTTTAATAATCGTATGTTGTGGGCGAGGCGTTTACCTGTTTGCTCGTTACTTGAGATATTTTGCCTAATTTTAGAGAATTGGTTTGATGAGAAGCGGGGATAAGCTACATCAAGAGACCATGAGTTGACAATGCACAATTTTGAAAAGCTTTCTAACTCTGTGCAAGCTAGTCTGACTCTTACCGTTCGAGCTACCACCCCACTTATTTATAAATTCGAAGAAAACAAAGTTTCTTATGAGGTCGACCTTCGAACCTGGACATGTTGTTGTCGTGAGTTTGATTTAGATCAGATTCCATGTCGTCATGCTGTTGCCGCTATAAGGTAATTGTTTTGCTCTAATGTGCACACCATTCGATATTTTTGTCTATGCTGGCGTGTGCACACGGTCATGGTCGTGGGCATGTCGGTGCTATCGGATGTTGTATCCTTCAACTTGCGGGTGTTGTATCCTATAGCTTGTGGGCGTTGTATCCTACAGCTTGCGGGCGCTATATCCTACAGCTTGCGGGCGCTGTATCCTACATCTGCTGAGTGCTGTCGGGGCACACGGTCGTGCCCACGATGGGACTAGCCATCGTGTGCCCATGGTCATGGCAGGATGCACACGACAGCAGCAGCCCATGACCGTGGGAAAGATGCACACGATCGTAACCCACAATGGGCACGATCGTGTGCTGCCATCGTGTGCAACACAGGGCTAGTCTGGATTTATCCTACACCTCATCAGTATCAAAAATACATTATCGTACACCAAATCCTTGACATAATTGCTTATTGTAACAGGCGCGCGGGCAATGGTTTGTCCGTGTATGATTTTGTTAGTGGTTATTTCAAGCAACAAGGCCTGAGAGAGACTTATAAGGAGCATATTAATCCTATCCCACATCCTGATGAGTGGAATGTCCCACCGGAGATCTCATCCATCATTTGCGTACCTCCAGAGGGGGTACGACAAACTGGTCGACCAAGGATGAGTCGTGTACGGTCCGCTGCTGAAAATTTGCCCGCAGGTGGACGGCCTCAGGTGTGCGGTGTTGTTGCCCAAAATATTATCCGGAGATAGATATTACTGGAATGGATGGACAACAAACAAGGGTGCGAGAGCACGTCCGTGGGAATGGAAATAACACAAGATTTGCCGAGTTTGTTAGGCCCGGGCTTGAATGCTCTCGCGAGATGTTATTAATACGAATACGTTTGAGTACAAATGTTAATGTAAGAATGCAATTACAATGAGTGTAAAAGATCCTAGTTATCTAGCTCTTGAGCGAAGCTCTGGGTGTTCTTGTTCTCGTTTCTGCCGACCGTCTTATGGGTTAAGAGGTCTCGAGAGTGAGAGAGAAAGATGTCTGAGTGTATAGCGTTGCCAAGAGAGTGAAAGCCAAGCCCTAAGAAAATCCAGAGAGCAGCCCTGGTCCAAAAGCCGAGGGAGAGAGAGTTTCCAAGTGCAGGATGCCTCTTATTTATAGGAGCTGAGATGCCCTTTTCTGACGGGCGATCGCCTTCCTTGTAATATAATAAGGGGGCGATCGTCTTCTAGCACATGGGCTGTCTGCCTTAAAGTCCGCGACATGGGCTGGCTGCCAGCTGTGCGGACCAATGAGAAGTCAGCACGCGTCCTGAGTCGCTGTCCCGGGCGGTCCCACTTTGCACCTTTCGGCGGGTCTGTCGGTAGGTGAGTAGGTGCTGACAGGCTGTGGTCAACGATCCATGTCTTGCGGCGCCTTTTCCGGATCTGCATGTGGGTCTCTGTCCTGAGCTTCGGACTTCGCCGGCTAGACGGATGCTGGACTCGCGTGGCATGAGGTGGTCGTCATTGGCCGGGCACCAGAGTCGATCGCCAGGTGCCAAGAGACGATCGCCTTAGATGTCGATCGCTCGGCACTTGGGCTTGATCTGGAATCTCTGATCGGCAAGTCTGCCTTAGTCTATTCGACTCTAACTCGGTCGCCTGTCGTCTGTGCTGATCGCCTGTTGAAGTGTATAATTTTAGACACAACAATTGCCCCCAGCTTGATCCGATGTTGAAGACATGGAGTGAGGTGGTTCTTACTGGCGATCGTTGAGGATAATGACGGGCGACCCGTTGTGCGGACTTTGGTCTCGAACTTAGGCGATCTGATCGATTGGCGAGCTATCTTCGGTCTCGTACCTACAATTTTCAAATTTTGTCGAATCCTCGAAAGGCCGTCCATCTCAGTCTTGAGGAGCCGTGCACGATCGCGGAGTTCGATGGACCGACCTCCACGACCATGTCTTATGCGCGAGCGACATTCCGTCTGATGGCTAAGTTCTCGCGACTCACTTAATTGGTAGGGTCCTCCGAAGGCTGCGCCTCGCCTCGTATTTAAACGAAGGGCGTGCGGTCTTGGTCTGGAAGATTTCTTGCGCGGGGCGTCGTCGGATTAATCAACTCCACGTCCGCGGCTTGTTAGCTCTTCTTCTACCTCAGTCCGCCATTAAGATGACGACCCTCGACGGTATACATTGATACGGGGGGATGGACGCGTCGTATTGTCCGATAAGGACCCATCACGTTAAGCGATGGACCTTTAAGGGCGGGCGAGCATGTCCACAGATTAGTTTTGGAGGGCCCTCAGACTACGCCGGCCTCATATTTAAATGAAGGGCGGGCGATCGTGGCCCAAAGGGACCTTGCATGGCCGAAGCGGTCGGTTCCATCGACCACCAGGACCATGGCTGCACTCTTCTACCTATCGTCATGTTAGATGTCGACCCTCGACGGTATATGTTGTGCGGGGAAGGCGATCTCGTGCCTTGGTCTCTCATGTTAGATGATGAACCGTAGGTAGCGAGCGAGTCCTCCGTTTTAGGAGATGCTGCTTGATTCTGACGATCGGGCTGGAAGACTGAGGATCGTCGTTCGGTCGCCGATCGCGTTGCTCATAGGTGTAAAAGTAACCTTTGCCTGGCCAAAAAGTCTACGGCCTTAACGCGGAAGATCGCGTAGGTCGGGGGGATGTCCTTCGTAAGGTGCCTGAACATAGGCGAAAGACCATCGAATCCCCCTAGGACCGAGTATAGGGCGATCTCGTCGCTTACGGGCTCGCCGTTGAGGATTATCTCATCCACCCGGTCGATGTAGGCTGCATCGGATTCGTCTTCCCCCTGCCTGATTTTCATCATGCGGTGGGGGCCTTCTGGTCAAGCGACCTTGGTGGCGAAGTACGATGTGAAGTCGTTCGCCAGTTATTCAAAGGAACTGATGGATCGAGGTGGCAACGAGACGTACCACCTATGGGCCAGGTCGCCCAGTGTTAGCGGGAACATTCGGCATCTGGTCACGTCTGATGCCCCACACCCGGTCATGTAGATCCGGAACTTGCTCAGGTGAGTCTCGGGATCCGACCTCCCTTCGTACAAAGGTGTTTTAGGAAGAGTGATCCTTGGCTGGACAGGGGCGAGCTCGATGTGGACCGCGAGTGGCTCGCTCGGCCTGGTGATCTTTCTCTTGGCGCCTGCCCCAGATTCCAGGAGCGCCTTCATGTCATCGAGATGGCGTTGCATTGCGGCCATTGCCGTAGCTTGGTCGCTGGTAGTTCGGCTTTCAGAGCGGGGGCCGAGGCGATCGTGTATCGATCTCCTGACTCCACGATAGGCGATGAGGTCGTCGCCGTCGATCTTGGTTTCTCGGCGAGGACCCAGATGGTTGGCCTGCCTTCTGGAAGTTGGATAAGCTGAACTCCTGGTAACGGATTCGGGGTCCGTCATCTCGTGGCTGGGACCAGAATGCCCTGGTCGCCACGATGGGTCGCTTCCTAGGCGGCTGAAGACGGAGGTGTCCCGCCTTGCGAGCGCCTTTTCTTGTGAATCGGGGCCTCCTGGCGATCGCTCGGCCAGTAGCCCCTTGAACTTCCGTTTGCTCACGCGGCGGATGGCCGAGGGGGTTATAGCGGGCGCATCGAATGCTCTCCGTCGCTCCCGTAGGATGGCCATGGCCTCTTCGATCTGTTCTGCGGTTTGGAACTGATCGAGCGAGAGGCTTAGGCCGTCCCTCGGGGGCGGGATCGAGAGTCTTGGGTCGCCGCGGCTACCCTCCGCCATAGGCTGGGGTTCGGATTGAGACGGAATGAGGTGTCCGGAGGATCGGCCAGCGGCTTTCGTCGATGTGGAGGCAGACGTCATGACTCTGAAGGCTTTCTTTGAAGAGCAGTGAGAGTCTCTTCAAGCATATGCCCCGGAGAACAATGAGTGTTCTTCTAGACGGAATGAATAAAAATGAAGGTTTAGATCCCCTTCCTCTAGCGCCAATTGTTGTTGCCCAAAATATTATCCGGAGATAGATATTGCTGGAATGGATGGACAACAAACAAGGTTGCGAGAGCACGTCCGTGGGAATGGAAATAACACAAGATTTTCCGGGTTTGTTAGGCCCGGGCTTGAATGCTCTCGCGAGATGTTATTAATACGAATACGTTTGAGTATAAATATTAATGTAAGAATGCAATTACAATGAGTGTAAAAGATTCTAGTTATCTTGCTCTTGAGCGAAGCTACGGGTGTTCTTGTTCTCGTTTCTGCCGATCGTCTTATGGGTTAAGAGGTCTCGAGAGTGAGAGAGAAAGATGTCCGAGGTGTATAGCGTTGCCAAGAGAGTGAAAGCCAAGCCGTAAGAAAATCTAGAGAGCAGCCCTGGTCGAAAAGCCGAGGGAGAGAGAGTTTCCAAGTGCAGGATGCCTCTTATTTATTGGAGCTGAGATGTCCTTTCTTGCGGGCGATCGCCTTCCTTGTAATATAATAAGGGGGCGATCGTCTTCTAGCACATGGGTTGTCTGCCTTAAAGTCCGCGACATGGGCTGGCTGCCAGCGGTGCGGACCAATGAGAAGTCTGCACGCGTCCTGAGTCGCTGTCCCGAGCGGTTCCACTTTGCACCTTTCGGCGGGTCTGTCGGTAGGTGAGTAGGTGATGACAGGCTGTGGTCAACGATCCATGTCTTGCGGCGCCTTTTCTGGATCTGCATGTGGGTCTCTGTCTTGAGCTTCGGCCTTCGCCGACTAGATTGATGCTGGACTCGCGTGGCATGGGGTGGTCGTCATTGGCTGGGCACTAGAGTAGATCGCTAGGTGCCAATAGACGATCGCCTAAGATGTCGATCGCTCGGCACTTGGGCTTGATCTGGGATCTCTGATCGGCAAGTTTGCCTTGGTCTATTCGACTCTAACTCGTTCGCCTGTCGTCTGTGCCGATCGCCTGTTGAATATCTTGCAAAGCATTCATTCCCATAGGTGGTGTGGATTTGAATATCCCTGAAGAAACTCAAGGAATGGATGAACAAACCAGGCAAAGGCGCCGGCAGAAGAAGAGGTGTAGCATTTGTCGTAATGATGACCATGACATAAGGGGATATCCATACCATGAAACTTAAATTGCTTATGTATTTTTATATTTTGTGACTTACTAGCAACAATCATGTGCTGATATTTTGATCCTCGATGGACCATGTATTAATTCAGTATTCTGATTATTAGTTGAAATGCATAATTTTGTGTCTATTTTCTTTATCTTTGAATTGAAATTTAAGTCAAACATCAGTGATGTAAAGCAAATAAAGGTGATTATGGAGGCAAACATTAACCATAACAAAGTAGTTCACTTTAAAGAGCAATAGTTTACACCAAAAGCATATAACTTTACAAAACAAAAGTTCATCACCATCACACCAAAATATATAATAATAACTTAAAAACCACAATCACTTGGATCCCTTCACCCCCATCTGCTGCTGTTTCTTTAGTCTTGTATCATCATCTCAATGAACTTCTTCTTGTAAAATAACTTCTTTACTTGTCTTCTCAGAAATCTCTAAATCATAATCATCATCAGCATCTAGTATGACTGGAGTGCTCGCAGTGTTTTTAAATAGGCCCTGTTTCATGAAACACATTAATTCGCAATACACACTACACATACAACAAAATCAAAAAACTTACTCTGAGCATTGAGTATCTTCCTCTCGGCCTAGTTCTGTATGGTGGGTTGGGAGGAGGTATCCTCCTTCTTCTTTTTGGTGGAGGTGCTTCGATTCCTCCTAAATCGCTTTCTCGTAATCGGCCGCTCATTCCGCGTATTTGATTTTAATGGATTTTAACTTATTGTAATTGATTAGGGTTTATAGTGCAAAAATACCAAAAGTTCATATGCACACGATGGTGCACACGACCCTGCCCACGATGGGACACACGGTCGTGTGCACAAGAACATCAACAATTTTCACCAATTTCTCAAATTACTCGTCAATTTAGGTGTTGTTACTTATATATTAACAAGTATTTGTTAACGATACACTTATTTAAAAAGTTATTGATTGAATTAACATAATATATTGCATATCATGTGTAGTATATATGTTCTCAATGTATTAGTTCGTACGGATAAGTTCATCATCTGTATGAAATATCTCATATACTAATGAATTACATGAAATGACAAATACGAGTTTGTATAAGAAGTTATATAGTAATTAATGTTTGAACAAGCAATTTTAGAATCACAAAACATCCTTCTAGATAACACAATAAATCAAATTGGAAAAAATACCAAAAGTGCATGTGCACACGATGGTGCACACGACCGTGCCCACGATGGGACACACGGTCGTGTGCATAAGAACATCAATAATTTTCACCAATTTCTCAAATTACTCGTCAATTTAGGTGTTGTTACTTATATATTAACAAGTATTTGTTAACGATAGACTTATTTAAAATGTTATTGATTGAATTAACATAATATATTGCATATCATGTGTAGTATATATGTTCTCAATGTATTAGTTCGTACGGATAAGTTCATCATCTGTATGAAATATCTCATATACTAATGAATTACACGAAATGACAAATACGAGTTTGTATAAGAAGTTATATAGTAATTAATGTTTGAACAAGCAATTTTAGAATCACAAAACATCCTTCTAGATAACACAATAAATCAAATTGGCAAAAATACCAAAAGTTCATGTGCACACGATGGTGCACACGGCCGTTCCCACGATGGGACATACGGTCGTGTGAACACGATGGTGCACACGGCCGTACCCACGATGGTGCACACGGCCGTACCCACGATGGGACATACGGTCGTGTGCACACGGTCATGGCAGCCATCGAGGGCACACGACAGCAGCAATCCATGACCGTGGGCAGGTTGCACACGATCGTAACCCACGATGGCCACGATCGTGTGCAACCATCGTGTGCAACACAGGCCCAAAACTGTCCAACGACAACATAAAGATTTAACAACACAACATATTAATCTTGCCAAAACTGTCTAACGACAACATAAATATTTAACAACACGACACATTAATCTTGCCACAATATAACACACCATAAACCATTTTACATGTCTAACGACAACATAAAGATTTTAGCAGCTAAACCATATCGATATTTCTTAATATATTTCTCATTAAGTTCCTTGATTTGGTGCCTTGCTGCTGGGTTTGCAGAGACGAGTCGATCCAAGTACAAGCACGCGAAGGGGCCACAACTGTGATTGTCGTTTTGTATGAACTGTAGCTCTCATGGAATAATTTTGAAACTCATCTCCGTGTCATACTTTTTCTTCGATTGGTTGTTCATCCATTACCCGGATTGAGCTAGCACACGAGGCATCATACGAGTAATAGGTCACAGTTGGTTGAATTGGTATCGACCATCTTGGTGTTGGTGTGACAAGGAATCGTACAACTCCACAGTCCATGTTATGATGTCAATCTTGATAGTCACCGAATGGCTCTGGTCGAGGCAACAAATGGCAATGATCTGTTGAAACAGAATATGTAATCATATAAGATCATCACATCAAACATAGTGAATCATTTATAAATATAAATTTCAAACTTACCTCGTTGCAATTTGACCATGGAACCGCATGTGGTGTATCAAGACCTGTCATGCAGTCCTCGATGCATTTAGGAATTTTCCAATCCCTGTAAACCGGCTTCCCTGTCACCTTGATACGAAGTGGATCATCCGGATGGAGTCTTGCAAACTCGTTGGCCATAACTAACTACAAAAAGCCAAACCACAAAATAAAAAAAAAATCCACATCACACCAATGATATACAAGCGAGTAAGTTATAGAACTTACGTAAAATTGGGAGCCGGCAAGTACAGTGCCATCTCTACCGACACCAACACTACGGACTCCCCTCCGAAGCCTCGCTCGAGTCGCAAGCACATAACAATCTATCACCTCGGCATCAAAGTCTTCACGGCTAGACTCTATCCGGTCAAATAACGCCTGGATGAGAGCATGCCCAGTCTCCAAACACTGGACAATAGCATCACGTGGCTGCTCCCTCCTAAAGTGTAGGTACAACTTCTTCAGAGCCTCGCTATCTCTTAGAGGCGCCACCACGAAAGGCTCCCGAAGAGCAGCAGATGGTCGACTCACTCGCGGTGGAAGACTACGCTCACCCAACTGCTGCATCCCAGCAGTCTCACCATCTTCATCACCCTCAGCATCCCTCTCACAACTATAACGACCAGAGAGCTGTACAACCGGCTGCTCGATCTCAAAAACTGGCTGCTCGATCTGAAATGGAAGCTGCTGCTGAGGACTACCACCTTCACATTGAAACATCGCACTATAATGATGCTCGTCCTGAAACCAGTCGAACATCGTCCCATACTGCTGAAACGGCGCGTCAAATGGCTGACACTGATGCTCATAAATCAAGGGGCTGCTCAGTCCGCTCAAAAGAATACTGAATCTGAGAATGATGACTGTGCTGGATCTCAGAGACTCTGCTGGACCTCAGAATGGTGAGTAGGCTAACGCTGATAATGGTGACTAGGCTGACGCTGAGAATGATGACTAAGCTGATTCTGAGAATGGTGACTGTGGGCTGCACCAGAGACTGAGTGACGTGGAGGGTCAGGAATCCTCCGCTGGGCGCTGCTAACAGATGCAGAATGACGAGGCCTATCTGGAAACCTATCATGGCTCCCAGCTGAGTAGTGCGCCGGGCTCCTAGAACGTCTATGCGTAGGTTCGAAGAAATCCACGATCCCAGAAAGCACCTTTCGAGAAACTCGAGCAATAAATCCTGTATCAGACTCGTCATACAAGATCGCCTTCAAACGGCGATCGAAGTACTCATCCCTACTCGCGTCCTGTGTGTGGTCCGGACAAGAAAGTCCGTGGACACAACACACCCTCTCTGGCTGCCTCTCCCGGTCCGATGTCTCTGCACCATCTACTAGTGGAGTACTCTGTCGGCGTCGCTTCGACACTTTATGTGCCGACTTATATGTAATCAATTTCCCAGCAGCCTTCTTCAACCTATCCATAACTTTTTTTCTCGGGATCGGCGCAGGCTCATCCTCCTTGTTCTTCACAGCTATTCTTATAGGCTTAATGAACTTAACGTCGTATGGCGAGCCATTCTCAAAACTCAGGTAGTAGTACTCAGCCTCATCCTCCTCCAGATGCGGTAAAGAGGGAAGTACTTTGTGCTGCAAAAGTAGTCATTAAAGCATACCATTAGATGGGAAATCACATAATGTTGAAGAGATGAGTGAAGTCAGGAGAAAATACGTTTACAAATTTATGTACCTTATTGTCGAAGAAATGAGTGAAATCACAGAACATCTTCTTCGTAGTCCACATCAAACACCGGGGGACTTGGACAGATTTATCTTGAATACCACACAATGCTCCCAATGAAGGAATCATCTCATACGACCATATCTGTAAAGCCCAAACAGGACCATAGAAGTGATAGTCCTTATGCTCTTGTCCCTCCTTCATGGCAACGTTGCCTATGTAGTAAGATAAAACTCCAAAGGCATAAGAACCCCAAGGAAACATATCTTACTGCTCGAAATCCTCAACTAATGCCCATGCCCATGTCTCGACCATCATGTCGTCACGACATAGGATAAAGTAGTAGTATATAAGCAAATTGGCAACCTTCACATAATCTCTTATGTCTCTACTAAAATCTCGAGCATTGAAGCTCTTCCGCAGAACACTAACCTTAATATTTTTGCCATGGAGTATTCTGTGGAAAATACCATCAGACCGAAGGAGATGGTCGTCCTGTGGATGGAAGGTAGAGTTTCCAAAATGCAGTCCAGTGATCATGGCAAAATCACGGGCCGTAAAACGAATGGTCCTCCCGCAAACCTGGAACCACGACTCATCCGGGGGGATTTGATCACCCTCCAATTGACGGGCAATCAAGTGATGTAGGGCAGTATTTGAACTCCCATTTCTCCTAACTTTAATCAAACGCCCCAGGACCCCCTCGGTCAAGCTCTCGATAGCTCGATCACCAACTGCGGAATTGCGGCCCATACTTCTTAGTGTCTCAATGATCTCTTTAAATACCGCCTCCCGTATGTAAAGATTCACTTGACGTGTAACAAAGCGCAATGTAGGTCTCTTCCATACGCAACCAGTCTGTAATATAGACATACAAATCATAAGAATATGATAGAATGCTTAAGAGAACGAAAAAATAATTCTGCATTGCACACGATGGCATGCACACGATCGATGCTCGTCGTGTGAAGACCATCGTGTGCAACACGACGGCTCACACGACAAGCATCGATCGTGTGCATGCCATCGTGTGCAAGGCTGAAGCCTTTGATCTTCTTGCCCACGACGGCACACACGATCGACGACCGTCGTGTGTAAACCATCGTGCCCACGAAAGACCATCGTGCACACGATGATGTCATCTTCTTCAGCACCATCGTGCGACGATCAACAACCATCGTGGCACGATCGTGTGTGAATGAAAATACACTAACCGGCGGCTCATTGACGAATTCATCTTCAGATGGAGTGTCACTAGCGTGTGAGGAACTTCTGGCATCTTCAGATTCTCTGTGGTAGTCGGAGTTCGACATTTTCTGGCCGGCGAAAGGGTTTCACGACGGAAGAGTTTTTTTGCAGAGAGATACAACGGAGAGTTTTTTTGCAGAGAGAAATATTGAGTTGTGGGACTGTTTAAATTATTGTTCTTTGCTTTTAATAATTTTCTATTTTTTATGTTTTTTATCTTTTAGTGGTAGACATTAAGGGTAATAAAGTCTTTTAACACATTTTGGTATAAAAAACTTGTAGTTTTATGAATATGAATATATAACTTATTACTTTTATAATTTGGTACTAAAAAAGAGAGATCCCTAAATAATATGGCTCAACCTTGAATTTGGTAGCCAAGATATGACCCTATACGTTTTGGGCCCGTGCCCGGAACCCAAATTTTACTAAGCAGATAACTAGTAGGAGGGGGCTCCGATAATTTTGTCTGCCATAGATTATGATTGTCAAAAGAAATGAATGCCCTTGGATTTTAACACAGCTTCTTCCTTAACCTTAATACATTCTACCAAACATGAGATAAGATTACTGATAAGTATTTGTATGTACAAATAATAATCATATCTACCAAACTAATACTAAGTCGACACTATTTAATCTCACTTAATATTATACACCCTTGTAAATACAATTTAATCTTATCACCCCTTTCGTACCAAACAAATCATAAAATATATACTGTTGTTATTATTGTTTAAAGAGTACGTAATATTTTTTATTTTCTTTTTGATTAACGCTTTATTATTTCCTCAAGTATATATTTTGACACTTGATTATAAATATTTTTATATGAATATAAAAAAAAATTATTCGAAGGTACTATAGTTTATTTGTCTTAATTATGTATATTTTGAAAAATATTGTTTGCATTTTTACTAGCGAAAGATTTTTAATGGTCTTCGTGTGAGCAGACTGACTTGTTTAACGGCACAGGAAATGTTGAGACGCGTGAATGTCAGATACTGTAAGCACCAGCTAAATGCAGTAGTGAGTCAGATTGCTATAAACGGTGGCGGAACCAGGAATTTAAATTACCCGGGGCTCAAATATTTAACAGCGAAAATTAATCAGGGCTTAAAATATTGTTTTTTTATAAATACTCAAGGCTAAAAAAAAAAATCTATTGATTTTTTTGAGTCTAGCCATGTCTCTGGCCTTCCTTAACCCTCCCTAGTTCCGTTCGATTATTTTGTTATTTTCTGTGCCTATTTACACCGAGAGAGAAAAATATTATTCTCATTACATGTAACTCAATCCCTTAGAAGTAACTCAAGGAGGGATCGAGGTCCTTCATAGCAAAGTTGGAGCTTGGTGAATTCGTGGTAGACGTGCGTAGATGATAAATAGATGTACTGAGAATGATCATCGACATAGATGTGAATCCCCGTAGTTTTTTAACAGGCCCGTATAATCTACACAAACAAATTCCTGTAATCAAATCTCAACGGTTTATATGTTTCAATCATCCAACTATTAAGCTACACTTTGAAACTATCCTAACAAAACTTTGAAGCAATCAACAAAGTATTATCAACTATGAAGCAAAAACATACATCCTTGTAACCAAATCTCAATGGTTCTCGAATATTTCAATGTTAAGCTATACAACATTTCAAATGAAAATCATCTCAACATTACACTTTGAGGCAATCAACAAAGTTTTACAACAATCATTATCGACTACGAAGCAAAAAACATACATCCTTATATAACTTCGTGAACTTATTAAATCAAGAATAACAAGAACTAACAATTTTTATTTTCATCTCAAAGCTTAAACAAATTTGGTAAGAAAATACTTCGACAATTGCGTTCGAACTTTTTCAATGATCTCATGAGGAAGTGCTTGGGTATCGTTAAATATCTGTCACATAATTTGTAGAAATACTTTTCAGTACAAAAACAGAAAAAAAAAATATGATCAGTCTGACTTGAAACGGATGTAACTCCAGTTCCTTCGGAATCGCTAGTCCTATTTCCGATAAATTGAATTGATAATGTCGTCTTAACCAATTTTTCCATTGATTTTTTTTCATAATTGGGAAGTTTATTATTCCCCAATAATTGGGAAGTTTATTATTGTTGGACTTGTTCAATAACGATTTTAAAGTCCGTCATCTGAAAGTCCAGGTAGCGTCCGATCACGAACTTTTTGGCTCCAACATCATCGGTTTTGTACTTCTTCTCCAAAATATTCCAGATCTCTTTGGAGGTCTTGATTGGACTGTACACATTGTACAAATAATTAACCAGCCCATTCAATATCGTCTTACGGCAGATAAAATCGTTGTTAATCTACTGATCGTAAGCAAAGCGCTTTGTACGATCATTTTTCGTCTCACTGACCACAAGAGGATCATCCTTGAGATAAATAGCAAGTCCCAAGGTGGTTCTATGAAACAACATCTTTTGCTGCCATCTCTTAAAGTCAACCCCCGAAAACTTCTCGGGTTTCTTAGCCTGTACTACAATAGTAGGTGCAGCATGAACATTAGCAGCAACTTTGGCAGCGGCAGCGGTAGCAGCAGCGACAGCATCAACATCGGTCGCCATTGGAAATTATAGAAAATAAAAAAATTGTCTTACGATTGTTGGTTCTGTGAATTTCCAACAATGTAATTACAACAAAATTACAAATAAAGGCAACATATTATAATTCTTGTAAATTAAAAAATTGAATAAAAACAAAACTTGGCAGAGACGAGTATAACTTTTTCCGTAAGATATTTTTGCCCCCGTATAAGAGGAGACGGCTCAGGCAAGATGACCTCAAGATACAACTGCTACGTTTCTGAGTTAGGTGTTCTCCAAAACTCATAATTCCGTCGAATGTTCAAGTGTTGAAAAGCAAGAAGGAAATATACTGCAATATGTTGTATACTTGTATTTCGTTCTATATTCTTGTATATGTAATGAAATGCATAAGACCCCCTTTTATAGGGTCCAAACCACTCCATCAAGTGGGAAGTTACTGCACATTAAAGGGCCAATAATTCTCTTTAATTATTCAGCTGAAAGGTCACCTCCATAAATAATACATTTAATTCGGACGTTACACTATGGAGTGTGAAGAGTCATATTCCAGTCTCAACCTGACTTATTTCAGCTAGGTTCAAATATCAGCTGAGTACTCAACCTGTTTATTTCAGTTGAGTTCAAATATCAGCTAGGTTCTCAACCTGGCTTATCTCAGCTGGGTTCAAATATGAGATGAGTTCTCAACTTGTGTTTAAATATCAGCTAGATTCTCAAAGTGGCTTATTTCAGTCGGACTTGGCTGCAAAAAATTAATATAGTTGTTGCCCAAGCTCCCAAGTCACAAGGCCCAAGTCGAGCCCAAAGTCCAATTGCCAAGAACCAAGCTCGAGCCCGATCTCGTGCCCGAGCCTGATCCGATGAACGGACGGCGGCGGCGCGCATGTGGGCTTTGCATAGTGTATACTACTAGCTTGTTGAACTACCCATGTATCTTCTTACTAATAAGTTAGTCAAGAAGGCTTTAATTTTCCAATATGGGATGACTTTTCATACCCACTTTTCACTTCACCATTTCAATTAAATGGCCAACTTTAATCATTTATTTTTCACTCATCGGAAAACGAGTTTGAGAAAAATAAAATCATACGTTTATCTCCTCGACACGTGAATTCACTTTTTAATACTTAATTCCCAAGAATTAAATATTTTATTATCATTAGATTGGTTTAAATTGAGTCATAACTCATTTTTCCTAAAAACTAATTTCCAACATATGTTTATAATATTTGTGTTAATTTAATTTACCTATTGGATATCAATGAAGAAATAACTAAACTTAATTGGATTGACAATATTTATTAATTTCAGATATAATATATTATTTTGTTAGTTTATTCAAATTCATAAACTCAACAAGAGATGTTATCTCAGCAGGAGGCTATGATGCAGTATATGATGTCATTGAGTCAGACCGTGACTCAATCGATAATTCAGGCACCATCACCCCCTCCATTCTTCAATTTACAAAGAACCCCCCTCTTATTTACAGTCTCGGTACGACGACATGCAAGACGGTAGTAATCATTCATCTATCTTTAAGAATTTGACGGATTTAGGTGGATTCTAGTTGTGGTTATAGTAGTACTTTTGCTATATAAAGATATTAATTAATGCTAAATATTTATTGATTTAGACTCGTGTTCATTAACGTTGGTGCTTATAGTGATTTTGTTGATGTTGCTACGTGATATGTTGATATGGTGTGATTTTTGTAATATTGGTGTATAAATTATGCTTTTCGTATATTGATCTATCGTGATTATGATATATGGTGATATACTGTACATTTAGAATATACATATTAAGTGTGAACAAGTTTGAGGATCTCAAAATTTAAATATTTTTTTAATGGACTTTAGCCGACAACATTTGTACAAATCGTCGGCTAAAGTTGTCTTTTTATACATAAAATTACTTTAGCCGATGTGGTTGTCGGCTAAAACAGTGGAGTGTAGGCGATAATATTTTTACCATCGGCTAAAACAAATACAGTTTAGCTGACAATTATTTAGTCGTCGGCTAAACTCCAACTTTAGTCGACGACCTTCCGTCTCTGCCGTCGGCCAAACTTTAGCCGACCGACCTCGGCCGACCAACTTTAGCCGACGGTCTGCCACTTTAGCCGACAGTTTTCTGCTTTAGCCGACGATTTTTTTGTTGCCGGCTAAAATTTGAACATTGGTAGATTTCATATTATATCTGATTAATTTAATGTGTAATTATATTTATTCTTTCTGATTTTGATTTATGAAAAACTAATACAAGGATAATAAGAAAATTAATACTATAATGTTTATTGAATCAGAAGAATCGTGATTGTGTATTCAGATATGATTGTGTAAATATCAGCATTATAAATATTAATATATAAGTATAATTAAGGTAAACTAAAAATATTAAATATTGGTAATATTCAGAGATATACTTTCTTCACCTCCAGTCACTTATCATAACTATAATTTAAAAAACTAATCATGCACAAATATATATATTTACATTAGTAGAATTAATGGTTTAATAATATATTATTAGAAATTTTACAAGCCGTGCAACGCTGGAGAAATAATAGTTATTATAATAAATCAGTGAATAAACTTATTTAATCTTGATGATGTATACGCAAAATAAATGAAAAGCAACTATATATATATATACTGGATGTGCAGAAATTACGAAGTGAAAATAGTTAAAAATTCATCCCTACAAAACAAAGTAAAAAATAATTAATTATAAAGATTAAGGCAGTTAGAGATGAAGGGTGCAATACAATGTGAGAAGCCCCGTAATGAAAGGACTTCCCCTCTTATGCTTTCCTTTTATTTCCTCTCAAAAACTACTAATCTCCAATATTCTTTGTTTTTTCAAAAGAGTACGTACTAACACCCATTAATTAATTAAAAGGACCAAGGGTCTCCAACTCCAACCGCCACCATCCCTCCACGGCGGTCAAAGGCGGCTCTCCACCTTCCCCCCGCCGTGGTTGAAAAAAGAGTTAAAAAAAAAAAAGAGAGAGAGAGAAAAACACTATCATTCTTTCCTCAAAAGGTCAATAATTAGTTGATGGATGGTTAAAAAATATAAACGTACATATATAAACATATTCGATAATAATTAATTAATTAATTAATAATATGGGTGAGCCTTCAGAAAAGATTCCTCCTCCTCCAATGATAAAAAGAAGTCGACCGCCGTCACCGCCGCCGTCATCTTCCTCGCTCTCTTCACTATCGGAAGATGAAAACGAAGAGTTGCAGCGATTAGAGCACGCCCCGCCATTCTGGAGGAATCCAATGACAACAAAGAAGAAACTTTCGAAACAGCTGTCGATGTGTGAGATCCCACGCGACATGGCATGGGAGAGAAGGCGCCGACAGTTTCTGTGCCAGGAGAGGAGGAGGAACGGTATAAACAACATTAAAAATAATAATAACAATAATAATTGTAATAATAATGAGGGGGATATTAGTAGTATTACTATGGATCATGATCTGACGGATGAGGATCTGAACGAGCTGAAAGGGTGCATAGAGCTGGGTTTCGGGTTCAATGAGGAGGAGGGGCAGCGGTTGTGCACCACGATCCCTGCACTCGACCTTTACTTTGCGGTTAACAGACAATTTTCGACGAGCCCGGTGTCCAGCCCGAACAGCAATGGAAGCTCATGCAACGTCTCTAATATAGGAGGTCGTTCATCCTCATTTGGCGGCAGCCCAATGAGCGATTCCGATTCTTGGAAGATATGTAGCCCAGGTACGTATATGTCATGTCCTAACAAACGATCTCAACCGTTGAATGATGTGCCATGCTTGCTTGACATTTATTTTCTTATTTTCTTTCTCATTAATTATTAGAGGTGTCGTTTAATTTTTATGTCCAACATTTCTAAGCGTACCAATTGTTGCCTTCTGTGTAGCAATTTTGTGTAATTTATGCTCAAATGTCGTCGGAAAAACGGAAATAGCATAATCATTCCAAAAGCTCATTTAAAATAAAGAAAAATTATTTTAAAAACACTAAATTTTCGTTTAAAAACTAGATAATTAAATTTTATTTCTAAAAACCATTTTGAGAAATCGAAAAATGCATCTTTTAAAATCTATGAAATTGAAAGAGCATAATATGAAAGAGCAGAAACTAACATACATATATATAAAAGGGTGGCCTGGCCTATATATATATTAGCATTAATTAAAAAAACCAGAATTACATATCGTGTAAATACCCCATAGTAAATGGGCAACTTTTGCAAAAATTCTTTTTGTTTTCTCAAAGACTCACTAGCCATTTGGAGTTGCTCCAAGTGGAATTTGTCGTTCCTTTTTGTGATCACTTCCATTTAGGGTTCACTGAATATCATATGGCCCTCTTTTCTTAATATAGGGTCATTAACTTAACTAGAATTATATATGGACAATATTAACATCACATTTCTACGAAAATGGCAATAGATTTTCTGAGTTTGACGTAATTCCATTACATGTTGTACGTACTAGGTAGATTTCTTGTCAGCATGCAGCTGCAGAACGGAAACAATTTGCGTAAGATGCATGTGTAATTAGAGCTGAGAAAGAATATAAAATCACTTGTAAATATATGTGTATGTGCAGGTGATGATCCTGAACATGTGAAGACAAAGTTGAGGCATTGGGCACAAGCAGTGGCGTGTTCTGTGAGGCAGTCCTCTTGAAGGACTGATCAGATGAATTGTATAAAGAGGGAGAAGATGCACACACCACACACACACACACCTAGAGAGAGAGAGAGAAAGAGAGAGAGGTGTTTGAGGGGGGGGGGGGGGGGGGGGCTATGTAACAGTCAAAGATGAAGACAGAAAGCGAAGAAAAATTCTTATCGGGTTGAGGAGAGCTTTCTCGTGTTAAAAAAAATCTGGTAAATTTAGACCATCAAATAGTTTTTTTTTTACCCTTACTTTATTATTCTTTTTTACTGTAAGGGAAAAGCACCCCTTGTGCTTAAATATTGGAGTAAATTTTAGCTTTCTCTTTTCAATAACCCAAAGAAAAGAAAAATTACAAAATTCCATTTGGTTCTTTGATCTGTTTCTTGCTTTCGATGGATAACCAATAACCAATCAACTCGAGATCCCACAACTTTGTGCCATATTGCCTTAGACTAGTCTTCGATGTTGGTTGGTTATATACTCTGTAAACGCAAATTATAAAACATAAATAGTACTTTGTTTATTAGCCGTCCCAAGATATCGTCATAAACACCATGACTGTATCTTAACGAGAGATTAAAATATATATACAAGAGAGAGTTAACCTAATCTAGGTAGCTATATAACCAAGGAAGACTAATATATTTACAAATATCTTCTATGAATATCTATCACACCCCCGCAGTCTTAAGTGGGAGGTTCTCGGAAGCTAAGTAAACTGCAGTAGCTTTCTCAACTCGATAATGTAGTTTCAACAGTAGATTTCGAATCCAGCACCAGCATGACATAGAGACCGCATTTATGATGACTCTGTATTCTGCTTCTGCACTTGAGCCAGACAAGCTGGCTAGCTGCCGTTTAAAAGACCCCAGGAGAAAAGATTATCGCCAACAATGACGCGACAACTAGAAGTGCTGTGGAGGGTGTCACAACACCCACCCCTATCGGCATCAGTGTACATACGTACGGGGCATGAGATGTCAGCGATGATTTGTAAAGATGCATGTAAGCCCAAGTCAAGACTGCCATGTATATAGCAGGTGGTATGTTTAAGAGCACACATGTGTTCCAGTTCTTCTTTGGGATAGTATTCCAGTGCTTGGAAGAGAGTGATAAGCTGGTTTCGATGCCGCAGCTTCTAGAGCTGCTTTAGCTTCGACAACTCCATTGGCGGTGGCGAGAGGTACCAGTAAGTACTTCTATAATTAGAAATCTATAAAAGAATTATGAAATCTCACAAAATTAAAATAAATGCAAGAACGACTTGTGCTAGTGTCTAAATATAATATGCAGGTAACCAAGCTACTGCTTGCAAGTATTCAACTATATTTTACTTTGTTGAATATCCAAATGACAGGTATTCAAATATAATATTTCGGGTAAACGAACTATCAATTGTAAGTACCTAATGCGTCAATTTTGTAATTATTTTTTATGTTATAGATTTATATTATTAATTGATAGTTATTTTACAAATATGTAAAGAACCCAATAAATAATATGGCTCAATCTTGAATTTGGTAGCCAAGATATGACCTTATACGTTTTGGGCCCGTGCCCGGAACCCAAATTTTACTAAGCAGATAACTAGTAGGAGGGGCTCCGATAATTTTGTCTGCCATAGATTATGATTGTCAAAAGAAATGAATGCCCTTGGATTTTAACACAGCTTCTTCCTTAACCTTAATACATTCTACCAAACATGAGATAAGATTACTGATAAGTATTTGTATGTACAAATAATAATCATATCTACCAAACTAATACTAAGTCGACACTATTTAATCTCACTTAATATTATACACCCTTGTAAATACAATTTATTCTTATCACCGCTTTCGTACCAAACAAGCCATAAAATATATACTGTTGTTATTATTGTTTAAAGAGTACGTAATATTTTTTATTTTCTTTTTGATTAACGCTTTATTATTTCCTCAAGTATATATTTTTGACACTTGATTATAAATATTTTTATATGAATATAAAAATAAATATTCGAAGGTACTATAGTTTATTTGAAAAATATTGTTTGCATTTTTACTAACGAAAGATTTTTAATGGTCTTCGTGTGAGCAGACTGACTTGTTTAACGGCACAAGAAATTTTGAGACGTGTGAATGTCAGATACTGTAAGCACCAGCTAAATGCAGTAGTGAGTCATATTGCTATAAACGGTGGCGGAACCAGGAATTTAAATTACCCGGGGCTCAAATATTTAATAGCAAAAATTAATCATGGCTTAAAATGTTGTTTTTTTATAAATACTCAAGGCTAAAAAAAAAATTCTATTGATTTTTTTGAGTCTAGCCATGGCTCTGGCCTTCCTTAACCCTCCCTAGTTTCGTTCGATTATTTTGTTTGCTACTTATTTTCTGTGCCTATTTACACCAAGAGAGAAAAATATTAATCTAATTACAAGTAACTCAATCCCTTAGAAGTAACTCAAGGATGGATAGAGGTCCTTCATAGCAAAGTTGGAGCTTGGTGAATTCGTGGTAGACGTGCGTAGATGATAAATAGATGTACTGAGAATGATCATCGACATAGATGTGAATCCCCGTAGTTTTTTAACAGGCCCATATAATCTACACAAACAAATTCCTGTAATCAAATCTCAACAGTTTATATGTTTCAATCATCCAACTGTTAAGCTACACTTTGAAACCATCTTAACATAACTTTGAAGCAATCAACAAAGTATTATCAACTATGAAGCAAAAACATACATCCTTGTAACCAAATCTCAATGGTTCTCAAATATTTCAATGTTAAGCTATACAACATTTCAAATGAAAATCATCTCAACATTACACTTTGAGGCAATCAACAAAGTTTTACAACAATCATTATGGACTACGAAGCAAAAAACATACATCCTTATATGACTTCGTGAACTTATTAAATCAAGAATAACAAGAACTAACAATTTTTATTTTCATCTCAAAGCTTAAACAAATTTGGTAAGAAAATACTTCGACCATTGCGTTCGAACTTCTTCAATGCTCTCATGAGGAAGTGCTTGGGTATCGTTAAATATCTGTCACATAATTTGTTGAAATACTTTTTAGTACAAAAACGGAAAGAAAAAATATGATCAGTCTGACTTGAAAGGGAATGTAACTCCAGTTCCTTCAGAATCGCTAGTCCTATTTCCGATAAATTGAATTGATAATGTCCTCTTAACCAATTTTTCCATTGATTTTTTTCATAATTGGGAAGTTTATTATTCCCCAATTTTAATTAAGAAAAAAATATTATTTACCTCTAGCCATATTTCTACAATACCAACTTTAACTATGATCCGTATCCAGTTCATGACGTAGTATCTACAGTCCCAACCTTTATTTTATTTATTACACTAGAAAAAAATATTAAAAATTACAATTGGTAATCTTAGCAATAAAATTACTAATGTGGTCTATAAGCAGGTTTTTCAAAATTTATAATACTTTTTTTACATGGGATGAATAATAAAAAATAAGTTTACAATCATTTTTAGATGCTTGTAAATTACTAAATTTGCTTATAAATGAAAATACAAAATCATGTGTCGTGCATCGCCCAGGTGAAAACACTAGTATCATCATTTCACGCACATTCGGGAACAGAAAATCTAAAAACAAAACTGTAACGATATGAGCACACCGACCGAAGCTACTAGCAACTGTTTTCTTATAGTCCTTTAGTTACCTGAGTAGATTACAAAATGCACAATGTTGGAAATGCAATTAACTGAGTCAGGTTACTTCAATTATGATAATTACTTGAGATTAATATCAATGGCTTTATTACTCATGAATTACACCACATACTTGTTCAGATTAAACCAAGATACAAACAGACACAAGTACCAATTAGCTAGCAATCACATAAATATTTGAGACATATACATAACTGAAAATTTAAAAACTGATTAAAATGATCATGGAGCAGATACTACTGTGCATTCATCGGTTATTTTGATAATATGAACACACACACAAAAAAAAAAAGAATGGAGTTTTCAATTTACTTGACTTGTAATTTAAAAAAAAAATTATGCGGCTAATTCAGTGTTATTAATAGAAGAGACGGAGAATCGAATACTGACCTTTAAACGACGGCAGTGGTTGATTTTTGGAGCGGCGGTGGCGCTTGTGTTGTTAAGGATCGGGGAAGAAAAGAAAGAAAAAGACGGAGTCACGAAGATGATTTGTTATGGAAGGTTAGCATAATCGACATCTACGAAGCCCAAATCTCACTCATCTCCGGTGCCGGCCAGGCTACGAATTAAATAATATTATAAATGAAAAGCAAACCCCAACCTCAATCCCAATCCGAAAGCCCACACACATTACCGAACCCTCCTTCGTTTTCGCGAGTAGAGCTCAGAGCTTGGCTTCTATTTTGCGCGCGCGCGCGCGCGCGCACACAGAGAGAGAGAGAGAGAGAGAGAGAGAGAGAGAGAGAGAGTAAAACATGTGATTGAAGAAAGAATTTCACAGGCGTCCTAACCTCTATGTTGGGAGAAGGGGTAAAAATTGAGGCGGACCGTCGGTTTTAGGTAGTTTTTAGAAAATAAATATTAAAAATTCACATCGGTTATAAGCAAAATCAAAGGTTAGTCGTGCACATTATATCGGTTTTAAAAACAATTGATGTTAAACTATCAATTTTCTTTGAATTTCACGTCGATTTTAAACTAATCGATGTTAAATTAATAATTTTACATCAGTTATTCTAATAATCAATGTGAATTTAATTCATATCAATATCGGTTAGTTTAAAATCGATGTGAACTTCAAAGAAAATTAAAATTAGATCAATGCCTTCTTTTTTACATCGGTTTTCTTATAAATTAATGTAAATTGGGCAATGCTGAAACCTCTTTTTATAGTAGATCAAATTAGAAGATGATCGAACGAATGGAGAAATAGGGATATTTATACACACAAAGTCGTCTAATGGCACCAAACAAACACCAACCAAGATCTATCTTATCGGATCAAGCAAGATAAGCACCTTGTCGTTCCAAACGTGGAAAAGATATGATAAGATTTTGTAATCTATCAAAAAGTACGGCCATAATATTTAGGAGTTACGGCCGTAAGGAAGGGATTAAGGCCGTAAGAGGCCTACATACTTTGGATTGGTGAGACTGCATCTAATGCCACCATATAGTAGCTTGGTACGGTCGTACATAGTTCTTGTGGTCTTCGTTTTCTTCCCAGAATTTCTTGACTCTTGCGGTTCGGCCCCAAATCTTCTTCAGAATATAACTTTTTATATATAACTCTGATTTTGAATCTGAAAGAGTGTCGGACTCGTACTATAAAGCTCTATAACCTGAATATATAAAAACTTCGTAAATATGATTTTTATGAAAAATGTCATTTCTTGAGTAAATTAATAATTCTATTTGGTTAAGTTAAAAAATTAAATTTTCTTCCAATATTGAACTCGGCACTGGATAATAAGGAAAAAACAACTAAAAATTAGATAACATGCTCGTCTTTTAGGTAAAATATATCATCATAAATCAAAAATAGGTGTATAAATTGACACTTATCAGTGGGCTCGAGGCGATAGTTGTTGGGCTGGGGGAAAGTGGTAATAGGCGTGATGAGTGGGTGTTGGGATGGGACAGGTGGTGTTGGGATATGGATGGTTGGTGTTGGAGTTGGTTGGTGCAGTGATATTAGGATTGTATACTGCAAAGTATATTTTATATTTATATTATTTACCTTATATTCTTGTTTATAAATGAGAATAATAAATAAATAACGTCACATATTTTGCATGCAACTCTTAGCTTGTGCAACAGCCCTAACATACAACATAAACAAATTAAGAGTCATCTAATGATTAGACTATGATAAATAAAGACATGACATAAGATTCTAAAAAAAACTTTTTTAATCTTCTCACTGCATTGGGACAGATATGGTTCAGAGCATAACTATTAATCATCTTGCCCCTTCTTTTTTGGATTCTTGTCATGACATCAATGTGAATGGCTTTCAAAATAGAAAGTATAGGAAGATCTCTATGTTTACTAATACTGTTGTTGAAGACCTCACATTAATTATTGACAAACTGGTCTGATTTTGGTGTCATCCTAAAAGCACTTCTACTCCATTGAGTTCTTGGTTTCTCATTCAACCAATCATGGCACTTCTTGGACAGCTAATAAAAAAGTTGTGTTAGTAAACACAAAATGTAAGAGGAATAACTGAAAAAGTAAATGAAGTAAAGGCATACCTTTTTAAGTTCCTCCATGTGCTTCTTGAATGTGTAGTCAGTGGTGGCCCTAGCTGCTTTCCATAAGCACATCCTTACATCAATCCCTTTATGGCCTTTCCACATATTTTTGTACAAGTGCATGACACATAACCTATGTTTTGCATTAGGCACTATGTTTTCAAGAGCATTGATTAAGCCTTTCTGTTTGTCAGAAATGAATGTCCAACTACTATCATTAACAATTTGCAAATCTTCAACTACCTTCTTTAAAAACCAATTCCAGCTCTCTGAATTTTTTGCTTCTACAACTGCCCAAGCCAAAGGGTACATCCCATCATTAGCATCTGTCTCAATGGCTGTTACGAGTTGGCCACCATAAGGTCCCTTTAAATGGCAGCCATCAAGTCCAAATAATGGCCTGCAACCACTTTTAAATCCCTTCTTAATAGGGCCAAAACAAGTATAGAATCTTTTAAATCTTTTCTTCTCAGGATCTTCTGTGTCCTCAGTCATTACTTGTACAGTGCTATCAGGCATAGCCTTAAGGAGCTCACTAGCATAATCACATACCAAACCATATTGTTCAAGATGATTGCCTCTGATTTTTTCTAGTGCCGTCTTCTTAGCTCTTGCAATTGCATAAATACTGACATGACATCTCCAATCATTCACAACTTTTTTGAATAATGCACCCAAAGGCCAAGTAGGGTTCATCCTCACATCATTCTCATAATGATTAGCTATCCATCTTTAGTTAATCTGCTTCTGCTCAAAGGTCTGAATGCAGGTATGCTTTGGATTGTACACTCTCACCTGGTAACTACCAGATCTCTGCATTTGTGTTGCATAAATACTCCACTCACATTCTCCTTGACACACAAATTTCACTCTTAAACCATAATTCCTCTTCTGAATTATTCCTCTCCTGTCCATGATAGCTTGCTTCTTGACAGCATCTCTAAACACCTTCGTTGTAGGGAACAACTGGCCTAGCTCAAACACTCGGTTGTCCATCTCAGTTTTGGCATCAAACACTGGCCAACTGATCTCATCTTCATCAGTGGAGTTGGCAGCCATCCTCTCCTCTTCACTATATGCATAGTGTGAAGAGTCAGTAGAATAATCCTGTTAGGAATACTTGTTAGATTTTGATGATGTCATTAATATCAATTCAAATGTTTATTACTTGGCAAAAATGTAAGGAAGAACCAAATGAGTATCTTCCATAAGCCAAATTATGTTAAGTGTAAAACTTGGCAAAATGTAAAGAAGAACCAAATGAGTATCTTCTATAGGCCAAAAATAAGTTAGGCTAAAAAACGGCTAAGTACAAAAGATCAGCTGAGTTCATCAGTGAGGTACAGCCGAGACATTTCAGAGAAGATCTGGTCAACAAAAATCATCAGAGATGTTTGACCAGACTGCAGTCAAGTTACCTCAGACAAGTCATCTGATCAGGCGAGATCCAAACAGTGAACATCAGAGAGGTCCAGACTGCAGAGAAGTTATCTATACATCAGCCTACTCGAAGATCAGCCAAGTACTCCAAGTCCACGTCAGCATGCGTTGAAAAGTCAAATATTACGGAAAGTCACATGCAACGTGGAGAGACAAATTGGAGAGATTCCCGCAAAGGATATGAATTAAATAAATCATCCAGACCCACCTTGAAGACTTTAATCGTATTATATTCAAAAGATTCGGCGCTTCACATGCAAAGTCTTCACAACGGTCGGAAGATGGATTAAAATATGAGAATCCAGCCTTGCAACGTTCAGAAAGAAAACAATGAAGTCTCCCTCTCCAACGGACGGATTTGTTGAAAAGATTTGCAACGGCTATGAAGGAAAAGCTCAGAGATCGTGACCTATATATATCCGAAGATTTGAAGTTGAGCCAATACCTACAACTATTACAAACGGTGCGAACAAGCGATCAAAGCATTCAAGCAATCTAAAAGCAAATTATAGCATCGTAAAAAGAGCAGTTCTCAAAGTTCATACTTGAAGAAGCTCTTAGTTGGAGAAGACAAAAAATCGTGTCTTAAATCCTGAGTTCAGGGTACTTCACTGGTTGAAGTTCGAGACTGTAAAGGCATCCAAGGATCGAGGATCAAGAGGTGCAAGGCAGTCAAGTGTGTTACAACGGCACGGATTTCCACTGGTTGGAAGCTGTTGTAGTTTGGTTGAATCACTGTAATATTTATCACTGGTTGAAAATTATAGTGAATTCATCTCCAACTGGTTTGGAGAAAAGTGGATTAGTATAGGATTACCCCACCTCTGAGACCACTATAATTGCCTGCGTATTTTACTGTTTTATAGCATCATACTTTAACTGCTGCATTTATTGTTAAGTGTTTCATTAGTTGTTGTGTACTCGTCATCAGCTGACTTCCGCACGTATTAAGAACAAACGACTCCAAGTCATTTGTTTATCCATCAGCTGAAGAAACTTACTCTTCGAGAAAAAGAGTTTAAGAGTTTCAATAAGTCTATTCACCCCCCCTCTAGACTTATTCCTGGACGACTTGTGACCTACAAGTGGTATCGGAGAGGTTGGTTCATTTATTTCACGAACCAGATCTATATCAGAGATATATTTTTACTCTCATTATATAATGGAACACATGCATTCTAGACTACCTGTGTTTTCAGTTGACGAGTATGATCTTTGGAAGATAAGGATGCAGGCACACTTATCTTCAATCCATGATGACATGTGGTGCATCATAGAGGACGGGCCATTCACCTTCGAGAAGGACAACACTCCCGAGTAGATCGCAGCAGGGAAGCCAGAGAAGATCCCAAAGAAGAGGACAGAGCTGACTCCCGAAGAGAGAAAGCTGGCCAACCTTGACAATAGAGGCGTCTTTGTATCAAACTCTTGACAAATCCACCATGGTCAAGATTAAGAATTGCAAGAATGCCAAAGAAATCTGGGACACATTAGCATTAATGTGTGAGGGAACGGAGCTAATCAAAGAAAATAAGTTGTCAATCGCTACTCAAAAGTTTGACAACTTCAAAATGAAGAATGGCGAATCTATAGACCAAGTGGACACAAGGTTCACTGAAATCATCAACGAGATCAACTCCCTCGGCAAATCTTATGGCAACAGGGAAATGGCGCTAAAGGTTCTAAGATCTCTCAATCCTGAATGGAGCATGAAGGCAGTGGCCATGAGAGAGTCCAAGGATCTTAATAAAATAAAGATTCAAGAGTTGTTCTCTGATCTGAAGGCTTATGAGTTCGAGCTTCCAAGTTCATCCTCAACCGAGCTTGCAGAGAAGGGAATAGCCTTTGCAGCCGAGTCCCCCGCCAAGAGCTTATCTGATGTAAAGCCTCCAAATCCATTAGATTTTGAGGAAGAAATGGCGTTCATAATGCAGAGATTCAGCAACTTCAGAAAGAATTACTCCAAATACAAGAAAAATTATAAGGAGAATCCCAGGAGAAATCAGAAAGCCGGAAGCTGTAAGGTGGAATGCTACAATTGTCACAAGACATGACACATCCAAATGGACTGTCCTGATCTTAAGAAGGACGAGAGCAAGAAGGAGGTGGGCAGAAAAAAAGACAGAAGGAAGGCCCTCATCGGAGAAGACCAAGAGCGTGTAGAATCAAGCAGCGGATTCTTCTCAGATGATGACGAAGAGTATGATTGTCTGATGGCCAACCTAGCTGATGAAGAGGTAACTTCAAAACCCTCTGGTTCAAATAATAGTTCAGCCATGTCACAAGATATGGATCTGCACGAATCTGTAAATCAACTATTTAAAGATTTTGAAACACTAAAATCTGCACACCTAGCTGTATCAGCCGAGAAGACTCAGCTGCAAGATGAGAATAGGCAGCTGAAAAATGATTTTGAAAAACTCAGCCTAGACCTGAATACAGTTGAGATAACTGCAGCTAACTTGCAAAACCAGGCTGATGTTAATACAGCTGAGATAAATCGACTAACTGTTTTACTTAAAGAAAAATCAGCTGCACTTGCTCATGTCAAAGCCGAATTTACTAAGGCGACTGTAAATAAGACTCAAAGCGCGAAATAACCTCCCGAAGGCGTCTTCAACTCTGGAAGAATTGTGTACTAATAAAAGGCCACTATATTCCGGATCGGGCCTTGATATGATCCTCACACTCCCTCTAGTTCTAAAACCACTTTTATCAAGGGAGAAACAATTGTCTCATCACTGAGCCTACATACAAACCGATATTTAAAAATAGGCAATAGCAAATCACAAGTCTAGGCGGCCGGGGTTCACAAGGCGGACCACCTAGACAAGCGACTAGGCAATGGCCAAGCGAAGCGGCGACTGCATGACAGATGCCCACTATTATCAACAACTCCCTAAAAGCAGATTTCAAAATGGGAGGGGCAGATGGAAACCTCAAGGTTATCCTAATTTCCAAAATGAACAAGTGTGGAGACCTCAAAGATTTAATAAATGGTCTCAGCCAAGATTTAGAAATGGCCCACACTACCAGTATTTTGAGGAATATCCAGTATACAATCCCAACAGAAGATACAGACCTAGACCTTACACACCTTATAAGGGTTATAATAATAACAACTTTCACAATCCAAGGAGAAATCAATTCTCCAGGAAACCATCTAACCCGAGAGGACCCACACAGATCTGGGTACCTAAATCTCTGCTTGTCTGATTGCAGAAAAGGTGGAAGGACTACAACCATATCTCCACAAATTCAAACTTGGAGGTGAAGAATGGTTTGTAGATTCTGGATGCTCAAGGCACATGACCGGGAACAAGAAGATGCTGTCCAAATACACCAAAGAAAGAGGTCCTAATGTAACCTTTGGAGATAGCTCTAGAGGACAGATAAAGGGCTTTGGAGAGCTGCACCGAGGAAATATTGTAATATCCAAAGTTCACTATGTCAAAGGGCTCAAATATAATCTCCTGAGCATAAGCCAGTTTTGCGATGAGAAGAATCTAGTAGTCTTCACCATTTGGAAATGTATGGTGATAGATATCTTATCTGGAGAAGTGAAGCTACAAGGATTCAGAAGGAGAGATGTCTATATGATAGATTGGAACACAGGAACTCCTAACTCCTGTTTTCTATCTAAGACAGTAGCTGAGAACGGATGGCTGTGGCACAAAAGGTTATGTCACCTAAACTTCAAAGCCATCCACAAGATTAGTTCTCAGAAGCTGGTCAGAGGACTCCCAGAGGAAGCATTCAAGAAGGAAGCTCTTTGTGATGCTTGTCAGAAAGGAAAGCAGACAAGAGCATCATTCAAGCCAGTCCAGCCTACAACTCTCACAACAAGGATTTTAGATCTACTCCACATGGATCTATTTGGTCCTATCAAGCCAAGGACTCTAAGCGGCCGAAAGCATGCACTTGTTGTAGTAGATGATTATTCAAGGTACACTTGGATTATCTTCCTGTATAAGAAGAGTGAAACCTTGACCAAGCTACCTGAGCTGCTGAGAAGGATCCAGAATGAGAAATCCCTATCCATCATCAAGATCAGATCAGATAGAGGAGGAGAATTTCTCAACAAGGCGATCACTGATTACAGCGATCAGAATGGGATCCAGCATGAGCTCTCTGCAGCCAGGACCCCCCAGCAGAATGGCGTTGCTGAAAGAAGAAACAGAACCCTGAAGGAAGCAGCCAGGTCCATGATTGCAGAAGCGGACCTGCCCAAGAGGTTCTGGGCTGAAGCTGTCAACACAGCTTGCCATACTCAGAACAGGAGTATGATAGTAGGGAGACATGGCAAAACTCCCTATGAGGTTTGGAATAATAGAACTCCTACTGTTGCTTACTTTCATGTTTTTGGTTGTAAGTGTTTCATCCACAACAACGGTAAAACACAACTAAATGCCTTTGATGCTAAACTGATGATGGTCTCTTTATGGGATACTCACAAAGAAGCAAGGCATATAGAGTTTTTAATAAAAGAACCTTAGTTGTGGAGGAAACACCCCATGTTGTATTTGATGAATCTACCGTTGAGTATAGAAAGCAAGTTGAGCTAATTGAGAATAAGCTCAAATCAGCGACCCTCGAAGAAGTCATTGTACATGACACTGGGATGGTGGACTCACCTGCAGACCAGCATGATGACCCAACTGTAGCTGCTGAAGACCCAACTGCAGATCAGACAGGAACACCAAACCTACCTGATCCAGTTACCGCTGATGAAGACCCAGCTGTAGCTGATAAAGACTCATCTGCAAATCAGATCCAACCTGCAGATGACAATACGGTAGCTGATCTAGTTGCAGACCAAGGAGACCAGATCCCAGCTGATGCAGAAATCCACCAGAGCAATTCAACAGGGGGAACAGACCCAGAAGAAGATGATATCCCCAAGTGGCTCAAAGACCATCCAATCCAGCAAATCATCGGGAAGCTGACTGATGGAGTTAAGACAAGACAGTCAACTCTACCCGCAGGAATGGCTATGTTCTCATGCTTCATGTCACAGATAGAATCCAAAACAACAGAACAAGCTTTAGAAGACTATTCTTGGATAAATGCCATGCAAGAGGAACTGGAGCAGATGGAAAGAAACAAAGTTTGGGAACTAACAAACATACCAGATCACAAGAATGTTATTGGCACCAAATGGGTGTACAAAAACAAGAGTGATGAAGATGGATCTGTTGTTAGGAATAAAGCCAGACTTGTCGCTAAAGGGTATGCACAGTGTGAAGGAATAGATTTTGATGAAACCTATGCACCTGTTGCAAGATTAGAAGCCATCAGACTATTCCTCGCATATGCTGCATTCAAGGATTTTGAAGTCTATCAGATGGATGTAAAGAGTGCTTTTCTAAATGGCATCCTAGAAGAAGAAGTCTATGTAGAGCAACCTCCAGGTTTTGTCAAAGGAGATAAAGTCTACAAGCTGTTGAAGGCTCTCTATGGACTTAAGCAAGCACCAAGAGCGTGGTATGAAACACTGTCTGTGTTTCTTGAGAAGAATGGTTTTTGCAAAGGAAAGGTGGACAAGACCCTATTCAGAGTGGAGCACGAAGGCCACATATTGATAGTCCAGATATATGTGGATGACATCATATTCGGCTCAACCAACCCAGAGCTATGTGAGAAATTCTCAAATCTCATGCAAGGAGAGTTTGAGATGAGTATGATGGGAAAGCTTAACTTCTTTCTCGGACTACAAGTTAAGCAGATGGAAAATGGAATTTTCATCAATCAAGCTAAGTATATTAGAGATTATTTAATCAAGAGATTTGGAACGGAATCAGCCAAGCTGGCAAGAATTCCTATGAGCACAAGTACCCACCTAGATGCAGATGAGGCAGGCATATCAGTGGATTCAACCCACTACAGAGGACTCATTGGATCATTGCTATACCTCACTGCAAGCAGGCCAGACATATCTTATGCCGTAGGAGTATGTGCACGATTCCAATCCAAGCCTAAGCAGTCGCACCAAGATGCAGCCAAGAGAATAATTAAATACCTTAAGTCTACAGTCAACGTTGGACTATGGTATCCCAAGGACGATAACTTCGAGCTGTCAGGATATTCAGATGCAGATTTCGCAGGATGCAAAATTAATAGGAAAAGCACTAGTGGAACGTGCCAATTCCTAGGAACCAGACTGATATCCTGGTTTAGCAAGAAGCAGGTTTCTAACTCTATCTCTACCATAGAGTCAGAATACCTAGCTGCAGGTAGTTGCTGTGCCCAGATCTTGTGGATCAGACAGCAGCTAAGGGATTATAATATCATTGCCAATGAAGTCCCTATCTGGTGTGACAACAATATTGCTATTGCAATAACCAACAATCCGGTTTTGCATGCGAGGACCAAGCACATAGATGTTAAGCACCACTTCATCAGAGACCATATGCTTAACAAAAGAGTTAGAGTTGAAAGAGTCAGCACAGACTACCAAATAGCTGACATCTTTACCAAACCTCTGCCAGAAGAAAGATTCTTGGAGTTGAGTAGAGAACTTGGTTCACTAGATTGGGAATCTAGTACAGAAGCAAGCTGAAGCATATCAGAGGAAGGACGGACCCAGCTGATTATAGGAATCGGACCCTAGCTGATGCAGACAAGAGGACGAAGGACGAACAAAGGAACCTAGCTGATCAAAATCTCAGGCGAGAAGTCCAAGGAGTCAACTCACCTGATGCAGAGCAGTCAACAGTCAACAGTCAAACAGCTAAGTTTTCTAAACTTAAACGACTCTTGAATATTTTATTATTATCTGCCATATGTATAATAATATTATATTAATTTTTGGTTCACAAGTGGCATTTAAATACACGTGGCAATCACTTGATAAATCGACCTCCACGGTGACCAGTTAAATCTAACCGTCCAATTTTAAAATCAAAACCTGGACCACCGATTAAAAATTTGAAATTCAAAAAGAATCTCAAAAGGCGTACCACCGATTCAAAATAAATAGTAATTTAATCCATACGTCTTTTCATCTTCTTTATAAGGACGGAAACCCTTCACTTTACCTTTACGCTTTCAAACCCTAGATTTACAGAGCAAAAATCTTTTGAATTCCAAATACACTAAGAAAAATCTCTCATTTGCAGAAATGGAATCCTATTTCGAAGGCGTTAACATGAAGGCGGTCAAAGACCAGATAATCTTCTCTCTGGTCGTCGATTTCGAAGGCATGTTGGAAGCAAATCTGGAGAACTACGACATTCTTGACCTGATCCGTTCGATGAAGTTCAATGGGATCTACCCATTCCTGGACATCAGCCCAAAGCATCTGTACAAAGAGGACGCCATCGCCTTCTATCGCGAAGCATGTGTGATTCAAGGAGGAATCAGGAGCACAGTCGGCGGAAGACAAGTCGACATATCGCCAGAGTCGATTCGTTCAGCCTTTGGTATGAGGCACCGCGGCATAGCTGTTGAAGCACTCAAACAGTCAGCAGCCGAAACCTGGAAGAAGATAAAGGCGGTCGATCAGCCGACGAAGCTGAAGCTCGCCGCTAAAAGGAGCGAAATAAAAAAGGTATATCAATATGCGTTGGATATTACCAACAAAATTATCATGGGTATGGCCGGCAGTTACGACCAACTGTCATCGACAAAATTCACAGTGCTGGGAGCACTGATTCAGGACGAGCAAATTGATTGGGCGGATTACATTTTTAGGCAACTTGTTCGTGAGGTCAACAAAGCCGAATGGCTTGTTGACGAGAAGAAATTTAAATCCAAGCTGGCGTTTGGAACGCAGCTGAGTTGGATTTTGGAAAAGATGGATGTGGTAAAGGGTACTACTGATCCCTTTCACATCAATAAGAGGCTTGGTCATCTGGACCAAGAGACGTTGAGAAAGTTGGGAGGCACAAGGAGAGCAGCCCAGATGTTGAAAGAGCTGTCTGACTCAAAGACCTACCCCAGATATTATTCATCAGGCGAGTCGGACCGACCTGCAGACGTCAACCCAACTGCAGTCGAGTCAGACTCCGAGTCAGACAACACACCAATTGCTGTTCGGTTCAAGAGGAGGGGACCAGCCCCAGGAGAACCATTCATCATGCAGTCATCTCCAGAACCCTCTCCCAAAAGACCCAGGCGACTGCAGTTTAGCCAGGAGGAGCAGCCAGATCATTATGACAGTCCTGCAGCCCGGTCGCCTACTCACCTGGAGGACCAGCCTGCTCCGGGCAGCCTGGAAACTCAGATCGTACCTGTCCTCACTCCAGCATTCATCCCGGAGGAAGAAGAAGCAGGTTTAATCATCTCAATCCCTAAAGCCAACTATATCTTTAACCTGCTGGACAACAATGTTTTCGACCTGTCCATTGAACAATTACAGCTTGTTAAACCACAAGCCTTAAAACACTCTTTTGTTAATATTTTTACAGAGTGGAAATTTTTCAAAACCCTGTCATTCACTGATCTTCAAGCCTACATTGAAACCAGTGGTTTGGAATATCCCCAAGCCACGGAGGATGTACTGATACACTTTTGTAAAGTATCAGATATAGGTTTGATCCTCCAGGAGAATTGGTTCATGTCTCATTTCAAAACCAACATGGACCAGTTCATCCATTCCATTATGTACAGTATTTTTGACGGTTCATTTGGGAAAGATGATGAGGAGGAAGGAGAAAAGGAGATAAGGATTGAGGAAGTAGATGGAGAAGTGGAGGAAGAGGTCATTGTTATAAATGACGAAGAGGAGCAGGAAGAAAAAGAAGGAGGAGAAAATATTGTAGTTGAAAAAGAAACAGAGGAAGTAGTTGAAAAAACAGAGGAGTTAATTGATGAAGAAGAAGATGGAGAAGAAGTAGACCAGGAGGAGGATGAAGGTAAGGAGAATGATGAGGATGATGGGAAAGATGATAATAAGGATGATAAGAATGATGATGATGCTGCTGCTGATGATGATGATAAGGACGATGGAGGAGAAAAGGAGACTGAGAGAGAAAAAGAAAAAGAGAATATTGATGAGGAAGAAAAAGAGGAAGAATTAGAGAAAGAGCAAGAGAAGGAAGAAGGAGAGAAGGAAAGGGAGTCGGAGCAAAAGCCAATACAAGAGGCTGCAGACAGGGCTGGGGCGCCTGCCCGGTATACCAGCCTAGATGCAGAGTTGGCTGAGGACTCCAGATTAGGGACACCTGAAAAGACCCCTTCTGGAGTACCGGCTGCAGATAGGATCCTGCAGTCTAGTGGATCAGTCGTAGAAGGCTCAGGTGAGCACTCTCCACCATCGCAGATCTCACCTGCGGTGACTGAGCTGATAAGAAAAATAGTGAAAGACATTATTGGAGAGTTGCTTGCATCCCAGGTCACTCCTGACCTTCAAACCATCAATGCTAAGATTGATACTTTGCTGCAACGGGAAATCCCTCAACTTCCTCCCCCCACAAACAACAGAATGCCATTTGGCATGTCTGACTGGATGCACAGAATGGAGCAGCAGTTGACCATTTTGGTTGATGCTGGCAAAAAGGGGGAAGATAGGATCCAGGGGGAAGGAAGTACTCAAGGAGAAATAAGGGAAGAGCTAAGATCAAAGAAGAGGCAAGATATTCTCCAAATTGAAGGAGGACCATCAAGTCTGAAAAGAAAGGAGATATCTTCCCCCAACCAACCTGAAGAGCAGTCTGTTGATAAGAAGAGAAGAACAAGAGAGAAAGAAGAACAAAGATTCGAATGGGAAGGCAAACAGTTGTGGTATGTTGAAGAATTCTTACCAACAGAATTCATGACCAGTTGGGCGGAAGCCAAGAAACAATTCACAGAGCAGTTCTACCTCTGGGAGATTCTCCAAGATAAAGAATGCTCGCCCCAACAGTCATTCATCAACTACATGGATGTTAGATGGCCTACTCTGTAGAAGATCATGCTTAAATATGCAGCCAAATGGCATGCTTATCCTATGATTCCTCCATTCAGAGCAGTGGAAGCGCCGACCCGTTTGGATAATGAGCTTGACGAGCTAGAGCTTCAAGAAGAAATTAGAAAGCTATGTGAAGAGTACAAGTTCTCTTCGAAAGAAGACCAAGACTTTGCTGCCCTAGTCATAAGGAGGAAATATGGCTTGCACCCATCAAAAGTAGACCAATCGGTGCAAAACTATTTAGACCTCCCAAGCAAACTATTCGCAGAGGAAGGGACAGATAGTTTTTGGATATAATTGTAATTTTTGTAAGTGATTAATTTTTCTGTATTTATTCTATTCAAGCCATGTACTTGTAATCAACAAAAAATTAATATATACAGTCATTTGAATGACAACTCCTAGTTGTCTCAAAACAAGACTGATTTTGAGTTTGTGTCTTGCACCTAAGTGCAGACTTGTACATTTGATTATTTGCTTAAGTTTTGCCATCATCAAAATAGGGGGAATTTGTTAGGAATACTTGTTAGATTTTGATGATATCATTAATATAAATTCAAATGTTTATTACTTGGCAAAAATGTAAGGAATAACCAAATGAGTATCTTCCATAAGCCAAATTATGTTAAGTGTAAAACTTGGCAAAATGTAAAGAAGAACCAAATGAGTATCTTCTATAGGCCAAAAATAAGTTAGGCTAAAAAACGGCTAAGTACAAAAGATCAGCTGAGTTCATCAGTGAGGTACAGCCGAGACATTTCAGAGAAGATCTGGTCAACAAAAATCATCAGAGATGTTTGACCAGACTGCAGTCAAGTTACCTCAGACAAGTCATCTGATAAGGCGAGATCCAAACAGTGAACATCAGAGAGGTCCAGACTGCAGAGAAGTTATCTATACATCAGCCTACTAGAAGATCAGCCAAGTACTCAAGTCCACGTCAGCATGCGTTGAAAAGTCAAATATTACGGAAAGTCACATGCAACGTGGAGAGACAAATTGGAGAGATTCCCGTAAAGGATATGAATTAAATAAATCATCCAGACCCACCTTGAAGACTTTAATCGTATTATATTCAAAAGATTCGGCGCTTCACATGCAAAGTCTTCACAACGATCGGAAGATGGATTAAAATATGGGAATCCAGCCTTGCAACGTTCAGAAAGAAAACAATGAAGTCTCCCTCTCCAACGGACGGATTTGTTGAAAAGATTTGCAACGGCTATGAAGGAAAAGCTCAGAGATCGTGACCTATATATATCCGAAGATTTAAAGCTGAGCAAATACCTACAACTATTACAAACGGTGCGAACAAGCGATCAAAGCATTCAAGCAATCTAAAAGCAAACTATAGCATCGTAAAAAGAGCAGTTCTCAAAGTTCAGACTTGAAGAAGCTCTTAGTTGGAGAAGACAAAAACTCATGTCTTAAATCCTGAGTTCGGGGTACTTCACTGGTTGAAGTTCGAGACTGTAAAGGCATCCAAGGATCGAGGATCAAGAGGTGCAAGGCAGTCAAGTGTGTTACAACGACACAAATTTCCACTGGTTGGAAGCTGTTGTAGTTTGGTTGAATCACTGTAATATTTATCACTGGTTGAAAATTATAGTGAATTCATCTCCAACTGGTTTGGAGAAAAGTGGATTAGTAGAGGATTACCCCACCTCTGAGACCACTATAATTGCCTGCGTATTTTACTGTTTTATAGCATCATACTTTAACTGCTGCATTCATTGTTAAGTGTTTCATTAGTTGTTGTGTATTCGTCATCAGCTGACTTCCGCACGTATTAAGAACAAACGACTCCAAGTCATTTGTTTATCCATCAGCTGAAGAAACTTACTCTTCGAGAAAAAGAGTTTAAGAGTTTCAATAAGTCTATTCACCCCCCCTCTAGACTTATTCCTGGACGACTTGTGACCTACAAATCCATATTTCCCTCTGTACTTTCATCCCCTTTCTGTTTTTTTTTTGCCTTGATCTTATTCTTTGTTTGTCTTTTTGCCAACCTCTTTCTCTTTCCCTTTGCCACAGTCAGTTTTCTCACCCTCCTTAGCAATTTTTGCACTTCATAGCAGTTTTTGCACTCTCCTTAGCAGCTTTTGCACTCTCCTTAGCAGCCTTCTTTTTTGCTCTCTCAGTCTTATAGTAAGCCACATCTTCATCCGTACTGTCCTCATTTGAAGAGTCAAAATGAAATGATTCATCAGTTTATTCATCCTCTTGTACCACATACTCCTTATCTTCAGAGTCACTATTATCCTCATTGTCACCAAATTCTCCATCCTCACCATATAGTTCTTCCATTTGCGTAGAAAAAGTTCTATCATGTTCACTTTCAACATACTCCAGGTTTGGGTCCCGTGATGGGTTATAGTCTTGTGTCACAATTTCTTCAGGGGTCAATGACATTATTGGATTGAATGCAACAACAAAAACTAAGACCAATCTAGGTGGTGGCACCAGTTCACACATCACCACAACATCACCATCACTTTCCAAAGTCCAAACACCATTAATCCAATCAATTTTAGGATTTTGTAGAAGTAAATTTGAGCTCCTATAACCCCACACTCTTTTAATATACTAGTTATTTCTATCATACTCATCATATCCACATTACAGAAGTCCTCCACATAATCGAAATCACCACCAACATACTGTCTTGGATTCTCAGTCATTACCCCACCATAATGTAATTTTATAGTAAACAAATCAGGTGTTGGATAATCATAAAAAGAACAAACACAAGTGGGGTTTCAAAACACTATTTTATACACAATATAAAAACCTTAATTGCACATATGGGAGTATCTATATACTGCATATAAAGGACGCAAAACAACATTAAAAGACTACAATCATTTAAAAACATAAACCCTATTTCTTACTAACAAAACCCTAATTTTTATTAAAAATATCCCAATTTCTACTAACAAAACCCTAATTACGAAAACGTTTTCAGAGATGCTTACTTGTATATTCTGGACATTCATTTGGAGAGTATACGTCTTTGTCTTCTCTTGCTAGTACAGTCCAACCCATTGTCACAGTAGAATCAAATTAGTCGCGTCTCAATGCGGAGAAAGGGGGGAGGCTATTAGTCGCGTCTCAATGCGCGCAAAGAGTTTTGTAAGGGAAAAGACAGCTTTACCCTTGAAATTTTAACGGAGTTAGTAACAGATAGACAGCAGTACACGAAGTTTAAATAAAGTGAATGTTCAGTATTGCAAGTGATAGATATTAAAGCTCAGTATTTCAAGTGATGTCTTGAGTAAAGTTCAGGTACACAAAGTGCACTTTACAACAGCAATAACAACATCTAACCCTTAGTCCCAATATGATTTGGGGTCGGCTAACATTAATCAAACTTTGAAACCGTCAATGAACAAAATCATGTGTCGTGCATCGCACAGGTGAAAAACACTAGTATCATCAATTCACGCACATTCGGGAACAGAAAATCTAAAAACAAAACTGTAACGATATGAGTGTTGTTACCCAAAATATTATTCGGAGATAGTATTGCTGGAACGATCGAGTAACAAACAAATGCGAGAACACTTCCGTGGGAAAATAAATAACACAAGATTTACCGGGGTTGTTAATCCCGGGCTTGAATGCTCTCGCGAGATGTTATTAATATAGATACTTTGGAGTACAAATATTAATGCTAGAATCTATTACAATGAGTGTAAAGATTTCTAGTTATCTAAGCTGTAGAGCGTGTAGATTGCCGAAAGAACCAGATATGAAACTCTGTGAGTTCTTGCTTTAGATGTTCTGTAAGTGTGTATGAATATCACTATGAATGTGTAAGTAATTGCCAGATGAGACTTTATTCTCTCTCTATGTATGTTTTTCACTGTATTCACGATGATGCTTAAGCCACTGTTGTAAGCCCCCTATTTATAGGAGACAAGGTTGTTGGGTCCTCTCCAGCGATCGCGGGCGACCGCCGTATTCTATATTAGAATAAGGTGGGCAATCATCCCGTCACGTGGGCTGTTCCCTTAAAGTCCGAGTCTGCTGCTGGCAGCCAGCTGTGCGAGCCAATGGGAAGCCTGCACGCGTCCTGAGTCGCTGTCCGGGGAGGTCCCACTTTGTACCTTTCGGTGGGCCTGTCGGTAGGTGAGGTAGGTGACAGGCTGGGGTCAAAGGCCTTATCTTACGGCGCCTTTTGTGGATCTGCACGTGGGTCTCCGTCCAAGGTTTGGTCTTCGACGACTTTGACGGATGTTGGATTCATACGTGGCACGAGGCGATCGTCTATGGTTGGACATCATAGACGATCGCCAGATACCAAAGGACGATCGCCGTGGGTGCCGACTGCTGGGTGTTTGCCCAGCGTATGTCTTCTATGGTTGGCTCTCAGATCATTATGCCGATCGCCATCGAGGCGTATTAATCGCCGCACAACAATGAGCACACCGACCGAAGCTTTCTTATAGTCCTTTAGTTACCTGAGTAGATTACAAGATGCACAATGCTGGAAATGCAATTAACTGAGTCAGTTTATTTCAATTATGATAACTATTTGAGATTAATATCAATGGCTTTATTACTGATGAATTAAACCACATACTTGTTCAGATTAAACCAAGATACAAACAGACACCAGTACCAATCGGCTAGCAATCACATAAATATTTGAGACATACATAACTGAAATTTTAAAAACTGATCAAAATGATCATGGAGAAGATACTACTGTGCATTCATCGGTTATTTTGATAATATGAACACACACACAAAAAAAAAAAGAATGGAGTTTTCAATTTACTTGACTTGTAATTAAAAAAAATATGCGACTAATTCAGTGTTATTCAATAGAAGAGACGGAGAATCGAATACTGACCTTTAAACGACGGCAGTGGTTGATTTTCAGAGTGGCGGTGGCGCTTGTGTCGTTAAAGATCGGGGAAGAAAAGAAAGCAAAGACGGAGTCACGGAGATGATTTGTTATGGAAGCTTAGCATAATCGACATCTACGAAGCCCAAATCTCACTCATCTCCGGTGCCAGCCAGGCTACAAATTAAATAATATTATAAATGAAAAGCAAACCCCAACCTCAATCCCAATCCGAAAGCCCACACACATTACCGAACCCTCCTTCGTTTTCGCGAGTAGAGGTCAGAGCTTGGCTTCTATTTTACGCCCACAGCGAGAGAGAGAGAGAGATGAGTAAAACATGTAATTGAAGAAAAAAAATCACAGGCGTCGGGTAAAAATTGAGGCGGCCCGTCGGTTTTGGGTTGTTTTTAAAAATTAAAAATTAAAAATTCATATCGGTTATAAGCAAAATTGAAGGTTGGTTATACCTGCCCATTCTCGCCGGCCCGGCGGGCCTGAACTAGAACCGGTCCGACGATTCAAGGCCCTTAACCAGACCGCCGGTCAACGGTTCAAAATCCGGACCGGAACCGTCTCACCAAGGGCCGGTTACGGTTCCTCCCAACTACGTCGGGCAAGCGGTTAGTCGAAGTGAGCAAATCGGTTGCAATCGTTTCAATTAAAAAAAGAATTAGCTTGCAACGGCTACAATGTACATGCAGAAAGAAAGCGGAAAAGGTGGCCAGGTGGGACCGTGGGGCGTGCAACACTACCATGGCTCTCTTCTCTCTCTCCTATAATTAAAGTAGGGCTTGCACGTACTACATGCAAAATGAATTGCAAAATGAATTAAGGTGGGACCGTGGCGTGGGGCTTGCTACATGCACAATGAATTGCAACGGCTCTCTTCTCTCTCTCTCCTATAATTAAAGTGGGTTTTCTTTCTCACTTCTCTCTCTCCTATAAAAAAGAGCAGATTTTCTTCTTTTCTTCTCTCTCTCCACTGCATTGCTCTATTCTCTGTTGCTCTCTATCTCTCTCACTCCACTTCTTTCTCTCTCTCTCTCTCTCTCTCTCTCTCTCTCTCTCCACAGACTTCACTCCACTCCACAGCTCTCTCTATTTCTCTCTCCACTGTTTTCTCTATCTCCACTACCACCACGTTCACCACCCCACCATCATCACATCATGTCGACTTCCACTCGTGCCGACAAGGGCAAGAGCCCCGCTGAAAATCAAGGCGAGGATGATGCTACTCAAACTACTCAAAATCGATCAAAAAGAGGAGGAAGAACCGGCGCAAGACAAGCTCGTGCAATGGTGGCGGAAGAAATTTCAAGGGCCTATGCCGAACGACTTCAAGCACAAGAAGAACACGAATATTACGATGAATTTCGTAGGCAAGAGGAGGCTATTAACCGAGAATCTCAACAACAATCTAATTTGGGAGAAGAGGAAGAAGAAGTCCAAGCACCACAACCAACGAGAGCTCTCACCTCATCAATCTTCACTAAGCATTTCAAAAAAATGCCTAGGGTCGTGCCTGCCGGAACGGAGACAAGCTCAAACAGTATCGGCGACAAGGTAACTAAATTCAACGCCTATTACAACTATTGCAGTAACATATACAAGTGGACGCACGGAGGAGGTTATGGCACACTAACCCGACATATGGAGACTTATCATCCGGGAGAATTTGGAATTGCAACCAACAATATCGGCGACAGTACTCCCAAAATCGACATGATGAAGTGGTGGTCAAAAAGAACAGAGTATCCAATCCTCTCTATTATGACGAAGGAGTTATTTGCCGTCCCCGCATCTACCGTCTCCGTCGAACAAGCTTTCAGTACTAGCGGACTAATGTTAGACCAAAGAAGATCAACGATGAAACCAATAAACATTGAAGCCACAATGTTACTTGATGATTGGTCGAAGTCAGAGCTTAGAGATCAAGAAATTGACTGGGATGATGTAGATGAGAGCGAAAATGAAGAGTTCACCGAAAGTGATCGATCGGCGGCGGACGAGAACTAGGAAACATTAAAAATGTAATCGAACTACGTGGATTTTAATTTATGCTCCTTGTAATGTTTCCTCTTTTCACTTGTTTGTATGTTTATTTTAATTTATGCTTTAATAAGTTTTATCTAGTAGTGATTTAATTAAACAACAAAAAAAATATAAAATGTGAATTCTGGAACCGGCGGTCCAGACCAGAATATTTTTTAATTTATGCCTAAATAATTTTTATGTATTAGTTTTTTTAATTTAACAAAAAAATGATGGGCCAGCCCTGAACCGGCGGTTTATGAGCCCGGCCCGGAACCGCCAAGGCTCTTCAGGGGCCGGTTCCGGTTCACCCTCCATTGAACCGTGAACCGGCGGGCCGAGGCCCGGAACTGGCGGTTCAAGGCCCGTGAACAGGTCTAAGGTTAGTTGTGCCCATTATATCGGTTTTAAGGTGAAGTTCACGTCGGTTTTAAACTAATCGATGTTAAACTAATAATTTTACATCGGTTATTCTAATTACCAATGTGGATTTAGTTCATATCAACATCGGTTAGTTTAAAACCGATTTGAACTTAAAAAAATTACAATTAGACCAATGCCTTCTTTTATATCGATTTTCTTAAAAACTAATGTAAATTGGACGATGCTGAAACCTCTTTTTATAGTAGATCACATTGGAAGATGATCGAACGAATGGAGCAATAGGAATATTTATACACACAAAGTCACCTAATGGCACCAAACAAACACCAACCAAGATCTATCTTATCGGATCAAGCACGATAAGCACCTTATGTCGTTCCAAATGTGGAAAAGATATGATAAGATTTTGTAATCTATCAAAAAGTATGGTCGTAATATTTAGGAGGAACGGCCATAAAATGATGAGGTTACGGCCGTAAGGAAGGGTATTAAGGCCGTAAGAGACCTATGTACTTTGGATTGGTGAGACTGCATGCAATGAATGCCACCATATAGTAGCTTGGTACAGTCGAACATAGTTCTTGTGGTCTTCATTTTCTTCCCATAATTTCTTGACTCTTGCGGTTCGGCCCCAAATCTTCTTCAGAATATAACTTTTTATATATAAGCCGATTTTGAATCTGAAAGAGTGTTGGACTCGTACTATAAAGCTCTACAACCTGAATACATAATAACTTCATAAATATGATTTTTATGAAAAATGTCATTTTTTGAGTAAATTAATAATTATATCCGGTTAAGTTAAAATTAAATTTTCTTCTAATATTGAACTCGCCACCGGAAAATAAAGAAAAAACAACTGAAAATTAGATAAAAAGATCTTGTCTTTTGGGTAAAATATATCATCAAAAGTCAAAAATAGGTGTATAAATTGACACTTTTCAATGGGCTCGAGGCCATAGTTGTTGGGCTGGGGGAAAGTGGTAATAGGCCTGACGAGTGGGTGTTGGGATGGGACACGTGGTGTTGGTATATGGATGGTTGGTGTTGGAGCTCGTTGGTGTCTGCTGGTGATGTTAGGATCGCATATCGTAAAGTATATTACAACGTAATTGGGTTTTGTTATGTGATGTGGCCTATTGTTTATTTATTTCTGCCAAGTTTTTGTATATTAATTGTGTTAGTTTATATATTTTAACGAAATTCCGTAATTATAATTTCGACCAATATTAAGATCGATCAATATAATACTTATGTATAATATTTCCGTCTTAATATGCATTTCATATATCATAAATGATACAAAATTGCACTCTCCATATCTCGTTATTATAGTTAAGTAGGGATGTTATCGGACCGGTCCGGCCCGATTTTGTGCACTTAACCGGGCAAGTCAGTAAGGTCTGGGATAGACCCGGTCGGACCAGTAAGAGAACCGGTCATATTTAAGATCCGAATCGATGCGAAATAGTTCGGGCGAACAGTCGAATCAAACCCAGCTGGAACCGAAAACCGAATCGGAAACCCGAATTCGGAAATAATTAACCTATAAAAAAATTGAAATCACCGAATTAGAACAATTATTTAAACCCCCCAAATCTGGAATCCTTACTTGAACCCCTCAAATCTGAATTCTAAACTAATTTGAAATCCCCAAATTTTTTAACCTTAACCCGAATTCGAAAATAAACTAAAATCCCCAAAATTGAAACTAATTGGGTTAGGTGCGGGCCGTGCGGCTGCAGGAGGGGGAGGGGGGAGTGAGAGATTTCAGAATTTCTAACCTAATTTGTGTTATATATCAATGGCCTAAGGCCATGTTTGGTGCATGATTAAAAATTTTATATACCAAATGTCTTAGGCCTTGTTTGGTGTGTGTGTGTGTGTGTATATATATATATATATATATATATATATATAGTAGAGTTATATTAAATACCAAACTTTTCTTACATACCAAGGGACTCATCCCCACCATCCATCCAAAAAGAAATCAATGGTTGAGATTAAAAGCATTTAATATTTCACACATTTTTTATAATTTAAATATCTCTTAAACCGTTAATCGTTAAGCAAAAATAATTACACCATCGCGACGAGCATTTAATTATCTTTCTATAGACAGGCACTTTGATATACTTTCGACAAAAAATTTTTTTTCATTTTTTTCACGTTTTTTTTCGTGGCCGAAAATATCATATGTGATATATCATATATGATATGTAATATCATATATGATATGTAATATCATATATGATATGATATTACATATCATATGTGATATGTAATATCATATATGATATATCACATATGATTTTTTCGGCCACGAAAAAAAACGTGAAAAAAGTGGAAAAAAAAATTGTCGAAAGTATATCAAAGTGCCTATCTATAGAAAGATAATTAAATGCTCGTCGTAACGGTATATTTTTTTTGACTTAACGATTAACGGTTTGAAAGATATTGATATTTGAAAAAAAATGATGAAAGTGGGTGTTTTAAATTGTTGGGATTAATCTCATTCATTAGATCAAATAAAGATGGAGGGAAGATGAAGGGTGGAGATTAATCCCTTGGTATGTAAAAAAAGTTTGGTCCTCAAATGATCTTAAATCATATATATATATATGTTACCTGGTTTTTTTCTGATTTTCTCAGTCCGGGTCTTATCGGTTTCGGTTCAATGTTTAGAACTCGAATCCGAACTCGTTAATTGTCGGGTGAGTTTCGGTCCCGGGTTTTTCGGTCCGGTTCTTGACTGGGTTTCGGGTTCACTCGGACCGCTAACAGCCCTATAGTTAAGTAACATCTTCCTAATGATGCAAAAGGTAAATCTGCAAATTTAACTACTCTTGGCCTTCGTAATGACTGCCGTAATCATCTTTCATCACCTAACCATCTGCATCATTGTTAGAAGATGATGATGGCAAATGTGTAGTAACATTTGATGTTGTCGAATCAGTTCTTGATAGTATCAACCTCATTGTTTTTCTCTTGTTGCGAGTTGCTTCGAAACACGCTTGTCTTAATTTTCTTGTGCTTAACTGAAGTGGTAAATCGGGGTTTTCTTCCACATTCTTCTTGTAAAATCCCAATATTTTACATTATATAAATTATAAAGTAAATACTATTATATGACAATAATTAGTGAAATTATTTATAAAAGTGATATCTTGATTTAAATGAACTATTGTGGTATTATTACATAATAAATTTTAAAATATATATTTGGACATTTTCTGGGAAGTATCGTGGACAAGTATCAACTTTAAAAAAAAAAATCACCAAGGATTTTTGAGAAGTTAAAATAATTCTAAAAATTAACAGTGTTGTAGAGAATTTAGTTAGCTTTCCAATGGTTCAAACGGCGAGTCAATCGGAGTCCGAACGAAAAAGTTATGATCGATTTAGTTGAGACTGCCAACTGCCGAGCACCAGGAATCTTCCGGGCAGGACCTACGCACGTGGATCGGCCGGGGCTGCCGATAGTGACTCTCGGTAGGGCCCGCGCACGTGGATCGGCCGGGGCTGACGGTAGTGACTCGGTAGGGCCCGCGCACGTGGCTCGGCCAGGGCAGTGTGACGTAGGGCGGCTGTGTCAAATTGACTGGTCACCTCTTTTGTGTCCTATAAATACAGCCTTTTTCTAAATCATTTATACTCACAACTTATGTAAATATATAAAGAAACTCAATATGTATAAATATACATCTTTATATTTCCGAGAGGAGTCCGTTATGCCGACGATACGGGGTCGTTTTCCGGCGAGTCGACTACTTTATTGACATCGACTGAACTGTCCGATTAAAATCCCCAGTGAATTTCTGAAATCTAGATTGAGGTGCTATCTTTGAGTTCGATTATCTACCAATCCGTAAGTAGTTCTTGATATATAATTTGTGCGTTTTGTATATAAAATACATATCTAAAATATTAACTTTTGTAATATCATATTAGACATCATGTAGATATGTAAAACTGAGTTATTTTGGACAAGTCTAGGCTGATTTTAAGTGTAGAAACGTAACTTAAATCGCGAATAACTTTTGATCCGCAAATCATTCTTCGATTCCATTTCGTGCGTTTTTCTGTTGACGTATTTATATATATATATATATAGTTATTTTTGTTTTAATTTTTGAAAATGATAAAATTTGCGACTCCGTTTCCGTGTTAATTAAACTTAAATAATTTAATAATAACAGACATTATGAACAATCGAACTACGTATCTACCCATATGACATACTTATATTTTTAACGGCAATTTTAAGTATGATTTTCTATATATGCAATTATAAGATAATTAAACCGGAATAAATGAATTTATGTTCTTATATAAAATCTCCACAATTATTCTAAGGAATATTTGAAATGGAAGAAATGGATTTCTATTTCAACTCAAGTTATTAAGTATTACCTTTGGAAATATTTGAGATTAATAAATTGAAATTATTCTCAAAGTTACTTTGTTAAATAAATTATAAGGGCTATTGTTTGATTTATTACAGCATAAGTAATAGTTAAATTATAAATTGTTGAAAATATTTTTAAAAATATTCAAGGATGATATCTAAGATCTATTTACCAATGCATTTAATTTTTAGACGATGATTTTGTTGAAATATAAAATAAAGGGCGAGCCATTAAATTAAATTGAGACGTCTTAACAAAATGCTAATAGCATATTATTATTAGGAGATCGATACCTTATCTAGGAGCGGACGGTCGAACTCTCGAGATTTAATTGGAATCATCTTATCGACGACTCACATGGCAAGTTCGTTCAACTTGCTCGGCCCTAGCATTATTGCAATTTTATGTGTTCATTGTGTATTGATTATGTTGTGTCAATTGTGATGCTGTGAATCTGTGTATTATGTGGTGAATGTGAAGAGATGCAAAGTTATGCCGTTCCAGTTGTTGTTGCCCAAAATATTTATCCGAAGATTAAATACTGCTGGAATGGACGGACAACAAACAAATTTGCGGGAGCACTTCCGAGAGAATATGAATAAACACTAGATTTGCTGGGTTTGTTAGACCCGGGCTTGAATGCTCTCGCGAGATGTTATTAATACAAATATTTGTGGATACAAGTATTAATGTGAGAATCTAAATACAATGAGTGTAAAAAGACTCTGTTAATCCAGCTCTTGAGCGAAGCTTGGTGTTCTTCGTCCCTGCCGATCGTCCGCTTGATGAGAGAGGCCGAGAGAAGAAAGAACCAAAAGATAGCTGTTGCCAAGAGTAGGAGAAAGCCAAGTGCTGAAATCGCGATAATGCCAGTTCAAATGCCGAGAGTTGGACTTCAGAGAGTAAAAATTCGGTCCTTTGACAAGTGCATGCTGCCTTGTATTTATAGAGGCTGAGGAGCCTTGTCCTCTGGCGGGTGATCGTCTTTCGGCCATTATAATAATAGGGCGATCGCCTGCCGGCCAATATAATAGTAGGGCGATCGTCCTTAAGTCACACGGGCTGTCGGCCTAAAGTCCAAGGTAGCTGCTGGCTGCCAGCTGTGCGGTCCAATGAGGAGCCAGCACACGTCCGGAGTCACTGTCACATGCGGTCCTACTGACACTTTTCGGCGGGCCTGTCGGCTGGTGGACGGATGCTGACAGGCTGTGGTCAACGATCCGTGATATGCGGATCGTGTCTCGGCTCTGCACGTGGGCTCAGTCCTGAGGCTCGGCCTTTGCCGACTGGATGAATATCGGCATGATGCGGTCGTCTCTAGCTGGTCACTGAGGGTCGGCATCGGCCAGTCGCTGAGGGTCGGCATCGGTCGGTCACCAAGGGTCGGTCGGCAGGTGCCGGGAGATGATCGTCCGCTAGTCGGTCGCCAGGAGTCGGTCGCCAAGTACCGAGAGACGATCGTATATGATGTCGATCGCTCGGCACCGGGACTTGTCCTGGGACCTTCGGCCGGCCGATACATCTTGTCTACGGGGCTGAGACTAGGCCGCCCGATCGCTGGTCGGCAGTTCTGCCTCGGCTGCTCGGCAGTGGCTAGATCGCCCGATCTTCGAGGCGATCGCCGGTCGGAGAGTATAATTCTCGACACAATAATTGCCCCCCAGCTTGCTCCGATGTTGAAGACATGGGGCGAGGTGGTTCTTGCTGGCGATCGTGTAGGATGAGAACGGGCGATCCGTTGAGCTGACTTTGGATTCGGACTTGGGCGATCATGGTCGATTGGCTAGCTATCTTTCGGTTCTTGTACCTTCAAAAAACAACATTGGCCGATCCCTCTCAGAAACTTGATGGTTTCGTATGTTTGAGGAATCGTGCACAGTCGCGGAGTTCGATGGACCGACTCCATGACCGTGTCTTGTGCGCGAACGACATTGAGTGTCTCGTAACTCATTTTATTGTGAGGGTCCTCTGTTAGGCTGCGCCTCGCCTCGTATTTAAACGAAGGGCGTGCGGTCTTGGTCTAGAGGAGTCCTTGCGCGGGGTAGCGTCGGATGATTCAACTCCACGCCCGCGGCTTGTTAGCTCTGCTTCCACCTCGGCCCGCCATGGAGATGGCGAACCTCGACGGTGTACGTTGAGACGGGGGTAGTGGCACGTGTCGCATTGTCCGGGTACATCATGTCAGATGGTGAACCTTGAGGGCGGGCGATCGTGTCCACTGATTAATTTTGGAGGACCCTCAGACTACGCCAGCCTCGTATTTAAACGAAGGGCGGTCGATCTTGGTCGAAAGGGACCTTGCAAAGCCGAAGCAGCCGGTTCCATCGACTACCAGGACCATGGCTTTATGATGTGCGGTGGAGGCGATCTGATGCCTTAGTCCATCATGTTAAATGGTGAATTGTCGATGGCGATCGTGTCCTCTGGGTTTTGGTGATGTAGCGTGATGATCGGCGATCGGGCTGGAAGACTGGCGATCGTCGCTCGACTGCCGATCGCTTTATTCGTAGGTCGATATCGGCGATCGGGCGGGAGATCGTCGTTCGGGCACCGATCGCGCTGCTCACAGGCTAAGAAGAACCTTTGCCTGGCCAGGAAATCTGCGGCTCTAGCCCGGAAGGTCGCGTAGGTTGTGGGTTGGCTCTTCGTAAGATGCCTGAACATAGGCGAAAAGCCATTGAATCCTGCTAGGAACGAGTGGAGGGCTATCTCATCGCTTACGGGCTCGCTGTTGAGGATGATCTCGTCTACTCGGTCGATGTAGTGCGAGTCGGACTCTTCTCCTCCCTACTTGATTTGCATCATGCGAAGGGGACCTTCTGGCCGGGTGACCCTGGCGGCGAAGTACTCTGTGAAGACGTGCGCCAGCTGGTTGAAGGAGCAAATGGACCGAGGTGGCAATAAGGTGTACCACCTGTAGGCGAGGTCGTCCAGCGTCATAGGGAACATTCGGCACCTGGTCGCGTCTGATGCCCCACACCCGGTCATGTAGATGTTGAACTTGTTCAGGTGCATTTCGGGGTTCGATCTCCCCTCGTACAAAGGTGTTTGCGGAGGAGCGATCTTGTGCTGCACAGGGGCGAGCTCGATGTCGATCGCGAGCAGCTCGCTCGGCTCGGCGATCGTCTTCTTGGCGCCTGCCCCGGTCTCCAGGAGCGCCTTCATGTCGTCAAGATGACGTTGCATTGCGGCCATCGCCATGGCTCGGTCGCTCGCTGATCGGCTTTGGGAGCGGGAGCCGAGGCGATCGTGTGCCGATCTCCGGACTCCGCTGCTGCCGACCTCGGCTATTTGGCGAGGGGGAGCCAAACGGCTGGGCTGCCTTCTGGGAGTCAAACTCCGTCGTCTCGTAGCTGGGGCCGGACTGCCCCGGTCGCCAAGACGGGTCACTGCCCAGGCGATCGAAAACAGATGGGCCCCGGCTGGTGAGTGCCTTTCCTTGCGGATGAGAGCCTCCTGGCGATCGCTCGGCCAATAACGCCTTGAGCTTCTGCTTGGTCTTCCGGCGGACGGCCGAGGGGGTGATAGCGGGAGGCGTGTCGAGAGCACTTCGTCGCTCCTGTAGGACGGCCATGGCCTCGGCGATCTGTTCATTGGTTCGGAGCTGATCGAGCGAGAGGCTTGGGCCGGACCTCAGGGGCGGGATCGAGCGTCTCTGACCGCGGCGGCTACCTTCCGCCATCGGCTGTGGCTCGGACTGAGACGGAACGAGGCATCTGGCGGGCTGGCCAGCGGCTTTCTTCGACGCGGAGGCGGAAGACATGATTTCTGAAAGTTTTCTTTGAAGCGTAGTGAGTGTCAATTCAAGTATATGCCCCGAGAACAGTGAGTGTTCTTCGAGACGGTAGGAATGAAAATTTGAGGGTTAGATGCCCTCCTTCTAGCGCCAATTGTTGTTGCCCAAAATATTTATCCGAAGATTAAATACTGCTGGAATGGACGGACAACAAACAAATTTGCGGGCACACTTCCGAGAGAATATGAATAAACACTAGATTTGCCGGGTTTGTTAGACCCGGGCTTGAATGCTCTCGCGAGATGTTATTAATACAAATATTCGTGGATACAAGTATTAATGTGAGAATCTAAATACAATGAGTGTAAAAAGACTCTGTTAATCCAGCTCTTGAGCGAAGCTTGGTGTTCTTCGTCCCTGCCGATCGTCTGCTTGATGAGAGAGGCCGAGAGAAGAAAGAACCAAAAGATAGCTGTTGCCAAGAGTAGGAGAAAGCCAAGTGCCGAAATCGCGATAATGCCAGTTTAAATGTCGAGAGTTGGACTTCAGAGAGTAAAAATTCGGTCCTTTGACAAGTGCATGCTGCCTTGAATTTATAGAGGCTGAGGAGCCTTGTCCTCTGGCGGGCGATCGTCTTCCGGCCATTATAATAATAGGGCGATCGCCTGCCGGCCAATATAATAGTAGGGCGATCGTCCTTAAGTCACACGGGCTATCGGCCTAAAGTCCAAGGCAGCTGCTGGCTGCCAGCTGCGCGGTCCAATGAGGAGTCAGCACGCGTCTGGAGTCACTGTCACATGCGGTCCTACTGACACCTTTCGGCGGGCCTGTCGGCTGGTGGACGGATGCTGACAGGCTGTGGTCAACGATCCGTGATATGCGGATCTTGTCTCGGCTCTGCACGTGGGCTCAGTCCTGAGGCTCGGCCTTTGCCGACTGGATGACTATCGGCATGATGCGGTCGTCTCTAGCTGGTCACTAAGGGTCGGCATCGGCCAGTCGCTGAGGGTCGGCATCGGTCGGTCACCAAGGGTCGGTCGGTAGGTGCCGGGAGATGATCGTCCGCTAGTCAGTCGCCAGGAGTCGGTCGCCAAGTACCGAGAGATGATCGTATATGATGTCGATCGCTCGGCACCGGGACTTGTCCTGGGACCTTCGGCCGGCTGATACATCTTGTCTGCGGGGCTGAGACTAGGCCGCCCGATCGCTGGTCGACAGTTCTGCCTCGGCTGCTCGGCAATGGCTAGGTCGCCCGATCTTCGAGGCGATCGCCGGTCGGAGAGTATAATTCTCGACACAACACCAGTGGGGACAAAGAGAAATTTATAACGAACGTTCGTTCCACACCCGGATATTGGGGGTGTGCACCCGGATATTGGGGGTGGTAGAAATTGCACTATCTGGATATTGGGGATAGGTGCTTATGTGTTATTGTATGTATATGTGATTGTGTTGTTAGCTGATACTTTTGGAACTGCAAAATTCGTACATATGAGCATATTGTTGTAATGTGTTATGACTGACCCGGATATGGGCTGGTATTGTTATACTTGCGATTGCGGGAACTTTAAATACAGGCTTGGGAATGCGAAGGGACGGGGCATGCTTGAGAACGGCGACTGGATAGAATTAAATTTTCCTTGGCAATTATTTCGAAAAAAAAGAGCATGTATTAAATTTTAAAATCGTGTGTACTTCAACTTTCCTGTTCGTATGATGAAAATTTATTATCAATTCCAATATTATTATTTTTACCAAAAGTTCTTGTGAGGTAAAAACGAATAACCTAGCTTGGTGGGTCCCATGAAAGATCCACAACGTTGTAGCTACCCAAGATTTTGGGGATGTTACAGTAGATGGTATCAGAGCGAGGTTAATCGAGCTACACACTTTTTAAAAAATTTTTTTTTGAAGTCTAAAAGCGAGGCAACTACACATATTTTCAAGTATAATATCTTTGTAGAAATATCTTTTCGACTACACTGCAATCATTCCAAGCGCGTCAATCATCCACCGACTTCGCATACCCTGTACAAGTAAGTGTTAGGTTTTGAAGTACTTTTTCATGTTGTTTGAATTTATTTTGAGAACATAAGTTGAAATAAAATCATATACTATTAAGTATAACACACAACCAAGATACGCTTCAATAGAGTCCAAGAAGTCTCCTGACTCTGCCATCAAAAATGAAAATAAAAATAATACTTAAAAGATATCACATGATATCACAACAATCCAAAAGCGATCAACTAGAATGGAACACAACCCAATAAAAAAAACTAGTAAAACGACAAGGGATAAGGTATTTTAGAGGTTCAGGTCAATATTCAGCTTCCGTTTCTTTCCCTTTGACCACTCAATTCGAGCTACTGCAGGATCGGGCTCAGGAACATATGCTTTCAATATATCTAATAAGTCTTCAGCTTTTGAAGCTGACATCAGAATACCGCGTGCAGACGGTGTAATAAAATGTTGTTCCACTGCATGGTCGAGAAAATTTAACAATCCATCATAGAATCCATTAATGTTCAACAATCCTATTGGTTTTTGATGGATGTTCAGCTGGGACCAAGACACCATGTGAAAAATTTCCTCAAGTGTTCCAAACCCTCCCGGTAAAGCAATGAAAGCATCAGACTTGTCAAGCATGAGATTCATCCTTTCAGTTAGGTTGGACACCTGTACTTCATCTCCTATTGTTTTTCCAGCAGGTTCAGTAAGAGCACTAGGAATGATACCTTGAACTTGACTGCTTGCTTCATAAGCACCTTTTGCTACGTACCTCATCAACCCACAACTTCCTCCTCTATAAATCAACTTAATATTCCTTTAAGCTAATATTTTACCAAGATTATATGCTGTAGTGATGGTTTCACCACTTTTTCCAGGATTAGATCCACAGAAAACGCAGATACTTGAAAATTTAAGATCAGAGGTTACTTCCATCTCTTTTTCCTTCTTTCTTTTGTGTTTGCTAGAAATATTTGAGGTGTAAAGTGACGAAAAAAATGATAATATTTATAGAAGTATAAATTGAGGGTGAAACATTATTTAAATTAACTTATTTGGGGGAATTATGAAAACAATAATAGTAATTTTAACTTATTCGGCGAAAAAGTAAACGCGTTAATTGCGCTTTACGTATTCGGTAGAATATTGAATGTATTTATTGCATGTCACTATTTTTTTATTTGAAAAAAGAAACTTTAATGGAAATGACAAAATTAAAAAGTAAACGCTCATGTGAATGTACAGTAGTCGTGATTGTGACACAACTTCCTCTGATTTTATGTTCAGAAACGACTTCAATGCCTTCTATGAGTCGGGATGAGCTTCCATCTAATTTTCTTATAAATTGGCAAACAGTGTCCTTTACCATCAGATTCTCGAGATGTTGTTCATATTCAAATATAAATCTCTTTCAAACAAAGAATTCATGTTGCACATACCCACTAGACTGCGTTTCAAGAGTCATTAGAACACTATCGAATGATTCCTTATTCAGGACATCCTTAATGAACTTGATTTTGTCTTCTCTGATTGTGCAAGAGATTCCTAAAGATCGACATTTCGAATAGCAATCCCAACGAACGCATTTATAACAAATTCCCATTTTCTTCACTCATCGTTTTTTTCAAATATGAACTTTTCCAAGCCCTGATAAGAATTTAGTGGGCGCTTCTGTGAATTCACCTCCTATTCTTACCTTGACTTCAATTATGAATGGAACATCATAAGGTATGCCTTTATGCATTATCAATATCTAACTAAAATTCTCCACAAGACTACCAAATACGAGTGGACCGAGGCATGTCAAAGAGCTTCGACGAACTCAAGTGGCGGCTGATGAGTGCTCCAGTATTAATGCTTCCTCAAGGTACGGGCAACTTCGTCATCTATAGTGAAACTTCTAAACAAGGACTGGGTTGCATTATGATGCAACACGGTAAGGTCATCGCATACGTGTCACGCCCATTGAAACCTTACGAAGTCAACTACCCCACTCATGACTTAGAACTTGCTGGTGAGATCTATGCTTTGAAGATTTGGAGACATTAATTATATGGTTCCACGTGCCAAATCTTCATGGATCACAAAAGTCTCAAGTACATCTTCACGCAGAAGGAGTTAAACATGAGGCATAGGAGGTGGTTGGAACTCATCAATGATTACGATGCGGATATCCAATATTGTAACACCCCCAATCCGCTCAGGGATATTACACGCCGTAGAACCTTTCCTCAAGGATCTACTAGGCTGGTAACAACATAGAACGACTCAACAATGCCTTTAAGGCTAAAATGACTCAGTAGACCGATTTGGTCTTTCAATAAATACATACAACTCAAACTGATTACATGCCCACGCAGGGGTCGAATACCACACACTCCCGTACAACGGGAAAGAATACCGCAGCGGAAAATAAACTATAACTAAACCAGTGACATCATACGGATCCTCGTGTGATTAGTATCGTTCATCTTTCATCATCTTTCGTGCCGACCCTGTGTTATACTCCCAAACCTGAATGCAAAAACAGACATCCACCCCCCGAATACTCGGGGGTTAGCAAAACTCCACTGTTTTGCTAGTGCAAGAACAAAGTGCAAAAATACGAGTCATACTATTCACATTCCACGAATAACAATAACCAGGAATCCTCAAAGATCCAAACGAAACGAAAAGTACTTCCCGAGGCAAGAGTTTGGGTAAAAAATTCCAAAACCGAAAGATCACAAATCAATAAAAATAATTTATAAGACAGTTTGGAATGCCATCGAGAGTTTTAATAGAAAAACAATTTAGGATTATCAAATCCCACTTTCCAACCCAAAAGACGAAAGGGGTCACCGCCCCAAATGTTTACTTTCCGTAAAATGACCTTTACAAAATCGTTGGGATTTTAGCCCCAAATCTCATCAACTCACAGTACACGAGAACGACAACAAGGTTCATTTCCAACATCAAAATCCACAATGAAAGGATTTAACACAAACAACAAAATACTCTAGTGCCATCCTAGCCAAGTAAGCCAACGAACAACTTACCTCTTACACACTTAGTCGATGCATGCAATCATGAAAACCGATCAAAATACTCATTTCCGGAAACGCTAATAATCCAAATCACATTGTAAAATGCACCACAATTAACCGCGGACCCACAGCTTCGTGGACCCCTACCGATTTCCCGTCGGATCTTACCCGTAGTGGTTAAAAGCAAGCTCTCGGTTCCACAGCTTCGTGGAGCCCTACCGAGACCCCGTCGGATCTAACCCATAGTGAGCATACACACACACGTTACTCATGCAATACTAACATGCTAAGAATGTAAGTTCATCAAGAATACTTACTAGGGATGGCCACTTATCCGACACCATTATCAAACTCTTCAAAACACAATAACAAGATTAAACACGGAATACACGATTCCATACTTTAAACATCAGGGATATCATCAAAGCCTTCAACGTTCAAAATAATCAAATCATAACCAATTCCCAAAACACACCGTTCACAAAACACACACGTATTTTGGAAGAGAGCCTTTAACGAGGCCAAAACAAATTTTTTTGGAAATTCATTTTAAAATAACCAAACAAACACACCAAGACGACCACCGATCAATCATATCCACGAAACGAGAAGCGTATGAACAAGGTACTTGCCTCGAATAACCACAATGCGGAGAATCGATCGAAGTAGGTTGGCACGAACCGACTACGAACCCGCCGACTCCACCGAACGCCAACTCGCGATAATAAACTATGAAGAACAATAACAACAATGAAAATGAATTCCATAGCACGACTTAAAGCCATTGAATTCAAAGAACGAATGACGAAAGTTCAAGTGTTTCCCCCAAAACGGCCAAGAACACGATTTGTCCCGACAAAACACGAAAACGGAATTCCATGTCGAAATATGGATATACAATCCATAGAATATGTTTAACAACATCATTTAACCACAATCGATTAATCAAAAACAGATGGAAAACGAGATCGAGAACAAATCCCCCAAATAGTCGATTAGAAGGAAATCAGGAAATATACTTCGATTCGACGAAGAACAATGGATTAAATGATGTTAAACACAAGAATACTACCAAGATTAATCATACCCATCATGAATTAATCAACAATTCGGAATGAATCGAACAAAAACTCAAAAACCCCAAAATTCAAGAAACTAGGGTTCTAAGAAGAGATTACCTTGATTCGCTGGATCAAAGGATGATATAGGATGATCAAACATTGATATGAACTCAAGAACTTCATGGATTTGTTGACAAACATCATGGCTCCAAGATCTCCAAGTCTCTAGCCGCGGTAGAGGAAGAGAGGAAATGAAAAACGAGAGAAAATGTGACTGCTCTGTAACATTTATACAGGTGCAGCCTAGCGTGCGCTAGGCTGCCGAGCTAGTGTACGCTATCGGCCCAGGCCGCAATCCAGAGACACTGCTCGGCCAGGTAGCGCGCGCAGCCTTCCGGACGTAGCGTACACTACTTGCCAGTCATAGCGTGCACAGTGTCCGGCAGTAGCGTGCGCTACCTGCCGATCCACCGAGTCCAGAACCTCACTTCCTACTGCCTCGGTCCGCTAGCGCGCGCAGCCAACCACCGTGAAGGCAGGCCGCCTCCCGGCCAGAAGGCAGCGCCGCCTCCCGGCCGAAGGCAGGCCGCTCCCGGCCGTAGCGTGACCTACGCCGGTTCCTGCCGCACCCGTCCGGCCAGTGCCCGCAATCGTCCGGCCAGAACCCGCAACCGTCCGGCCAGTGCCCGACCACCAGGGCTCGACGACTTGATTATTCGAAAACGCACGGAACGAACACGACAAAATGCTCGTGGGCAACATCATCGACCCGAAATGAAATATCATGCAACAATTAATCACACTCGACCATGAAAAGGGTCAAGACAACAAATATGAATGCAGATACCCACAACGTTGGGTAAATTACAAAATGGCCCAAAACGCCCGAAAATCACGATACGTGATCGAATAACCAAACTGAAGTTCACAACACGTCTAACAAAGTTAAACGGACTTACGGGAAACTCGAAACAGCAGTTTCGAACGAGATTCGCAAGAATCAAACTCAAGTGCGGAAAAGTCGCTAAAAAGCACGAAACTCAACAGAACGACACCGAAACGAACTCGGATGACAAAAAGTGCAGAATTAATCATTCTCGTAATGACGAAACGGTCACGAGCGAGTCTTCGAAACGGACTTTCGCCGAAAATAGAAATTACCGGAAATCGAAATTACGGGTATTACACACTACCCTCCTTAAAAGAAGTTTCATCCCGAAACTTAAAACAAGTAGGGAGAAGCAATATCCCGCCAGGAAAACTCAACGGGATACACAAGAAATGCGTAACCTACGCTCATCGGCGAAACGTTACAAGCAACGCAAAGGAATATACGGCGTGAAAACACGCTCCACGACGGCTAACATAACGCCACCGGTAGAGACATAATAAAATCAACAAGTGATAAGCGTCATCAAACAGATAATACAATCGAGTCGATTATCCGAACAATCACAAAACACAACGAACGAAAATCAATATGATTGACCAACCCAATGGTACATCAATCAAAACGCGAGCCAATCGCTGAACAAATACGGAATTCCACCGCCCAAGGGTTGGAAGATCAAAAACGAGACTAATTTCCCGAACTTAAGGGAATTACGAAGGAGCCTGAACGTTCAACAATCACGATACGAGATCAACAAAAACCGAATAATCGAACGATCGAACCACAACGATCAAGACAACAAAAATCGAACAATCATGTTCGAATCACGAAGAATAATAAAATTCAAACAACAATTCCCAGGTTCACGTCTCGGCTCGAGACAATATATGTTCTGGTGAAAACAACAAGATGTGCATTCCCATAAGATCCACAGGAAAGGGAATAGCAATTGAAAAGTCACGACGACAAACGAGTTATTTCGAAACAATACCACACTCGTTTGATCAACAAAGGCAAGGGGCAGAACAAGCTCATAAAATGTCAACGAACATAAACGAGTCGACAGAGTCGAAAATACAGAAGTTCAAAATCCGACCCACTTCGAATAAAAGAACTAATAGAACCAAATGATGTCACTTTCGAACAAGGTTCACAAGAATCGAACCAAACTCGAAAAAGTCATAGCGATAACCAGATCGACCCACAACAAGATCACAGCTCGTTCGGACGATGAAACCGAAATACAGAACAAGTTCATAAAGTATCAACGAACATGAGCGAATCGATAGACTGGGGAAAGAGAAAATACAGAAGTCAAAATAGTACGGGTATTACCTTCGACCTCGTCCACGACATTCACAAAAACGGGAGCAAGGTAACAAGACATTAAACAACCGACACATAACGGAACAATCACCGATGCACGCGGTCATACCAAACCAAGCTCTAACAGTTCGCACATGCGCGATAACGCAGAAATCACCATGGGGCGACAACATTCAACACCAACATCCCACCTCTCACAGAGGGCTAACACAACAAATGTGTGGAAAGCGACTCAACACTCACACCGCCAATTCGATCATACTCGGGAGCAAACATCATAATGACAACGCGAACATCATACATACATACCCAGCCCTCAAACGGGAATGGATAGGTTTTAAAAACCAAAACTACTTTCGAAAATAATTTGAAAACACTAGTTGATCTCGAGTATTATATATAAAAAGAAGTAGTACAAACATCGTCATCGAGACTTTGGAGAACCGTTTCACATTGATAAAAATGAGGACACTTTCTCTCAGTGAAAAATTTTCAGAATATTCGACCCTCGGGTCTAAGTAAAAGTGTTTCTAAAACAATGAAAATATCTCAAAACATTTTGGTCCTCGAGGTAGAAGAATTTTGAAACATATTGTGACACCTTGGATGTACCACGAGAAAATAATTCATTTTAAAAGTACGTCTCGAAATTTATTTTCTAAGATACTCAAGGTTTTGAAAGATAATTCAATGGGCTAGAATGCCCAAAAATTTCAGGTAATTACACGAAACATTATAGCGCCGTGGGTCCCACGCCGGAACTCACCAGGCTAAAAACCATTTACAACGTCAAAAAGGCCGATGACGGTAACATTTCGATAACTTACAAAAGCCATTTACAAAATACTAAATACCGCCATAAGAATTTCGCCAAAACAATCAAGGCCATAATGCCACAAACTCGGTTAAGGGAATCGGTTTTCGAAATAAAACTCAGTCGGTAATATACCGATAGCCATTACAAAAGAACTCACGTAGCAGAGAATAAAGTCAAACATGCACAATCCAGCAACACTACTCCTCATATGAACGAAATATGAGGGTCAAATAAACACATATCAAGAAATCAAAATCCATAAGAGGATTCCGTCACTTAACAAACAATCATAAAAATAGCTCGTGTCACACGAGGCACAACACAAAGAAGGGAGACTTACATCCACAGGTCGCACGAAGATGATGATCGCCCCACGATACTAATCACGACCAACAAACTCAGACGACGCGTCGCGACACGACTCAGTCAGATAAAATCCGACGAAACAAGACTCAAACAACACGACTTGAACCGACAGCCTAGGTTTCCACAACCTAAGATCTGATACCATTTATGTAACACCCCCAATCCGCTCAGGGATATTACACGCTGTAGAACCTTTCCTCAAGGATCTACCAGGCTGGTAACAACATAGAACGACTCAACAATGCCTTTAAGGCTAAAATGACTCAGTAGACCGATTTGGTCTTTCAATAAATACATACAACTCAAACTCATTATATGCCCACGTAGGGGAAGAATACCACACACTCCCGTACAACGGGAAAGAATACCGCAGCGGAAAATAAACTATAACTAAACCAATGACATCATATGGATCCTCGTGTGATTAGTATCGTTCATCTTTCATCATCCTTCGTGCCGACCCTGTGTTATGCTCCCAAACCTGAATGCAAAAACAGACATCCACCCCCCGAATACTCGGGGGTTAACAAAACTCCACTGTTTTGCTAGTGCAAGAACAAAGTGCAAAAATATAAGTCATACTATTTACATTCCACGAATAACAATAACCAGGAATCCCCAAAGATCCAAACGAAACGAAAAGTACTTCCCGAGGCAAGAGTTTGGGTAAAACATTCCAAAACCGAAAGATCGAAAATCAATGAAAATAATTTTTAAGACAGTTTGGAATGCCATCGAGAGTTTTAATAGAAAAACAATTTAGGATTATCAAATCCCACTTTCCAACCCAAAAGACGAAAGGGGTCACCGCCCCAAAGGTTTACTTTCCGTAAAATGACCTTTACAAAACCGTTGGGATTTTATCCCCAAATCTCATCAACTCACAGTACACGAGAACGACAACAAGGTTCGTTTCCAACATCAAAATCCACAATTAAAGGATTTAACACAAACAACAAAATACTATAGTGCCATCCTAGCCAAGTAAGCCAACGAACAACTTACCTCTTACACACTTAGTCGATGCATGCAATCATGAAAACCGATCAAAATACTCGTTTTCGGAAACGCTAATAATCCAAATCACATTGTAAAATGCACTACAATTAACCGCGGACCCACAACATCGTGGACCCCTACCGAGACCCCATCGGATCTAACCTATAGTGGTTAAAAGCAAGCTCGCGGTTCCACAGCTTCGTGGAGCCCTACCGATACCCCATCGGATCTAACCCGTAGTGAGCATACACACACACGTTACTCATGCAATACTAACATGCTAAGAATGTAAGTTCATCAAGAATACTTACTAGGGATGGCCACTTATCCGACACCATTATCAAACTCTTCAAAACACAATAACAAGATTAAACACGGAATACACGATTCCATACTTTAAACAATAGGGATATCATCAAAGCCTTCGACATTCAAAATAATCAAATCATAACCAATTCCCAAAACACACCGTTCACAAAACACACACGCATTTTGGAAGAGAGCCTTTAACGAGGCCAAAACAAATCTTTTTGGAAATTCATTTTAAAATAACCAAACAAACACACCAAGACGACCACCGATCAATCATATCCACGAAACGAGAAGCGTATGAACAAGGTACTTGCCTCGAATAACCATAATGCGGAGAATCGACCGAAGTAGGTTGGAACGAACCGACTACGAACCCGCCGACTCCACCGAATGCCAACTCACGATAATAAACTACGAAAAACAATAACAACAATGAAAATCAATTCCATAGCACGACCTAAAGCCGTTGAATTCAAAGAACGAATGACGAAAGTTCAAGTGTTTCCCCCAAAACGGCCAAGAACACGATTTGTCCCGACAAAACACGAAAACAGAATTCCAAGTCGAAATATGGATATACAATCCATAGAATATGTTTAACAACATCATTTAACCACAATCGATTCATCAAAAACGGATGGAAAATGAGATCGAGAACAAATCCCCCAAATAGTCGATTCGAAGGAAATCAAGAAATATACTTCGATTCGACGAAGAACAATGGATTAAATGATGTTAAACACAAGAATACTACCAAGATTAATCAAACCCATCATGAATTAATCAACAATTCGGAACGAATCGAACAAAAACTCAAAACCCCCAAAATTCAAGAAACTAGGGTTCTAAGAAGAGATTACCTTGATTCGCTGGATCAAAGGATGATATAGGATGACCAAACAATGATATGAACTCAAGAACTTCATGGATTTGTTGACAAACATCATGGCTCCAAGATCTCTAAGTCTCGAGCCGCGGAAGAGGAAGAGAGGAAATGAAAAACGAGAGAAAATGTGACTGCTCTGTAACATTTATACAGGTGCAGCCTAGCGTGCGCCAGGCTGCCGAGCTAGCGTACGCTATCGGCCCAGGCCGCTATCCAGAGACACTGCTCGGCTGTAGCGCAGCCTCTTCCGGCCAGAAGCGTGCGCTACCACGGTCGAAGGCGTCTTGATGTCCGGCGAGCGTGCGCTACCTGCCGATCCACCGAGTCCAGAACCTCACTTCCCTACTGCCTCGGCCCGCTAGTGCGCGCAGCCAACCGGCCGTAGCGTGCGCTGCCTCCCGGCCGTAGCGTGCGCTACCTTCCGGTCGTAGCGTGCGCTACGCCGGTTCCTGTCTCACCCGTCCGGACAGTGCCCGCAATCGTCCGGCCAGAACCCGCAAACGTCCGGCCAGTCCCGCAACCGTCCGGCCAGTCCTGCAACCGTCCGGCCAGTGCCCGACCACCAGGGCTCGATGACTCGATTATCCGAAAACGCACGGAACGAACACGACAAAATGCTCGTGGGCAACATCATCGACCCGAAATGAAATATCATGCAACAATTAATCACACTCGACCATGAAAAGGGTCAAGACAACAAATACGAATGCGGATACCCACAACTTTGGGTAAATTACAAAATGGCCCAAAACACCCGAAAATCACGATACGTGATCGAATAACCAAACCGAAATTCACAACACGTCTAACAAAGTTAAACGGACTTACGGGAAACTCGAAACAGCAGTTTTGAACGAGATTTGCAAGAATCGAACTCAAGTGCGGAAAAGTCGCTAAAAAGCACCGAACTCAACAAATCGACACCGAAACGAACTCGGATGACAAAAAGTGCAGAATTAATCATTCTCGGAATGACGAAACGGTCATGAGCGAGTTGTCGAAATGAACTTTCGGCAAAAAAAGAAATTACCGAAAATCGAAATTGCGGGTATTACAAATATCACCCAGGGAAGGCAAATGTGGTAACTGACGCTCTTAGCGGAAAGACCACCAGGAGCACATATTATGTAGATTGACATCACAAGTGGAGCTGCAACGTGAGCTAACAAATAAGAACAGTGGGTCTATATTCGAGAAAAACAAGGACAACTGTGCACCATCAGCCTGCGATTATCATTGCTGGAATTCTTTAGGGGCAAGTTAAGCCCACGTTTCATCAGACCTTTTGAATGCGTTGGAGACTTATCTTATCGCTTAGCTCTATCATTATCTCTATAATAAGTCCATAACGACTTTCACGTATCACAATTGAGGCATTATGTTCACAATCCCAGTCACACGTTAAATCACGAAATTTTGGATATTTCCAAGGATACTACTTTCGAGGAGATACTAGTTGCCATTTTAGATTATCGCATAAAGAAATTAAGGAATAAATATATTCCTCTAGTTAAAGTCCAGTGGTCACACCATGAAAATGAAGAAGCCACTTGAGAAATAAAAGAAGTAATGCGTAACTGGTACCCCGAGTTGTTCCAAACATAAGTTTCGGGTCGAAACTTAATTTTTAGAGGGAGAGTATTTAATACTCAAATTGTTACCATTTTAAGAATGGAGGAGATAATTTTTAAAGATGCAGTATGATAATATGCTTGGTGTATTTACTGCTTGTTATACTTGATGTCTTTGCTATTTATGTGATAATAGATTAGCTCATGAATGACGCAATGTGATAATATGCTTGGTGTATTTACTGCTATCAATGTTATACTTGATGTTTTTGCTATTTAAGTGATAATTGATGAGCTCCTTATTAATGTTGTACTTGATATTTTAAAGGAATCGAATAGCATTATCCATTAATCGTTGGAAAATCCACGATAGAACCCGGCGGTGCGCAACGTCGTGTTCTACGATAGGACTTTTCAGCGAATATTGGGAAATGTACTCGAGAATGACTTAATGATGATAACATCCTTCCAAGTTTTGGGACGAAACTTATTTTTAGAGGGAGAGTATGTAAAATCCCAATATTTTACATTATATAAATTATAAAGTAAATACTATTATATGACAATAATTAGTGAAATTATTTATAAAAGTGATATCTTGATTTAAATGAATTATTTTGGTATTATTACATAATAAATTTTAAAATATATATTTGGATATTTTCTGGGAAGTATCGTGGACAAGTATCAACTTTGAAAAAAAAATCACCAAGGATTTTTGAGAAGTTAAAAAAATTCTAAAAATTAATAGTGTTTTAGAGAATTTAGTTAGCTATCCAATGGTTCAAACGGCGAGTCAATCGGAGTCCGAACGAAAAAGTTATGATCGATTTAGTGGAGACTGCCAACTGCCGAGCACCAGCTTCTGGGCGGGACCTACGCACGTGGATCGGCCGGGGCTGCCGATAGTGACTTGGTAGGGCCCGCACACGTGGCTCGGCCGGGGCTGATGGTAGTGACTCGGTAGGGCCCGTGCACGTGGCTCGGCCAGGGCAGTGTGACGTAGGGCGGCTGTGTCAAATTGAATGGTCACCTCTTTTGTGTCCTATAAATACAGTCTTTTTCTAAATCATTTATACTCACAACTTATGTAACTATATAAAGAAATTCAATATGTATAAATATACATCTTTTTATTTCCGAGAGGAGTCTGTTATGCCGACGATACGGGGTCATTTTCCGGCGAGTCAGACCAGCTTTATTGACATACTGACTGGAACTTGTTCGATTAAAATCCCCAGTGAATTTCTGAAATCTAGATTGAGGTGATATCTTTGAGTTCGATTATCTATCAATCCGTATGTAGTTCTTGATATATAATTTGTGCGTTTTGTATATAAAATACATATCTAAAATATTAACTTTTGTAATATCATATTAGACATCATGTACATATGTAAAACTGAGTTATTTTGGACAAGTCAAGGCTGATTTTAAGTGTAGAAACGTAATTTAAATCGCGATTAACGTTTGATCCGTAAATCATTCTTCGATTCCGTTTCGTGTGTTTTTCTGTTGACGTATTTATATATAGTTATTTTTGTTTTAATGTTTGGAAATGATTAAATTTCCGACTCCGTTTCCGTGTTAATTAAACTTAAATAATTTAATGATAACAGACACTATGAACAATCGAACTACGTATCTGCCCATATGACGTACTTATATTTTTAACGGAAATTTTAAGTATCATTTTCTATATATGCAATTATAAGATAATTAAACCGGAATAAATGAATTTATGTTCTTATATAAAATCTCCAGAATTATTCTAAGGAATATTTGAAATGGAAGAAATGGATTTCTATTTGTCAAGTTATTAAGTACTACCTGCCGATCCACCGAGTCCAGAACCTCACTTCCCTACTGCCTCGGCCCGCTAGTGCGCGCAGCCAACCGGCCAGAAGCGCACGCTCCGGCCAGAAGGCGTGCGCTACCTTCCGGTCGTAGCGTGCGCTACGCCGGTTCCTGTCTCACCCGTCCGGCCAGTGCCCGCAATCGTCCGGACAGAACCCGCAACCGTCCGGCCAGTCCCGCAACCGTCCGGCCAGTACCCGACCACCAGGGCTCGACGACTCGATTATCCGAAAACGCACGGAAGGAACACGACAAAATGCTCGTGGGCAACATCATCGACCCGAAATGAAATATCATGCAACAATTAATCACTCTCGACCATGAAAAGGGTCAAGACAACAAATACGAATGCGGATACCCACAACTTTGGGTAAATTACAAAATGGCCCAAAACACCCGAAAATCACGATACGTGATCGAATAACCAAACCGAAGTTCACAACACGTCTAACAAAGTTAAACGGACTTATGGGAAACTCGAAACAGCAGTTTTGAACGAGATTCGCAAGAATCGAACTCAAGTGCGGAAAAGTCGCTAAAAAGCACGGAACTCAACAAAACAACACCGAAACGAACTCGGATGACAAAAAGTGCAGAATTAATCATTCTCGGAATGACGAAACGGTCATGAGCGAGTCGTCGAAATGAACTTTCGGAAAAAAAAAAGAAATTACCAGAAATCGAAATTACGGGTATTACAAATATCACCCAGGGAAGGCAAATGTGGTAGCTGACGCTCTTAGCGGAAAGACCACTAGGAGCACATATTATGTAGATTGACATCACAAGTGGAGCTGCAACGTGAGCTAACAAATAAGAACATTGGGTCTATATTCGAGAAAAACAAGGACAACTATGCACCATCAGCCTGCGATTATCATTGCTGGAATTCTTTAGGGGCAAGTTAAGCCGACATTTCATCAGACCTTTTGAATGCGTTGGAGACTTATCTTATCGCTTAGCTCTATCATTATCTCTATAATAAGTCCATAACGACTTTCACGTATCACAATTGAGGCATTATGTTCACAATCCCAGTCACACGTTAAATCACGAAATTTTGGATATTTCCAAGGATACTACTTTCGAGGAGATACTAGTTGCCATTTTAGATTATCGCATAAAGAAATTAAGGAATAAATCTATTCCTCTAGTTAAAGTCCAGTGGTGACACCATGAAAATGAAGAAGCCACTTGAGAAACAAAAGAAGCAATGCGTAACTGGTACCCCGAGTTGTTCCAAACATAAGTTTCTGGTCGAAACTTAATTTTTAGAGGGAGAGTATTTAATACTCAAATTGTTACCATTTTAAGAATGGAGGAGATAATTTTTAAAGATGCAGTATGATAATATGCTTGGTGTATTTACTGCTTGTTATACTTGATGTCTTTGCTATTTATGTGATAATAGATTAGCTCCGCGAATGACGCAATGTGATAATATGCTTGGTGTATTTACTGCTATCAATGTTATACTTGATGTTTTTGCTATTTAAGTGATAATTGATGAGCTCCTTATTAATGTTGTACTTGATATTTTAAAGGAATCGAATAGCATTATCCATTAATCGTTGGAAAATCCAAGATAGAACCCGGCGGTGCGCAACGTCGTGTTCTCCGATAGGATTTTTCAGCGGATATTGGGAAATGTACTCGAGAATGACTTAATGATGATAACATCCTTCCAAGTTTTGGGACGAAACTTATTTTTAGAGGGAGAGTATGTAAAATCCCAATATTTTACATTATATAAATTATAAAGTAAATACTATTATATGACAATAATTAGTGAAATTATTTATAAAAGTGATATCTTGATTTAAATGAATTATTGTGGTATTATTACATAATAAATTTTAAAATATATATTTGGATATTTTCTGGGAAGTATCGTGGACAAGTATCAACTTTGAAAAAAAAAATCACCAAGGATTTTTGAGAAGTTAAAAAAATTCTAAAAATTAATAGTGTTTTAGAGAATTTAGTTAGCTATTCAATGGTTCAAACGGCGAGTCAATCGGAGTCCGAACGAAAAAGTTATGATCGATTTAGTGGAGACTGCCAACTGCCGAGCACCAGGAATCACTACAAAAAAAACAGTTTTTACCGACGCCAAACGCCGTTGGTAAAACAGAAAATGGCGTCGGTAAAAAAATTACCGACGTCATTACCGACGGCAATCCGCCGTTGGAAAAACGTTCGACAGTAATTTTTTACCGACGCCATTACCGACGACGCCATTTACCGACGCCATTTTTGGCGTCGTTAAATAAAAAAAAATCTAAAAAAGTCAGGTCAGGGCTCAGGCGGGTCACGTCCGGACTCAGGCGGCGCTCAGGCGGGTTATGTCCGGGCTCAGGCGGGTCAGGTTTTCAGGGCCAGGTCCGGGCGGGTCGGGTCCGGGTCCGGACGGGTCAGGTTCGGGCTCCATTCAATTTCAAATGATTGAGAAGGATTTTGGTTTATAAACCAGAAAAAACACTACTGTTTTTTCGATGTGGGATAGAGTAAAAAAATTACAAAATGGCCCAAAACACCCGAAAATCATGATACGTGATCGAATAACCAAACCGAAGTTCACAACACGTCTAACAAAGTTAAACGGACTTACAGGAAACTCGAAACAGCAGTTTTGAACGAGATTCGCAAGAATCGAACTCAAGTGCGGAAAAGTCGCTAAAAAGCACGGAACTCAACAAAACGACACCGAAATGAACTCGGATGACAAAAAGTGCAGAATTAATCATTCTCGGAATGACGAAACGGTCATGAGCGAGTCGTCTAAATGAACTTTCGGCAAAAAAAAAGAAATTACCGAAAATCGAAATTACGGGTATTACAAATATCACCCAGGGAAGGCAAATGTGGTAGCTGACGCTCTTAGCGGAAAGACCACCAGGAGCACATATTATGTAGATTGACATCACAAGTGGAGCTGCAACGTGAGCTAACAAATAAGAACATTGGGCCTATATTCGAGAAAAACAAGGACAACTGTGCACCACCAGCCTGCGATTATCATTGCTGGAATTCTTTAGGGGCAAGTTAAGCCCACGTTTCATCAGACCTTTTGAATGCGTTGGAGACTTATCTTATCGCTTAGCTCTATCATTATCTCTATAATAAGTCCATAACGACTTTCACGTATCACAATTGAGGCATTATGTTCACAATCCCAGTCACACGTTAAATCACGAAATTTTGGATATTTCCAAGGATACTACTTTCGAGGAGATACTAGTTGCCATTTTAGATTATCGCATAAAGAAATTAAGGAATAAATCTATTCCTCTAGTTAAAGTCCAGTGGTCACACCATGAAAATGAAGAAGCCACTTGAGAAACAAAAGAAGCAATGCGTAACTGGTACCCCGAGTTGTTCCAAACATAAGTTTCGGGTCGAAACTTAATTTTTAGAGGGAGAGTATTTAATACTCAAATTGTTACCATTTTAAGAATGGAGGAGATAATTTTTAAAGATGCAGTATGATAATATGCTTGGTGTATTTACTGCTTGTTATACTTGATGTCTTTGCTATTTATGTGATAATAGATTAGCTCCGCGAATGACGCAATGTGATAATATGCTTGGTGTATTTACTGCTATCAATGTTATACTTGATGTTTTTTCTATTTAAGTGATAATTGATGAGCTCCTTATTAATGTTGTACTTGATATTTTAAAGGAATCGAATAACATTATCCATTAATCGATGGAAAATCCACGATAGAACCCGGTGGTGCGCAACGTCGTGTTCTCCGATAGGATTTTTCAGCGAATATTGGGAAATGTACTCGAGAATGACTTAATGATGATAACATCCTTCCAAGTTTTGGGACGAAACTTATTTTAAGAGGGAGAGTATGTAAAATCCCAATATTTTACATTATATAAATTATAAAGTAAATACTATTATATGACAATAATTAGTGAAATTATTTATAAAAGTGATATCTTGATTTAAATGAATTATTGTGGTATTATTACATAATAAATTTTAAAATATATATTTGGATATTTTCTGGGAAGTATCGTGGACAAGTATCAACTTTGAAAAAAAAATCACCAAGGATTTTTGAGAAGTTAAAAAAATTCTAAAAATTAATAGTGTTTTAGAGAATTTAGTTAGCTATCCAATGGTTCAAACGGCGAGTCAATCGGAGTCCGACGAAAAAGTTATGATCGATTTAGTGGAGACTACCAACTGCCGAGCACCAGCTTCTGGGCGGGACCTACGCACGTGGATCGGCCGGGGCTGCTGATAGTGACTCGGTAGGGCCCGCGCACGTGGCTCGGCCGGGGCTGATGGTAGTGACTCGGTAGGGCCCGTGCACGTGGCTCGGCCAGGGCAGTGTGACGTAGGGCGGCTGTGTCAAATTGAATGGTCACCTCTTTTGTGTCCTATAAATACAGCCTTTTTCTAAATCATTTATACTCACAACTTATGTAACTATATAAAGAAATTCAATATGTATAAATATACATCTTTTTATTTCCGAGAGGAGTCTGTTATGCCGACGATACGGGGTCATTTTCCGGCGAGTCAAACCAGCTTTATTGACATACTGACTGGAACTTGTTCGATTAAAATCCCCAGTGAATTTCTGAAATCTAGATTGAGGTGCTATCTTTGAGTTCGATTATCTATCAATCCGTAAGTAGTTCTTGATATATAATTTGTGCGTTTTGTATATAAAATACATATCTAAAATATTAACTTTTGTAATATCATATTAGACATCATGTAGATATGTAAAACTGAGTTATTTTGGACAAGTCAAGGCTGATTTTAAGTGTAGAAACGTAATTTAAATCGCGATTAACGTTTGATCCGTAAATCATTCTTCGATTCCGTTTCGTGCGTTTTTCATTGACGTATTTATATATAGTTATTTTTGTTTTAATGTTTGGAAATGATTAAATTTCCGACTCCGTTTCCGTGTTAATTAAACTTAAATAATTTAATGATAACAGACACTATGAACAATCGAACTACGCATCTGCCCATATGACGTACTTATATTTTTAACGGAAATTTTAAGTATCATTTTCTATATATGCAATTATAAGATAATTAAACCGGAATAAATGAATTTATGTTCTTATATAAAATCTCCAGAATTATTCTAAGGAATATTTGAAATGGAAGAAATGGATTTCTATTTGTCAAGTTATTAAGTACTACCTGCCGATCCACCGAGTCCAGAACCTCACTTCCCTACTGCCTCGGCCAGCTAGTGCGCGCAGCCAACCGGCCGTAGCGTTCGCTGCCTCCCGGCCGTAGCGTGCGCTACCTTCCGGTCGTAGCGTGCGCTACGCCGGTTCCTGTCTCACCCGTCCGGCCAGTGCCCGCAATCGTCCGGCCAGAACCCGCAACCGTCCGGCCAGTCCCGCAACCGTCCGGCCAGTGCCCGACCACCAGGGCTCGACGACTCGATTATCCGAAAACGCACGGAAGGAACACGACAAAATGCTCGTGGGCAACATCATCGACCCGAAATGAAATATCATGCAACAATTAATCACACTCGACCATGAAAAGGGTCAAGACAACAAATACGAATGCGGATACCCACAACTTTGGGTAAATTACAAAATGGCCCAAAACACCCGAAAATCACGATACGTGATCGAATAACCAAACCGAAGTTCACAACACGTCTAACAAAGTTAAACGGACTTACGGGAAACTCGAAACAGCAGTTTTGAACGAGATTCGCAAGAATCGAACTCAAGTGCGGAAAAGTCGCTAAAAAGCACGGAACTCAACAAAACGACACCGAAATGAACTCGGATGACAAAAAGTGCAGAATTAATCATTCTCGGAATGACGAAACGGTCATGAGCGAGTCGTCTAAATGAACTTTAGGCAAAAAAAAGAAATTACCGAAAATCGAAATTACGGGTATTACAAATATCACCCAGGGAAGGCAAATGTGGTAGCTGACGCTCTTAGCGGAAAGACCACCAGGAGCACATATTATGTAGATTGACATCACAAGTGGAGCTGCAACGTGAGCTAACAAATAAGAACATTGGGCCTATATTCGAGAAAAACAAGGACAACTATGCACCATCAGCCTGCGATTATCATTGCTGGAATTCTTTAGGGGCAAGTTAAGCCCACGTTTCATCAGACCTTTTGAATGCGTTGGAGACTTATCTTATCGCTTAGCTCTATCATTATCTCTATAATAAGTCCATAACGACTTTCACGTATCACAATTGAGGCATTATGTTCACAATCCCAGTCACACGTTAAATCACGAAATTTTGGATATTTCCAAGGATACTACTTTCGAGGAGATACTAGTTGCCATTTTAGATTATCGCATAAAGAAATTAAGGAATAAATCTATTCCTCTAGTTAAAGTCCAGTGGTGACACCATGAAAATGAAGAAGCCACTTGAGAAACAAAAGAAGCAATGCGTAACTAGTACCCCGAGTTGTTCCAAACATAAGTTTCGGGTCGAAACTTAATTTTTAGAGGGAGAGTATTTAATACTCAAATTGTTACCATTTTAAGAATGGAGGAGATAATTTTTAAAGATGCAGTATGATAATATGCTTGGTGTATTTACTGCTTGTCATACTTGATGTCTTTGCTATTTATGTGATAATAGATTAGCTCCGCGAATGACGCAATGTGATAATATGCTTGGTGTATTTACTGCTATCAATGTTATACTTGATGTTTTTTCTATTTAAGTGATAATTGATGAGCTCCTTATTAATGTTGTACTTGATATTTTAAAGGAATCGAATAACATTATCCATTAATCGATGGAAAATCCACAATAGAACCCGGCGGTGCGCAACGTCTTGTTCTCCGATAGGATTTTTCAGCGAATATTGGGAAATGTACTCGAGAATGACTTAATGATGATAACATCCTTCCAAGTTTTGGGACGAAACTTATTTTAAGAGGGAGAGTATGTAAAATCCCAATATTTTACATTATATAAATTATAAAGTAAATACTATTATATGACAATAATTAGTGAAATTATTTATAAAAGTGATATCTTGATTTAAATGAATTATTGTGGTATTATTACATAATAAATTTTAAAATATATATTTGGATATTTTCTGGGAAGTATCGTGGACAAGTATCAACTTTGAAAAAAAAATCACCAAGGATTTTTGAGAAGTTAAAAAAATTCTAAAAATTAATAGTGTTTTAGAGAATTTAGTTAGCTATCCAATGGTTCAAACGGCGAGTCAATCGGAGTCCGAACGAAAAAGTTATGATCGATTTAGTGGAGACTGCCAACTGCCGAGCACCAGCTTCTGGGCGGAACCTACGCACGTGGATCGGCCGGGGCTGCCGATAGTGACTCGGTAGGGCCCGCGCACGTGGCTCGGCCGGGGCTGATGGTAGTGACTCGGTAGGGCCCGTGCACGTGGCTCGGCCAGGGCAGTGTGACGTAGGGCGGCTGTGTCAAATTGAATGGTCACCTCTTTTGTGTCCTATAAATACAGCCTTTTTCTAAATCATTTATACTCACAACTTATGTAACTATATAAAGAAATTCAATATGTATAAATATACATCTTTTTATTTCCGAGAGGAGTGTGTTATGCCGACGATACGGGGTCATTTTCCGGCGAGTCAGACCAGCTTTATTGACATACTGACTGGAACTTGTTCGATTAAAATCCCCAGTGAATTTCTGAAATCTAGATTGAGGTGCTATCTTTGAGTTCGATTATCTATCAATCCGTAAGTAGTTCTTGATATATAATTTGTGCGTTTTGTATATAAAATACATATCTAAAATATTAACTTTTGTAATATCATATTAGACATCATGTAGATATGTAAAACTGAGTTATTTTGGACAAGTCAAGGCTGATTTTAAGTGTAGAAACGTAATTTAAATCGCGATTAACGTTTGATCCGTAAATCATTCTTCGATTCCGTTTCGTGCGTTTTTCTGTTGACGTATTTATATATAGTTATTTTTGTTTTAATGTTTGGAAATGATTAAATTTCCGACTCCGTTTCCGTGTTAATTAAACTTAAATAATTTAATGATAACAGACACTATGAACAATCGAACTACGCATCTGCCCATATGACGTACTTATATTTTTAACGGAAATTTTAAGTATCATTTTCTATATATGCAATTATAAGATAATTAAACCGGAATAAATGAATTTATGTTCTTATATAAAATCTCCAGAATTATTCTAAGGAATATTTGAAATGGAAGAAATGGATTTCTATTTGTCAAGTTATTAAGTACTACCTGCCGATCCACCGAGTCCAGAACCTCACTTCCCTACTGCCTCGGCCAGCTAGTGCGCGCAGCCAACCGGCCGTAGCGTTCGCTGCCTCCCGGCCGTAGCGTGCGCTACCTTCCGGTCGTAGCGTGCGCTACGCCGGTTCCTGTCTCACCCGTCCGGCCAGTGCCCGCAATCGTCCGGCCAGAACCCGCAACCGTCCGGCCAGTCCCGCAACCGTCCGACAAGTGCCCGACCACCAGGGCTCGACGACTCGATTATCCGAAAACGCACGGAAGGAACACGACAAAATGCTCGTGGGCAACATCATCGACCCGAAATGAAATATCATGCAACAATTAATCACAGTCGACCATGAAAAGGGTCAAGACAACAAATACGAATGCGGATACCCACAACTTTGGGTAAATTACAAAATGGCCCAAAACACCCGAAAATCACGATACGTGATCGAATAACCAAACCGAAGTTCACAACACGTCTAACAAAGTTAAATGGACTTACGGGAAACTCAAACAATAGCTGAACGAGATTCGCAAGAATCGAACTCAAGTGCGGAAAAGTCGCTAAAAGCACGGAACTCAACAAAACAACACCGAAACGAACTCGGATGACAAAAAGTGCAGAATTAATCATTCTCGGAATGACGAAACGGTCATGAACGAGTCGTCGAAATGAACTTTCGGCAAAAAAAAGAAATTACCGGAAATCGAAATTACGGTATTACAAATATCACCCGGGAAGGCAAATGTGGTAGCCGACGCTCTTAGCGGAAAGACCACCAGAGCACATATTATGTAGATTGACATCACAAGTGGAGCTGCAACGTGAGCTAACAAATAAGAACATTGGGTCTATATTCGAGAAAACAAGGACAATGTGCACCATCACCGCGATTATCATTCCGGAATTCTTTAGGGCAAGTTAAGCCCACGTTTCATCGGACCTTTTGAATGCGTTGAGACTTATCTTATCGCTTAGCTCTATCATTATCTCTATAATAAGTCCATAACGACTTTCACGTATCACAATTGAGGCATTATGTTCACAATCCCAGTCACACGTTAAATCACGAAATTTTGGATATTTCCAAGGATACTACTTTCGAGGAGATACTAGTTGCCATTTTAGATTATCGCATAAAGAAATTAAGGAATAAATCTATTCCTCTAGTTAAAGTCCAGTGGTCACACCATGAAAATGAAGAAGCCACTTGAGAAACAAAAGAAGCAATGCGTAACTGGTACCCCGAGTTGTTCCAAACATAAGTTTCGGGTGAAACTTAATTTTTAGAGGGAGAGTATTTAATACTCAAATTGTTACCATTTTAAGAATGGAGGAGATAATTTTTAAAGATGCGATGATAATATGCTTGGTGTATTTCCGCTTGTTATACTTGATGTCTTTGCTATTTATGTGATAATAGATTAGCTCCGCGAATGACGCAATGTGATAATATGCTTGGTGTATTTACTGCTATCAATGTTATACTTGATGTTTTTGCTATTTAAGTGATAATTGATGAGCTCCTTATTAATGTTGTACTTGATATTTTAAAGGAATCGAATAGCATTATCCATTAATCGTTGGAAAATCCACGATAGAACCCGCGTGCGCAACGTCGTGTTCTCCGATAGGATTTTTCAGCGAATATTGGGAAATGTACTCGAGAATGACTTAATGATGATAACATCCTTCCAAGTTTTGGGACGAAACTTATTTTTAGAGGGAGAGTATGTAAAATCCCAATATTTTACATTATATAAATTATAAAGTAAATACTATTATATGACAATAATTAGTGAAATTATTTAAAAAAGTGATATCTTGATTTAAATGATTTATTGTGGTATTATTACATAATAAATTTTAAAATATATATTTGGATATTTTCTGGGAAGTATCGTGGACAAGTATCAACTTTGAAAAAAAAAAATCACCAAGGATTTTTGAGAAGTTAAAAAAATTCTAAAAATTAATAGTGTTTTAGAGAATTTAGTTAGCTATCCAATGGTTCAAACGGCGAGTCAATCGGAGTCCGAACGAAAAAGTTATGATCGATTTAGTGGAGACTGCCAAGTGCCGAGCACCAGGAATCACTACAAAAAAAAAACAGTTTTTACCGACGCCAAACGCCGTTGGTAAAACAGAAAATGGCGTCGGTAATAAAATTACCGACGTCATTACCGACGGCAATCCGCCGTTGGAAAAACGTTCGACGGTAATTTTTTACCGACGCCATTACCGACGACGCCATTTACCGACGCCATTTTTGGCGTCGTTAAATAAAAAAATCTAAAAAGTCAGTCGTGGCTCAGCGGTCACGTCCGGACTCAAAGCGGCCAAGGCGGGTTAGGTCCGGGCTCAGGCGGGTCAGGTTCGGTCAGGGCCAGGTCCGGGCGGGTCGGGTCCGGGTCCGGACGGGTCAGGTTCGGGCTCCATTCAATTTCAAATGATTGAGAAGGATTTTGGTTTATAAACCAGAAAAAACACTACTGTTTTTTCGATGTGGGATAGAGTAAAAAAATTACAAAATGGCCCAAAACACCCGAAAATCATGATACGTGATCGAATAACCAAACCGAAGTTCACAACACGTCTAACAAAGTTAAACGGACTTACGGGAAACTCGAAACAGCAGTTTTGAACGAGATTCGCAAGAATCGAACTCAAGTGCGGAAAAGTCGCTAAAAAGCACGGAACTCAACAAATCGACACCGAAACGAATTCGGATGACAAAAAGTGCAGAATTAATCATTCTCGGAATGACGAAACGGTCATGAGCGAGTCGTCGAAATGAACTTTAGGCAAAAAAAAGAAATTATCGGAAATCGAAATTACGGGTATTGCAAATATCACCCAGGGAAGGCAAATGTGGTAGCTGACGCTCTTAGCGGAAAGACCACCAGGAGCACATATTATGTAGATTGACATCACAAGTGGAGCTGCAACGTGAGCTAACAAATAAGAACATTGGGTCTATATTCGAGAAAAACAAGGACAACTGTGCACCATCAGCCTGCGATTATCATTGCTGGAATTCTTTAGGGGCAAGTTAAGCCCACGTTTCATCAGACCTTTTGAATGCGTTGGAGACTTATCTTATCGCTTAGCTCTATCATTATCTCTATAATAAGTCCATAACGACTTTCACGTATCACAATTGAGGCATTATGTTCACAATCCCAGTCACACGTTAAATCACGAAATTTTGGATATTTCCAAGGATACTACTTTCGAGGAGATACTAGTTGCCATTTTAGATTATCGCATAAAGAAATTAAGGAATAAATCTATTCCTCTAGTTAAAGTCCAGTGGTCACACCATGAAAATGAAGAAGCCACTTGAGAAACAAAAGAAGCAATGCGTAACTGGTACCCCGAGTTGTTCCAAACATAAGTTTCGGGTCGAAACTTAATTTTTAGAGGGAGAGTATTTAATACTCAAATTGTTACCATTTTAAGAATGGAGGAGATAATTTTTAAAGATGCAGTATGATAATATGCTTGGTGTATTTACTGCTTGTTATACTTGATGTCTTTGTTATTTATGTGATAATAGATTAGCTCATGAATGACGCAATGTGATAATATGCTTGGTGTATTTACTGCTATCAATGTTATACTTGATGTTTTTGCTATTTAAGTGATAATTGATGAGCTCCTTATTAATGTTAATCGATATTTTAAAGGAATCGAATAGCATTATCCATTAATCGTTGGAAAATCCACGATAGAACCCGGCGGTGCGCAACGTCGTGTTCTCCGATAGGATTTTTCAGCGAATATTGGGAAATGTACTAGAGAATGACTTAATGATGATAAAATCCTTCCAAGTTTTGGGACGAAACTTATTTTTAGAGGGAGAGTATGTAACATCCCAATATTTTATATTATATAAATTATAAAGTAAATACTATTATATGACAATAATTAGTGAAATTATTTATAAAAGTGATATCTTGATTTAAATGAATTATTGTGGTATTATTACATAATAAATTTTAAAATATATATTTGGATATTTTCTGGGAAGTATCGTGGACAAGTATCAACTTTGAAAAAAAAAATCACCAAGGATTTTTGAGAAGTTAAAAAAATTCTAATAATTAACAATGTTTTAGAGAATTTAGTTAGCTATCCAATGGTTCAAACGGCGAGTCAAACGGAGTCCGAACGAAAAAGTTATGATCGATTTAGTGGAGACTGCCAACTGCCGAGCACCAGGATCGGCCGGGGCTGCCGATAGTGACTCGGTAGGGCCCGCGCACGTGGCTCGGCCGGGGCTGATGGTAGTGACTCGATAGGGCCCGCGCACGTGGCTCGGCCAGGGCAGTGTGACGTAGGGCGGCTGTGTCAAATTGACTGGTCACCTCTTTTGTGTCCTATAAATACAGTCTTTTTCTAAATCATTTATACTCACAACTTATGTAACTATATAAAGAAACTCAATATGTATAAATATACATCTTTTTATTTCCGAGAGGAGTCTGTTATGCCGACGATACGGGGTCATTTTCCGGCGAGTCAGACCAGCTTTATTGACATACTGACTGGAACTTGTTCGATTAAAATCCCCAGTGAATTTCTGAAATCTAGATTGAGGTGCTATCTTTGAGTTCGATTATCTATCAATCCGTAAGTAGTTCTTGATATATAATTTGTGCGTTTTGTATATAAAATACATATCTAAAATATTAACTTTTGTAATATCATATTAGACATCATGTAGATATGTAAAACTGAGTTATTTTGGACAAGTCAAGGCTGATTTTAAGTGTAGAAACGTAATTTAAATCGCGATTAACGTTTGATCCGTAAATCATTCTTCGATTCCGTTTCGTGCGTTTTTCTGTTGACGTATTTATATATAGTTATTTTTGTTTTAATGTTTGGAAATGATTAAATTTCCGACTCGTTTCCGTGTTAATTAAACTTAAATAATTTAATGATAATATACTATGAACAATCGAACTACGCATCCGCCCATATGACGTACTTATATTTTTAACGGAAATTTTAAGTATCATTTTCTATATATGCAATTATAAGATAATTAAACCGGAATAAATGAATTTATGTTCTTATATAAAATCTCGAGAATTATTCTAAGGAATATTTGAAATGGAAGAAATGGATTTCTATTTGTCAAGTTATTAAGTACTACTGCCGATCCACCGAGTCCAGAACCTCACTTCCCTATCGCCTCGGCCACTAGTGCGCGCAGCCAACCGGCCAGAAGCGCCGCTTCTCCGGCCAGAAGGCGTGCGCTACCTTCCCGGCCAGAGCGTGCGCTTACGCCGGTTCTGTCTCACCCGTCGGCCGCGATGCCCGCAATCGTCCGGCGAACCCGCAACCGTCCGGCTGGGCCCCGCAACCGTCCGGCCCGACCACCAGGGCTCGACGACTCGATTATCCGAAAACGCACGGAAGGAACACGACAAAATGCTCGTGGGCAACATCATCGACCCGAAATGAAATATCATGCAACAATTAATCACACTCGACCATGAAAAGGGTCAAGACAACAAATACGAATGCGGATACCCACAACTTTGGGTAAATTACAAAATGGCCCAAAACACCCGAAAATCACGATACGTGATCGAATAACCAAACCGAAGTTCACAACACGTCTAACAAAGTTAAACGGACTTACGGGAAACTCGAAACAGCAGTTTTGAACGAGATTCGCAAGAATCGAACTCAAGTGCGGAAAAGTCGCTAAAAAGCACGGAACTCAACAAAACAACACCGAAACGAACTCGGATGACAAAAAGTGCAGAATTAATCATTCTCGGAATGACGAAACGGTCATGAACGAGTCGTCGAAATGAACTTTCGGCAAAAAAAAGAAATTACCGGAAATCGAAATTACGGGTATTACAAATATCACCCAGGGAAGGCAAATGTGGTAGCTGACGCTCTTAGCGGAAAGACCACCAGGAGCACATATTATGTAGATTGACATCACAAGTGGAGCTGCAACGTGAGCTAACAAATAAGAACATTGGGTCTATATTCGAGAAAAACAAGGACAACTGTGCACCATCAGCCTGCGATTATCATTGCTGGAATTCTTTAGGGCAAGTTAAGCCCACGTTTCATCAGACCTTTTGAATGCGTTGGAGACTTATCTTATCGCTTAGCTCTATCATTATCTCTATAATAAGTCCATAACGACTTTCACGTATCACAATTGAGGCATTATGTTCACAATCCCAGTCACACGTTAAATCACGAAATTTTGGATATTTCCAAGGATACTACTTTCGAGGAGATACTAGTTGCCATTTTAGATTATCGCATAAAGAAATTAAGGAATAAATCTATTCCTCTAGTTAAAATCCAGTGGTCACACCATGAAAATGAAGAAGCCACTTGAGAAACAAAAGAAGCAATGCGTAACTGGTACCCCGAGTTGTTCCAAACATAAGTTTCTGGTCGAAACTTAATTTTTAGAGGGAGAGTATTTAATACTCAAATTGTTACCATTTTAAGAATGGAGGAGATAATTTTTAAAGATGCAGTATGATAATATGCTTGGTGTATTTACTGCTTGTTATACTTGATGTCTTTGCTATTTATGTGATAATAGATTAGCTCCGCGAATGACGCAATGTGATAATATGCTTGGTGTATTTACTGCTATCAATGTTATACTTGATGTTTTTGCTATTTAAGTGATAATTGATGAGCTCCTTATTAATGTTGTACTTGATATTTTAAAGGAATCGAATAGCATTATCCATTAATCGTTGGAAAATCCACGATAGAACCCGGCGGTGCGCAACGTCGTGTTCTCCGATAGGATTTTTCAGCGAATATTGGGAAATGTACTCGAGAATGACTTAATGATGATAACATCCTTCCAAGTTTTGGGACGAAACTTATTTTTAGAGGGAGAGTATGTAAAATCCCAATATTTTACATTATATAAATTATAATGTAAATACTATTATATGACAATAATTAGTGAAATTATTTAAAAAAGTGATATCTTGATTTAAATGATTTATTGTGGTATTATTACATAATAAATTTTAAAATATATATTTGGATATTTTCTGGGAAGTATCGTGGACAAGTATCAACTTTGAAAAAAAAAAATCACCAAGGATTTTTGAGAAGTTAAAAAAATTCTAAAAATTAATAGTGTTTTAGAGAATTTAGTTAGCTATCCAATGGTTCAAACGGCGAGTCAATCGGAGTCCGAACGAAAAAGTTATGATCGATTTAGTGGAGACTGCCAACTGCCGAGCACCAGGAATCACTACAAAAAAAAAACAGTTTTTACCGACGCCAAACGCCGTTGGTAAAACAGAAAATGGCGTCGGTAATAAAATTACCGACGTCATTACCGACGGCAATCCGCCGTTGGAAAAACGTTCGACGGTAATTTTTTACCGACGCCATTACCGACGACGCCATTTACCGACGCCATTTTTGGCGTCGTTAAATAAAAAAAAATCTAAAAAAGTCGCCGTGGCTCAGCGGGTCACGTCCGACTCAAAGCGGCGCCAGCGGGTTATGTCCGGCTCAGCGGTCAGTTTTCAGGCTGTGTCCGGCGGGTCGGGTCCGGTCCGGACGGGTCGTTCGGGCTCCATTCAATTTCAAATGATTGAGAAGGATTTTGGTTTATAAACCGGAAAAAACACTACTGTTTTCGATGTGGGATAGAGTAAAAATTACAAAATGGCCCAAAACACCAAAATCATGATACGTGATCGAATAACCAAACCGGTTCACAACACGTCTAACAAAGTTAAACGGACTTACGGAAACTCAAACAAATAGCTTTGAACGAGATTCGCAAGAATCGAACTCAAGTGCGGAAAAGTCGCTAAAAGCACGGAACTCAACAAATCAACACCGAAACGAATTCGGATGACAAAAGTGCGTAATTAATCATTCTCGGAATGACGAAACGGTCATGAGCGAGTCGTCGAAATGAACTTTAGGCAAAAAAGAAATTATCGGAAATCGAAATTACGTATTGCAAATATCACCTGGGAAGGCAAATGTGGTAGCCGACGCTCTTAGCGGAAAGACCACCAGGAGCACATATTATGTAGATTGACATCACAAGTGGAGCCGCAACGTGAGCTAACAAATAAGAACATTGGGTCTATATTCGAGAAAAACAAGGACAACTGTGCACCATCACCGCGATTATCATTCTTTGGAATTCTTTAGGTGCAAGTTAAGCCCACGTTTCATCAGACCTTTTGAATGCGTTGGAGACTTATCTTATCGCTTAGCTCTATCATTATCTCTATAATAAGTCCATAACGACTTTCACGTATCACAATTGAGGCATTATGTTCACAATCCCAGTCACACGTTAAATCACGAAATTTTGGATATTTCCAAGGATACTACTTTCGAGGAGATACTAGTTGCCATTTTAGATTATCGCATAAAGAAATTAAGGAATAAATCTATTCCTCTAGTTAAAGTCCAGTGGTCACACCATGAAAATGAAGAAGCCACTTGAGAAACAAAAGAAGCAATGCGTAGCTGGTACCCCGAGTTGTTCCAAACATAAGTTTCGGGTCGAAACTTAATTTTTAGAGGGAGAGTATTTAATACTCAAATTGTTACCATTTTAAGAATGGAGGAGATAATTTTTAAAGATGCAGTATGATAATATGCTTGGTGTATTTACTGCTTGTTATACTTGATGTCTTTGTTATTTATGTGATAATAGATTAGCTCCGCGAATGACGCAATGTGATAATATGCTTGGTGTATTTACTGCTATCAATGTTATACTTGATGTTTTTGCTATTTAAGTGATAATTGATGAGCTCCTTATTAATGTTGTACTTGATATTTTAAAGGAATCGAATAGCATTATCCATTAATCGTTGGAAAATCCACGATAGAACCCGGCGGTGCGCAACGTCGTGTTCTCCGATAGGATTTTTCAGCGAATATTGGGAAATGTACTAGAGAATGACTTAATGATGATAAAATCCTTCCAAGTTTTGGGACGAAACTTATTTTTAGAGGGAGAGTATGTAACATCCCAATATTTTATATTATATAAATTATAAAGTAAATACTATTATATGACAATAATTAGTGAAATTATTTATAAAAGTGATATCTTGATTTAAATGAATTATTGTGGTATTATTACATAATAAATTTTAAAATATATATTTGGATATTTTCTGGGAAGTATCGTGGACAAGTATCAACTTTGAAAAAAAAAATCACCAAGGATTTTTGAGAAGTTAAAAAAATTCTAATAATTAACAATGTTTTAGAGAATTTAGTTAGCTATCCAATGGTTCAAACGGCAAGTCAATCGGAGTCCGAACGAAAAAGTTATGATCGATTTAGTGGAGACTGCCAACTGCCGAGCACCAGGATCGGCCGGGGCTGCCGATAGTGACTCGGTAGGGCCCGCGCACGTGGCTCGGCCGGGGCTGATGGTAGTGACTCGATAGGGCCCGCGCACGTGGCTCGGCCAGGGCAGTGTGACGTAGGGCGGCTGTGTCAAATTGACTGGTCACCTCTTTTGTGTCCTATAAATACAGTCTTTTTCTAAATCATTTATACTCACAACTTATGTAACTATATAAAGAAACTCAATATGTATAAATATACATCTTTTTATTTCCGAGAGGAGTCTGTTATGCCGACGATACGGGGTCGTTTTCCGGCGAGTCAGACCAGTTTTATTGACATACTGACTGGAACCTGTCCGATTAAAATCCCCAGTGAATTTCTAAAATCTAGATTGAGGTGCTATCTTTGAGTTCGATTATCTATCAATCCGTAAGTAGTTCTTGATATATAATTTGTGCGTTTTGTATATAAAATACATATCTAAAATATTAACTTTTGTAATATCATATTAGACATCATGTAGATATGTAAAACTGAGTTATTTTGGACAAGTCAAGGCTGATTTTAAGTGTAGAAACATAATTTAAATCGCGATTAACTTTTGATCCGTAAATCATTCTTCGATTCCGTTTCGTGCGTTTTTCTGTTGACGTATTTATATATATATATATAGTTATTTTTGTTTTAATTTTTGGAAATGATTAAATTTCCGACTCCGTTTCCGTGTTAATTAAACTTAAATAATTTAATGATAACAGACACTATGAACAATCGAACTACGTATCTGCCCATATGACGTACTTATATTTTTAACGGAAATTTTAAGTATCATTTTCTATATATGCAATTATAAGATAATTAAACCGGAATAAATGAATTTATGTTCTTATATAAAATCTCCAGAATTATTCTAAGGAATATTTCAAATGGAAGAAATGGATTTCTATTTGTCAAGTTATTAAGTACTACCTGCCGATCCACCGAGTCCAGAACCTCACTTCCCTACGCTCGCCCGCTAGTGCGCTGGGCCTAACCGGCCAGAAGGCAGGCCGCTCCCGGCCGTAGCATGCGCTACCTTCCGGTCGTAGCGTGCGCTACGCCGGTTCCTGTCTCACCCGTCCGGCCAGTGCCCGCAATCGTCCGGCCAGAACCCGCAACCGTCCGGCCAGTCCCGCAACCGTCCGCTGGGCCCCGAACCGTCCGGCCAAAGGTTCGACCACTGTGGCTCGACGACTCGATTATCCGAAAACGCACGGAACGAACACGACAAAATGCTCGTGGGCAACATCATCGACCCGAAATGAAATATCATGCAACAATTAATCGACCATGAAAAGGGTCAAGACAATAAATACGAATGCGGATACCCACAACTTTGGGTAAATTACAAAATGGCTCAAAACACCCGAAAATCACGATACGTGATCGAATAACCAAACCGAAGTTCACAACACGTCTAACAAAGTTAAACGGACTTACGGGAAACTTGAAACAGCAGTTTTGAACGAGATTCGCAAGAATCGAACTCAAGTGCGGAAAAGTCGTTTAAAAGCACGGAACTCAACAAAACGACACCGAAACGAATTCGGATGACAAAAAGTGCAGAATTAATCATTCTCGGAATGACGAAACGGTCATGAGCGAGTCGTCGAAATGAACTATCGGCAAAAAAAATAAATTACCGGAAATCGAAATTACGGGTATTACAAATATCACCCAGGGAAGGCAAATGTGGTAGCTGACGCTCTTAGCGGAAAGACCACCAGGAGCACATATTATGTAGATTGACATCACAAGTGGAGCTGCAACGTGAGCTAACAAATAAGAACATTGGGTCTATATTCGAGAAAAACAAGGACAACTGTGCACCATCAGCCTGCGATTATCATTGCTGGAATTCTTTAGGGGCAAGTTAAGCCCACATTTCATCAGACCTTTTGAATGCGTTGGAGACTTATCTTATCGCTTAGCTCTATCATTATCTCTATAATAAGTCCATAACGACTTTCACGTATCACAATTGAGGGATTATGTTCACAATCCCAGTCACACGTTAAATCACGAAATTTTGGATATTTCCAAGGATACTACTTTCGAGGAGATACAAGTTGCCATTTTAGATTATCGAATAATGAAATTAAGGAATAAATCTATTCCTCTAGTTAAAGTCCAGTGGTCGCACCATGAAAATGAAGAAGCCACTTGAGAAACAAAAGAAGCAATGCGTAACTGGTACCCCGAGTTGTTCCAAACATAAGTTTCGGGTCGAAACTTAATTTTTAGAGGGAGAGTATTTAATACTCAAATTGTTACCATTTTAAGAATGGAGGAGATAATTTTTAAAGATGCAGTATGATAATATGCTTGGTGTATTTACTGCTTGTTATACTTGATGTCTTTGCTATTTATGTGATAATAGATTTGCTCCGCGAATGACGCAATGTGATAATAAGCTTGGTGTATTTACTGCTATCAATGTTATACTTGATGTTTTTGCTATTTAAGTGATAATTGATGAGCTCCTTATTAATGTTGTACTTGATATTTTAAAGGAATCGAATAGCATTATCCATTAATCGTTGGAAAATCCACGATAGAACCCGGCGGTGCGCAACGTCGTGTTCTCCGATAGGATTTTTCAGCGAATATTGGGAAATGTACTCGAGAATGACTTAATGATGATAACATCCTTCCAAGTTTTGGGACGAAACTTATTTTTAGAGGGAGAGTATGTAAAATCCCAATATTTTACATTATATAAATTATAAAGTAAATACTATTATATGACAATAATTAGTGAAATTATTTATAAAAGTGATATCTTGATTTAAATGAATTATTGTGGTATTATTACATAATAAATTTTAAAATATATATTTGGATATTTTCTGGGAAGTATCGTGGACAAGTATCAACTTTGAAAAAAAAATCACCAAGGATTTTTGAGAAGTTAAAATAATTCTAAAAACTAATAGTGTTTTAGAGAATTTAGTTAGTTATCCAATGGTTCAAACGGCGAGTCAATCGTAGTCCGAACGAAAAAGTTATGATCGATTTAGTGGAGACTGCCAACTGCCGAGCACCAGGATCTTCTGGGCGGGACCTACGCACGTGGATCGGCCGGGGCTGCCAATAGTGACTCGGTAGGGCCCGCGCACGTGGCTCGCCCGGGGCTGATGGTAGTGACTCGGTAGGGCCCGCGCACGTGGCTCGGCCAGGGCAGTGTGACGTAGGGCGGCTGTGTCAAATTGACTGGTCACCTCTTTTGTGTCCTATAAATACAGCCTTTTTCTAAATCATTTATACTCACAACTTATGTAACTATATAAAGAAACTCAATATGTATAAATATACATCTTTTTATTTCCGAGAGGAGTCTGTTATGCCGACGATACGGGGTCGTTTTCCGGCGAGTCAGACCAACTTTATTGACATACTGATTGGAACCTGTCCGATTAAAATCCCCAGTGAATTTCTGAAATCTAGATTGAGGTGCTATCTTTGAGTTCGATTATCTATCAATCCGTAAGTAGTTCTTGATATATAATTTGTGCGTTTTGTATATAAAATACATATCTAAAATATTAACTTTTGTAATATCATACTAGACATCATGTAGATATGTAAAACTGAGTTATTTTGGACAAGTCAAGGCTGATTCTAAGTGTAGAAACGTAATTTAAATCGCGATTAACTTTTGATCCGTAAATCATTCTTCGATTCCGTTTCGTGCGTTTTTCTGTTGACGTATTTATATATATATATATATATATATATATATAGTTATTTTTGTTTTAATTTTTGGAAATGATTAAATTTCCGACTCCGTTTCCGTGTTAATTAAACTTAAATAATTTAATGATAACAGACACTATGAACAATCGAACTATGTATCTGTCCATATGACGTACTTATATTTTTAACGGAAATTTTAAGTATCATTTTCTATATATGCAATTATAAGATAATTAAACCGGAATAAATGAATTTATGTTCTTATATAAAATCTCCAGAATTATTCTAAGGAATATTTGAAATGGAAGAAATGGATTTCTATTTGTCAAGTTATTAAGTATTACCTTTGGAAATATTTGAGATTAATAAATTGAAATTATTCTCAAAGTTACTTTGTTAAATAAATTATAAGGACTATTGTTTGATTTATTACAGTATAAGTAATAGTTAAATTATAAATTGTTGAAAATATTTTTAAAAATATTCAAGGATGATATCTAAGAGTTATTTACCAATGCATTTAATTTTTAGATGATGATTTTGTTGAAATATAAAATAAAGGGCGAGCCATTAAATTAAATTGAGACGTCTTGACAAAATGCTAATAGCATATTATTATTAGGAGATCGATACCTTATCTAGGAGCGGACGGCCGAACTCTCGAGATTTAATTGGAATCATCTTATCGACGACTCACAAGGCAAGTTCGTTCAACTTTCTCGGCCCTGGCATTATTGCAATTTTATGTGTTCATTGTGTATTGATTATATTGTGCCAATTGTGATGCTATGAATCTGTGTATTATGTGATGAATGTGAAGAGCTGCAAAGTTATGCCGTTCCAGTGGGAACAAAGAGAAATTTATAACGAACTTTCGTTCCGCACCCGGATATTGGGGGTGTGCACCGGGATATTGGGGGTGGTAGAAATTGCACTATCTGGATATTGGGGATAGGTGCTTATGTGTTATTGTATGTATATGTGATTGTGTTGTTAGCTGATACTTTTGGAACTGCAAAATTCGTACATATGAGCATATTGTTTTAATGTGTTATGACTGACCCGAGTATGGGCTGATATTGTTATACTTGCCAGTTGCAGGAACTTCAGAAATACAGGCTTGGGAATGTGAAGGGACGGGGCATGCTTGAGAACAGCGACTGGATAGAATTAAATTTTCCTTGGCAATTATTTCGGAAATAAAGAGCATGTATTAAATTTTAAAATCGTGTGTACTTCAACTTTCCTGTTCGTATGATGAAAATTTATTATCAATTCCAATATTATTATTTTTACCAAAAGTTCTTGTGAGGTAAAAACGAATAACCTAGCTTGGTGGGTCCCATGAGGGATCCACGGCGCTGTAGCTGTAGGTCACAAGTCGTCCAGGAATAAGTCTAGAGGGGGGGTGAATAGACTTATTGAAACTCTTGAACTCTTTTTCTCAGTGAGTAAGTTTCTACAGCTGATAGATAAACAAATGACTTGGAGTCGTTTGTTCTTAATGTGTGCGGAAGTCAGCTGATGACGAATACAAAACAACTAATGAAACACTTAGTAATGAATGTAGCAGATAATGTATGATGCTATAAAACAGTAAAGAACGCAGGCAATTATAGTGGTCTCAGAGGTGGGGTAATCCTCTACTAATCCACTTTTCTCCAAACCAGTTGGAGATGAATTCACTATAATTCTCAACCAGTGATAAATATTACAGTGATTCAACCAAACTACAACAGCTTCCAACCAGTGGAAATCCGTGCCGTTGTAACACACTTGACTGCCTTGCACCTCTTGATCCTCGATCCTTGGATGCCTTTATAGTCTCTTAACTTCAACCAGTGAAGTACCCCGAACTCAGGATTATAGACACGAGTTTTTGTCTTCTCCAACTAAGAGCTTCTTCAAGTATGTACTTTTTAGAACCGCTCTTTTCACGATGCTATAGATTGCTTTAGATTGCTTGAATGCTTTGATCGCTTGATAGTATGTTCGCACCGGTGTTTGCTCAACTTCAAATCTTCGGATATATATAGGTGACGATCCTTGAGCATTTCTTCATAGCTGTTGCAGATCTGTAACAAATCAGTCCGTTGGAGAGAGACTTCTTTGTTTAATCTTTTCTGAACGTTGCAAGGCTGGATTCCCATATTTTAATCCATCTTTAGACCGTTGTGAAGACTTTTGCATGTGAGGCGCCGATTCTTTTGAATATAATAGGATTAAAGTCTTCAAGGTGGGTCTGGATGAATTATTTAATTCATATCCTTTGCGGGAATCTCTCCAATTTGTCTCTTCACGTTGCAAGTGACTTTCCGTAATTTTCGACTTTTCAACGCATGCTGACGTGGACTTGGAGTACTTGGCTGATCTTAAGTAGGCTGATGTATCGACATCCTCTCTGCAGTTTTGACCTCTCTGATGGTGACTGTTCGGAACTCGTCTGATCAGATGACTTGTCTGAGGTTACTCGACTGCAGTCTGGTCAAACATTTCTGTTGATTTTTGTTGACCAGTACTTCTCTGATATGACTCAGCTGTACCTCTCTGATGAACTTAGCTGTTCTTTTGTACTTAGCAGGGTTTTAGCCTAACTTATTTTTGGCCTATAGAAGATACTCATTTGGTTCTTATTTACATTTACCCAAGTTTTATACTTAACATAATTTGGCTTATGGAAGATACTCATTTGGTTCTTCCTTACACTTTGCCAAGTTATAAGTATTTGAATTTATATTAATGACATCATCAAAATCTAACAAGTATTCCTAACAGTAGCTACCCAAGATTGCTAGGCCACTGTTGTAAGCCCCCTATTTATAGGAGACAAGGTTGTTGGGTCCTCTCCGGCGATCGCGGGAGACCGCCGTTTTCTATATTAGAATAAGGTGGGCGATCGTCCCGTCATGTGGGGCTGTTCCCTTAAAGTCCGAGGCAGCTGCTGGCAGCTAGCTGTGCGAGCCAATGGGAAGCCTGCACGCATCCTGAGTCGCTGTCCGGGGAGGACCCACTTTGTATCTTTCGGCGGGCCTATCGGTAGGTGAGGTAGGTGACAGGCTGGGGTCAAAGGCCTTATCTTGCGGTGCATTTTGTGGATCTGCACGTGGGGCTCCGTCCAAGGTTCGGTCTTCGACGACTTTGACGGATGTTGGATTCATACGTGGCACGAGACGATCGTCTATGGTCGGACATCATAGACGATCGCCAGATACCAAAAGACGATCGCCGTGGGTGCCGACTGCTGGGTGTTTGCCCAGCGTATGTCTTCTATGGTTGGCTCTCAGACCATTATGTCGATCGCCATCGAGGCGTGCTAATCTCCGCACAACAACAAACATAATAGACAACAATACAATCCAGACGAACAAGAACTCTTAAATACTCGAGTACTTCTATTAGTTTAAAAAGCAAAAAAGGTAAAAAGATAGAAGATAATAAGACACCACTCGTGCACCATCATCACGCACAACCATCATCCGCGTACTGGTCCAGCGCCCGCTCGTCTCGATGAACTTGGACCTGAAATTCATAAAACGAATTTCCCCAAAACGGGTCCCTAGAGGGGTTAGCAATTACGCTAGTACAAGTAACCAAATGAACAACTTACATCTTACACATATAGTCAATGCATGCAATCGTGAAAACATAGTTCCAAAACACTTATTTCCGGAAATGCCATAATCAAATCACATTTGTAAAATGCACCACAATTAACCGTCGATCCACGTCTCTGTGGACCCCTACCGAGACCCCGTCGGATCTAACCCGTAGTGGTTAAAATCAAGCTCGTCGATCCACGTCTCTGTGGACCCCTACCGAGACCCCGTCGGATCTAACCCGTAGTGAGCATACACACACACCATTTCTCATACAATACTACTATGTCAAGATTGTAAGTTCATAATGGTACTTGCCTCGATCAAATAGACGGTGACACGAACGGAAATGAAGGATCAAACACGACCGCGAGGAACCGGCGGAAATGAACCTAACGATTCGAATAACACAATCACAACCACTTCTAAACGATTACGGAAATGGAATACACCCAGAAACCCATCTACGATTCATGTATATTCGTATAAAAATAACAACGAGGGCGGACCACTACCAAACCCTCCCGATTTCACGAAACCATGAAAATATACCATGAATCCGTAGGAAAACTAATGATATCAACAAGATTAATCATATTCATCATGAATTAACCGACAAAACGAGACGAATCGTACGAAAATCCCAAAACCCCCAAATTATCCAAAAGTAGGGTTCTAAGATATTTACCTTGGATTAGGATGAAAGATTCGTGTTGATGTTGTTATAATACACCAAGAACTCAAGTAAGATATTAGATGAGATGATTGGAGGAAGAAATCGCCAAGAAAATCGCCCGGAATCGCCTTAGCCGCGGAGAGGAGGAAGAAATGAGAAAATACGTTCATCTCGGTCAACTCCCTGGTTTATATAGCCAGGGAGTGTTAGCGCGCGCTAATCCTCAAAGTTAGCGTGTGCTAACAGAACAAAACTCCAGTCCAGTAGCCAGATTTCTGGCCGTTAGCGTGCGCTACTCGAAACGTAGCGTACGCTAATAACCTCTCGGTAGCGCGCGCTATCGACCAATAGCGTGCGCTACCTGGACACCAGCCGAGTCCAGAAGCAACTGTCAGTACACACCTGATCCGGTTAGCGCGCGCTATCGGCCAAACGTAGCGTGCACTAAAGTGTATCGGTAGCGCGCGCTATCGACCAATAGCGTGCACTACCTGGGCATCAGTCGAGTCCAGTAGCAAACTGTCCAGTACTGGACACTCACGCTAGCGCACGCTACCGGGCATCTCAGCGTGCGCTAGCCCCCAACATTAGCGCGCTAGACTACGTAGCGTACGCTAATCCGCCAGTCCAGAGAGCTGGAATTAGCACTGCCACTCCCTGGGCTTTCTCTCTAGCGCGCGCTACGAAGCAGTCGTAGCGTGCGCTACTAAGGGACCTCTAGCGTGCGCTATGCAGAAACGATAGTGTGCGCTAGGTACGAAATATAAATGGTCCAAAACACCGGAATATGAACGAAACATCAAACGAAACACCTCAAAACGCATCACGGAAAGGAGCACTGGTAGTTCCGCGAGAACCCCCAGCGGAACGATCTGGACGACCGCCGGCGGGGAAGTTAGCAGATTGGGATTTCTGCTGACCCCCACCCTTGTGGCCCGAAAAATTCCCGGCGGACTTCTGCTTCTTGCTCTCGCGGGACACCTCGCTAGCCATCACCGACATATCGTAAGCAAGGGCCCTACTCTGGTAATCCTTCAAGGTAGTACAGACGAGCCCCGACATATAGTCCCGAATCGACAATTTCATCCGCCTGGAAAATGGAAAATTTTGTCGCTCTCCTCGACAACTTGGGTCTTCACATAACCCAACTCCTTGTTAAAAACGGCAATAGCTTGAGATACGGGGATATCCCGTGGTTGAGCATCATAGAAAGCATGTACTCGAGCCTGTCTGACCGGCCACGGGCAATATTCGGTCTCCATCAATTCCTGAAATTCGGCCCACGAAGCAACATGGTCTTTGGGCCCAACGGCCTCCCACCAATCCGTAGCGTCCCCAGTGAGAAAGTACTGGGCAATAGGGACCTTACGGTCCTCGGGACAGTTGGTAGCAGTGAAGACTTTAGATATCTCCTTGATCCACCCCTCCCAGCCAATCGGGTTCGAAGCTCCCGAAAACTGAGGAGGATGCATCTTGATGACATCCTGAAGCCAGTGATCTGCTCCGCCCCGATTAGCGTGGTCCGGATCCGGGTTCTGAACCGCCTGAGCTATCGCCGCCATTTGATTCACCATTTGCTGCATAACGGCCGCAATACCAAGGTCGGCGCGCTCCTGAGAAGAAGCATGACTGTGACGGTCGGCTGTATCACGGCCTCAAGATCGCGACGCGGCCGCCCCACCGGCTGCCCCATGTCCCCGGCCGCGTCCACGGCCACGACCACGACCACGGCCTCTTCCAGCATCCATACTGATGTTAAAGAAGTAACAAAGGCCATACGATGGTAAGTACGAGAAGAAAAACAATCACAATCAAGAATCAAAGAAAAACAATCACAATCAAGAATCAAAGGTGCGATACAAGGAAACAAGGAATAGAGTAAGGAAAAACTTACGGACACTGGTAGTACCGCAATCATGGCAGCGTGACGATGATGTGCAAAACGAAACACAACAAGACCCAATAAACCGACAAGCCTAGGTATCCATAAACCTAGTGCTCTGATACCATTTTCTGTAACATCCCCAAGATATTCGAGGTATATTAAAGTGCCGTCAATCCCTATATGGGACCGACCAGGCTGGATAAACATCATACTCATCAACTCGCGGAAACAACAAAATAACACCTTATCATAAAGACACAAAACAAAATAATCCACCCGGTTCAACCGGTCAAACATAACACCATCATCCGACACAAATGTTGTTACCCAAAATATTATCCGGAGATGATATTGCTGGAATGGTTGAGTAACAAACAAATGCGAGAACACTTCTGTGGGAAAATAAATAACACAAGATTTTCCGGGGTTGTTAATCCCGGGCTTGAATGCTCTCGCGAGATGTTATTAATATGTATACTGTGGAGTACAAATATTAATGTTAGAACACTATTACAATGAGTGTAATGATTCTAGTTATCTTAGCTATAGAGCGTGAAGATTGCCGGAAGAACAAGATATGAAGCTCTGTGAGTTCTTGCTTTTGATGTTTAGTGTATGAGAATGTATCTCTCTCTGTATGTATTTCACTGTACTCACGATGATGCTAGGCCACAGTTGTAAGCCCCTTATTTATAGGAGACAAGGTTGCTGGGTCCTCTCCGGCGATCGCGGGCGACTGCCGTTTTCTATATTAGAATAAGGTGGGCGATCGTCCCGTGACGTGGGGCTGTTCCCTTAAAGTCCGAGGCAGCTGCTGGCAGCCAGCTGTGTGAGCCAATGGGAAGCCTGCACGCGTCCTGAGTCGCTGTCCGGGGAGGACCCACTTTGTACCTTTCGGTGGGCCTGTCGGTAGGTGAGGTAGGTGATAGGCTGGGGTCAAAGGCCTTATCTTGCGGCGCCTTTTGTGGATATTCATGTGGGGCTCCGTCCAAGGTTCGGTCTTCGACGACTTTGACGGATGTTGGATTCATACGTGGCACGAGACGATCGTCTATGGTCGGACATCATAGACGATCGCCAGATACCAAAAGACGATCGCCGTGGGTGCCGACTGCTGGGTGTTTGCCCAGCGTATGCCTTCTATGGTTGGCTCTCAGACCATTATGACGATCGCCATCGAGGCGTGTTAATCGTTGCACAACAATTGCCCCCAGCTCGCTTCGATGTTGAAAACACGGGGTGAGGTGGCACTGTTGGCGATCGCCAGTGTTTAGACGATTGGCTCGTTCGGTTATGACATGGACGATCGTCAGGACGATCTGATTTCAAATTTGGACGATCTCCTTTTGCACTGGAACCAGCGGGAAATGAAGGCGGGCTCTCTAAACGTTGCAAGGACATGCGTCGCGCTGCCATTGGGGGAGTCTGACGGTTTTGTCAGACTTTTCGCCTGGCGTGCCCTCAAAAAGACGCGTACGCGGGTTTCGAGGGCCACATTTAATGTGCCCCCCGACGGTTGCGCTCCAGCCCTCGGGATTTCGCCTATTTGTATAGAGACCCCTGCTCCTGCCTATAAAATGGGCTAGGGCTACTTCATTTCCACTCTTCACGCACCCTTGCTTTTTAGTCGAGACTTTGCAGAATTTTTTCGAAGATCCTAGTGCCGACCGTCCTTCTTTTTAGGTAAGAACACAAACCTTCTTTCCCCCTTTACTTTTAAGAACATGTCTTGAGGATCTAAAACATTCGAGGTCGGTAGCTCCTCCGCCGCGGCGGCTTCGCCTTACCGGGAGGAAATTCCCGTGGGTCTCCATATAGAAACGGTCGTCGAGGCCATTCATGCGGGGATTGCACCCACGGAAATTGAAGAGCTCTTCAATGAGGCCGAAGTGGCGAGATCAGCGGCGGCGGCGGAGCAGGGGGGCTTGCCGGTGGATGAAGATGAAATGGTACGGCGGTCTTGGGAACAGAATAGCGTATTCGGCCCCGCCTATTTAGATTTTGCTAAGCTTATGGAGGGGATCGCCGGACCATGTCCTGAATTTGATTTCGAAGCGTATTCCGCCGCCCACCCCTATGAGCACGTGAAGCGGATGTCATTCCGGGCCGCGGACCATTCCTTATGGACCCTTGGACAGATCCGGAGTTCGGCGACCCGGAAAGATTTACTTCATTGGAGGGAGAAATTCCACATTCCTTCTGATGTTTAATTGCACGTGCCCTCGGAGAACGAACGTGCCGACCAGCCTCCCGAGGGTATGGTCGCTGTCAATGAAATGATCCTGGCGGCCGGATTGTGGTTTCCCTTGCCGTTAGCCGTGTCGTATTTGCTGATCGCCTGGAATGTCGCGCCGCTCAGCTTGACGCCGAACGCTGGTCGCAGACAATAAGACTTGACATTGTTCGGCGGTCATCTATTGCTTACCGCTCACTGAAATGAACTATCTTTTCAAGATGACCGCGCAGAAGGGATCGGTCGGAGGCCACCATATCCAGGGTAGGGTGGTTCTTGGGGTGCCGAACAAGTTTCGCGGTGATCTGGCCAAGTGGTGCTGGGTCGGCGGAGCATGGAGGTCGGCGTCGAGCGATAAGCCGGAGGAAGAGTTGGATATCCCCACCAATTTTCGGGAGAGGAATCCGAGTAAGGGTTTCAACTCTCCCTTTATTTGGATATTCCTTGAACTGATCTACTTTGATTTTCTTTTTGCAGGATTCCCTGTTCCAGCGATCGGCGATCTCCCCTTTGATTTCTTGATCGTCTGGGAGCGAATTCGCGCCTTGCCGGACTCCTACATCGACGTTCACTCAGTCAGCCACGAGCTTCATCGGTTGGGAGCTCGACTGTTTCGCTACCCTCGCCACCTGAAGGCCTCGTGTATGAATTTTTTACTTCCTCTTTCCAGCATGACGATCGTCTGATTGAAGTAGAAGTCTTACTTGTCTGAATTTCTCCTTTGACAGAAATCTATTTTCCTCGCTACGCCGAGCCACCGAGAGAGATCGCGATGTCAAACCCCGGACTCTTGGGTCGTCTTCACCATGGAAAGAAGACGGGCCGTGCCCCTGCGATGACGTCTCGCCCCAGCGGTGAGGCCTGCTATGGTGCCGGTCGCCGAGCCGGAAGTTCAGGAGGAAGAACAACTCCAGCGCAACCGCAAGAGGCGGAGGCCGGAGGGGTCCCTGCCGATTGCTGAGGCGGACGTATCTATTTTGGAGCTGCCGGTTGCCGCACCACCTATCTCTGCTGTTCCGATGGTGGAGGGGTCTGGCTCCAGGCCCTCGGCCGGCTTCTTGAAAACTGCGGCGATCGCCGAAGCTGAAACTCCTCGGGGCAAGCCCTATTTTGGCCGCGACCCCGAGTTGGTCAATAGGTAAGACCGGTTTGATCCTTCCGAGTTAGGTTATTTAGGTAGGACGTATACTAACTCCTTTGTTTCTTTTGTGTTTGTGTTGCAGGGTCCGTCTTGCTGATCCGGATGTCTCGCCGATGGTGCTTGATTTCCTGGCGAGTAAGTCTCCGCGCCAGTCCCTCGATGTCCCTTCTTACGTCTCCAAGGCTATCACCTCTCTGCCTAAGGCTTGGACGACCGATCTCGACGCGATCGCTCGTCGGCGGTCTGGAGATACCATGCAGGCGACGTTCGCCCTGACTCTCCAGGCGGCGGCGATGGTCGCCCAAGCCGTTAAGGATTATGAAGGGCGACCCTCTAATGCTCACCTACATCAAGACCTCGAGGCCGCTCGGAACAAAAACGTCGACTTCGCCAACCGGATCCAGGCCATGGAGAAGGAACACTTAGAGACGGCCAAATGAGCCAAGCAGGACCTCGATCGGATGAAGCAGGAGCTTAGTCGGTCCAAGGAGGTGGCCGATCGGTTCCGCGACCAGGTGACGGAAGCTCGCCGGATGCATTCGGCCTCGCAAGAGGAGGATACCGGGCTGAAGGCGATAGTGGATCGGCTCAACAGCGAGCTGGAGAAAGCAAAGGGAGAGCTCGAGAAAGCAAAGGGAGAACTGGCCGCCAAGGTGGTCGAGCTAGTGGATGCTGAGAAGACGACTTTAGATTTGAAAGGGCAGATAAAGGCAATCGAGACCGATCCCTACCTTAATGTGGCACTCGTCGGCGAGTTCGCCTACTATATGGCCTACGTCGATGCTGTCCGAGCCGCCAAGAAGGTAGGGATCGAGGTCGGTCCTATGATGGAGAGCTTCAAGGCCTACGCACTCGAGAACCCTTTGCATCCGGAATTTTCCCTGCCGATCCTCGACCTCACCGACTTGGGGATCGACTTGAGTTGGTATCCTTTTCCGGATAAACTTATTTATCTTGAAGCCGATGAGGGAGCGCGTTCCGATCCGCCACCTGGGGGAGAAGACCAGCCGGGGGGAGCCTGAGTGATTTTTATCTTCCTTCGCTTTGTAATTTTTTGCTTTTTCATCTACTGCCTTCGGGCTTGTATTTGTACGAACTTCTTGATTTGAATGAAATACTCATTTTTTTGCATCTGATTCTTTACATGTACCGTCTCCTTTGGATGTTTGCATATGAATTTATACAAGTGTGTATATAATTGCTTATGATGCCTTGTTCGCCTGATCGATTGTTTAAATGTTGAATGTATTGACATGTTTGGAAATTCTTACTTGTAAATATTGTCGAACAAAACCGATCGTCCTGCGTGTCTCAGACCATTATGCCGATCGGGTACGGTCCCTTCCTTCCGATCGCATTTAGGACTAGCTCCACTTCTTTGCCCCTTGTTTGTTTATTACTTATTGTAAGTAAGGGAACAAAAATAGTATGTTTGGTGAGCTATCTTCAGTTTTGCCGACTCCGAGGAGCCGTGAACGGTCGCGGAGTTCGATGGACCGACCTCCGTAGCCGTGTCTTTATGTTCGAGGGACTGTCCCGCGACTCACTTTTTTTTTGTTAGGGTCCTCCGTTAGGCTGCGCCCGCCTTGTATTTAAACGAAAGGCGAGCGGTCTTGGTCTGGAAGAGTCCTTGCACGGGGTGTCGTCGGTTTATTCAACTCCACATCCGTGGCTTGTTAGCACTTTTTCTACCTTGGGTCGGAATGTTAGATGGCGACCCTCGACGGTGTACGTTGTGATGGGGTAGGGACGCGCTGCCTTGTCCGGGTACATCATGTTAGATGATGTACTTTGAGGGTGCGCGAACGTGTCCACAGATTAGTTTGGAGGGTCCTTCGGCTACGCCCGCCTCGTATTTAAACGAAGGGCGAGCGATCGCATCCCAAAGGAATCTTGCATGGACGAAGCTGTCGGTTCCATCTACCTCCAGGCCCACGGCTGCACTATTTTTACCTCGGATCGCCAAGTTGAATGGCGACCCTCGATGGTATACGTTGTGCTTGGAGGGACGATCGCTTGTATAGGTCTGTCAGGTTTAGACGATGACCTCTTGTAGGGCGAGCGAGCCGTCCTATTTTCAGCTGTTTGTTTTTGTCGAGGTGAATCATATAGATGGGATAGGAAAATCTCATTATATTTCTTTGTACATTAGGTAACTAAAACTGAATACAGAGTTTTTACGGGTAGTATTTCTTCAAATGTATGGCATTCTAGGGATATTGGTCCGGAGTGCCGTCAGGGTGTTCAAGTTCGTATGCTCCCCTAGTTAGCCACCTAAATATCCTGAAGGGGCCTTCCCAATTCGGGCCAAAGACACCTATGTGGGTCTGGACCTTTTTGAGGAGGAGATCGCCCACTTGGAACCGTCTTTCCTTGACCTTCGAATTGAAGAACTTCTCGGATCTCCTTTTATGGATTGTGTTCTTCATATCTGAGGTCAGTCGTCGTTCTTCGAGCATGTCAAGGTCGATCCGCCGGGCCACATCATTGTCTGTCGTCATCTCTTGTTCGGTTCGGTGGCTGAGGACGGCGATCTCCGAGGGGATCACCACTTCTGTTACGAAGGCGAGGGCGAATGGGGTTTCGCCGATTGAATTTCGGGTCGTCGTTCGATAAGACCACAAAACGTCTGGGAGCTCGCTTGCCCATCGCCCTTGCCTTGACTCGAGTCGTGCTTTAATCGTGTGTTTGAGGATTTTGTTTACGGCTTCTACCTGCCCGTTCGTCTGAGGGTGATAGGGTTCCGAGAACAACTTTTTGATTCCCCACTTCTCGCAGAATTGCATGACCTCTAAGCCGTTGAACTGTTTTCCGTTGTCGGAGATTATTGCCTGGGGCAGGCCGAATCGGCATATGATATTCTTACAAATGAACTTAATTACTTGTTCTTGGCCGATCTTGTTGAGTGGTTCGGCCTCAACCCATTTCATGAAATAATCGACCCCTACGATGGCAAACTTACAGCCCCCTGGAGCCGTCGGCAAGGGACCTATGAGGTCGATGCCCCATTGGGCGAATGGCCATGGGCTGTACATTTAGGTGAGCTGCTCGGGGGAGAGCTTGATGTTTGGGCCCATCACTTGACACCTGTGACACGATCTGGCATTGGCAACCGTATCTTTTTGTAGTGTAGGCCAGAAAAAACCTTGCCTGGTTGTTTTGTGGATGAGAGCTCGCCCGCCAGCATGGTTTCCACAGATCCCGTCATGGATCTCGGCTAAAACGAGTCGGCCTTCCTCCGGCGTAATGCACTTGAGGAGGGGAATACTGAAAGCTCGCTTGTAAAGCAGGTCGTTCAGTAGGGTGTATCTGGTTGCACGGATTTGGAGCTGGTGAGCTTTGATACGATCGTCGGGGACCGTCCCGTCCTTTAAGTATTTAATGAAAGGAGTCATCCAGTTCTCCTCGGAGACGGTGACCGTGGTAATCAGGTTTCTGTCGATCGCCGGTTTCACCGATTTTGTGATTTGGATGTTAGAGAAATCGGCTGCCCCATCTGACGACGCTAGCTTGGATAGGGCATCGGCCTGGGAGTTGTGCTCTCTCGGGACTTGTTCGATTAGCACTTCCTCAAATTTCGTGCATATTTCGGCGACCAATTTTTGGTATTTGACCATCTGTTCGCCGTGCGCCTCATATTCTCCTTTGACTTGGTTCACGACCAAGAGGGAGTCTATGAAGATATGGAGGCGAAGAACATCTAGGGCGAGGGCTAGATCGAGCCCGCCTACCAAGGCTTCGTACTCGGCCTCATTGTTGGTCGCACGAAACCCGAAATGCACAGCATTTGTGAAAATTTGCCCATCGGGGCTGATGAGGACAATCCCTGCCCCTGCTCGCGAGTTGGTCGCCGAGCCATCCACGTATAGCTTCCAGGCAGGGCGGCCGATTTGGGTCGGACTGTGAGGGAATGTTAATTCCACCACGAAGTCTGCCAGAGCTTGGCCTTTGATCGCTGTGCGAGGAGCGTACGTGATACCGTATTGGGAGATCTCCAGTGACCACTTGAGGAGTCGCCCATTAGTGTCTGGCCGGTGTAGAACTTGCCTTAGAGGGAGAGTCGTCAGAACCTCCACTTGATGTTCGAAAAAGTAAGCCCTTAGCTTGCGTACACTCATGACTAGAGCGTAGGCGATCTTTTCCAAAGGTGTATAACGTGTTTCCACGTCATGGAGCGCTTGACTAACTTAGTAGATCGGCAAGTGGGTCTGCCCCTCTGCTCGCACTAATACAGTGCTCAGCGCGACTTCCGAGGCCGCCAGGTAAAGGAATAGCTTTTCGCCGGGGATCGGCTTTGCTAAGATCTGGGGGTTAGATAGATACTCCTTGATTTTGGCGAACACTATTTGACTCTCCTTCGTCCATGCGAACTTCTTTTTCTTTATGGTCGCGAAAAAAGGCTTCCTTTTATCGCCGAGCCGAGATATGAAATGGTTGAGGGCAGCTAGACAACCTGTGAGGCATTGCACCTGCTTGACATTCCGTGGCTCCTGCATGTCGAGGATCGCCTGTATCTTGGTGGGGCTTGCCTCGATTCCCCTTTGGCTCACGATGTGCCCCAGGAATTTTCCAGAGCTCACCCCGAAGTTGCATTTCTTGGGGTTCAGTTTCATGTTGAACTTCTCGAGGATGGCGAACGTCTCGGCAAGGTCATTGATGTGATCTTCCTTTTTAAGGCTCTTGACTACGATGTCGTCAATGTAGACCTCCATGGTCTTGCTGACCTGGTTAGCGAACATTCCGTTGACTAGTCGCTGGTAAGTCGCCCCTGCATTCTTCAGACCGAATGGCATCCGGACCCAAAAGTATATGTGTTTTTCTGTGTGGAACGACGTGTGTTTTATGTCTTTCTCCGCCATGGGGATCTGATGGTATCCGGCGAAGGCATCCATGAACGACATCATTTCGCATCCCGCTGTGCTATCGACCAAGTGATCAATATGAGGCATCGGAAAGTGATCTTTTGGACATGCCGCGTTGAGGTCGGTGAAGTCGATGCATAACCTCCAGGAGCTGTTTGGCTTTTTGACGAGCACCGCATTGGCGACCCACTGTGGTTCATCTGTAGCTACTCCGATAAGTTTGTTATCGAGCAGTTTTTTGACTTCTATGTGGAGCGCTGCGTATTTATCAGGACCGAATTTCCTTCGTTTCTGGTGAACAGGCTTCCTTGCCGGGTCGATCTTGAGATAGTGGCAAGCGTGTTCAATACTTATGCCAACCATATCTTGATGCGACCAGGCAAACACTCCGATGTTCTGACGTAGTAAGGTAATCAGATCCTCTTTTAACTCAAGACCAATGCTTGCGCCGACCTGTACTTCCTGTTTCGGACGAGTCGGGTGTATCGTTACACTTTCTAACTCTTCAATGGGGACGGTCGCTTCTCGTTTGGAACGATTTCCGGACTCGATCCTTGGATCGATGTCGAGGCTTGGCTCGAAACCGATCCTTGGGTCGATGTCATCTGTTAATCGATGTGAGATGGCATCCTCTGAATTGGGTTGCTACAATGTGCTTGGCTCGTCGATCTCCATCGGTTGATTGTCGATCGTCTCGATGTTACAAATAGCATGGGAAGTATTTAAAAAAATCACGACACAGGAGTAATTCAAACATTTCTTTGCCATTAGCTGATCTCCTTTTACAGTACCGACCGTCGCATCGGCAGTGGGGAATTTGATACAGTAAAAGAAAGAAGAGGCGACCGCCTCGAAGGTTTCTAGAAATGGATGACCTAAGAACCCATTATATATGCTGGGCCTATCTATGATTACAAAATTTAGGTTCCTAGTAATCCTAACCTTGGGATCGTAAAAGCATATTAGCTCGACAGAGAGCTTGATCCTTCCGTAGGCTTGGACTGTGCTGTCGCCGAACCCTTGAAGCACGGTGTCGAATGGCTTGATAAACTTGGTCAGGTTGCCTAGCTGGTCAAGAGCGGACTTGAATATGATATTGTAGAAGCTCCCATTGTCAACCAGCACGCGATCGACCATTTTCCCAAGGATACATGCAAAGATCACCAATGCATCCTCTTTGGGGCACTGCACTCCCTCCCTATCCTTGTTGGAGAAAGTGATGAGCGCATCTTTGGAGATGGTCGGCTCTAGGGGTACCACGACATGGACCCCGACGAACGCCCTCAGTTCGGCCTTTCGCTTTCTATTCGACATGGTGGAAACCGGGGAAAGGCCCCCGAGGTTTCCACCTCCCGCCTGAAGCATATTGATCCGGCCGCCAGGGTTGATCGGAGGAATTGATTCGTCGGAATACTCCGGATCGTTTTGCTCGATCCTGGCGACCGGATTGGGAGGGATTCCATCGTTCAGTCGGCGCTCGCGCCCTCCGGTCCTCTCTGTTCGAGGTTCCGGCTTGGTGACCAAGTTGTCCAATTTGCCTTCCTCAAACAGTCTCCATAGTTGTCTGAGGAGGTCGCGACATTGGCTGGTGTTGTGGCTGGGACTCTTGTGGTAGGCACAAAATTTGATGCGGTCTAGATGACCGTGGTCCCTTATCGGCTTTGGTTTGTTAAGCCACTCGCGCCCCTTGATGGCGTTAAAGATGTGGGCCGGAGATAAGTTGAGGTTGCGGAGGAGGTGAACCTCCACATCTTCGAAGGCTTTGAACTCACCCGGCGGCTTTGCGACCGCCTTTCTGGTCTTGGTGACCGCCTTTTTCTGGACGTGGGATGGCGCCTTCCCTTCTCCGGCAGATCCCTCGCCTAAGCGGAGGGTGAGCATCCTCTGCCTGGCCAGGAAATCAGCGGCCCTGATGCGGAAGATCGAGTATGTCGGGGGGATGTCCTTTGTAAGGTGCCTGAACATGGGTGAGTGGCCGTAGAATCCCCCTAGGACTGAGTAGAGACCGAGCTCGTCGCTAATGGGCTCGCCGGTGAGGACTATTTCGTCCACCCGGTCGATGTAATCTTCATCGGGCTCGTCCTTCCCCTGCCTGATTTTCATCATGCGGTGGGGGCCTTCTGGCCGAGCAACTTTGGCGGCGAAGTACGACGTGAAGTCGTTCGCCAGCTTCTCAAAGCAATTGATTGAGCGAGGTGGTAGTGAGATGTACCACCTGTGGGCGAGGTCGCCCAGAGTTAATGGGTTCGACATTTCGTCGCATCTGATGCTCCGCATACGGTCATGTAAATTCGGAATTTGCTCAAATGGGTCTCCGGATCCGATCTCCCCTCATATAGAGGTGTTTGTGGGGGAGCGATATTCGGTTGAACTAGGTCGAGCTCGATCTGGACCGCGAGTGGCTCACTTGGTCCAGCGATAGATCTCCTGGCGCCTGCCCTAGTTTCTAGGAGCACCTTCATTTCGTCGAGCTGGCCTGCATGGCGGCCATCGCCGTAGCTCCGATCGCCGCCGATCAAGCACAGAGCGTGAGCCAAGGCGATCATGCGCTGATCCCCTGGCCCCATGGTGGATGATGAGTTCTCTGCCAGCGGGCTCATTTCTTGGGCGAGTGGGGGCCCGCTGACCGGCTTGTCTTCTGGGAGTCGGAGCTGAAGACGGAATCATTCCGCCTTACGAGAGCATTTTCTTGCGGCTCGGGGCTTTCTGTTGATTTCTCAACATATATCCCCTTGAGCTTCCGCTTGCCTGCTCGGCGGATGGTTGACGGAGTAATCGTGGGCGAGTCGCATGCCCTCCGTCGCTCCCTGAGGATGGCTATAGCCTCCTCAATCTGTTCCGCGGTCTGGAACTGATCGAGTGAGAGGCTAGTACCATCCCTCGGGGGCGGGAGTGAGAGCTTAGCGTCGCCGCGGTCACCTTCCGCCGTAGGCTGGGATTCGGTCTGGGCCGGAATGAGATTTCCGGAAGATAGCAGGGTGGCTCTTTTGGAAGTCGTGGCAGATGTCATGTTTCTGAAGGCTTTCTTTGAAGAACAGTGAGTGTTTCTTCAAGTATATGTCCGGAGAACAGTGAGTGTTCTTCGAGACGGTTGGCATAAAAATGAAGGTTAAGATGCCCTCCTTCTAGCGCCAATTGTTGTTACCTAAAATATTATCCGGAGATGATATTGCTGGAATGGTCGAGTAACAAACAAATGCGAGAACACTTCCGTGGGAAAATAAATAACACAAGATTTGCCGGGGTTGTTAATCCCGGGCTTGAATGCTCTCGCGAGATGTTATTAATATGTATACTGTGGAGTACAAATATTAATGTTAGAACACTATTACAATGAGTGTAGTGATTCTAGTTATCTTAGCTATAGAGCGTGAAGATTGCCGGAAGAACCAGATATGAAGCTCTGTGAGTTCTTGCTTTTGATGTTTAGTGTATGAGAATGTATCTCTCTCTATATGTATTTCACTGTACTCACGATGATGCTAGGCCACTGTTGTAAGCCCCCTATTTATAGGAGACAAGGTTGTTGGGTCCTCTCCGGCGATCGCGGGCGACCGCCGTTTTCTATATTAGAATAAGGTGGGCGATCGTCCCGTCACGTGGGGTTGTTCCCTTAAAGTCCGAGGCGCCATCGGGCCCACCGTGCGAGCCAATGGGAAGCCTGCACGCGTCCTGAGTCGCTGTCCGGGGAGGACCCACTTTGTACCTTTCGGCGGGCCTGTCGGTAGGTGAGGTAGGTGACAGGCTGGGGTCAAAGGCCTTATCTTGCGGCGCCTTTTGTGGATCTGCATGTGGGGCTCCGTCCAAGGTTCGTTCTTCGAGGACTTTTACGGATGTTGGATTCATACGTGGCACGAGACGATCGTCTATGGTCGGACATCATAGACGATCGCCAGATACCAAAAGACGATCGCCGTAGGTGCCGACTGCTGGGTGTTTGCCCAGCGTATGTCTTCTATGGTTGGCTCTCAGACCATTATGACGATCGCCATCGAGGCGTGTTAATCGCCGCACAACAACAAACATAATAGACAACAATACAATCCAGACGAACAAGAACTCTTAAGTACTCGAGTACTTCTATTAGTTTAAAAACCACAAAAGGTAAAAAGATAGAAGACAATAAGACACCACTCGTGCACCATCATCACGCACAGCCATCATCCGCGCATCGTCCAAATTGCCTCGATGAACTCCGACTGAAATTCATAAAACGAATTTCCCCAAAACGGATCCCCAGAGGGGTTAGCAATTACGCTAGTACAAGTAACCAAATGAACAACTTACATCTTACACATATAGTCAATGCATGCAATCGTGAAAACATAGTTCCAAAACACTCATTTCCGGAAATGCCATAATCAAATCACATTTGTAAAATGCACCACAATTAACCGTCGATCCACGTCTCTGTAGACCCCTACCGAGACCCCGTCGGATCTAACCCGTAGTGGTTAAAATCAAGCTCGTCGATCCACGTCTCTGTGGACCCCTACCGAGACCCCGTCGGATATAACCCGTAGTGAGCATACATACACACACACCATTTCTCATACAATACTACTATGTCAAGATTGTAAGTTTATAAGGGTACTTGCCTCGATCAAATAGACGGTGACACGAACGGAAATGAAGGATCAAACACGACCGCGAGGAACCGGCGGAAATGAACCTAACGATTCGAATAACACAATCACAACCACTTCTAATCGATTACGGAAATGGAATACACCCGGAAACCCGCCTACGATTCATGTATATTCGTATAAAAATAACAACGAGGGCGGACCACAACCAAACCCTCCCAATTTCACGAAACCATGAAAATATACCATGAATCCATAGGAAAACTAATGATATCAACAAGATTAATCATATTCATCATGAATTAACCGACAAAACGAGACGAATCGGACGAAAATCCCAAAACCCCCAAATTATCCAAAAGTAGGGTTCTAAGAGATTTACCTTGGATTAGGATGAAAGATTCGTATTGATGTTGTTATAATACACCAAGAACTCAAGGAAGATGTTGGATGAGATGATTGAAGGAAGAAATAGCCAAGAAAATCGCCCGGAATCGCCTTAGCCGCGGAGATGAGGAAGAAATGAGAAAATACATTCATCTCGGTCAACTCCCTGGTTTATATAGCCAGGGAGTGTTAGCGCGCGCTAATCCTCAAAGTTAGCGTGCGCTAACGGAACAAAACTCCAGTCCAGTAGCCAGATTTCTGGCCGTTAGCGTGCGCTAATAATCTCTCGGTAGCGCGCGCTATCGACCAATAGCGTGCGCTACCTGGACACCAGCCGAGTCCAGAAGCAACTGTCAGTACACACCTGATCCGGTTAGCGCGCGCTATCGGCCAAACGTAGAGTGTATCGGTAGCGCGCGCTATCGACCAATAGCGTGCGCTACCTGGGCATCAGTCGAGTCTAGTAGCAAACTGTCCAGTACTGGACACTAACGCTAGCGCACGCTACCGGGCATCTCAGCGTGCGCTAGCCCCCAACATTAGCGTGTGCTAGACTACGTAGCGTATGCTAATCCGCCACCCGCAGAGCCGAATTAGCACCGCCACTCCTGTGGCTTGCTCTAGCGCGGCTTAAGCGATCGTAGCGTGCGCTACTAAGGGACCTCTAGCGTGCGCTATGCGTAAAAGATAGCGTGCGCTAGGTACGAAATATAAACGGTCCAAAACACCGAATATGAACGAAACATCAAACTAACACCTCAAAACGCATCGTAACATAGAATGGATCCACTAAACCCTAAACAATGTTCCGCACAACAATTACGAGAATCAGATCAATAGATGACGGAAAAAATACACTGAAAGATACACGAGGGTCGCTACAACCGAGAAATACACCGAAAATGAAAATACAAGGGAAAGAAAAATGCGGATATTACAACTTCAACTTTCCTGTTCGTATGATGAAAATTTATTATCAATTCCAATATTATTATTTTTACCAAAGGTTCTTGTGAGGTAAAAACGAATAACCTAGCTTGGTGGGTCCCATGAGGTATCCACAGCGCTGTAGCTACCCAAGATTTTGGGGATGTTACACTCTTATGCCTAAAAATCAACTTTTTTACCTTTTTCTTTCTATTCATTATTCAAGGTGATATTTTTAATATGTCGAATTTTGTTATTTTATCAAACTCTTTTAGTTTATCTGTTCAAATCAGATGTACTAAAACTCACTGATCCGTGCAATGCACAAATGTTGTATCTAAGTGTTCATCGCGTAATATTTGTGTAAATTACCGAATATACAACAATCTATAACTAAGGCTGCCGCGGGAGATCTTTGTTGATTGTTTTAAGTATTTCGTTAATGTTTACGTAAATGTAACCATTTTGTTGAGTTTATAGTTTATTTCTTGTTGTTGTCTTGGTGTTTTTTTATTTTTAAAATGTTTGTAGTGTAAGTTTTAGATAATGAGTTACATTTTTCACCAAAACATGTGACGTTTTCTTTCATTGATTTGACTACATATCAAGCAAATTAAAATACTTTTCCGAAAGAGGGTCAACCGGGTCATGCATGAGGAGGCTTTCGATAGATACCATTGCAGGTTCCTTAGCCTCTCAAGAGGATAACAAATTCGGTACTCATGTATATTTCCAGAACATCATTAAAATATTACTTGAATCGTATTATCACTTTTAGTAGAGTGTCAACCCCTTCCTTTATATCCCAGAAAATCATCTTTAAAAATCTTTAAGACTCACACATTTAATATTTGGGACTCAAATAAAAAGCAAGCTGAAATACCAAGGATAAAATGTACCTCATGTATAGACTTATGTGCGTGCATAATTTTTTATATTAGTCGATAAAAATTATATTGTCATGAAAACAGATATCTCTTATAAATATTACGCCAATACGCCTTAGAATAGAAATACCTTCCGTTACATGTCTCACAATTTTCATGTTTACAACTTACTGATAATATTTGATGTTATTGCTCCCACCCTTAACAGAATTTTTTTCCCCATAATTCCACCATTAATAATCAACTAAAAAGCTTCATTCCGTATTTTCGGGTGGGGATTAATTGTTAATCCGCAAGTACCCTTCTGAGTTTATAAACTCAGATTCAAACTTCTTTTTAAAATCTTTCCCCAAACACATCAATAACATCTCAATGATTTTATTAGATAAAGTCCTCATTATGCTCCCATATTCTTTCAACACATCGCTGTAAACATAAATGGAAAAAATCTTAGAAGACATAAATTTTGTTTAGTACAAACTCATTATTTTATACATACAATGAGCCACCGCCATACAATGAGACAGAAATCTTTTTCTCTTTCGGAAGCCATATTTGTAAGATGGACTATACTTTTGTTGTCGGGGTTGTATACCCGTTGATGTTTTTGGGAGTTGCATCGATCGCGCCCGCATCCTTAATAACCTGTAACATGGTGCAAATGCTTAGAATCTTTTAAATGTAGGAAAAAGAGAAAATCACATGCGAGATCATAAATATACATTGAGATAGTCATACTCCTCTCTCATAACACATTTACGATCCCTCATAGCACGGATGGCTCGTGATTCGCCAACTTCTGGGATAAGTAAATAATCACATCCACCCATAATACAGGTTTGTAAAACCATGTCTTGGGTGAATTCTCCAAATGCTTTGCTGCGTTCTAGCTTTGATCATTTGAACAGTTTGTAATTTTTGCTCTTCAAATGGTGTTATTTATAGTATCAAATGATGGTGGTTGAAGAGTTTGTGTATTTATTTGAAGGCAAATGAAAGGAACAAATGATTAAATAAAGGAGACTTGAAAAGAATTTGATAACTTTAGGCAATTAATATTTGCCTCATTAAATTTGACACAATATGAAAGGAATTAACAATACATACGGTTGCAATTCTTGTAAAAGCTATTTGATATGAATGAGTTTTCACTTTAAAATTGAAGTCATTAATACTCCAATCAATTAGTGCCTCAATGACTTCATGAACACTTCGCATGACTCTCAATAATTACATTCGCACTTCGCATGTCTTGACATTAATCTCCATATATTTTTACTTTAAAAATGGTGTCATTAATACCCCACAATCAATTTTTAGGACCTAATCTTTCAATATATATGAGTATTTATCTTATATTCCTGTTTATCAATGAGAATAATAAATAAATTTCATCAAATATTTCGCATGCAACTCATATTATAAATATGCAAATTTTGTTTATTTATATTATATTGTAGAAATATGGTGTGTTTATATCACACAAAAGATCATATTGTCGGAGTCTTATAAAGTATATAATTAGTTCACAATCGATATTTTTAAACAAACTATGTAAAAAATTGTGGTGTATGTTTGAAATTAATTGATCTTGACTATTAACTTGCACTAGCTTATTTCGTACATGTTGAGCTGGATCCTAGTGATATAATTTCTTTCACACTGACTTAGCGACGAATAAAGACCTCGAGTAATTATTATCCTTAATTCTAGTTGTATACCAATTAATTACATATTTATAATAATTATTATTTTGATTTATCATGAGTGAGAATCATATATGATTCAATATGCTCAATATTTTGAGCAATAATATTATTTATATGATAATTAATGTTGTAGTTAAAGATGATATCTCCTTGAGGTACTCAAAAGAACAATTATATAAAATCCTGCACGCGGATTATTTTCTGATCTAATAATAAAATTTAAGTAGTACTATTCTTGGATAATATATTAACTAATAAGAGTTATTAGTAGTTTAAATTACTTAATTAACATGTGATATCTTAAATACGAGAAATAATTAATTTTCAAATGAGCCTGATTCATAAATTTGAGTTGTATAAGAGGGGCAACAAAAAATTTTCACTGACCCATATTAATGTTAGTGAACTCAATTATATGAAGGGCTTAATATAGTAAATTGAGGTCTATTAAGAGTCCTTATCATAGTCCTCCTTTGGTTTCATAGAATAGCTCAATATGCTAATAATTAAGACACTATGAGGAGGGTATTGGCCTACATATATACTTCTCAATCTCTCTCTCTCTCTCTCTGTGTGTGTGTTAAATTATGGATTTTGACTTGTATAATTGATTCCACAATTTGAAAAAAAAAACTTTAATTTTTCTAAAATACAAAAATATGCAGAAAAAATAAAGAAAAAAAATGTGAGCCTTGTTTATTATATTTCGGATGATCGTGCTCGAGAGTAGAGGTGGTCTGGTAGCTTATTGCCCACAAAATAATCTAATTTAGGTGGGATACTAGACAAGATCTAGAGGTTCAATCTAGGAGAAAGATGTGAGTCTTGTTTATTATATTTGGATGATCGTGCTCGATAGTCGAAGTGGTCTGGTAGCCTATTACCCACACGATAATTCGATTAAGGTAGGATACTATACAAGATCTCGAGGTTGAATCTAGATATGTACCACTACACTGCAAGGGTAATTAAATTACTTGATCCTTAGATCTAGTGTAATTTATTTAAGTCAATATCACTAAGTAGGTGAACTGTATATTTAAATTGCTCTATGAACGATCCAACCTCTCATGATCTCGCTTCCGCTATATCTTATTATTTCCAACAATTGGTATTAGTATATTTTTTAGGCTCTCTTAATTTAATTAACTTCTGGATGATCAATTGCTTGCAATTTAAAAATTCATATTTATAATATTTGGAATATTTTGCTAAGTTTGTCTCGCAGAAAAAAAATGTAAGTATTTTATTTAATTATTTATTGGTTTAATTTCCTCATGTGTGGTTGTAATTATTTTTTTTATGAGTAGTATATGATTTATTTCTTGTGATATAAATGATGGAAATAAATCATATGAAAATTAATTACCTTGTGAAATCTAGAAACTTTTGTAGGTTATTGATATTAGTGATCTAACAAATTGTAGATTTAAAGAATTATACGATTTATATATTTTTTCTATCGCATTATCACAGACAGACTAAATGACTCACTGACGCAACAAATAATACTAACAAATATACAATGAAATTACTTAATAATACAATTGATTTCTAGATTCCACCATGAAGGGTGTTTCCACCATAGTCAATCCGTATTGGGGCTAAATGCAATTTTGTTGTATATGTGATTTTCACAGTAATTATTAGGATCGATCATGTTTTTTTGCTCGAGCTCGTCTTGTCGATGATAAATAATTTCTCATACTTTGATGCTCGAATATTTAAGTTTGTTTACTCTTGCTCCACTCTATATTTAATTTATACAGGAAAATGAAACATAGCTCTTCTCAACCCGATACAATATCACGTATGATAGTTGAAGAGTTGGCTAATCTAGATTGTTCGACAAGCACACCACCGGCTACCACGCCGTGTCCAAACTTCAGATGTTGCACCTATTACTGGGACTACAGCTAATGACAACACCAGCAATCCAACGTCTGCTTCTCAACCATTTTTACTTTAGGAAGTTCCTAAATAATCAGAAGAAGGGGTTACATGCTTGTTACCTCTCATTTCATTGTGAGACTTGGAAGACGCGAAACACTATCATTAGGAATAATGAGGACTTTCAATAAAAGTATTTAGTAATTAGCTTTTCCTTTGAACTTCACTCTAATTCAGTCAATTGTATGTGTTTTTTTGTTTGTATCTATCTAAACACGTTGTTTTGTTATGTGCCATGTCCACACACTAGTGAGGTTCTTGCAACTGCAATCCACAAGGTCTTGTTCGAGTGGAACATGGATAGGAAGTTATCTAAGATAACTTTAGATAATTGCGCTACTATTGACCTTCTTCTTCTTGATTTTCTAAAAGACAAGTTGAATCCTGACACTTTGATTAGATCTGAATCTATACTTCACATGAGGTGTTGTTCACACATCTTGAATTTGATTGTGAAAGTTGGTTTAAATGTCATAAAAAGTAGTGTTAAGAATGTCCGTAAAAGTGTTTCTTTTTGGACTGTAACAACCAAAAGGCAACAAAAGTTAAAGAAGCTGCACGTCAATTGCAAATTCCATTATGTCTTGAATGTCCAACTAGATGGAACTCCACATTTCTGATGCTCAAAATTGTTTCGATTTATAATAACATCTTCTCTAGGTTGAAGTTGAGAGAATTACGATATAGGATTGCCCCTAGTGAAAATGATTGGTCATTTGCAAAAGAAGTGTGTGAAAAGCTACATGCTTTTTATTAAGTTACTGGATTGTTTTCTGGATCACATTTTCCCACATCTAACATATTCTTTGCTAAGATCTGTTATATCAAAGTGAGTTTGTACAATTGGTTACGCCTCGGAGATGCGAATCCTTTTGTCTATATGATGGTAGCTTCTATGATAGAGAAGCTTGACATATATTGGAGCGTGACCCACGGTCTTCTGAGTGTGTCTGCTATCATGGATTCAAGGTATAAGATGGCACTGCTGAAATTTTATTACTCATTGGTATATGGGTCTAATTCTCAAAGGGAACCCGGAAAAATCAAAGACTTGTTGGTTGATTTGGTAAATGACTACATGAAGAGTAGGTCTGGTTCAAACCAAGAAAGCATAAGGTGTTCAGTTGGTGGCTTTTCGAGCCAAGCTACTGCAGGGCCGATGCTTGAATATGACAAGTTTGTCGATAGATTGCTACCAGAAAGTAGTATTGGAAAAGCGAGTTGGATGCTTATCTTAAGGATAATGTCCTACGTAGGAGTGATGGTTTTGATATTCTGAATTGGTGGTAGGCAAATGCACGGAAGTATCCAACATTGGCTTTGATTGCAAGAGATGTGCCTGTTATTCCCGTGTCCACTATAGCTTCTGAGTGTGCATTTAGTGGTGGAGGTAGATTGAGTAGCTCTCAATGGAGTAGACTTCATATAAAGACTGTCGGAGTGCTAATTTGTACACAAAGTTGGTTGCGTAACCATATTGATAAAGGTAACTTCATATAAGTCACTTTAGTTTAACAATTTACTCAAGTCCTTTTATAACTGTGTCTTTGTGTAGATGATCTGTCTGCATGTTAGTGACTGAAATATGAGTTGTTTATAATATTTTGGTTTCTAATTTTTTTAGGTCTTGTTGTTGGTTTTGATGTGGAGTATGAGGATGATCCAGATTGATCATTGGTTATTTCACACTCTTCCAAGTTCTTCACGTTAAACTGCATTTTCTCTACTGTACCAATATTCGCAACTTTATGTATGACAAGCTGAGTAGTATTTGTTAGAACTTTTAGTTGATTGCAGTTTTCTATTATGTTTCATTTTGTAGGCAGCATAGCAAAGCGAAGAGAGTAATATATTACCAGACCCCAAGATGAACTTATTTCCTGAGCTGAATCATTTTTTATTTTATTTTTGTGTTTAGTGTTTTGAACAAATGTTAGGATTGTGATTTATGATTTATCAAATGCTGGATTTATGTTTGAGAGATTGTTAGATTGTGTTTGACTGAACAAACTACTTGTGAGCTATTCGCTTTGGAATTGGGTTTCCACATTTTTATATTATAAACTGAGTTTGAGTTCAAGCGCGGGGATGGGGGTACCCTCGGGGTATTCGAAACCCGACAGGGATGGGTATGAACATAGACAATCAGATGGGAATGGGGACAGAGTTTGAAAACGGGGTGCCTCTGCATTTTTTTTAGGTGTCACTACGCTTCAAGAGTAATTATTACTTAAATCTTTATATTTAGTTAGTAATAATTATATTAACCAATATGTACTACGTGACTAATTATTATATGTAATTGTAGCGTATAATATAGGAGCCCTATTTTCATCGCCCGCCTCCTGCCTCTTTCTCCTGCGTGCTTCCTCTCCTTCTCCCGCTTCACCTACCTGCCTCTTCCTTATTTTTCGTTCGCGTGTGTCACGACCTGGTTGGTTTCTTTCAATTCTATCCTCTTCTCTATCCATTCTTTCTGTTTGTTTTCCTTTCAATCTTTTCGTTTCTCTGTTTTCGTTTTTAGGTTTTCTTTGGATTTCTTTTGTGGCCTCTCACTTCTCTTCGCTTTTGCCTCTGTTTATGCAGGAAATTCAAGCTTCAGGTTTTGTTTCTGCTCCTTAAAGAGGTAACCCCTTTTTTCGTTCTCGTCTCAATGAAATTTGTTTGTGTTTGCTGTGTGTTTTTCAATCTGCTTCTGCCTCCATATTTTTGTCGAGGGTTTTGTCTCGATTTGGTTTTTCCTCTGATGTTTATTGCTTTTTGGTTTAGCGTTTTTGGTTTTTTTTTTGGCGTCGTCCCTTTTTTTCGATTATTTTCAGATATTTTGAAGGTTTTGTTCACTGTGGGGTATTTGTATTCCTAATTTTTTTTTTTATTTTTTATTGTTTTTTATTGTTCTGTGTTTAAGTTTCTATGTTTTGTTTGATTTTCTTTGGTTCTGTGCTGAAAGTGTGACATTTTTGCTATTTGCTACAAATCAAAGCATAAAACGTGTTTTGCAATGGCTTTTGCTGTGTTTTATTTTCTCCAGGTAAGGGCTTCCTGGAAGAGTAATTTTGAACTTGACATTTAGGTTTAGTAGCAGGTTGTTATTTAAACTTGTATGTAACCTCATGTGTTTTTCATGGTTTGGTGTTGTTCTGGGGGCGCTTATTATGTTTCGTTGTTATTTAAATTCGAGTATTGAGTACAGATTTTGGGGGTTACGTTTCTTGTTTTTTGGGATTTTAGATGTTGTTGGAGTTTTTAGTGGCTTGATGTTATGCCTGTATTTATTTACCTTAACAGTTTTCCAACATGATTCTCTAGCCTGCTTATTACAGATCAACTGCTTCTGATTGTGCGTTTGCGTGTGTAGAGGATCTACCTCATCTTTTTTCCTAAATTCTGTACCTAACTAAAGTCGGGGCAACGTATTATTTGTAGAGTATTATTCTTTTCACCTTTCGACATATTTATATAGTTATTTTATGGGACCTTTAGTTTGGCTACCGTTCATTCCTGGCTGGCGAATTTAACGACCTTCTTTTGTATTTTTCTTTTATTATCAGCTTCTTGTACTGGGGTTCTTCTGAGTTGGTACTGGATTTTTTCTGCCCATGCGATTTCTTCGTACTGTTTGTCTTATTTGTATGTTAGACTATGTTTTGATGGTTGATGGTGTCTCGGTGCAGGTAGTTGTGGTTTTCAGCTGGCAGCCAGGTTTGTTTAAACTGGGTTTGCCCGTTGCTCCTGCGAAATTTCTTATGGTCTGACTTTGGTTTTTATTCGGTAGCTCTTGTTTTTTACCGGTGTCACTGAGGCAACAGTTGCTTTCTACTTTGGCTTTCGGCTTCGTCCACTTGCCTGCTTGTGTTTCATATTTAGCTAATTTATTGGATAGTGATACCATATGCATTAGTTAAATTACCCATCTGCAGTAGATGCATTGTTTTTACCGGAACTTAGTTACTGATCATATACATTGTGTGGTGGCTGGGACCGCTCCCTCTAATGAATGTTCTCGAAGAAAATTTGCAATTTGGTCAGCTCGATTATATGAATTGCATTACATAGCAATAGCAGATGTATTGCCTATGTTTGTTCATATAGGCCGATTTTCCAGGTTATTTATTTTCTACTTCTGTATCAAAGATTACTCGTTTAGTTTGGTTTCAGGCATACACGATATCTTGGATGCACTCACGTAACATATTTTTTGTATCGAAATCTTGGGCTACATAACATTCTTTAGTCTTACTTGGCTTCGTTTACAATTCTCTCATTGAATGCGGTCTTATTCTATTTTTGAATAAACCTATAGTATTTCCTTCGTACCACCACGTGATTATTCCATAAATTTTTCAGTGCATTTAGTTTTTTAAACATTTAGTTCCACGTTGCAATTTCAGTAGCTCTTTTTGGTTATTTTTTTGTTCTTATCAGTTTCTCGTGCATTTTATTGTGGGACATTAGGCTTTGGTTATACTACTACAATTGCATGCTCTGCAAAAATAGTTTGGGTTCTTATATTTCATATTCAGCTCCACACTTTATATGTTTGTAAAATTGATTTTGATACTACCGTTATTCAGATCAAGTATTATTAATTATATTTTGTTAGGGCAACTGCATATATATTTTGTTCCAACCAGGCATATTAGGTACGGTATTAATTATCATACTGATTGCCACTGCCACTTAAATATCCCGTTGACAGCCGTCAATTTCTTTCAGGAGCCATGCGTAGCGTGAGGCATCTGCTCGTTTTATTAGGCTGAAAAAAAAAGTTTCTTCCTCACGTGCTTGTTTGCTCTCTCATGCATCTCGTAGTTGCGTTTATATTCTGAATCAGATGAATCACGTTCCATGTAGTTTCACTGGCTCCCTGTGAGGCTTATAATTTTATTTTTGTTGGCAGGTTAGTCAAACTCGTGAAATCTTTGCAGTAAATCTCAATAAGTTTTGGTACATAGTGTACATTATTTTTCAGAGGTTGTCCAAGTCAAATACATGATTTCTTTTTATTTTGCCTTTCTACAGTTTAGTAAGGACCTTTTATTTTTTGAAATATCCTCTTTACTACCAGGGTCTACTGTTCAGCAAGGCTTTGTGCGTCTCAACTTTGTCTGTGCTAATGACATAGTAGAGTACAATTCTTATTTACTGTAGATGTGAGATTGGATCCTCGTGTTAGTTTAGTAGTGATTGCTCAATATGTAATTTGTAATGTATTTGAAATATGTTTTCATTTGCTTGTGACGACATGTTGTGGTGCCCTTGTATGTTTCAGGTATACACATTATCTTGCATGCAATCACGTAACAAATTTTCTGTATCAAAATCTTTGGTTACATAACATTCTTTAGAGTGTTACTCGGCTTCTTAGTTCCACGTTGCGATTTCAATAGCTTTTTCTGGGTATTTTTTGGTTCCTATCATTTTATCGTGGCGGTATGCGGCAGGAACATTAGGGTTTTGTTATACTGCTGCAATTTTAGGAGCCATGCGTAGCATCAGGCATCTGCTCGTTTTATTAGGCTGAAGAAAAAAAAGTATCTTCCTCACATGCTTGTTTGCTCTCTCATGCATCTTGTTTTTGTGTTTATGTTCTGATTCAGATGAATCACATTCCATGTAGTTTCACTGGCTTCATGTGAGGCTTATAATATTCTTTTTATTGGCAGGTTAGTCAAACTTGTGAAATTTCTGCAGTAGATCTCAATAAGTTTTGATACATAATATACATTGTTCTTCAGCGGTCGTCCAAGTGAAATACATGATTTTTTTCTTATTTTGCCTTTTTACAGTTTAGTAACGACCTTTTAATTTTTGCGATATCTTCTCTACTACCAGGGTCTACTGTTCAACAAGGCTTTGTGCATCTCAACTTTGTTTGTGCTAACGACATAGTAGAGTACAATTCTTATTTATTCTAGATGTGAGGTCGGATCCTCATGTTAGTTAGTACTCATTGCTCAATATGTAATTTCTAATGTATTTGAGCACCTTCTTGCTAACTTGAATTCAATAGTATTATTAATTACATTTGGTTAGGGCGACCGCATGTATTTTTCTTCCAACAAGGCATATTAGGTACGGTATTAAATAGGATGTCTGTTTTCTTGTTCAACAGATTTCTCTTTGTCGCTGAGATCAATAACTTCTGTGTTATTGTCTCTTCAAGGTATACTCTATTTTTCCTTGCTTCTACCTTGTAGTTTTTGAAATATTTCTTCGTTGCGCCTCTCCATTGCGTGCAGACTTATTTTGCTTGTATTTGATGTTTGCCTATCGGGTGCAATGTTAATGCATGTTCGTCTCTCGATTACCGGTCTGGTCCATATTTCTTTCATGCATGCAGTGTTCAATCGTACTTGATTTATATATTTGACCAATCTCCAGTGCGTGCAGATTTGTTTTGCTTGTATTTGATGTTTGCTTATCGTATGCAATGTTAATGTTTGTTCGTTTCTCGGTTATCGGTGTGCTCCATATTGCTTTCATGCATGCGGTGTTCAACCGTACATAATTTATATATTTGACCAGATTTGAATATTCCTGTAACAAATTTCATTTTCATTACAGTTACAGAGGATTTGAATAAAAATCAAATAATAAAAAATGCTAAACTGATTACTTTTTTCGATACTTCAACACTTGTAGCAACTTATTGGTAATATATGTGGCTATCATCACCCAAATCAAGAATAGAGTCTGAATCTCTAGCACTGGTATACGTTGGTTTCACTTTCTTCATCTGAGTTTTCTGACTTTCTACCAAACTTGTCAAAGATTTTGCAATGCTTTTCACTTTCAAATCTCGTAATCTTGCTTGGTTTTCTTGAATCCTCAATAGTCTATTCTTCTCATAATCATTCATTTCTCTATGTGCACTTTGATCTTGCTTGTTTGGTTTTCCCATTCTTGGCCTGCTCAAAGCGAAATTAGCAATTTAAGTTCAGAATGCCCAATATTAGAATTGTGCTATCACTTACCTGTATTCATTTCTTACGGAACCATTTTTGGAATTATGAAATTTTTCTAGGGACCATTTCAGTAACTATATGTAACAGGGACCATTTTTTTAGGTATATATAGATACTCCACATTTTCTTGATGTTTTTAAGGTCAGATTCATCTCCCTTTTTAAAACAAACGTTGTGATGGTGTCATGTGTTTGAGTTTATCGGTTGGAAACCTGACATGGCCGCTTAAAACCTCTGAATACAGCCTGGGTCTAAGTAGGTGTAACAATGCCACGAACAAGAACACATGATATTCATTTCATGTTCCATTTACTTTTATGTTATCAATATTTGTAAACTGATACTTTTCCCATTGATGTTGAGGTTTGTATAGATTTGTATACGTGTTTAAATACAAATGCCTCTCTTCTCCATAGAGAGGTTGATTTAGTAAGTGGACATTATAATGATGTAGTGTGTTCGAGTTTATCGTCTGGAAACTTGACATGGCCCCACAAAATCTCTGAATGGAGCCTGGGTCTAAGTAGGTGTAACAATGCCACGAACAAGAACACATGATATTCATTTCATGTTCCATTTACTTTTATGTTATCAATGTCTGTAAACTGATATTTTTCTCCATTTTGTTGAGGTTTGTATAGATTTCTATACGTGTTACAAATACCATTGGTAAGTGGACATTATAATGATGTAGCGTGTTCGAGTTTATCGGCTGGAAACCTGACATGGCCCCAAAAAATCTCTGAATAGAGTCTGGGCTTAAGTAGGTGTAACGACGCCACGAAAAAGAACACATGACATTCATTCCATGTTCTACTTATGTTTTTGTTATTGATGTTTGTTAAATGCATACTGCTGCTATACAACTGAAACGACATGTTTCTGATATTATCAGTCTGAATTTATCAGTCGGAAACTCTCTTCTGCATCTGTATTCTTTTCTAAGGTGCTCTAGACCATATTTCATTGCAGTTAGGTATCTATACTAACTGTTTCTCCAGTTTTTTAGGTTCTGAATATTTTTTCAGTTACTAAATTTTCGCCATAATGGAAGAATGTATTACAAAGTTGCTTAGGGAAATGAACAAATTATCAAACCCTCCAACCTGGGTAGGTCTGCTACTGATGTCGCCGAATGCATACGAGCCCTACAAAATTATCAACCAGATTCGCTTGATGATTTGCAGCAGAGAGCTATCATTGAAATAGGCATACAGATTCCTGGGCTTAGGAATATTCTTCGTTACGAGAGAGGAACACAGCAAAAGCGAGATGATTTTGATGCCTCACTTCATTGTTTGAATATCCAGAGTATGAGCTGCCATTTCAGTGCCCTTCAAATAGTCCTATGGAGATTTCGGATGAGCTCATCTCAATGTTTTGACTCCAAGGATACAAATCAGACGTCTCTGTAGCAAATTCTATTCGAGTGTCAGAGCACGAAAGATTATGTACTATACGGGCATTCAGTGGAATCAGCCGAGCGGCTATCTTGATGAGGTGCCTGCATACAAACCACTAATTGAGGATTATGATATGATCTACCGCCGTCGTTTTCTTGAACATTGTATTGTTGATATTTACTGCATTCCTAATCTGGATGAATACGTTTTCAAGCGAGAACTTGGCCTCGGATTCCCTAAACTCATGCCTCGAGAAAATAGCTATGTTTGAAATAGAGTTATTGTGCTGCTTTGGCTGCATGGCTTGGAATACAATTGACGATATCTACTGCGTTCCCAACCTGGACGAATATGTTCTTAAAAGAAACATTGGGCAGGGTTGTCCTAAACTGCGGGCTCGAGAGAGTACTTAAATTGAGGATAGATTTAGTGTGGTTGTTTACCTACATAGTTTCAAATCTTCCTGCTTATTTGGTTGTTCTCTTTTTTTGTATGCCTCTCATGTGTGACTGTACAATATGTATATTGCATATTTCTTTCCGCAGGTTTCTTTATTTTGTTTTCACGATTTTACAGTTCATACTGGTAATAAATAATGTCCTTAACTACTAGCAGATGTAGAGGATGTAACGGTTGGAAAATTACGGTCTTCCAAATAAGAATTGGTCATTCCATGAGTATAATAAATAATTTCTGCCTTTGGTAAATTTATTGTATTTCCTTTCATCTCTCATTACTATAATGATCTTTAGTATGTTATCATCAAGGTATTATGTATTATATTTCTAATACTTCTACAAATTATACTATTTCTCTAGAAAAATTATCTGTAAAATACAGTAATGAGTTTGTAGGATTCTTGTACAGTACACTCACGAAAATTACATGTCTGACTGTGGAGGTTATGTTTTATAGTACGTTACTAGGATCAGATGTGCAGAGATTGTTTTGTATTCAGCTGTATTGGACTACATCCGTTGAGGTATTGAATGTCTGCAACTGCGTCGAATAGCGACTGCATCAGCTACATACGTACCTGAGTGGTTCTAACTACTCCCACAGTCGATTACAATGTCTGTATTCATTGCCCTCTCGCAGCTGACTTTCTGATATTTCAATCTGCAATTTATTCTCAGGTCCTTACTATTCTTCATTTATTAGTTGTTTATATATTCTACTTTACTTCAATACATTTCCAAATTTGTTGAGCCATATTACTCTTTCATACTTTTATATAATATATTTATATGCTTTTAAAGATCGTTATTATTTTTAAATTAATATGCAATGTCTGGGTCAACATCTCTTTTCCAATGTTTTTTGGACAGAGACAGAAATAAATTTAGCGTTGATCCAGAAATTATTGCACTTTACATCAAATGGCAAGTACCTCTCAGCAAGAGGCTCAATCAGATCACATGTATGTTTTCAATAATACTTTTTTGGTCCTCCTGCTCTACACTGTATTTGTTAGATTATATCATTATATTCTCCTACTTTCCAGAACCGGGCCTGAAACTGGATGTCCAATCAATGTTCATTCATACCCTCTGGTATGTTAGCTGCTTGGTCCTTTTCTTTATTTTCATTCTCCACCAACATCGTTGATAAGAAAATTATTGACTCTTTTTTACTTTGAATAGCAGGCCACAATGTGATTGGCCAGAAAAAAAATGCAGGAAAACGAGCCGCAAACGCATCAATGGACGTAGAAAAGAAGGCCTCTTTGCTAGACAATAGAAGATTTAGGTACAAACAACAAGGTAATTTACTTCGTAAACTTTTTTTGTTTCCTTTTACTATTTTATTTATTCCCCTCTTCTTATTAGCCTTTAACCAAATGTATGTTCCATTTTGCTTTCTTTACTAAATGTATATTGCATGTTCTTTTTTGTAGTTGCAACTGCCAACGAGGCAACATGCTCTACCAGCAGTCAAACTGCAGCCTCCCGAGCGAAACGGCCACGAATCACTTCCCTTATCCAACATGATCTCCTTAGCAGAATGGAGAACATCCCCTTGCATGCTTGGTCTCTGCCCTTTTCCGCTGCATGCCTTTTCTGCAAGGCCCTGCATTATTCAAGGGATCCAAAGAGTTTTTGTTGCCTACGTGGTCAAATTTCCTTGGCTTTACCTAGAATGCCGCAACAACTTTGGGAGTTATATACTTCGCTGGAGTCCTCTGATGCAGTTCATTTTCGAAGGCGTTGTCGAACTTATAACAATACTACTGCTTTTAGTTCCCTTGGTATCACCTACGATGAGACCTTGGCCAAATCTAATAAGGGCGTATACAGTTTCAGAATTCAGGGAGCAGTTTATCATTTCATCAGAGATTTGATACCTGCGGAGGGTCATGGGCGGCAGCTGCAATTATATTTTTACGAAACTGAAAACGAACTACAAAATAGACTATCTCAGTCGACAGAGCTTGATTCACATATTATGCAAGCCATTGTTGAGTTGATGAAAATTAATCCTTACGCAATTTTTTTCCGAGGACTTCACGAACTGGTTAATTTACAGGAATACAATATTGTTCTTCGCGCAGACCCATCTTTGGACATGCGTATTTACAATTTGCCAACGGTTAACCAGGTCGCTACAATTTGGAATGAAATGACTGGTATTCCTGCTGCGCAGCCACACGACATTCGTGTCTATACCTCATCAGGAAAAACACACTGCGTACATTATTACTACGGCTGCTATGACCCACTGCAGTACCCATTATTATTCCCGTACGGCGAAAGCGGGTGGCATACAGGAATTCGCCGAATATCACTCGCTTCTGCTACTACTGCACCGGCCGCGCACAATGCGTGGTCGATCATTGCTTATCCTCATGGCCATCAATCTGGAGATTCTATTAGTTCTGCAGAACTCGAGAGTATGATTCTATAGTTTCTTTGCAATACACTTCTTTGCTCATTTTACCTAAACTCACCGTACATTTTTTGGTCTTCTTTTCGCCGATGCTGCATTATTTCACTCCAACACACTTTCTATTATATGTAACCATTTATCTTATCTGCTTGAAATATATTTAAATGCAAATAAATGGAAGCGAAACAACATAGCGGCAAGAGAATTTTACTGCTATTTATTTCAGAGTCAACCCACTGACGTCACAAATATACTGCGTACAAGAAGACTAGCACAACAATACCAAATTGACTGCTATGTTAAGATCGAAACTCAACGCCTTGATTATCTAAGAGGCGAACAAATGCACGAACATCTATGGCTTGAGTCATTCGAAGGTATTGTTGACAGTATGGCATGCAGGACCAATGTCAAAGGATCTGATATTGGCCAAAGGTTTGTGCTTCCCACATCGTATATTGGCAGCCCTCGAGACATGTGCCAGCGTTACCTGAATGCACTGACTTTGGTGAGCGAATATGGGAAGCCGAATTTTTTCATCACCATGACATGTAATCCAAATCGGCCCAAAATACGCGCCGGTTACCTGGTGAGGTGGCTCAAAACAGATCTGACCTCATAGCAATAGTCTTCAGAGGCCGCAACGAGGAATTCAAACATGAGATTGTTAGAGAAAAAATATTTGGTAAGGTTGCAGCATATTTGTATGTTATAGAATTCCAAAAAAGAGGCCTCCCGCATGCTCACTAGATCATTATCTTACAACTAAAATATAAAATAACGTCATTCGATGCGTATGATCATTATGTTAGTGCAGAGTTGCCCAATGTCGGCCTACAACCACATCTTCATGCATGTGTTTTCCGGCATATGATGCACGGTCCTTATGGCTTGTTAAATCCTTCTAATATATGCATGCAAGACAATAGGTGCAAAAATAAGTATCCCAAAGATTATGTTTAAAGCTCTTCGCAACGTGAGGATAGTTATCCGTTATACAGAAGAAGAAATGATCATAAAACAGTGCATGTCCATGGTCACACTCTTGATAATAGATGGGTGGTACCATATAACCCCTACCTTTTAGCCAAATTTGACTGCCATATTAACGTTGAAATATGCGTTGGCCTGAGGCTCATTAATACTTGTATAAGTACGTTTGCAAGGGCACCGACAAGATTGCATTCAACGTTGTGGAGCAGGCAGGTGTTTCGAAAATAGATGAAATTACAGATTTTTGGTCGGCTCGGTGGTTGTGCGCTCCTGAGGCTATGTGGAGAATATATGCTTTTATACTCAGTGAAATTCACCCAGCTGTTCTTCAGCTTCATGTTGATTTTCCAAACAAACACCATGTTTTATTCTCGTCCTCACGATCTCTATCTGATGTAATAGCCAATCTAAACACTTCAAAAACACAGCTCACAGAATTTTTTTCCTCGATTTTTTGTATGAGATGCGACCAAGAAAACATGGCATCGAAGAGTTAGAGATATCTGCATTAGACGTCTGGTCAGTGTGAGCCCCCTTGACGGAGAGCGGTACTATCTACGACTACTGCTTAACCATATTCCTGCACCTACATCTTTTGAATATCTCAGAATATAAAATGGCATTTTATACCCTACGTTTAGAGCTGCTGCTTTAGCACGGGGTCTATTAGAATCAGATATAGATGTCACAAATTCTCTGGCGGAAGCCTGCTCCTATCAAATGTCGTATTCCCTCTGTCGTCTTTTTGCAACAATCTTAATACATAATACTCCATCTAATCCTCGAGTATTGTGGAATACTTTTAGGATGTTTCTAGCAGATGATTATATTTGTCTCAAAAAATATACTGAAAATGAGGCCTTTCTTAAAGCACTTGCATCTATTGACGTTTTTTTTTGCAATCTAGTGGTCGAACAATCGACAAGTTCGGTCTGGTTGACTTCATTATTGGAGCCTCACGAGAACAAATGCAGAGTCAAAATTTTGAGGAAGAGCAAAATTATCTTGTCTCTGATTTAGATTTGAATTCAATAACGTTGCTGAATTCAAGGCAACGTCAGGCTTTTGACGAGATTATGCAAACTGTTCACAATAATTGTTCGTCTACTTTCTTTGTCGATGGTCCGGCTGGATCTAGAAAAACATTTTTGTATCGATCTCTTCTTGTAGCAGTTCGTTTAAGGCATTCGATTGCTCTTGCAGTCGCATCTTCAGGAGTTTCCGCATCCTTACTCCCCGGCGGCCGTACAACTCACTCAAGATTCAAACTTCCTATCATTATAGAGGATGAGGTCTGCACAATTAGCAAACAGAGTGTACATGCTCATGTCCTAATTGCCGCTAAACTTATTATTTGGGATGAGGCGTCTATGAAACACCGAAAAAGTATTGAGGCAGTTGATGCTTTGCTGCGTGACCTTATGGAAAGTGATGTACCTTTCAGCGGCAAGACCATTGTTTTCGGCAGTGATTTTAGACAGACCATCCCTATAGTGATTGGCGGCGCTCGTTCTGATGCTATTGATGCTTATCTAATTAATTCTCACTTATGGCATTCTATGCACAAAATCCATTTAGTCTAGAATATGCAAGCAAGGGACGACCCTGGTTTCAAATATTTCTTGCTTAAAGTTGGTGACGGCACTCATGTAATACCTGGTTGTAAATTCATTCATTATCATTCAGTATTTACCATTCAGTAATTGTCACTCATTAATTTTTCACTCGTTAGTGATCATTCATCATTCACATTCATTCATTTATATTCATCGTTGGCGTACTCGGAGCCATGTATCAGTTACCAATCGTTATTCAACTCCGTTTGAGTATCGAGACGAGAGTATTTTCATAATCATCGTAATGGGTAGTCTTGTGTTGGAAGTATCACCTATTGCATGTTATTGGACTCAATTACATTCATGCAAGTATCATATGTCGGATCATTCATCATCGGTAACGGGAAGACGGAGTTGTCGGATTTTTGTCATTTCCAGCAGTGAGTTACGGCCGTAACTGATCATCATTACGATCGTAACATGCATTCGTGGAAATTGGTGTCTTTCTGGACGAAGACAACTTACGTCCATAAGTCATTTTAGTTACGGCCGTAAGCACGAGGGTACGGCCGTATGTTTTGGGAGACTACGTCCGTAGCATGCATTCGTTGGGCAGGAGGGTGTTTTTGACGAAGACAACTTACGGCCGTAAGTTCGGAAGGATACGGCCGTAAGTGTTGTTGTTACGGCCGTAAGTTAGCTTTGGTTACGGCCGTAAACCGGTCAGTTCAGGCCTTATTGTTTTTTCGACGAATCATTGTTACGGCCGTAAGGCCGTTGACTTGGGAAGTTACGGCCGTAAGGTGGCAGAGTTACGGCCATAACTCTGCGCAGTATTTAAAGGCTTGGACGGGATTTTTATGCTCATTTCACCATTTCCTCACTTTGGTTCCGAGAGAGAAGTTTTGTGGGAGAGATTTTTCATCATCAAACACTTGTGTGTTCGGGTTTAATCATCTTCATTCGTTTGTGGAGATTGGGAAGTCGATTAACACTAGTTTTGACAGATCGAAGAGGTTGGATCTTCAAAGGTAATTTTCTCCAAACCTTAGATTTCGATTCTATGATGGAATATGATGTTTTGGATGTTATAATCATGATATATGAAGAGGTATATATATGATTATGAGTTTGTATGAATATTCATTGGATTATTGAAGGATTATTTGAAGAACACTTTGAATGTTGATTTGGTTTTGGGGGTTTCGATTAGATGTTGTTGAAATCTTGAATTGGGTATTCATATTGTGTTGGAGGTGTTTTGTTGGATTGTATCACTCCTTGGAGGTTTGGTATCGATATAATTGAGGATTGGTTGTAAACAATCTAAGATTGGTTACAACGTGTTTGTTATAATGCCCCAATGAATTTGGTTTTGTCGTATCGACATTTTGAGTTGGTTGTGATCATGTTTGATTCGTTTATTAATCGGCTTGTTGGTAATTGTGTTATTCAAGGTTGTTCGAGCGACCGACATCCCATTTTAGGATGTTTGTTCGAGGAAGGACATTCTTCACCGGTGTTGAGTAAGTTAAATTCTTACTCGGTTAAAAGGATACTCATTCATTTCGTTGTTGTTCATTCATAATCATAATTCATTCATAGTGTAATAATCACGTTGAAACTTGTAATTATCAAACTAATCATTCAATTCACGAGGAACGACGGTTCCAATCATTTCAGTGAGCTATCATTCATTTCATTATTAATTCATCTCAGTGAGTCATTCTTGACCCTTGTCGGATTGTTATTCATTAATATTCATCATGGTCACTCTTGTTCATGTGACCTTCTGGGTTCATATTGCGTGGCTGGGTGGTTATGTGTGGAATTTTTAGTCGGGCACACGATAGTCATGTGGCGAGTTCACAGACACAATGGACTGTGCACACGGTAACGTGCCTCCATGAGATTAATTAAGTACAAGTGCAGGTGTGTCCGGACATTCATCTTGTGCACTTTCACGTCCCATTACGGGCGTACTATGATGCCCCTCTTCAGCTTAATTTCATAATTAAGATATCTCATGATTGTGTTTATTCAACTCTTGAGGATTGTTGTTCTGTGTAACTGACCCCGTTGGGGGATGTTGTTTCCAGGTCATGGCAAGGCACAAGCATGGGAAGAGAACGTTGAAGGCGAGGAGTCCCAGTGATACTAGTAGGGGGCCCCAGTCCTTTCCAGTCATTCATGTTTCTTCATTTTTATTTCCGCTGCAAATTTCCGTCTGGATATTCATTTTATTCAGTTTTGTATATTTTATCTTCATATAAAATATACATGTATTCTGTATTTCTTGGGTGTGTTGTACTTAAAACTTCTCATCGGAGTAATTGATGATATAATGTGGTTCGGTACTATAATTATATTATTTAATTCATTAATTTTCATTCGCCTGGTGGGTCCCAGTTGGGGGTCCACGGCACTGTAATGGCCGCCTAGTTTGGGGTGTTACAGAGTTGGTTTCAGAGCGTGGTTTTGAATACTACCTTCCGAGTCATGTCTCATTTGAAATCATCGTTCATCATACTAGTATCATTGGACTCTCGCGTCACGTGTGACCCATGCAAACGCCAAGCCCATCAGACCAAAAAAACGGTAAGATTTCTGACGCCATGGTATAATTTCTGGCAATAAGAATCACTCATTCATCATTCATCAGACAACAATCCTCAATCATCATTTTCATTTCTGATCATGTCGATCATGTCAACTCATTAATCACTCAGTTCATTTCATTACTCAGTTGTTGATCTTGTGGATCGTATCATTAATCTTGTTAAACTTGTTCAAGATAATCATTTCAAGAATTTCATCAGATAATCATGTCACCTCAGTTGATGATTCTGTTAGGAATACTTGTTAGATTTTGATGATGTCATCATTGTATTTGTTTAGTCAAATGTATGTTTTAAATTACCTGGCAAAATGTAAGGAAGAACCAATGAGTATCTTCCATAGGACAAATTGTGATAAGCTAGATACTTGGAAAAATGTAAAGAAGAACCAAATGAGTATCTTCAATAGGCCTTATAAGTTAGGCTTTAAAAATCGGCTAAGTACAAATCAGATAAGTATCTATCACACGAGTCTTGGTCAACTCAACAGTTCGGATAAGGTTGACCACAGACGAGCTATATCAGGCAACCCTTATCAGAGAAGTTCTGGTCAACAATTTAATCAGCGAAGTTGGACCAGACTGCAGTCAAGAAGAAAAGTCAAGTCATCTGAAGTTTAACCATCAGATCAGTCAAGTTCAATCAGGTCAGAAGACTTCAGACAAGTCGGCACATCAGAGAAGTCGACATCAGAGAAGGTTGACTACACATCAAACAGTTTGACCACATAGAGATCAGTTAAGGTGATCAGCCAAGTAAACCTGTCCACGTCAGCATGCGTTGAATAGTCAATATTTATGGAAAGTCACATGCGGGCGATTAGAGATAGACTCGAGAGATTCCCGGAAGGATATGATTTAAATAAACCATCGAGATCCATCTCTGAAGACTTTAATCTTATTATATTCAAAAGATTCGGCACCATCAACATGGAAGTCTTCACAACGGTCGGAAATGGATTAAAATATGGGAATCCAGCCTTGCAACGTTCAGAAAGAGCAAAGAAGTCTATTTCTCCAACGGACGGATTTGTTACAAATTTGCAACGACTATGAAGAAAGCTCAAAGGATCGACACCTATATATATCCGAAGATTTGAAGTTGAGCATAACGATGTGAACAACACTCTCGAACAATCAAAGCAATTAAAAGCAATTAGAAAACTATAGCATCGTGAAAGAGCAGTACTCTAAGTTCATACACGAAGAAAGCTCTTTAGTTGAATAAGACAAAAAACTCTTGTCTTTAAACCTGAGTAAGGGGTACTTCCCTGGTTGAAGTTTCGCGACTGATAGGCATCCAAGGATTTGAAGAATCGAGTGGTGCTAGGCAGTCAGAAAGGAGTTGCAACGACAGGATTTCCATTGGTTGGAAGTTGTTGTAGCTAAGTTGTAGAATGACTGTAATATTTATCACTGGTTGAGAATTATAGTGGATTCATCTCCAACTGGTTTGGAGAAAGTGGATTAGTAGAGGATTAACCCACCTCTGAGACCACTATAAATTGCCTGCGCACTTTATTGTTTTTAGCATCATACTTAACTGCTGCATTCATACTTAAGTGTTCCATTGATTATTTCTGTATTCGTCATCACCTGACTTCCGCATTTACATTGACTACAGACGACTCTAAGTCATCTGTACCATCAGCTGAGAAACTCATCCTTTGTGGAAAAGAGTTTCAATAAATCTATTCACTCCCCCTCTAGACTTATTCCTGGACGACTTATGACCTACAAGTGGTATTAGAGAGGTTGGTTCAATATTTCAAGAACCAGATCTGATGAGTCGATTTTTGATCGTCTCATTCTATTCTATCGTGTCGCACTTTCATTTGTTTTCGAGTGTTTTTGCTCTTTTTACGTGTGGTATGTTGTGTTTTTGTTTTGTAGGTATCCGGACAAAGATTTTAGTGAAATATGCGCTTTCATAGCTAATATTGGAGTTTATGACGATCAAGAGCTAAAACGGGGCCTAAAACGACAAAAGATTGAAGCAGTATCGGTCGAATCTTCTAAATTTCAGAATCACCACTCCGAATTGAGATGTGTTCTCATTTGATTTAAATTACTCGTGAAATTAGCTTCGAAACGGTATATCATATGCTAAAATCCGAGGTGTATTGATACAAGAACGAAGGATCAAGCCGAAGAAGACCAAAACCTAATGAAGAACTTAACTAGCCGCACTGTGCAACTCGACTCTACCGCAATGTGCACTCGGCTGCAACAGGCAACTCGGTCATGCCATGGGACATGGCCGGGTCTCAATCCAGCGTGAATTGCATTTTCCGGATGAGAACAACTCGACCGTGCCTTTTGGGACACGGTCGAGTCACGATCGGCCAATTCGCACTTTCTGGCGCAGTACAACACGGCCGTGTCATGGGACATGGCCGAGCCTTAGTACAGAACCTTTTCCTTTATCCAGGGTAGCACGACACGGGCCGTGTCACTTTTCGGTTCATGTCACTTTCCTTGACATTTTTGCACAACTTTAAGCCTTATTCTTCATCTTTTGGCTATAAAACAAAGTGTAGAGACCCTAGGTGAGAGACACTTATCTTGTAGAAGATATTCTTGGGTGAAAAACACAAGATTGATGGGAGAAAATACCAAAAAGAGAGGATTGAGTGAGATTATTTCATCATCTTCCTTGTATGTTCTTGGAGTAAAAAAAATACTTTTGTGAGATATATTAATTCCTTGTATCATTTTGTTGTGAATTCTTGTAAGAAGTTCATCAAACCTTCATCGGGAATTCGATTTCGGCATTTACAAGGGAAGTTTTTACCATGTTTTGTTCTTCAATTTCCATTATTGTTGTTGAATTAATCATGTGTGGCTAAACACTTCATTTGGGTTTTTAGATATAGCCACACACATGTTTTTGATTGTTAGTTCCTTTTGATTTTCCGGGTAAAAGTTTGGGATTGTTCCTCTTGTTCGTTCTTCGTTTTAGAACTTTTGAATTAGATCATCAAACCTTTTTCATTGTTGTTATTATTATTCGAATCGAGGGTTTTTGTCGGTGTTCGCCATCAAACAACCCGAAAGAAACGATTGTGAATGTTCTCGAGCTTTTTCGCGCGATCTTTTAACGATTTACCTCATCAAAAGTAGTCGGTTAATTGATTGTTAGTTAGGGATTCATCCCCATCAAAAGAGTATCTCTTAATTTTCGTTGAGAACAATCGTGATTTTTAGAATTGCCGCCATCAAACGGATTTCTTTTAATCGTGAGCAATCGTTAATTCCAAACCTTATTTATTTGAGTATCGGAACTAATAATTGATTACGTGTGTGTCGGTGAATCTAAATTCCCATATCAATCTCATTATTGTTATCTCTCATCTATCCGACGATCAAATTGGTGTTGTTATCACTTAGTTTATTTTAATTTCATGCGTTAGTATTATAATCCAATCGAACCATTGATGTATTTTAATTTATTTTACTTTTGTTCATTCGACTATTTGCCGAACATTATCGAATTTTAAACCGTTTCCAATTCCTCGAGAGATCGACCTCGGAGTTACTTACCGCTTCCTACAAAAGCGATTCGTACACTTGCGAGTTTATAATTTGAACCATCAAGTTTTTGGCGCCGTTGCCGGGGAATTGGCGTTTAATTTTTTATTTTGTTTTAATAATAGTTGAACTATTTATTTTTCGTGTTTTTGGCCTGTAATTATTATTTATTTATTTTTGAATTATTTATTTTCTTTTTTTTATTATTTTCGTTTCCTTTATTCTCTAAAAATTTTGTTCTAGCTCTTTGATATTGCAGCGCTCGGTAGAAGATCGTTGGGAATCTGCTTCTACCATTGATCAACAAATGCTATATAATTGGAACACACCCGAGAAAACTAACACGTTGCGACATGGACTACAAGAGGAATTACAGTTATCGGGATTTTGGAATGAGTTATTATGATCATAATTTCGAGGAATTTGAACATGACCGAAGAAAAGTTTGTTATGCATATGGAATGAATGGGCACGGAGCTAATGTTTTCCCATATAGCTATGACTGTGAGCAAGAACTGGAGCAATCTTATTGGGCTATGTGGCATAATGAAGAAACGCCTAAGTGGGAGGAGAGAAGAAATAATTATGAAGGAAACGCAAGAAACGCACCACTCCCGAACACTTATCATCCTGGGCTAAGAAACTATCAAAATTTCTCGTGGAGAAACAACAACCCGATGCCATACGACACAAGCGCTCAAGCCCAATACAACGGAGGAATTCCAGCTCAACAAACAATGCAAAGTGAACCACCTCCGCAGCAACGGAACTCTCTTGAAGAGAGTATTATGGCATTCATTAAGGAAAGCAAAGAAGATCAAGCTCTGAACAATAAAAGGTTCGAATTTTTAGAAGCTTCGATGTAGAAAATGGAGACTCAAATTGGGCAACTCGTTACCGACGCACACATACAAGAAAGGGAAAAACTACCAAGTCATCCCGAGCAGTCTCAATCTATCACCACCCTTCGGAGCAGTAAAGTGATAAATAAGGAGGACCTAGAAAGCTTTGACATAGAAGTTCTTTTCATGGAGAAAGAAGTTCCCACTACGAACTTAGGAGCGGGTATTAATTTAACGGAGAAACCAATATACTCGCAACTAGGTTTGGGGGAGGTGATAGCCCCGATGGATTTCGTGATACCAAACATAGAAGAAACATCACCAACAAAAATCACGTCACTTATTCTTCAAGGAAGACATTTCATGGTGACAATCATAATGAAAATTAAAATGGTGACAGAAGCGCTCATAATGGAAATCCACGGAACCACTATCCATATACTGACGAAGGAAAACGAGCGAAAAATGATGAGCTATGTGGATGGACCTGACACGTTTCCAATTAATCCAGGATAGAAGAAGCTGAAGAGTCGAGCTAAAGACTATAAAAAAGCGCTGCTTGGGAGGCAACCCAAGGGAGTTTTTAATTTTTACCGCTTTCATTATTATTATTATTATTATTATTATTGCTTCTATTTGTTTCTTTTCTATGGTGTGTGTAGGAAATAAAAAAGGAGGTATTTATCGAAGGAAGAAGCCTAGCCTATTGAAAGTTGAGACCCGAGCAGAAAAGCATGGTGCCCCGCGATCAAAAACCACACTTCTAATCCGGTAGTTTTATTTCCTTTCTTTTTAATTTGTATTTTTGTATTTTTCCTGACTTAATCTTTTTGCTTGGGGATAAGCAAAGGTTTAGGTTTGGGGGGGTGCAACTTCTTCGATTTTATTTGTTTTTAGTTTGCGTGATGTTTGTTTCCTTTCTTTATTTTTTTTTTCTTGCGTGATGTCGTAGTTGGATTGCAATAACCTTGTTAACTGTTGGGTATATGGATGACTAATCGTGTTTGTACTTGGCTCATAGAGTTTTATAAATCTAATTGATTGTTTGACCTTGCGTGTGAATGTATAGTTTTGGTTACTTGATTTGACGTGTAAGGAATGAGTATGGTAGTCCAAAAGCCGTGAGTCCTTGTGCCTAATTGAACCGTTCACTTTTAGCGGTGAAATTCTTTCATGAGTGAAATCTCTTCTTATGGATTGTATTCTTTAGAACTTGCATGATTCTGTCAGATGACGTGTTGATATTTACATACACGAGAAATGATTAGGGCTGCCCATTTTTTTGTCTTGAACCTACTTATCTAAAAATATCCACCAATTCATATCAATATCCTTTGCTAGCCTCGTTGAGCCTTTAGCCGTATTTTTGTTCGAAAAACCCGCATCTTATAGCTCCATATCCAAAAGCCATAACTTACCCAAGTATTGGTCCTTGTAAGAGCATGAGAGGGTATATTTGAAAAACGAGGGTGTGCAAAGTTTGTGGTGTATGGAGGCAAAAATCTTCTCTCTCGTTTCCCTGAAAATAATAAGCCCCACAAAAAAAAGTGATCCTAATAATAATAGTGGGATAGAAAAGATAGGGGAGGAGAGGAGTGAGCCTAAGAAAAACAAAAGGGAAGTCGATGGGTTGTGAGGAATAGGCCAATATCATAAGAATTGCACTTAACAAGGCCTAGGAAAAAAAAGGGATATATATATATGGGAGAATTGAAGTAGAATGATCGATCTTGCTTTGAGTGTTTATTTCATATATGTAAGGATCGTGTATGCTCTACTTGGACTAAACTTGTAACTACTAGCCAAATTTTCCCAACCTGAGCCACAACCCCATTACAACCCAAAAGTAAGACCCTATGACTCGTGTTTTGTGAATATTGATGTGTTTGATGAAGAGAAGAAGTGTAAGCATATAGTAGAACTTTCCATTTGAATCGAGTTGAGCGTATTTACCTATCTAAACACTTGAGAGATGAGTGAATCGATAAAATTCCATGAGGGACTACTAAGACTTGTTTTCTTGCATGTTAGATTAAGTGTCATTGCTATCCATTCATTTGTGAGTTTACGCTTTCATGATGAATTACGAGACTTCACGATACTTTTACATTCCTAGTTGATTGTATGTATACCCGATGATTAACTTGATTATTCAATCCTTCTCGTTTTCTTTGTCGTGTGTTTTATTTATTTTTGCTTGGGGACAAGCAAAGTTTAGCTTGATGAGCCCGATACTGTTCTATCGTGTCGCACTTTCGTTTGTTTTCGAGTGTTTTTGCTCTTTTTACGCGTGGTATGTTGTGTTTTTGTTTTGTAGGTATCCGGACAAAGATTGTGGTGAAATTCATAGCTAATATTGGAGTTTATGACGATCAAGAGCTAAAATGGGGCCTAAAACGACAAAAGATTGAAGCAGTATCGGTCGAATCTTCTAAATTCCAGAATCACCACTCCGAATTAAGATGTGTTCTCCTTTGATTTAAATTCCTCGTGAAATTAGCTTCGAAACGGTATATCATATGCTAAAATCCGAGGTGTATTGATACAAGAACGAAGGATCAAGCCGAAGAAGACCAAAAACCGGAACAAAAGAACTCAACTAGGCTGCACCAGGCAACTCGACTCGGCTGCAACAGGCAACTCGGCTGTACCATGGGACACGGCCGGGTCTCAATCCAGCGTGAATTGCATTTTCCGGATGAGAACAACTCGACCGTGCCTTTTAGGACACGGCCGAGTCACGATCGGCCAATTCGCACTTTCTGGCGCAGTACAACACGGCCGTGTCATGGGACACGGCCGAGCCTTAGTACAGAACCTTTTCCTTTATCCAGGGTAGCACGACACGGCCGTGTCCCACGACACGGCCGTGTCCCAGGACACGGGCCGTGTCACTTTTTGGTTCATGTCACTTTCCTTGACATTTTTGCACAACTTTAAGCCTTATTCTTCATCTTTTGGCTATAAAACAAAGTGTAGAGACCCTAGGTGAGACACACTTATCTTGTAGAAGATATTCTTGGGTGAAAAACACAAGATTGAGGGGAGAAAACACCAAAAAGAGAGGATTGAGTGAGATTATTTCATCATCTTCCTTGTATGTTCTTGGAGTAAAAAAATACTTTTGTGAGATATATTAATTCCTTGTATCATTTTGTTGTGAATTCTTGTAAGAAGATCATCAAACCTTCATCGGGAATTCGATTTCGGCATTTACAAGGGAAGTTTTTACCATGTTTTGTTCTTCAATTTCCATTATTGTTGTTGAATTAATCATGTGTGGCTAAACACTTCATATGGGTTTTTAGATATAGCCACACACATGTTTTTGATTGTTAGTTCCTTTTGATTTTCCGGGTAAAAGTTTGGGATTGTTCCTCTTGTTCGTTCTTCGTTTTAGAACTTTTGAATTAGATCATCAAACCTTTTTCATTGTTGTTATTATTATTCGAATCGAGGGTTTTTGTCGGTGTTCGCCATCAAACGGCCCGAAAGAAACGATTGTGAATGTTCTCGAGCTTTTTCGCGCGATCTTTTAACGATTTACCTCATCAAAAGTAGTCGGTTAATTGATTGTTAGTTAGGGATTCATCCCCATCAAAAGAGTATCTCTTAATTTTCATTGAGAACAATCGTGATTTTTAGAATTACCGCCATCAAACGGATTTCTTTTAATCGTGAGCAATCGATAATTCCAAACCTTATTTATTTGAGTATCGGAACTAATAATTGATTACGTGTGTGTCGGTGAATCTAAATTCCCATATCAATCTCATTATTGTTATCTCTTATCTATCCGACGATCAAATTGGTGTTGTTATCACTTAGTTTATTTTAATTTCATGCGTTAGTATTATAATCCAATCGAACCATTGATGTATTTTAATTTATTTTACTTTTGTTCATTCGACTATTTGCCGAACATTATCGAATTTTAAACCGTTTCCAATTCCTCGAGAGATCGACCTCGGAGTTACTTACCGCTTCCAACAAAAGCGATTTGTACACTTGCGAGTTTATAAGTTGAACCATCAAGATCCATATATCGAGGATATATATTTTAAGCTCATTTTAGAAATGGAACACATGTATTCTAGATTACGTGTCTTTTTAGTTGACGAGTATAATCTTTGGAAGATAAGGATGCAGGCACATTTATCTTCCATCCATGACGACATGTGGTGCATTATCGAAGATGGTCCTTTCATATTCGAGAAGGACAACACTCCTGAGGAGATTGCCGCCGGGAAGCCAGAAAAGATTCCTAAGAAGAGGACGGAGCTGACCATTGAAGAAATAAAGCTGGGCAACCTTGACAACCGGGCCGAAGATGTGCTCTATCAAACTCTTGATAAATTAACAATGGTCAAGATCAAGAACTGCAAAAATGCCAAGGAGATCTGGGACACCCTTGCAGTGATGTGTGAAGGCACAGAGCTAATCAAAGAAAACAAGTTGTCAATTGCTACCCAGAAATTTGACAACTTCAAGATGAAGACCGTAGAATCTATAGACCAGGTGGACACAAGGTTCACAGAGATCATTAATGAAATCAACTCCCATGGTAAAAATTATGGCAACAGGGAGATGGCCTTGAAGGTGCTAAAATCTCTTAGTCCCGAATGGAGTATGAAGGCGGTGGACATGAGGGAATCCAAAGACCTCAATAAAATAAAAATCCAGGAGCTGTTCTCCGATTTAAAGGCTTATGAATTCGAACTCCCAAGTTCATCATCAACCGAGCTTGCAGAAAAGGGAATAGCCTTTGCAGCCAAGTCCCCCGCCAAGAACCTATCTGATGTCAAACCTTCAAATCCACTCGATTTCGAGGAAGAAATGGCGTTCATAATGCAAAGGTTCAGCAACTTCAGAAAGAATTACTCCAAATATAAAAAGAACTATAAGGAGAATCCAAGGAGAAATCAAAAGGCTGGAAGCTGGAAGGTGGAGTGTTATAATTGCCACAAGACAGGAAACATCCAAATCGACTGTCCTAATCTCAAGAAGGACGAGAGCAAGAAGGAGGTGAGCAGAAAAGAAGACCGAAGGAAGGCCCTCATTGGAGAAGACTAAGAGCGAGTAGAATCAAGCAACAGATTCTTCTCTGATGATGATGGAGAATATTATTGTCTGATGGCCAACCTAGCTGATGAAGAGGTAACATCTAAACCCTCAGTTTCAAATAATAACAGCTCATACATGACCTTACACGAGTCTATAAATTAGCTTCTCAAAGATTTTGAGAGATTAAAATCTGCACACCAATCTGTATCAGCCGGGAGGACCCAGCTGCAAGATGAGAATTGGCAGCTGAAAAATGATTTTGAAAAACTCAGCCTAGAATTGAATACCAAAGTTGATCTTGAAAAACAGGCTGCAGACAACTCTACAAACCAGGCTGATAATACCACAGCTGAGATAAAATGATTAACTATTTTGAATAGTGAAAAATCAGCTGCACATGCTCATGTCAAAGCTGAGTTTACAAAACTGACTCAGCTAAGTAAAACTCAGGTGAAGGAAATAACCTCCCTGAAGGCATCTCTAACCCTGGACGAATTGTGTATGAATAAAAGGCCATTATATTCCAGATCAGGCCTTGGATATGACCCCCATACTCCCTCTAGTTCTAAAACCACTTTCATCAAGGGAGAAACAATTGTCTCGTCTGCTGAGCCAATATACAAACCTGTATTTCAAAATAGGCAGCAGCCAAGTCACAAGTCTAGGCTGCAGCCAAGGTATACAAGGCAGCCACCTAGACATGAGACTAGGCAATGGACAAGGCAGAAGCATCAACCCAGACAACATGCCCATTATTATCAAAGACTCCCCAAAAACAGATTTCAAAATGGGAGGGGCAAATGGAAACCTCAAGGTTATCCTAATTTTCAAAACGAACAAGTGTGGAGACCTCAAAGATTTAATAAATGGTCTCAGCCAAGATTTAGGCATGGCCCACACCATCAGTTTTATGAGGCATATCCAGTACACAATCCTAACAGAGGATATAGGCCCAGACAATACACACCTTTTATGGGTAATAACAGCAACTTTCAGAATCCCAGGAGAAACCAGTTCTCCAGGAAACCAACAAACCCTCGAGGACCCACACAGATTTGGGTACCTAGATCTCTGCTTGTCTGACTGCAGAAAAGGTGGAAGGACTACTACCACATCTCCACAAATTCAAACACTGGAGGTGAAGAATAGTTTGTAGATTCCGGATGCTCAAGGCACATGACCGGGAACAAGAAGGTGCTGAGAAATTATACCAAAGAAAGAGGTCCAGACGTAACCTTTGGAGATAGCTCTAGAGGTCAGACTAAAGGTTTTGGAGAGCTGCACAGATGGAACATCACTATATCCAAAGTTCATTATGTCAAAGGACTCAAGTATAATCTTTTGAGCATAAGTCAGTTTTGTGATGAGAAGAATCTAGTAGTCTTCACCATTTGGAAATGCATGGTGGTAGATATCCTAATATGGAAAAGTGAAGCTACAAGGATTCAGAATAAGAGATGTCTATATGATAGATTGGAACACAGGAACTCCTAATACCTGTTTTCTATCTAAGACAATAGCTGAGAATGGATGGCTGTGGCACAAGAGACTATGTCACCTAAATTTCAAAGCCATCAACAAGATTAGTTCTCAGAAGCTGGTCAGAGGACTTCCAGAAGAAGTATTAAAGAAGGAAGCTCTTTGTGATGTGTGTCAGAAAGGGAAGCAAACTAGAGCATCATTCAAGCCAGTTCAACCTACCACTCTCACAACAAGGATCTTAGATCTACTTCACATGGATCTATTTGGTCCCATCAAGCCAAGTACCTTAAGTGGCAGAAAGCAGGCTCTAGTAGTAGTAGATGACTACTCAAGATATACATGGGTTTTTTTCTCTATAAAAAGAGTGAAACACTAACCAAGTTACCTAAGCTGCTAAGAAGGATCCAGAATGAAAAATATCTCTCAATCATCAAGATCAGATCAGATAGAGGAGGAGAATTTCTCAACAAGGCAATCACTGATTACAGTGATCAGAATAGGATCCAGCATGAAGTCTCCGCAGCCAGGACCCCTCAGCAAAATGGTGTTTCTGAAAGAAGGAACAGAACCTTGAAGGAAGTCACAGTCCATGATTGCGTATGCACTCGCCAAGAGGTTACGGGCTAAAGTCATCAACGACATGTCACACTCAAAACAGGAGTATGATAGTAGGGAGACATGGCAAAACTCCCTATGAGGTTTGGAATGGCAGAACACCAACTGTTGCATATTTTCATATTTTTGGTTGTAAGTGTTTCATCCACAACAACGGTAAAACCTAACTAAATGCCTTTGATGCTAAAACTGATGATGGACTCTTTATGGGATACTCACAAAGAAGCAAGGCATATCGAATTTTTAATAAAAGAACCTTAGTCGTAGAGGAAACACCTCATGTTGTATTTGATGAAACTACTGATAAGTACAGGAAAAAGGTGGAGCTAATAGAGAATAAGCTCAAATCAGCCACCCTAGAAGAAGTCATTGTCCATGACACAAGAATGGTGGATTAACCTGCAGACCAGCCTGAAGACCCAACTGCAAATCAGATAGGACCACGAAACCTACCTGATCCAGTTGCTGCTGATGAAGACCAATCTGTAGCTGATAAAGACCCATCTGCAGATCAGACATGACTCCCACCTGCAGACGACAAGACGGTAGCTGATCCAGTTGCAGACCAAGGAGACCAGAACCAAGCTGATGCAGAGAGAGAAGAAACCCACCAAAGCAAATCTACAGGGGGAACAGACCCTGAAGAAGAAGACATTCCTAAGTGGCTCAAAGATCATCCTATCCAACAGATCATTGGGAAGCTAACTGGTGGAGTTAAGATAAGACAATCTACTCTACCTGTAGGAATGGCAATGTTTTCATGCTTTATGTCTCAAATAGAACCCAAGACAACAGAGCAATCCCTGGAAGACTACTCATGGATCAATGCAATGCAAGAAGAGCTTAACCATATGGAAAGGAATAATGTTTGGGAACTAACAGACAGACCAGATCACAAGAAGGTTATTGGCACCAAATGGGTGTACAAGAACAAATGCGATGAAGATAGAGCTGTTGTTAGGAATAAAGCCAGACTTGTTGCTAAAGGCTATGCACAATGTGAAGGAATAGATTTTGATGAAACCTATGCGCCTGTTGCAAGATTCACTACACCAGAATCACGATTTTGTGACTGTCAAAAACTGTCACAAATGGCAAAAAACAATCACAAATGACTGTCATAAAATCACCAGTCACAAATTTTTTGTATTTGTCAACGATCACAAAGCGATGACAAAACCTCATTTATATGACTTTACAATACCACTTTCTATGGCAGTCACAAATATCATTTATGACTGTCATTAGCAGTCACAAATTTCATCTTTTGTGACAGTCATTAGCAGTCACAAATTTCAACTTTCGTGACTTCCATGGACAGTCACAAATATCATTTTTCATGATTGTCTTGTGACTGTTTTTAGAAGTCACAAATGTTGAAAAAAAACACAAATAAAATAATAAAACCCCATTTTTCTCTGAATGCAATCTAATTATTTTTCACAATGAATTCATAATACAATCCAAACATATTTCTCAAAGTATTCACACAACACTCCAATTAATTTTTACAAGACATATAAAAATCACAATGTAATGCTCAAAATTAGCACGTAAAAAAAATCCGAACCAACCCATTTGGAATAAAGCACTTATACAACTTATACACAAGTAAAGCACTTATACAACTTATTCACCAAACAGTCTCTTGTAACTTTTTCATTCATGCTTTAGCTTCTAATTGCGAACACTACCAAACTTCGACATCGCCTGCGGTCCTTCAAAACTTGCCACATCCCGCAATGAAGCTGAGAATAATCACAAAGGAAAAAAACCAAAAGCGAAAAATCATAATTAATATCTTGCTCGATCGATCTATCATCATGAATATCATCAGGGAAGGCACTACTTATTATGATAACAAGGTAACAAAAATCAAAAGCTCTATTTTTTCAAACGTCCGGTTTATTTTTCTTTAAACATATGCCTCAAATAAGTTCACAAGGTTCTCGATAAGCAAAATACAGAATCATACAAAGATTACCATTACAATGATACAACTCTTTAGATTTTTTGTTTTCCATCTGATGAATTATTTAATGAATGTGGAAACAGTACCGTACAAATTCTTTTTCAGCACTAGAGACTGAAAATTGAATGTGGAACAGTCCCGTACAAGACCTTTGCGTGTGCAGTACCAAACACAAAGTTAAACACATATCTAACTTTATGCTAGATAATTACCCACAATGCTTGCCTTTTGAATTTGTTCATGACGGAAAACTGCTTGAGTCTTGCCTCACAATATCTCCCAACGGAACATTTGAAGCCTTTTTCGCATTCTGAATCCATGGATGCTCTAACCAAACAAGAACAGAAAAGAGCATGTTACAGCTACTGTATGAACATGGCGGTTTGTATTATTAAAAATAAAAACTCGCATGGATGTTTGCATTTTCTTGACAAATACCTTCGAATTGAGGGGTGGGCACAATTTCTAAAATGGAAACGAGTATATAACAGATAATTACCAGCACGGTGTCGAGTCCTACACGTTTTTCGGACTGAATATTTCGGACACTGTCCTTGAAAAACAGCTGCAAAGACGATGAATACAGATATAAGCACGAGTTTTTTAGCCAAAAGAAACTGCACTATGTTATGTAATAATAACGATCAAAAGTGCCAACTTACTGTCCTATGTGGATCAATATTTGCAATTTGAAGAGCTTTTCCAATTGCAGCTTCTGAAGGTTTACAAACGAACGGATTCTTTGGCAGACGGGATGAACTTGCATGATCAGGACAAGAAAAATGTCCTATAATGTCGAATATTCCATTCGAAGAACAACAAGAATGTCTTTAAATTTTCGTACGGTAATCTACCATGGACAAAGCTGCATATTTTTTTAGGTCTAAAATTATCCATGCCCAGTATAAATAATATAACATAATCTAAAACAATTAAAACTAGAATGTGTTAATTAATTAGGGGTTTGATTCAAACATACCGATGATACTCATCATAGTCAAAATCATAGCCAACTTCCTGACACAAGAAGAAAATATGGAACTCATGATCAATAATCTTGCAAAAAAAAATCCAAAAATCAAAAGTGTGAACAAAATTAAGAGGATTACCCTAAGACCTGCCATAGTGTTCCATAGTTTGTGTACAGTAGATTGCATAAGAAAAAATCCAAAAATACTTTCAGTGGTGCAAACATCATGTTTACACAAATTCCAATCATACTCAAAACAGAATTCTATCATCAATCCTAAAACCATACTCAAATCAAAATAGGTGCATATATTGAATTACAAAATCATGTTCTTAGTGGTGCAAACATCATGTTTACACAAGTTTTAGGCAGTCACACATCATAAAGCACATCACGAAGCTGGGAGAAATTATTAATCATAATTCTAAGCAAAACATTCCAATTACAAACATTCTAAGCAAAACCTAGAAATTTCCTACCTTTCCCTTTCGATTTCGTTTGGCCTTCAGGCCTATTTGCTTCGCTCTCGTGATGTACTGATGCTTCCGCTGAAAAACAAACCTATTCTGATTGAGCCTTGTAAGAAGCCCTATTACATTTGGCCCTAAAATAGTATATATGGCAGCCACCGACTCACAAAACACATATATATTCAACTAAAGGTACTAGCACACAGCATAGAGTACACATCATTCCATATTTGTATTTACAGTTTAGCTAATATTTAGTAGTACCTACCTGGAAATTTAAGATCAAAGAAAGCTGAAGGATGAAGAACGATCAGGCACCTGAAAAACAAATACAATTCACAATTAAGAACATAATACATGCTTTCAAATCTGCCACTACCGACTTAAATTGAAAAATGGTAACCTTTGAAACAATTCAGGAGAGAACAAGGACCAGTGCGCCAAAAATAATGATTTCCCATTTTTCGCTTTTCCTTTCATTTAATTCTTGTTAATTTTTTCATGAACATAAACACAATCAAAACAGTCCTTTTCCTCCCCATGTATCATGTGTCCTGCCATAATTTGTACTAACAAAAACATCAAGTATTCTTCTCACAAGCATAAAACACCATAATCCATGTTCAATTTCTTTCTACTTCAGTTAATACTCTAAAACAGTAGTAGAAGTGCTGGGAAATCAATTTATCCAACACTTTATTATAAAGAAGATGAGATTCAAATATCTCTTCGTAAAAAAAGACATCATCATTGAAACTCACATGATCCTAATATAACAACATTTTATAGTAGAGGATATAACCCATCAACAACTCATGTCACAACAATACTATAGTAGATGGCCCAAAGTCCACCCAACCCCACCCCACATTCAAAAATCTATAAACTATCATGTCCATCTCAATTGCATTTTAAAATAAGCATCATTCAGACTGACCAGGCAAAACAATCTACTTAGAACCGGTAATATCATTGACGGCACAGATCTGCTCTTCTCCCATGGCAGACATAACACTCACAACAAGGTCTTTTCCCTCTGTAAAGACATCCTTCATCTACACATTTAGTCGAGAGAACAAGATGCTTTATAACTGACTGGTGAGTTATATTTATGACCAACAATTTCAAGTCAGCCAATAAAATGCTGAAAGAAACCTAACCTGTCCAAGCAAAGTATCATCAGTTGGAAGCCTGAGGTCATCCTTGGTGCTGCCGCTCTCGGGCAACAAGCTCTTGGTCCCCCTAACGAATTTTCTCATCAAGGTTCATTACACATACACCACGTCATAACAAAATTAGCAACAAACAATCAGGAAAAATAGAAGAACCACTTACCCATTAACATAAACCCACAGCCCAGCCAGCGACCCTCAAACCAGAACTCCAACCCTAGATTCTGGCAACTATCACAGCATCGCCCACCTCCTATAAGCTGCGCCACTCGCCTCTCCGCTGCGGGGGGTCTGCATATTTGGGTGTCGATTTAATTTTAGGGAATATTTGGTGGTGTGTTGATTTCGGTGTGTGTGTGTTTATTTTAGGGAATGAGAGAGAGGGGAGAGAGGTTAGAGGCGTACAATGAGAAAGAGAAATAGTGAGAGAGAGAACCGACTTATTTGAAAGAATAAAGAAAAAGGAAAAGAGAAAAAAAAGTTTATGACTGTTCAAGATGGTCACAATACTTGTGACAGTCATTAACAGTCACACACATTTGGATTTATCACTGTTTGGTCTTTGTGGTATTATTGCGATCATAAAGTTGTATTTGTCATTGTGATCACAAATCCCGGGAGTTTCAATGTCATAAAATCCTGTTTTTGGTGTAGTGATTAGAAGCCATCAGACTATTCCTTGCATATGCAGCATTCAAAGATTTTGAAGTCTACCAAATGGATGTGAAGAGTGCTTTTCTTAATGGAATTCTACAAGAAGAAGTCTATGTGGAGCAACCCCTGGATTTGTCAAAGGAGACAAAGTCTACAAGCTTCTAAAGGCTCTATATGGACTCAAGCAGGCACCAAGAGCATGGTATGAAATATTATCTGTGTTTCTATAGAAAAATGGATTCGGCAAAGGCAAGGTGGATAAGACCCTATTCAGAGTGGAGCATGAAGGCCACTTATTGCTAGTTCAAATATATGTGGATGATATCATATTTGGCTCAACCAATCCAGAGCTATGTGAGAAGTTCTCAAATCTCATGCAAGGAGAGTTTGAGATGAACATGATGGGAAAGCTTAATTTCTTTCTAGGACTGCAATTTAAGCAGATGGAAAATGGAATTTTCATCAACCAAGCCAAATACACCAGGGATCTAATCAAGAGATTTGGAATGGAATCAGCCAAATCAGCAAAAATTCCTATGAGCACAAGCACACACCTAGATGCAGATGAAAAAGGCATATCAGTGGACTCAACCCACTACAGAGGACTCATTGGATTACTTCTTTATCTGACTGCAAGCAGACCAGACATTTCATATGCTGTAGGAGTATGTGCACGATTCCAGTCTAACCCAAGCAGTCACACCTGGAAGCAGCTAAGAGGATCATTAATATCTTAAGTCTACCATTAATGTCGGTTTATGGTTTCCTAAAGATAATAACTTTGAGCTGTCAGGATATTCAGATGCAGATTTTGCAGGATGTAATATTAATAGGAAAAGCACTAGTGGAATGTGCCAATTTCTAGGAACCAGAGTGATATCCTGGTTTAGCAAGAAGTAGATATCTAACTCTATCTCAACAACAGAGTCAGAATACCTAGCTGCAGGTAGCTGTTGTGCCAAGATCTTGTGGATCAGACAACAGCTAAGGGATTACAACATAATTGCAAATGAAGTCCTAATTTGGTGTGACAACAATAGTGCAATTGCAATCACCAACAACCCGGTATAGCACTCAAGTACGAAGCACATTGATGTTAAGCATCATTTCATAAGAGACCACATGCTTAACAAGAGAGTCAGAGTTGAAAGAGTCAGCACAGAATACCAGATTGCTGACATATTCACCAAACCTTTACCAGAAGAAAGGTTTTTGGAGCTGAGCAGGGAGCTTGGATTACTAAATTGGGAATCTAGTACAGACGAGAAAGCTACCTGAAGACCAGATCCGACGAGCAAAGGAAGTTACCTGATCAGACCAGACAAAAAGATGAAGGACGGACTAAGCTGACCACAGGCATCAGATCCTACCTGAAGCAGACAAGAAGAGTTACCTGATGCAGATCAGTCAAACAGTCAAACAGTCAAACAGTCAACCAGATAAGTTTTCCAATTTTGATCAACTCCTGAATATTTTATTATTATTTATTTACACGTGGCAATCCCACGTTCACATGTTTACACGATGAAAAGCTCGCAAGCTTACACGTTCACACGACCTCACTAATACAAATTAAAAATCCCAACCGTCATACGATTTTAAAAAATTTGAACCGTCTCAAAAATTAATTTAATATTAAAACGTCGTTTCAGTTTCTTTTTAAAGATGGGAAAGTCATTTCACTTTACCTTATTCAAGCTTACAAACCCTAATTTTCAAGAGCAGAAATCCTTCGAACTTTCAAATACACTCAGAAATTTTTCTTGCGCAGCAATGGAATCCTACTTCAACGGAGTTAACCTGAAGGCGGTGAAGGACCAAATCATTTTCTCTATGGTGGTCGATTTCGAGGGACTCGTCGATACCAACCTGGACAACGATGTGCGTCACCTTATCAGATCAATGAAGATGAATGGGATCTACCCATTTCTGGATATCAGCCCCAAATATCTCTTCAAATAGGCTGTTATCGCTTTCTACAGAGAAGCCAGAGTTCTTGAATCGGGCATTAGGAGCTCAATTTCTGGAGTTCAAGTAGATATCACTCCGCAGTCGGCCGGAAAAGTTTTCGGGATGAAGTCTCATGGAATGGCTGTCGAAGACCTAAAACAAAACGCAGCTGACACGTGGCTGAAGATCAAGGCTCACGAGCAGCCATCAAAGCTGAAGCTAACTACCAAGCGAAGTGAGCTAAAGAAAGAATATCGCTATGCGTTGGATATTACCAACAAAATAGTGATGGACATGGCTGGGAGTAATGATCAATTATCGTCAGCCAAATTCATGGTTTTGGGGGCTCTTATTCAAGATGAACCGATCGATTGGTCTAAATACATTTTCAGACAATTGGTGCGAGAGGTAAATAAAGTCCAGTGGCTAGACGATGAAAAGAGATTCAAAAACAAACTGGCATTTGGAATGCAAATAAGTTGGATTTTGGAGCAGTTAGGTGTGGCGAAGGGAAACCCTGACCCCTTCCACATCAACAAGAGGCTTGGTAACTTAGACCAAGAGTCCCTAAGGAGATTAGGCGGAGAGAGGGAAGCAACTCAATTGCTAAGGGAAATGTCTATAGAGCCAACTCCCTACAGATACCCATCGAGCTCAGGCGAGTCAGTTGGAGATCAAGCTGCATCCAGGGATCAACCTGCAGCTCAGTCTGACTCAGATTCAGACAATACCCCAATCTCCATTCGTTTCAAGAGAAGGGGACTAGCCCCTGGAGAACCATCCTTAATCGAATACTCACCAGAACCATCCCCAAATAGGCCCAGGCGACTAGATTTTGAAGAGGAGGAGCAGCCAGAATACTTATCTACTCCTGCACCAGATCACATGGAGGATCAGCCTGCTCCCACCAGCCTGGAAACTCAAATGTTTCCTATTCTAACCCCTCATTTCATATCTGAAGAAGAAGCAGGTCTGATTATTCACATCCCAGAAGCAAATTATTCGTTCAACCGGCTTGAAAACAATTCCTTCAACCTATCTATAGAGCAGCTTCTACTGGTAAAACATCATTCTCTCAAACATTCTTTTGTCGATATTTTTGAAGAATGGAAAACTCTTAAATCTGTCTCAACTGCAAGCTTTTATTGAAATGAGTAGCTGGAAGTATCCCCAGGCTACGAAGGATCTACTCATACATTTTTGCAATGAGTCAGACCTAGTTTTGATACTCCAAGAAGACTGGTTCATGTCCCATTTCAAAACCAACATGGACCAACTCCTCCATATTATAATGGGAAGTGTTTTTGATGGCTCTCTCAATGAGGATGGAGAAGTAGTAGAAAAAGAAATTAGAATCGAAGAGTTAGTGGAGGAAGAAGAAGAAGTTGAAAAAGAAGCTAAAAAGGAAGAAAACATTATAGTTGAAAAGGAAGAATCTGAGCAGAAGGAACAAGAACAAAAAATAATAGTTGAAGAAAAAGCAGAAGAAGTTGAAAAACAAACTAAAGAAGAGGAAGTGGAAAAGACAGAAGAGTTGGCAGAAGAAGATGAAGAAGAAGGAGAATAAGTTGAAAAAGAAAATGATGATAATGATGATGAGAATAAAAAAGGTGATGAGGATGAAAAGAAGGATAATGAAGAGGATGAGAAGGAAGAAGAGAAGGAAGAAGAGGCTGAAGAAGAAAAAGAAGGCAAACATGAAGCCAGAGCAGATGAGGCTGGGGCATCTGCCCGCTACACCAGCCTAGATGAAAAAAGAAGAAGACAGGTCGGGGACCCCAGAGCAGACCCCACCTGATCAGCCGCCTGCAGACAGGAGTCTGCAGACAGGTAGGTCAACTGCAAACCTACCAGCAGGCGCAGAAAGCTTCGGCGAGCACTCTCCTCAGCCATCACCCATCTCCCCTGTGATGACTGAACTGATTCGCAACGTTGTCAAAGAATCTATTGAAGAGTTGCTTGCCACAAAAATCTCACCTGACCTGCAGAACATAAACGCCAAAATTGATACCCTACTGCAGAGGAATGTCCCTCAACCTCCTCCTCCCAACAATTCCAGAATGACGCTTGGCATGTCTGACTGGATGCACCGAGTCGAGCAGCAATTGACTATACTGGTTGATGCTGGCAAAAAGGGGGAAGGGAGTAAGCAGGGGGAAGTAAGAGAAGTATCCGTACAAGTACAGGCTCAGGAGCTCAGATCGAATAAGAGGCAAGCTATTCCATTAATTGAAGCTGGGACATCAAGCCAAAAGTGGAAAGAAGTAGCTGATCCTGAAGATCGGCCTGCAGAGAAGAAGAGGAGAACAAGGCAAGGAGCAGAGCCAAAGTTCGAATGGGAAGGCAAAGAAATGTGGCATGTTGAATTCTGCCATCAGAATTTATGTCCAGTTGGGTAGACGCTAGGAAGGAGTTCACAGAGAAGTATTATCTCTGGGAAATACTCCAGAACAAAGAATGCTCTCCTCAACAGTCATTCATGAACTACATGGAGACCAAATGGCCTACTCTTTGGAAGATCACGCTCAAATATGCAGCCCAATGGAACGTTTATCTTATGATCCCTTCATTTAGAGCAGAAGAAGCGCCTACCCGTTTGGACAATGAATTAGATGAGCTAGCCTTGCAGAAAGAAATCAGAGCTCTCTGTGAGAAAACCAATTTCTCAACCACAGATGAGCAAAATTTTGCCTCCCAGATCATAAAAAGAAAATATGGTCTGGCACATGTCTGTAAAAGGCCTATTGGAGCTAAGTTATTTACGGATCCTAAGCAAATTGTCTGAAGAGGCAGAGGCAGATAGGATTTTTCTTTGTAATTTTCGTTTTTGAAGTACTTGTAACTTTTTCTGTATTTGTTTGTTCATTCAAAGATGATGTACTTGTAAACAAACTCAGAAAAATTATATAAACAGTCATTTGAATGACAACCTCTAGTTGTCTCAAAACAAGACTGATTTTAGTTTGTATCTTGCACTTATGTGCAGACCTGTTATGCATTTGAATAGTTACTTAAGTTTTGCCATCATCAAAATAGGGGGAATTTGTTAGGAATACTTGTTAGATTTTGATTATGTCATCATTGTATTTATTTAGTCAAATGTATGTCTTAAATTACATGGCAAAATGTAACGAAGAACCAAATGAGTATATTCCATAGGCCAAATTGTGATAAGTTAGATACTTGGCAAAATGTAAAGAAGAACCAAATGAGTATCTTCAATAGGCCATATAAGTTAGGCTTTAAAAATAGGCTAAGTACAAATCAGATAAGTATCGATCAGTTGAGTCTTGGTCAACTCAACTGTTCGGATAAGGTTGACCACAGACGAGCTATATCAGGCAAACCTTATCAGAGAAGTTCTGGTCAACAATTTAATCAGCAAAGTTGGACCAGACTGCAGTCAAGAAGAAAAGTCAAGTCATCTGAAGTTTAACCATCAGATCAGTCAAGTTCAATACAAGTTGGCACATCAGAGAAGTCGACATCAGAGAAGGTTGACTGCACATCAGACAGTTTGACCACAGAGAGATCATTTAAAGTGATCAGCCAAGTAAACCTGTCCACGTCAGCATGCGTTGAATAGTCAATATTTACGGAAAGTTACATGTGGGTGATTAGAGACAGACTGGAGAGATTCTCGGAAGGATATGATTTAAATAAACCATCTAGACCCACCTCTGAAGACTTTAATCTTATTATATTCAAAAGATTCGGTGCCATCACATGGAAGTCTTCACAACGGTCGGAAATCGATTAAAATTTGGGAATCCAGCCTTGCAACGTTCAGATAGAGCAAAGAAGTCTATTTCTCTAACGGACGGATTTGTCACAAATTTGCAATGGCTATGAAGAAAAGCTCAAAGGATCGACACCTATATATATCCGAAGATTTGAAGTTGAGCAGAACGATGCGAACAACACTCTCGAGCAATCAAAGCAATTAAAAGCAATTAGAAAACTATATCATCGTGAAAGAGCAGTACTCTAAGTTCATACATGAAGAAAGCTCTTTAGTTGAATAAGACAAAACACTCTTGTCTTTAAACCTGAGTAAGGGGTACTTCCCGGGTTGAAGTTTCGCGACTGATAGGCATCCAAGGATTTGAAGAATCGAGTGGTGCTAGGCAGTCAGAAAGGAGTTGCAATGACAGGATTTCCATTGGTTGGAAGTTGTTGTAGCTAAGTTGTAGAATCACTATAATATTTATCACTGGTTGAGAATTATAGTGGATTCATCTCCAACTGGTTTGGAGAAAGTGGATTAGTAGAGGATTACCCCACCTATGAGACCACTATAAATTTCCTGCGCACTTTATTGTTTTTAGCATCATACTTAACTGCTGCATTCATACTTAAGTGTTCCATTGATTATTTATGTATTCGTCATCAGCTGACTTCCGCACTTACATTGACTACAGACGACTCTAAGTCATCTGTACCATCAGCTGAGAAACTCATCCTCTATGGAAAAGAGTTTTAATAAGTCTATTCAGCCCCCCCTCTAGACTTATTCCTGGACGACTTGTGACCTACACATTCATGTAATCATTGTGCTAGAGCGCGTATGCTCATTATTATCATTTCATAACGTAATCATAATGTGATATTCATGCGAGATCTATAATTATCATGTGACTTTCCTACTTCAGTATGGAGAGAGCTGTCAGAGGACGCAGGGGAAGAGGCCGCAGTGCGGGCCGAAACCCGGGAGCTCGTGTGAATACACGCACGAATGCGAGGAATAATGCTAATACATCGAGCAGCGACGCTGCCACTAATTCACCTGGAATTAATCATTCAATGTCAGGGAGTCGTACCCGGGACACATCTCAATCAGAAGGTGTTCGGGTTGATCCACTTGCTTTTATGCAGGGCATGATGGCCTAGATGACTCAGATGGCTCGTCTGATGGATACGATGCAGAACTCAACCGCCCAGAATCAGCAGGCTCCTCCGCCGCCACCTCAGGGGCAAGAGAGGAGTGTGAGCAGTATTATTGGTGACATCTCTCTCCAGAGACCACCTACTTTTGAGGGCTCATCAGAGCCGGCGGATATTGTTCATTGGATTGAACACTTTGAGAAACTATTAGCTATGGTATAGTGTCCCGAAGGGCATAAAGCTTCAGTTGCGGCTTACTATCTGGGTAAGAGCGCTCATTCATGGTGGATATATTTGAAGCCCACCGACGGATCTTGCACTTAGGACCAGTTCAAGACCCTCATGATGGAAAGATATTATCCGGCCCCACTCAGGGAGGCCAAGTTATCAGAATTACTCATTCCCGACCTCTCAGCGGAAGATGATGTTCTCGCTATCGTCGAGAAATTTCAGGAGCTACTTCCTTTCGCCTCATCTATTATCTACTCCGAGGCGTATAAGATCAAGTATTTCAGTAAGAGGTTGAAACCTCGTATGCGGATGCAGCTGCTTAACCATTATTGCACCACTCTGGCCGAATTCATCGAGAAAGCTCTTACTTATGAGCTTACTGCTAATGAAATTGCTAAGCAACAACCTTCATCTGCTAGCAAGAAATCAAAGAATCGTAATCAGTCTGAAGGCAGTCAGGCAACCTTCAAGAAGCCTCATGCGGGCCCAACTTTTTCTGAGCGACCTGCTGTGGCACCTAGACCTGCGGAATCTCATTCCTAAACAGCCAGTTCAGCCATCACCTGTTTCAACTGTGGAGAATAGGGTCATTTTAGCACTAAGTGTCCAAGATAGACTATCACGTGTAATAATTGTGGGGTTGCTGGGCATAAGGCCCGTCTTTGCCGAAGAGACTCCAAACCTACTCCAGCGTCATCTTAGGCCCCGAAGCAGTCAGATGTTCATAATCAGGTCACTCAGTCTGCATCGTTTAAGACGGCGGGATCAAACAAAGGCGGAGCCAAAAGCTATCAGACAGGAGCATCCGGTTCGGGGGCCGGCAAGCCACGAATTTATGAGATGAAGAGGACCGATGATCCGGAGGCCCGGATGATCTCAGGTACACTCAAAATTCTATCTCAACCTATGTGTACCCTTTTTGATACTGGTGCATCGCATTCATTCATTTCCGAGTCATGCTTGAGTAGACTTCATCTGGATAGTGCTACTAGTTGTGAACCTTATATCATTGGTCTACCTGACGGTAGAAGAATTATCGGGGATCGTGAGATTAAGAATTGTTCGATTCAGCTTAATGGCCGTGTTTGGTTGGCGAACCTGATCGTGGTATATTTACCAAGAGACGACGTCATCTTGGGTATTGATTGGATAGATCGTCATGATGCCATCCTTAGTGTCCGTAAGCGTATGGTCACTATCATTTCAGACGATGTAGTCGAGTGTGTATTTCAGGGAGGTAATCCCATCTGTTCAGGAAGAGTCACCAACATGATGAAAGCAGTGAAATTACTCAATCAGGGGTGTGTTAGCTGTTGGTGCTATATGACCAAGACTGAGAAATCATCAGTGATATTGGCGGATATTCCTGTAGTGAGAGAATATGCCGATGTATTTTCAGATGAATTACCTGGTTTGCCTCCACCGAGAGATGTGGAATTCACGATAAAATTGGAGCCTGGTACGACCGCATTATCGAAGGCACCGTACCGGATGGCCCTAACCAAAATGCTAGAACTAAAGAATCAATTGGAGGATTTGACCGAGAAGGGTTATATCCGACCGAGTGCGTCCCGTGGGGAGCAACAGTATTATTTGTCAAGAAGAAGGAGGGTTCATTTCGCTTGTGTATTGATTATCGAGAGTTGAACAGGGTGACGATTAAGAATAAATATCCTCTACCCCGTATTGATGATCTCTTAGATCAACTTCAGGGAGCTTCAGTATTTTCCAAGATTGATTTAAGATCTGGGTATCATCAGTTGCGAACCCGAGAGTCGGATATCGCAAGGACGGCGTTTCGAACACGCTATGCACTACGAGTTTGCAGTAATGCCGTTTGGGTTAACTAATGCACCTGCGGTGTTCATGGAGTTAATGAATCGAGTTGTCATCGACTATTTGGATCAGTTCGTGGTTGTTTTCATAGACGATATTTTGATTTATTCTCGTGACCGAGAGGAGCATGAGGTTCACCTTCATCAGGTTCTCGACGTGTTGAGACGAGAGCAATTCTATGGAAAGTTTTCCAAATGTGAGTTCTGGATGTCCGAGGTGACGTTTCTCGGACATGTGATTTCATCAGACGGAGTACGCGTTGACCCTCAAAAGACGGAGTCTATCCGATATTGGCAACCTCCGAAGAATGTTAATGAAATCCGAAGCTTCCTCGGGTTAGCAGGCTATTACCGGCGATTTGTGGAAGGATTTTCTAGAATCGCTCAACCCATGACGAACCTTTTGCGGAAGGATAAGAAATACACGTGGTCTGATGCGTGTCAACAGAGTTTTGAAGAACTCAAGAGCCGTTTAATTTCAGCACCTGGCCTTTCCTTGCAACAAGGGACGGAAGGATTCATGGTTTATAGTGACGCATCCGGACACGGTCTCGGATGTGTATTGATGCAGAATGGGAAGGTGATTGCTTATGCTTCGTGGCAACTAAGACATTACGAGGTCAACTATCTGACCCACGACCTAGAGCTAGCGGCCGTGGTATTTGCGTTGAAGATTTGGCGTCATTATCTTTATGGCGTCACCTGTCAGATTTTCACCAACCATAAGAGCTTGAAGTATATATTTACTCAGAAGGAGTTGAATATGCGACAGAGACGGTGGTTAGAACTGATTAAGGATTACGATATTGAGATTCAAAACCACCCGGGTAAGGCAAACGTTGTCGCCGACGCCTTGATTCGTAAGTCCAGTCAGGAACAAATGCTTGCTCATTTAACAGTTTAGAAGGAGCTTCAATAGGAATTCCTAAAACCCGAGATCGAGGTATGGTTACAGCGAGTGCAAGGGCAGCTTTGCATGTTAGAGATTTCATCGCCACTTGAGGAGGCAATCAGAGTGAATCAGGGTTCAGACCCGTTTTTGTTGCGCATCCGAGAGAATGTGGCTCAGGGGAAGACCCCTGGATTTGTAGTCCACGAGGATGGACTTTTGCGATTTAAGCCGGTTATGCGTGCCGGCGGATGACGAGTTGAAAAACTCGATTTTGAGAGAAGCTCATGCTACCCCTTATTCCATTCACCCGGGGTCTAGCAAGATGTACAAATACTTGAAACAAAATTACTGGTGGAGTAATATAAAGCGAGAAGTCACCGAATTTGTTTCGAGATGTTTAACCTGTCAGCAAGTCAAGATAGAACATCAGCGACCTGCGGGTATGCTGAAACCGCTCTCTATTCCAGAGTGGAAGTGGGAGGATATTTCAATGGACTTCATCACGAGTTTGTCGACGAGTCATCGTGGCATGAATACAATTTGGGTAATTGTGGACCGCTTAACTAAGTCAGCTCAGTTCCTTGAGATTAAGGATACATGGGGTCCCGAGAGACTTTCCCAGTTGTTCATCAAAGAGATAGTGAGATTGCACGGTACTCCTAAGAGTATCATTTCTGATCGTGACGGGCGATTCGTGTCACATTCTTGGAAATCAGTTCATCGTGCCATGGGAACTCAGCTTAATCTCAGCACAAGTTTTCTTCCTCAGTCCGACGGACAATCAGAGTGAACTATTCAGACGTTGGAGGACATGTTGAGAGCATGTGTCCTCGATTGGAAAGACGATTGGGAAGCCCAACTACCGTTGATTGAGTTCACATACAATAACAGTTGGCATGCTTCGATTAAGATGGCACCTTACGAGGCCTTATATGGTCGCCGTTGTCGATCTCCCTTATGTTGGTATGACTTATCAGAATCAATCGATATCGAGCCCGATATGCTTTTAGCCGCCCGCGAGAAGGCATCTTTGATTAGAAGTCGTTTGTTGACCGCTCAGAGTGGACAAAAATATTATGCAGATAATCGTCGTCGGCCATTAGAGTTCGAGGCTGGTGACCACATTTTGGTCATGGTATCCCCGAGTCGAGGTATCTTCCATTTCGAGAAGCGGGGAAAGTTGAGTCCGAGATTCATTAGACCGTTTGAGATTTTGGATCGAGTAGGCAGTCTGGCTTATCGATTGGCTTTACCTCCGGCGTTGAGCCAGATTCATAATGTGTTTCACGTCTCTCAGTTGCGGAAGTATGTTGCCGACCCGAGTCACATACTTCAATTCGATGAAATCGATATCACGGATGATCATTCGTATGAGGAGCGTCCTGTACGAGTCTTAGAGTGGCGAATCAAACAGTTAAGGAACAAGACGATTCCTTTGGTTAAAATTCAGTGGTCTAGACACAGAGTCGAAGAGGCTACTTGGGAAACCGAGGATAGTATGCGGGAGAGTTATCCCGAGTTGTTTGACCCTTAGTTTCGAGGACGAAACTCTTTTTAAGGGGGGAAGTATGTAATACTCGATTGTAAATTCATTCATTATCATTCAGTATTTACCATTCAGTAATTGTCATTCAGTAATTTTTCACTCATTAATGATCATTCATCACTCACGTTCATTCATTTGTATTCATCGTTGGCATACTTGGAGCCGTGTATCAGTTACCAATGGTTATTCAACTCCGTTTGAGTATCGAGACGAGAGTATTTTCATAATCATCGTGATGGGTAGTCTTGTGTTGTAAGTATTACCTATTGCATGTTATTGGACTCAATTACATTCATGCAAGTATCATATGTCGGATCATTCATCATCGGTAACGGGAAGACGGAGTTGTCGGATTTTTGTCATTTCCAGCAATGAGTTACGGCCATAACTAATCATCATTACGGCCGTAACATCCATTCGTGGAAATCGGTATCTTTCTGGACGAAGACAACTTACGACCATAAGTCATTTTAGTTACGACCGTAAGCACGAGGGTCGGCCGTATGTTTTGGGAGACTACGGCCGTAGCATGAATTCATTGGGCAGGAGGGTGTTTTTGACGAAGACAACTTACGGCCGTAAGTGTTGTTGTTACGGTCGTAAGTTAGCTTTGGTTATGGACGTAACCCGGTCAGTGCAGGCCTTATTGTTTTTTCGACGAATCATTGTTACAGCCTTATGAAATGGATGTTACGGACGTAAGGCCTTTGACTTGGGAAGTTATGGCCATAAGGTGGCAGAGTTACGGCCGTAACTCTGCGCAGTATTTAAAGGCTTGGAAGGGATTTTTATGCTCATTTCACCATTTCCTCACTTTGGTTCGGAGAGAGAAGTTTTGTGGGAGAGATTTTTCATCATCAAACACTTGTGTGTTCGGGTTTAATCATCTTCATTCGTTTGTGGAGCTTGGGAAGTCGATTAACACTAGTTTTGACGGATTGAAGAGGTTGGATCTTCAAAGGTAATTTTCTCCAAACCTTAGATTTCGATTATATGATGGAATATGATGTTTTGGATGTTATAATCATGATATATGAAGAGTTATACATAGAATTATGAGATTGTATGAATATTCATTCGATTATTGAAGGATTATTTGAAGAACACTTTGAATGTTGATTTGGTTTTGGGGGTTTCGATTATATGTTGTTGAAATATCGAATTGGGTATTCATATTGGATAATTGATTGTGTTGGAGGTGTTTTGTTGGATGTTGTAATATCCGCGTTTTCTATCCTGGGTAATTTCTATTTTGGTGCATTTTCGTTTCGGACAACTCGCCTGACACTGTTTTGTAATTCTGAACCTATTTTATTCTTGGAGTTTTTTCCGTTTAGACGGGTCTTGATAATGTTTTTACGTAATTTCATCTCGTGTTATATTCTGTCGCATGTGTATTCGTTTCTCGTTAAATTCGTTCGATTTCGTCGTTTTCTTACTTCCATGAGTTCGTATGCTTATGTAGAGCATGTTGCGAGTTTCGGATTGTTAATCCGACGTTGTGTCGTGACTTTTCGGTTGTTTGGGACGTTTTTGTAATTTCCTAGAAGTTTAGGGAATTTGTCCCTTATTCGACTTTGGTTGTGTACCTCAGATCGTTTTGGGTTCCGTACTTCCATTTCGTGTTATTGTTGCCCAAATATCGATCCCTGTTGCTTTTATTCTCCTTAGGATCATTTTTCGTCATTTTGGGACCCGAGGGTGTGGGCGCGGCACAAGAATTGTGAGCCGCGGCACACGCTCGCCCGATTGTTGCCTTAACAAAGCGTCTGCGTGTGCCGCGGCACAAGGATTGTGCGCCGCGGCACAGTCGGTGCCGCGGCACACTTGTCGAACGCGGCACACCCGGTGACACTTGCCGGCCAAATTCGATCAGCGTGCCGCGGCACGGTCGGCGATGCAGCGGCACATGCAGTCGAGCCGCGGCACACTTGATGAGCCGCGGCTGCAGCGGTCGGCCGACCAGGCACAATTTTGGCTCTGTGCCGCGGCACGGTTAGTGAGCCGCGGCACACGGCGGTCGGCCTTCTTATACGCTTCTTATTCGGCGAGAATCGCCCATTTCCTCCCCTTCTTCAACCGTGCGAGAGAGAGAGTCTTGAGAGGGAGAGTTCCTCCATACACCACTTATTTGTGTAGATTTCTTCCTCTCTTTTCGATCGGGTGGCTCGGATTGCGGATCTAACACGTGGTTTTGGATTTGAGTGCTTGATTCTTCAAGAGGTAAGAATTCCTTTAACCTAGTATGATTTTGGGGAGGGTTTGGTGGTGATTTTGTGTTCTAATCCGAATTAGCCGATGTTGTTGTTAGAATTGATAGTATACTCGTGACCCTTGGTTTTCTTGTTTTTGATTGGGATGAAATCCGTTGTTATACCATTGACCGATTTCATTTCCTTTTGCACTCTTGGTGTCCGAATTGTCCCAACCGGTAGAATTAGGATTAATTCTTACCTTTCCGCATTATTGAGACTTGTGTATACCGTTATTGTGTTAGGATTGGATTTGGGAGGATTGTTCGGACCGAAACCTATTCCGTCGTCGTTCCTTCGTTTCGTTTCATTCAAGGCAAGTACATGTATTACATTTCATTATGTATATTGTGATTTTCGAAATGAATGATTAATGGTGAATTTTTGGGTGCGTGAGATGTGTTCCTTCCACCGGAGTGTCGACGGGATGTGCGGGTCGATACTAAGAAGTGCGGCCGCGGAAGGGAACTTGTGTGCGTGTGTGATTGAACTTCCACCGGAGTGTCCGACGGGATGTCGGGGTCGATACTAAAGTGCGGCGCGGAAGTGGTATCCCACTCGGAGTGTTCGACGGGATGTCGGGGGTCGCTACTAAAGTGCGGCCACGGGATACGATTGTGATTTTGTGATATCGTGATGATTGGAAATTGATGTGATTGCCAATGTAGTATTCCGGAATATATATATATATGTGGCAAATGACTTATGTTTGAGATGATTGTGTAAAACCGTATTTTTGTATATAATGTGGTGTAATTGTGTACTTGCACTAGCTATTCGAATGCTAACCCCTTAAATGGGGGAAATGCGTCTTATGCATTTAGTGCAGGAGGAGTGAGGAGCAGGCACGGGGCATGCACGCGAAGGACGGGATGGCTTGATGATAGTGGCTCGAGTCTGTTTTGTTTATTTCTATGTTTGGTTATTGCATATGTCGAGTATTGGAGCTAAACTGTTTATTCTTGAACTTGGTTTAAGTCCCCTGCGTGGGCATCGAATTGATATTTACATTATGTTTTATGTACTCCGTTGAAATGATTTGGCGAGGCCACGCCCTATTACTTTTGAGTGCATCTTTTGGGGTTTTCATTGTGGTTATGTGTCATGTGTTAGCCTGGTAGACCTCAAGAGGGTTCTACGGCGTGTAATGTCCCATTTGTGAATTGGGGTGTTACATTTATGGTATCAGAGCTTAGGTTTTGAATACCTAGGCTGTCGGTTAATTTTAGATGCATTAGTTGCATCATTAGAGTCAGTCGTTGAGCCTAATATCATCATGCTACCGTCTTTTCGTGCGACCCGTGGCTGTAAGTCTTCTCAAACTCTTTCATTCTGTATTTGTTTTCTTGCGCTGTTCGGAATCGTAACTTGTGTTACCAACTTTGTGAATTGTGAATCTTTCTGATCTTGTCCTTTTCTTACTTTCCTTCAGTATGTTGAGAGGTCGTGGTAGACCGGCTAGGGGACGCGGCCGAGGCCGTGGTCGGGGTGATGATACTGAAGAGCGCTCACTGGCTAGGTCCTCTGCGGACTCGGCCTCTCACTCGGTGCCGTCGGGTAATAATGCCTGGCCAGGGCTCTGCCGTGCTTGTGATTGGTAGCCCAACTTACTCGAATAGCTCGGGGGTGGGCGCGAGAATCCGCCCGACACCGGAAGAGGAGGCTAGTAAGTGGCTTGACGGTGACTAAGATGCACCCTCCTCGTTTCTCAGGATCCTCGACTCCCTCGGTTGGGAGAATTGGCTCTTTCGGTTGTCCAGGACCTTGATGCCGTAGCTTGCCACGAAGACGGGAGGGTACATATTGCCCAGTACCTCTGGATAAGGAAGGCTGCGGAATGGTGGGAGGCCGTTGTGCCCGAGAGGCCGTCGAGCTACTTGGGAGGAATTCAAGGCTGCTATGGAAGCAGTATTGTCCGCCGCCCGTCAAGGAGCGCGGTGTGGAGTTCTTCACCGCTACACCTCGGGACGTGCCTATTTCTCAGGCCATCATTACTTACAATCGGCGGTTGGGTTTCGTGAGAGATCGGGTGAGGTCGGAGGCCGATAAAATCCGTTACTTCAATATGCGCATGAAGCCGCATATTAGGCGAGTATGGCACCGCTCATGTGTGCCACTTTGAAAGAATACCAGGATCGCGCCCTAGCGATCGAGATGGCGGTTCGGAATCGAGTCGGTTTCGGAAGCTAAGAAGCGAAGACTACCGGTGGATTCTCGGCCGGGAAGGGTGGTCGATTTTCGAGGTCTCGTTCTGCTCCCATGCCGGGGAAGAGGCCGTTCCATCGGGCCGGTGGATCTCGGGTAACCGTTGATTCGATCCATCGCCGGGTGTCGGGGTTTGTTTTAAGCGCACCAATATGAGCATTTGATGAAGGATTGTCCTTTTCCCCGTTGCTTGCTTCACTTGCGGGCAGGCCGGGCATCGGGCGGCTCATTGTGAGAGAGCCACCGGGGTCGCTAGAGTTCCGACTACCACTACCGATCGGAGGGATCATAATACTCCGGCTACTCGGGTTGCGGGGTTCGGGTCGCGGTAGAGGTCGGGGCGGCCGGATCGCCGCGCGACCTCGAGCTCGGGTTGATCCACCCCGGCTGTATCGGATGAGGCGCCTGAGGAGCGGAACATTCGGTAGCGTCGAGTACCACTCGGATCCTTACTCATCCGATTTAGTGCTTTTCGATTGGTGCAACCCATTCCTTTATTGCGTCGGATTGTGTGAATCGTATTGGCTTTATTGCTTGTTTGAGTGTGAACCGTTTGTGGTGGGTACGCTGGCGGGATCGTATGATTGGGGACCGGGAAGTTAGGGATTGCCCGTGAGGATCGGGAGCCGAGATTGGCCCTCGAACCTCATCGTTATCGACCTTAAGGGTGAGGATTTAATCCTCGGGGACGATTAGTTAGAGCGTCACGGTGCTATCATGAACTATCGGACTCGTACTATCTCGATCGTGGCGAAGATGGCACCGAGCATACTCGTCGGTATGGCAGGTAGATCGGGAAGCGTGATTAGCGCCTTGAAGGCGATGAAACTTACGAACCGGGTGTGTCGGCTCACGGTGCTATGCCACTGAAGGCGGAAGATGGTGGAGTTGACATGTCGTCAATTCCGATTGTTAGTGAGTATCCGATGTCTTTCCGGACGATTTCTGGGATTACCACCACGGCGAGAGGTGGAGTTTCCTATCGATCTAGAGCCGAATGCGGCCCCTATTTCTCGAGCACCGTACCGTATGGCACCGTCGGAGATGTTAGAGTTGAAGAACCGGTTGGGAGAATTGCTAGATAAAGGGTATATTCGACCGAGCACATCGCCTTGGGTGCGCCGTACTTTTCGTTAAGAAGAAAGATGGGTCGCCGTTTATGCATCGATTATCGAGAATTAAACAAGTGACCATCAAAAATAAATACCCTTTGCGGGATTGACGATTTGTTTGATCGGCTTGAGGCGGCAGTCTTTTCGAAGATTGATTTGCGATCGGGCTACTACGATTGAGAATTCGGGGCGTCGATGTTCGAAAGCCGCCTTCGGACGAGATATGGCCATTACGAGTTTGTGGTTATGCCTTTCGGGCTAACCAATGCCCAGCAGTGTTCATGCGGTTGATGAACAAGGTTTTTATTGAGTATCTGGACAAATTCGTAGTCGTTTTTATCGACGATATTCTTATCTATTCACGGAGTCGGGAGGATCACGCCTTACATCTCCGAATTGTATTAGACACTTTGAGGCGAGCGGTTGTACGCGAAGTTCTCTAAGTGTGATTTTAACTCGAGTAGCGTTCCTCGGGCACGTGATTCAGCGAGAGGAGTTCGGGTAGATCCACGAGAAGATAGAGCGGTGATGGCTTGGGAGCCGCCTAAGAATGTGAAGGAGGTGAGGAGTTTTACGGGTCTCGCGGCTATTACCGAGTTCGTTGAGGATTTTCTAAGATCGCTAGACCACTCACTCGGTTGCTCGAGAAAACTTCGGAAGTTCGAGTGGGTGCGAGAGGCGGGGCGGCTTTGACGAGTTAAAGAGACGTCGACTACCGCACCCGTTTTAGCATTGCCTCGGGGAGCGAGGACTTCGTAGTGTATAGTGATGCTTCGGGCCTTGGTCTAGGGTGTGTTTTGATGCGAGAGAGACGAGTGATTGCTTATGCGTCCCGCCAATTGAAACCTTATGAAGTAAACTACCCCACGCACGATTTGGAGTTAGGCTGCAGTCGTTTTTGCCTTAAAACTCGGAGGCACTACCTCTATGGGTCATCATGTAAGATTTTACGGATCACAAGAGTTTGAAGTACATCTTTAGCTTGAGAAAGAGTTGAACATGAGGCGGCGTAGGTGGTTAGAGTTAATTAAAGATTACGACCTCGAGATACTTTACCATCTGGTAAGGCCAACGTAGTGGTGATGCGTTGAGCGAGAAAACCGATGGCTTTGCGGATGTTAGAGGTACTTACACGCGAGTAAGATCCGGCGAGATTTCATCCGTCGAATATTGAGGTTTGGGTTCGGAGAGTTCGGGGCGATTATGTGCATTAGAGATCACTTCGTCCTTGGCGATGATATCAAGGCGAAGCAATATGACGATCCGTTTTTGGTCGGTGAGGAAGATGTGAGGAAAGGGAAAGCCCCTGGATTTGTGGTTCACGATGATGGAGTTTTGAGGTTTCGCGGAGACTTTGTGTACCATGTGATAATGGTGAGACAGAAGATCTTGGCGAAGCTCATACCACGCCCTACTCCATACATCCTGATACGAGTAAAATGTACAAGGGCGTGAGGAGTAGCTCTGGTGGAGTAATTTGAAGATGGATGTTAGCGAGTTTGTGGCGAAGTGTTTGACACATCAACGAGTTAAGATTGAGCATCGGCGACCAGCGAGGCTATTCGACCACTTCTATCCGGAGTGGAAATGGGAGGATATTTCTATGGATTTCATTACCAATATGCCCAAGACTCGGACGGGAATGAACATGATTTGGGTCGTTGTTGATCGACTAACCAAATCAGCTCATTTTCCGAGTATAAAGGACACTTGGGGGCCGGAGAGGCTTGCGAGTGTTTGTTGCGGAAATAGTGAGATTGCATGGGACCCCTAAGAGCATTGTTTCGGATCGTGATGGCGATTCATATCACATTTTGGCGAGCCGTTCATAGAGCTTTGAGAACCGAGTTGAGACTTAGTACATCCTACCACCCTCGGACAGACGGACGATCAGGCGGACGATCTGAGACACTAGAAGATATGTTGAGAGCACATGCATTAGATTGGAAGGATGATTGGGAGACACACTTGCCGTTGATCGAGTTCACGTATAACAATAGTTGGCATGCCTCGATCAAAATGGCACCATTCGAGCGTTGTATGGAAGGAGGTGCGGATCACCGTTGTGTTGGGATGATCGTCCGAGCTAATCGGTGCGAGCCGATCGATAGTTGAGGCGAGGGAGAAGATTACTGATTCGTGGTAGATTCTTGACGGCCAGTCGGCGAAGTCTTATGCCGATACACGTCGCCGACCGTTGGAGTTTGAGGTGGGAGATCACGTCTTGCTTAAGGTGTCGCCGACACGGGGAGTTTACCGCTTCGGTCGGAAGGGTAAACTTAGTCCGAGATTTATCGGGCCGTTTGAGATTTTAGATAGAGTTGGAGAACTCGCGTATCGATTAGGCTTGCCGCCGTCCCTGAGCCACGTGCATAACGTATTTCATGTTTCCCAGCTTAGGAAGTACGTATCGGACCCTAGCCATATTATTGATTTTGGAGAGGTCGAGTTGGGGCCCGACATTACCTTCGAGGAGAGGCCGATTCAGATCGTTGAGCGTCGGGTTAAGCAACTCAGGCACAAAACCATCCCTTTGGTCAAAGTGCAGTGGTCGAGGCATGGATCCACGTGGGAAACAGAGGAGAGTATGAGGTCGAGATACCCCGAGTTATTCGTATTGTAAGTTTCGGGACGAAACTTATTTTTAGGGGGAGATAATGTAATATCCGCGTTTTCTATCCTGGGTAATTTCTATTTTGGTGCATTTTCGTTTCGGACAACTCGCCTGGCACTGTTTTATAATTCTGAACCTATTTTATTCTTGGAGTTTTTTCCGTTTAGACGGGTCTTGATAATGTTTTTACGTAATTTCATCTCGTGTTATATTCTGTCGCATGTGTATTCGTTTCTCGTTAAATTCGTTCGATTTCGTCGTTTTCTTACTTCCATGAGTTCGTATGCTTATGTAGAGCATGTTGCGAGTTTCGGATTGTTAATCCGACGTTGTGTCGTGACTTTTCGGTTGTTTGGGGCGTTTTTGTATTTTCCTAGTAGTTTAGGGAATTTGTCCCTTATTCGACTTTGGTTGTGTACCTCAGTTCGTTTTGGGTTCGGTTCTTCCATTTCGTGTTTTTGTTGCCCAAATATCGATCCTGTTGCTTTATTCTCCTTAGGATCATTTTTCGTCATTTTGGGACCCGAGGGGGTGTGGGCCGCGGCACAAGAATTGTGAGCCGCGGCACACGCATCGCTTGATTGTTGCCTTAACAAAGCTGCAGTGTGCGCGGCACAAGGATTGTCTTGCGCCGCGGCACAGCCAGTCGATGCTGCGGCACACTTGTCGGCCGCGGCACACCGGGTGACACTTGCCGGCCAAATTGGCACCGCGTGCGCGGCCTGATCCCGGCGATCTGCGGCACATGCCGAGTCGAGCCGGCACACTTGGATGAGCAGCGGCCTGGCAGCGGTCGGCCGACCACTGGGCACAATTTTTGGCTCTGTGCCGCGGCACGGTTTAGTGAGCCGCGGCACACGGCGCGGTCGGCGCTATATCTGCTTCTTATTCGGCGAGAATCGCCCATTTCCTCCTTCTTCAACCGTGCGAGAGAGAGAGAGTCTTGAGAGGGAGAGTTCCTCCATACACCACTTATTTGTGTAGATTTCTTCCTCTCTTTTCGATCGGGTGGCTCGGATTGCGGATCTAACACGTGGTTTTCGGATTTGAGTGCTTGATTCTTCAAGAGGTAAGAATTCCTTTAACCCTAGTATGATTTTGGGGAGGGTTTGGTGGTGATTTTGTGTTCTAATCCGAATTAGCCGATGTTGTTGTTAGAATTGATAGTATACTCGTGACCCTTGGTTTTCTTGTTTTTGATTGGGATGAAATCCCGTTGTTATACCATTGACCGATTTCATTTCCTTTTGCACTCTTGGTGTCAAGCGAATTGTCCCAACGGGTAGAATTAGGATTAATTCTTACCTTTCCGCATTATTGAGACTTGTGTATACCGTTATTGTGTTAGGATTGGATTTGGGAGGATTGTTCGGACCGAAACCTATTCCGTCGTCGTTCCTTCGTTTCGTTTCATTCAAGGCAAGTACATGTATTACATTTCATTATGTATATTGTGATTTTCGAAATGAATGATTAATGGTGAATTTTTGGGTGCGTGAGATGTGTTCCTTCCACCCGGAGTGTCCGACGGGATGTGCGAAGTCGATACTAAGAGTACGGCCGCGGAAGGGAACTTGTGTGCGTGTGTGATTGAACTTCCACCGGAGTGTCCGGCGGGATGTGCGGGAGTCGATACTAAAGTGCGGCCGCGGAAGTGGTATCCCACTCGGAGTGTTCGACGGGATGTCTGGGGGTCGCTACTAAGGGGTACGGCCACGGGATACCAGTTGTGATTTTGTGATATCGTGATGATTGGAAATTGATGTGATTGCCAATGTAGTATTCCGGAATATATATATATATGTGGCAAATGACTTATGTTTGAGATGATTGTGTAAAACCGTATTTTTGTATATAATGTGGTGTAATTGTGTACTTGCACTAGCTATTCGAATGCTAACCCCTTAAATGGGGGAAATGCGTCTTATGCATTTCAGGTACCGGGAGGGCTGAGGAGCAGGCACGGGGCACGCACGCGAAGGACGGGATGGCTTGATGATAGTGGCTCGAGTCTGTTTTGTTTATTTCTATGTTTGGTTATTGCATATGTCGAGTATTGGAGCTAAACTGTTTATTCTTGAACTTGGTTTAAGTCCCCTGCGTGGGCATCGAATTGATATTTACATTATGTTTTATGTACTCCGTTGAAATGATTTGGCCGAGGCCACGGCCCTATTTACTTTTGAGTGCATCTTTTGGGGTTTTCATTGTGGTTATGTGTCATGTGTTAGCCTGGTAGACCTCAAGAGGGTTCTACGGCGTGTAATGTCCCATTTGTGAATTGGGGTGTTACAGATGTATCACTCCTTGGAGTTTTGGTATCGATATAATTGAGGATTGGTTGTAAACAATCGAAGATTGGTTACAACGTGTTTGTTATAATGCCCCGATGAATTTGGTTTTGCGTATTGATGTTTTGAGTTGGTTGTGATCATGTTTGATTCGTTTATTAAGCGGATTGTTGGTAATTGTGTTATTCAAGGTTGTTCGAGCGACCGACATCCCATTTTAGGACGTTTGTTCGAGGAAGGACATTCTTCACCGGTGTTGAGTAAGTTAATTCTTACTCGGTTAAAAGGATACTCATTCCTTTCATTGTTGTTCATTCATAATCATAATTCATTCATAGTGTAATAATCACGTTGAGACTTGTAATTACCAAACTAATCATTCAATTCATGAGGAACGACGGTTCCAATCATTTCAGTGAGCTATCATTCATTTCATTATGATTTCATCTCGGTGGTCATTCTTGACCCTTGACGGATTGTTATTCATTAATATTCATCATGGTCACTCTTGTTCATGTGACCTTCTGGGTTCATATTGCGTGGCTGGGTGGTTATGTGTGGAATTTTTAGTCGGGCACACGATAGTCATGTGGCGAGTTCACAGACACAATGGACTGTGCACACGGTAACGTGCCTCCATGAGACTAATTAGGTACAAGTGCAGGTGTGTCCGGACATTCATCTTGTGCACTTGCACGTCCCATTACGGGCGTACTATGATGCCCCTCTTGAGCTTAATTTCATAATTAAGATATATCATGATTGTGTTTATTCAACTCTTGGGGATTATTGTTTTGTGTAACTGACCCCGTTGGGGGATGTTGTTTTCAAGTCATGACAAGGCAAAAGCACGAGAAGAGAACATTGACGGCGAGGAGTCCCAGTGATACTAGTAGGGGGCCCAGTCCTTTCCAGTCATTCATGTTTCTTCATTTTTATTTCCGCTGCAAATTTCCATCTGGATATTCACTTTATTCAGTGTTGTATATTTTATCTTCATAAAAAATATACATGTATGCTGTATTTCCTGAGTGTGTTGTACTTAAAACTCTTCATCAGAGTAATTGATGATATAATGTGGTTCGGTACTACAATTATATTATTTAATTCATCCATTTTCATTCGCTTGGTGGGTCCCAGTTGGGGGTCCACGGCACTGTAATGGCCGCCTAGTTTGGGGTGTTACAACTTAACCTTATATTCAGAATGAGAATATTAGGCTGCCTTCGAAAATGTGTCTCCCTTACAGGCCAGACGACAATCCTCTTGACGAAATGCTCTCAGAAATCTTCCCAAACTTCGATGCTCACATAGAGGATCCAAAATCGCTCATTCAACGTGCTATTCTGACCCCGAAGAATGATTGCGTGCATGAAATCAATAACGCCTTAATTGATAGGTTCCCGGGTTGCAGTGTAGATTATTATAGCACGGATCCGACGAGTGACCCTTTCCAGCAAGCATATTATCAGGATTACTTGAACTCCGTCAACACTCCAGGCCTACCTCCTCATTTACTTCGTCTTAAACTCAATTGTTCTATAATGCTCCTACGTAATATTAACCCCTCTGAGGGACTCTGCAATGGCACCCACCTTATCTGTCCTCGTCTAGACCGAAATGTTTTGGATGCCGAAATCACATCAGGTCAACATGCTGGAGATTTTGTATTTATACCGCGTATACTTTTAGAGCCCTCTGACAAGCAAAAATGTCATATCCCATATAAAAGGCATCAATTTCCTGTTGGTCTCTGTTTTGTAATGACAATTAATAAATCACAGGGACAAACATTGGACAAGGTCGGACTTTATCTACCTGAACCAATCTTCTCTCACGGACAACTCTATGTTGCTCTCTCTCGGGCTAGAAAGGCAAAGGACATTAGAATATTAATTCGCCCGCCTTTGGTTCATACCATCTCAAACAACCTAACGAAAAACATTGTATATAGAGAAATTATTGTTGCTGTAGTTCTGTGACCTCACAATCTCATGTCATTTTAATGAGCATTCGGGAGACACCAATAATAAATTTACATTAGCCACTTTCTCGTTCAAAACAAAATTCATGTTAATCAGCTCTCTAATGTGTTTTAATTATTTATCTATTTTAATAAAAATCTCCACAATTGTTAGATCCTGCTTGACAACGATTTGCCTCGCTTTATGATTCTCTTTTTTTTTTCGCTCATCCAAAAGAGAGACATTCTATCATGCATTGTCTGTATGTGTTATGTACGCTCATGTTATACATAATGTTAGTGGTTCCGTTGATTAGGAGTTTCAGTCCTGATTCTTTTTCTTTTTAATAACATAATGTGTTTTCACTATCATTTGTAAAAAATTATTAGTGATTTCATATAAAAAATAAGAGATTCCAGCATGTATTGTGCATATGTGTATTATTATATATGTTCATGCTATGTATATGTATGTGTATGTGTGTGCTTTTATGTTTGTAGATAGAAATATGTATTCCACTCAATGTTTACAGTGTGTGTCTGTGTGTTGTTTCTTGTGTTTATTATATGCACATAATGTAGCTGGTTTCATCAGGCTGGAATTTTGGGCTAGAATGTTCGTTGTTCTTAACATTATATGTTTCTCCTAACATTCTTAAAAACTATTAATTATTTTATATCATATTTCCCTGGACATCTACACTGACTATTACTGTTTTTTTCTTCAGATTTATGTTCGTTTCATGCGCTTGTTATCAAGTGCATGTTCAATTCCGATGCTTACTATATTTTTGCCGGTTACTGCTTGTAGTTTCTTTGATAGGTTTATCTTTATATATATTTCTTTGTATGTTAAACTATATCTTGATGATTGTTGATCTTTCAATGCAGGTCAGCGAGTTTTTTGTTCCGCAGTTAGGTTTACCTACTTTGTCCTCAACCATTGCCTCGACGAGCTCTCTCATGCTCTAGTTTTGCTCTTTATTCTACAGACATTGCCCTTATTCGTTGCTGCTGCTAGACTTCTATTTGGTACTTCTTATTAACATCATATAATAGTCATTTTCTACCTGTATCTATATCATGTACGCTTGCATATTTGTGTTTTGCTTTGATATATCCATACTATCAAAAGACTTTCATTCTCGTGCCACCTTCTCTTTATTTGTTACATGTGTATCTACGTTGTTTTGTATGTTTATTGTATACACATAATGCATTGTTGTGCTTTGTGTTAGACTAAGTTTTCATAGTTGCTGATCTTTTTGTGCAGATAAGTGAGGTCTTCATTCGACAATTAGGTTTGCCAAAATTGGCCTCAAACGTTGCTTCTAGAAAATTTCTCATTCTCTATTTTTCATCCTAATTCTGTCGACATCGTCTTCAAACATTGCTTTAATATATACAATAATTTTATTATGTTTTTGAGTTTCACAAGTTCAACACGACCTTATCAATTTCAGTGTAATTCATTATTATCTTACATTTTCATGAAATAATATAGTCAGCAAATGGAGCCCAAAATATTTCCACTCGAAGCAATAACTCCGGAAACGAGAAACTAGACTGCAAAGGTTTTTGTCCTCACTAATACAGAATCTCAAACGTCGTCGCAACCCACTACTATAAAATTTCAGAATATGCTCCTCGCAGATAACAAGGTAGATTCCTCTCTACAACCACCATCACATCTCATTCTTATTGATATTTTTCACATATCTTAATCTTACACCAAACAAGGAAATAAGGTCGAAGGAATGTGTTATCGAGGAGACATTGACCTGCTCAAAAATAGTTTGCATCTTCATCAAACCTACCTTATATCAAACACAGCAGTGCGGCCAGTGAAACCGGGATTCGAAAATCCTTTGACCAATAACAAATATCAATGGATAATTGGTGCCAGGACATTCGTTTTAGCAGTTGAAGAAGATTCATCCATCTCCTCCGAACTCGCTACCAATTTCATACAATATGACAAATTCCGTGATTTTATAGGCACAAGAAAATTAATAAGTCAGTTCTTACAAAAACTTAATAGCTATCTCTAACTATAACTGTATTGCGTCCTTTCTTACTAATTTAGTTTATAATCAACTATAAATCTATTCAGTAAGGAAGAATTGCAAACATATTTTCCTCATACTCATAATCAACTCTTACCAAAGCCTACTACATATCTTCAACTATAAATCTACTGTAGGTACTGTCGCAATTATAATTGATAGCCACAGTACAAGAATGGTGTCCTCAAGAGGAAAGCAAAACATGCTCCGTGAATATGCAGCAGTAGACGAAATGTACGGAATTGCTGCACTATTTTATGTTTGTCGTCCTCTCTTTTCTTCACTGTTTAATTTTTTTTTCTTCGTATTTTGTAGCTTCTGCTTATATTAATATATATCATCTTTGTTACTATACATAATTGTCGCCGCGTTTTATATTTGCTATCCTATTGTCCCCACCAACTTGTCATCCAGCTATCCCCTATACGCATACATTTTCTGGCGTATCTCTGCAAACTAAAATTCGCCTGAATCTGTTCACTGCCCAGCTATTATATTGCATTTTAGAATAGTTATTCATCCCAGCCATGATTAAACAAACACCAAATATGACTGCACCGTGCACATCTTCCACATTTCACTTTGTTTTAATTTTAAAAATATTAATAACTTGTTATCCATTCTGTTCATGATTGCATAGCCTCATTATTACATGTTCCGAATATTTCTACAACTGTCGTAATCATATTTACATATTTTTACATATTTGATATCTAATTTTGCGATCTCCTTTACATGTAAAGACATCTATTTACTATCCTCATCTACAAATCAAATATTGAAAATTATTACTTTATTCGTTCCTTTTTGCAGGCTCAAACCCTTCATTATTACTTTCTGGAATGATGCTACGACAGATGATGTCTACAACATACTCGATTCTATAAAAGACATACATGTTATAGCAGCTCTAAACTTCAACGTCACAGATTATCACAGTAATATCGCTCTCCCTTGGCCTTCGTTCGATAAAAATCATCATATATAGCAAAACAATTACCTCGCATTTATATTTTATATTAATATCTTCCTTCCCTCACTTACTTTCATATATCTCGCTTAGCTCCACATCTGCATCTCTTATCCTCATGAACTCCAAAATCGACTGTGTCCAAGACCTTCAGAAATGGGGAGTACATATTTCCAAATATCTATATTGTTGTTTACAGTTATTATAACAACATATTTTTTTATAGGTATTCTATACATAAAGAGAAAATCGAAGAACTTCAACAGCAGGGTGATGTTTTCAGGAAAGCACAAACCAATTTCAGTATTGATCCTGAAACAATCATATCTGTTCAGACACTCCTTGCAATCGAACAGGTAAATGCTTCCAAATTATTCTCAATCGTAGCCACGTATAATACAGTTGCACCTTCTCTGACCCCCCATATCTCCGATATTCTCCTCACCCAATACTACATTTATTGAGTTTCATTTCTCCTACATCCAGACAGATCTAACTTGTTCGTCCGAGGTAAACTATCCCGCAGACATCAGCATTTTATCTACCCCTGCTGCGACAAATGTCACCGTCTGACAATTGCAGAGTACAGCTCTCTTTTCGAGTGCCACTCTTGTCAACAAATTAAGACTGCCATTCCAAGGTACATGACAATGCAGATTCTCGCTCTGCCTCACACTGTCATCATTTACTCAAATGACTACATTATATATTCCATGCGTCAACAGATTCAGGTTCTCCCTCTTAGTATATGATGATTCCGGCGAAATAGAGGTGACTGTTTTTGGAAATGAAGGTGAAAAAATCATGCAAATGTCGGCAAATCACTTTCTGGAAAATTATTGCAGTGTAAATAACTTCTCTTAACAGTATTCTTCCTGCTCACAACTGAACTGTTTGAAATACCTTTTATTTGATTCTAAACTACACTAACTTGCCAGACGAATCTTTCATATTAGACTCAATTGACTCCAAACTAGATCAAGTCCAACTGAAAGTGAGAATTCATTCAAAAGTTTTTAATAAACAAGATGGCACAACTATAATGTCACATACCATGAAAACACTGGAATGTCAGCAATTACATTCTCCGACTATCCCCAACAGCGAGACAACGACCACATCCTTACCAGGTATGTATAAATATTTAATATACCACACCTCATATATTAACAATCAAAAAACGACCACCATGTAACTAATCGAACAAACAAACAACTAATGAGGTTATCAACAATTGTGTTAGGTTTATCATTTTACTAGGCTATAAATGAGGTGTTTATTTTTTTTATTACTTTCGTGGTTTTATGTATGCGTAGTTGCACATTCATGGATCGTGTATTGTGCATTGTTTGTGTGCTCCGGATTCTATAATATGAAATATGTGTGCGCGACTATGTATGTGGCAAACTATTCGAGCTATGTTTTCGGCTCAGTTAGCTCCGTAATTTTCAAGATTGGTGTCTCATCTCTTTGTTTGTCTATATAATAAGGTCTGATTCAAGTTTACCACGTTAATGGCCCACCTCTATATAAGGAAATTTGTACGTTATACACAGGAATGATCTTTTTACATGTGCAAAAAGGCCCTCACAACAATTATTTTGCTAAATTTTTAAAAAATTAACGTTTTGTAAATTATATCGTCGTTTGTTTCTTCATTTCCATACCCCAATCGAAACATACTTTCTGCTGCTAAAAAATAAAGGCCTATAAATTTGTGCATGACTAAATCGGATATTGATTTGATGAGTTTCGTTTGATAGAGTGTTAGACATGAGTTTCGTTATTTTGCTCAACACCTTTGACTTTCATTTGAATATCTAATATATCACACCTCACTCTTCTAACCAATGTCGCATTATCTATTAGCACCTACCACAGATGCCACTAAAATCTCCACACCGCAAAAAAACGAAACAAAAACACTTCCATCAACAACCAAAAGTAATTTTGTATTAGCATGTTCTACTTATATACATTCACCAAATATATATTACCGCATCTTTCTTATTTCAGAACATCCTCACCTGACGTACACATCAACATATCACCTCGCGGACGAGCATTGAAAGCAAAAAAAGTCGAGTGATTCAACTTTGATGTCTACCTGTATATTCAGACTTCAATCAGCTTTGATATCTGCATGTATATTCAAAGTTTATCTATGACCAGCTTTGCAGTTTTTGTTGTTGAATTACAATTGAAAATTTTATGTTATTTTCCTGTTGATTTTCCATAAAAATCTGAGTAGCTTACTTTCCACTGTGAATAAGTGTTTCCTGAGTCAGTTATGGTAGTTGTGCCTGGATCTGAAATACAGTGCTGGTGTTTTCTTTCTGCAATTATTTCCTCTTTCTATTAGTGTTCATTTTGTAATTAATCTTATGTAAACTGTCGGTTTATGATTCACTGGGTTGATACCTGCACTTGCTATTAGTCATTGACAAGTGTAGGATTAAATTGGTTATGTTATTTCTTATAACTTTTTGGTGCTGCTGAATTTATTTAAATAAAGACCGACGTACAGTGTCTTCAATTGTTCTTAATAACTAAAATCGATGTCCAAAATTTGAATACCTACGTTAGATTATTTTTATTAGAAAGACATTTCCCATATTTGAATCCCTAGGTTGAGTAAAATCTTGTTTCTTTTATTGGTGTTATGAGAGGAACATAAGATTTTCATAAAAATGCATTTCATTTCCTTATATAATTTTCTCGAGTACGTTGAAATGTGTATGTATATATACATATATCTCGGACCTGTTCTAAAAAAGTCGAGGTATTATATCATCTCTTTGCAACATGCATGTACAACCACTAATAAACTTAAATATTGAGTGAATGCTTGTTACAAAGTAAAAGTATCAATGGAACATTGGTTGTGCAACACATTTACATAAACGTCAGTGATAAGGGCTTTTGCTGTCCCTTACCCTGATCAAATGTACATAAATGGGAAAGAATGTTGAACGCGAAAGAAGGATCGTATTTCAAACAATATATGATCTACATAACAAAAATTGCATAATGGACACTAATAAAAAGCAGTCTAGATAGTGCTGAATCTATTTCATTATTTTATCTATTTGAACAAATATTTATCTATTTCATTTTTTTAAATGTTTATAACATCATTATACCAAAAATCTAGACTCGAAAAATTCTCATTTAAAAAACTATTCTTATTTATGAATCTGCTAATTAAAAAATCCAAATTATAAATGAATATAAATTAATAAAAAATTATGTTGTTCGATACTGTAACATATAACAAACTCACAAAACAACATATATGGGCAAACTCCACACTATTGCATATCCACAAATCTTCCTTTATTATAATTGTACATATTTTTAAAATAACTGTAACATATAAAGTATAGGTATCTAAAATAACGAACATAAAACAACATATATGGGCAATCCCGTGAATTGCACAGGACCAAAAACTAGTTACTAAATAATCTAGGTAAATTCATTAATTAACAAACTTAAATAGATCATGCTTTGGTAGATCAAACACCTACATTTCACGCTTCCGCTGTATTTTATTTCAACATCAATCACACCAATCAACTTATGGTTACGCCTTCTCAGCATTCACACAAACGGACATGTCCACTCAGAGCCAATTGTCCGCTATGTGGACACCACTTGGACTGCTGGATTGCCACCTGCCACATCACTAAGCCACCACATCGAGTCTTGGTTCTGTAACACCCATAAACCTATTGAGTTATTACAGTTCGTGGATCCCACACAAGGAATATACAAGGCTAAAACGAGGAAAATGATTCAACAATTACAAAATGGAAAATCACAGCTCATTCTATGATATCCAACAGAACACTTCTATATGGAATTCGATAAAATTATAGGCCTAATTGGCCAAAATATAAATGACGACATCATTCATGGGCCTCGCCCAAATATCTCGATACAACAATAAAATGACAAGTTGCGATCATACTCCAACTATGGTGAACAATAACATGAACCCCTCATAACAACTTGGGACAAGTATAGCTTGAACGCCTTATTGTCATCGCCACGCCCCTATGTCTTAACTTTTCCACTTCGTACCTAAAACATGTTCCGCCCTCACGAAATGAGTCATCCATAAAACATGATATGCACCTGGTAACATTCAAAACTGTTTAACAATAATATGAAAAGCTCAAAAGCAACGTTCAATACCGTATAACCATGAAACATTATGCCTGCAAGATACAATCAATACTTGATCGCTGAATGAACTCAAAAGCGACGGTCAATATCGTATAACCATGAAACATTATGCCTGCAAGATACAATCAATACTTGATTGCTGAATGAAATGAAAATGTCCAATGGTTAACAGTCAATGTTGTATACAAATTAATGATATGCCAGAAGATAAACAGTCTGAAGTTGTATATTGATTATACGGCCTAAGCCAAAGAGACAGTTAAGCTATATACTGATAATGATATGGTTGAAGCCAAATAGACAAGTAAGCTATATGCTGATGATAATATGGCTGAAGTCGAATAGATAATTAAGTTGTATACTGATAATGATATGGCTGAAGCCAAAAGACTATTAAGCTGTATAGTGAAAATCACTAAATTTAATTAGTGACTGTGACCTGCATGTGCTGGGCAACCAATCCTGTAGCTTTCAAGCCCCAGTTTTATCAACATATCGCTAGCCGAAACTAGTCTCCATAACATGAATAAATAACAAACCGTAATGTCACTAGAAATCCCGAATTTCAACAGAATAATGGTTTGATGCCTTTAATCGACCGAAAACAATAATGGTAACAACTGATGGGAATTGTCCTTGACACTCCCAAATTTAAATGAACAATGATTTGTTGCCTTCAATCAGCCAAGCATTAATAATGAATAGGGAATGGGATCAATGCCGGAGGGTAATCAACAATCTTACGATATCAATAGAATTTATGAAGAGACCACGTCGCACATGTAATATTCGCACTTTCTATTTTTAGTAATTTCTATTTTTAGTGTATTTTTATTTCGTACGACTTGCTTGTTATTGTTTTGGAATTCTGAAACTATTTTGTTCTGTATCCATGACCATCTGGACGAGTTTTGGAGTTGTTTTTCTGAGATTTTACTTATTATGTAACTTTTCCGCACTGAGGCTCGATTCTCGTAAATCTCGTTCTATACTGACGTTTCATTACTTCTGTAAGTTCCTTTAATGATTCTAGATGTGTTACAACTTTTTGAGTTGTCGTTCAGGTCTCGAGTTTAGATTTTTGAATGTTTAGGTCATTTTTGTAAATTCTTATTATCTTGGGCGTTGATGCTAATATTCGTTTATTCCGACCTTCGGATGACCGGAGGCTTGTGATGGTTTTTATGTTTATCTCGTCTATAAGATCTTCGTATATCTGTGGCTTCATTCCTCGTACTTTCATTCCGGTTGTTGGCAAACCGTTGTTTTGAACCCGATCGGCCTGCTTGCGGTATGCATTACGGCCGTAAGGTGGTATGCATTACGGCCGTAAGGCTTCATACATTACGGCCGTAATGTCCCTTTCGTAGCGGCCGTAATGGGATTGAGCATATTGGGCAGTAAGGTCATGAACACCATTACGGTCGTAATGGTATAGGTGTTACGGCCGTAACGACTGTCAGTATTTAAAACTGGCAGCGGACGATTTCAGCCATTTTTCACCCTTTCTTCTTCCTTCCGCGATGAAAACACTCCCTTGAGTTAGATCTCGGACAATCTTCACCCAAACTTAAGTTGAGAAGCATTTTGGGGCATCATATCATCACTCTAACCCCAAATCATCAGTGGATCGCCTTCAAATCGAGGTATATCCTTAGAACCCTAGCTTTTGGGGATTTTGGGGTTTTGTTTTGATTTTAATCCTTCTAGTCTGATTTGGCTTATATGATCGTTAGATTACGCTAGATAATCATAATCCCTTACTTCTCTTATAGTTTTGCGGATTAGAATTCGAGTTTTCTCCGTTATTAAGTTGGGATCGTTTATGACCTCGTATTGTCCGATAAATGTCCCAACGGGTAGAACTAGGATGAATTCTTATGTTTCCACAATATTGAGATTGTTTGTATATCTTTATTGTGACAGGAGCGAATTTCTGAAGATTATTCGGACCGAAACCTTGTCCTTTCGCCATTTCCTTCACGTCATATTATTCAAGGCAAGTACATGTATTACATTTTGTTATGTGTGATACGGTTGTGATACGAATGATGAAGAATGATATTATATGCGTGAGTTGTTGCTCTTACACCCAGAGCATTCGACAGGATGTCTGGGGGCCGATACTAAGGGGTACGGCCACGGGTTACCAAGTGTGGATGGTTTTGATATTGATATGAGATGATTTACTGTTTGATATCAATAGAATATTCCGGAATATGATTTTTAAATGTTTTCTAAATGAGATGACTGTGTTGAATCGTACCTGTATATAATGTAGTGTAATTGTGTACTTGCACTAGCTATTCGAATGATAACCCCTTAAATGGGGGAAATGCGTTTTATGCATTTCAGGTATTGGTCGAGCTGAGGAGCTGGCACGGGATATGCATGCAAAGGATGGCCCATCATGATGATGAGGCTCGAGTCTATGTTAGATGTTTTGTTATTGTATTTACTTGGGTGTTGGAGTTAGGCTGGTTGTTTTACAAATATGGTTAAAGTCCCATGCGTGGGCAATGAACTTGTGTTAACTCATGCTTTATGATGTTTGATTAAAATGTCTTGGACGAGGCCACGGCCCTATTTTACTATTATTAATGTGTCCTATGGGATTTCTTTTGTGGATTATGTGTCATGTGTTAGCCTGGTAGACCTTATGAAGGTTCTACGGCGTGTAATGTCCCTTACGAGATTTGGGGTGTTACATTTATGGTATCAGAGCTTAGGTTATGAATACCTAGGCTGTTGATTAATTTTTGGGTCTGTTAGTCATGTCGTAAGAGTCAGTTGTTGAGCCCGACATCATCGTGATACCATCTCTTCATGCGACCCGTGGCTGTAAGTCTCCTCGAACTATTACATTTCTGTAATTCATTTCTCTTGTGTAGATTGGACCAACTTTGTAAACAGTAAATTTTTCTGATCTTGTTCTTTTCAATTGTTTTCTTCAGTATGTTGAGAGGTTACGGTAGACCAGCTAGGGGACGCGGCCGAGGCTGTGGTCGTGGTGCTAGTAGTGAGGAAGTTCCGCTTTCTCAGTCCTCTGCAAATTCGGCCTCTCATTCAGTGCCAAATACTCTACCCTTGAGTTACGGCAGGCAGAGAATTTGTCGGTCGATCGAGATCGATCGTCGGGTATTAATGCCGACCTTTGGAGCTCTTCTGTACTTGTGATTGGTAGCTCAGCTCGCTCATATAGCTCAGGATGGACGTCAGAATCCGCCCCCGACTCCAGAAGATAGAGCTAGTAAATGGCTTCAGAAAGTAAGCAAAATGCACCCCCCTCGCTTTGCTGGTTCTACTGACTCCCTGGGTTGAGAGAATTGGCTTTTTCGGATGGGTAGAACGTTCGATGACGTGGCTTGTCCTGACGACAGGAGAGTACCTATTGCTCAGTACCTCCTGGATAAGGGAGCTGCGGAGTGGTGGGAAGCTGTGATGCCCAGGGACCGTTTAGCTACCTGGGAGGAATTTAAGACCGCTATGGAAGTGGAGTACTGCCCACCTCCGGTTCGGGAGCGAAGGATCGTGGAGTTCTTTACTGCTACGCCTCAGGATGTACCGATATCTCAAGCCATCATCACTTATAACCAGCAGTTGGGATATGTGAAAGAGCAAGTGAGGATCGAGGCTAATGAGATTCGCTACTTTAATATGCGCATGAAGTCGCATATCAGACAGAGCATGACACCACTCATGTGTGCCACATTGAAGAAGTACCGGGACCGTGCTCTAGTGATTGATATGGCAGTCCCGGAGTTAGAGTTGGGTTCCAAGGCAAAGAAACAGAAGACTGCTGGCAGTTTTTCAGCCGGTAAGGGTGGTCGATTTTCGAAGTATCAGTCTGCTCCTGCATTTGGGAATAGGCCGTTTCATCAGGCCGGAGGGTCTCAGAGTAACCGTTCAGTCTAGTCCACTGCACCTGGCGGCAGAGTTTGTTTTAACTGCAACCAATACGAGCATTTGGTGAAAGATTGTCCATTTCCTTTAGTTACTTGCTTTACTTGCGGGCAGACCGGGCACCGGGCAGTTTATTGCGAGAGGGCTACCATTGTAATATCCGCAATTTGGATTTTCGGTAATTTTATTTTTTGGCAGAAGTCCATCTTAGCGACTCTATTGTGACCGTTTCGTCATTCCGAGAATGATTAATTATACACTTTTTGTCATCCGAGTTCATCTCGGTGTCGTTCTGTTGAGTTCCGTGTTCTTAAGCGACTTTTCCACGTATGAGTTCGACTTTGTAAAATCACCATTAATTTTTGGAAAGTCCAAAAATTCTGAATCTTTTCAATATTATACAGCATCAAGTTAGCTTTCCAATGGTTCAAACGTTGAGTCAATCGGAGTCCGAACGAAGGAGTTATGGTCGAAATAGCTAAGACTGCACTATGTGTCTTTTGATGCTGGAGCGGGCTGTACCGCGGGCCGCGGCCCCTTCTGGCCGGGCCGCGGCACAAAACTGTTTTGCTGGGCGTTTTTGGCCTTGTGCCGCGGCACACTGGGCCTGTGCCGCGGCACACAGTACAGATTTTTGTATATCTGCATTTGTTATGAAGAACATCCTCATTTCTTCATTTTCCTTCTTCCTCTCTTCCTTGGGGCGATTTTTGGGCGATTTTGGGGTGTTCCAACATCATCAAAACTCATAGATTTCATCTTCTTCAAGTTGTAGTGTGGATCAACAACATATTTGTGGATTTTTCATCCTAATCTAAGGTAACTTTCTTCAACCCTTGAATTCGATTTTGAGTTGGAGCATGATGTTTTGGATGGTATAATCATGAATTGTGATGGATATACATATGATTATGAGTTTTTACGAGTTATCATCGGATTTTTGGAAGTTTTTTCTCAAGAACACTTTGAAGGTTGACTTGGAATTGGGATTTTCGATTAATCTTATCGTAAGCTCGATTTGACTATTCCTATTGGATTATTGATTGTATTGATGGTGTTTTGTTGGATTGAATCATTCGTTTGAAGTTGGTTCTCGATACAAATGAGTTTAGTTGTTTAAGAAGGGAATTTGTTTTCAAGGTGTTTGTCGAAATGCCCCAATGAACTTGGTTTAGTCGTATCGACGTTTTGAGTTCGTTATATTCATGTTTGATTCTTATGTTGAACGGATTGTTGGTAATTGTGTTATTCAAGGTTGTTCGAGCGACCGGTAGTTTCCTTAGGACGTTGTTCGAGAGAGATCGTATCATCACCGGTGTTAAGGTAAGTTAATTCTTACTCGGTTAAAAGGATATTCATTCCTTTCGTTGTTGTTCATTCATAATTATAGTTCATTCATAATGTATTAACCGTATTGAGACTTGTAATTGTCAGTTAATCACTTCAGTCACAAGGAACGATGGTTCCAATCATTTCATTGAGCTATCATTCATTTCACTGTCATTTCATCTCGGTGAGTCATTATTGATTTCTATGTCACTTTTGTTATCTCGTGGCATTCCGGGTCATACTGGCGTGCCGGTTGGTATGTGTAGGATTTTCATGTCGGGCACATATTAAGTCGTGTGTTGGTTTTTGGCCTCACATTGAACTGTGCAGACGAGAAGATTACTTCGTGAGACTGATTAGGTACAAGACCACACGTGTATTCGATCGATACTCATTGGTGGCTTGTGCACGGACACATTTCCATCCCGGGCGTAGTGTGGCGCCACCCTTTGAGCTGTACTGTTAGTTGATTCATACAGCATGTTTGATTGCGTATGTTTTCAACAGGATTGAGTTATAATCTGACCGATTCACTTTTGATCACATGTGTTCGACGGTTTGAGATTTTGATCGAACTTGTGGTTTATACAGCATATATGATTGTGTTTATTCAACTCTTGAGGATTGTTGTTCTGTGTAACTGACCCCATTGGGGGATTTTGTTTTCAGGTCATGGCAAGGCAAAAGTACGGGAATAGAACGTTGACGGCGAGGAGTCCCAGTGATACTAGTAGGGGCCCCCAATCCTTTCAGTCATTCATGTTGTTGTCATTTATTTTCCGCTGCAGATTTCCATTTGGATACTCCGTTTCGTTCAGTGTTGTGTATTTTATCTTCATATAAAATATACATGTTTTCCGTTATTATCTTGGGTGTGTTATAATGAAACTCCTCATCGGAGTAGTTGATGATATAGTGTGGTTCGGTACTACATTTACCCTGTGTATTTCATTCATTTTCACTCGCCTGGTGGGTCCCAGTCGGGGGTCCACGACACTGCAATATCCGCCTAGTTTGGGGTGTTACAGAGTTGGTATCGGAGCGTGGTTTTGAATACTACCTTCTGAATCATGTCTCATTTGAAATCATCGTTCATCAGACTAGTATCATTGGACTTTCGCGTCACGTGTGACCCGTGCAAGAGTCGAGCCCTTCAGACCAAAGAACAGTAAGATTTCCTCGTTTATCATTTTCATTTGAAATCATGTCGATCATGTTAACTCATTAACCACTCAGTACATTTCACAGTTCAGTTTTTGATCTTGAGGATCGTATCAATAATCTTGTTAACTTGTTCAAGATAATTATTTCAAGAATTTCATCAGATAATCATGTCACCTCAGTTAATCATTCATGTAATCACTGTGTTAGAGCGCGTATGCTCATTTTTATCATTTCATAACGTAATCATAACAAGGTACTCATGCGAGATCTATAATTATCATTTGGCCTTACCACTCCAGTATGGAGAGAGCTGTCAAAGGACACAGGCGGAGAGGCCGCGGTGCGGGCCGAAACCCGGGGAATAATCATTCACAGTTAGGAAGTCGTACCCGGGACATAGCTCGATCAGAAGGTGTTCGGGTTGATCCACTCGTTTTTATGCAAGGCATGATGACCCAGATGCAATTTCTTAATCACCAATGCGCTACTCTGACCGAATTAAGCTTAATGACCGCGAGTGGTTGGTAGACCTAATCGTGGTGGATTTACCTAAGGACGATGTAATATTGGGTATTACTGGGATATATCGTCATGATACCATTCTCAATGTTCGTAAGCGTACGGTCACTATCATTTCCATCGTTGGAGTTGAGTGTGTATTTCAGGGAGGTGATCCCCGTTGTTCCGGAAGAATCATTAATATGATGAAAGCAGTAAAATTACTCAACCAGGGTTGTTCAATCATTCATTATATCATTATCATCGATTGACCATTCTAAGGCAATCGAGATGTTCCATCATTCCTATATCATTGTCATCGATTGGCCGTTCTAAGGCAATCGAGGTGTTCAACCATTAATTGTATCATTGTCGTCGATTGGCCGTTCTAAGGCAATCGAGGTGTTCAACCATTCATCGTATCATTGTCGTTGATTGGCCATTCTCAGACAATCGAGGTGTTCAACCATTCTTGGTATCATTGTTATCGTTTGACGATGTACTCCCAGACGAGCTACCTGTTTTACCTCCACCGAGGGATATGGAATTCACGATAGAGTTGGAGCCTGGTACGTCCCCATTATCGAAGGCACCGTACCGGATGGCCCCGACCGAAATGCAGGAATTGAAGAATCAATTAGAGGATTTGACCGAGAAGGGTTATATCCGACCGAGTGCGTCCCCGTGGGGAGCACCAGTGTTGTTTGTCAAGAAGAAGGATGGTTCGTTTCGTGTATGTATTAATTATCGGGAGTTGAACAGGGTGACGATAAAGAATAAGTATCCTACACCCCGTATTGATGATCTCTTAGATCAACTTCAGGGAGCTTCAGTATTTTCCAAGATCGACTTAAGATATGGATATCACCAGTTGCGCATTCGAGAGTCGGATATCGCGAGGGCGGCGTTTCGAACACGCTATGGCCATTATGAGTTCGTGGAGTTAATTAATGCACTAATGCACCTGCGGTATTCATGGAGTTAATGAATAGGGTCTTCATCGACTTTTTGGATCAGTTCGTGGTTGTCTTTATTGATGACATTTTAATTTATTCTCGTGACTAGGAGGAGCACGAGTTTCACCTTCATCAGGTACTCGACGTGTTGAGACGAGAGCAACTTTTTGGGAAGTTTCCCAAATGTGAGTTCTGGATGTCCGAAGTGACGTTTCTCGGGCATGTAATTTCATCAGACGGAGTTCGTGTGGACCCTCAGAAGACGGAGGCTATCCGAGATTGACAACCTCTGAAGAATGTTAAGGAAATCTGAAGTTTCCTTGGATTAGCTGGTTATTATCGGCGGTTTGTGGAATGATTTTCTAAAATCGCTCAACCCATGACGAACCTTTTACGGAAGGATAAGAAATACACGTGGTCCGACATGTGTCAACGGAGTTTTGAGGAACTCAAGAGCCGGTTAATTTCAGCACCTATCCTTTCTTTACCGCAAGGGACGGAAGGATTTGTGGTTTATAGTGATGCGTCCGGACAGGGTCTCGGATGTGTACTAATGCAGGACGGGAAGGTTATTGCCTATGCTTCACGGCAATTGAGACCTTACGAGGTTAATTATCCGACCCACGATCTGGAGATAGCAGTTGTGGTGTTCGCATTGAAGATTTGGCGTCATTATCTTTATGGCGTTACCTGTCAGATATTCACCGATCACAAGAGCTTAAAGTATATATTTACTTAGAAGGAGTTAAATATGCGACAGAGGCGGTGGTTGGAAATAATCAAAGATTATGATATTGAGATACTATACCACCCGGGCAAGGCGAACGTTTTCGCCGATGCCTTGAGTCGTAAGTCAGTCCAGGAGCAAATGCTTGATCGTTTGACAGTCCAGAAGGAGTTTCAGCAGGAATTTCTTAGACCCGAGATTGAGGTATGACTTCAGCGAGTGCAAGAGCAACTTTGCATGTTAGAGATTTCATCGCCACTTGAGGAGGCAATCAGAGCGAATCAGGGTTCAGACCCATCATTGTTGCGCATCCATGAGGATGTAGCTCAGAGGAATCCCCTGAATTTGTGGTCCACGAGTATGGACTATTGCGATTCAAGAATCAGTTATGCGTACCGGCGAATGACGAGTTGAAAAAAAACTCGATTTTGAAAAAAGCTCATGCTACCCCTTGCTCCATTCATCCGGGGTCTAGCAAAATGTACCAAGACTTGAAACAAAAAAATTACTGGTGGAGTAATATGAAGCGAGAAGTCGCAGAATTTGTTTCGAGATGCTTAACCTGTCAGCAAGTCAAGATTGAACATCAGCGACCGGAGGGTATGCTGAAACCGCTCCCTATTCCAGAGTGGAAGTGGGAAGATATTTCTATGGACTTCTTCACGAGTTTCCCGATGAGTCATCGTGGCATGAATACAATCTGGGTGATTGTGGACCGCTTAACTAAATCGGCTCATTTCCTTGAGATTAGGGATACGTGGGGTCCCGAGAGACTTGTCCAGTTGTTTATCAAAGAGATAGTGAGATTGCATTGTACTCCTAAGAGTATCGTTTCCGATCGTGACGGACGATTCGTGTCACATTTTTGGAAATCAGTTCATCGTGCTATGGGAACTCAGCTTAATCTCAGTACAGCTTTTCATCCTCAGTCCGAAGGACAATCGGAGAGGACTATTCAGACTTTGGAGGATATGTTGAGGGCATGTGTTCTCGATTGGAAAGATGATTGAGAAGCCCAACTACCGTTGATCGAGTTCACGTACAATAATATTTGACATGCTTCTATTAAGATGACACCTTACGAGTCCTTGTACGGTCATCGTTGTCGATCTCCTTTGTGTTGGGACGACTTATCAGAACCAATCGGCACCGAGCCTGATATGCTGATAGCCGCCCGTGAGAAGGTAGCTTTGATCAGGAGTCGTTTGTTGACCGCTCAGAGTCGACAGAAATCTTATGCAGATAATCGTCGTCGACCATTAAAGTTCGAGACAGGCGACCATGTTTTGGTCAAGGTATCCCCGAGTCGAGGTATCTTCCGTTTTGGGAAGAGGGGAAAGTTGAGTCCGAGATTCATTGGACCGTTTGAAATTTTGGATCGAGTAGGCGAGCTAACTTATCGATTGGCCTTGCCACCGGCGTTGAGCCGAATTCATAATGTGTTTCACGTATCATGTACTTCAGTTCGACGAAATCGAGATCTCCGATGATCATTCATACGAGGAGCGTCATATGCGAGTCTTAGAGCAGCGAATCAAACAGTTGAGAAATAAGGCGATTCCTTTGGTTAAAATTCAGTGGTCTAGACACGGAGTCAAAGAGGCTACTTGGGAAACAGAGGATAGTATGCGGGAGAGTTATCCCGAGTTGTTTGACCCTTAGTTTCGGGGACGAAACTCTTTTAAGGGGGGATGTATGTAATACCCGGTTGTAATTCAGTCATTATCATTCAGTAATTTAATTCAGTAATTGTCACTATGTAATTTTTCACTTGTTAATAATCATTCATCATCCACATTCATTCATCCGTGTTCACCGTTCGGAATAACTTCGAGTCGTGTATCGATATTGTTCATTGTTTCAACCTTGCTTGGGAATCGAGATGAGAATATTATCTTGATCGTTATAATTACTTCATTAATCGATGTTGATATTGGAGTTCATGCCATTTCAAATTTCCTTCTTGTTCGAATCATGCTATTGTTGGGTACATTGGCGGTTATTGTGTATCTCGTTGAGTTTTTCTAGAGGGATATTTCTTCTCCCTACTTGTTTTAAGTTTCGGGACAAAACTTCTTTTAAGGAGGGTAGTATGTAATATCCGCAATTTGGATTTCCGGTAATTTTATTTTTTTTGGCGGAAGTCCATATTAGCGACTCTATTGTGACCGTTTCGTCATTCCGAGAATGATTAATTCTACACTTTTTGTCATCCAAGTTCGTCTCGGTGTCGTTCTGTTGAGTTCCGTGTTCTTAAGCGACTTTTCCACGTATGAGTTCGACTTTGTAAAATCAACATTAATTTTTGGAAACTCCAAAAATTCTGAATCTTTTCAATATTATAGAGCATCAAGTTAGCTTTCCATGGCTCAAACGTTGAGTCAATCGGAGTCCGGACGAAGGAGTTATGGTCGAAATAGCTAAGACTACACCGTGTGCCTTTTGATGCTGGAGCGGGCTGTACCGCGGGCCGCGGCCCCTTCTGGCCGGGCCGCGGCACAAAACTGTTTTGCTGGGCGTTTTTGGCCTTGTGTCGCGGCACACAGTACAGATTTTTATATATCTGCGTTTGTTATGAAGAACATCCTCATTTCTTCATTTTCCTTCTTCCTCTCTTCCTTGGGGCGATTTTTGGGCGATTTTGGGGTGTTCCAACATCATCAAAACTCAGAGATTTCATCTTCTTCATGTTGTAGTGTGGATAAACAACATATTTGTAGATTTTTCATCCTAATCTAAGGTAACTTTCTTCAACCCTTAAATTCGATTTTGAGTTGGAGCATGATGTTTTGGATGGTATAATCATGAATTGTGATGGATATACATATGATTATGAGTTTTTACGAGTTATCATCGGATTGTTGGAAGTTTCTTCTCAAGAACACTTTGAAGGTTTTGGAATTGGGATTTTCGATTAATCTTATCGTAAGCTCGATTTGACTATTCCTATCGGATTATTGATTGTATTGATGGTGTTTTGTTGGATTGAATCATTCGTTTGAAGTTGGTTCTCGATACAAATGAGTTTAGTTGTTTAAGAAGGGAATTTGTTTTCAAGGTGTTTGTCGAAATGCCCCAATGAACTTGGTTTAGTCGTATCGACGTTTTGAGTTCGTTATATTCATGTTTGATTCGTATGTTGAACGGATTGTTGGTAATTGTGTTATTCAAGGTTGTTCGAGCGACCGGTAGTTTTCTTAGGACATTGTTCGAGAGAGATCGTATCATCACCGGTGTTAAGGTAAGTTAATTCTTACTCGGTTAAAAGGATATTCATTCCTTTCGTTGTTGTTCATTCATAATTATAGTTCATTCATAATGTATTAACCGTATTGAGACTTGTAATTGTCAATTAATCACTTCAGTCACAAGGAACGACGGTTCCAATCATTTCATTGAGCTATCATTCATTTCACTGTCATTTCATCTCGGTGAGTCATTATTGATTTCGATGTCACTTTTGTATCTCGTGGCATTCCGGGTCATATTGGCGTGCCGGTTGGTATGTGTAGGATTTTCATGTCGGGTACATATTAAGTCGTGTGTTGGTTGTTGGCCTCACATTGGACTGTGCACACGAGAAGATTACTTCGTGAGACTGATTAGGTACAAGACCACACGTGTATTCGATCGATACTCGTTGGTGGCTTGTGCACGGACACATTTCCATCCCGGGCGTAGTGTGGCGCCACCCTTTGAGCTGTACTGTTAGTTGATTCATACAGCATGTTTGATTGCGTATGTTTTCAACAGGATTGAGTTATAATCTGACCGATTCACTTTTGATCTCATGTGTTCGACGGTTTGAGATTTTGATCGAACTTGTGGTTTATACAGCATATATGATTGTGTTTATTCAACTCTTGAGGATTGTTGTTCTGTGTAACTGACCCCGTTGGGGGATTTTGTTTTCAGGTCATGGCAAGGCAAAAGTACGGGAATAGAACGTTGACGGCGAGGAGTCCCAGTGATACTAGTAGGGGGCCCCAATCCTTTCAGTCATTCATGTTGTTGTCATTTATTTCCCGCTGCAGATTTCCATTTGGATACTCCGTTTCGTTCAGTGTTGTGTATTTTATCTTCATATAAAATATACATGTTTTCCGTTATTATCTTGGGTGTGTTATAATGAAACTCCTCATCGGAGTAGTTGATGATATAATGTGGTTCGGTACTACATTTACCCTGTGTATTTCATTCATTTTCTCGCCTGGTGGGTCCCAGTCGGGGGTCCACGGCACTGTAATATCCGCCTAGTTTGGGGTGTTACAACCATGGCCGCCAGAGCTCCGACTACCACTGCCATTCAGAAAGAGCTTAGCATAGATCAGAAGACTCCAGTCACTCAGGTTCCTCATAGTTCGGGCCGTGATAGGGGTCGGGGTCAGCCAGATCGCCGTGCGGTATCGAGTTCGGGCTCGGTACACCCCCCCAGTTATATCAGATGAGACGTGCGGAGAAGACATGCGTTCTGGTGGCATTAGGTACCACTCAGATCCTTTCTCATCCACTTTCGGTGCTTTTTGATTCGGGTGCTACTCACTCTTTTATTGTTTTGGATTGTATATGTCGTATCGGTATTGACTACTTGTTCGAGTGTGAACCGTTCGTAGTGGGTATGCCTAGTGGGGATCGTATGGTTAGGAATCGGGAAGTTAGAGATTGCCCAGTGAGGATCGGGATCCGGGATTGGCCCTCGAACCTCATTGTTGTAGACCTTAAGGGTGAGGATTTGATCCTCGGGGATGATTGGTTGGATCGTCACAGTGCAATCATGAACTATCGGACTCGTACTATCTAGATAGTGGTCGAGGATGGCACAGAGCATACTCTCGTTAGTTGTAATCCGGGTAGATCAGGAAATGTGATAAGTGCCTTGAAGGCGATGAAACTTCTGAACCAGTGTTGTGTAGGCTACTGGTGTTACGCCTTGAAACAGAAGATGGTGGAGTTGACATGTCGTCGATTCCAGATGTGAACGAGTATCCTGACGTATTTTCGGATGACTTGCCGGGATTACCACCGCAGCGGGAAGTTGAGTTCACTATTGATCTAGAGCAGAAAGAGGCTCCTGTTTATCGAGCGCCGTACCGTATGGCACCGTCGGAGATGGTAGAGTTGAAGAAGCAGTTGGTGGAATTGCTAGATAAAGAGTATATTCGACCGAGCGTATCGCCTTGGGTTGTGTCTGTGCTTTTTGTTAAGAAGAAGGATGGATCGCTTCATTTATGCATCGACTATCGAGAATTAAACAAGTACCATTTGCCTCGGATTGACGACTTGTTTGATCAGCTTCAGGGAGCGACAGTCTTCTCGAAGACTGATTTACGATCGGGATACTACCAGTTGAGGATTCGGGATAGAGATATACTGAAAGCTGCTTTTCGGACGAGATATGGCCATTACGAGTTTGTGGTTATGCCTTTCGGGCTAACCAATGCCCCAGCAGCGTTCATGCAGTTGATGAACAAAGTTTTTATTGAGTATCTAGACAAATTTGTAGTCGTCTTTATCGACGACATTCTTATCTATTCCCGGAGTCACGAGGAGCATGCTTTACATCTCCGGATTGTGTTAGACATTTTGAGAGATGAACAGTTGTATGCGAAGTTCTCTAAGTGAGTTTTGGCTCAAGGAAGTGATATTCCTTAGGCATGTGATTTCAGCGGAGGGAGTTCGGGTAGATCCGCAAAAGATAGAGGCAGTGATGGCATGGGAACCACCTAAGAATGTGAAGGAAGTGAGGAGTTTTATAGGACTTGCGGGCTATTACCGTAGGTTTGTTGAAGGATTTTCTAAGATCGCTAGACCACTCACTCAGTTACTCCAAAAGACTCAGAAGTTCGAGTGGGACGCAGATAGATAGAATAGCTTTGATGAGTTGAAGAGAGGGTTGACTACCGCACCAGTTTTAGCTTTGCCTCAGGGGAACGAGGATTTTGTGGTGTATAGTGATGCTTCGGGCCTCGGGCTTGTATGTGTTTTGATGCAGAGAGATAGGGTTATTGCTTATGCGTCCCGTCAGTTGAAACCTTACGAAGCAAATTACCTTACGCATGATTTAGAGTTAGCTGCGGTCGTCTTCGCTTTAAAAATTTAGAGGCATTATCTCTATAGGTCGTCGTGTAAGATTTACACAGATCACAAGAGTCTGAAGTATATATTCAGTCAGAAAGAGTTGAACATGAGACAGCGTAGGTGGTTGGAGTTAATTAAAGGTTACGATCTCGAGATTCTTTATCATCTGGGCAAGGCCAATGTTGTGTCAGATGCATTGAGTCGTAAGCCGATAGCGCTACAGATGTTAGAGGTACTAACGCCTCAAAGCAGGATCCAGCGTGATTTGATTTGTCAGGATATCGAAGTTTGGGTTCAGAGAGTTCAGGGTCAATTATGTGCAATAGAAATCACTTCGTCTTTGGTTGATGATATCAAGGAGAGACAGTATGATGATCCATTTTTAGTCCAGTTGAGGGAGGACGTGAAGAAGGGGAAAGCCCCTGGATTTGTGGTTCAGGATGATGGAATTTTGAGATTTCGCAGCAGATTATGTGTACCGAGGGATATTGAGTTGAGACAGAAGATCTTGAGTGAAGCTCATACTACGCCTTATTCGATGCATCTTGGTACAAGCAAAATGTACAAGGATGTAAGGAGTAACTACTGTGGAGCAATTTGAAGACGGACGTTAGAGAGTTTGTGGCGAAGTGTTTGACCTGTCAGCAGGTTAAGATCGAGCATCAGCGACCCATGGGGTTATTACGACCACTTCCTATTCCGGAGTGGAAGTGGGAGGATATTTCCATGGATTTCGTTATCAGTATGCCTAGGACTTGGACTTGAATGAACATGATTTGGGTTATTGTTGATCGACTAACCAAATCAGCTCATTTTCTGGGCATTAAGGATACTGGGGGGGCGGAGAGACTAGCACGAGTGTTTATTGCAGGGATCGTGAGGTTGCATGGGACTCCTAAGAGTATTGTTTCGGATCGAGATGGCCGGTTTGTATCACATTTTTGGCAGGCTGTTCATCGAGCTTTGGGAACTGAGTTGAGACTCAGTACATCCTACCATACTCAAACAGACGGACAGTCAGAGCGGAGGATACAGACGCTGGAGGACATGTTGAGAGCCTGTGCTTTAGACTGGAAAGATGATTGGGAGTCGCACTGGCCGTTGATCGAGTTCACGTAAAACAATAGTTGGCACGCCTCGATCAAAATGGCACCATTTGAGGCATTGTATGGAAGGAGGTGCAAATCGCCGTTGTGTTGGGATGATGCATCCGAGTTGACTGCCACTGAACCAGATATGATAGTTGAGACGAGAGAGAAGATTGCTTTGATTCGTGATAGGTTGTTAATGGACCAGAATCGACAGAAGTCTTATGCCGACACGCATCGCCGACCGTTGGAGTTTGAGGTGGGAGACCATGTTTTGCTTAAGGTGTCGCCGACACGGGGAGTTTACCGCTTTGGCCGGAAGGGTAAATTGAGTCCGTGATATATTGGACCGTTCGAGATTTTAGAGAGAGTTGGAGAGCTTGCATATCGGTTAGGATTGTCGTCGTCCTTAAGTAACGTGCATAATGTGTTTCATGTTTTCCAGATTAGGAAGTATGTACCGGACCCTAGCCATATTATTGATTTTGGAGAGATTGAGTTGGGTCCCGAATTACCTTTGAAGAAAGACCGATTCAGATTTTGGAGCGTCGTGTGAAGCAACTTAGGCACAAAACCATTCCTTTGGTTAAAGTGCAATGGTCGAGACATGGATCAGAGGAAGCCACGTGGAAGACGTAATAGAATATGAAGTCGAGATATCTTGAGTTATTCGCTTTGTAAGTTTCGGGACAAAACTTACTTTTAGGGGGAGAGAATGTAATATCCGCACTTTCTATTTTTAGTAATTTCTATTTTTAGTGTATTTTCATTTCGGACGAATCGCTTGTTATTGTTTTGGAATTCTAAAACTATTTTGTTCTGTATCCATGACCATCCGGACGAGTTTCGGAGTTGTTTTTATGAGATTTTACTTATTGTGTAACTTTTCCGCATTGAGGCTCGATTCTCGTAAATCTCGTTCTATACTGACGTTTCATTACTTCTTCAAGTTCCTTTAATTATTATGGATAGGTTACAACTTTCTGAGTTGTCGATCGGGTCTCGAGTTTAGATTTTTGAATGTTTGGGTCATTTTTGTAAATTCTTATTATCTTGGGAGTTGATGCTAATATTCATTTATCCGGCCTTCGGATGACCGGAGGCTTGTGATGGTTTTTTATGTTTATCTCGTCTATAAAGATATTCGTATATTTGTGGCTTCATTCCCCGTACTTCCATTCCGGTTGTTGGCAAATCGTTGTTTTCAGACCAGTCTGGCCTGCTGCCAGGTATGCATTACGGCTGTAAGGCTTCATACATTACGGCCGTAATGTCCCTTTCGTAGCGGCCGTAATGGGATTGAGCATATTGGGCAGTAAGGTCGTGAACACCATTACGGCCGTAATGGTATAGGTGTTACGGTATGCTGTGCCGATATTTAAAGCGGCGTGGACGATTTCAGCCATTTTTCATCCTTTCTTCTTCCTTCCGCGACGAAAACACTCCCTTGAGTTAGTGCTCGGCCAATCTTCATCCAAACTTCAGTTGAGAAGCATTTGGGGCATCATATCATCACTCTAACCCCAAATCATTCGTGGTTCGCCTTCAAATCGAGGTATATCCTTAGAACCCTAGCTTTTGGGGATTTTGGGGTTTTGTTTTGATTCTCATCCTTCTAGTCCGATTTGGCTTATATGACCATTAGATTACGATAGTATAATCATAATCCCTTACTTCTCTTGTAGTTTTGCGGATTAGAATTCGAGGTTTTCTCTGTTATTAAGTTGGGATCGTTTATGACCTCGTATTATCCGATATAATGTCCCAACGGGTAGAACTAAGATAAATTCTTACGTTTCCGCAATATTGAGATTGTTTGTATATCGTTATTGTGATAGGAGCGAATTTGTGAAGATTATTCGGACCGAAACCTTGTCCTCTCGCCATTTACTTCACGTCATATTATTCAAGGCGAGTACATGTATTACATTTCGTTATGTGTGTTACGGTTGTGATACGAATGATGAATGATGATATTGTGTGTGAGAGTTGTTGCTCTTCCACTCGGAGCGTTCGACGGGGCATCTGGGGGCCGATACTAAGGGGTACGGCCGTGGAAGTGGTTTCCCACCCGGAGCATTCGACGAGGCGTCTCGGGGTCGATACTAAGGGGTATGGCCACGGGTTACCAAGTGTGGATGGTTGTGGTATTGATATGAGATGATTTACTGTTTGATGTCAATAGAATATTCCGGAATATAATTTTCAAATATTTTCTAAATGAGATGACTGTGTTGAATCGTACCTGTATATACTGTAGTGTAATTGTGTACTTGCACTAGCTATTCGAATGATAACTCCTTAAATGGGGGAAATGCGTTTTATGCATTTCAGGTATTGGTCGAGATGAGGAGCTGACACGGATATGCATGCAAAGGATGGCCCAGCATGATGATGAGGCTCGAGTCTATGTTAGATGTTTTGTTATTGTATTTCTTGGGTGTTGGAGTTAGACTGGTTGTTTTACAAATATGGTTAAAGTCCCATGTGTGGGCAATGAACTTGTGTTAACTCATGCTTTATGATGTTTGATTAAAATGTTTTGGCCGAGGCCACAGTCCTATTTTACTATTATTAATGTGTCATACGGGATTTTTTTGTGGATTATGTGTCATGTGTTAGCCTGGTAGACCTTATGAAGGTTCTACGGCCTGTAATGTCCCTTACGAGATTTGGGGTGTTACAGCACATGATACAACATATTCATATACATAAATGAAGCTACCTCAGTCCACGAAAAGGTGTCCACCTTTTATTTTTTCCAGGCAAAATTTGTAAACTTTGACCGTAAATTACAATCAATATATAAAAAAATATAGTAATGTAAGTACTTGATAGTTTTGTCTTAATGTGTATTTTCAAAATATAACTTACATTTTCCATAAACCTTTTATATATTGGTCGCAAATTATGATCAAAGTATTTAAATTTTGACTAACAAAGACAAAAATGAGGCACATTTTCGTGGATAGAGAGAGTGATATTCATCTCATTGACTAGTACAAGTATAAAAACTTGCCTTAAACCTAGCAACTCGAATGATGAACTCAGGTCCCGTCTAGAATGAGTAGGGCTGTTATCGGACCGGTCCGGCCCGGTTTTTGACAGACCCAGAACCGGTCCGGTAAGGTACCGGATAGACCCGGTCTGGACCGGTAAGAGAACTGGGTCATATTTAAGATCCGAAACCGGTCCAAAATAGTTCGGGCCAGAACCCGGTCTGAATCCGAAACCCGAATCTGGAACTCGAAAACCCGAATCCGGAACCCGGAAACCCGAATCCGAAAATAATTAACCTATAAAAAAAATTGAAATCACCGAATTAGAACAATTATTTAAACCCCCCAAATCTGAAATCCTTACTTGAACCCCTCAAATCCGAATTCTAAACTAATTTGAAATCCCCAAATTTTTTAATCCTAACCCGAATTCGAAAATAAACTAAAATCCCCAAAATTAAAACTAATTGGGTTAGGTGCGGGCCGTGCGGCTGCAGGAGGGGGAGGGGGGAGTGAGTGATTTCAGAATTTCTAACCTAATTTGTGTTATATATCAATGGCCTAAGGCAATGTTTGGTGCATGATTAAAAATTATACCAAATGTCTTAGGCCTTGTTTGGTGTGTGTGTGTGTGTGTGTGTGTGTGTGTGTGTGTGTGTATATATATGTTATCGGGTTTTTTTCCAGTTTTCTCGGTCCGGGTCTTATCGGTTTCGGTTCAATGTTTAGAACTCGAATCCGAACTCGTTAATTGTCGGGTTTTCGGTCCGGTTCTTGACTGGGTTTCGGGTTCACTCGGACCGCTAACAGCCCTAAGAATGAGGTATCAAAGATCGTCCAGACCTTGAGCAGAAAACATAAGAGTACAATCAATCGAAATAAACATTTTGATAGTACCACAATTTTAAAATTTTGGCGAACCATTTCTCCAAATTATTCGATAATATCAATAACGGATACTGGCATGGTTATTATCATATCTTAACAAGAACATGAAATTACTATGAATTGACAATTCGACGTCTACAAATTTATTATCATAAATACGATGAATAACTCTTCACATGGTCGATTTTTACCAAAAAACACCAAGAACAAAATAATATTATCATCTCTTCAAAATGTGATAAATCATGACAAATCGAATTTCAACAACGTCGATTGGTCTGTTCTCCGGTGGGACAAACCTCTGGCAAGTCACTTATCGGCAGATCTTCGGTAATCGGTCAGTTTTTTTTTGGCGGCTGCCTGTCGATCTTCGGCGGACCTCCGACGACCGATAATACTTTTTTTTTCTTACGGCCGACGACGGACCTCCAACGTCTGGCAGTTTTTTCGTCCATATCGCCAACATTTTTTTGCAAGGTAATCTGATAATTTGGTTTTCTTATATTTCAATTATGGCACCACCACCGTGCCATTATAGCATGTGTTATCTTCTCGTATCTATAATATAAAATATAGTGGTATTATATAACCCCTCCATGTTAGATTAAATGATATCAAAATTAAAAATATTCCTAAATTTTCAAAAGAACTCTTAGAATATTTAATTTTATAGTTTTCTTTGCGGCCACTGGCAATTCTCCTGCAAAGGCATCATATCTCTTTTTTTGCGGCCGGCATAGCTGCGTGTTTTTCGGTGCGCCCGCGGCCGGCAGACCTCCGACAAAGGCCAGTTTTCTTTTTCTTTATCTTTTTTTTGGTTGCGTTTAGCCTGCTTTCCTGTGGGTCCACTGTCGGCAGACCTCTAACGATGGCCTTTTTGTGGCCGCCGGCCTACTTTTCGTCGGGACAGCTGCTGGCAGACCTCCAACGACGACCAAGTTCTTAGTTTTTTTCTCATTTTTGCGAACAATCTGTTTTTTGGGGCCACCGCCGGTAGACCTCCGGCGATGACAAGTTCTTAATTATATTTAATTTTTTTCGACCAGCCTGTTGGAGACCTCCTGTGACAACCAACTTTTTTTTCTTTCTTTTTTTTGTGGTCGACCTGCTCTCTAACGGCTGCCCTCCGACGACAGCCGCCGGCGAGCGTTATTTTTTTGCGGCAATCTGCTAGCGAACCTCTGTAGCCGTCTGCCGAACCTCTGGCAACCGGGCTTGGCTTTTTTTCTGCCGGCCATTGTCGAACCTCCTTCGACTAGCCATTTTTTGATCTCTGTGACCAACACATTTTTTTTCCTACAAAGGTAGTTTGATATTTTTAATTCAATTGACACCAGCAGATTGCCATTATACTACGGGTTACCCATTAATATTTATATAATTTCAAGTTGTTTTAACGAATGGTTTTTATTTGGAGACACGGTCGTGGAAGAAAAGTGCACCATAGGTCCATGAATTATTTTGTTTGCAATGGTTCTGCGTCATAAATTGTTTTAGTACACCCAAAAATTATCAGTACTACATCCGTCTTGGCAATAGATGTGTGAGATTGACGAGGTGAGAACACGAGATAATTTTCAACTTTCACCGTAATCCAGTAGCTAAGGTCCACAACACTGTCACAATTACAGAATCCTTTGGCTGATATTTGTTCAATTTCAATGGGTATTTATGAAATAAATGTCTGTCCCAACACTAGATAAGCATATAAGTAAAGGCAACAGCCCTCGACAATCACACAATCACAGTCTTCTCATCCTCGTACCCTGACGCCTTCCCACTTCTCCCAGTCAAAAACTTCCCAGGAAGGGAATTGTCGCCACTAATATCCAGACCATGATACGATCGACTTGCAAAGTATTCAACCCCAGTTCTGGCTACACTCTTTTTGAGGTGTTGGGTATCATCATACCGCAATTGCAGAGCGTTCTCTGTGGCATTCACCAGTGCAAGGATTTCATCCTTGTCCGCCTCATCATTACCTGCTTCACAAACATATGAGGAGCTATTGTCACTTTTATCTTCAACGAATGGCCCGGCAAAAGTCGTCGAACAATAAAACCTAACACTCAGCTATATATACAATAGATGACTAGCTAGCACATTAAGCATCAAAATGAAATGTGAAAGACAATCAAAATTGTTTAAGCCAAAGAAATTGCACACTTAACGACTTAAATAGGGCTTGTCAAAAATATTTCAAAGGTTTGAAAACAAAAAACTGCAGTGCCAGAATTACATACAAGGTATTTTTTTCATCATATAACATCAACAGCCTTAGCATTTTATTATTTCTACACACCTACACACACACACAAACACACATACACCTGGATTTTTCACCATACTGCGAAAAAAACCTTCAGAAGACAGTATTACGACTTTTGATTTGCAGCCTACCAGATGTAAATCACATTTAAATCAAATGTACCAAGCTAGGGATGTTTGATCAGGAAATGTGAAGATGATGCAAATAGTGCAGAATCTCTCGACCAAATCAAAGGAAATATTATATCAGATCATTATCAGAAGCGATCTCATGGATGCAACATCAAATCAGGTAAATCTGATTTGATTTTATCAACGCAGAACTCTTGAATGACTAAAAATATGAACTCTCACACCTATTTGTATTACTCCATTGTCGATAAAAAATTGATTTGATCCTACTAAACGCAAAACTCTTGAACGACTAAAAAAGATGAACTCTCACACCTATTTGTATTACTCCATTGTCGATGAAAATTGATTTAATCGTACCAACTGGATAGAATATCTAAAATTCTGCAAGAATATTTCAAACTTCCAGCATTAGATATATACAAAGGACATCCCCAGAAGTTTCCCATAATCACTACAAAATTTCTTACATTTGTGTAGGCCCAAAATATTTGACTAACTTTACATGTGGGCTCAAGATCTTTTCAAAAGTGAACTTTCAAGCTCAGAAAGGTAAGAAGTGTTTGTTAAAGGTTGGTGGGTTGTTATGTTGAGCTCAACAAACACGCCCTTTTTTAAATTTAACTCTTTGGAAATTGAGCTACCAAGCCATATCTTGATCCTAGTAGAGTTTAATCTGTATGTATAAAAAATCTTTGAAATGAACTAATTAAACAGGAACAAACATAAGTAAATATTAAATTTAAAACATCAACTCCATGGCCCTCACCGAGTCCAACAATTCTATCATCTTCACAACAAATAACTTAATAAGTACGGTTGCTTGATACTCCACTCTTTTTCTTGAAAAATGCACCAGCTGCATAGTTGGCAAAAGTCGTCGAAACGTGGAGGTGGCACACCTAGGTTGATGCAATGGGGAAGGAGGCATATCGATCTGGTGTGCTGGACTAGAGATTAACAGTGAGCATCTATTTAAAAACTAAACTGCAAGGTCATTGTAATACCACAGTCTTTTAATGCAAGATTAATTATAACCTAATGTTCGACATTAGGGCTTCTGCATTCCTATGTAGTAAATTTTAACTAATTGGATAAGCTTAGATCCATTTGCGTGTTTTAATTTCAGAAATCGGATATTTATCTAGTTGGGATTTTCGTCCGATTTTGACTTTTACCGATAAACGTAACCGTGATTCCGCTGCCTTTTGCATACACTATTTTTACATCGCGAGTATGATTCCCAAAGTTTACTTTCTGATTTTCAATTAATTATTAGGGTCGGAGCGCAGACGAGAGCCTCTTTCCTCCTCCCTTTTTCAAAACTGGCGGCTCGTATTTTTATCGGATAATTCGCGTTCCATAAATCTCATAACTTTTCTCAGACTTTAAAATTTAAGTTCGCCCCCACGATTTAATTATGTGACATTCCTATGATACCCGGTGATCTTATCTGCGTAAAATGAGATCTATAATCCTTTACGTTAAAATAAGGTATTCTTCGACTTACTTCATTAAACACCACTCAAACATTGACAACACACCTACTCTACTACTTATACCCTCACCTTTAACCTAACTATATAAATCAAGCTTCATATCATTCTTTTCCCCCATTTTCACCCTTTGGTCGCCCCACATAGAAGAGAGAGGCGAGATTTTTCTCCAAGTTTTAATCCAAGTTCATGTTTAAGTAAGTTAGCTAATCCTCTTCACTTCTACCCAAGCAAAAAACAATTTTGGCCCTCGTAATTTCGAAATTTATGGATGAACTAGGGTTTGGTGTCCAATCTCTTGTATGTTTTTTCCAAGATGATTCTAAGGTACTTGGGAATATTTTAAAACAAGTATTATCCATGTTTAGAATCTTTCTTGAAGGGACCGAAACGTGTAGGGTTTCTAAACCATGTGATATGATTTCTTTTTTTTTTTTTTGGATTTTCTTCTACTTGATGAGATGATGTTATGGTGAATTTATATAAAATGTTTGGTATTTTTGTAAGAAAAAGAATCAAGCTTAAATCCTTATATGCTGATTTTATACTAAAAGTAACTTTATATTGGTGAAAAGAGTATATAATATGATTTTTTATTAAATGTTTGAGATTTTGTTGGAGGTAAAGACGAGTTTAGATCAACATGTCGATAGAGTTGAATTTGTGAATAGATATTGAATTTGATGTAGTTGAGTAATATGTTGTGATTTATTGGAAATTTTTAAGCATGTATAAGCCATTTTGATGATGGGGCCGAAAATTATGGTGACAAATATGAGTTGTGGACTAAATGTTTTGTTTGATGATGTTAGACAATGCATTAGGATGACATGTGAATAGAAATGTTTAGTTTCCAAAAAGGTTTATAAAATTGGAGTTCGTAGTGTTGATGAGGATGCTTATATGTCGATTCCTACGTGTGTTGTAAGTATGATATGCATGACTAGAGTTTACATGTTTAAGGTTTTCGTAGAAAAGAACCATAGGTTAATGTGACGTATTCCATTTTGCCGTAAATTGACAGTTTTACTACACTTTACGAAAACGGCCATAACTTTCTCCTCGGTTAATATTTCTAAGATCCGTGAAGTGGACATGAATCTTGACGTTCGTGGGTTTCCAACGATACAAGATACACCCTGTAATTGTTACTGTGTTGTTCCAGAGTTACATCTATGTCCAGCCCTTGTGCAGATTCATGTTTTTGAATTATTGTTAAGTGTATAATATTGGTTTTCGAACCAAGGAACGTGCAGCGGAGTCGAGCATCATTTGTTAGCAGCTTTATGTTGCATGTGATCAAGTTGGGTTCTCGGTGAGACCAATAGTTTTTCTTGTTAGACTTAGATGGAATGCAAAGCCCTAAAGTCCAAATCTGTTAATCGAGTCCGTTGTTCATAAAGCTCGATCGACCTTTAAAACTTAGTTGTTTGTGATGAAAGGTGGAGCAACAGAATCAGTTTGCTTGATACTTTTGCTGTTTCAGGTGGACTTTCTATACCAAAATGACTTGAGCTTCGCTCTATTTGATTATATGTTTTGCATTACGATTTAAATCATTATCATGCATGAAATTTTATGAGATTCTTATGAACCTATATCATTGGCTTGCCAACCTATAAAAATGACCAGATCATGAGCAGGACAAAAGTCGCTAGCCAGGATTAGTGTACACAATACCCGGGATTGTGAGCTCTCTTCGGAGTGGTCGATCTCGAGGAGCAACGTCCGCAGGAGGTGGCCACCTTCCACGGCGTATTTATGGATATGGTGAGTACGATGATATGTGCAATGAAATGATTTAGTAAACACATGCTTTTCCTAAAACCCTCGTGTGTTACTGCTTATATGCATGATGATAAGTACGAAATCATGTTTTATCTTTTGGCAATGTGTTCACTTGTATGTTGTAATCAGCCTTGTATATCTATTATAAATGGGCAGGTTGAGCAAGGAACGTGATGGAGGGTGACAGGGTGTTGAGTGGAAGTCTTAGCCCTGGTTACATATCTTCATACATGTAACCAATATCTATCTGCTCATTCATGATTATGTCTACTAATTCACGTCGTTTGTTAATTACTGTGAAGCCTTTTTGTATTATGTATTTCTACGTTAAATTCTAAATCATTCCTACGGGATCTATCCCAGGTCTTTAGGGATAAGGGGCCGTGAGAGAGTGATATCAGAGACAGCTCGTTTGCTCTGAGTCTACGTTCTTCTAAGTAAAGTTTAGTTTGATTCTCTAGTGATATAAGAGTCGATTGTCAACTCAACACCCCGTCATGTCATGCTCAACCCAAGAAAAGGTAAATGATTTAAAAGTCTTTATGATTTAAATTATTATTTTTTGTGCCATGAAAAATGTCTCTTTATGAGTTGTTAATTATGAAGAGGCATGAGACAATATGTATGACGAAGCGTGTGATGTACGAATTTCTTTTACGAAGATGCACGGATTGTTGTTGATGAAGAAGCATGAAGGAAGATAACCTAGAAGTTTCTTTAGGATCTTCCTTTATGCGAACGAGAACTTAGATCGCCTCAAGTGGAATCTTATCATCTACACGAACGCGAAGGATAAAAGGTGATAATGTAATGACGAGGACCAATGATGCAGCGACGTCTCGAAACGAATATCACTTACGTATGAGTGACACGAGCAGTCATCTTCAATCGGGATGTTCATTCTCGTCGGAACCCTCCCTCCCTCCCTCTCTCCCTCCCTCCGCAACCGAAAGTACAAAAGAAAAGAAAAGAATTTTGTCTTCTTGGGCAAGCATTTCAAAGCAGAAAAAACACAGAAAAAAGTGTGCATTTACATTCGAGGCATTTAAGTTGTGAAAAAGAGGGATCCTTCAATCGATATTGATTTCCAGAAGTTAAGTTTCCATCAACATCAAGAAGTTCATGATTTCAGCCGAACAAAAGATCCGGTGGAGTTAAGAAATTTCACATTTATGCATCACATGTACTCCTTCAGTTTTTGTCTGAAAATTATCTGGTAGTTATCTTCAAACCACCAAATACTCCTATCAACATAGAACTCTTCAAAATACTTGAGTTGAGTCGGCCCACACAACCCACTTTTTGAAACAAATTTTAAGTACAGACAAAAGGAGAACATAAAACTTTATGTTGAATAACAATTGTTTTGAAACAACAGAGGACAAGCAAAAAGAGAGCTGTTGTGATTATCTCCAGAACACCACAAGAGAGTATTTGGATTGTGAAAATAAACTCATCTCCCTATTGATAGAGACAAAGGTCAAGTGAAGAAAGCAATAACCGATGTTATTAATGCAGAAAACAGAGCACGGGGTTCTCCTCTCGAAATCTTCCGTCCAACTTACAGCCGAAAAACACAATGAGTTACAAAGTGTCCTATGCAGAATAATTATACTTGCTCAAAATGGCAACATAATCCTAAGCATAACCCTATTGGCCTAGAGCCCACTAATTACTTAAATATACCTTATTAAAATCCTATTACATCACTTGGCTACTTAAAAAAACTATGCAAACATGCAGCTCTTAAAACTTATGTGATTGGCTTTAAACCGAAGTGAATCGATTCTGAAGAACAGAGGTGTTTCAACCATGGCGAAAAGATTCGAACTGTTAGTATGTTTCTCAAACTTACACCGTGTGCAGTCTGCTTTAATTCCCGTCACATACAAAATCGGGCATTATTTAAGCTAATCTGCCTTCACAAGGTTCTAATAAACCATTTCAAAAATCAGTAGCGTAAGCCAGATTGAAATATTAGCGTATCTTCCAAACTCAAAAGAAAAGTATATGCTGCATTATAGAGATCTCGCATAACGAATTTTACGAATCTAAATCCTTTAGAGATTAGAAAATAAGTTGAAAAGAATATAAATATGAAGCTAAAGAGGTAAGTACCTTGGAGATTTGAACTTTCAACATAACGACCCTGAATGAAAGAAAACCGTGCTTCATCAGACTGTTCACTTGCTAATGGAGTTGGAGCAATCAAATCTCGGAATTCCACTACATATGATCCTGTCCAGTGCCTTCCCCTGAAAATGGAGACCAAATGTATTATCATCCCATGACAAGAATGAAAACTACCTACCACCGTAATTAACCACATGCATTATTCTACTTACGACTAGGAACATTGTTTTAGCCAACCCCTGGAATTAAAGACTCTTGCTACCAGAGAAATATACTTCATACAATTTCAAAGGTAGCCATATAATTCATAGTAATTAGCAGAGCAATCAGAATACAGAATGTTAAAGTCAAGGGAGGCACATACAAAAATATACGGAAAATTGAATTGTAGGAAGACAATAAGAAAAACAAAACCAACGGGATAAATCCCATCCCAAGCCAAAAGACCGAATCCCAAGCCGAAGCCAAATCAAATTTCAACGATCAAAAGATTCTAATCTAGAACAACTAGCAATATAAGGGGACTCAATAACCCTAAGTCCTAAACATAACTTAAGCCCTAAGCAATTAAGCCCTAACTGCGCCTGGAACCTCATCCTCCCACGTACTGATCCACTGTAGGGTAAACGGATTCTCCAGACTGTTACGATCCCATATCGAACCCACAAGCAATTGTGGATGGGTACTTAAGTTGAGAGTCAATCTACACCTTTGAGCTAGCTTTTGAGTGGAGTTCGGGCTTCCGAATTTGAGTGCCTAACACAGAACCTCTGCATATGATAGAGACCAGAATATCAGAAGTCATACTCAGAACTCGATTGTTGGTTGATCGGGACCTGAGTTTCAGACCACTGATAACAAAAGGCTGCTGCAGAAACAAAACTTGGCTCTGATGAAGGACTTGTTAACTAATTACGCCGCAAGCTATCTTCGCTAACCAAGCATAGTTGTTATGATACTAAGGACAACTAGGATTCAAGATACAAACGATGTGTCTGTCAAGCTCTATATGTAATACTATAGTTACAAGAGACATCATCAGTTCCTTTAACGTGAGGACCGGTACTGCAGTCGATAATGGTGTTTTGAAAATCAAGCTGGAAAACAAACCAGAGTCTATACAAAAAGGTTGATGTTATATGCTAATTTTCTGTGGAAGGCTGACTATAATGTTGAAGAAGAAATTAAAAATATAGATAGAACTACAAGGAACTTATCCTTAATAAGGCCAACTGTTGATAAGTCTCTGATGAGCACCGTACTCGACCAAGAAAAAACAGAAACTTCATGTTCCCTCTGTTATGAAATTATGTGCAAATATGAAAAGGAAATTGAAAGAAAAGCAATAAAAGACACAATTTTACCAAGTTCGTCAGAAATTCTGGCTATGTCTGGGGGCGATACCAAGTCAGGATATGCACCAAGTTACTGAGAAAGTACAAGTTACAATGACAATAATGGGCTACTTATAATCCAATAGTCGTAACCCTAATACAAACTTTACGTAATCCCGAAAACATCCTTTAAAAAAATTCACCTCGGGGCCTACCGCCCCCGAATGGCCGAACCCGGTCCCCCCGCCAACTCACCCCCAAGTTGGATTGACGCCATCGTGGTCCAATGTAGAGTACTTCAGGCTCCACAACCCTAACACCCTTTACCATTTCGTAGATGTACCGAACCACACGTACCCTACTAAGATATAATACAGCAGGCCTCTACAAAGTAATATATGAATACAGAACGCGGAGCATATTAATAACTAATAAATATGTTTAAGCTTATTAAGTTGGATGAACTCAAGAAAGAACATTAAGAATATTAAGGTAACACTGATAAACCCAGTAATTTATAGGATTAGGTTAGTTCTTAAATTGGTTACGACATTTAACACAGTTCCCTTTATGATGGAAAACATTTTAAAAAATCAAATACTCCCTCCGTCCATCAAGAAGTTACCCCTTTAATTTCGGCAGGGGTTTTAAGAAATTAGTTGGGTGTGTTGTGTGATTGGAATAAGAGTCCCATTTTTCAGACAATGATTCATGTTAGCCGACCCCAAAGCATTTTGGACTAAGGCTCTGATGTTGTTGTTGTGTGATTGGAATAAGAGTCTCCTTTTTCTTGTAGTTTTAAAGTGAAATGTGTGGGGTATACTTACTAAAAATGGAAAGGAGCAAGTTTTTTGTGGACGGACGAAAATGGCAAAAAGGATAAGTAGTTTGTGGACGGAGGGAGTATATCAGAAGATCACAAATAATAACCCCCTGGGAGTTTCTTAAAATTCTTTCCGCTTGAATTTGTCGCTCCTGCATTGACAGTACTCGGGTAAATTTCTGTTCCATAAAAATATTTTCATGTCATTATGCAGACCAAAGAAAAATTGTCAACAGTATCACCTAGATCTGCTCTGACAACTAGTTCCAGGTTAGCTCCAAGAATCATTCAATGTAACTGAATCATGCATTAAACATAAAGAGTGCTTCAGAATTAGGACCCATTCGAGTTATTGAAACTCGAATTTCTCTTTGAAGTGAACTTTTATTGCTTCCATAACTAAAGGGGCATGTGGGGAAAAGCAACTCTCCACAGACAAAGTCAAGTAGGAAAACAAACTTTAATAAAGAAGGCAATGCAACCAAGATTTAAACAATTAAATCAAGGTAAACACTAAATAACTGGAAAATCACATTCATAGTATCCTATCACCTGTTTCGTGGCCACAAATGCCTGAGCTTTCTATTCATGCCTTTTTTATGTCTTCTAGATTCATTATCGATCTTATTCCTAGCCAATGTTTAATTTCCTTTCTTTCATAGCCCTCACAATGTCCCATTCCAACATGCTGCTCACCATCGTTTTTTTTTTATAAGAAACAAGTACAAGGAGATAAGAAGTCCCAAAAAGGAAACAAAAAACTATTACAAAGCAATACTCCACATATAATTCTTATTTTATATAACGCATAGTTAAAAAAAATACCATCGAAGGTCGACATAACCCCTTAAGAAGATACCACAAACAGCCCCTTGAGGTTAGCATTTTCTAAACAAACCCCCCCCCCCCCCCCCCCCCAAAAAAAATTAAGGATGTAATGTTTCCGTTAAAAACAAATATCAAGGGGTAC